>JAPDNY010000003.1:34343656-36743656 GCA_029375565.1 Gekko gecko | reverse complement strand
GGGAACTGGGGTCCCTGGTTCACTTCTTCTGTAGCAGAATAAGTATAGGAGCAGATGTTATTTCCACCACATGGATGCCACCAAAAATTATTTATCTGGGGAGAACTCTTCTCTCTCCCCTGTAGTAAATAGGAATGGTTGCCTCAAATGACAAGCCCTGTTGACTGTGCCTGCCATCCTCCAGACATGTATACAGCTTCAGCAAGAACACCTGACTTTTTGATTGTGACATCAGTTTTGTCCAAAAGAGCAACTTTGCCTCCAGCATTCCAGAGGGTACTGATCCCTTTTTAATGAGATGGTTGATTATTGATGTATTTTCAACTGTTTTGTAATTATTGTTTTGAATTGCTTAATTATGGTGCAAAAGACCCCAGGTGAAGGATAAAATGGGGTTAAAAAATCCTAAAATCAATACATTTCAGTCCCATTCCATATAATTATATTCCAATTATATAGAATGGGATGCTAATCTGAAGCCAAATCACTTGGTGGACATTCCTAAATATTAGAATGAAGTTTGAGTTCAGTGGCACTTTTAAGACCAACGAAGTTTTATTCACTGTATACACTTTCATGTGCAAGCACACTTCCTCAGACTTTGTTCTGCTGCCTTAGACCAACACGGCTGCCCCACCTGAATCCGTTCCTAAATATGATTAGCAGAAAGTGTGAACAGAAATGTTCAGGGGGGCATTTTTATAAAAGGATAAGAACTGTAGTAGAATGGAACGGCTCAGAAGGACCCTTTTATAAGGGAAAAGGATTGCAGTCTATTGCAGTGCTTACTGTATGTACCACCTCGGTTTTACTGCATGCACTTCTGCCTTTGTAATCCACTGTTTGCATTATGGCATCAGGGCCAGCACCAGGTTTTTTTGCGCCCTAGGTGGAGCTACCTTCTGGCACCCCCCCCGTGCGTGTGCCCCCATTATGGGCTTGCCAACCTCCAGGCGGGGCCTGGAGAGAAGGAAGTTGCCCAGGCTCCATCCCCTCATGCCAACCCACCCCGGCCACAAATCACTCGCTCCCAACTTTAATACCAGTACCTCACAAAGTAGATTTTTTCTCAAAAGACTCCACAGCTTAGAGGGAGTATTGGAGCCGCCTCCTCCTAACAAGCGGGGGAGGTAGCAAGGCGAGCCCCTCGGCAGGCAGCAGACAAGTGGGGCAGCAGCGGCCCGGGTGACCAAAGCGCCCACAAGAGGGGAAGGAGGGCTGAAGAGCACATGGAGAGAACAGGGGGCGCTCCGGAGGACAGCGGCCACCTCGGGGGCCTCGCTGGGCTCAGAATTTCCAGGCGTGCGCAGTCTCTGCTGCGCAGACATGATCGCCAACACAGGAGGCCCTGCTTCCTGCCTCCTTCCCATTCTTCTTCCCATCGCCAGCGCACTGGGCTGGTTGGGTCAGGAATTGGGGCAGATGCCAAGTGCGGGGAGGGAGGGTTAGGGTTCCCCGCCCGCCCCGGCCAGCATTTGTCCCTGTCCCCCCATGATCAAGGGGAACAGGATCAGACCGGGGAGGCTCTATGAGTGACAAGTCCAGCTTCCTCTGCCGCCCTGCCCCCCCGGCAGCTAGCCAGATATCTCCAAGATGCCCCTTCCTTCCTTCCTTCCCCTGCTCCAGTCTGGCTCCAGCGGCGGCAGGGTCTGAGGCACAGTTCGGCGCATGTGGTGGCCCCGTCGTTCCCCCCAAAGCAGGCCCAGATGCTCCACACCCGCCAGCCCCTGCCTGGCAGGGAGAGGCCGGCGGAGCCCAGGCGCGTGCAGCCAGCCAGCGAGGCGGAGCTCCGCATGCATCTCTTGGTTGCCGCCCGCCTCCCTCAGTTGCCGCCCGCCTCCCTCGCACTTGCAGAAACCACACGGGCGAGTGAGCAGCAGTGCCCCACTGGATCTGCTCCGAATGTCCCCGCCGCCAAACGGAAACAGCAGCTGTGCCCCTGAGCCTTCCACCAGGGCATTCTTTGGCAGCTGCAGCCCCTGCCTCCTCTCCCCACCCTGGGGAATGGGAGGGAGGACAAGCTCTGCTGCCGCCTCCTGCGCCCTGCTGGGGCGCTTTTCACAGGTGACGGGGGCGGGCTCTGGGGCACTTTTCACAGGCAGCGGGGGTGGGTCTCATGGGGGGAGGGTGCACTTTGGCGCCCCTGCGGCCAGCGCGTTCTAGGCGAGCGCCTAGCTTGCCTAGTGGGTGGGCCGGCCCTGTATGGCATGTCCTGCCTTAGGCAGCAACCCCCCCCCTCCAATGCTGCAATCATATTCCTAGTGCACCAGTTATCAGATGTCTTATGCTGTCTGCTTGTTTTTTGTTTTTGTTTTTTAATTGACATTGCAAACAAATTTACTGACCATAAACACACAAGTGCAAAAATAGTGGAAAGTGTTATCCAGCCGTTTTACTTGCAAACTGTGTATTTCAGCCTTGGGATAGATGGTAGCTTAGATGTGTCCTGGATAGCCTGGGCTGGCCAGGTCGCATCAGATCCCTGAAAGTAAGCTGGGTTGGCCTGGTTAGTATTTGGATGGGAGACCACTGAGGAAGTCCAGGGTCATGATGCACAGGCAGGCAAAGGCAAACCACCTCTGGATGTCTCTTGCTCTGACTCCTCAGCAAAAAAATAAAATAAAGCAAAAGCAGCTATAAATAAATAAACTTGGCTCAGGAATGCTGTTTATGGTGGCACCCCCAGAGTGTAACTTCTGTTCCTGTTGTAAGGTGCCACGGAAAACAATTGCAGGGTTTTGTTCCCTGGAGCAAATGCATGACTTCTTAGAGCCAAACTAGATGTTACATTTCTGGCAAGCTGGACCGGGGTTTTCCCAACCCCATTGGCTTTCCCTGCAGCCTCTCAGCAGCTGCAGGGAATGCTGTTTTAAAGATCAGAGGGAGTCAGTTTGGGGTTTGGGACTGTGCTCCTGCCTCCTCCCCATGCCATTTTCAGAAGCAGAAACTGTGGGAGGGGCTATTTACATAACCATGGAGTGGGATATGCTTGGAACACTCCACGTGCCTCTCCAAAGTCATGGAAATAACTGCCAGCTTTTGAAAATGGTGTGGGGAGCATGCAGGAGCCTCTCCTTCCCCCATGCCACAGTTCCAAGCTTCAGGGGGCTCCCCCTGATTTTTAAAATGACATTCTCTGCAGGTGCTGTGTGGCCACAGGGAAAGTGGGTTGGGACAAGGGAACCTAAACCCAACTCGCCCAAGCCCCAAAATGTAATGTCTCATTTGGTTTCAAGAGGGAATGAGATAGACATATGGAGCAGAAGTTCATCAGTGGCTATGAGCCACAAGGTATAGATAGGAACTCTTCGTCTGGGGCAGGTGATGCACTCTATTCTTGGTGCTGGGCGGGGGGCAGCAGTGGGAGGGCTTCAAGTGTCCTGGCCCCACTGCTGGACCTCCTGATGGCACCTGGTATATTTTGGCCGCTGTGTGACAGAGTGTTGGACTAGATGGGCCATTGGCCTGATTCAACATTGGCTTCTCTTATGTTCTTATGTTCAGTTTCAAGAGGGAATTAGATAAACATACGGAGCAGAGGTCCATCAGTGGCTATTAGCCACAGGGTATAGATAGGAACTCTCAGTCTGGGAGGGCTTCTGGTGTCTTGGCTCCACTGGTGGATCTCCTGATGGCACCTGGTATTTTTGGCCACTGTGTGACAGATTGTTGGACTAGATGGGCCATTGGCCTGATTCAGCATTGGCTTCTCTTATGTTCTTATGTTCTCTTATGTTCTTATGGCCGTTATACTGTTTCCACACAGGAAGCCTCCACAGTATTAGGTCGCAATTCATTTTCCTCCCTTTGAACCCGATTAAAAATAAACATACTTAACCCAGCCCAAAGGGAAACTATGGAGTGGCTACATTTGGAGTTAAGTTCTGCATCCCCCCTTCAGTTCTTTCCACTTGGCTTGGCAGGGGAGTGAAAAGTGGGGAGGGATATTTCTGGGCCTAGGGTATGCTGAAATTGCCATTGTGTTTGTGCTTATTAGGGTTGCCAGCTCCAGTATGAGAAATTCCTGGAAATTTGGGGATGAAGCCTGGAGAGGGCTGGGCTTGGGAAAGGGAGGGACCTCAGCAGGGTATAATGACACAGACAATATCCTCCAAAGCAGCTATTTTCCCCCAGGGGAACTGATCTGTGTCACCTGGAGATCAGTTGTAATTCTGGGAGATCTCCAGATCAGTCCTGGAGGTTGGCAACCCTATGTACAGACATAATAAATGGTGCCAAATGGAAATGGGGTAGTGTCAGCAGCAAGTGCAGCAGGGACAAATGTTCCCCCCACACTTCCTGCTGTGGCAGAGGTATATTTTCATGCCCTTCTGTGGACGTAGACTTAGTGACCCCTCAAGGAGACAGCTAAAACAACACAGGATTTCTCACATTCTCATATGATCATTGCAGGATTGCAACCATGGAGTAGCAGTCTTAGATTCCCAGTGATGTAAACAAACAGCGAGCTTAGAAAGCAGGGCACACTTTTTTGTGTGTGAGCACCAATAAACTACCTATAATTACTGTATGGTTCACTGGCCACCTAAAAACTAGCATTGCTTTATGGGAGCCTGTGGGACCGCAGAGGTGATAACTGAATACTCCCTTTAATAATAAAGCATTTTCTGGAAATGACTACTAATAAATATTTGACCAACAAGGAGTGAGTCCCCCCCCGCCCTTCTTCTATGCCTCATGAGGACATTAAAACACGGTTGCTCCCCTTTCTCCCACTGGTTGCCACTTCGCCTTGGGGGGAGAACACCGCGCTCACCTGCCATAATTGTCTTCCAGGAAAGAATGCATTGAATACCCAGCCTTCATTAGTTAACCCCCCCACACCTGGAGTGAAATGTACCCCTAATTATAAAACTGTTGCCACTCGATTCCTGATAGATGGGAATGCTGCTGCCGGCAACTTCAAAAATATGAAGCAGCCAAATGACTTACTTAACTCGTGAGGCAATTAGTGAATTCTACTCTACCTCCTCATCACCCCCTTTGGTGATTCCTGGCGTATTGCCTCTCCATTAATTATGGTATAATGGGTCTGCCTTAAAAGTTCAACCCTTGGGACATGCTGAGGAAATAGCATTTGAAGCCTTTCATTTTCACTATTTTAGGGGGGGAGGGGGAGAAACAACCTGCAGTATTTCTTCTTGGCCATTAGCTGAAAAATCAGGGAATCTCCCCACCCATATGGAGCATGGGATCACTTCCATAAATGACACCACCACCCTGGAATGACACCACCACATCGGTGTAGTTTCCACAGGACAGCAAACATGCAAGCCGACAGCCCTAATTGGGCCATCTTGGTTCCGTCTCTATATATTTAATAGGATCCCATATAGCCCAGATAATGTCTTTATAAAAACAGGGAGTTTTGTTCAGCAAGGTTTATAGTAACAGAAATGGCAACCTAATCTCTTCTGTGTCTTCATTTTATAAGCCTGTTATAAGAAGCCAAACATTTTCGGTTATAAAAAAAGAAATCTATAAATAACTTCTTTGGATGAGGGAAACAGTCTTCAGTTCAGAGATATCTGGAGTTCTGCAGCAAAAAAATCCACACACATTAACTTTCTTGATCTGCTAAGTGTGCTCGATTCAGCTGTCATAAGGCCCAGAGACAATCAGCACAGTAGAGGGGAAGAAATCTGCAAAGCTGTTATCAAAGCAGAATGAGTCTATGTTTGCTCAACTTCATTTGCCCTGCCTATTTGCCTTGACTTACAGAATGAAATGTATTTACACACAGCTAAATGAGAAAAGAATTTGCACGGCATGTGTTTAAATAAACTAGCCCGGCCTGCCTCAAATCCCCCCATCTCTATGTCAATGCAACATCATCCCATCATTATGACAGCTGAGACCCTCCACCCTGACTTCAGAGGATTTGGGGCTTAGTGCAGAGTGAAGAGACTTTGTTTATATCATCAAGGAGGTTTTAAAAAAAGCCCTCCAGGAAGATCCTCTGATGATGAAAATGGCGGACTTTTTTCCGAACAGCCCCACAAACCTCCATCTTAGCAAGCACAAATCCTAAATCAGTCACAAAAATAGTCTGCCTTTGTACAGCAAAAATTGTCATCCCATGTCTCTTAATGTCCCTCAGACCATGCAATTTGACCCCCAGCTCCTTTGTCCAGTGGTAAGGTTAATAGCCACCTCTTAGGGTCGTCTACTCCAGCTTGGGAAATTCCTGGGGATTTGGGGGTGGAGCCTGAGAAGGGTGGAGTTTGGGGAGGGGAGGGATGTTAGGGCCCATTCACCAAAGCTGCTCTTTCCTTCAGGGGAAGTGATCTCTGAAGTCTACAGATTAGTTGTAATTCTGGGAGATCACAAGGCCCACCCTAGATCTCCTCCATTAAGGCTTGGAGCTTGCAGACATCACAGGAAAGGAAATGTAGTTTATTATGTGCTAATGCTGCCTCTGTTCTTATAGACCCACCTTCAGCATCCTAGGGAAGGGAGTGGCCAGTCCCCGAGACTTTCTGTCCACTAGTTTCCTGCCATGGTTTCCACTAGTTCTCCCCTTGGGAACACAAATCTTTCCATTTAGTTCTATTTCTCATGGAAAGCTACCATTTCCAGAGTAGCTCAGCTTACAGAGAAAGAAAAACATTCTTACTGTTCTAGAAAGGGATTGCATCCTGCTCTTATAGGGAGAGTCTATCATGTTCACTGCCAGATACACAGAATTGGAGTCTTATGTCACAGTTACCATAAACTAAAGAGGGAAATTGGGGGCATAATTTGCTGTCCAAGTCCTGATGCATTCTCCCTTTCTCATTGTTCTTAGACTACTACACATTTTCAGGCATACGGACATTGTTTGATTTTCTTGGGTGAAAAAGCATGCATGGAACTACAGCCTGCAAGACTGTAGAGGCAGGTGCTTCTTTGCAAAGATTTCCCACTGGACAGTCATATGTGGCAGGGTATTGAAAATTTCGCACCAATGAAATCAAACAGTGTCAGCTCAAGGCTATTCATTTAGACTGTGGCAGCAAAGCCTGGGAAATGTGTATGGTTATTTATCTGTTGGAGACAGTATCACTATTACCAGTTCTGTTGACTTAATGGGTAATATAACCGTTCTATAGATAATTATATTTGGACATTGTTACAGTAGATACGTTTATAGGAACAAATAATTCCGGAGCAGAACATTAGAAATGGACTAAACTATGAATTTATGTTAAGTAGTTTGGTGTAGTGGTTAAGAGCCAGTTTGGTGTAGTGGTTAAGCGTGTGGACTCTAATCTGGGAGAACCGGGTTTGATTCCCCACTCCTCCACTTGCAGCTGCTGGATGACCTTGGGTAAGCCATAGTTCTGTAAGAGCTGTTCTCTCAAGGATAGTTCTGGAAAGAGCTCTCTCAGCCCCGCCTACCTCACAGGGTGTCTGTTGTGGGGAGGGGAAGGGAAAGGAGTTTGTAAGCCGCTCTGAGACTCCGATTGAAGGGTGGGGTACAAATCCAATCTCCTCCTCCTTCTTAAAACATAAAAATTGCCTTATTGATGAAACTATTGGGGGTTGTATTTTTTAATATGTGTGTGTGTATTTGAGTTTACGTGGACTTGGAAGTCATGGAAACCTCTGGTGACTGACCCCTACTGGAGGCCTGGAGAATATTCAGAGAGGTGGCTGAATAAAGCCTGCCCCCACCTCCCGTCTCTGGTATTTCAAGGAGGTCTCCCATCCAAGTACCTGCCAGAGTCAACCCTGCTTAGCTTCCAAGACCTGATGAGATCGGGCTTGCCTGGGGCATCCAGATCAGGGCATGAAACTATTTTAATTAACAATGAAAGAATTGCTCCTTGACTTTCATGCTTGACAGTTATTCTGTTCTATAACGGCAAGCAGGATCACACCCATAAAAAGCCACTGAAGTCAATGGCTTCAGAGAAGTGTAACTCAGGGCCAGATTGCACTGAAAATCCTTTTCTTGACTGCATTTTCTGAAAACCCAAAACCCTCTGAAGTTGCTAATATTGTTAATAGATCTAGGGAGCAATCCTTAGCAAGTCTACTCAGAATTCTAGTCCATTAATGGGTTTTACTTTTAGAAAAATGTTCTTAAGATGGCACTGATCCTTTGCAAGTACTCCTAGCCGTAGAATAAAATACCAAATGATTAAATTTCATTTTACTTTTCAGAATGAGAACAGAAAGTCATTCAAGAGATATCACTGGACTTCCACAAAACCCACAGGTTGAAATTGTTAGCACTGGTGAGTCTGATAGCTATACTTCCATATATTTTGACTCTTTATCTTTTTGTTGCTTTTTCAGTGCATTCCCGAACCGACCAAATATTCAGTTCAGATAGGCAATGCTGTCCAGTACCACTGATGATAACAAGATCCAAATAAGAAAACGCTAATGGTGACTCCCCAGCTGCAAGAAAAGTTACAGCCTTGCTTAGTGGAGAACATCAGCAAATCTTCATCAACAAGAGGATAACAGGAAATCAGTATCTAGAACTATCCTTCCAATAAGTTTCTCCAGCAGTGTCAGCATGATGAACAAAGCTCCTGTAAAGAATAACCCCCAGGTTGAGGTGTACAAGGAGGAACCTCCAGGCAACCGCCATAGGATTGAACGCTTTGATATTCCCTTGGAAGATCTGAGGAGCCGGTTTGAATCACCTGCAGCTGGAGGCAAGAAGGTAAGAACTGGGCCATGGATGAACAAGAATCAGAACTGCTTCTTATTTATACTCCTACTAGGAAAATCCATCTATTTTGTTTGCTTTCCACTTCTATGAGTGTTCTCTGGGACTCTGTACCCAGTCACCAGTAGCAGAGACATCAATTCAGATGACAAGGCTCTTTATTGTGTACTTACTTCTAACTACCAGTCATTGCAGAGGCATGTGGTCAGGGGGAAGGATGAGGACAAAAAGAGTCCCAATTAAGAGTACCATTCAACACTATCTTGGTAGTATCCAATAGTGGGAAGAGTGATGAGAAAATCATTCACTTGCTCAGATTCACTCATCACTGAGCTCCTGAGAGTGAATTTTGAACAAGGTGTTGTGCAAGATGAAATCATTGTTTAATGACAAAGTAGAGGGGGTTGAGCTGCATGTAGAGTCTGGCCGCACTGGAGACACAGAGGCTGAGTTCAGACTGGCAGTTTGCAGCAGGAGCCAGTTGTGGCAAAAAAAGCCCTGGAACAAACTGCTCTGGGTTTTCCCAGTCACACGGGGCCGACTGATGCGGGAGTATACTGGGAGGAGGCGCGTGGGAGCGTTCAGACTGCTGGCCTGGAGATGTGGCTGTAAATGGCTGTTTCCTGGTAAATCAGCTGGATGCCTATGTGTGTATGAGCGCATGAGTGCATATGCACTCATGCGCTCATACACACATAGGCATCCAGCCAATTTGGGTAGGATCCCATTGCACCGGCCCCATATTGGGCGGTAGAGCAGAGCACAGCTAATCATATGCGCCTTATGCAGTAGAGCAGAGCACAGCCAATCATATGTGCCAATCATATGCGCCAGGAGCAACACGGGTTGCTCCCGGCTTTTCAGATGAGCATTCACACTTCCAGGAAGTGGACTGATGTGGGATAAAGGCACTCTCTGGGATTTGCTACCACTTGTGACAGGTATCTTTTAAACACGGGAGAGAAACGGAACAGTATGGGTTTCCTACGGGTGGGGAATGCCAGGCAGTTGTACCTGTGTGAACACCCCATTTAATTTGCTTGGGAAACGTGGCTGGAACATGGCTATAGCGGGGCAAATTGCCAGTCTGAACTCAGCCAGAATTGCTACTTATCAAATCTGATGTCTTCCATCAAGGCACTGGCACTGCTACGATGTGCTGAATGGTGAAAGGGTACTTAAGCCAGTACAGTTTCCCTCTATTGCTGAGAGAGAGTTGGTTACTCTCTATGGTCACAGTTGTTTGAATACTCTGCATGCCCATTGAGCTCCTGGAGATGCTGGGAGAAATGGTTAATGGACAGTGTTTGGGAGTCATACTGAGAGACATGGCCCATTCCTTACATGTTCACCTGTAAGAACTAAGTTGTCCTTGTATCCCTAGATGCCGAAGTATCCGGAGACAGAGTAAGGGTACTGAGAAGCATTAGTAATATGCTGTTCCTGCTTAGTTACTTTCTTTTCCAGTTTGTTGTTTCTTCAAGGTTCCCTTTCACCAGAGTTCCCAATATCAAAATTTCCACATGTGCTAAGCTCTATAGACCATGGATAGGCAATCCTTGATACACATGATGGTGGCACACCAGGCCATTTTGCCTGACACCTGCGGCCAGATCTCCATCCAGGCAACCTAGGCACTGGCAGCACTGCTGTGGCCAGCAGTGTGGGAGAAGGCAGCAGGCATGGCTTATGCCCGTCATCACCTTCCAAATCTACATAGCCACCAGCCGAATCCAAGGTGAACCCCTGAGATGCTGGCAGCTGCCAGGGCTTGGCTGGCTCCAAGATTGTCTGGCCAAGTACATCTCCCACCCACTCATTTTCCATTTTGTTTGCCAGAACATCACAGGTAGATGTTGCATTTTTTGACACCCCACTGCTGTCCTAGACTTAAGGGCAGAGCAGGCCCGTAGCCAGGATTTTGTAATTCAGGGGGCCTTTAAATAAGTCAGGGGGCACTGATGTTACAAAAATAAAAAATTAAATTATTTTTTTTAAAAAAAATAAACTCATGCTTGCCAGTTGGAGCAGGCAGGAGCAGTTGGAACAGGCAGCCACTCATCCATGGAGGCCTCCCATGGCATGGCAAGGGGCTCTGGCAGTAACAGGATAAGGGGGCAGGAAAGCAAGCCACGCTTGGGGAAGGGGTAGCGGGGGCAGTGGGGTGGCTGGGCTAGATGGGAGTTGTGGGGCCTTGGCAGGAAGTCAGGGGGCCAGGCCCCGAAATGCCTCACTGTAGCTGGGACAGAGTGATATAGTGTGCTGTTATACATAGAAGAAGTGTCTTACCTGGCTGGAGCTCAGACTGCTTCTGGTATGCCTAGGTTGTCTTCAGGGATCTGGTCTTCCATCGTAGCTTCAAGGGAGGGAGAGGCAAGGTGCCAGGGTCTTTGTTGATGGGAAAGGCACTGGTTTAGTTTGTAACATCTCTTTAATGGACTGAATGCTACATCAGTGCCTGGGGTGGGACTGATGTCTGAGTGACCATAGGATTCAAATTAAGCCCCAGTTCTTCCCCATTTCCCCCTCTGCCTGTTTTTGCCTTTGCACTGGGAGGTGTGATGCTAGAGTAAATTTTTTTAAACTTTTATTTTAATCCCCCCCCCATAACTTTGCTTACTATAGGTTGGGAAAAGGTAATTTCCGGCGCAGTCCCAAGCACAGTGATGCCTTTCCAAGTCCAGTGAAGTCAATGAGCTTAGAAGGGTCTCACTTGATTTAGGATTCAACGGTACCTTACCTACAGTGTAGCGACATTGACAGCATAGTGTAACTCTGGTGCAATAAAGGTGCAAGACTGCCATGAGTTTGGGATGTCTTTGCGCTCTGGCAGCACATGCACATTTAGCAATCTGATCCTCACTGAGCAGGCATAACTCATGGGTAGGGCTCAGGTGTTACGCCCGTAGTTTGTTGAAGCAGCGCAAGGATGAGCCCTGATCCATTCATCTCAGTGGACTGGTCCCATTAGAAGGAACAAACTAATTTCATTTAATCAATCATTAAGTCAATGGAAATAAAATGTCATTAGAACATCTGAAGCACTGCACGAATTCATAGTGGGATGCATTGGCAGCATATCCTTCAACAGAACAGATACAAAAGAAAAGTTTTCCGGGGAACCATACAGCAACTCACATTGTTAACTTGGCAATTTTATTTATGGAACAGAGCAGGGTTTTCTTTTAAGTAGCTCTTTTGATAGCCACAGTGTCCCATTGCGCCTTGCAATAATAAGCTTAGATACAATCAGTGCAGGGACTATGTAGTGAACACAGCAGCTGCTCTGCATTCCACAATGGTTCATGTGCTGCCTTGGTCTTCAGAGATTGCTTTATTGAAGGAAGGCGCATAGGCTATTTTTAAGTAACTTAAAAAAATTCTCTGTGGTGTTCTGTGAGTTCTGTTAATTCCCACCTGGACTGTCATGGATAGAGGAAAAGATATTCAGGGAAAAGATAAGTTCCAGAGAAATACCAGCATCTGACTTCTCAAGCTCTGTTTTCAGCAACAAGTACTACTAATTCAAATTTAATTATAAAAAGCTGTTATTAAATTATTCTTTCTTCATTAAGATTCTACCTTTCCACAGACAATGCTGTTAAGATTTGAAACTTTGGAAAGGACATAACTAGAAGAAAATAGAGATTAAGTTCCCACCAGAACAAAAGTAAAGTTGTCTCTGTGATATAATTTGTTTTATAACTAGCATATTCTACCAAAACAATGTGCCTTTGGGTTACTAAATAACACTGTTTGCTAAACACTGTTTGCCATGCCGACAGCTCTATCTTTCTCTTTCTCTCTCATATATAATATAAAACTTGGACTTTACTTCAGTTTAACACGGACAGATAATAGATGTATGGCAGAAGTTCTTAGCAGAAAACATTTGCATAGTCTTTAAACCCATTGGAGGCAGCTGCAATCTCATCTCATTTAGGCCTGTCACACTGATATACAATAATTTGAAATGAAGTGTCAGCCACCAGACAAAGAGGTAAGGTGCTATTGACTTGCTTTCAGTTGAAAAAGCTGCTGTCAGCTTGTGCATTGGCTTCCAGCAACATAACGAGGCAGGCTAGGGGCAGATCAAACCTCCCCTGACAACATAACATGGTCCCCCTCTCTGCATTCATGCTGAGGTAGAAGCATTTGAAGGGTGAGGGAAACTGAAGGGTGAGGGAAACTGTCTCCACAATAGGAAGCAGCTAACTTTACAGTGGAGTGGAAATGGCCTGGAGAAATTGGATAGCTCTTCCGTGTAACTACTAGGGATCCCCCCAGTTTTAAAAATTTCCATTCAACTCGCGTGAGCCAATCTGGTGCAGTGGTTAGAGTGCTGGAGACCCAGGTTTGAAGCCTCACACTGCCATGGAAGCTTATTGCGTGCCCTTGGGCTAGTCACACACTCTCAGCCTTACCTACCTCATGGGGTGTTGTGAGGATAAAATGGGGCAGAGGAGAGCAATGTAAGCTGCTTTGGGTTCCCATTAGGGAGAATAGTGGGGTATAACAGAAGTCAATAAAGTAAACAATGAATAACAAGGTTGGAGCTGTTATGGTATTCAGGTGCTGTTTGCACGGGTTTCCGTAGAAGCACATTTCCAACTGTAAGTCCTCCACTGCTACCACCCAGGTGGGATTATACATCTTAATGAAGCAGGCCTCTGTCCCAAATTTTAAGCAGATAGAAAGAAGTGTCCACATTTTAGAGGTCATTAAAATTCTTCCTTGTGGAGCAGGCACACAGAGGCAGAATTTTTCCTTTGTCTTTTCCAGCCACGAGGACCCAGATGTAGAAAGGCAGCATGGCTGGCCTGTTTTAAAACTGAAATGTCAAGGGGTGCTGAACTCTGAACTCATACATGAACCCTATGCTAGTTTAATTCCTCTCAGCATATTTCTTCTAGCCGATATTTAAGTTAACTTACTTGCTGATATCCATTGAGGAGTATGGGGAAAAAAATAAATTCTTAAAACAGAAAAAGAACTTTACTGTCCTTGGCATGAATGCTCAGTCTTTGTAAAAAAAACAACAACAGCCAATGCCCCCCCCCCTTTACACAGGAACAGGAGGATTTGAACATAATTGCGTTCTCCCACATCTGTTTGGGATGAAGAGATTCCCTCAAGGAAAGATTGATTCTGCTCTCATATTTCCTGTCAGGGTAGAAGCCTCAGCCCTTCTGCTTAGCAGCAAACAATGGAGATTCTGAGGTTTTCTAGCTAGAGCTATAATGGATAACACAAACATTTAGCAAACTAGAAGCTCCCCACCACCACCTTGCAAACATTCAGAGATTATAAACTACAGGGGTGTGAAAGACAAAAATACTGTTGGGATGAATTAGCTATGGCTGTGGTCACACATGCTAAATAATCCATTTTCAATCCACTTTCAGTGCACTTTCCAACTGGATTTTACTGTGTGAACTGGCAAAATCCAGTTGGAAAGTTTCAATATTTTATTGGGTATTCCACTAGTATTTAAATAACTAGTAAGAATAAAATTTAGATTTAGACAAACAATTAAGACAATATTTAGGTTTTTACAATGATTTAATTTTAGCTTAGAAGTTTGTTCAACTGTTAAAGATGTAATCTCTTTTATTGCTAGTAGATTATCACTAAGTTTAGGAAAGTTCTTGTTTATTCATTAAAGAGAGAATTTATCCCCAAATTACCAAAATTGTACAGGAGCTGTTCTATACACTCTGGAACCTCCTGAACCTGTGCCTGTCAAAATGACTGAGGTTCAGGAGTGTATAGAATGGATCCTGTGCAAGCTAGAGACATCAAAGTTGCTCAGGACCTTCCCTGAATGCTCCTCTACATGCCCTCCATGTTGTTGCTTTGAAGCTAGGTAAACATTCTGACTGAGCAGAGACAGTCTGTCTTGAAATGTCTCTGCTCATGAACCGAAACAAACCTCCAGTAACAGCTTGAAAGTTCGTGCAACATTTGTGCCAGTTCACCTGCCACAAACTTGACTTCGTGAGGCGTGAACTGCCCAAGATATGTCATGAACTTTAGTTCTTGAGCTGGTTCATTCCCATCCCTTCCAGGGACTGTCGCCAAAACTCCAGGAATTTCCCAAGCCAATGTGGACAACCCTAACACAGGACTATATGTGTGTGTGTTGCTTTAGTACTGCAGAATTTTTATTCTAGGGATGGAATTATCAGAAAGTAATGCTGCCCTCAGAAAAGAAACACAAAATTTTGCTAAAGGGCGACTTGTTTTTATGTGTGAATCAGTAGACAGTCACCAGACCAATGACATCTGCTTCTCAAAGAGCTTGGAAAGTATGCAGCAGTGTTGCACATAATACTTCACTGTTCCTTCAACCAACTGCTGTAATAGCCAGGACTCTATTCTCCAAGTGGGTCAGCTTGACCAGCAGTATAGAAGGGCTAACTACAGCATAACATCATAATTCTTGACAAGCGTATTGTCACGTAGTGCTGATTGTCACGTAGTGAGAAAATCTGCTTTTTGTTAATAAGTTTTTGTTGTACAAGGCTCTTGTCTTCAAGATTTTTTAAAATGTCATATAGCATTGGCACTGAAACTTTCCTGATGTCTGCCACTCTCAGCTGAGTTCTAGGCAATTATCTTGATATACTAAATTCTCAACATGGCCCTATCTGTGGATACTTAAATTCAGAGACTGGAGCCATGAACAGACAATACAGAACTTTCTACAAACCTGAAGGAACATATTAGGTTTGCAGAAAAATCTGAATTAAAAAATGGAGGGTTAAGCCCCCCAAAATAATAGAAAGATCACCTGTAGCTTTAAGAAATGAATGCCCTCAGTGGCCCTTTCTAGGGAACCACAACTGTTTTGCCAGGTTTCTAGCCTTGGTTTCTTCAGGAAAAGGCAGGGGAAGAGGATCAGGGCCTTTTCCAGGGTTGTATTGGCCTTTGAAGGAGGACTCATTGGGGCCAAGCCTGGTAGCAGCCACAGGGAGACTTGCTACTGTGCTACTTGTGTGACTCATCCAGGCATGATTGCTTGCTACTGTTCAACAGCAGCCACTCCATGAAAGACAATATGGTAGAGTGGCTAGAGTTTCAGACTAAAATCTGGGAGACTCAGGCTTCAATCCCCACTCTGCAGCCACCTCATACTTTCAACCTAACTACCTCATGGGATTGTTGTGAGACTAAAATAGAGAAAAAGAGAATTCTCTAAACTGCTTTGAGTCCCTATTGTGGGGAAGGGCAGGATATAAACTAAGTAAATAAATAATAAATATAGCTGAAGATGGGGGACAGATAAAAGTTAGTTTGATTACTAGGTGGGATGAAGCAGAGAAAGGTGAGGATGTGGCGATTGCCAGGAGGAGGGGAGGAGGGAA
This sequence comes from Gekko gecko, assembly GCA_029375565.1. Taxonomy (NCBI): domain Eukaryota; kingdom Metazoa; phylum Chordata; class Lepidosauria; order Squamata; family Gekkonidae; genus Gekko; species Gekko gecko. The sequence goes on along the minus strand of JAPDNY010000003.1, from coordinate 36,727,603 downwards.
AGAGGAAATAGTGTAGGAAAAGGAATACAGGGGGAAATGCCTTATATATGTCCTGGAGGGTTTTTTACCATGCAACTGGGCCTGGCCTAGCAGCCAACACCATACAACTGGGCCCAGTCCAAACTGGCAACTGGAACCACACAGTTTTCCCAGGTATAGGCTGCTGGGGGGAGGGAAGGAGGGAAAGCTGAAGACAAGGAGACAGAGAAAAGGTGGGTTAGCTGATGGATGGGAAGGAGTAAAAGAATCAGGAAAAGGGAAGAGGGCTATATAGGCTTTCAGGGAAGGGATAGAGGAATAGAGGAGAAAATTATATGCTCCCTTGCAAGTCCTTGCAGGTCACACTAACTCAGCTTAGAGGGAACACTGGTGACCAGTTCAGAGCAAGTTATAGACATTTGGACTGGATCACACTGGAAATATTCACTGCCAGAAGCATCTCTGTCAGTGGAATGTGGCTTTTTTGTCTTTCCATTCCTGCTGCAGCCCAAAATGCCCCCAGAAATGCTGTTCATGGGGACAGTAGACCCCCCCCCAAGCACAAGGGACTGGAAAGGCTGCAGAGGAAAGGGGCATTGGTGGAAGTTTCCCTCCTTCCATCAGCAGCAATGACCCACCGTGAGATCCGTCTGTTACATTCCACAGAAATCGGGTATACTCATCTAGCTCTGTGCTGGAGTGTGGCTAAAGTGTTTAGGACAGTGGAATCAATTTGTATGCTGCTAAACAGGACAATTAGTTTTTATCAAGTTTGGAAATAAGGATTTATCGACACTATGTTTTGTTTGTTTCATTCAAGAGATTTCAGTCTCCATTAGCATGTACCCTGGTCAAGGCTCTGTTCTAATTGCAGCATAGTTCCTTCTAAGCTGTGCTAGTGGGTGCTGGCACACAAAATTTTAACAGGTAGCACAAGGACTACAGCTTCTGCCCACAAGGCATTTTTTTCCCTCCACTGAAAACAATAGAGGATGAGGGCACCTCCTTCTGTGGCCCATAGAATTGGACCCGCTATGCTGCAAATTTGGTGCCTCTACCTCAAAAAACAGCCCCCTCCCAGAGCCCCAGATACCCCTGAATCAATTCTCCATTATGGGGTTCATTGACTATAATGGTCCCCATAGGCTACAGTGGAGCTAGGGGGGAAAGCTTTTTTTTTTTGCACACCCCTATTATGCTTTTCAGTATGATCTGAATGCCGCCTTGAGCCCCAGGGAAAAGTGGGATATAAATATTTGAATAAATAAGTAGTTTGGGCAGATTGATAACATTTATGCAACTTCCTGTTTGTTAGGTTAGACAGGGTTCTAACAGTGATTGTTCCTCCTCTGTTATACTTGACTTGTAATGCTGGTTGCCATATTTCACTGTTGATATAAATGCTTGCTACAGAATGCAACGTGGGAATGGCACAAAATAGACTGCAAGAATCCCCCACCCCCAAGTGCTGGTATGTTTTCTAAGGCTCAACACAGAGGGATGGTCTGACCAATGAGAGGTCTACCAGGGGTCTTTTCGGGGGGGAGCGCACCGGAGCGCAGCTCCGGGAGCTCAGGAGCCAAGCCCCGCCCCCAGCCGGCGTCCCGGAGAGTCTTTCAGGCAGCCGAATGTCAATTTCAGCTCCATTATATCCTATGGGCCATTGAAGTCAATGGTGAAAACATAGGGTATATTCTAGGGGCTGGAGGGAGGGATTTGAGGGAGAGGCTCGAAACTCACAGGATAGCTGATGGAGCCTCTCCCCAAGATACCCACCAGGTTTCAAGAGCATTGGACCAGGGGGTCCAATTCTATGGACCCCTAAACAGGTTGTCCCTATTCCCTCCATTGTTCTCTATGGTGGGAAAAAAATAACTTTTTTTCCCACCATAGAGGACAATGGAGGAAATGGGGCAACCTGTTTGGGGGCCCATAGAATTGGACCCCCTGGTCCAATGTTCCTGAAACTTGGTGGGTATCTTGGGGAGAGGCTCCATCAGCTATCCTGTGATCTTGGAGCCTCTCCCTCAAACCCTCCCCTCCAGCCCCCAGAATATACCCTATGTTTTCACCATTGACTTCAATGGCCCATAGGGTATAATGGGGCTGAATTGCCACTGAATTTCTTTCATTCCCTCCTTTCCTTCTTTCTTTTTCCTCTTTCCCTCATTCTTCTCTTCTCTCTTTCTTTCTTTCCCACCTTGTTCTCTTCTCTTTTTTCCTCCTTTCCCTGTTTCCCTCCTTCTTCCCTCTCTTTCTTTCTCTCTCTCTTTCCTTCCTTCTTTCCTTCTCTCTACTCTCTCTCTTTCCTTCCATCTTTCCTCCTTCTGTGGCTCAACTCTCATGAGAAGGAGTTTAAACTTTAAACCCCTTCTCTCTTAGCTCCCCCACCCAGACCAGCTGGGGAAGGGAAGGGGAGGCTTTTGAAGCTGCTTCCCCCCTTTTGCTTCCCCTTCTGACATCACTTCCGGTGATGTCAGGGGGCGTGGCATATGCTGATAGCCTAATAGCTCATTAGCATACCATATGCTAATGAGCTCCTGCAGCTGTTCTTCTACGAAAAGACCCCTGAGGTCTACCAATATACTGGAAAAGAATGGCTGAAATTTGACATGATTCTGTTGGAATGTTTAAATTATTCTTAAAATATAGTTTAAATATCATTTAAAAGAATTTATGTTGAGATTTTTACAAGGTTATGGAAGTAATCTTCTAGAAAACTTTAGTGCTACTAGGTGTTTTGGCTCACAAGGTAGAATTTCTGCTCACAACACTGTGGAGCTTAGAGGGAACATTGAATTTTTAAAATCCCAAATGGAATCCTAAGCAGAGTTACACCCTTTCTAAGCACATTGACATCAGTGGACTTAGAAGGATGTAACTCTGGCACTTCGCCATTTTTCATGACCCTCCCATACTTTTTTATTCAGTTCTCTTTTTTGTAGATATTGATGAATAAAAAGTATGCATAATTCTTCCAACAACTTCCACCCCTCCATCAGCCTAACTATGAATTATTCTACACAAGAAATAAACTTCTTGGACACCACAGTACAGATATACGAGGGACACACAAGTACCATATTATATCAAAAATCAAGAAGAAGAAGAAGAAGAAGAAGAAGAGATTGGATTTATACCCCGCCCTTCACCACCCAAAGGAATCTCAGAGCGGCTTACGATCCCTTTCCCTTCCCCTCCCCACAACAGACACCCTGTGAGGTAGGTGGGGCTGAGAGAGCTCTCTCAAGAAATGCCCTTGAGAGAACAGCTCCGAAAGAACTTGTGACTGATCCAAGGTCACACCAGCAGCTGCATGTGGAGGAGTGGGGAATCAAACCCAGTTCTCCTAGATTAGGGTCCATGTTCCTAACCACTATACCAAACTCCTAACCACAACACCAAATCAAGAGATTGGCAAACATATCTACATGTATCCAGGTACCACATCAAACAATCCATTGTCCATAGCCAAGCCCTCTGCTGTCGTTGCAGCTGCTGCAGCCCCTCAGACAGAGATACTCACTTGAAGGATCTACAGCAGGCATTTTTGCAATATCCTCCTGATATGGTAAGAAAGGTTATTGGAAAGGCCAGAATGATACCCAGGGACAGCTTGCTACAAGACAAACCCAAAGAAAATTACAACTGAACACCACTGGTGATCACATACAGTTCACAATTCAAGCCAGTTCTGTGTATTATTAATGACCTAAAACAAAAATTCTACTTTGTAAGCTATTGGCATTAAAGTTGTAAGTGAGCAATTTGGCTACTGCATAAATTAGTTTGCTCTGGAGCCATCCTTCCTGAGCCAAGACAAAAATGTGTGGGTCAGAGGCTAAAAAACTGAACTAGCTCACAGTAACTCAGCTTAGAAGGAACAATGGAGACAACTGCACATTGGATTGGCTGCACAGTATTGTGACATTATCCTTTTCACTCTATGATCCAGGAAACTGATTTAAAAAGTAAGGCCTTGATGCTCAGCTGGCTTCACTCACCCCACTGATATCATCATGCAACCAAATCTGATTGGCTACCATGTGTCCTGATGGCACTCCTCAATTACGGCAAAGCAGTCATAAAAACAAAAAAGAATGTCTGAAGCAGACTGAAGCAAACAATGACAGTGAACAGGATTTTCTTTTAAAAAGATGAATATTGTCACAACCAAGGAGTGGTATGGGCTAAAATGATAAACCACTATTTTCAGTCCAAAAAATCAAAACAGGAGAAGGTTTAGCATATGTGTTTTAAGTTTAGATCAGGGGTGTCAAACATATAGCCCATGGGGCAGAACCAGCCTGAGCAAGGCTTGTATCCGGACCTCGAGCAACTAATTATCTCCTGCTTCCTTCTCTGGAGTTGCTGTCTCCCCTCCTCCTTTGGAGAGGGAATGAGAGAAAGAGCACAGCTTAAGAGATTCCAAGTCATTCCACAGCACCTTTAAGAGACCAGCATTTTTATTCCACATATAAGCTTTTGTGCACATGCACACTTCTTCATCTCTAGGGCAGTTGCTGCTCTGCAGCCTGGCTCTTTCAGTCCCACGCAGGAGAGAGAAAAGAACTTCCCTTTCCTCCTTTGGCTGTCTCCCTGCCCCATTCCTTTAGGGAGGGGAGGAAGGAGAGAGAGAGAGAGAGTGGACTTCAAAGGGAGCAAAGTCATCCCATGGCACCCTTAAGAGAACAGTGTTTTTTTCCAGGTATAAGTTTTTGTGCACGTGCACACTTCTTCATCTCTGGGGCAGCTGCTGCTCTGCAGCCTGACTCTCTCAGTCCCATGCAGGAGAGAGGGGGAAAAACAACCTCCCTTCCCTCTGTTGGCCATCTTACCCCCCACACACACCATGTGGGTCCCATGGCACCTTTAAGACCAACAAAGTTTTATTTCAAGCAGCTGAAAACTCCTTTGTAATAAGAAGACCAAATGTTGTCCCTATCTTCAAGAAGGGAAAAAAGATGGACATGGAAAATTACAGGCCTATCAGTTTGACATCAATACTTGGGAAAATTCTAGAGCAGATTATTAAATGCTCTGTCTGTGAGCACCTTGAATGGAATGAGTTAATTAGTAGTAGCCAGCATGGGTTTATGAAAAATAAGTCATGCCAGACCAACCTTATCTCCTTTTTTGACAGAGTTATTAAAATGGTTAACTCTGGCAATGCTGTGGATATAGTGTATCTAGATTTCAGTAAAGCATTTGACAAAGTGTCTCATGATCTCCTTGAGGATAAGCTGGTTAAGTGTGGACTGGATGGTGCAACCATTGGATGGATTCATGGTTGGTTGAAAAATTGTACCCAATGAGTGCTCGTAAATGGCTCTGCGTCTATGTGGAGGGAAGTCTCAAGTGGAGTGCCACAGGGCTCGGTCCTAGGCCCGGTGTTGTTTAATGTTTTTATAAATGACCTGGAGGAAGACTTAGAGGGGTTGCTTATCAGATTTGCAGATGACACAAAACTGGGTGGGATTGCTAATTCTGAAGAAGACAGAGTCAGGATTCAAAATGATCTAGATAGGCTGGAACAGTGGGCTGAGACAAATAAAATGAATTTCAGTAGAGATAAGTGCAAAGTCCTACACTTAGGTACAGACATAGAATGGGAGGGACTTGGCTTGACAGCAGCACATGTGAAAGGGATCTAGGTGTTATGGTTGATCACAAGCTAAACATGAGCCTGCAGTGTGATGTGGCTATGAAGAAAGCTAATGCAATCTTAGGATGCATTAACAGAAGCATTGTGTCCAGATCATGGGAGGTGGTAGTTCCGCTCTATTCTGCTATGGTCAGGCCCCACCTGGAGTACTGTGTCCAGTTTTGGGTTTGGGGAGGAGAGGAACTTCAGTGGGTTATAATGCATACAGTCCACCTTCCAAAGCGACCATTTTCTCCAGGTGAACTGATCTCTGTCACCTGGAAATCAGTCATAATCCCAGAAGATCTCTAGCCATCACCTGGAGGTTGGCAGCCCTAGTTTTGGGCTGCCGCAAAACTTTTCTTAAGCAGATTCCCCACCACCAGCAGTTTATCAATCCTGGCACTATCACCTCTCTCCATATCACACCTAGTCTGATCAAGCCTGCTATTGTCATTCATCTGCTATTGCCACTCTGCATCTGAAATCACCCTTATATCTCTGGGACCTTGTGTTACATTTTATGGCACGCATGGCTCAGCCCGACAAAGCAACCTTTATTTCAGATCTGGCCCTCGTAACAAATGAGTTCAACGCCTCTGGTTTAAAGTATTTTCTTAATATTTCCAGTAATTCAACATTTGGGCTTGGGGGGGTGGGGGGAGCAGGAATGCCCTGGAATTAAGGTACCCCGTAGACTTTTTCTTTGACAGAGGATGCCATCTGTCAGGTACCACTGCTGTGAAGTCTTCATTCATCAACCAAATGGGGGATACACCACAGCAGTATCCAATGGGACTGTGCCCACATTTAACAGGAGGCACCTCCAGGGAGTATTCTGTTAACTTAACTTGCTTGTGATGTTTCATGGAAGGCATTTTCAGGAGTGATTTTGCTGATATGGCATAATCAAGGCAATTTACTGCCTTCCTCGTTTCATCATTTATTGCCAAGGGTGTTTCAAAAAAAGGTGAAAACTCTACAGGAGTTCATTAGTTCCTGATCTTTATTTTCCAACTTGAATACTAAGTTTATTACTCTATGTTTATTCTCTGTATTCCCTTGCCTTTTAATGCATGTTTATAGGAGAAATATTGAATAAGAAGGCAAGAAGAAACCTTTTACCATGGAGCCATGAGCTCAGAAAGTTAATTACTGGTACTAATAAAGAAGGAAGCAAATGTTTGTAGAGAATTCCTGATAGACAGGCTTTGTTTTGACATTTTCAGGTAGTAACAGCAGCAGACTGAGTGGAAGAATTAATTTTAAGCCATCTTTTATTACCTAATGCAGCAGGGTTCCTTTAGACAGCTTGGCCCATTAGGTACCTCTAATGCATTTAAGTGCATAAAATTAACTGCTGTTACTTAGGGTAAGTCCTGTTGACGTAAGTGGGGTTTATTTCTGCTTAAACATGCATAGGATGGGGTGTGAGGGGTCTCAAAATTATGATCCGTTAGCCTTTTTATTATAACTGTATTTTTCAGTGCAGCAACTTGGTGATGACACCATACTCTGTACACACCCATAGGTCATTTGGTGCATTTGAAGAGTTTTATTAATTTCAAATGACGTTTTCCTCTGCATCACAACATCTAAATTTACATTTTAATAGCCGAGGTTGCAGTTCTATTTGGAGTCAGGGTTGTGTAGAGTGCCTTAATTCCAGTGGGATTTGCATACTTACATAGCATTCATCCTTATTATTAAATATGGCAAATGAATAGGATGGAGGCATGTGCTTCAGAAAGGAAAGCCAGAATCTGCCTCCTTTGGAACTAGTGTTCCCAATGCTGCCTTGGTAAACAGCAGGAGATATTGAGTGTGGTAGCTGAGGAGAACGGAGTTTGTGGAGGGTGTGGTGTGATGTGATATCACTTTGTGGAGACACCTCTAGTCTGTGTTCTTGATCATAGAGAATAAAGGAAATTCCTAGACTATCACTATGTGGAGACCATTTTTCTTCTGCTCCTCAGTTCCTTGGGGGTGGGAAACTAGCACTGGTACAAGTAAATCCACACCCCAGGTGGGTGAACGGGAGGCCTATTTGGGAGATGTGTTACACCAAACATGTATGGTATTTTCATCTTTATTTTTGCAAAACTTGTTCTGGTGAGGCAAAGGCCCTCAGCTGTTCAGACTATGAATCCTTTTAGAATACTGAGAACAGGGACTGGGTGTCACCACAAAATGGCTGCCACAAGAGTGAGGTCATAAGCCAAATGTTCTATAATGAGGCAGGTGTTTCTGAATGGGTCCTCCCTGCAGACACAAAGGTGATGCCCTTTGTAATCATCTGAAGCATCTCCTGTTTCAATAAGTAAATGGGCCCCAGGTAACCTGTCAGAAGGGACCATGATGCAACAGGAGCTATGCTAGGGATCACTGTGATAAGGTCTCAGCAATTCAGTGCAGTTGGCACATATTTTTATTTAGATTGCAAGTTGTGCCGAAAAACATTTCTGAACACCACAAAACATAATAATTTGCATCTTGAGCTCTCCATCCCCCCAATACAACCCCAAATTTCAGACTTTTGTTTTCATTTTTGTTTTCCCTTTCTTAATTTAGGATTGTGTCATAATGTCTCAATAAGACCAAGAGTGTTTGCATATGTCAAAACGTCTTCATTAAGTTGTATGCTAATTTGCTGTTCACCTATGTAGACGCAACTACCTATTTATATGAACTGTTAACTTCCATTTCAATGTATCTGAGGTAGTGTGTGTGCACACAAAAACTCATACCATGAAAAAACTTTTGTTGGTCTTAAAGGTATTCATTCTGATAGTCGTTGATAATTCTGCCCAAGGGACCTACTTATCCTTTCTATGCTAAACTGTTTTAGGACAGCAGCACATTGAGTAGGTTTTTTTTCAACACATACTGAACCAGGATCTAACAGTCAGGAGAGCTTCTGTTGTCTGGGGTGTGTACCACAAAAGACCACATGAAGAGAAGTGCTTAAGAGAAGAAAAGCACTTCAGAGCAGTTCCCCCATCACAGCTGACTGTCAACAGGCACAACTTCTTGAGTTTATGAGCCCTGTTCAACTTTGCTACAGACATGATTTTCAAACGTAGCTGCAACAAGCCCCCGATCAGCATTTGTGACGACCTAGTCATTCCCAATATCTTTCATTTTGACTCAAGTAATATTACTCCTTGCAATCACATACCACACAGAAGATGCTGGTGCCATTAATAGCTGTTCAAAAATTTTGATCCAGAAAAAAAAAATGTTCCCAATGCTGTAGTTCATTCTTTCTGCAGATGTTGCACTAAATGACTCCAAGATGGTTTTGATAATAGGAAGAAATTGAGAAATTGGTTCTGACATAGCCAGGAAGGGGGAAAAATGCGATACATGGTCAGATTTCACTGACACACTCAGCTAAATTTTAGTTATCAAAAGAGAGGAAACTTAAGCAGTGTTTAGGCAGCACAAGAAAACACACTGTAGTGATGTATGCCTGCATACTGAATGTATGTCAGTGAAGGAAAGTAGATCCATCAAGCATGTTCCACTGACAGCAGATGCCTTGCGACAGCTTACAAAAGTTACCATTCACCAGGATATTAATGCATAGAGACAGTGACTGGTAAAGAAACTCAGGATGTCCATCAACCTCTGACCGGAATCAAGTAACCTGGAATAAAAATGATTCAGTGTTTGCATATTATAAATGTTAATGCTGATGTTGTATTAAGATTTTTCACTTTATTTTTCATTCATGCTTCAAACAAATTTCATAACTAATTATTCAAGAACTTTAATTGACAAAGTCATAGCAAACTAATTAGTTATAGCATACCAGATCCGCTTCAGAGTACTGGTTCTTACCTTTAAAGCCCTATATGGCCAGGGTCCGGCTTACCTGAGGGGCTGCCTTTCCCCATATGTTCGCCCAAGGGCATTACGGTCAAGAGGGCAACATCTGCTGGCTATTCCAGCCCCCAAGGTTGCTAAATATGCTGCAACCAGGGCCAGGGCTTTCTCGGTGGCAGCCCCTACCTGGTGGAATGAGCTTCCGGAGATCAGGGCCCTGCGGGACCTTATGAAGTTCCGCAGGGCCTGTAAGACGGAGCTCTTCTGTCAGGCTTTCAAGTAGGGGCTGCCACTGTTACTGTTCTACCACCGCCTTGACATTACAGGGCGTTCTGGCCCTGGTATGTGATCGTGGCTATAGTGGGACACTGTTAGTGCAACAATAACCATGCCCACTGGAGTACTGATGTTATGGGTTTTATGTTAGGGATTCATTCACTCTGTAGACCGTGGCTGCAATTGTTTTATGTAATGGATTATTTATTGCTTTAATGTTTATGTATGGCATCTGCCTCTATGTTTTATTGTTTTATATGGCATTTGCCTCTGTGTTTGCTGCCCTGAGCCCATGCTGGAAGGGCAGGATATAAATCCAATTAATAAATAATATAAATAAATAATTATAAGAACATAGGCATATGAAATCATCATCATCATCTCTGTTGGTTCAGACCTGAGGTCCATTTAGTCCATTTCCCCCTGTGGCCACCCAGATATGCTCCCACAAAGAAAGCTTGCTTAATTCAACATCAGTGAGGGTGAAACCTTTACCCACTTGCAATTCTGACTTCATCTTTTTCAAAATGGGCCTAGTGCATATCACAAGATGCTTTACTAACTCTTCTTCCTCTGTAGTCCTCCACTTTGTTTTCTGTGTTATTTAGGAGGTCTTCTGAAAAGTACTGAGACTGATGAGTGATTTCAGCTCTCACATACTTTATTAGTTGCAGAACAAGACAAGAGGAGCAGGCTTGCAGGCCGACTTTTATTCACAAGGAAACCCACACACCCCATACAACCACACCCCGTGATTGGGCTATTTACAGTGATTGAGTTATGTCCAAGGGTTCCGGTTTCCCAATTGGAAGGGAGCTAGGATCCTACAGTCTATTGTCTTTGGGAGCGAAGCTCAGACCCTTCACCTGGCCACATGGCGGGCCGGTTTGAACTAGTCCGAGCACACGGCCGTCCTGAGCACATGTTCTCGGGTGGATACATTACATCTTCTGACCTCCAAGAACAAAATTTCAGAGAGCTTAGTGCGCTGCAGTGGGAGGGAAAGATGAGAACCTCAGCTAGAGGATTTTGTGCAATGCAAGTAAATTTGTGTGGTAATATAGATAGTGGCAAACACATAATGTGTATCCTGCTGGCTGCTTGTTTGAATGTACTTCTGGTGTAGGAAGAACTGGGCACCTCTCAGAAACATAGATAACCAATTATATTCAGGTATAAACGATTAGAACTGGATTTCAAGATGACTTCAAACACTTGTTATGGAACAGACTTCATGTTACTGGACTGTATCCAACAAATTATGAAGGACTCAAAACTCACAGAATGGGACCTGCAGCTCACTGAACCCCCTGGATTTCTGCCCAGGCAGGGGGAAGGGTCAAAATACCTTAAACACTGGGGCAAAGCATAGATCTGCAGCAGGAAGGGAGAACTGGTGAAAATCCTGCCCCTCTCAGCTAATAGAAGGATACTTCTGTCAGTAGGGACCAATTGCAGGATAGAAATTCCCAAGTCTTTAATGAGGTGCTGCTCCTACATCTCTTTGCAAAAAAGGCCCCAACACTATGGATGTGGGTCAATGTCATTTTCATCTGTTTAGGTCAGTTGCAAAGCTATATTTTCAATGGCTGTCTTCAGTGTGTAACTATCATCGCTAACATGGGCCATGAATTCTGCATTGCCAGTAGACATTTGGCAACTCTGTGCTGCCCTACAATGGCAGCATCATTAACAAGCTTACAACCCATTCTGCTAATTACGATCTTGCAAGGGCCAGCTCTTTGACTTATTGCGCTTGTCAAGATCAGTTACATCCTCTCCATCTGCATTTCTCAGCAGAACTGTTGCTCTTCTCATATCAGTCATCTTCTACTCATTTAGGGAACCTGAAATCAAAGAAAAGGCATGTGATTTATGGTAATGAAGCAACATTCTTCATTCTGCAACAAGTCTCCAACAAGTCTTGTGCAGTCAATAGCTTTAATTTGGCACTAATCAAAGCACACACATAAAACATGATTACCTGTATGTATTATACTGGAACCTGGTGTAATATAGTTCAGAAAGCTCCAACTGTTTCTAGACTCTTACGTAGTAGAATCATGGAGCTGGAAGGGACCTCCAGGGTCATCTAGTCCAACCTCCTGCACAATGCAGGAAATTTACAACTACTTTCCCCCAGGGACCCACTGCTCCATGCCCAGAAGATGGCAAAAAAACAAAACAACAACCCAACCCTTCCAGGATCCTTGGCCAAACTGGCCTGGAGAAAATTGCTTCCCGACCCCAAAATGGCGATCAGCGTTTTCCTGGGCATGAGAAAGGGCCACGAGAAGTAAACACTCTGTTTATTTTATCACTGTGTTTATTTAAACCACTGTGGCCGTTGTCAGATGGGCAGTTATATCCGCGTTCCTCGCAGTTTCCTTGCAGATTAAAAGGAGACGGTCAGACTGCAACAGCTGGCTTCCATTCCCCTGTCATCAGGCTCCTGTTCTAGACAACAGACACCAGGGAAAGTCTGATGTTAAGGGGAGCACTCCACAGTCCTGGATGTGTGATCATTCCTTGCATGGCCAAGCCATTTGGGAAGCCTGGAGCTTCCAGTTCATGGCTGCCAATTTTTTCTCAAAGTAAGTGAGGTGTGCATAACTGTCTATGTGTGCCCAGCTTAGGACACCCTGCCAACTAGAAGACTACGCTTCTGTGCATGCGGGCCTGGAACTCCCTTCCAGAACAAAGGCGGCCGAGTCTGGATGGCCGGCAATGGGGTGAACTCATGCCTCAGCCAGGTACCAGAGGATGTGTGATCGACATTCCCTGGCACAAGAAACACTGAAGTAAAGTTGTGGTGTGATCAGAGCGCACCACATTTGTTGTCTGATTGCAGCCTGTGTCTATTTTACATATTTTTCCAGTAGCCTTAATTGCAAACACTCCAGCAGCTATCTTACAACCCTACTCCTGGTTCTTCCTCCCAAATAGTTGTCACCCAACTCCCAGGAAACTGGGGAAAGTGGGACTTACCAAATTACATCTGTTGATGCTATGGACACTCTTTAGTATTTACTCAAAACTTTATGGTAAAAACCATAGTTTTGGCTCAGATTTATATTTATTTTATACTAGGAATAAGGCCTGTTGTGGAAATAAATAAGTTCCTCATAAAGGCCTGCAAAGAGTTCTCTTCCTTTGTCTGAACCAAGCTTGGTTGCCTACTGTGGCAAAACAGGCTCCAGTTTACAACTCAGCTGTTTGCCTCCCACCCGTGTCCCATGGGTGAATCTCACTCCTTAAGTTTACTGCCACCATTCACAGAATCATCACTGCCTTTTTAGAGGGACAGTGAGACCCCTCTGGCTGAATTCCCCTATTTGGAGACTGAATCCCTAATCTTTGGGGGATCCCTGGAAAGTTGGCAACCCAAGGGTCTGGCCTTTCCTGGGCTACCCACTCCCTTTGGTATTGTGCAGATCAAGGGAGCCTATGTGGTCAGAGCACAACACAGATTATTAGCCCAAATTAAAGAATTTATTTAACTATTTACAGTTATGGAGTACACACATACTGTAGAAGTAAGCACACACTATGAACCAACAGGGCATAAATCAACAGGGGTTAAATGCAGTCTTCTTTCCCTACACACAATATTCTCTGCCTCTGGAGGTTGTGGGCTCAGGATAGGATCTCTCCTTGGACCAGCCTCTGGCTGTACTTCAACCTCTTTCTCTTGCCCAAGAGAGCAGGGAAACATCCATTCATTCCCCAGTCCAGCCAACTGTGGAGTGGCTGAATTTCTGCTGCCTCCCAGGGACAAAGACTGTCCTGGGGCAGTCCCTGTTTTCCCACACTTTTTGGCCTTGGGGAAGCTGGGAACTGTAGGCCAGCAGATGAGGAAGCCCCATTCAACCCAGTGAGTGACACCTCTGCAGGCCCCTCTCGGGAACTACAGCTCAATTAAACTTATGGGGGAACATTTTAAACAAAGAACCACAGCTATCTTACAAACACAGGTAATTGTCATTTTGTGACACCTACCAACAGCCACTGAGGGGACAGTTAGTTCCACACCAGAGGCAAGCAGGAAAAGTGTCTTTGTCAAGAGATAAAGGCATTTGCCAGTAATTCTGACAAGGCACAGTGGCTGAAGAGGAGCAGACCCAGCACCCAGCCAATGGCACATGAGTACTCTTGAGTGGTAGCTGATGAGCCAATGGCTGAGGGAGTGCATGGAATGTTGCCACTCAAAAACAGAATTATTATATAGAGAGATTCATATATTCAGTTTATGAGTTGCCTGTTCCCTACAATGTAAGGCTCTATGTGATGTACAAGCATTAAAAACAAAATAAAAGAAAAACCCCAAAATTGGCTACATTATCGCTGATGGCATCAAGCATCCCTTTGTTACCCTACTCTGGACTGTGTCGCTGTCTTGCGGGCAGGTGAGGTGAGGGCCAAAGTGAAGATGGAGGAAAGAAAAAAGAGAAGAGTGCCGCCTATGATGGAACCATTGCTGTCCTCAACCAAAAGCCTAACAGAACATCTCTGCATTACAGGCCCTGTGAAATTGCATTAAGTCCTGCAAGGCCCTAGTGGTATTTGGCAGAGAGTTCCACCAGGTCAGAGCCGGGGCTGAAAAGGCCCTGGCTCTGATCGAGGACAGCCAAATATCTTTAGGGCCAGGGACCATCCTGTAACACAGTGACAGTATTGGAAGTGATGTCACAGTATTGATGGGTGCTATTTGACTTCTTGATTTCCCCCCTGCAGCCCTATGGAGTGGTGGCAGGAGACAGAGCTGATTGGCAGCAAAAGTGGGCAACCTGCCCTGCCTACTCTCTGTCTCCACCAAAAGGTGAATGGTCTCCCTTCCAAACATTAACTAATTATATCATTGCTTTGTATACACTTGACCACTCTGCTCCCCAACAACTTATTGGTGCAAACAAATCAAATGCTGGAGTCTTCCTTATAGTCGAAACCTGCATGTCACTAATACTGTTATTGATCTGTAGGCAACCACATTAAGAAAATAGGGCACTTAAATTTCCCCTTTAAATAACCTTCAAAGTTTTTCATTGGGCACAGAACGGTACCCAGGAAGGTATCCAGCTGTTGTACTACAAACCTCTTTAGCTAGACCCTTTACCAGTTCAGACAATCTTATGCAAGTTTTAAGGTGAAGAATTAAATTGCAGCTGCTGTCTAATATCAAGGACAAAACTGTGGCTACTGGATATGTTGGATGTACAGGCAAACTTTGACAGGAAAAAGTAGCCATCAACATGGATGCCCATTGTTCAGCTTTTGGTATTATATATCCTTTTTTCTAAACTGACCCTCTGTTGTTCTGATTATTCTTTTGTTTTGTGGAATGATCTGCCAAGGTTTCCTAGACTATAAATATAATGGTAAGAAAAGGAAAGCATTTGGCAGTCAGACTGAGATTTTCACATGCCTTTTTCAAAGGATTTAAGCATTAATTATGCAACATAAGAACATAAGCAGAGTCCTCCTGGAACACAACAGTAATCCATCGAGTCCAGCATCCTGTCTCAGACAGTGGCCAACCATTTAATTTGTAGGGCCAGCAACTGGGCATGGAGGCCAAGACCTTCTCCTGAGGCTCCTCCTGAAACTGGCATTCAGAAGTTTACTGCCTCAAATATGGAGATTTCCTTCAGTCACCATGGCGACTAGTCACTGCTAGACCTATCCTCCACAAATCTATCTAATCCCTTTTAAGAGCCATCTATGCCTGTGGCCATCATTAGATCCTCTGGCAGCAACTTCCACATTTTAATCACTAATTGAGTAAGAAGTAATTCTTTTTGTCCTTAGGCGTCTCTTTTCTAAACCAAAAAGTCCCAGACTCTTCAGCCTTTCCTCATAGGAAAGGTGTTCTAACCCCATAATCGGGGTTGCCCTCTTCTGTACTTTTTCCAGCTCTTCACTGTTCTTTTTGGGGATATGGTGGCCAGAACTGCATACAGTATTCCAAATAAGACTATACCATGAGGCGTTATGACATTGACTGTTTTATTTTCAATCCAATTATTTTCAGTCCATTTCCTAATAATCCCCAGAATGGAGGTTTGCCTCTTTCCCCACTGCTTCCCACTGGGGTTGATATTTTCACTGATCCCAAGGTCTCCATTCTTAGTCTCCTTCATTCCCTTTTGCAGCCATACTTTTATTAGTTCATTCCCATTCCGTGGTTTGTCAGTGGTTTGCCCTTAACGAATGGAATCATTAATTAATAGAAAGAGAAGATTCTGGACATGGTGTGGTCCTTCATGGGCCTAGCCTCATAGGTGAATGTTGCTTTGTAGGCACTGAAAGTAGAGTTCAAAGTTAATGGCCTTTGGTAACCCATACTCATTGCTCCTTCTGGAAAAATTGCTGAACATGACTTTTCTTTATATGAACAGTAAAATTATTTTTAAAATCTACGCAGTTGAAGTTATTTCACTGACACTAAATTACTTAATACGTGTGCCAATAAAGACAGGTGTAAAACTTGATGGCGGTTATTCAGCATTTTAAAGAACGCACTGGAATGTCAATGATTTTAAAAGGGTCTGTAGCTATTTCAGCACTGGCATGTTCCAGCAGTTTTAAAAATTGGGGTTGCTATTTTTTCCCCCAGATGGTGGCTTTATGCCGTGAACAGCTGTAGGACTGCCAGAGATTCGGCAAGTATAGACATTCAGTATACTGCAAAGCTGAAACGATTGGATTTCTGCTTGTCATGCAGCTCTAGTGGAAAAGATTCTTTCTGGGGGATACGTGGCAACCCTCTCAAGGTGTGTGAGTGAGTGGCAGAGAAAGAAAGAGAGAAGATCAGTGTTAACACTAGTAGAGGGCACCGTTTTCATTTAAAAGAAATGCTTTGTACTCACTTCTTTGAAGGTTTGCAGCCATAGGCAATGAAGTTCCGAATTCGCACAGGACCAAATGGTTGGAGAGTAGGATGGCCAGACCAGAGCTTGTAAGGTTTCTTTTTCCTTTTAGGTCAGGCATCAAGTTTAAAGTAGACTGGTGTATACGCCACCAGTTCCTATCTGTCAGGAACAGTCCCCATTTTATGGTACCTCTCAAGGATTATTTAGATAGTTAGTTAGTTATCCCCTGGGAGGGGATAAAGAGCTATTACCACTTGACTCTAGTCAATATGTTATTGACCAGTCTCAAATGTTCCATTCTTGAGCAAAGTGATTGAATGGGCAGTGGCTAGACAACTCCAAGCTGTCCAGGATGAGGCAAATAATTTTTGGTCCCTTCCAATATAGGTTTAGGCCTGATTATGGGGCTGAAACAGCATTGGTCACCCTTGTGGACGACTTGTGCCAGGAGATGGACAGAGTGTGACTCTGTTGATTCTCCTGGACCCCACTGTGGCTTTCTGTTCCATTGATCATGGTATCATTCTGGATCACCTATCTTGGCTGGGATTGGAAGGCACTGTTCTGCAGTGGTTCCAGACCTACCTGGAGGTTTCAGAAGGTGGTGCTGGATGACTGCTGTTCAGCCCCTTGGCCTTTGGCCTATGGGTCCCACAAGGTGCCATCTTGCCCCCTATGCTCTTTACCATCTACATAAAACCACTGAAGTCTTCTGGAGATTTAGGCTGGGCTGTCTCCAATATACAGATGACACTCAGTTCTATCTTGTGCTTCCAGTTGATCTAAGGGAGGCTGTAATAACCCTGAACTGGTGCCTGGAGGCAGTTTTGGAGTGTTTGTGGGCTAATAAACTGAAGCTTAATCCCAACAATATGGAAGAGCTACTGGTGGGAGGAAGGTTTGACCAGGGATTTAAGGTGTCAGCCATTCTGGATGGGGTGAACTCCCCTTCAAGGAACAGGCCCATAGTCTGGAGCTGCTGCTGGCTAAGTTGTGGCTAAGAGTGCTTTTTACCAGCTTCAACTGGTTAGCCAGCTGCAATCTTTCCTGGGCGGAAAAGATCTGGCTACTGTGTGCATGCCCTAGATGTTTTCCACACAAACAGCTCTCCTCGCTCTTGCATTTCTATTCCTCCATCTCTTCAGCTGGTTTCCACAATGGTATTTGCAGTCCAAGATGCAAAAACAAGGTTTGCTCCCTCTTGTGGTGCAGCAATGGAATTCCCGGAAACAAGGAAGTCTGATGCTGTGCCACAAGGGAAGACAAACCTTGTTTTTGCATCTCAGACTGCAAATACCATTGCAAAAACCAGCTGAAGATGCAGAGGAATAGGAATGCAAGAGCAGGGAGAGCTGTTTGTGTGGGAAACATCCTGGTTACATCTAGATTAGATTGCAGCAATGTGCTGTATGTTGAACTGCCCCTGAGTAGTGCTCAGAAACTTCAGTTGGTACAGAATACTGCAGCCAGGATGTGGACTGGGTTGTAGGGATCAAACTATTCCAGTCTTGGTCCATTGACACTGGCTCCCAATTTGTTTCTGGGCACAGTACAAGGTGCTAGTCTTGACCTTCAGAGACCTATATGGTTTGGGACCAACACACCTGAAAGACAACCTACTCCTTTATGAACCAGCCCAACCATTATGGTCATCTTTGGAGGCCCTCCTTCAGGTGCCCCTATCATCTGGGGTTAGGCAGGTAGCAACCTGGGAGAGGCCTTTCTCAGTCATGGCACCAAAGCTCTGGAACTCTCTCCCCAGGGAGATTCATCAGTCCCCTTCAGTTGCCATCTTCAGCCAGCAGGTGAAGACTTCCTTTGTTTGTTTTATATTCCCTCAGTGATCCCTCCTTTCCGACCAATGTTTTAATTGCTGTGTACAGGTTTTGTAGCCTCTCTGAACCCAATCCAGGAATAAGAGGCACAATTCCTGATACTGCCAGCAAGTACAGGATTTTACTTCTCTCTCACTCTAGTCCAGGAATGAGAGATACCAAAATCTCATATGCTCCAGGAACACTTAAACAACCTAAGAGTATGTCTGCACACACTCCTGGCTTATCTGTAGTCACTGCCACCAAGATCTCTTACATCAAGGCCCTCACCAAAGGCTCAGGAACAGAGATCTAAACTCCTGCCTGGTCTAGAGGACTTAGCAATTTTACCAGCTCTGTGCCAGAGCTGCAAACAACTATTTAATCTAGTGGTAGCCACATCAGCTGAGTCTGGCTCAGGCCACAAGATTTAGGCTTAGAAGTCGAGTTGCAACACAGGACACAAACTCAAATAATATTGATCAGATATTATCTTTAATCAATGCAGAAGCATGCATATATCATAAGACTTGTAGAGGTAGGAAAACAAATATGGTCTATAGCTTGTTCAGCTCTAACTATATATAGGGGTATTCATAGTTACCAGTCATTCATAGATACCAGGGAATCTTGAGGATGTGCCACATGATTGCTGTGGGTAGTTAAGTCCAGCTTGCTGCCCACTAATAAAATTCCATGTGGCAGGTATGTAATCCAAAGGAGAACTGTCTCTCAGAAAGGAGCTCTCTTTCCAAGAAAACTATCTCCCTCTTCCCATAGAGTGATCACAACTCCCTTCCTTTCCCATCATAATTGAATATGGCCATTTATCCAATCACAAGAGGATGAAGAGGTGTGCCCAGATCTCTGGGTTGATGTGACAGAAACCATGTAAGAGAAGCTTTGATGTGTTAATGTCTTGGGACAGCTGTGTCCCCCAGCTTGGGAAGATGCCTGCATGTCTGCTCTTCCCAGCAAAGTGTCTTGCATATGGATACCAAGCTTGGCATCTGGCATGCCATCTGTTGCAGGTGACAAAAGTCACATGAACATGTTAGCAGCTAGACCATTTGGCCCTAGCAGGAATGAATCAGGAAAGTCTTTTCCTATACATGCTGTTTTTATGTTTGGTATGTATTTTAACTCTTTTAACTGTTTTAATGATATGTGTTTAGGGGGGTTGATTTTAATGGTTTAAAATGTGGTTTTATTATGTATGTTTTAGATCGAAAGCTGCCTTGGTGGTGTACAAATTTTGTAAATAAATAAAATGCATTTGTGTATGCACGTGGATGCAAAATACCAATGCAACTACCAAACCAGGTAACTTTTATGAGTTTTTATGGTACTTTTATGCTAGAAACGATTAAATCACATACTTGTGGCCAGCATAATACTATTGGTAAGAACCAAAGTAAATGCTACCTTTTTAAATGAGTCATGTCTTTATTTCCCTGGCAGCTGTGGGGAACTAATTTTTCAGGCACCATAGGGGTTTGATTTAGACTCAGACCATGGCACAGGAGGAAAGAGCTTCAGGTTTAACCCTAATCCTTAATACCTCCCCCTGTTTCAATTTATGACACAATGATAAAATATACTCTGGCCCTGGTCACACAGAGAATTTGCCGCGTGGAAGGCACGAATGTGAGGCACATTTTCAGGGCGCGATTACACCACAACATCTGGGAAGCGTAGCGTTCCCATGGGCAACCTATGGCATCCTGCTGAAGATAAAAATTACCGCAGAAAGTGTACTAGTTTCCAGGAAACGCGGGGCAAAGACGGGTGTCTGACCGTGGGAGCGCCAGTATCCCGTGGCATCCAGTGCCTGCCTATGTCCTTCACAAACTGGATGTTGTAAGTCTCCATAGGATGTGCACCAACGCCAAACAGCACATGTGCACAAACAAGACACCGACAGTAGCCCCGCCCCTGGAACGGTGCATGCACACAACAAAACAGCGCCGCTTGTGTGATCGCGCCACGCTGCTTCTTTGCCATGCTTCAGCCTCGCCGTGTGATTGGCAGCTAACAGCCGACGTGTAGCAACCTGGGGGACCGTGGGATCAGGCTACCATGCTTTATTTTGCTCCGAGATGAACACCTACGCCTCCCCCCCCCCAGCGTTAACTGGCCCGTGTGGCCGGGGCCTCAGTTTGTTTAGCAGCAAGACAATTGCTTCAACAGTATCCTGTCTGGCTCCCCCCCCCCCCAAAGTACCTCAGTTCATAATAGACTCTGTAGCTTTTTTAACCTGTACATTGAATGTTCAGACTTGTACAAAGAAAATAAACAAATAGTACATAATCACTGATCTGCCTTGTTCTGCTAACAAATAAAGTCATTCATCTAGAAAGTGTTTTAATATCTGCTGAAATCATTTAGACTTGTTAATGTTCTCTTAACTTTGATTCAAGAGGTCAAACTTGGTATTAAAATACCATGACCATAACTGATTTTTAAAACTTAGTTGTTAAACTTTCTACTCAAAATGTTTTTATATAACACTGACATGCTTCATAAAGGAAATGCATTTCTCTTTCTCTGCCTTTCTTCCAAAAACATTAGTTAGCCACTGAACTTCCTTTCACTGGCAAGTATTTATCTCCAAACAATGAATAAAATTATAAGTATTATCAAATGTCTCACTAATATTTCTGTTAAGAATGATGCCTAGACCATTTTTTGTGTGTTTGTGTTTGGAGGACAGAACTATTCAAGGTATATGCACTCCACCCTCCTTTAACAATTGACCAGTTTGAATAATACAACAATCCCTAGTAAAGGTAGATAGCAAAGGAGGGGGAGCACACTTTCTCTTCCCACCTATCCAGGACCAGGGCCCCACATCTGACTCCAATAGACACCCACATGTTGCCAGATCATCCAGCATGCTTATCTATGTGGATGAGAAATTCTACTTTTTTCTTCTGGGACATAAGCACATAAGAGAAGCCAGTGTTGGATCAGGCCAATGGCCCATCTGGTCCAACACTCCGTCACACAGTGGCCAAAAATACCAGGTGCCATCAGAAGATCCAGCAGTGGGGCCAGGACACTAGAAGCCCTCCCACTGTTGCCCCCCTAAGCACCAAGAATACAGAGCATCACTTGCCCCAGCCTGAGAGTTCCTATCTATACCTTGTGGCTAATAGCCACTGATGAACTGCTCCATATGCTTATCTAATTCCCTCTTGAAGCTGTCCGTGCTTGTAGCCGCCGCCACCTCCTGTGGCAGTGAATTCCATGTGTTAATCACTCTTTGGGTGAAGAAGGACTTCCTTTTATCTGTTCTAACCTGACTGCTCAGCAATTTCATAGAGTGCCCATGAGTTCTTGTATTGTGAGAAAGGAAGAAAAGTACTTCTTTCTCAACCTGCTCTATCCCATGCTCTATCCCACTTGCCCATCCTCGACAGATCCCTTTGGTGTGCCTCACAATCCTCCCTGGTTCTCACCACCCTGAACAACTTTGTGTCATCTGCAAATTTAGCTTACTTCACTGCTTACTCCCAACTCCAAATCATTAATAAACAAGTTAAAAAGCATTGGACCAAGTACTCATTCTTGTGGTATCCCACTGCTTACCACCTTCCACTGAGAAAATTTCCCATTTATACTCACTCTCTGTTTCCTATTAATTAGCCAGTTTTTGATCCACAAGAGGACTTGTCCTTTTATCCCGTGACTATTGAGCTTACTTAGGAGCCTTTGATGAGGAACTTTATCAAAAGCTTTCTGGAAGTCAAGGTAAACAACATCTATTGGGTCCCCCTTGTCCACATGTTTGTTCATGAACTATGCATATAGTGTCTATGTGCACCAAACTGGAGAATACAGCAACATGTGAATGCCCATTGGTGTCAGGGGTGGGAATGATAGATTTGGTGTGCAGGAAGTACTACATACTTCCCCCTCCTCCTGCTGCCCATCATGTGTAGACCCCGTGTATCATCTGGTTTTGATGCTGTGCCAAAAAAACCTGAATTCTGGCTCCCAAATAAATTATGAACTTTGGACCAATGTGCGTGGTTTTTCTTACTGTACATAATGTATTTGTCACCATTTTGCTACTTTCATTATTTATTCTTGTTCTGCTTATCACTTAGGGAGTCGCCAGTCTGTGCAGGACACTGAAAACCCATCCCGCCAATGGAAATTTTATTCAGCTACCTTTCTGGCTTTTGAGACTTCTCTTGGAATTATGCATGTGCTTCTGGGCTTGTAGTTTTTATCTATATAGCCTAGAAGCTTTCTCCATGCCCTAAAAAGTAAAATCTTGAGATTCTTGGGGAGACAGATTTTATGCCCAATACTACTTTGTATACATTGTCTGTGCTCCTGCAGAATGACACTATACACAGAGCCCTGGCCATGACCAAATGTGGCTGTGAAATACATTGACATTGTAGATATTTTAATGATTAAAATAGCTGTTATGATTTAGAAGCCTGCCTAATGTCAAAGGTTCAGCCTTTCAAGTGCTACTTTTTTTGTTCCTGAAATGTACTGGTTTCTTTTGAACTTAAACCTGGCCTTCCTGTGAGTATTCTACTAATTTTCTTAGATTCAGAACCAGATTCTCACTTGCTTTTGTGGCTTCCCTTTTTTGCTTTAAACGGCATCTGCATTCAAAGCAACAGTGGGGATCCCATGCTGCCTGGAATGGGGTTGTGACATTTTCCTGTCTCAAAGAGCTCGTCTTTGTAGCTTGTCTCAGTAGTTTTTTCTACTGTTTGGTCATGGCCGACTTGTATGCCATATCATGACAGCTGAGACAAAGCATACATTTTGCTTCTTTGGCTAGATCTGTGAAGTATCTGTACTTCTATGCAGATGTGTCCCTGTCTGCAGCAATTAACATCACTGCATTCATTTGAATGATATTTTGTTTCTTAATTAAAATACCAGAATTTACAGTACTGCATATTCTTTTTCGCAGCTATACTTTGGCATTTTCTTTATTTTCTCATAAAGCTTTCATGAATGAAAAGCTTGAAACAAGCTTCTCTTGTAGTATAAGGGGGAAGGAAAGAGGCTGGGGTTAAATGACAGGCTGGCAAACAATTCATGCTACTATTTGTTTATACCGAATTCTATATTTGTCAGCATGATGTAGTCATCAGTGTTTAGGGATGCCAGTCCCCAGTTGGGGTTGGGGATCCCCTGATTTGGCAGGCTGCCTGGCAGGGGAAGCCCCACCCCTAAGCCCCACCCCCAACAGCACCCACCCCCCTTCCTCCCCTCCTGCAAGATTTAAAAGGCCCACCAGCTGATTGGCAGGAGCATGTGGCCTGCCGACCAGCTGGAGGGCCCTTTAAGACTTGCAGGAGAGGAGGCAGAAGGGTGGTCACTGGCTGCATGCCTGAACTCCAAGTGGTGAATTCACCACTTGTCCTGGCATGCACCTCCCTCACTTCTTGCCCAAAGCATTTAAAAGGACCCTTTAAATGCTTTGCTTTGGGCAAGAAGCAGGGGGGCCACATGTGCCTGTACTACAAGCAGTGAATTTGAGTTGGAGTTCAGGCGCATACGCCCCCCCCCACCCGCTTTTTGCAAAAAGCATTTAAAGGGACCCTTTAAATGTTTTGAGCCAGAAGTGGGGCAAATTTGTCACTTGGAGTACAGGTGCATGGGGCACTGGTTCCCAATGTGATGATGTCACTTTTGTGTGACATCATCACATTAGGGATGTCCCTGCCCCCTCCGGAAATGCACCCCAAAGTCCCCTGGGGGGGACTAGAAAGGACCTGGCAACCCTATCAGTGTTGGACTAGGATGCTGGAACACAAGGTCTGATATCCCACTTCAACGTGGAAGCTCACCCTGGGGTTCTCTGTGTAATAACTCCACAGTCCCCAGTACCAAAACAGAACTGTATTAGAACATAGGCAAGGCCTCGTCTGGGCCCTGGTAGGCCATAACCAGCCAAAGCCAGCAACTAACAACACAAGGGAAAAGAAAAGCTAAAGCATGGGATTATGTTAAAATAACTATACCATACTGTCCAGGAATGTCAACAAATTCACAGCTGCTCATGATATAATACTCTGGGCCATCATATTTTTTGAGCCTAACCTACCTCATAGGGTGGTTCTTGTGAGGATAAAATGGATGAGGGGAGAGTGATATTGTAAACTGTTTGGGGTCTTTCTCAGATTAGGGGGTGGGGGTGCTCTTGAAGCAGCTGGTTCCAAGTGACACAATTCTGGCTTAAGCTAAATTTCAGCCCGATTGGATTAACTTCACTAATTCTTACAGACAATTTCTATTCAAGATGGATGAGAGTTGCTGAGGAGAAGTTACTACTTTATGTTGAGGAGAAGCTACAACTCCCGCAACCCTACAGCATGTTGTGTTTTAGGGAGCAAAAAAAAATATTAAACCACAAATTTGGGATACAGCCCTACAAGCTGATAGAGCATAGGCTCAAATTTATCTGGCAGCAGGGAACTGTGGCAACATTTTTGTCCAGGCAGAATACCTTTGTACCTTAGAATTCACTAAATATTGAAGAGCCTTCACCTTGGCCTGTGTTAATGCCTTACCTTCAGTCAGGGCTTTTTTGTGGGAAAAAGCCCAGCAAGAACCCATTAGCATAATTGGCCACACCCAACAGCAGAAACTCATTAGTGTACTAGGCCACACCCCTGACAGCACAGCTCATTAGCAGATTAGGCCACACCCCCATGTTACCAGAAATGTGGTCATCCAGCCATACCCACCTTTTGCTTCTTATTCGGTTTACCTTGTTTGTTGTCAAAACCAGGGCTTCTTTTGTAGCAGGAACTCCTTTGCATGTTAGGCCACACACCCCTCATGTAGCCAGTCCTAACGCATTTCTGCTGTTGGGTGTGGCCTATTATGCTAATGAGTTCCTGCTGGGCATGGCCAACTCAGGAACCAGCCGGAACTCCGTTCCTGTGCGTTCCTGCCTAAAAATAGCCCTGCCTTCAGTTCTTCTCACAGGGAAATATCGACACACACTCTATTCTCAACATGTTTGTCCTTGCCAATGGAATGCAGTTGAAACAGTTAAACATGTTCTATTGTACTGTTCATTTTAAAAGGACATTTGTTCCTTATGTATCACTCCAATTCTAGCCAATTTTCCAGGTAGATCTGACAAGTTTTTTATCTTATATGTCCCTTCTCCTTTCAGATCACTCTAAGGAAATCACCCTTAAGGTGGCCAGATTTTGTGCTTCATCTAATAAGGAAGCACCTGGTTAAATCTTTTTTATGCAATATGCATGTAACATGGAAATTAGTTTATAATGAGGTTATATTTTTACTGTATTTACCATATTTCCTTTTATGTGTCGCTAACTTGATTATGTTATTGCTGGCTGATCTATGATCGTAATAACATTAAGTACAATAAATAAAAAAGGGAAACTCCATCAACAGTAGTGACTGCTTCGACAAAATTTTATTTATATATTCATTTCAAGGATTTCCATCCTGCCTTTCAATTCTAAAAGAAAAGAAAACAAAAATAAAACTAACAAGCCATTTTTACTTTAGATGGCATGAATGCATTAGTGATCAGATTGCAAGCTGAAATGAAATTTTAAGCAGACTTTTATAAATTTAACCCTACTGAATTTCATTTCATTATTAATGATTTCTACAGCACCTTTTAGTGTGGCAGTGCCTAATGGTGGTAATCCTCCTAGCAATTATATTGTATAGTGGAAAATGGAAGCTGAGAAACAATGACTCTCTCAAAGCCACCCACAGAATGCCTGGTTGAGTATTTTGTCTGTTACACTCCAGTTCTCCATTACACCCCCACACTGAGCAGCCCGAAAATTAATCTAAAGAATACAGTTAGACATAACACCCCCTTACTCTCATAGCGGGTTCGTTGGTCCCAACTTTTCCTAACAGTAAATTGTAATAATCCAGTTCTATGTAGAATTAGCCACGTTTGGTGCTTAACTCTCCATTTCATTTGCTGCTAAGTGTATGTCAGGACATCCGAGGATCTGAACTGTTAATCCTGGGATGGGGGACTTTATTGTGCCATGAAACCACTCTGTGCCTCTGAGAGGCTCCACCCATCAATGCAATCCTTTGGTTCACAGGAAATAGCTATCAATCTCAGGGAAGGATGGGAGTTCCAGTCTGGTCCACTTCACTGCTGGTTTCTGTCTGTGGCTTTCCCTGTGCTTACTTCCCTTGAGATCTTTGCTTATAGTTTAGCAGTCTTTGCTTGTGCTCTTTCCGGCACTCTGACCTGTATACTTCCTTCTGCTCTTAGATCCTGATGCACCATTTGGCAAAGTTTTGGCTTCTGATGTTCTGGCTTTTGACCCTTGGACTGGCTTTTGACCTCGTCCCTGTTTCCTATCCTGGAATCTGCCTAGCTGCTGCCCATACCATAACCCTGGCATTGAAGTATATGTATTTATTTATAGCATTTGTAATATTTTTATACCCACTATTCTCCTGACCAATCAGAGCCCAAGGTGGGTATTTGTTTATGTATAGCCTAGCTTTCTCACCAAGACACAAGGCAGATTACACAGTGTAAAACAATGCGATCAAATAGCATGAGAAACAAAGCCAAAAAAAAAAGCATCAGGCACGATGTATCATAAGCAATGCAGAAAATGGAGTGTCAAAAGTAGAAGATAATGGAATAAGAGCAAGATAATACGTACAGTCAACAGTGCAATGGACTATAGTCCTCTTCCCTTTGTAAAAACACCCCCTTGAACAATTTGATTCTACTACAGCTTTGTTGCCTTTATAAAAATGGTCTCCTGAACATTTCTGTTTTATACAGCATATAGAATAAAAGAAGTATGGGAGCTATCCTGACCTACTCAGGCAGACCATTTGACAAGGTGAGAGCCACAACCAAGAATGCAGGATTACAGGCAGCTGTTGATCCCACCTATTTACAGGGTGGCCCCATTAGAAGACTTCGCTCTGCTTATGCTGATAATGCCTGCTGTTGTGAAGTGCCCTTTGCAGCTTATTGGGAGTTTGTTTGGGCAGCATCCCTGGTGTCTGGCTGTATCCAAAGCCTTTCTTCTTTCCTAGTCTAACAGTTTGAGAACAGGAGCGAATGCCTTTACCTCCTGCAGATTTTTGGAGAGTCATGAATCCCTGGATCCTTGGGAGGGGAACCTCTTGCTAGATAGGCTATTAACATTATACTCTGGGGATCCCAGAATCACTGCCCAGTTTTCAAGCAGTAAAGTTTTATGACAAAGTGAGAAGTCTGTCTTCTAGTAATTTGGAATCAGTCAGCAAACTTAAGTTCATGGACTGTACTCTGCACTCTAGAGGGCCTGGCTTCTCTTCCATATTAGCAAGGAAAGTGGCAGCTTTTTGTGGTTGCCTGAATTAAATCAAAGTGACAGAGGTTTCCAGGTGCCTGGTATTGACCCAGACAGTCCAGTATTTTCACTTACTGTGTGGGGGGAAATCTGGAAAAATACTGAGCATTTAAATGTCAGGTATTTTTGCAAGGAGGCTTGGGCAGTGTCAGAGTTTTCCAGGCAGCCTGGCTAGAAGAGAAGGCAGCCAGGCCAGGGGAAGCACCAGGATGTTCCAGCCACCCTCGCCTTCAAAAGATGGCTGCCAGGTGAAGGAGGCCGGAGAGTGAAGGAGGCGTTGGGGCAGAAGCATATGCTTGGTGTTCAATGCTACCTGTTCAAGCCCCAAACGTGTGGAACAGAGCAATGCTCCCTGTAAGCTGTGGAGTCTTGTGAGCAAAAATTCTACTTTGTGCGCTACGGGCATTAAAGTTGTGAGCGAGCGATTGGGCTTCTGCATAAATTAGTTTGCTCTGGAGCCATCGTTCCTGAGCTAAGACAAAAATGTGTGAGGTGGAGACTAAAAATCTGTGAGCTGGCTCACACTAACTCAGAGGGAACACTGGAACTGAGTATCCGGTATTTTTGTTGAAACCCAAGACAGAGCTGACTTTTCAAAACAATGCACGTTTGCACTCTTGTCTTGCAAAGACAGTCTTTTGCCTGAGTGAACGACTCCTGGTGTTTCTCTAGGACCTTTGAATTTTGTTATTGGTCACCAGCCCTTAAATGGATACAAACACAACTATTTTTTTCAGAGTCAGGGGCATCACGGAACATATTGTGTAACTGTGGCTGTGGTCACACGCGCAAGATAATGTGGGGAGAAGTGAGGCTATTTGCTCCACAGCAATTTGACCCGCATTTGTGCAATCACACAGTCCCTGGGAGCTGCGGGGGCAGCCCGCCACTGCGTGATCAGATGCAAACCGTAGGTGAATCCGTGTGTGTGGGAGTTTGCCCCATGTTTCCAATGCACTTAAACAGGGGATCGATGAATCGCATCTCCACACTGATGACTTCCTATGGCAGTATGTGATGATGCGCATACTGGGAAGGGGGGGAAACAGCACAGAGTCAGGATGGCCTGATCAGACCATCCCGATGCCATGAGAGTGCACTGGCACAATCACACAGGGGAAGGTCCATCCATGGCCCGTAGCAAACCATTTGATAGTGGACTTTCCCTAGTGTCTTTTAACTCCGCTCTTGCGGCAGAGCAAAATGGGTTGCCGATGGGTGTGGGGTGCTGGCCAGATGTTCACATCTGATCACGCCTGTTAAATCTGCCTGGCATTCACACCTATGGCGCGGCTAATTGTGCGTGTGTTGACAGCCTATTGCAGCTATGTTCCTCCTTTAACTACTGAGTGGAGAGCTGCTGCAAAGAGAAACCCAACAGAGGGCCCACAGCTCAGTGGCCAGGTATATGCTTTGTATACATTTGCTTCAAAACGCAGGACCGCAATAAAAACGGCCTCAGATAAGCAGCATTTGGAAAGTCTTCTGCATAAAGTCTTAGAGAACTGACACCAGTGTGAGTGGGGCCTAGACATGAAACACTGAACATAAGAAAGTGTATACTTTCATTTTAGGATATCTTTGTATGAGTTTCATACATGGCGAGGAAGACTGTTTCTATTCCTTTTAAATTCTTCAGCTAATTTCCCACTTCTTCCCCCACTTTTTGATATTTACACGTTATTATACCATTGATACACAACTGACAAACAACAGTCCACAACTTTAATAGCACCAGTTCTATCAAATTTCATTGGCAGGGGAGGGGTCGGATGGGCAGAGTTTTGGCCTGTGTATGGAGTAGGGTTGCCATCCCCCCAATGGGGGTGGGTTCCCCCCCCCCATTTCAGCTCCATCCCCAATCCACCCCACCCCCAAAGAACTCCACTGCGCTGACATACCCAGTGTGATAACATCACCTGGAAGTGATATCATTGTGCTGGGCACATCGTGCGGGACGTCATTGCACCGGGCACGGCAGGTGTGGTGGGGCTCTTCAGGGGCAGAGATCCAGGGGAGAAGGCTGGAGCCCCCTGCTGGCAGAAGGTAAGGACCCTATTATGGAGAATTTGAACTTCTGAATCAGACCAAAGTTCTCACAGCATTTGGAATGCTCTGCTGTGATAGCTTCACACATCTGAGCAGGGCCTTCTGCTGGTGCTGCCCTGCAAGTGAGCATAATAAGCCTTTGTCCATATATTTGCATTCTCTAGTGCGGCCCCCATCTTAGAATGGCCTGCCTGATAAGATCCGGAAGGCTCCCACTCTCCTGGCAAACCATGCAAAGCTGAATTATTCAGGGAGCCATTCTTACACAGATAATACAGCCATATTATGTCAGAATGGTTCAGAAAGATGCTTTAATAAAGGAGAAGGCACTGCAGACTCTACTATTGTGTATAGCATGTACTATCTGTTGCTGTAAGTGTTATCCTACTATGTAATTTCTGCATAGTTTAACATGTCATGTTAATACTTATGCATTGTTTCTGCTTGGTTTCAGATTTCTGCCATCCCAGTTCTATTAAATTGACCATTGGGTGGCTCATCCTGTTGATTTCAGATTTCTGCAGAGAAGTCTGTGAAAAAACGAGTGTGGAGTAGTCACCATAGTGGGATTTGCTAGGGTTTGTTCCCACATAATGATCATAATGGGCTCGATGGGCTGAGTTCCTCTTCCAAGGGCAACCCTCATTGAAGTCTGATCTGGAGGACTGAGGGATCCCTTTTGGCAGTGAAGACTCCTCCGCAAGAAGGGGGAACTGGCACAAATTAGACACCACCACCACATACAACCTTATTCTGCTCTGATCATGGAACTGGTCCTGCAAGAGTGTATGTTGGTTGGGTGGTGTCTATTAGTTTCCCCCTTCTTGGTGCTAACCCTGTGCTGTGCTGTAGTGACTAATGGGAACTTACATACTGGGGCAGTAAACCTCTGAGTACCAGTGTTAGCAAGCGACACCAAGGCTTCCATGGTCTGTTTGTTGGCCATCCAGGGCAATTGGTTGACCACCATGTGAGGCAGGATGTTGGACTAGATGGGCCACTGCTCTGGCCCAGGCGGGCTCTTCTTATGTTCTCATTCCATGCTATTCCTGACAATGCTCTGACCCTCAGATAGATTTTAGGGGCACAAAGGATGCTGCTCAGAAGGGGAAGACAGACAAGATCACTTTCGTGAACAGTAAAACAGCTAGATCCCTCTAAACTGTGGAGTCTTGTGAGCAAAAATTCTACTTTGTGAGCCACTGACACTAAAGTTATGAGCGAGCAGTTTGGCTACTGCATAAATTAGTTTGCTCTGGAGCCATCCTTCCTGAGCTAAGACAAAAATGTGTGAGCCAGAGGCTAAAAATCTGTGAGCTAGCTCACACTAACTCAGCTTAGAGGGAACACTGGATCCAACCAAAAGGCTTCATTATCTTGCTAAAATAGAGAAAGAGAATAATACTCAGTATATTTGAGCATTTCAAAGCAGTTTAATCAGAGATAAATTATTGTTAATTAAACACAAAGCTGACATACAATCAGTACACTAAACTGTTCTTTTCAAATTATAATATTTTGTTGAACTATGAATCATCATAGAAATATACATAAAATATTAGTGGCTTGCTCCAGTTGTTTTTGACTGCATTAGATCTGTGAAACAAATCTCAGTACTTTGCAGTTTGAAGGATCTTCAAGGGACTGAGTGCATGTTGCTAATGATGCAAAACCTAATTTTATTCACATTATAATATGTAACTTTCCCATTAATGTACTTAATTGTAAGGAGATCTGGGAACTAATCAATACTCTTTTTTAAAAAAAAAAAAGCTAAATGAGAATAGAGTTGTAAGTTCTGACAGTTCATAGTTAAAAATACTGATGGCACTTAAGCTGGATGCTTGATGGGGAATCACAGCTATAAAAGCCTTAATTAGAGGGGACATAATTACAATGAACTGGTGAATAATGAAGTCTCTATTGTTTAAAAGTGGTTTTTAAAATTGTTCTTGCGAGTTTGAAAAATAGGCTTTTCTGTTTGCAGGCAATTTTCAATGCAAAGCTAAATTTATTACAGATTTCTAAATTATTGAGGTGAACATGTGTGACTCAGTGTCTGTGACTGGATCATCTAGAATGTAATGGGATGCTTTCAGCAAGAGAGGGGACTGTGGGAGGATGGCTCCCTGCTCATAAGAAACAGGTTAGTGTTTTCTCTTGTTGCAGGTGCTTAAGGCTAGGCCATGGCTCTGGTTTCAGAAAGTGGCTAGAAGGTACCGATATTGTTCAGAACAATGGTGCTGGGAATGGTGGAGGGGCTAAGTCTTTTCCCAGCACCGTTTCCCTGATTTGAGATGCTTCCCAGCTCAGGTATGGAAAAAAGAGAAACTTGTAGGTACTATGTTCCCTTAGCACAGTTCAAAGTGGCCTGAGGGGACCAGTGTTCCCTCTAAGCTAAGTTATTGTGAGCTGGCTCACAGTTTTTTAGCCTCTGGCCCACACATTTTTGTCTTAGCTCAGGAAGGATGGCTCCAAAGCAAACTAATTCATGCAGTAGCCAGATCTCTCACTCACAACTTTCATGCCAGCAGCTCACAAAGTAGGATTTTTGCTCACAAGACTCCACAGCTTAGAGGGAACATTGGAGGGGACCATTAAAATTAGGTAAAACAAGAAAGAGGGGAAAGTTCTCCACCTTTCACTGCTGTGGCCCTGATCCATGTTGCCTCTGTCCTGCAACTGATTTTTTTGGTTTTGTTTTTATATATCATTTTAATAATTTCAGGTTTTAAAAAAGGCGTCCTGTGTTCATTGTGTGTTTGCTTCCCCCCACCCCTTGTATTTTATGATCCCCGCACCTGGATTGACGGCCACTGACTTGAAGCTGTTATATATAAAAGCAGTCAGGTTGCAGGCCAACAGCCATTCAGAACTCTGGGTGTATTGGGTTTTTGCTTCAATACATCTCAACATTGACCCATCTGCAGATACTTAAAAATGCCGATTGGGGCCATGCAGAGAGAAGAGAGATTTCTATAACCACCATCACTGCAATCAGAGGGATGTTGTCTACACCTGCAAACCTGGCAGCATCCACTCTCCCCCCCCTACTGCATGTGGGAGGCAGTGGATGAGGAGGAGCCACATTTGAGGCAGATAAGAAGGGGTGGGCAGGAACTTTAGTCCCCCTGCTGTCACATGAGGAGTAGTGGGGAGTAGGACAGATGGTCAGTGGTGGACAGAATGGCAGGCAGGTGAATGAGGGGAAAGTGTAAGTGAGCAGGCAGAGTAGAGGATGGGGTGGGTAAGAAGAAGAAGAAGAAGAAGAAGAAGAAGAAGAAGAAGAAGAAGAAGAAGAAGAAGAAGAAGAAGAAGAAGAAGAAGAAGAAGAAGAAGAAGAAGAAGAAGAAGAAGAAGAAGAAGAAGAAGAAGAAGAAGAAGAAGAAGAAGAAGAAGAAGAAGAAGAGTTTGGATTTATACCCCGCCCTTCACTGCCCAAAGGCGTCTCAGAGCAGCTTACAAACTCCTTTCCCTTCCCCTCCCCACAACAGACACCCTGTGAGGTAGGTGGGGCTGAGAGAACTTCTGACAGAAACTGTCCTTGAGAGAACAGCTGTGCCAGAGCTTGTGACTGGCCCAAGGTCACATCAGCAGGTGCAAGTGGAGGAGTGGGGAATCAAATCCGGTTCTCCCAAATAAGAGTCTGTGCACTTAACCACTACACCAAACTGGCTCTCCCCCCTCCCTGTGAGTTTACAGTTAAGCCCACAGAGGCAGCAGACATGAGTGAGCAAGTGAAAGGGGGGAAAGGATGGGCTCTCTTCCGTGTGAGTCTCATGGGTCCCACTTCTGCTTCTGAAAACAATGTTTGCCAAGAGCTCCCTGAAGCATGTTAAACAACTGCAGATGCCCTCAAGCTGCATACAATTTCCACATAAGGTACTTGTGGATACAGTTCAGCTGGGGCTACCAAACTAAGGGTGATCACAAGACTTAGTTCTGTTTTGAGCACATTTCCGGGTCCTTTAAAAAAAAAACTCTGAAAGGGATTGATATAATTGCTGAATACATTAATATGCATCTATCAAAGCACAGAGTTAGATGCTATGCACTTCAAGCTGTGTTCCACATTCCTTCCCCTTCTGGGGGAGACAGAAAGGATGGAGTGATCACATGAAGCTCTCTTATCCTGAATCAGACCATTGGTCCATTGCAGTCAGTATTGTCTACTCAGACTGACAGTGGATCTCCAGGGTCTCAGGCTGAGGTCTTTTCCATCACCTTCTTCGTTATCCTTTTAACTGGAGATGCTGGGGATTGAACCTGGGACCTTCTGCATGCCAAAAAAGATACTCTTCCACTGAGCCCTCCCTCCCCTAAGGCTTTGTGGTAGATGTGTACCTTGTTCCTCTCTGATCAATCTAGAGAGCAGTTGCACAGAGCACTTCCAATCCCAGAAGAAGCCTTAAGCACCAGACTGAAAAGCAGCTCTGAAGGGTTAGGAGATCATTTTGAATGGCATTAAGGTTGCCAGAACTGCCTTGGAAAATGCCAGGAGATTTTGAGGGCAACATCTAGGGAAGATGGAGTTTGGCAAGGATGTGATGTCGTTTCTATGAATTTCCCCTAGTTTCTATGGTAAAAACCACAGAGACATGGGAAGATTCCTAGAGCATTCCTACAGAGGTCATTTTCCAGCCATTTTTTTCCTTCCATTCTTCAGTTTCTGGAGGGTGGGGATAGGGCCCAAGAGTGAGGTTTTACCTGCCACAGGTGGGCAAATGGCATGAGAGGTTGCATGAGAGGACTGCAGTTAAGAGAGGAAATACGGTATTAAGAAGAGAAATCATATGAGCAAAAGTACTTTCCATTTGCACTATCACCCCACTGGAACTCTTGCAGTCTGCTGAATGAAAATTTCTGCAGTAATTTAACAGCTCTCTCTCTCATGACTGGCAAGTATCACTCAGGGCTCTTTCTGATGTTGTCTCTCTGCTCTAAGAAATGGTATTCTGCCTTGCTTTTGTTTGGGTCCTCCTGGACAGAACAGGCCTTGTAATCGCTCTTAGAAGTCATCAACGCTGGCTCACCTGCCAGCTGTGGTGTGTGGACAAGCAAGTGAGTTGCAGCAGCTTTGTTCTTTCTTCCTCTTCAGTTGAACTAAGGAGGGAGAGGGGGACTTCCATGGCACAGTGCCAAAGAAGATGGGCCAATCCCGGGAGGAGCAAGTGGGAACCCTGGCCATCTCCTGGCCCCTCCCTCTGGGTTGCTCTTACCAAGCCATCATCCCCGGTAGGGGGAGGAACAGCCCTGAGGCAAAAAGGTACCACTTGCATTTGATGTAGAGAAGGAGAAGGCATTGCTGCTTGCAGTGCTCTGAACAGGGCAGGCTCGGAGAGAGACAAGTCCTCCCAAGGGAATGTCGAATCCTGTCACTGTGGGAGACACAGGTCAGGCTTTGGAGGTTACGGTTGTATGACAGTGGGTCAGGGGTCAGCAGTGGGCCCTGAGAACCAGTTTGGTGTAGTGTTTAGGAGCATGAACTCTAATCTGGGAGAACTGGGTTAGATTCCCCACTCCTCCACATGTAGCTGCTGGTGTGACCTTGGGTCAGTTACAAGTTCTTTCAGAGTTGTTCTCTCATGGGCAGTTCTCAAAAGAGCTCTCTCAGCTCCACCTACCTCACAGGGTGTCTGTTGTGGGGAGGGGAAGGGAAAGGAGATTGTAAGCCACTCTGAGACTCCTTCCAGAAGTGAAGGGCAGGGTATAAATCCAAACTCTTCTCTTCTCTCTCTCTTCTGTCAGGGTGTTTGGGCCTTGGTAACTATAATATACTGAGTTCGGACGCGTGGCATAGTGATCAACTCATACTTTATTAAGTAGCTCAAACTGAAGACAAACTAGCCGGTCCGTGACCGGCTTATATCCATGAAACACTCACACCCACAACACACCCTCACACCCTGTGATAGGTTCTATTTACACTACCAGTTGACCATAGGTTCATACTGGGATCTGAGCAAGCCTATTGCATGCTAGGATCTGACTTTGCTATTGTTTCCAGAGCCAAAGGTCTGCTTGATTGCCTGGCCATGCTAGTGCTGGCGTGGCCCTCTTAATATACAACAGTAACCATATGTGTGTGCATGTGTGTAAAGTGCCGCCAAGTCTCAGCCAACTTATGGCAACCCCAGCAAGGGCCTTTCAAGGCAAGCGAGAAGCAGAGGTGGTTTGTCACAGCCTTCCTCTGCAGAGTCTTCCCTGGTGGTCTCCCTTCCAAATACTGACCCCGCTGAACTTCTGAGATCTGATGAGATTTGTCTAAACCATGCCACCTTCTCTCCCCATGTATGTATATATACATCTCCCCCCACCCCTCTGTATTTTCCTGAATGAGAGTTGTACTCTGGAGGAGCACCCTCTCCATTTTTTGTCTCAAAATGCCTCTATTTAAAGCCCGTATCTCATTTCATCTCTGGCTGCTTCAAGGATTAACAACAGCTGAGTGAACAGCTGTAGGAACCCCAGAAGACGCTGGATCCCAGCAATCCCGATAGGCTTCCAGTTGTTTCTCCTGATAAAATATTTTCATTTTCCTTTGTAGTGGAAAGCCAGGAATTCTCAGAGAAGGACTGAGAAAGTGATCGATTTTTCTCTTCTCATGTAAATGGTTCTGTTATCCCATTACAGTATTTTATTGGGCCGGAAAAGATGAGGGTCATGATTTGGCAAACAAATGCAAATGCATTGCAATTTTGGTGGAGCCTTCTACAGTAAAGAAAGAAAATTGAAATGATCAGTTGCTGTCATATGTGACTTGCAGTGTTTTATCTGTGAGAGGTAGAGAAACCATCAGTGGTCAATTTCTGAAAACATATAAAATAAAATCCCAGACTACCCTGTCCCTCCTCCAAAGACATGCATAACATACTCTGTTAAAAGCCCCACCAAATACTATTGCCTTGCAGCGCCTTCTGGAAATTTCTAAAAATGGCGCCCCTCACCTTCTCAGGGAGGGTATTCCAAAAATTTGGAGTTACTAGTTGATGCCATGCAGGCTACTTTGAGTGGAGGAACAGCCAGTATGTGGTGGACTGAGGGCTGTAGTTGACACATGGGTGGGGTTGCCATGCTCCAGGTGGTGGCTGGAGATCTCCTGGGATTGCAACTAATCTCCAGGTAACAGAGATCAGTTTACCTGGAGAAAATGGCCACTTTGGAAGGTGAGCTCTATCGCATTGTACCCCATTGAAGTGTCTCCCCTCCCCAAACCCCACTGTATTCAGGCTCCACCCCCAAAATTTCCAGATAATCTCAAAACTGGAGCTGGCAACCCCACTCATGGAGAAGGAGACTGTCCTTTAATCTCTATGCCATGGTATTGATAAATCCTGAAGCTCAGACCCAGCTCACGTAAAACCCTGGAAATCATGTTATTTGAAAATTAACTTTCTGCATATCATTGATCTTTCCCTTAAAACAAGATACGCCATGTTATGGATCTGGCCTGATTTTCCCCAAAGACTGCCAATTGCAGTAAGCTCACATTTAATTGCGCCATCTTTGCTCAAGTGAACATATTGGGTTTTTGCTGTGGAGCCATGTAATCTGGAAATCTTATACCAAGCTTGAACACTAGATATAAATTCTAGGTGGGCTGGAATGGAAGTTTAATTTGACCTGCAGAAATTGCATCAATAAACGGCGAGTTATTTAAGAGCACAGTAACACCACCTTGCACGGTATTCACTGGACAAAAATCTTGTGCAGTCTTAAATGGCAAAATGTTTGCAGATAAAGGCCTGGATCCAGAGAGGTGTTTCCACTGGCTGTGCAAGGATTTCTATCTGTAAAGTGTTATTTCCCTGCCTCTGCCTCCATCAGCAGTTTGAAAGGCATTTGGGTCTGCTGCGAGAGATGTCAAAATTGTCCTGTGCAATCAGAAGTCCTTGCAATTGTGAAAATGCTAGACTGAAATTCTGCACCAAGCTTTATTATTTCAAGCTCCAAGAGGTAGCAAAAGAGGTTTACATTTGCTATGATATTCATAATAGTTATTTATATTGTGCATTTTAAAAAGACATCAGCAAGCCTTAACAACAGACCTGCAAGGCGGGCCATATATGGGGTGGTGGTAGAGCTGGGGTTTCCTTATGAGCTGGCAGACCAGTTGTGTGATTTGAACTGAAAAAGCTTCCCGTTCTTATCTCCTATGCTTACACCAGCTCTCAATTAGTAATACAATGGATCCATTTGGTGAAACAGAGTCTGTTTGAAAGGTATTATTTTAAAACCTGCATAAGGGGCACATGATGTGGAAAATGCAGCTGAGAAAAAAGCTGGCCCCATTGGGGTTGACTAAACCCTGCTGTTTGTTAGTTTGGTGGAAAACAGAACAGCAAAAGAATCCTTTGGGTGGAAGAGCTGAACAATAACTTCTGTGCATCAGACCACATGCCGTGGACAGGCATTCAGATCAACAGATGTAACATGTTACACACACATTAGGACAAAGTATACTGTCCATCCAGATATATCGTACCCCAATAGAGTTCAAACTGGCTGTAACTAGTGGATTGGGGGCATTATGTAGAAAGCTCACTGAAAATTTCAGTCCAGCATGTTGCAGCTTCAAGAAAGCCAATTTGGTGTAGGGAGCTGTTAGGAAAGGGGCCGCAGGTTAAATGTTGTTATATAAATATATGGCACTTACATGTAGAACACTGTGTGAAGCTGAGATTGTGCAGTCTCTGAAAGAGATTGTTGAACTAGAGGATATAATACTTTGCACATGAAGAAACTTTTCAGCACAAGTAAGAAAAGGATCTGGTAGAGATCTATAACATGAATATTGTAGAAAGAGGGGATTCAGGTTTCTCTCTCTCAAAATGGTAAGAGTTTTGAGTGATTGACAATAGATTTCAGGACATAACAACTGAAATACTTCATGCAGCAACTAATTAACTTATGGAACTCATTGGCACAAGATATCAGCCCTTTTTAGTCACTACTGTCAACTACACTTAGCGTGATCTTCTTGATATATGTGGTCACCTTGCTGTATGAACATGGCAGCACTCACATTTTTCTGCTTCAGTATGAATGATTAGAAATTGTAGGGTTTTTTCAGTGTTTATTTCTATTTAGTGAAGCTGGAAGATACCTGTATGATGATCATGCATATGAAGAGGATCACACCCTACTTGTGATCTTCCCTTATGCATAGTTGAGCCTAATGGCTCAAAAGGGCTGTTGTGATGGCCATTTAAATATTCTAGAGAAGTCTGTAGAAGGAATTTAACAAGGAGATTCCAGTTCTTCTGCTTCTGAGTAGACAAGCACCCACAAGGTCAGCTTGCATCATGATCACATGTCAACATCAGGACAACTGGCAGCACCATAACTACCTTGATAGGTGATGTATTTCCCCAGTGATACCAGTTCGAAAGCAAGAAATTGCAAGTAGATCAATAGGTACCACTTCGGTGGGAAGGTAACAGCGTTCCGTGCACCTTGGTGTTTAGTCATGCCGGCCACATGACCACGGAAACGTCTTCGGACAGCGCTGGCTCTTCGGCTTTGAAACGGAGATGAGCACCGCAACCCTAGAGTCGGATTCAACTGGCTTTCGAGCAAGGGAACCTTTACCTTTTACCTATGGGGAAACCCTGGCCTTTCTTAGGCAACTGGCAATATCATAATCATGAGTACCTTTGACTGGCTTTCTTCAAATGTTGTATGTTTTCACTGGGGAAAAATGGAAGAAGAAAGGCATCCATTGCAGGCTAATAACATAATGATGATGATGATGATTATATATCACCCTCCCCGCGAGCAGGCTCAAGGTGGTGAACAGCAAGGTTTCATAAATACATATAAATACATAGTTACATAAAAACCATTAAATAATCTAAAATGCCGTTTGATCATTACCCAGAATTCACAAGGCTCATAATACAGTTCTAATCCCCAATTTGCTTTAATTTAACAGTGTGGAGGAGGTTCTAGCACACTACTGATTTTCTCAATCAGGAATTCCTAAAACACTTGCTCACTGATATCATCCATCTCCTAGGGTTGCCATCTCTTGCTTGGGAAATTCCTGGCAATTTGGGAGTGGAGCTTAGGAAGGGAAGGGAGCTCAGTGGGAATGTGATGCCAAGGACCATACCCTCCAAAGCTGACATTTCCTCCAGGGGAACTGGTCTCTATGGCCTGGAGATCATGTGTAATCCCAGGAGAATTCCAGCTCCCATCTAGATGTCGGCAACTCTTATTCTGTGGCCGACAACTCATGGAGAGCCAGCATGTCGTAGTGGTTAAGAGCAGTGGACTCTAATCTGGAGAACTGATTCCCCACTCCTCCAAATGAAGCCTGCTGGGTGACCTTGGGACATGCATAGTTCTCTCAGAGCTCTCTCAGCCCCTCCTACTTCACAAGGTGTTTGTAAGACTCTTTGGTACAGAAAAGGGAGGTCTAAAAACCAACCCCTACTTCCTCCTCCTCCTCTTCTTCCTCTTCCCTAAAACACTATCTAAACTTTCCCCTAAAATTTCTGAAGTAGGCTGTAGGATTTCTCACTCTGTTGTTAAACTGATTTTAGCTTTTTTTCTGACTGTTTAACATAGGTGAGGATGTTTTATATGGCCACAGCAAGTGGGGAAATATTTCTGAGTGAATTATTGATGCAAGGAACTGACGGTCTCAGTCAGACCAATGATCTCTCCAGCCCAGGCCAGAATACCTTGTGATTCACCACCTGTGTTGGTGTGACTGAATTTTACAGTCTCACTGTATCAGCTTCAAAATCCCTGTTTCAATTTTTGCTTTCACCTTGTGCAGATCCCGAGCCCTTCGCTTTCATGCCATTTGCCGCCTCCTGTAAAATTTATGCAGCTTTTAACATGAGTTTTGCATCAATCATGGGAACTCTAGCAAACAAACCAGCCATAAAAATTGTTGAAGTGAAAAGGTTCCCAGCAAAATGAAAAAGAGCATATCCGTACATCCCAGACACCCCTAGCCGTATACTATACCACCAGCCCTCTATTATGCTGATTGGCAACCTTCCAGTGCAATCCCATGCAGAGCTACTCCCCTTAAAGCTCACTGGAATCAATGGGTATATACTGGGACTGCACTGTTACTTTGTCATAGTGCCAGGTGGGCAGGAAAACCAGGAGGATTCTAGTATTATGACTGGTGGATATGTTAGCTTGGAGCGTCACAAACTGTACAGGCCTGATCTAGACTGGGAATGACTGGCCTAAATTGCAGGGCATCTTGGAATGTATCTCTCTCAGTTTTCAGACAAAGGGTCTTTCCATCTCTTTTCAGCTTTGTTGACTGGAAATGTACTTATTTATTTACTAGGAATAAAGCCCGTTGTGGAAATAAATACAACGGGCTCTAGAAAGAGGCTCTGGGAGAGTGCCCTGGCTTTGGGCACTCAGTGACAATTTGCTGTGGCAATCTCAGCAGGGTATAATGACAAAGAGTCCACCATTTTCTCCAGAGGAACTGATCTTTGCTACCTGAAGAGCAGTAGTAATTTTGAGTGATCTCCAGCCCACCCCCCAAGATTGGTAACAGTGGTTCCCCAGGAGGGAGTGGCTGGTTTGGAGGGTGGAGTCTATGGAATTGTACCTGTCTGAGGTCCCACCCCTCCTCAACACTCACCCTCTCCAGGTTCGACCCCTCAAATCTCCAGGAATTTCCCAACCTGGAGTTGACAACCCTATCTCCCTCCCAGCCAACCATCAACCTACCTTTAGTTTTCCATCTCATCCCCCATCCCTCCTAGAGAGCAGTTGTAATTTTGAGTGATCTCCAGCCCCCACCTGGAGATTGGCAACAACGGTTCCCCATCAGGGAATGGCTGGATTGGAGAGTGGAGTCTATGGCATCGTACCTGTCTGAGGTGCCACCCCTCCTCAAACCTCACCCTCTCCAAGCTCCATCCCTCAAATCTCCAGGAATTGCCCACCTGGAGTTGGCAACCTGATCAGGACTGGGCCCAATGAGTTTTCTCCCAAAGGCCAACATAGGTGTGGAAAGGGCCTTTTACTGACAGAGGAGAAAGTACAGGTGCCAACTTTGATTAGGGAAATACCTGGAGATTTGGGGGGGTGGATCTTGTGGAGGGCAGCATTTGGGGTGTGTGTGGAAGGACTCAGCAGGGTATAATGCCATAGAGTCTACCCTCCAAAGCAACCATTTTCTCCCGGGGAACTGATCTCTGTCATCTGGAGGTCAATTGTAACAGTGGGAGATCTCCAGGTCCCACCTGGAGATTGGCAACCCTAGGGGAAAGTCAGCCGCACATCGGGGAGTTGAAGAAAATGGTCTGATGGTCACTGGCCCACCTCGTTAGCCAGCCAGCCATGCTGAAGCTAAGCCAGAGAAAGAGCCTTTTTCCATTTATTCTGACAGGAAAGTGGCCACTGGGGAGGGGGTTATGGGTGGGGAAGGGGTTATGCTGAAAGTCCTTTGTTTTTTTACTCACAGAATCAAGCTTGGCTGCCTACCAACAGCCACTGAGGGGACAGTCCCTCACAGGAGTCAAGAGAACTGTCTTCCTCAGGAGAGAGAACTGTCTGCCAGGGGGAGTGGGTGGGGAAGAGGAGCAGACCCAGCACCTGGCCAATGGCACGCAAGTACTCTTGAGTGGCGGCTGATGGGCCAATGGCTGAGGGAGGGCATTTTACAGCCAATGGGAGCTCATGGAATCTTGCAAAACCAAAAGATAATTATTTATAAGGAGAGATGTGTAACATGGATATCCTGTCTTTCTAGAGAGAAAAGGCACTCAGGGCAGCTGACAATAGCACCAGATAAAAATGATTAATTTAGTTGATGTAAACTCTGCAGAATGGGGAACCAGAGCCGCTTACATGATTTCTCTTTTCTTCTCCATTTTATTCTCACAACAACCCTGTGAGGTAGGTGAGTGAGAAAGAGAATGACAGAGTCCCCTAGCAGACCTCTATGGCAGAGTGGGAATTTGAACTGGGCTCTCCCAGATCCCAGTTCAGCACTCTAACCACTACGAAACACTGACTAACCCTAACAATTAACTAAACCAGAATAATCAAAACAAAATAAAAACTAACTAACTAAATAAAACAATCTGCGTCCTGTGGAACTTAAAACCCTAGACCTCAATTTGTAAAAAAAGAACCCAGAACCGGAAACTCTCAGTCAGCTTTGCTACAATGGTTCATTGAGCCTTCCTCAGAGGCTCTCAGGAAAAGCAGGGCCTTCAACGATCTCCCGCAGACCATCAATGGGGGGCCCTTCAAGTCTTTGGAGGGAAAGAGTTCTGGAGTTTGAGGCTACTATAGAAAAGGCCCTCTGCCCTATGCTTGCTTACCAACTGTTACCTCTGGAAGCATCAGTACACAAAGCAGGCTTGCCTTTTGCCCACTGGGTGCCAGAAATCTCCCTCCCTCCGGGCTCCTATTATCCTCTGGCA
Source organism: Gekko gecko (assembly GCA_029375565.1). Classification (NCBI taxonomy): domain Eukaryota; kingdom Metazoa; phylum Chordata; class Lepidosauria; order Squamata; family Gekkonidae; genus Gekko; species Gekko gecko. The sequence continues at coordinate 36,684,370 of JAPDNY010000003.1, read as the reverse complement.
CTCCATCAGATGGCAGGAGGGAAGAAAGTCGCCATCTGACAATGGGCGTGATCACATGAGCAGTTCGGCCCGACATAGCCACCCCTCCCCTCCGGTTTAAATGGGCACAGCCACATCTGAAAGGGAATTCCCCAGGCATACTCACCCCATCATAGGATGACTTGGAGCTGGGTGAAAAAGGCACGGCATCACAAGTAGTGTTTTCAGTTCCCTGTGCATTCATTGCGTGTGGCCAGATGTCTGAATGTGGGGGAGTGCACACAAAATGGATCGACGGGCTGAACCTGCAGATCTGCTTCTGCCGCTGGGGTGAGGTTTTTTTTAGTTTTTGCCTATAAAGTGCATACATACACATACACATGCGCCCACCTGTATTTTAAAAATGACTGGGCTGCACACTCCATGGCTGAGGCACTGCAGTAATGTGGGTGCCTGACCAGGGGACAACTGAGTAGGTAACCTGCAGCAGGGTGTGTTGTCTGGATGATATGCCCTGCAACATTGTAAACTGGTACAATTAGAGGTGATGCCGTATTGAGCCAAGCCACTGGTGTGATCATACCCAATGACTTTACATCATATCTGGGGGAAACCTGGAAGTGACATCATGCCTGTTTAGGAATTGCCAGAGATTCTATGGTACCATTTCCTGGCACTTCAGACTCCCACCGCTGGCTGGCAGCCGTAATATAAAGAAAGCCAAATTGCAGAAGAACTCAGGCTACGGGCAGGTGATAAGGGCACACTGAGACCCAAGGCCATTTAGGGCTTTAAAGGGGCAGCACCAACACTTTGAATTGTGCTCAACAGTGGCTGCGATCACAAACACTCAATAATCCACTTTCAATTCAGTTGGTGTAGTGGTTAAGTGCGTGGACTCTTATCTGGGAGAACCAGGTTTGATTCCCCACTCCTCCACTTGCACCTGCTGATGTGACCTTGGGTCAGTCACAAGCTCTGGCACAGCTGTTCTCTCAAGGACAGTTTGTGTTAGAGTTCTCTCAGCCCCACCTACCTCACAGGGTGTCTGTTGTGGGCAGGGGAAGGGAAAGGAGTTTGTAAGCCACTCTGAGATGCCTTTGGGCAGTGAAGGGCAGGGTATAAATCCAATCTCTTCTCTTCTTCTCTCTCTTTCAAACTGGATTGTGCCGGTTCACACAGTAAAAATCCAGTTGGAAAGTGCATTGAAAGTGGATTATTGAGTCTGTGTGATCGCAGCTAGTGTTTGGAGTAGGGAGGGAATGAAATAGTCTCACACACACACATACATGCTTTAAAAAAACAATAGGCTACCATTAAAGTGTTTTCCCTCTCCCTATAAAGGGTCTTGTCTACATTTTATGTTGCTGGATTATCATACAACATGCATTGCCTATTGTGTTTTTAACACATTCAAAGTCCTGGACTTTGGCTACAGATTTAAAAAATCACGCCTATCTCTAAACCACATGTATTCTTTGGAAACACAATTGACTTTTAGCATGGAGTCAATAATTGCTATTTCCTAAGCACTGGCATTTCCCTTCTCCTTTCAAATGTCAACATTTCAGCAAAATCACCTTCAGCTTTCAAACAATCCTTAATTTCCTGTTGTTTAGTGTGCTGTTTCCCCTCCATCGGAGTGAGTCACTTGTCATAGTCTCACTCTCAGAGGCATGTATTGTTGCCCCCATGAAAACTTACCGCTCAGGTTCCAAAAGTCATTGTTTGCTGTCTGAACATCTCCCAGATAAACTATAAATTGCATAAGAGAGGTAACCTGAAGGCTGTTTCCCTTCTAGGAAGAGAGCCACATCGAAGTATTGTCATACATTAAACTGTAACATTCTTAAATTGTAACTGAGATTCTGGAAAGCAAGCAACTCTTTTGAAGTGCAGAGGGTTCCAATACAAGGAATAGTTTGGACAGTTTTTTAATTGACACTGGTTGATTCCCAGTGTAGAGTAAATGTCCTTATGACAGTGGCATAACCTTTCCCACAAACCATAGCCCACTTCACCAGAAGCATGAAATGGTAACAAATCAGTACAGAAAGAAGAAGAAAAACCATTTGACTAATCAAGTTAGCCCACAAATAACATGCCCCAGTATCTATCTATGGCTGAGTTCAGACTGGCAATTTGCTCCGGGAGCCAGTCGTGGCAAAAAAGCCCCAGAACAAACTGTTCCGTGGTTTCCTGTTCACACAGCCCGGGCTGCTGCCGGAGCATACCGGGAGGAGGCGTGCGGGAGCGTTCAGACTGCTGCCCCGGAGGCATGCTGTATGCAGCATTTCCCCATTAATTCGGCTGTGGTTGTATAGGTGTATGTGTGTATGAGCGCTCATGCACTCATGCGCATAAGCACATATGCTGCCCACGATTCAGCCCATGGGCAATACAAATACAAACGTATGTCCAGCAAATTTCTTGGCTCCCAATGTTTCCACCCCCCAAAAAAAGACTCTTGTTTGCACTACCGTATTTCTTTCCTAAAAGCAGACTGGGAAGCTGTCAAAGCTGCCCTTATGAAGACAAGGAAAAACAGAGCTTGCCCTTGAGACTTGACAGAGACAACAGTTCCTCTTGTTTACCACTAGGTGGCAAATGCAGCATAACTCTAACAGGCTGTCCAGGATGATTATGGTCCGATCGTACTAGATAACTCTGCTGTTCATTACACCGTTAATTCCTTAATTAAGAAGATCTAGAATCCCAACTATTTATACTAATTATGTAAATATTCAGACCTATGGTCAGAGGACTACATAGTAGATTAACAACGCAGCAGCACTGGCCTCTGCAAAATGGAACACTGTGCTCCAAAAATGAGCTGAAAGAGCATTAAAATGGTCCGCAAAACTGGGCATTAAGGCTGAGTTTAATAGTGCTGTGAAAATGCTAGATTTTGCTCAGTTTTTGACAGGCCTTGTTTGTCAGTCTCTGCTCTGATTGTTTGGGGTCCCAAGCATCATGGCTTTTTCAGCTTTTGCCATCTGTTCCCAATAAATTGGGTGTGAAATGATGTACAGTAGGGAAATGTACTGATGCAGGGTGAATGGTCAAGATCAGACTATATCACTTGGAAAACGATGGGGGAATGAAACATTTTGTTTTGGTTAATACTCAGACAGGCATTACTGTGACATAGAGCAGTAATACTTTCTTTGCAAAAAATTTTTTGCATGTTTCACTTAAAACAGCACTGTGTATATCCATTTTCCAAGACACTTCTAACACCATGTTGTTATTCTGCATTTCCTTTATAGAGCTGAGAATGGTGGTACTTTAACTCCTCAGCAACCTCATGAAATAGGTTAGAATGAGAGTGATTTGACTTAAGGCCGGTTCAGCAGACATTGCGTATAAGGCACTGTGTGATCTGCAGAGCCAGTGTTGTGTAGTGGTCACAGTGTCAGACTAGGGTCAAGGGATCCTGGGTTCGAATCCCCACTCTACCATGGAAGCTAGCTGAGTGACCTTGGCTCGGTCACACACTCTCAGCCTAACCTACTTCACAGGATTTTTATGAAGGTAAAATGGAGGAGAGAAAAATGTAAGCTTCTTTCTTGGGAAGAAAGGCAGGTTGTAAATGAGGTAACAAATAAATAGTAGATCCTTTGAGAGGTATGGGTGTGCGCAGGTTTGCCTTGCATACCCTCTGCATTTTATTTGGGGACAAAGGACACTATATGATCCCGGCCAGGGACAAAAGACTGGATTGCCAACCTCCAGGTGGAGCCTGAAGTTTTCCCAGAATTATAACCAATCTCCAGACTACAGATTTCTGTTCCCTTGGAGGAAAGGGCAGCTTCAGAGGGCACATCCGATGGCATCTCCCTCCCACTGAGCACCCTCCTCCAACTCAGCCCTCCCAAGGCTCTGCCCTCAAATCTTCTGGAATTTTCAATGCTGGAATTGGCTCACCTAGTGAAGGATCACGCAATCCAAGCTGGGGGCAGGATGGGGCCTACGGCTGCATTGCCCAACTTGGAGCACTTTTTCATTCCACTTAAGATTTTTAAAACCCTAACATTTAATTATGCCATGTATTTTTAAAAAAGAGAAAAGAATGGGAACTGTTATTAGTATAGTAGTGCCAAGGAAAGCCATTTTGTAGTGCCAAGGAAAGCCATTTAGGAGAGCTGGCTGGGACCACTGAAGCACTGGGAAAGGAGAGCCAGTTTGGTTAACAGCGCGGACTCTAATCTGGGAGAACTGGGTTTGATTCCCCATCCTCCACATGCAGCTGCTGGGGTGACCTTGGGTCAATCATAAGTTCTCTCAGAGCTGTTCTCTTAAAGGCAGTTCTTGAGAGAGCTCTCTCAGCCTCACTTACCTCACAGCATGTCTGCTGTGGGGAGGAGAAGGGAAAGGGATTGTAAACCACAATGAGACTCCTTTGGGTAGTGAAGGGCAGGGTGTAAATCCAATCTCCTCCTCCTCCTCCTTCTTTCCCCCTGAGCTGTTTTTCTGATCTCAAACAGTGTGTGTGGGGGGACAAATACAGCTCCTGGCACCGTTGTGGGTTGGAGAAATGGTCTGGGGTTGGGTTCCCACAGAGCTCTTAATCTGCTTTCACTGGCACTATAAAATAGAGGCATGTCCCTGGAGTGAACCTGGGGACAGAATCACATCTAGTTGTGCCCTTGGGAGTATCTTAAAGTGGAGGGGGGGTATTTATTTTATTTAATTCTTGCTGATACTCAAGACAAATTACAGATATTATCACAAGAAATGGAATAAAACAGCGTAAGACACACAATTAGACAATACAATGCAATGGCATAAGGCATACAATAAACAATGCAAAAAAAAATTGGGTTCCAAAATTAGAATGTGTGGATAAAAGCATGACATGACATACCATAAAAGGCAAAAACTGGATTCCCAACTCTATCAGCAGGCAGTGGGACTAGATCCTTCCTGATAATGGTATCATCACTACCCCCACCCACCCCACATGCTAATTGTCTGGCAGGCTGCATTGGGCTGCTCCAGGAAATGTTACCGCCCCATTTAATAAGCCAGGTTGACTGATACAAATGGACCCTACACTCATAGGAGCCAATATAACGTAAAGTGCTTGGTTCACACAATGGCTGATTCTACATTGGCTTTTCTCTCCGCTGTTTTATAAAACTCACATTGGAACAGAAATTCCCCTCTGCATTGCATGCTGGTTTCACTTCCTTCGATTATCGGGTTTTATGGTAGTTTCCACACTCCATGTCACTTTTGAGTTCTTTGATCCTCAGATTTTATTGTACCTTCTGCATAGATTTATGGCTGTTTCATGGCCATTTAGGGGTCAGTATGGCGTTGCCCCAAGGTATTTGAATGTGGTTTTGAGCTGCACTTTCCCCTCCCAGTTGAGAAAATGTGGAGCGAATGCTAGGTGCATAATCACCAAATGTTTCAGAGGTGGGGTGGAACACATGCCCTCTTCTATTTCCTCTGTTTCTATGTGTGCCATTCTAACCAGAGTCACACCATTCTAAGCCCAATAACTTTAGTGGACTTAAAAGAGTGTATGCTTAGGATGGCACTGTAACTAACAACCCTTGGCTGATTGCATGAAATAGCCCTACTGTATTTGGGATTTGTTTAAATGTTGCTCTTGTCGTTTGTTAGCCTTATTCTCAGTCCAATTAAGACTTCATACTAAAGAAATACAAGCAGGTAGCCATTTGCATTGAACAAACAATTGCATTTTAAAGGTCATGCAACAACATCTATAAATAATGGTATCACACTATCTTTGAATGCTGTCTAAGGGCATATATTCTATTAACAACTCCCTCATTTGCTTTAAGCCGGGACATGTAACAAAGGCTGGGGAAAAGGCAGCCAAAAATATTTTCATGAAGAAAACATGAAAGTAGAACTTAATAAACTTCTTGCTACACATTCAATAAATTGAATTTTACATTCTACTCCCATACCTAGTAATGGAGCAGAAAGAGGCTTTTTACCTGCATTTTTGATGCTGTTAACTTGGAAACTGATAGGATTTATGGATATTAGTTTCTAAGCTATGCATATAAATCTTTATGGCCACCTTTTGAAGCTGCTTAGCTCTACCAAGGAATATAGGAATAAATTTTGAAATAAAGAAGGCAAAAGTACACCTATGTCACCCATTGTGATACTGTTTTTCCCCCAGTAACATAATGTTTGACCATTCTCTTGTTGCAGAAAATGAGGCTTTGCCCGGAAAGTTGGACGGTTCTCTGAAAGATGTTAATTTTATCTTTCATCTTTGAAAGCTGGCATGAAGAAGTTTGGCTTTCCATGAGGAAAACCAGTCTTGGAAGTACATTGTTTTGGCTAGGAAACATGTGTGTGTGTAAGTATATTGTTTTACCTAGGAAACCTTTGGATGTGTGAGGGAGGGAGGGAGGGAGGGAGGGAGGGAGGGAGGGAGAGAGGGAGAGAGGGAGAGAGAGAGAGAGAGAGAGAGAGAGAGAGAGAGAGAGAGAGAGAGAGAGAGAGAGAGAGAGAGAGAGAGAGAATCATTTATGCAACATGATTCCATGAATACAACTGACTGTTCAGGAATCCTACACTCATAGATTTATTTAAGAATATGTTATGTGACTGACACATTCTGGCAAAACATTTTTACATGTGTAAACCTTCAAATGGATGCAAAGTGTTACCTCTTCTGAACCAGTCTTACATAGCTAGAATATTGTGTGGTTATCACCTCAATCCATGACTAATTAATAGGCAGATCAATATGACAAAGTCTGACTCAAGTATTTCAAGATGATTTTGCAGAATGGTTTGAAAAAGGTAATTATTGATTGTTAATAATAGCTATTTTCCCTCATTCATGCTCTTACAATAATCTAATTTGTGAAAAGATACAAATTATACTTTCAGGCAGGGCTTTTAAAAAAGAAGAAGTGCCAGAACTCTCAAGAAAGAAATGAAGTTTTCAATCTGTATACTGAAAACTCATGCACTTTTAAACATTTTTAAAATAATATTTTTGAAGAGGTCGGTTCTGGAACTTTGTTCCAGTGCATTCCCCCAGGGGAAAAAATCCCTGCTTTCAGGCTGCGAATATGCATAACGTACGCATTGACATCTCCGTATTTGGGCTGAACAGAGAGGTCAGAGCTCAAAAGTAGAACAGGGGTGTGGTGTTTTGCCCTTCTCGTGGTCTTGGCAGCAGCAAACATGATCTCCAGTGCCCCAGGATATCAAGGCTTCCTGCCCATACACTGTTTTTAGCTTTATGATGACAGCACATAGCCACTGAGATCTGGCTACATGACAATGTCTGAAAACCCCACGTCAGCATCTTTGGTTAAAAATGAAGGGGAAGAAGTGATGCCTGCCCAGCAGTGATTGCCACCTTTGGTAATGGGGGAGGTGTAAGTATGCCGACCCCCTGTCCAACAGGAGGGGTCTTTTCAAACCCTCAGTGAACCCCACAAGGGTGCCCCAGGAGTCCAAATACACCAGGCAACTTGACATAAGTGAACATAAAGATGGAAGCCGGGACTGGCAAGCCAGAAATTATGTCTAGGATACAATCCTGGAAAAGCACATGAGATCTTGCCATGACAGCTGTGACTACCCCCAACCCTACCAACATCTGCATACTCCAGGCAGTGGACCTGCCTGCCCCATAGTAACTTCTTTTCAGTCTCCACCGCTAATCCTATCAATCTGATCTCATCTTCCCTTCTCACATCTCCTTGACAATAAGTCTTGACTTTTACTCTTTTTCCCCACCCCAGGACCAGGTGGTTCATCAAGCAGTATTGTTTTCTTTTTATTAGTTCATATGGACAATCACATAACCTTTTATCACCAGAGATGCAATCAGGAACCAAGCCTGAACTTCTTCTTTGCATGTAGAAGAAGCCTCCAGTTCCTTTTGTCCAGACCTGGGAACTCATCACCATATGCCCAAAGTGACATTGCTTTACCACTGATAAATCCCATCCCTGGGAACCACTGGATACTGCCAGCCCAGCCATCTAGCACCTCGTTGATTTAATCAATCCTATTGTGAATCCAGACTCTGCCCCTCTGAAACCTCAGGTTTTGCTCCTCCTGGTGTCACACCCCCTGGGACGCCTTATTGGTACAGGTAATCATTTGTCTTCACCTGAGACAAGCCCCTCAAGACCTCCTGTTGGTCTGCATTGTATTCCAATGTCTATATCCATCCAAACACATGTCCTTGAGGGTGTGTCACTTTGAGGCAGCCTACAGTAGAGATGCACCCCCAAACCCCAGTTTGGGTCCCCCCCAACCTCTGGACCTCATCACCTCTTCAGGATAGATGTAGTATTATTCTGATTTCCCCAACCCCCTCTATTTCTCTGCTAACTCCTTTTATTTCTCCCTGTATGCTTGTGATCTCTGAATTGTGCGAAAATATCCAAATTAATAATTCTCCCTAATAAACCCATTTCTTTTACAATTTGGATGGGTCATTGACTCAACCTGGGGTCTTAAAGGGACTATCTCCATAAACATTGATAGCAGATTCTTGCTACTGCCCCACCTCTCGCTAGCTCTGCCTTTGACGCTGATTCCCAATTGAAAATAAAGGCAAGAATATAATTTAATAAAGCTGATAGGGTTAATAGAGGGATAGTTCTCCCCTTTTTACATTCCTCCCCCCAACTGAAAAAGAAGGGTCCTTCTTGGCAGGCTGCAGACGGTGAAATAGGGACGGATGTGTTTCAGCCCAGTCCCGTTCCGTGCCACAAATAAAATTAAGAAACAAGTACTTTTTAAAAGGTACACAAAAGAAGTGCAAAGTCTTGCTTTGGTAGAGTTCTCAGTCATGCAGTGGTGTCTGCAGTTCCACAATTAGAGTTTAGATCTGAATACCGTTTCCTAAGAAACTGTCATTTTTTTCATCTGGTCTATACTGAGGTCCATTTCACACAGTTCTTCCAAATAAGTCATCATTTGGCAGGTGATTGGCTGGGGAAATCTACCATATTAACTGTATAGAGTGACATTCCATGATCCTGGTGTTGCCAGAGGCACTGCCTTTACTCTTGGGTAGTCCCAAAGCAGGGGCACTCCACTTTCCAACCTGACCCAGAGACCCACAAAACTCAGGCCAAGGAAGGCATTCCTGGTTCTGAAACACAGCTAGCCACAGCTTTGAAACGGGGGTCTCCATTTTCAGGTTTCATAAGATGACCTCAGAGCAAGTCTCCAGTCTTCCCCCTTCACCCAGCAGAGATTATGTTTGTGGAATAACAATGGGTTCTATCAGGTAAAGTATCTACATTTCTAAAAACTTTTCAGAGGCCACCTGGCAGATAACTCTGTCTCCAGTAATTCTTTGTCTGAATGCTTTGTCTTTCCTGCTCTGTCCCTCAAGATACCAGGATAAACCAATCAATCATTCAAATGTTTAGCAATCCTTCCTGATGCTAATCATGGACGTCTTTCACCTTTTGTCTACCCTGGCCAGGACCATTAGTAAGTCAGATAATCCATTTAACTAGCTACCCAACACCTGGCTTCTATTGTTAAATCCAGACCCTGCCTCTCTGGAAGCTCATTGATCATACCTAAGGTCTGCCCCTACTGGCATCACACACCCCTGGGACTCATCATTGGTCCAGGTAATCTATTGTTCTCACCTGAGACCAGCCCCCAGGGCCGCCCATTGGTCTGCATTCTTTGCCAATGCCTATATCCCAGCGAACACATGCTGCCAGACCATGTGTTTTCTGCCATGATCCAAAATGGCAGTCCACCCCTGAACTCTGAGTTTAGGCCACAATCCATGGACTTCTGCACATCTGGACAGGTTGTATCACTCCCCTATAAGCCATCAATCACCTCTGCTTCCTTAGTTCTGTATTGTGTGATTATTGTTCGTATGCCTGAGAATATGTAGTAAAGAAATAATCATTTTAGTCACCCAGTTTCTTTGTCTCTCAGGAGCTGCGGTGGCTCAAGTGGTTAAGACACTGAACTGCAGGCTGTGGAAGGTCAGTAGTTCAGCAGTTCAAGACCCGGGTGCCGCAAGACGGAGTGAGCTCCCGTCTCTGGTTCCAGCTCCTGCCAACCTAGCAGTTCGAAAGCAAGAAATTGCAAGTAGATAAATAAGTACCACTTCAGTGGGAAGGTAACAGCGTTCCGTGCACCTTGGTGTTTAGTCATGCCGGCCACATGACCACGGAAACGTCTTCGGACAGCGCTGGCTCTTCGGCTTTGAAATGGAGATGAGCACCGCAACCCTAGAGTCGGATTCGACTGGCTTTCGAGCAAGGGAACCTTTACCTTTTCTTTGTCTATTCCTGGGTTCTTGGGAATTCTAACTCTGGTATACACAGGTCAGATCCTATAGTTAAGCCAGTTGCATATTAATAATTATAATTCCCCATCTTTATTAAATAATTGAGCAATTAGGCTAACACTGGCAGCTCTCAAAAATGCTCCTGAAAGAGGAATAAAGTGACTGTCATGTCAGACCAACTCACAGGATACTTTCTGCATGCCGCCGTGCAGGTCTGCATGTTTCTAAAAGCTGCAAAACTGCGGGGAGCTGGTCCAAGACAGTAGGAAGGATTCTCGATTACTCAACCAAATTTGTTTACAACTCTTAAGGCTGAGGAATGAGTCTCTCAGAATATCTCTTCCCTTTATAACTTTTGTGCCTCTGAACCTCTCATTGGGTATTACCTTGGTGAAGCATAGCTGGCCAGGCATTCCCACCTGAAGATGCAATCATCAAGTACTGCATTATTCAGAGGAATAGAAATGAATTCATATATTCTTCTGGGTAGTCAGAGAAAAGACAATTTGCCACTGAAGCTGCTGCTTGAAAATGCAGACTGAACAATTTTTAGGATTGACTTAGTATGGCCATTGCTGCTTCTTTTTGGTGTCATATGTGATCCATGTGTCTCCCTTTTTTGTTGCTGTCAAAGACTGCTTTTGTAAGGCCATTTTATGCCACTTATACCTTATGCACCATTTATACATCATTGATACAGATAATATAGCTGATGATGTGGAGCAGATAAAAGGTAGGCTGGTTGGTGGGCGGGAAGGAAAGAATGAGGCAGAGAAAGAGGGAACGGAGTGAGGAAGTGGATACAGGGGGAAATGAAGTGTCCTCCCCCCGCAAGTTCTGGTGGGCAGGGTTGGTTCCAGGTTTTGGGAGACCTCCTGCTCTGACCATCACCATGACCCCACTCATGCCTTTCTTCCAGCTCACCCACATTTTCATCTACCTGTGTGTCCTTCTTTCCCCCGTCCATTCATGAACCTTCCCACACACCATATGTTGTTTCTTCAATGGTGCTGCTGGGTGGTGTGTGCAGATAGGAACACCACCACTGTGCCCACCAGAAGTGCCACTGTTGTACACCACCTGCAAGTCCTGCCCTGGCCCTGCTGGCCCTGCTTCTGGGTTCCCCACTGCACAACTGGGCCATAGTTTTCCAGAGGAGAGGCTGCCAGAGGGGGGGAAGAAAATAAAGCTAAAGACAGGGGGACAGATAAAGCTAGGTTGGCTGGTGGGCAGGGAAGAGAGAAGGAAGCAGGAGAAGGGGAGAGGCTGTAACCAATGCTCCCTCTAAGCTGTGGAGTCTTGTGAGCAAAAATTCTACTTTGTGAGCTACTGGCATTAAAGTTGTGAGCAAGCGATTTAGCTACTGCATAAATTAGTTTGTGCTGGAGCCATCCTTCCTGAGCTAAGACAAAAATGTGTGAGCCAGAGGCTAAAAAACTGTGAACTAGCTCATACTAACTCAGTTTAGAGGAAACACTGGCTATAACGCTTTCAGGGAAAGGATAGTGGGGGAGGGGAAAATGAGATACCCTGACTTGTGAAAATTAAGGGTCACATACTTGTTTTTCATAAGAGAGAAAGAAAATCAAAATGGGATATTCGGTTTCAGTTAAATTCAAAATTCTGTATGTGTATGATCACATCCTTTTGCTGTTAAGTAAAGGATAACAAACTAACCTGTTGTTCAGGAGGCCACATTTACCTTTCACTCTTTTGTTCAAACATTTTGAGGCCCCGAATTGCTTCTGAAAATTAGGGTCTTTAGAATATCTCTCCAAGAAGCCTATTAAGCAGGGCCATAGCTAGTGCGGGGCACACTGGGTGATGCCCCCCCCCAATTCCCAATGCCACCCCCAGTCCAAAGATCCTTGTGCCACTATTGGCATGTAGACAGAGGGGTGACAGGTAGAAGCTTCCTGTCCCTGGTCCGGCCCCCCACCAGCTGAATCACCTGCACGAGGGAAGCCAAGGGAGTGGCTGGCTGCAGAAACATGCAGTGGGGGCAGTTGAGGCAGGCAGCTGCCCTGGATGAAGCAGGAAGTAGAGGAGAGGGCATGGAGGAACCCGACTGGAGCAGCCCCCGGCCAATCTGAGAGCCACCCGCTTGCTTCCAGCAGGAGGTGCCTCAAGGGGGGTAGGTGGGAGTAAATTTCCTGGGATTAAGCTTCCCTTATGGGAGCCTAGTGGCCACTGCCTTCCAATGCAGCTCTGCACACACACCCTACCCCACTGAGAGGGAGGGAGGGAGGGAGGGAGGCCAGGTCGAGCACAAGTATCTTGCCACCTGGGGGGAAAGGGGAGGCACATGCACTCCCCTTGCTGTCGGGCACCTCCATTCTTCTTTCTCCCCTTGCCCCTCCTCCATCCAGTGCCCCCTCACCTCCATCCAGTGCCCCCCACCAAAAATCATCTAGCTATGGGGCTGCTATTAAGAAACTTAAGTTGAAGCAAGAGGAGGGTGCCTTGATCCAGTGCCAGTGTCAGCAGTAGATGGGGTGGGACAGATGCCAAGGCCGACCCCTGCTGTGAAATAATTAAGGGCTGTTTTTTCTCATGTCGCATACTTCACAGTTAGGAATGTGTGCTCGGATATCACTAAGCCGAATATATAACTGAAAAATACCTTATTTGTATTTTTCAGATATATTCAGATCTTTCAAGTAGACCCAGGATTTTTCAGGATACCAAAAAAAAGGGTCCCAAAAAATCCCAGAAGTCTTCAAAATTAACTGGGAATATCAGGATCCAGTGCTTGCAGGCTCCCAGAACTCCCCCCCCTTTCTCTCTCTCCCTCCACCATGTTTCTATGTTCCCAGGGGCTTGATATTGGCTTGCCAGGCTCCTTTAGGTATGATCCTGTCAGTTTCAAGTGTTTTTGTAGTTTGAAAGTTCCTTCTTTGCTGGGGTTGGTTTGTGTGGTTTGCCTTTCTTGTGGATTCTCATGTTTTACATTGAGAGTCTTGCATTTTCCAAAGGTTGATATTTTTGCATTTTAGATATGTTCAGATTCTCCAGTTTTACATTGGTTGAGCTTCGCAATAGCTTGCAATCATAGTCCTCTGCGAGGAGATTCTCAGATTTTACATTTTTCCATAGTTTTTTTTCTCCCTCCACAGGAAACAATGGAGGACAACTGGGGGTATCTTATTCAAGGGCCACAGGGTTGAATTTACTTGAAATTTGGAGGTTATTTAAAGGACAAGCACCAGCAGCTCCCCTGCAATTTTGGTGCCAGTAGCTTCAAAAACATCCCCCAGCCCCCCGGAAAGTTTCCCTATAGAGAATAATGAGAAGGAAAATATCAGAAACCCAAAAAAATCAGAAAACGAGGACTCATAAAACTGGGAACACCAGCATTTTCCTGCACACCCCTACTTCACACCACAGTAAAATGGATACTGGCAACTTGTGCCTTGTTATCACCACAACTGAAATCTTGTGTTGGTGTATGCTGCAGACAGTTCAAGAAAGGCAAAGGATTCTTTGGTAATATTACATCATGTTTATTCATTTTTTTTTCTGGAGCAACAAAATACTGGGAGGTAGCCTTAAAGCATTTGCCAAAATGGACTCTGAAAGCACTGTCTCAGACATCTCAGAGTGCTACATGTTGGACTAAATGCTCTCAAATCAGTTTTGTTGCAGTTGCCACAACTAGTCAATATATTAGGGATGCTTTCTCCTGGTACACATCTTGATCATTATGGGTACACACGGGGGAAAAAAAATACTTTGCCATCTTTGTACCCAATTAGGTTAAAGTTAAATAAGTTAAATACTTATTTACACTTAAAGAAGATAATACAAATCATTTTTTTTAAAAAAATCTATATGTATAAAACTAACAGTTAGGGGTTTGGACTGTGATGTTTGATGGAGGATTAAATTAGTTGTATCAAAGATGTAACTCTTGGTTTAAAAAACGGAGTGATGCATTTCTCAGTATTAGAACTAAGTTTTATTTTCTTGTATTTAGCTACTTCGATTCAGTGTTGAATGATAAGATGTTCTCCTCTTTCTACCTGATGGTTCTAAATGAACATATTCAGTATGTTGAGATTGTTCAGTTGCTTAAACATTTTTGATGGATGTAGATTGGACTCCTCACTTTCAGTGATGAGACTGGAGAATTTTTTTCACAGGGATACAACAAAAGGGAAACAAACCCAACCTCAGAATCAAGTTAGGTACTCAAAAGGTTGAGTAGCAAGAACATGAAAAAATAATATAAATATTTATTGCACAGTGCACCAGAGAAAGATTAAAAGCAACATATATTCATGAAAAATAAAAATGTCATATACAGCAATCTATTAGAGCTGCGTGTACAGTAATTACAAGATGTCAACAATAGTTTCACATAAAAATATATATAACCACTAAGCTAGACACATTTTGGCCCTAGGGCCTTCTTCAGTGGTCTAAACTGTGTTGTACACACCTAAAAAGTAAAAGATCTTTTTAGGGCCAGGCAGGTTACAAATGACTCACTATAGGGTGAGGCTCCAAATAAAGATTGTAAAGCAGGCCTGTAAATAATAAGGAGCCAGCACTCATCAAGGATAATGTCTCTGAGCCAATATTCTGTCCTTGCATGCAAATGTGAACCAGGAGGAGATATAGCTACTGAGATACTACTAGTGAGGAGATATAGTCTCATTCTCAGTAGTGTTGGTTCCATCAGCATCTCATTCTGAGCCCACCTGGCACCAATTTCAGTCACCCTCCATCTCGGTTCCTAGAAGCAGCAAAGAAGGCTAAGACCAAAACTAACCATAAGGATAAACCTAAGTCTGAGCCTCAGCCCCATCGCTCCCAGTTGGCACCAGCAAAGCCAGTACCTGATTCCGAGGAGCCTATTACAGACCCCTTAAAAACACTCTCGATTCATTCAGCCTCACCTGTGCGCTGTGCCTCAGAGGGCGATATCATCTCAGACCTAGTCCCATCTATGAATGTGAAGTCAGTATACATGGATCCAAGAGTGCCTTCTACCTGGCCCCAGGGGTACCCGCCATTCCCTTGGCAGCCTTATTCCTACTATATATCCCCTGCCTACTGTTCTGACTGCGGGGACTATCCACATTGTTTGGAACTGAGCTCTGATAAGCTGGCATGCCATCAGAACCCTCCATCGGCTTCATTGTCAGTTCCACCACAGCCAAACTTTGCAGGTTATCTGGGTGAATCTGAGGACGACAAGGAGGGTGTAATAGTCAGTCATGGATATAGCTCTGAAAACCCATCAGATCCATTGCCTGATGAGCAAGTAGGGGATTCTGTACCTACATCTCCAGGTGATTTGTACCTCTATGCAGAGCAAATGGTGAGGATGGCTGAATAACAGGAAAATGATATCACAACTACAGAATAAAGACCAAAGGATAAAATCCTTGGACACTTGTACTCAGAATCATGGTAACATTTCCAGTGTGAAATGGTTATAAAGATCTATCCATAGATGTCTGGAAGAAACCAGCTTGAGAACCTGCCACTTCCGGATGTACTGAAAACCTCTATAGAGTGAAGCAAGAGGATTCCATTTTTCTATTTGCCCATCCTCCTCCATCTTCCCTCATTATGGAAGAACTGCAAGCCAAGGGATTATCACCCTGCCATGCTGCCCCGACAAGGAGGGCAGAAGGATTGGTAGTTTGATACAGAAGACCTACTCTTCTGCTGCCCTAACACTTAAGATCTCTAATTATCAAACGATAATGGCAGTATACCAGTTGTTTTTATGGAAAAATATGTCCCCGTTTTTGTAAGCCTTACCTGATGATGAAAAAAGTTTGGAAAAGATCCCTCAAGCTGAAGCTATCAAGCTCTCTAAACAGCCAATCAACGCTACATGCTACACAGCTGATTCTGCGATCTGAACAATTGCATCCTCCATATTTATTCATCAACATGCATGGCTTTGATCCACAGTGCTACCAGCTGAGACAAGAAGTAAAATAGAAGATTGAGGGTATGCCATTGTTCTCAGAGAATATGGATTACACCCTTGCCCAAATCAGAAAGAAATGCCAGAAAGCAAGATCTCTAGGAGTCACTCATCCTGTTCCTACTTATCCAAGACAGCGTTCATCTGCACTGAGATACTGGTGTCTTCCTCATATAGAGCAGCAATTCTGCTCTCTGCCTAGATATCAGTATCCTGCTCAAAGATCATTCTCCACTCAACATCTTTCCTCTAAGAGATGAAGTGGCCTGAAACAAAAGAGGGGGCTACCAACCCTTCTCTGCCGAGAACTCTCAGGGTCATCTGTGAAGCCCGTCTTTTGACTAGAACGGCTTAGTTCTCCTAACCCTCCTTTTAGAGACAAGTTGCGTCCATTCCTAATGATAATTGAGTTCTATCTATTATAGCCCAGGGTTATAGATTAGAGTTTTCTTCCTTACTAAAGGTTCAGAGGGTTTCACAGGTGATAAATAATATCTTACCAGAGTTGCTACCACAGCTCCTGTCTCTCCTTGAGAAGGAAGAGATGGAGGAGGTTTTGGAACTCAACTCAGTACCTGGTTTTTATTCTAAGTTTTTTCTGGTAGATAAGAGAGGTGGTGGTTCCCATCCTATCCTCAGTCTCCAAGGGCTGAATGCCAGAAACGCACAAACACTCATACCCTGCCACAAACTTTGTTAGTCTTTAAGGTGCTACTGGACTCTTGCTATTTTCTACTACTACAGACAGACTAACATGGCTACTCGTCTTGATAGCTTGAAAAAAAACTTTCCGCAGTTGGCCTACCTAGCAGCAGTCCCAATTTTTTTTCTTGCACAGAATACAGCTCAATAAACAACAGTTCCAGGTACATGCAATGCCATTTTCCATCCCTATAGTGCCTCGATGCCCCTGGTGCCTTCTTCAGTTGCCTCAAGTCCTGATTGTATAGGCAGTCTATAGACTTATGCTCATAGTACATGCTGGTGCAGCAACCTCCTTGTTGTTAAGATGTTTCCTTCTAGCATTCTTCCCAATTACCTCAAAATCATCCCCACAGAAAATATTCCAAGAGGCTTATGAGGAAGCACACGTATACTTTCTGTCTGAATGCTGTCTTCCAGTGCCTATAGGAGGTCATCTTGCTTGGCTGGACCCAGGGCTGCTGAGATGGAGAAGGGGACTGGGGATACAAAGGCTAGTAACAGCATACCTGTTCTAATCAAGCATCTGGAAGTTGTAAATGGAATCTTTGTTGGGGTCTCAGAATGGCAGGAGTGGCAGCAAAAGGGATGAGTGACTTTCCCATGAAGCATAACTCACAAGTTCTAGCTGTCCTGAGTCCTGGGTTCTCGACAGCAGCCAAGAATTGCACTCTGCTTGATGTGGGCTTTTGTCAGCTAGAAAAACCAAGGCTGCGGTAAGACAATAGGCTTAGCATGGTCTGGCTATGCCTCTGATTAATCCAGGGTTTTTTGTAACTGAGAGTTTTGATCACACATCAAAACTTAACCCGCTTCACCGTGCACTCACTCCCTGATTGATCAATCAGATTACTGCTGTGCAGCAACCAAAGAGTGGGCAGTCAGGCAGCTTTTTAAATCATTTGTCTGTTGAGCATGCACACCAACACATATTGGAAGCAGCACTTCAAAGTCCTGGCAGGATGGCAGTGGCTGGTGGCCAATGGGATTGCTGGAGGAGACTGCTGGGATATGTAGTGCAATGAGGAGAAAGTGTTTTTGAAACTGTGGTTTGCAGGTCTTGTTAAGAAAAACACAGTCTTGAGAAGCTCCCTTGAGAGAGGAGGGAGGGAGGGAGAGGGAGAGAGACAGAGGTCTGTAAAAGATAAATGCACGAGAGGTGATTGAAGACCCAAGGGCAATTATGCACTTATGCATACATCACTACCTGATTGGGGGGGGGGTGCAGAAACGGACGGGAAGATTCACACTTCCCAACCAGCTTCAGTTTACAACAAGGCAGTTCGGATATCCAGAAATGCAGGGTGAAAGCATTTGTATCTGTAAAGGCTGGACTTTCCCCAGTGCCTAATAACTCCAGTTCGAAGGCAGGTCAGAACGGGGTGCCAACTGGGGAATGGGAGGCAGATGCTGCTGTCTGATCATGCACTTTAAATCTGGAGGGGAACAGCGATGACATCGGATTGGACTGCTCATCTGTCTGCAGCCCAGGTGTCAGCAAAAAAGCTTTTGCTCACTTGTTGGTTGGTGCTTCTGTCTTTGCCTGTCTGCCCTCTCCACTGTGCAGCATGCCTGTACTTCTGCTCATAAATTAGAAACAATAGGGTTTCGGTTTCGGCGTTGTGAATGGCGGCCACCTTTCGGGATGCTCCCGGAGGTGGTTAGCCCACGCGCAGTCAGGGGGGGGTCTTCGCCTGTGTGAAAGACCCTAGTGAGCCTTAGGCAAAGGCTCCGAACCGGGGGCGCTTGGGGAGTAGCCTCTTTGCCGGCAGACAGCCGGGAAATTGAGGCTTTCTCCCCGCCCCAATCGGCCCCGCTGCGTCGTGCCCGCAATGGGACTTAGCAGCGCCACCGACTTCCAGGAGTGAAGAGAGCGCTATGATTTAACATAAAAAGAAGTGGCATCGAATCGTGAGTTGAAGATCTATTTTGAAGCGTAATTTGGAACCCGCCCGCAAGCGTATAAACGTATGGGAGGAGGGAGGAGTCCCCATCCCCTTTGAGAAGCGAGATCTACAAAGGGAGCGCGAAGGGGGGTAGAGAGAAAAAAGTGTTGGTGAAAGTACCGTTGGGGTTTTACGGAAGATTGCGACCCAATTAGCTTCCTGGGGGATGCGGCACGAACTTGGAAAAAGTAAACAAAAAAAGAAAATGTCGACTTTGGAAAAAGTCCTGCAGATACCAGAAGAGAAGAGGGGAGGGACTTCCGGTCCGGGTAGCCCCCCCCAGGGCTGGCTGTCAATCAAATGGGAAATGAGATACTGTGCCCCCTGCTGGAGCAAATGCAGAAAATCAACGAAACTTTGTTTAAAGTGGAAAGTGTTCTCATCAGTAGACAGAAACAAATATCGGAAACAACAAGGAAGATGGCGGAAATCGCGCAGAAATCGAATCTGACTCTAAGTTTCCAGGGTGTAAAAGAAAAAGAGAAAGATGATCTCGGATTTACCTTGACGAATGTCTTGGCACCCCTAACTGGCAGTGAAGCGAAAGAATTAAAAGAAGGGGTGGACATGGCTCCCAAAGCCTATTCCGCTTTTATAAAAGAAAATAATCTGCCAGTAGAAGGGGTTGTTGAGCATAGCAGGCAATACATCAGAGATCTAATCTCTTGTGAAGTGTTTATGGAGCCCAGGAAATTTGAACGCCAGAAGTATAAGGAGAAAGAGAAAAGAGAGAAGATGGATTACATCTGTAAAACACAAAAGATTCTGAAGAGACACGCCAGCATGGAGGAAGACGCAGCACTCAAAATTTGGATTACTACAAGCAGTGAAGAAGACAGCAGCCCAGGGGAAGGAGGTGACGGAACGGAAGGCATCAAGGCTAAAAAGGACTCAATCCATGACTGGAAGAGACTTAAAAAGAAGACACTTTGAGAACTAACTGTTCGTGTAGCATCTGAAAGGAGCTGTTTAATAACTAACCCCAATGGACTTTACTAACTATACTAACAGAGTGATTTTGGACTTTGTAAAGTTAAAAAGAAGATCTTCTAACCGTGATGGATGCCAAAAACGGTATTGATTACTAACTAAAACTAACCTTTTTTAACAGAAAAAAACTTCACTCCACCTTTTTTTCTTTCTCCATCTGTCTACCCTACCCTTTTCCTATAAAAAGAATAAAATTCTCTCCTTTTTAGGAGAGTTATTTCAAAAAAAAAAGAAAAGAAAAAGAAACAATAGAATGGAAGCTCTCATAGTACTGTTTTATCATAAGATGACTGATCCATGATGTGTGGGGTACTATTAAGGAAGCAAACCCAAATCTTTTATCCCAGCCCTATGTGTTATATCTCTTCTCAGAAACAAATACATGTAGGATCTGAGCCTTAGGTTTAGTATGTAAGGTATATGTATCAAATAAGGTAAAGTAAGGTATTTCTTCCTATTCTTATTGTGTAGCTGTAGAAGCACAGCATGTGATAAAACTGGAATACTCTGTCCAATTCGGTTGCTCATGTTCACAAAAGATTACTTTAAACTTGACAAGTACAAAGAACAATAGGGGTCATTTGCCACTGCCTGCCTCTGTGTACCGACCCTGGCATTCCTTGGTGGTCTCCCATTCAGGTACCCACCAGGGCCAACCCTGCTTAGCTTTCGAGATCCAGTGTGACTGGGCTAGGCCGGGCCATCCAGGTCAGATTTGGACTGAAGGAAACATTATGGACTGAAAAATTACACTAGGGATTGGAAAGGACTTCATAATAACATATCAAACATGAAAAGAAAATGTGGCAAGCCCTCACGGCACAATTAACAGCAGAACTGTCATTTGCAAACAACATTGCGGGGAATATAGCAGTGGCTTATATTCCCTGCAAATACAATGAGCACGGTAAAAATTCATTCTAAAATTAAAGAATTGTCTGTTGTAAAACTCTGGTTGGCATAGGACTGTAAAAATCAGTAGTGGCCTTTTTACCCTTTTGATGCAGTAAATTTCCTCGAAGTTTTATTGCGCCGCAATGGTATATTCAGAATAGTGCTGTTTTAACCTTAGTAGAGCAAATGTTTATAATTCATATGATTTAAACTTGATAAAGATTAGAAGATGTCAAGGCCCATTTGGTTGAAATGTCAGGCACATTATCTATAACTAAAAAAGGGGGAGGGAGGTACAAGAGGAAACCTTGATACACATTTTCTTTCCAGTCTCCATTCCTTGCAATCAGGGTGGTAAGTTGGTATTTCACATTGCCTGAGGCTGTGCTTTTGAAAACAAGATCTCTGGGATCGTTCTTCACTGCCTCTCACAGTGGCTTACGCAGCGTTTCTGCCACTTCTGAAACACAGCTCGAAAAGTTCAAGTGCGTGTCTCTTGACTGCACCAAACAAATTGCTGCCCATTTTTTGTGGGGAGAGAATTTACTACTATCGTTCACATGGCTTCATATTTTACTGAAATAGAAAGGGGGTACAGATTTCAAAGCCTGGACTCCCTCACTCCAGTGCGCTGATGTTGTTTATTTCCCACTGATTGTAACTTAATGCGTCCTTTGTGCTTTTGGATGGGTTTGCTATCAGTTGCAGTAGAACATTTACAGCCACCTTCAGAGAGGGCTTAAGCGCCCATGGATATCTAGTGTCAGTTCAGATCTTGACGATATCCCTAGCCTACAAAGGCTACAAACAGTAGGGTATAAGGGGCAAATTTTATGTATACTCTTCCCTGAAAAGAGGAGACACGAGGGGAAATATGACTGTGCTCTTCAGATTCCTTAGGGCTGTCACCTAGAACAGGGCAAAGATTTGTTTTCTGCTGCTCCAGGAGGCAAAATTTAATGGACCTGTGTTACAGTAGGATAGATTTTAGTCAAACATTAGGAGAAATGTACTAATGGCTTCGACAATGGAATAAATTGGTGAGGCTGGACACCTTCAAGCAAAGGCTCAGCAGCCTCTTGCTGTCAAGTTGTAGCAGCCCTGGACTTCCTTAGCGGTCTCCCATCCAAATACTAACCAGGACTGACTCTGCTTAGCTTCTGAGGTCTACTGAGATCAGGCTAGCCTGGGATATCCAGGTCAGCAATATGTGGCTTGCCTGACTTCAGCTTGTGTTCCACTTCTTTAAGGAGTGGAGATATTGCATAGGCTAGACACATTGCACATTTGTGCATGTGTGTACAAACCCAATTCACTTGGAAGTTAATTCCTAGGGTCACCAGGACTCCTACTGTGGCAGGAGACTCCCAGAAAACCTGGCTGTTGCCGATCAGTGCCTGGAACACTGGTAGGATAAAAGTGGCTGGAAGTGGGGTCATGAGCCAGCACTGATGCCATTACCAATGACAACTGGAAGTGACGTCATGATTTGGGATGCACTCTAAGATTTTCCAAAGCCAGCACAGAGTTTTTGTGACTCTTAGAGTGTCCCCCAAAGTCATGATGTCACTTCTGGTTTTTGTGAGACGTGCCAGCACATCTTTCTCTGCTCCCCACACACTCCCAGGGGTGGCAGGAACTGGTCTGGCAATTCTGTGCAGGAGATGAGCAGAATCCTAAAGATCATAACTACTTGTTAGATTGTTCCAGAGATGGGATGGCTTGTCACCGTGACTCCTTAATAGTGCCATTTAGTTATTTGTTTCATAACAGCATGCCAGGAATGAATCATAACTGGAGGGTTTTGCCAGTTGACCGTACTGATGATGCTGCATGTATAATAATGAACACAAAAGAGAATTCAAAGCAGTAATTTTCCAGCTGCTAATGGGGGAAATGCTGATCCTAGTGAAATCAATGGCAATGTTTTCTGTTGACATCAATTAGGACAAGGTTTCATTGATTTCACTAAGGGCAGGTGTTAGCCCTTGTGTCCTAATGACTTTAAGCCAGGCTAAAAAGAAATTCAAATTCTTTGGAGCCAGCATCAATTTTTCGATACCGGACTGGCACATGCATCGAGACTCTAAGGAATCGTTCATTTCAGTACTTTGGGTTTTTTCCTCCTCCCAGTCCTGATTTTAAATTGGAATTGAGTTACAATCCTGACTCTACAGAGGTGAGAATCTAATGAACAATTTCAGTTGGTTCAGCACTGTATGCTACCTGGGGCACCGATGTGTTATCTAGTGTGCATTTCCAAGTGCACGTTTACATAACCATCTGTTCATATGACCACTTACCATTGGTAATGCGGAAGTTCGTAACATCCTTTTCATTATTTGTTTACAGCGTCAATCAGTGGCTTTCATGTGATAGGACCAAACTGTCCATATGGCTCTTTGTGATTCAACTCTTAAACTCCCAAACACTTAGGTGGATTTTATTTATTCGAAGTAGCTTATTTATAGCCTGCCTTTCTTACTGAGGCTCAGGGTAGATTACAGGGCCAAGAGAGAAGAAAATGTAATCATATGACATAGGCATATGACATGGGCAATGCAATAGGACTAGGAATACAAAATCCTGAAGGAAGGGATTTTGTTAATCCGTGTCTGTTAAAGGCAACTAACCTAGATGGAATCTCCTCTCACTGTACTGACTAGGTCAATCTGTCCTTTCCCTGGCATTGGTGCACTCGTCTTTAGCTCCATTCTTGCTTTCAGCTTCCATTCCCCATCTTTCAGCTTTCATTCCTCTGGGTTCATGAAGCATAGGGGGAGGGGCAATGAGGGGAGAAATTTGCTCAATAGGCACACCATCCACCCAGAATGTTTGGTCCATGTTCACGATTATGCTCAAGTTGTGTTCCTGTGTACATTGTTTCCTTCCATTACATCATGGAATCTCTGACAAGGGAAGGCTTTTAGGATGCAATCCTAATCAAGTCTACTCAGGGTCAAGTCAGTGGGGCTTACTCTAAGGAACGTGCTCTAAGGATTGCAGCCTTAGTCAGTTAACTGAGTTGCTGTTTGTTTGAGCCACCCCAGTTACTGGATAGTAGCCTGGTTGCAGGAACAGGCATAGACTTTTATCTTCTGAGAGAAAGTAAAGAGAGGATAGAGAAAGAGGGTTGGGCTCTCACTAATCTCTTCCCTTTGTCATTCCTCCTGTTCGCACCTTCAAGGAAAGTGACTGGATTTATTTGTAACCCCTTTCAGGCTGAAGGGCTGCTGTGCTTTGGGAGAGCATCAAAGAGCCAGTCCTCTTCTTCATTCTTCACCCATGATAGGAAACCCACTTACCTTTCAGAGGCTAAGGTTTGTGTGGGCCAACAAAAAATAACAACAACAGCACACAAACAAGCAGGATGAGCTGATCAGCTCTTTCGACATGAGAGGGTCTGTTCTAAAAGCAGCTCTGGGGGGGCATGATTAAGCTTAAGTCTGTCCATTTGCATGTTAAGCAAGAGGGGTCATTGTAATAAAAACAAAGCATGCAGGCAAGGGGAGACGTACCTTGTTCCTCCTCCCTTACCTTGCTGCCCTGAGCACTTTGCGGTTTGAAGCTCTTTTTCTTCCAACACATCCTGCAAGAAAGGATTTTAATTGCCTTTAGGATACTTTCAAGAACATGTCAGAAAGCTGGAAGGGAGGGTCCCCTGGGTGAAGGATACAGTAATTGAGAATTTCATCCCAGTTGTTTGGGAGACATAAGAACTGTCTTTTCCACCGAGAGCAAAATAAACTTGGACATAATACCTCTGAACACAAGCCATAATGATACTGAAGGATACAAACAATACCAGCTATTTCTGTGCACAGCTGTAGTAGCTGGGCTAGAGGGGCAAATGTGATCTGTCCAGCCAAACATGCACATGCCATCTCATCACATGCATCAGGCAGACTGCCTTGTATTTGCAATCTCCCAAACTGACCAGTTAGCTGCATTCAGCTTGGAGGAGAAGGAGTTGGTTTTTAGACCTCACTTTTCTCTACCAAAGGAGTCTTGAAGAGGCTTACAATCACCTTCCCTTCCTCTCCCCACAGCTGATACCCTGTGAGGTAGGTGGGGCTGAGAGAGCTGTAACTGACCCAGGGTCACCTAGCTGGCTACATGGAGAGGAGTGGGGAATCCAACCCAGTTCTCCAGATTAGAGTCCTGCCACTCTTAACCACTACACCAAACTGGCTGTCCAAAATGACTCATGAGTGAGTCATTTTCCAATCTCACAGGGTAAAGAGGAGTTTACTTAAGACATTTCCAGCGATGGCAAAAGACTTGGCATTCCCACTTCACAGGCAGTAGCATTTGTTGTATGTACACTGATGGTTTCCCTCAGCAAACAGCTGAAGAGGCAATGCGGAATAGTAGTTAGACTAGGATCTGGGAGATCGAAGGTTCAGATCCCCACTCTGCTATGGTAACTCACCAGGTCACCTTGGGCCCATCTTTCCCTTCCAGCCCAACCTACTTCACAGGGAGATTGTGTGAATAAAAGAAGGCAGGATGGTACTGTAAGCTGCTTTGGGTCCCCACTGGAAAGCAAAACAGGATGTAACCATTTAAGTAAATAAATGAAATGACGCTCATGTGTACACTGGTGTAAATGTGTTAGAGACCCTTCCTTTCCCTAAGAGGACTCCCAGGTGCATCCATAGGGATTTAAAGGAAGTCTGCCTGTCAATTATCATTCTCCATCTAGTAAGAGGGAAACACCAAGGTATTACTGGCAAACACCATTGCTCCTTAAAGTGCAGAGCCACTCCAAAGACAAAATGTTCAGCAGAAGAATCAGGGCCCTTCCCCAACTGGGGGTTGCATATGTGTCTAGATGGAAGCAGAATTTTGAACTTGAGTATATTCTTCTCTTGCAGAGCCAGTCCTATTATAATTCATTTTTGTTAATGTGTCTACATCCTAATTCAACAGGCAATTTTCTGAGACCCCGCAGATCACTGCTTTCAGCCCTCGTCAGCTGTTCAGTGCCCTTAAATTGCCAATCTACATATTGGACTCATTTACAATGACTAAAAGGGCAGGTATGTCTGGGAGCCAGAGGTTGGAAGGATGTCAGACAAGCTCTAGAAATCTACATTTTTTTTTCTAAAAAAGGGGGGGCATGCTTTGGGAGATGTTTGAGCACGGCAAAATGGTGCATTGCAGAGAATCAGCTGAAGGTGTGCTGGAGTTTCTCCTCTGAGCATCATGCTCTGCCCTTTTCACTTTCTATGCAGCAGGTGTTCTAAGCACTCCCCTGTAATAGACAATTTCTGGTGCTTGTAGTCAATCTTAATAATGCCCTCAGCATTCCAGCAGATGCTCAACATGATCCTGTGCGCTCGGTGAGCAAAACTGCAGCAGGATAAATTTCTATCATGTTTTAATTAACAATGGCAGCCACACTGCAAACAGCTTTTCTTTTGTTAGCATGCCACTCTTGCAAAGGGTCTCTTCTCCCTTCTCCACCCTTTCCCCCCTTTTAAGTACAAGCTGTGAACTGTGATGTCTTGTTTCTATTCAGTGCTGGTTTTATAGTACATGACTGTGTTTATGTGGAGAGAATTTGCGGGCTGTCAGGCTTTCACATGACCAGCATATGGCTTTTAATGCGTTCTTTAATTCAGCACTGTGGCACTGTGTATTAGAATGTGTGAAACCAGAAACAGTCTGATAAAGAGGTCTAAAGCAGAATCCTCATTGAAAGATTTTTTTTTTAATTATATGGTCACAAAATGCTTTATTATAGCGAAACCAGTGCATGACGGAAACCCACCACTTTAGATTAATTTACTTGATCTGCCATTATGCAGTTCACCAACTATTATCTAAACAAAGCAAAAAGGATGAGGGTTAAATTGGAAGTGATATGCTCATTATACATGAAAGCAAAGAAATCCAGCTATAGTAAATTAAAATAGTGTAATGTAGTGAAAAGGAAAGGTTGTTTTTTTTAAAAAAAACTATACTGGTTTTATATCTCCTTCATCAGATGCTGTAGGACTAATCAAAGGCAGATTTCCAATGGATGGGCTAGGGGGGACCAAAGCTGCTCTTAGTCACCACGGGAATCTATTCAGCTGGGCAATTCATATGATGTTTGGATTGGACTGCTTTGAGGAGGGAGAGAGCTAGTTTGGTGTAGTGGTTAAGTGTGTGGACTCTAATCGGGGAGAACCAGGTTTGATTCCCCATGCCTCCACTTGCAGCTGCTGGTGTGACCTTGGGTCATTCACAAGTTCTCTCAGAGCTGTTCTCTCAGGAGCAGTTCTTGAAAGAGGTCTCTCAGCCCCACCTACCTCACAGGGTGTCTGTTGTGGGGAGGGGAAGGGAAAGGAGTTTGTAGGCTACTCTGAGACTCCAAATGAAGGGCATTGTATAAATCCAATCTCCTCCACCTCTTCTTCTTCTCCTCCTCCTCCTCTTTCCCTGTCTTGTGGTGGCTCTCACTTAAACTGAAGGAAAGCTGGAGGGGGGAAGACTTCTTGAAGAATGGTCATATGGCAGTCACTGGAACCCACCTATGAGGGGTCATCATTTTGATAGATTAAAACTTCTTTGACTAAATTAAAGCAGTGCATTAATCACTTGATCACAGTGCTGCTAGGTAATTGAATGCTTCCTTAAAACATTCACAACATTCACTCTTTGCACCCCTCAATTTCTAAGGGAGATATTGAGGCTGGTTGGTTGGTTTCTTGCAGGTTCAAAGTGAAACCCTGTATTTTCCAGGCAACAAACAGTCAATGTATTACTAAAACCCAGGGCTCTTTTTGTAGAAAAAGCCCAGCAGGAACTCATTAGCATATTAGGCCACACCCTTGACAGCACAGCTCATTAGCATATTAGGCCACACCCCATGTTACCAGAAGTGTGGTCATCCAGCCACACCCACCTTTTGCTTCTTATTCTGTTTACCTTGTTTGTTGTCAAAACCCCAGGGCTTTTTTTGAGCAAGAACTCCTTTGCATGTTAGGCCACGCACCCCTAATGTAGCCAATCCTAATGAATTTCTGCTGTTGGGTGTGGCCTATTATGCTAATAAGTTCCTGCTGGGCGTGGCCAACTCGGGAGCCAGTCGGAACTCCATTCCTGCGTGTTCCTGCCCAAAAAGAGCCCTGGCTTTGAACCCTGCTAAAGTCACTTGCTTTGAGGTCTGGGCAATAGTGGGTTGGGAAGAGATTTTGAGGGTGGAACCTAGGGAGGGTGGGATTTGGGGAGAGGAGGGACCTCAGTGGGATAGAATGTCAGAGCCCACTTTCCAAAGCAGTCATTTCCTCTGGGGAGCTGATCTCTGTAATCTAGAGACCAGTTGTAATTCCAAGAGATTTCTAGCCACCACCTGGAGACTGGCAACCCTAGAAATGGGATTGCTCTGAAGGTCGGACAAAGCCCCCACATGGAATCCTGAGTGAATGCCTGGTTTGTGGCCTATAACTATACCAGCTGGGCCATAAAGTTTACCTCAAACCTCCATTAGCTTTGCTTGTAAAAGTTACAGGATCTTAAAAGCACGCAGTATTAAAAAGCACTTGAAATAAGTAGGACTGTTGCTGTATCTTTGCACAGCCAATTAAGAGAGGCTTTTTGCACTTACAAAGTAGCCTATATTCTGTCACCTGCTTCCCTCCTCCTCTCCCCAGCTGTACATAGGGAAAAAGATAACAATGATTTGATAAAGCATTTCCCTCTATTTTAAGCCTCATGTGTCCTGGTTTACTGACCTCTAGATGAGCAGAGGGTCAGATAATAAGGAGAATACCCACTATCTAAATGAAGAGCAACTATAGAGGAGGCTGGTGAAATGGGGAGACTTTATCTTACATATTCTGAATGTAATAACTACATATTTCTTAACGTACAACGTTTGGATACTTCATTTTAAAAATTGCCCATAAGGCACTGAATAGGCATCTCATATCAGAAGATGAAAAATAAGCTTTTGTTCAAAGCCCTTCCTTGAAAGATGGGAGAAAGAGCAGATCTACACTTAGGAAATCAGCCTTGAACACATTTAAAATGGTGCCATCTATATGCAGCAAAGAGCCCAGAGTATCTGCTTAACGGGGACTTTCTAATGAATCTTGCTGAGATTAAGTGACTGCTTCCATGGAAAGAAGATGGCATTCCATAGGCTCTGAGCTACACAGAGCTTAAAAAGAAATCCTTTCAGAAAGAATAAAAATAATCCTCACTATCCTCATTCAAACTTTTGCTTTGCATCTTTCTTTTCCGCACCCTGAAATGGGGATTTAGAGTGAAAAGGCCAGTTTGGCCTCTAACTAATTTTGCTGTGTCATGAAGTGAGAACTGATGCCAGGTTTTCTATCCTGAGGTAGCAGGTATCCTTACAAGTCCTAGCCATTTGCCTAAATGAACTCCTCGGGAAATATCCATAAAGCAGCCCTCCTGAGTAAGGATGTTCCATTTTTAAAAGACAGATTGCGGTTTTTGACCTGTCTGTCAGTTCACATTACACTCATTGAAAATTGACTCTCTGAAAGCTACCCCTTTAGAGGCCTTTGAACTATTGAGAGAGTAGAAGTGGACCAACAGAAAAAAATGCTTCTTTAAATTTCATTGAGTACCACTGAGGGGGGAAAGGAGCTCTGTCTGTAGCTGTTAGTGCTATTTCTAGGCCCCTTAGTTAATTGATAAACACTGTAAGCAAAGGAAAAGGGGGGGGGAATCTACTATAAAAGAGCTGTTTTTGATGTGTCATGGGACAATCTTATTCAGCCCATACTGTCTATCCTTCCTATCCAATGTTCTCAAAGAGCCTCAATCCCTTCACTGAACACAAATATTGTACTATGTAAATGTATTTCATTGGCCCCAGAACAATAAACCTAGAAGTATTTGGTCAGTGAAATCGCCCTGTTTATTATAAATTGGAAAGTAGCAAAGATATGCTGATTTTGAAAAAGGGATTCAAGGAAGCCAGGAAATTATGGATTGGTTAACCTAATGTTAACTGGATATTAAGATGTATTGAGACAAATGTATTAAGCATTCAGAAGAACACCATTTGCTGATAAAACAATTTACAAATGGAAGTCCTGCCTCTTTTAGATTGCAAGTTCTCTGAGAGTGTTGACATTGGGATGCCAGCCTCCAGTTGGGACCTGGGGATCCCCTGGAATTACCACATTACAGAGATCAGTTCCCCTGGAGAAAATTGATGCATTTGAGGGTGGACTCCATAGCATTGAAGGGTGATGCATTGGAGGGTGGACTCCATAGCTGAGGTCCCTGTCCTCCCCAGGCTCCATCCCCAAATCTCCAGGAGATTCCCAACCTAGATCTGGCAACCCTATGCTGTCCATTCCCCGCTGGTGGCCAGAGGGGACTTGGCAACCCTAGGACAATCATATGAATTTAGATGCTCTAGCTGATATTGTATATCTGGACTCTGTAGGCTGAGCACAGAAATGTACCCCAACAACACAGGAACCAATCAGAGCAGAACTCTGAATCAGCCAGTAGGAGCTATGTACTGGGAAAAGTTGAGTCTTGTGGGAGAGTTAAGTTAATCATAAACTAGGTTTAGAGGGCTGAGTGTTAGAGGCTGGATATTTGAGTGAGAGTGCAGGGTTAGGTTGTGTGCATTAAGTGCCATCAAGTTGCTTCCAAGTTGTGACCCTATGAATGACCTCCAAAATGCTCAGGCTTTGCAAACTGAGGGCCATGGTGTCCTTTATTGAATCAATCCATCCAGGGGTCTTTTTGTAGAAAAAGAGCTGCAGGAGCTCATTAGCATATGGTATGCTAATGAGTTACTAGGTTATTAGCATATGCCACACACCCTGACATCACCGGAATGCTATTATTATAGCATTGGAAAAAGTGCAGAGAAGGGCAACTAGAATGATAAAAGGGTTGGAACACCTTCCCTATGAAGAAAGGTTAAAATGCTTGGGGCTCTTTAGCTTGGAGAAACGACGGCTGAGAGGTGACATGATCGAGGTTTATAAGATTATGAATGGGATTGAGCAGGTTGAGAAAGAAGTACTTTTCTCCCTTTCTCACAATACAAGAACTCGTGGGCACTCTATGAAATTGAGGAGCAGTCGGGTTAGAACAGATAAAAGGAAATACTTCTTCACCCAAAGAGTGACTAACATATGGAATTCACTGCCACAGGAGGTGGTGGCAGCTACAAGCATGGACAGTTTCAAGAGGGAATTAGATAAACATATGGAGCAGAAGTCCACCAGTGGCTATTAGCCACAGGGTATAGATGGGAACTCTCAGTCTGGGGCAGGTGATGCACTCTATTCTTGGTGCTGGAGGGGGCAGCAGTGGGAGGTCTTCTGGTGCCCTGGCCCCACTGGTGGACCTCCTGATGGCACCTGGTATTTTTGGCCACTGTGTGACAGAGTGTTGGACTAGATGGGCCATTGGCCTGATTCAACATTGGCTTCTCTTATGTTCTTATGTTCTTATGTTCTTATGTTCAGAAAGGGAAGCAAAAGGGGGGGAGGCATCTTCAAAAGCCTCCCCTTCCCTTCCCCAGCTGGCCGGGGGAGGGAGCGAAGAGAGAAGGGGTTTAAAGTTTAAACCCCTTCTCACTAGAGTTGGGAGGAAAGAGGGAAGGAAAGAGAGAGAGTAGAGAGAAGGAAAGAGGGAAAGAAAGAGAAGGAAAGAAGGAGGGAAACAGGGAAAGGGGGAAAAAGAGAAGAAGGCGGGAAAGAAAGGAAGAAAGGAAGAAGGGAAGAAGGAGGGAAAGAGGAAAAGGAGAGAAGGAAAGGAGGGAATAAAAAAAAAGAGATAAGGAAAGGAGGAAAAGAGAGGAAGGAAGGAAAGAAGAGAAGGGACAGAGAGAAAGAAAGGAAGAAAAGAGAGGAAGGAAGGAAGAGAAGGGAAGGGAAAGAGAGAAGGAAAAGGAGGGAAAGAAAAGGAAAGGAGGGAAAGATGGCAAAGAAATGGAGGGAGGGAGGCTCTCCCCCCCCCATCAAGCCCCCGCCAACCCCACCCCTGCGGATCCCTTACTTACTGCTTCGGTGGGGGCTGGGGAAGCTGGTGGCAGGGCTCTCCTGGTGTCCCCCAAGCTGCAGTGTTCCTGCACAGGCTGGGGAATGCAGCAATGGGGCTCTCCAGGCGTCTCCTGGGCCACAGTGCTCCTGCGTGGCCTGGGGACGCCGGCGACGGGGCTCTTTGGGCATCCCCCGGCAGGGGGGCTCTTCAGGCATCCCCTGGGCTGCAGCGCTTCTGTGTGGGCCAGGGACACTAGCGGGGAGGCTCTTCGGGCGTCCCCTAGACCGCAGCGCTTCTGCGCGGGCCCGGAGACACCGGCAGGGGGACTCTTTGGGCATCCCGGGACTGCAGTGCTTCTGTGTGGCCTGGGGACACTGGCAGGGTGGCTCTTCAGGGGCCCCCCAGGCCACAGCACTTCAGCGCAGGCTGGGGACACTGATGGGGAGCCTCTTTGGGCGTCCCCTGGGCCACAGCCCTTTGGCATGGGCTGGGGGCCTCTTCAGGCATCCTCCAGGCTGCAGTGCTTTGGCACGGGCCAGGGATGCCAGCTGGGGACGGGGCGTGCCGCCACTGCCATTTGTGGTGGCTGCTGAGCTGCCGGAGCAGTGATCCGGCACGCTCTGGCCCCAAAAGACCCCTGAATCCATCTCATTTTGGATCTTCCTCTTTTCCAGTGGCCTTCAGCTTTTCATAGCATTATTGTCTTTTCCAGTGAATCTTGTATTCTCATAATGCAACCAAAGTACGATAGCTTCGGTTTGGTCATTTTAGTTTCTAGGGGGAGCTCAGGCTTGCTTTGATCTAGAACCCACTCTTCTTGTAGATAGGAATTTTGTGGCTCTGGAAAATAATGTTGGCTTAGGGAAGAAAGCTTGTTATAGGGTGTGTTCAGACAGGTCATTTATTCCGCTTTCGGCTCGCTTCAGTAACGGATTTTATATCCATGTTCAGACACCCAACATCTGCTCACCATCCCCAGCCGTCGCTTTCCGGATCAACCCCCCTTTAAAACAGAGTATTTTGTTACCAGGTCCCCAAGTGGTGTTCTGATGTCTGATTGCTCCTGCGATGTCGAGCCACTTCCACTTGGAAGCCCAAGGCTTCCACTCTTCGCCCGCCATTTTATTTTAGCATCGGCGGTATGCACACAGGTAGAGCTCCACTCCCACGTTATTAAAAACAATGTTTAAATGGTGCCTAGTTTTGTTGGTTAGACGAGTTTGGAATCTAACGGAGGCCTGTTTCGGGGTAAAAGTTTAAAGGGAAGTGTTCCTTTATAGTTTAAAGGGAAGTGTTACAGCAGTTAGGTTGAAGTGGAAATCGCTATTCTGCGCACACGTGGAAATTTTAATTCTACAGATGGCTGCCTGTACGCATGCCCAAACTGAGAGCGGGGAAAAAACACATCGGGACCGGAGCAATTTAAACTGCTCCCAGCACGCCGTCTGACCGCACCCATAGAGTAACAAATAAGCACACCATTAAGGGCCCATCATTCCTAACTGGTGTGTGTAGGTTCTGTGGTAAGGTGTTATAGGAGAGGAAAGAGCATCCCTGAATCTGCTGGAATAACCTGTCCAGAGAAAGGGGAATCAAATCTCCCCTCAGGGGTTGTTTATTTAAGAGCCAGCTTTTTCTATTTAAGCTATCCACATATCATATTTACCTTATTAAACACTTTGTTTTCTGTTAAATAAACCTTTGTTGTTCATTTCCCTCTGTGTCTAGTTTGCCAGGTCAAAAATCTAAGAAGCATGGGTTTCCATTTACCTCACATATAAGTTCAGCCTTCATCTAGCAGGTTTCCAAACAAGACACCTTTAGGGAACACACTATCAGTCCTTTATTCAAAGGTTTTGTCCCCCTTTTTTATTTGATTGTGGATGGCTGGGGCACAAAGAATCAGTAGAAGAGGCCAGAATGGAGGACTGGATAGTCTTCAGTCCAGAAGGCAGTTGCCTCAGAGCCCCACCCCTACCCCATAACCTCCACAGATGGGATAGGTTAACAGGTGTGAATTTGAGATCTGTAGAGATTTCAGATCTTTGGCTAATATCACTGTCTTGGGAACTGAAGGTAAAAAGGTGTTACAATAGGTCAGCCAGGTTTGCTGCATCTGATGTGTGACCCAATTGCAGGAGAGTGCTGTATTTTAATGATACCTCTCTAAGAGAAAATTTTTCCTTGGGCATGTAATTCAAAGCCTAGTTGAAAATTACTATACCTCTGTTGTGTGTTTCTTTCTGAATAAGCTTTTTTCTTCCTTGCTTTAAGAAGCAAGCCTTGCTGTTGTTATTATCCCTGAGTTTTCAATCCAGACTTGGGCAAGTTTATACCCAGGCCCAGATTCTCTCCCTTCAAAGCTTTTGAAATTCCCACTAGGAACCCTTGTGCAGCCGGGTAAGTGGGAAATTGTGATGGGGAAAATCCTGTGAGGTGTTGTCTGCTCCCCAGGAAACCCATCACAGACTTTCAAAACACTTTTGGCTAACTCCAGCACCAAAAGGCTCCTAAGTACACTCAACAGTCATGGGTCAGTAACGAATAAGAAGGAGAGGGTAGAGGTAAATGGACTGTTCTCTGAATGAAGTGAAAGATGCAATGGTGTTCTCCAAGAATCTATAATTGGACAAGACTCTTAAACTACAAACCACCACCACCATTTCACATGCTGAACTTGTTCATATATGACCTGGAGTTGGATGTAAATAGTGAAGGAGCCAGGTTAGTTATTCAGTATGGTGAAAATTCAAGGTGGATTGCAAAAAGCTCCAAAAAAACTAGACTGGGTGAATGGAGATCTAAATGGTAACTGAGGTTCAATGTTAGAGTGAAGTAATGGACACTGGAGACAAAAAACCCTAATGTGGGAACTGATCGTGACTAATGGGAAAGAGATCTTAACAGTCATGAAGGGTGAGAACATTAACTCACTGGAAATAACAAATTCCATTCTAGGGATTATTAGAAAATGGACTGAAAACAAAGTTACCAGCATCTTAATGTTTCTGTATAAATCTACAGTGCAACACATTTGGAATACAATGTATAGAAAACTTTTCCTCCATGTTCTGTAATACTAAAACTTGGAGAGAACCAAAGGAATTGACTGGCAGTAGATTCAGGAGCTGTGGTGGCTCAAGTGGTTAAGATGCTGAACTGCAGGCTGGAAGGTCGGTAGTTCAGCAGATCAAGACCCAAGTGCCGCATGACGGAGTGAGCTCCCATCACTGGTCCCAGCTCCTGCCAACCTAGCAGTTTGAAAGCAAGGAATTGAAGGAAGATAAATAGGTACCACTCCGGTGGGAAGGTAACAGCATTCCGTGCGCCTTGGCATTTAGTCATGCCGGCAACATGACCACAGAAACGTCTTCGGACAGTGCTGGCTCTTTGGCTTTGAAACGGAGATGAGCACCGCAACCCTAGAGTCAGATTCAACTGGCTTTCGAGCAAGGGAACCTTTACCTTTAGATTCAGGACAAGGAAGTGCTTCCATGCATAATGTATAATTAATTTATGGAATTCACTTCCATAGTGTAGAGACTAGGTTAAATGGCTTTAAAGGGGATTCACCAGATTCATGGATTATAGATCTATCAATGGCTATTAGCTACAATGGCT
Source organism: Gekko gecko (assembly GCA_029375565.1). Classification (NCBI taxonomy): domain Eukaryota; kingdom Metazoa; phylum Chordata; class Lepidosauria; order Squamata; family Gekkonidae; genus Gekko; species Gekko gecko. The sequence continues at coordinate 36,649,020 of JAPDNY010000003.1, read as the reverse complement.
AAAAAGAAGCATAATATACAGAAGTAGTATGTCACTGGGTACCAGGTGCACCAGGGTGCAACTTCTAGGAGGAGTGTTGTTTTCCTTGAGGATTTTCCAAGTGCATCTACCACTGTAGACATCAGGCTGTTGGGACAGATGGACCTTTAGTCTGGTCCAGCATGATTCTTCATGTGTCCTTATGTTCTTACATATTTTTAATGAATATTATGAAACAAAATCATTAGCTTATTAAGAGGAAACATGTAAGAATTCATATTTATTTTGGAAGTGGTTGTTTCATCATTATCAGTAACAATAAGAACTTGTCATAATTTGTGACTGATTCCCATTAATAATAGATCTAGGAAAAAGGGTTACTAAACAGGAATATGATCAAAATACAGAAAAATATTTAATAAGCAGGAAACAGGAAACATTTATATACAGTTCTGTGTACTGCTAAACAAGGTTCAGTTGGATTATTGATCTTTGAAACTTATTTGTTCTGTATCAGAGCTTAATTTGTCACCCATGAAATTAAAGGCACCTTTCAGCCTCACTCATACTATCTTGTATAAGTTAAATGTTTGTAATACAAAACAGAAAGACAACTATTTGAAAATTTATTTAGTGCTTTTTATGCCACATTAAAATATTTTTGGTTAAGGTGGTTAATCAGGTGTAGTGTTCTCATTGACATTGCATACACACACACCCCTCTCTGGTTCAGATGGCTTGGGGAGAACAGAGAACTAAAAAAAAAATTGTCATTTTGGGAAACTGTCATACTTAAGCAGGCCTTAAATCAGAAACTTGTTTCCATGCCAGAGTTCAGCTCTGGAATATTGAATGATAATTATTAATATTAAATAACAAGTGAAATAACAAGTGAGCACTGCCCTTACCAATAAAATGCAGTTTAGACATCACACAAAGCCATGGTTTTAATGCAAAAATACTTTAAAAAAGTTAAAATAAAATAAAAACATGTTTTAGTTAAGTTAACTAAGTGTAGTTGTCTCAACATGGACCACTTCACTCAGTAGGATTAGTTAGGTTTGGCAAACCAGTTGTTTTATTACCCACAGTTAATCTTTTAGTAATTTTGCATGATGAATAACATCCTGGCTTAACTTTGGTGTAGTGGTTAAGAGTGGTGGATTCTAATCTGGAGAAACAGGTTGGATTCCCCACTCCTCCACATGCAGCCAGCTGGGTGACCTTGGGTCAGTCACAGTTCTCTCAGAGCCGTTCTCTCAAGAGCAGTTCTCAGCCGGACCTCTCTCAGCCCCACCTACCTCACAACGTGTCTGTTGTGGGGAGGAGGAGGAGGAGGAGGTTGGATTTATACCCCAGCCTTCACTACCCAAGCTTACAAACTCCTTTCCCTACCCACAACAGACACCCTGTGCAGTAGGTGGGGCTGAGAGAGCTCTGACAGAAACTGCCCCTTTTCAAGAACAACTGTGCCAGAACTATGGCTTGCTCAAGGTCATCCAGCAGGTGCAAGTGGAGGAGTGGGGAATCAAACCCAGTTCTCCCAGATTAGAGTTCGCGCACTTAACTACTACACCAAACTGAAGGTGATTGTAAGCCACTCTGAGACTTTAAGTGAAGGGTGGGGTATAAATCCTGCTCTTCATCATCATCATCATCTTCATCCTTATTGTCTTCATCATCTTCTTCATTTTTGTCCTCTTTGTCGTCTTCTTTGTCATCCTCTTCGTCTTCTTCATGTTCTTCTTTCCCAGCAGCACCCTCTCCAGCTACGGAGTGAAGCCAATGAAATCAACAGTTGTTGAGACAAACCATGGTTGAAATGAACATTTGCTAGCTGAACCCTGGTTTCACAAACTAATAATCAATAAACCATGTTTTCCTCTTATGCCTGAACTTAAGTAAACAGTTCCCAAATGATTTCTGACACACCTGGACTTAAGAATGAAGTTTATGAGAGACTGGCCATAGCTTCCTTATGGGTCTAAGCTTCATTGCCTCTTATGGAGTGTAACTGGATTTAAAAAGACCCAAGATATATTTGTGGAAGATAGGCATGTTTTAGCTTGGTTTCCTGAGCACGTCATTACACATTAGAAGGAAGCTGTGAGTGACTGATAAAAAGTAGGGGAAATGGGGAGCCTGCTATTATATCATGAGCTATTAGTACTCTTGTTCCAAAGTATCCAGAAATTGCCACTTGGACAAGATTCCTGTTAATACAGACTCTTTGTCTGATCCAGGAAAGCTGTACTTAGGTTATTTACGGTCTTCAAAAATGCCTCTGTGTGCAAGGGTGGAGAAAGAGTATTTATACCTTCCCTGGCATAAAACCTGAAGTAAATCTGTTTGCACTAACCAAAGGTGGTTGAAGCTACTTAATTTGAATCAAATTGCATGTAAACAGGTCTAACAAATTTCTCTGTGGATGTTGTATAACAAACAAGTGTTAAACAGGAAAATGTTTTCGAAAGCTCTTAGCATATGGGACTTACCTGTGAATTTTCCAAGAGGCTTGAAAATATAAATTCCAAGGATGTTGTGCTATCCTATGGCTAATAGGTCTTACACTATTTTTAGCAATAGCTTACAGATGTGTATTTGAGGGGCTAATTTTGTATAGGAATATAATGCAGAGGGGGCTAACCCCACCCCGCACCATTTTCATAGCTTTGATTGGCCTATGGTGGAAGGGAAAATAGAAAGGCATCTTAATGGGCCAAATGAGGTTGGAAAAATAATGTAGGGGTAAAGGGTTAACCTCTTCCTCTGTCCCCTGTACCAAGCCCACAAAACAAATTGTGGGCTCCAGCAACTGCTTCTGTTTATGGATTTCCTGATGTTGCAATTAGTTTTACCTAGGGTTACCAATCCTAAAGTGGGGCCTAGAGTTTCCCCAGAATTACAACTGATCTCCAGACTTCAGAGTACGGTTCCCCTGGAGGAAATGGCAGCTTTGGAGGGTAGACTCTGTGACATCACATCTCACTGAGCTCCTTCCCCTTTCCATACGCTGCCCTTCCCAGGAATTGTCCCCAAATCTCCAGGAATCTCCTAAGGAGAAGTTGGCAACCCTAGTTTGATTCTTGGACTGAAATTTACAGGACAGCAATCTCTGCAACACAGGAAGGGTTCCTGTCATACAGGAAACTGGCTGTATATTCAACTGTTTCAGCTAGATACAAATCAGACTCTTCAGATATATGGGATAAAAACAACAAGAGTACACAGCACAGCAGAAGTTTTCCAAAGTCAAGATATATCAGATCTGGAAGACCATACTCAAAAAAATAGGTGGGAACCTGGAATTATTTGATAGATAAGAAAGAAACAAAAGTGTGCAAGGCTTCATAAAAAGATCAATGTTTTAAGAAGAAGAACCTCCAAAGCAGTAATGTACATAAAAATGTATATCTTGGAAAGAACAAATTGCTTGGAGAAATGAATGTACTTCAAGGTTGGCCTCAGGCTGCATATATAAAATTCTGACCAAATAATAGTAACATTCCTTCCAATGCTCAAAGTTATGTTAGTGCCTTAAATATTGCTTGCTGTAATCATCCAACTGTACCTCTCTGTCTTGCATCTCTCAGGTTCGAATAGCCTTTTGTGCTGGGAGCCCTGTACCTTTACCAGCTGCATGACAATGAGATGTTCATAGGGTTGTTAACTCTGGAGGAGGAAGTTCCTGAAGTTGATGTGGGCAGGTGGACCCTGGAGAAGATAAGGTGTAGGGAGGAGAGGGGCCTCAGCGGGGTATAAATCCATACAGTCTACCATCTAAAGCAGACATTTTCTTGGACTTCTGGTTTAAGTGTTTCGCTGCTTGGCTTCACCCCGTCTCGCTCTGATGGGGGTGAGCCGAGACTCGGCTGTCAGGAAGGGTCTGAGACCATCTCGGACCCTCCCAGGATCTCTGTAGGAGATCCTCAGCCTGGGGAGCTAAGGAGAGCCTCTTCCAAGGCGACGGCCAAGGAATTGAGGCTCACCTTCTTCTCTGAAAGGTCCCATTGCCGCAGAGCCAGCATGGTGCCAAGAGACAACTGCCGGACGAGTGGACACAGTCAAAAGTTTTTAAATGCTTCTAAAAGACTTCCAAGGCTTCAAAGCATGAGGTAAGCAAAGCTCAGGTGATTCAAAGTGTCTCTAAGAATCTTGGTAGCAATTAGAAGCGTCCAAGTGAAAAGCAGCGGGGGAGGGAGGAAACTCAAGAATCCACCCCACCCCACCCCCATTTAAAGCAAGGCGTTTTCAAAACAGGAATTAAAAAAATTGAACTAAGCTAAATGCATCAGAATATCAGCAAAATCGAAAACTGCATAATAACACAAAGTGGATTAAATTCAGTTAACTTTTACTTTGTTTTGGGAAACTTACTACTTGTTGATATTATGGCTGGGAGAGGGTGGAAGGTGGATCTGGAGAAAAAAACGTCAACCAGAAATAGCCAACCAACGACTCCCTCCCACAACCAGGAAGTAAAAGCAGATATGTCTACACTGTTGGTGAACGCACTGCATCCCCTAATGGAACAGATGACTAACCTCAGCGCTAAAATGGATAATTTGCAAAAGCAAATGGATAAAATGGATAAAAGGACTTCAGTAACTGAAAAGACGTTAAAAAAGATGGAAAAACAGACTGAGAGTATTAATAAAAGAGCAGATGAAGCAGAGAAAGAGAGATCCTCTAATAAAACACAGCTAACAGAGCTCCAGCTGGAAAGATCCATGTACATTCTATGTTTCCAAGGGATCCCAGAAGAAAAGAACAAGGATTTAAAGGCCCTCCTAGCAGAGATTTTGGCTCCAATAATGGATTACAAACAGGAAGAGTTAATGAAGGAGATGGACTGGGTTTACAGAACTTATCCAGACTTTATATATAAAAAAAAATAAACTCCCAGGAGAAATATGTTTGAAATTCACGAGGCGGTCTACCAGAGATCTGGTGCTGAAATCTACACAGGGGAAACCCTTAAAAATCAAGAATGAAGAGATAAAAATCTTGAAGGATATCCCCTTTGAAATCAGAAAGTGGAGGAGACTTTACAGGGAACTTACTCTCTCTCTACAGAAGAAGGGAGTTCCTTATAGATGGTTATTTCCTGAAGGACTGAGTTTTAAATATGAAGATAAAAAAATCAATATTGACACTGTTCCTAAGGCGAAAAAGTTTGTATACCAATACTTCAATTCCAAGCAACGCAACAAAGATAAGAAATCTAAAACGGAAGAAGAGGAGGAGGAGAAAGAGGAAGAGGAAGAAGAAGAATCCTACTCACAGGATTCATCAAGCGACAGTTCTAAACTTTATAGTTCTTCAGATACATCAGAATCAGAGAAAGGAGCAGCCACTCCCAAAGCTCGAGGAAAAAAGAAATGCAAGAAGAAAGGACTCTAAAACCATGATAATTGTTGCTGTTTTGTTAACCAGATAGTTAATGCAACTTTTTATTATTTTTTGTTAAATTTTTGCAAGCAATAACAGCTCTGTATTACTAGGTGACAAGGATATATGACTATGTAACCAGATCGTGTCACCTGTTAGTCCTCCCTTCTCTTTAATAATTAGTTGACTTAGAGTTAGGGTTCTAGTCTACCTTCCCCATTCCAGTAGCGTGTGTTGTATTAGTTTTCCTTTCCCGGTTCCCATAGAATTTAGAGACAGGGATTTAGTAACCCTTCCCCCATATCTAGTAGCATTGCAAAATCAATAAAATACTTATAAAAAAAATAAAGCAGACATTTTCTTCAAGGGAATGGATCTCTGTATTCTAGAGTTCAGGTGTAATTTCACGAGATCTGCAGGTCCCACCTGAAAGTCAGCACCCCTAGCAGGAGCACCCCTAGCAGGAGATGCTTTCCCACCCAGCACTGGCATGCTGCTTAGGGATGGTATCCATAATTTTTACAGATTGTTCATGTTCTAGGAACTCTGGTCATAACAAATAGGTAGCTTGTTATAAATGGGGGGGGGTTATGGTAGCAGCCATCTATACATGCTCAGTAGTCTGTATGAAGAAATATTACCTGGGTCTGCATAGTTGGTACATGGGCTTTTCTGAGTCATCAAGAATTCTGCTTGTTTTGGCAATGATTTCTGCTTGCTCTTGCAGAATCCAGGACAAAGTCCACACAGCTCAGGTCTATTCACACAGATTACTGAACATGTATTGGTTAGGGAAGACGTCTGCCCCCACAACAGTGCTTCCCCGTCCCCCCAAACTCAGTGTTGCATAGGATAAAAGGGGCTCATTTTAGTAATTGTAGTAGTAGTTGTTTGTGAGTTATTCCTTATAAGAAATGTTTTCAAATGAAAACAGGTTCCTCCCCCCACAAGGGCAGAAATTTGTGCCTGAGCAAATTACAATCAAGCCTGGCTTCAATTTCAAAAATGTGGTTTTGTCTGAGAACAAAAGACTTCTGGAGGCAGATAAAAGCAACTTCAGGTGCACTTTTCTTTTAAAAGCAACTAATAAAGGTAAGATGTGGTGGGGTTTTTTTGTAAAAATATAAGGCATAGTGGAGTTTTGTTTGTGGCGCTCACTCTGAAGCCTGAAATTGTTATGTAGGATTATGAGGTGCTATAAAGTCCATTAGGCAATATCGATCTGTTTTCCAACTCAGAATGGGTAAGATAGGAGAGGTAGTTATGGTAGAGACCACCTAGCATTGCAGGAAAACACTGGAGGTCAAAACACTCTCCTGACTCCTCTCAAACTAGTGACTACCCAAAGTGGCCTAGGAGCCAGACTCATGTTTTACAAGCTAAGTAAAGTACTATATAGGACCTTCAGATTATAAAAGGCCTCTAAATCAAAAATTTACCACAAATGATTCAGTAACCATTGTGTGTATGTATGGGGGAGGGGTGTTTCTTCTTGAACTGGATATACTTTAGGGCCTCAGCATGTCTTAACTGCGGCCTGGAATGTGGTGGTAAGAGAGTTTATTTTGTTGGTTGAGGAAAGGGGGCATTCCTCCCACTGTTTCTAATCTAGGGTTGCCACCTGAGGAGGTCCAAAATAAGGAAAACATTGTGAGACCACAAGGGCCAAACTACAAATTACAAAACTGCCCCAGGGGAGAGTTATTTACCATACTGGGGCTCCCAGGTATCCTGCTATGATGTAGGGCTGCCAGGCCCTCCATGCCCACCAGTGAGGGATAGGGGGGTGGGGTTGCTAGATTCAGGTTAGAAATGCCTGGAGATTTGAAGGTGGAACCTGGGGAGGACAGGAACCTCAGTGGGGTACAATGTCGCAGATCCTCCAAAGCATCTATTTTCTCCAGGGGAACTGTAGCTGTCATTCCAGCAGATCTCCTGGTTTAAGGATGCCAGCCTCCAGGTGGGACCTGAGAATCCATCGGAATTACAGCTGCTCTCCAGGCTACAGAGATCAGTTCTCCTGGAGAAAATGAATGTTTTGGAGAATGGACTCTATGACATTGTACCCCACTGAGGTCCCTGCAACCCCTAAATCTCCAGGAGTTCCTTAACCTGGATCTGGCAACCCTACCCGCATCCCCTACTGGTTGCTGGGGGGACAAGACAACCCTATTGCACTTGGAGGCTGGCATCCTTACTATCATAGAAGATGTTGTATGCCATTGCTTGGTCAGTGAGGGAAAATGGGGGGGGGGAATAGGCATCATTCCAACACTGTGGCATCACTTCTAGCATGAACCCAGAAGCAGTGCTGGCCCACAGCCAGGATTTTTTGTTTTGTGGGACATATTTTTGTCTTGTGGGGCAGCATTCGCAAGCCTTCTCCTTCCATCCCATTTAGCTTGGGCCTAAGAAAACATTTATAGCCTGGGTTGACAATTGTCCTGAGTCCGGTTGCAAGCTCCAGGGCAGGCTGTGAGTGGCAACTTTGCAGTGACCTCTCTGCCTGCCTGCCTGCCTGCCTGCCTGCCTGCCTGCCTGCCTGCCTGCCTGCCTGCTTGCCCGCCTGCCTCCTCCTCCTCCGTGCTGCGCCTTTCTCCCCAATTAACTATCCCGCCACAAGTTGCACCGCTGTGATTGATGCTGTGGTGGAGAGAGGGAAAGACATGCTCAGCTGGAGAATGAGGTGGCAGCAACATCGAGGCAGAAGCAGGCCAGACGTGGGTGCCTCTCCTCCACGTCTGCTCACCCTGCCAGCAGGAACCTGGGCCACAGTGCTGCATTCGCTCCCAGAAGCCCCCCTATCCTGCTTGAGGGTGAGGTTGCACTGCAGTCTGGGGAGGGGATAGATCCACACATGTTTGGGGGAAGGAAAGTGACATTGGTTAATCATGGGCAGCTGGCTAATCATGGGAAGTCTGGGCACAGTGAGTCAGGAGAAGGCACAGGAATGTTATGGCCAGCTGGAGAAGGTGACACAGGACTGGCCAGCTGGAGGCAGGGCACAGCACAGTGGAATTAATACAGGAAAAAAAGATTTCTAAGAGAGAATTTTGTGGGGCATGACTGCAAATTAAGGGGGTGTGGCCCTGAGATGCCCCACCATAGCTATGGGCCTATTGGCACAGAAGAACACCACTCTAGGATTCTGTCAAAACTCTGTAGTAAAACCATAGAATTTCAGGGGAGCCCTAAAGCACCACACTAGCATGGTGGCATCACTTCCAGGGTCATGCCAGAAAACCACTGTGGTGTTAGAACAGCACCTATTTGCATGTCTATGATCCCCTAAACCTTGCATTAGTGGTGTAGGGTTGCCAACCTCCAGGTGGGGCCTGAGGAATCTCCCATTATTACAACTGATCTCCAGATGCCCAAAATCCATTCCCCTGGAGAAAATGACTGCCTTAGAGGGTGGGATTCTATGGCATTATACCCTGCTGAGGTCCCTCCTCTCCTCAAACCCCGGGTCCACTCCCCCAAATCTCCAGGTATTTCCCAACCCAGAGTTGGAAAGCCTAAACAGTGGACTGGCAGCTCTAGGTGGGGCACTGTACCTGTGGCCCATTGGTACACACACAGCCCCCCCAATGGGTCAAATAGCATCCTCCTGGGGCCATTTCAGGAAAACTGCACAGGGGAGGGAAGAACATGCAGCTTCCTGGAGTTTTTCTCCCCCATGGATCCTTAAGGGGAAACAGATAGAGAGAACCCTGATCTTGATATCACAATCCTATGGAGCCAGTGATCAATGAGATACTTCCCAAGGCTCCACTGGCAGCGCGGCTTGCCTCCTTTTGACAGGCAGCATAGTGTAGTGGTTAGAGTGTTGGATTAGGAATGGGAAGATACAGGCCTAAATTCCCAGTCTGCTATAGAAGATTGCTGGGTGATGACCTTGGGCCGCTCACTCTCTGCCCTGACCTGGATAGCCCAGGCTTGCCTGATCTCATCAGATCTTGAAAGTTAAGCAGGGTGTGCCTTGGCTACTAGTTGGAAGGGCAACCTCCAGGGAATACCAGGGCTGGGATGCAGAGACAGGCAATGGCAAACCGCCTCTGAAATGTCTCTTGCCTTAAAAAACAAGTCTAGCTCGGCACCTAGTCGTGCATAACACTAAAAAAGCTAGGACTTCCGGCTGCCAGACAACCTTAGGATCTCCTGGCTATACTGCCATATGATACTTATAGTAATTATTATTAGTCACTCTCTCTCACCTCACCTCACAGGCTTGTTGTTGTGAGGGTAAAGAGGAGGGCATAATGATGTTATAAGCTTCTTTTGGCCCCCATTGGGGAGAAAAATAGCGTATAAATATCCAAATAAATAAATAAATATATTCTCTCCTCTGTGGAAAAAGCCTCTTACTTGGCACAGCTGCAGCAGGGCTTTAACAGAGCATCAGCACAGTGGCTCATGTTGCAGCTGGACACTGGCTTCCCAGGCTGATGCTTCATCAGTCCGAGGGCAAGGGAAGCACAAGGTCCCAGCAGCAGGTCAGATGAAGAAGCTCAGAAGAGTGTAAGATCAGGAGGCCAGGCAATTTCTTTCCTGTAATTTCTTTCATAATATTTGTAACTACAGTATGTTGCACGAAGAAGGAGAAAAGGGGGATTAACCTCTTCTGTGCTTTTCAAAGCTGAAAACAAATTATTACAAATAAATAGGTGTATGCTTGTTCCTTCCCTTTCCTTCAAGATTTGTGGAGCTGGGGACTCTGTGCAGCCCAGTTCTGTGTACATTTATTAAGCAGTAAGTCTGGTTCTGTTCAGTAAGGCCTTATTCCCAGGTAAACTTGCATAGGATTAGGCTTACTTAGAAACAAGATCCATTGACCTCAGTGTAGGGTTGCCAGGTCTTACCTGCATGCTGGTGGGGGGCTCCAGCCCAGCTCTTGAGGTCCCAAAGTGCCAGCACGATGGCATCACCTGGATGGCATCACCATTGTGCTGGGCATGTCATTCAGGGGACACTCTAGCATTTGGGTAAAAACTCTGTGGTCACCATAAAGTTTTTACCCAAATGCTAGAGTGCCCCCCATACAACATGCCCAGTGCAATGACATCACCTTCAGGTGACATCGTCACACCGGGTATGTTGGGGCTCTTCAAGGGTGGGGTTGCCCCCACCAGCCAGCTGGCCAGCGGCAGATTGGGGGTCCTGAAAGCATGAAAAACCCCACCCCCATAGGGGGGATGGCAGCCCTACCTCAGTGGGACTTGCTTCTGAGGAAACACAGAAAAGGCTGTCAAACAACGTTACATAAGACCTTTGTGGCACAGTCCTCAACAGAGATGTACCCTTCTAAGGCCACTGACTTACATAGATTTAGTGAGGTGTACATATGTTTAGGTTTGCACTGTTATTGTGTCAAATCTTTGGCATTCTTGTGCTCTTTCCATTCTACGGCTACTCAAATATGGGGGGGGGTAGCAAATCCGCAGTGCTGATTTTGCTCAGGACAACCCTTTTTTGCATTGAATCTGAACTTGAGACCTTTTAATTTAATTGTTGTCTTCAGTGTTTACAGTTATACTTCATGTCCAAAATTATTTTAAAGGAAATTTTATTTTACAGTAAACAGCAATAAAGCATCATTGTTCTGACATTCTGCTTTCAGCCTGTTAATGCCACAATAACAGCAAAACTACACAGAACCCAGGCAACTGTAGAAGTAAGCAAAGCCATAATTTTCTTGGTTACATAAAGGCAAAAGTGAGTCTTATCATACTTTCTAGTACCTTGTTAACTTTTTTTCATCATGATCTTAATGTCACCTTGCTTCTTGTTTCAAGTGGCCCCAGGCTGGTCAATAGCGGGGCTCCCCAACCTTTTTGAGCCTGCAGGCTGTCACAACATTGGGGTGCCCCCTCAATGTCTATTAGCCAAGGTGATAGGAAATTCAAGGAATTTAGATATGTCCACTTGGAAAGATATCTTTTTGGTAGCATAAAGTTAGCACTGGAATAGAAGACCCTGGGTTCTGGAACAGTAGCTTATTCTAATGTTTAAAACAGAATTTAGAAATGTATTTACAAAAGATAAACAAATATAAAAACATTCCTTTAAAGGAAAAGATGACTTGCAAAACACATTGACTGCATAACAGCCAGTGCATCGACAGGAATACATAAAACAGATGAGCCCTATTAATCTCAGAGGGTCAGTCCAGAAGCGCTCAGAAATTACAGCAGGATGGTTTATGGATAAATCAGAGCGGCATATATCTTTGATGGTGCTTTACATTTCACAGCTTGGGGGCTTCTCTAAATAACAGGCCTGGGGAGTTTTTCCCCCTCATACTTCAGCACAAGGATAGAAACCCTCAACCAGCTGCACCGTCATGCATACGTATATTCCAGTTTGTTGTTGGGTGGAGAGATGGACCATGTAGTGTCGGAACAGCTCCAGGGAATGTTGAATGAAACTAATGATCTAGATCCTTACCTGTCTAGTTTGTCTGAGCCAGAGATGAAAATAGCTTTAATACGACGGTTGACAACCTTTGCTAGGAGATGGATTGGGACAGATGTAGCCATATAAATTCTCCTGGACCTCTCCGTGGCTGGTGATATCAACCTTGGTCCTTCTGTACTGTGTGGCTAGGTTGAACATTGGTGGCAGCATTTGCAGCGATTCCATTCTCCTCTGTCCTACATTCTCTGGAAGCTACCGCCGGTAGATCCAGGTAGTCAGTTGTGTTGGTCTGAAGCAATAGAACAAATTTAGAGTCCAGTGGCACCTTTAAGACCAAGAAAGGTTTATTAAAGGTATGAGCTTTCATGTGCATACACACTTTTTCAAATACAGTGGAATGGGCGGTAAGGTTCAAATTTAATGACGGGCTGAACAGCAAATTCCACTGTAATTGAAAAAGTGTGCATGCATGCACACGAAAACTCCTACCTTGAATAAACCTTTTTTGGTCTTAAAGGTGACACTGGACTCTAGATTTGTTCTACTACATGCCTGTAGTTGTAACATATATATAATTATATATATAACATTGTAACATATATATAATTATTAACGGAGATTATAATTAGAAACAGTGGTTGGGGGGCATTTGTTCAAGGGCCATGTGCACACTCAAGGGTCTACCTCTACTTTTATTGAAGCAGTTCCCAGTACTGAATGCATGTCTTGGGGGGTGGGGGGAGAGTTAAACCGTCTTTTCCTGTATTGTAGAGTTTGAAAAGCAATTTGCAGTTCAGGGATTGGCTCTGCAAATTAAAATCCAGATGAAATGAGTTGTGTGCTTCCTGATTATGGCCTCGGTTTACTGTCACAATGGCAGGACATATTAAGTGAAAGTAAAATCTGTCATATGCAAATTATCATTGAATAATAATGTATCACCGTGCAAAGATTTATACTCTGTCGGACTGAAATTTACATACCTAAGCTTCAAAGAGTCCTGCGAGGATGCCTAAATCACCTCTGAGTATATTTGTGGGATCTGGCCAATTTTTGCTTCTGTCTGCAGCATCTCAGTGCTCTTTTGATCTGACCCCCATCAGTGGCTGCTCAGGAAGGTGGTGGCTGCTCTTGAGAGCCCCAAAAGACTCCGTTCATGCAGCAAATGCCTTGTGCTTCTTTGGACCCCGGCATGTATAAATATATTTGCAGAATCTGTGTGTTGAAATGCTGGTTTTTCTTTCCTTTTCATTCTGTTGAGATTGTTTATTCAGAAACATGCCATGTTTAGGCATTTCAATGCAATTCTGTGATTCTCAGGAATAGTGTCCAGAAACTACAATTGATGAGGAAAGCTGCACCAGAATTCTGGCTTGAGTGGTTCAGAGAGACCATATCTCTGAAGTTTTGTTCCACCAACACTGGCTCCCAACTTGCTTCTGGGCTGAATTCAAGGTGCTTGTGTTGACCTTTAAAGCCCTGTACAGCTGGGGTCTGCGTACCTTAAGGGCTGCCTACTCCCATATGAACCTTCCCAACTACTACAGTCAGCTTCAGATGCCCCTGCTCTCTGAGGTTAGAGGAATGGCCACTGAGGGAAGGGCCTTCTCAGACATGGCATCATAATTATGGAAATCCCTCCCAAGGGAGACTCATCTGTCCTTTTCTACTATTTTCTTTTGCCAGCAGATGGAGAATATTTTTTTTTGGTCTGGCACTCCTTCACTGTTTCTCATTAACACTTCCTCCTGTTCATATGTTTATTTGTTGTTTTAATTAGGGGTGGGCACAAACCAGCTCATGAACTAAAGTTTGTGATGAATTTTGGGTGTTTTGTGGTTCGTGAAGGGAAGTTTGGGGCAGGCCAACCAACATGAACTTTCCATGAATTTTCCAGCTGTTCATGGAGGTTTGTGCCAGTTCGTGAATGGGTATATCTCCAGACAAGACTATCTCTATGTATTCAAAACGTTTACACAACTTCAAAGCAACAGGGGGGCGGAACTCAGATGGCATGGAGAGGAGCAGGCAGGAGAGGTCCCCTGTGATTTTGATGTCTCTAGCTTGCACAGGATTCCTTCTATACACTCCTGAACTTAATGAATCTGCGCTTGTCAAACTGACCACCTGTCAAAATGACAGGTTCAAGAGTGTATAGAAAAGATTCTGTGCACTTTTGGGTGGAGCTGTAACTCAGAACCTGTAAAGCCAATCCTCATCAAACTTCAAGGGCAGGTAGAAGAGAGTCAGCTGGAGATCCCCGGTGAGTTTGGTGTCTCTAACATGCCGGTTGGGGGGGGGGTTCTACCCAGTCACAGACCTCACAAACCAAACCAGTTCATTGGCCCCGAAAAGTTCATGACAGTTCATGGTTTGCAAACCAGGCACGCCATGAATCATGAACTGAACCACTTTTTCCCAGTTTGTGCACATTCCTAGTTTTAATTGTTTTTCTATATTTATATGTGTCTTAATCTTGTTTTGCTGCTTGCCACCTTAGGGGCCCTAACCTAATTTGGATGAAATGGTGGCTTAGAAATGTTTTAACGAAATAAAATGAAGATGGCCAAGTTTATCTCGTTTATGTAAGAATCAGGACAAAACAGAAATACAGAGTACAAATAATGTCCTTTACAAGGCAATGCTTCATTTTCAAGGAGACATTCATATACAGTGCATTTGCTGCTGTGAATAGCTAAAAGTTTGGCCATTAGGATTTTTCACTGCCACTTGGAAAAGCCAATCAGACTGGTGAAAAATATTTTGTAGGGAAATCTGTGTCATTACCATTCTTCTAAGACTGCTGTTAGCCTTTCCTGAAAAAAAACATTATCAACTTCAGGAGTTCTGTTTGAGTCTAAAATATGACATTATTTTCTCCTTCTACTTGTACAGTTCTTTTTGGTTTAAAATTACCTGCAAAAATAAATAAATTTCTCTAACCGTCATTTGTATCAGGGCATAGAAAACTTATGGGATGCAAGTGGCTCAGCAAGGTTTTCCGCCATTCTGCCTGGAGGGTAAATTTGCTCAGGGAGAAAATTTAGGCAGTCTGGATGCAAGCCACGAACCTTATAATATTTCATTTCTCAGTGCCCTCAGTTTAAGAATTCTCATGCTCCATCCTACGAGTCACTGTGTTGAAAACAGTTCACAGGCTCAAACATGGAACTAGTCCATTGGGGGCTGGGCTTATCAGCCTGTGTAGTTATTACTGGCATAGAATGGGATGGGGAGGAGCAGTAGCACAACACAACTTTTATTACCTTGTCTGATCTGGTTCGGGATCATTTGTAAATTCAGAAGCAAGGAACTTACCTCCTTGGGGAGGGGGCACAGCTCAGTGGAAGATCCTCTGATGTGCATGCAGGAGGTCCCAGGTTCAATCCCTGATATCTCCAATTGAAAGGAAAAGGCAATGGGTGAAGTGAAAGATCTCTGCCTGAGATCCTTGAGAGCTGCTGCCAGTCTGAGTGGACAATACTGACCTTGATGGACCAATGGTCTGATTCAGTATGAGGTAGCTTCATGTGTGTTTGTGTTTCTGTGTGTGTGAATGGTGTTCCAAACATATCTTTTTCCCTACTGCAACAGAAAAGAGCTGATCCAGAGGATTTATTTATTTAGCATATTTATATTACTCCTTTCTCCCCAGTGGGGATCTAAAACTACTACTGATATGCAGAGAAAAATGAACTAACCAAACAAGATAGGGAAGGGAGGCGTCTGATGGTCAAGCAGGTCTTCTCCTCTCAGCTGACAGATCTTCTGCTCAGCTCTAGGCTTGCCCCGTACACTAAGACTTGAATGGCCACTAGGTTCTGAAAGGTCTCAGAAATTCTCATGGCAATAGCCTCAGTTGTGTATCCATTCAGATGGTCCTCCAGCTACTCAATATGTCCAATAGTTGTACAGATCCAAATGTAAAAAACGCAACCAGACTGAGAACATCCAGCAACATTTGAGAAGAGTTGTTTGCTAAAAATCCATGATGCAGTTAGAGTTCTTTCAAGAATCTGGCTTTAATCGGAAAGAAACCATATGAGTAGACATGAATTTTAGCCATCAGGCTTAGCAATGTCTCTGTTCCTCCATTAACAATCAAAACAATACTCTAAAATGTCACTGTGTCATGTATATTTCATTCCCCCTCCTTTTAATTGTACACAATAGGTTCTCAACTAAATCTCGACTCTCCTGGCATTTTCACAGGTAGAGTTGTGACAGCTGCCAAAAATCTTTTGGCTGTTGTCCTCAAAACATTATTGAAGGGTTCTTGATAGTCTGCCATGGAAGTGTTGTGGGGTCAAGTGTTTGGTGGGATGTGGATGCTACCTTTTTGAACCTATCAACTCATTGTGGGGGAAGCAGGGAAGGGATGCAAAACCATGAAAACTGTGGGACACTTTTCTCTAATTGTGAGCCTGCCTAAGTTCAACATTATTAACTTATCCATGATAGATATCTGCACAGACACAGCTGCCCAAGCTGTACTGTGGCCAAGAGAGCTGTTACCTCTCCCCTTTTAAGCCCAAACATACAAGTCCATATGTATTGCATCACAACAGGACATTGCTGGGAAAGAAGATCTGTGTATGTCTTATCTCACTGTCGTTCTTGCTCAGTGCAAGTTCTGAACTCATGTCAAAGGTAGGGAGGGGAAACAGGGCACTTTTTGGCTGGTCCCGTTGCATGTGGGCAAATATAGATCTATTTATATATTTATTTATTTATTTATTAATCACATTTATACCCCACCCTCCCCGCAATGCAGGCTCAGGGTGGCTCACAGTCAGTACATAAAATACAGTTAAAACCACACAGAACCATATAAAACAATTCCATTATTAATACAGTTTCATAAAGTGCTGAAGAGAGTTACTCAAGATGGCTTATTTCAATGTACTCCCTAAAAATCCTTCTGCTCAAGATCTTCCTGCGGCTCAGGCTGGATGTTAAAACCAGGAGCCAGGGCTCTATAAGGGTGGCGGCTCCCTAGCTGACAGCCTGGCAGATCTATAACAGTACAGAACTGCAAATTAGAAATGGGTAGATTTCTCATTGCATGGGAGGCTAGTCATTTCTAAATACTTTTTTTAAAGCCCTAATTTCAACTGATTTAGACATATAATGTGCAGAAGATTCATCAGGATGATAAACAGAACATAACAGTTTCGAAGAAAGAAATGCATAAAATGTTTATTTGGTTATACTCATCGAGTCCTGCAAAAGTATTATAGAAACTGCTTTTGTTCTTCAGTACAGATTAGTGCAGAGACGAGTTTTTAAAAAAGGCAAGGAGAAGGAAATTATATGGGGAATCTAGATCATGTGTACATTAAACAACCACAAGGGCTGGGACAATCAGATGGCAGTGCCCCTCTCAACTAACACCTTCCCTCCTGCTTTGATGCCTGCCAATTGCTCTGAAGATCCATGTAAACCAGTCTTATCTGTATGTTTTGTTGTGCTTTGGAACCACACTGTACTGAAGCAGCCCCTGCACATGGCTGCTGGGAGCAAACAGAGAAAGAAATATGGAGAGACACTTTTCCTCCAGTATGTATGCAGACCTGAGCTACCCCCACCATTTCCCTAAGCATGGGACACTCAGGAGTTGCACCCTGCATTGTAGCTCCAGTTTGCTCTAGAGCTACCCTTCCTGAGCTAAGACAAATATTCCTGGGCTGAAGGCTAAAAAACTGTGAGCTAGCTCACACTAACTCAGCTTAGAGGGAACACTGGTCCTAACTATCAAGTCAAGAGGATAAAAAACAGCCCTCCAGATTTAAGTAGGGCTGCCAACCTCCCAGCGGTGGCTGGAGATCTCCTGGAATTACAACTAGTCTCCAGGCTACAGAGACCGGTCTCCCTGGAGAAAATGGCTGCTTTGGAGGGTGGGCTCTGCGGCATCACATCCCTGTGGAACTCCCTCCCCTCCCCAAACTCCACCCTTCTCAGGCTCCACCCTGAAGTCTCCAAGAATTTCCCAATTCAGAGTTGGAAATTGTACCATTTACTGATAACCATATTTTTGTTTTGTTTGTGCTTAACTATTGGTTTTCTGCATGCATGTGAGGATTACTGTGTGAAATGCATGGAAGGAAAACGGGATTTGGGGTGGTGGTTAGTAAAAATCTATTTGAACACTACAGGCTTTCACTGTTGATTAAAAGTAAACTGAAATATGTCCAGCTTCCCAAATCGCCCTTAGATTATTTTATGCATATTATGTCCAAGTGTTTGAGACATTCTCCCAGGGCTTTTGCCAAAAAATGCATCCGTTTACTCGGGACCCTTTTTATTGGGACTCTTACTAGCAGTCTTTCTTTCTGGGAAAGGTGAAATGCTCATAAAATAAATGTCAATCGAGAACAGCAGCGATTACCCAGCTTCTGGGTGTCAAAAACGTAAACTGATAGTAAATGTACATTTGCAGCCCTCTAGTATGATGTTATAGAGAGCTACCCTGAAGCACACTGGAAAACATCAATCGTGTAATGGAACCCCACTGCTCCCTCCCTCACCTCCTCACATCCTCCTCCCCCGGACAGCCACATCTGTTTCCTACTGATAGCTTTTAATACACATCCCCTTAATGTCTTCTAACAGGAAGTAGAAATGGAGAGAAGTTTGCGATCGCCAGCATTTAAGCATCAGCCCGGGAGCCATTCCATCATTCTTGCGAAAGACCCAGAAGTAAAAGGTGGCAAAACATTTTTTGACACGATGTCATCGGGAAATGCTCAGAACAACAGCTCTGAAGGTTAGCAGAACACTTTTCGTTCTGATTTGTCGCTTCCGTGCTGTAGACAGAACAAGTAAGAAAACTTTTATTATGTGGTGATTTCTTTTCATGAAGATTCAAAGTAAAGTGGGTGATGATAATGGATAGATCAGCTTCTAAAAAGAACAGCGTTAGCTACTATAAAGCGAGGATTTATTTGATGTTCTCATAACTTTCTAAAGACAGTTGTGTGCTGTTTGGAAGAAGTGTTCTGCAGTGAAGTGCATGCAAGAAGAACTAACTTTCACCTCTTAAAGATGCTTTCCCTGGATTCAAATAAAACATTATGTTAATTTCTTCACCAATAAACAGTGCATGGTATTTTCCTTTAGTCATTAAAATACCACAGGAAAACCAGGACATAAACAAAGGTTCATTCCATAACAGAATAAAATCTGCTTTTCAATTTGGAGAGGGGGCAAAAACTTACCTTAAAACCTCTTTAGTGATTTCCAGCCAGAACACGACGGAATGATATCATACTTTAAGAAAACTATTACTGGGCATAATTTTCATTTATTAATGCTTTGAAAAGGTTATTTAAATGTTAATCGCTCAGGTGCTTCAAACTGCAGGATTTACCATACACTTCAGTGTCAGGACATCAAAACACAAATACTTGATTTAAAGAACAGATACTATTTAGGATTTCTAAATTTCTAAACAATGATTTTGCATTCTGTGTTTTGGTAAGTGTTTATCAACACTTAGCCATTACGAAAAAGCTTCTCTTTTTTTTTTGAGTGCATGGATCTATGTATAATCGGATTGCTGATAACATTGTACATCCAAACCACACGTTTTAAAAGCCAGCTGCTTAAAAAGTTAGGGAAGTCTAAAATGCCTTGTATGAATATAATCCAGCACTGAATGAACACTACAAAAAAATGGCATTGCAATTTAGTGCATAATAATGCTGAAATGCTTTACCTCGTTAGGTCAGTTCAATTCCATAAGCTTCAGTGGGATTTTGTGGCAAAACTGCCAGCAGATGCCCATTTACTGGGCAATAAACCCAAATGGATTGGAGCCTATATATTTGCATGTCTCCCATTGATATGATTACAACTTACAAACATGATTACCTTTTTCCAAACAGCCAAACAGAAATCAGTGGTGTTGTGTTCTGCTTTCAGCCTAAATTATACAGAGCTTTTACAACAAAATATTGCAGTGGCCAAATGTATTCCCAGTTGTGGCGTGTGTGTTTTTTGTTAAACATATAGTTTTGCAGTTTGTTCTGGAACTTTTTGCATGTCTGATGCTGCTATCAAGCTACAAAGAAAAACTACTGGATGCACAGAAGCTCAAATGAACTGTGCCTTCCGATCAGAAGTACACCATTCATGCCAAAACCCTGACCTGGACGGCCCAGGCTAGCCCGATCCCATCAGATCTCAGAAGCTAAGCAGGGTTGACCCTGGTTAGTGTTTAGAAGGGAGACCACAAAGGAAGATGAGGGTCACCACACAGAGGCAGGCAACGGCAAACCACCTTAGAACATCTCTTACCTTGAAAACATCATGAGTTGCTATAAGTCGGTTGTGACTTGATGACACTTTCCTCTACCATTCCTGCCAAATGGCTTAGGCATGGTAAACTGGGCTCTTCAAACCATAGCATGAGAGCAACATATTAAGATGAGTTGCATCCCACCAGCTTTTCTCATTTGATTTGCCTCCTTCCTTGAGTTCCCATATTGCGTGGCTTTTGTTCACATACCCAGCATCTTCTTTTTGATGGACCAAAGGAGCCTCATTCTTCTTTTGCCAGCAGAAAAGTTTGAAGGATTCAACCCATAATATAAGGGGGGTCATCGCAACCAACCAACAACCTGGTCGCCTTGACTGTAAGCACTCTCTGCTACTTACTCCCTTGTGAAGTTTCACACTGACCTATGGAATTTTGTTACCAGGTGAAACAGACTGATCGGTTTGCTTTACGCTACTTTGCTTGCCAGGGCTCATGGCATACGGTTCAAAGGGTGCTGCAGCAGGGGGCTGGATCCAACCAACTTTTTCACTGCTGAAAAAGGGAGGAGGAAGTCCCCTTTGCCTATCAAACAAAAAGGCTATGTTGGGGATCATGGGACCTGCATAGGCAAAAGCCATGTGGGATAGGGGCTGTAATTAAAGAAGGGAATTGAGTGAGATTGAAAAGAAAAGAAAAGCTGGCAGATGGGGAGAGTGCGAGTGAGGGAGTTTATGAAAAAGGTTGGAGTGACAAGTTGCTTCATTAGACACAAGTAACACATCTGCAGGAGGTTTTCAGTGCACAAGTAGCAGGATGCCAGGATGTGTATGCACCTAACACTTCCCTACCTGCTATTTTCCACCGCACCTACCTACCTTATAAGCTACTTCCTTAGGGTTCTGGATGTATGTATAATGAGAATATAGATCAGAAGTAGGCCTGTGCAACCAGTATTAGAGGTAAACGCTGAAGGAATTGGCAGTGTTAGCAAACTCTATAGCAGGGAAAGGCAAACAGTAAGTTTCTGGGAAGTAAATTAAGTTTCAAGGGCCTTGGGAGCTACCGGTTACAAATGTTAGCAAACTCTATAGCAGGGAAAGGCAAATGGTAAGTTTCTGGGAAGTAAATTAAGTTTCAAGGGCCTTGGGAGCTACCGGTTACAAATGCCAGCTCGGTGAGTAGTCAGTCATAAATGATTGGTCAGTGGGTGGAGCCAGTGACAAAATGGTACAAAAATTACAGTATTCAGAGTCGGTCTGCATTGCTTGTGTGGAGAAACCTTTCCTCATCCGTTTTCCCAAAGCAAACCACAACCAATACCCCTTCCTCAAATTGTAATTTGCTCTGCAGAAGGAAAATACACAGCTACCTATATATGTTCCCTGGAAGAGGTAGATAGCAGCTTTGATGCAGGAGGAAGGAGTCCACAGAATGCCTCTTTCTCATTCAGAGTCAGGGTAGTTTGTGCAGACATGAAGGAGGAGGTGAGGCAGATGGGAAAGGATGCTGGTGCTGATGGCTCTTTTTGTAGCAGAAACTCCTTTGCATATTAGGCGACACACCCCTAATGTAGCCAATCCTCCAAGAGCTTACAGAGCTCTTCTTACAGCAACTACGGTAAACTCTTGGAGGATTGGCTACATTAGGGGTGTGTCGCCTAATATGCAAAGGAGTTTCTGCTACAAAAAGAGCCCTGGTCCTAACCAAAGGTGTGTGTGTACATGTCCTCCTGCTGTTGTACCTTTAAAAGGAAGAATAAGGAGGTGATTCCATCAGCACTGGAGGAGGAGTGAAGAGCCACTTTTAATTGCTTAGAGAGTGACTGATCTCTCATGAGTTACCTTCTGGGTACTCCGGCTTGGTTCTAGCAATCACACTGATACCTGGTTAGTACAACAGGGAATTTACTGGGATAGATGGAGCTGGGATGCTTGCAACCACCAAGGGGGTGGTAAATAATGAATGGATGTAAAATGTAATCATAATTTATTAACCAGTACAGCAGTAGACTTGCTTAGTTTCAAAATATTTTAGGCCCTTCTGTTGGGAAGGGCCATGGCTTAGTGGCAGAGTATCTGTTCGCCATGTGAAAGCCCACAAGCTCCATCCTTGTCATATCTGTCTAAAAGGATTAGGTAGTAGGTGATGTGATAGACCTCTTCCTGATAACCCAGAGAACAGCTGCTGGCCACGGCAGACAACAGTGACTTTGATAAGTCAACGTTCTGACTCCATATGAGGCAGCTACATGGGTTCTGAACACAGTAGGGTTGCCAGCCTCCAGGTGGGGCCCAGAGATACCCTGCTTTTACAACTGATCTCCAGCTGACAGAGATCAGTCTCCCTGAAGAAAATGGACTCTATGGCATTGTACCATGCTGAGGCCCCTCCCCTCCCCAAACCCCGCCCTCTCCGGGATCCACCCCCAAAGCCTCCAGGTATTTTCTAGCCCAGAGCTGGCAACCCTAGAACACAATCATGGGGGGGGGGGGATGTCACACTATCAGAATTACCTTTGCACTTTTCTTTTTGCTGCCAGTTCTCACCAGTGCTCACCACCTGTTCTTACAGGTCTGCTCCTAAACCATAGTCTGTCTCTCTGGTTTCTTCTCTCCCCTTTATCTCTCCCCCTCCCCCACCCCCTCTCTCTCACACACATTCTGTCCTGAAAAAGGACAGCTGTATTTATCAGTCATCTAGAAGCAATGGTTGTAATCCATGAATTCAATTTTTAATTAGCTTCCTCATATAGTTGTATTTTTAAACCCAAATGCCATTGGTCAATCAGCGAAACTCATCTTATACACAATGGCCTTCATCCAGAGAACATTAGTACTTAGGTCCCATTCAACTCAACTGGACAAGTTAGTCACAGTTCCCTGTTCATTTAAACAGGTCACTGAATGACTTTGTGCCCGTAACTCAGCCTAACCCACCTCATATGATGGTAAGGGTAAACTGGACCACAGGAGAACCATGAATATTGCTATGATGAGTTGCTTGGAACAAGATCAGGATGAAAATGTGACATTCATTCATTCATTGTTTTCATTCATAGTCTGCCTTTCTCAACTGTTTAATTGCAATGGAATTTAAGCACATCTAGCTTTCAGTGAGAGCCTCGTGGAAACTTTACGGCTATCTATAAAACTAGCATGAAGTGTTTATAATCTGCTTTGAACATTTTGTGGGCAAGTAAGCTATAAACAAGCTAAACAATATGTGTCCTATCTGTATTCAGACGCTCTCTCTCTAGTAAGACTGGGAGTTTAGGTTAAGGTTGCACAATCCATAACATGTAGGTTTGCTCAGTCTACAGCATCTCAAACCAGTGTGGTGTAGTGGTTAAGAGTGTCGGAGAAGTATCTGGGAGACCTGGGTTTGAATCTCCAGGCATGCTATGGAAGCTCACTAGATGTTTTTGGGCCAGGCACACTCTCTCAGCCTAACCTACCTCACAAGGTTGTTGTGAGGATGAAATGGAGGTGAGGAGAATAACATAAGAGGCTTTGGGTCCCCATTAGGGAGAAAGGTGGGGTACAAATGACATAAATAAATAGCAACAACAACTACCACCATGTTGAGGTGATGGAACAGCAGTAATCATGGTAATACTTCTGTACTCCACTACAAAAATATACAATATGGTATCTGAGAATGTGTGCAGTAAGACGATCATGTGTTTTTAGAGAGATGAGCACCAAAGATATTTTTAAAACCTAACAAAGTGGAAACGAACTGTGTGCTAAACATAAAATGAAGTTGGGCTGCTAGTGGCTGATTATTATCTCTCATCTCCAGTTTGCGTGTATGGTAGTTGCCACAAGTAGGTATGCTTAGAAGTCTCAAAAGAAGCCATCAAATGGTGGGGCTAGCTGAT
The DNA here is from genome assembly GCA_029375565.1 of Gekko gecko. Lineage (NCBI taxonomy): Eukaryota > Metazoa > Chordata > Lepidosauria > Squamata > Gekkonidae > Gekko > Gekko gecko. The sequence continues at coordinate 36,625,093 of JAPDNY010000003.1, read as the reverse complement.
GGATCTGCGAGTTCTACACCAATTACCCGCCCAGCTGCATGGACTCCCAAGGATACCAGAATTTTTACCCAGCCCCACACACACAGGCTGAGGTCAGACTTGGCAGTATGAAGCGTGAGGGAGTCGTGGCAAAAAGACCCGGAACAACGTGTTCTGGGTATTCCCGGTCACACTGCACCCACTGATGCGGGAGCATACCGGGGAGGAGGCGCAAGGGAGTGTTCACACTGTTGGCCCGCCCCTGGTGGAGGCACGGCTGTAAATGGCTTTTTCTCACTCTGGTGACATGTGCCTATGCACACAGGCACAGCAGCAGTTATCAACGCGGCTTGCTCGAGCGGCTTTTAGCATGCACACATCCAGGGAGTGGGATCAACGTGCTCTCCAGGGTTTGCTACCACTTTCACCTGGTACTTTTTAAACTCGGGAGGGAAGAGTTACAAGATGGGTTGAGTACGGCTGGGGAACGCCTGACAGCTGTGCCTGTGTGAACCAGCCCCTTTAATCCATTTGTGAAACATGCCTATATCAGGCCAAACTGCCAGTCTGAATTCGGCCACAGTCTCTCCAGTCAGAGTACTCCTGAAGCTAAAGCAGCTGTACTTAACATATTTGTCCTTATCACGTTGGGGAGGGAAGAATAACTTCATCCAAGGCAAGGTTCACCAGAGGTTCACCTGTTTTCAAATGCCAGGACTCCAGACATGCAAAGTATGTGGGTCTTATGTATTGGAATGGCCACATGTATTTGTGCACGAGCTCCTACCGCTCACACGAATGGCCACATGTACTTGTGCATAAACTCCTTCTGCTCACATGAATAAGTGCAGCTTCAGCTGCATAACAAAAGCTGGCTAGGATTCTGGAACAGACCTATAGGCTCATCTGGATCCTAGAATTAACCAGTGGTTGAACCTTGCACTGTAAATAGCCTGTCATGGGGAATGGGTGTGTGTTTGGGTGTGGTGTGTTGCAGGGATTTAAGCAGGGCTCGGACCCAGCTTGTCTGTCTTGAGTTTGAGCTGAAATCACAGAGTTTCTTTGAGCCTATGTCATTCCCAGTGAGGAAAAGCCCACTTTGGATACTCTACGGCCCTGTAATGAAGAAATTATTGTTGACACAGGCAGCTCTTATATGCCTGGGATTAGGAGAAGTGTGCTTCAGTGCCTCTCATTTTATCAGTTAAGGGCTATAAATAAGAATGAGTGCAAAATAAGCTTAACTGAAGTCTATTTGATTTGTTTGTTCTGTTCATGCACATTTGTGAAATCTCCAGATCAACCTTGATCTATCATCCTTGAGAGAAGCACTGTCATTTGGCATGAGCCAAGTAAATCTGTAAGAAGCAAGGTGACACGAATGAGGAATAAGCAGAATCCTGTCAGAGGCATGTTTGAACTTTGCCTTCTTTATGCTTTCACCAGAGCAGGCTTCGTGGCTGTATGAACAGACTGGCTGGAATTTCCAACTGGGGAAAACATACTTTTCTCAGAAATATGCTCTTTAAAAGATATTTTTTGGTTGCATTTTTCCATAAGCGAGTCTCATAAATCAGGATTCTGAACAGTTCTAATGGCCTCTCTCACATTAATAACAGTTAGACTGTCAACAGCTGAGGGACGATAATGCACATTTTTAGCCAAATGATTTCATATGATGTAGCACAGAGGATGAAATGCACCCTGGTAGCAATCCATTTTTCATTCAGTAGTAGACCAAGCTGGACAGTTCAGTTGTATCATTTAAAATATTTTGATTTACTCATCCATGTTTCTGAATGTTATTATTGGGGCCATTGTGTCAAGGGGCTGGAACATTTTTTTCCATTCAGAATTATCCTCTTGAGTTGTAGTGAGTCAAAACTTATTTATTCAGCTTCATATGATTTTGTTGACAGGCCGTCGCTAAGATGAAAGTCTCAATTGCGTCAGTTCATATGTGACATTTCTCAGAAATTCTTGCTTTCAAACCTCTTTCTTTCCCTTTCAACTTCCTAATCAAGGTCTCCCAAGAATGAAACATCAGTTTCCTTAGGGGGACAATGGAAACCCAGAGAAGAACAAGAAGGACATGATGGGAACTGGCAGTTTTCAGGCAAAATTATATGGGAGTAAGAACACAGAAAATCTGAGTGGCTGAGAATTCTGTGCAGGATAGGATGATGGATTTCCATCTATATCACAAGTAGAGGGAGGCAAAACTGAACTTTTGAAGGTGAGACTTATTGGTTGCACCTGCTGTAGCCCACAGTAAACCTGTCAACAGCAGAATCCAGAAAAATTAAATTCACTCTGGATGTGAAAAGACTGCTGGCTCCCAGACAGACTGATAACCTTCTACAGAGCAATTGCTGTGACCTGGAGGGCCCAGGCTAGCCTGAATCTTGTCAGATCTTGAAAGTGAAGCAGGGTGGGCCCTGGTTAGCATCTGGATGGGAGGCAGCCCACTAAGGAAGTCAAGGTTTTCTACATGGAGGCTAGCAATGGGAAACCACCTTTGAATGTCTCTTGCCTTGGAAACCCTACAGGGTTGCCATAAGTCAGCAGCAACTGGACAACACTTTCCACCACCACAGAGCATTTCTCCAGATCTCACTCTGCAGGTAAGAAGAAGAATGGTTATGGAGGCAGGCTTGCCCACTGTGGTTCTTTCACTGTGAAACTCCCTTCCCATCTGCTTCAGGTGCCAGTTGAAGATTTTCACTTTTAGTCACTCAGGCTCTGAGCTGCTGCCTGTTGTTTATTTGTGAGTGCGTGTTTAGAGTCTGTCAGCTTTAATAGTACTTGGTTGAGGGATGGAGCACCATGCTGTAAAAATTAATATATAAATAATGTGACAGGCTCATAAACTAATACTGTATCATGCCTTGCTTGGGTCATAATAACAATCCAGTAGACGCCATTGGCAAGGGGAATGACACAATCCACAAATACTGGGAAGCAGGTTTCTGCAGCCTCTCACTATTAAAACAACCAAACTTCCCACAGTAAGTGAAATGGCAAGTCAGAAATCCATGAATTGCAAGGGTTTTCTGTACTTTTCTGACAAATTCATGGCATGTTCCCTACATGGTCTTGGTAGATATTTCAACAAGACCTTCACACTAAAGTAATATTGTTGCCCTCATATTATGAACAGGGAAGATGAGTGAGAGGACATGGAGATAGAGAGAGGAGGTTTCATGAGCATTGATTTTCGTGGTACTGCAAGGCTTGCTGGTTTGCCAGGGCTTTTGAGGGGGGGCTGAATGGCAGGAAAGGGTGGGAGAGATCTGGGGTTTGTTATTTTATTCTTCTGGTTTTAACTGGAAATGTTTTCAAACTATTACTGTAAGTTACCTTGAACTATGAGGAAAGATGGGGTATAAATGCTTTAATAAATTAATATTTCTATCCCATTTTTCTCTCCAATGGGAACCCAAAAAGGCTTATAACATCATTTCCCTCCTCTTCAGTTTTATCCTTATAATGACAGTGGTGTGAAGTAGGTGAAGTAGGGTTACCAGCTCTGGGTTGGGAAATATCCAGAGATTTTTGGCATGGAGTCTGGGAGGGTGGGGTTGGGGGAGGGGAGGGACCTCAGTGGGATCTAATGCCATCGAGCCCACCCTCCAAAGCAGACATTTTCTCCAGGGGAACTGATCCTAATCATCTGGAGATAAATTGTAATAGTGGGAGATCTCCAGGTGCCACCTGGACATTGTCAGTCGTAGGCTGAAGGAGAGCGATGGGCCCAAGATCACCCTACAAACTATCAAGGCAGAGTAGGGATTCAAACCTCAGATCCTGTTCTGACAGTCTACACAGTACAATATGGTTGCTGAGCTGAGGTTTGTAGGGGCTCTGGGTCTTACAGCTCATAATCTTAACCAATACATGGGGAGCTCTCAGTGTACATAATACATTCTTCTCTTTCTGGTTTTCAAATTCCTCCCTTTTAAGGCCAAACTAAATGTGCTGGTTTTAACAGAGTTGGGCCCAGCTTTCCCCACAACCACACAGCAGTTGAGGGGAGCATCTGTTAAACAAAAGGGTGACCCAAACGGCACAGGAAAATGGCTGGGGTGGGGGGAAAGTGGATGAAGGAGCCTTTCCTCCCCTCATGGCAACACTCTGAGCCTGACCAGGATCTTCTTTTCTTAACAGACATTCCCCGCGGCTGCTTTAAAAGCCAGCACATTTAGTTTGGCTCTGGAAAAAGTCCACATACGAACAAATCTCTTATTTTGTCCAAGGCTTATTGTGTATTCTTAAGCTCTGAAAGATTAGACCCACACACTTAGATATGGTGTTAGTGTAATAAGTCACCTGCTAGATTTTCCTGTCTGGAGAGGAAAAGATGTCATTTGTCAATACTACATGGCTCCTACTGAAGCTGGTCTCTCATTGGGCAAGATGAAGAAGAATGGCTCCCCCTATATAATACTAAAAGTCTCCCTTCACCCTTTGTGTCTAATTGCAGCCATCCTTCTGGTGTGGGATACTATAAAGGCAGAAAATGGCAATCAAAACACTTGCAAGGTTGGAACATATCCTGTAAAAGGAAAACCTAGAACTGTACAATTTAGAAGAAAAATGATTAAGGAGGGACATGAAAGAAGTTTGCGGAAATTGCTGTGGTGGCTCCCACTTTGTGGGATGACCTGCCTGGAGAAGTTGTGAAAGCCTCCACACTTCTCTCATTCCACAGAATGTGCAAAATGCAAATGTTCACAGGGCATTTTTATAAGGGGATCTGAAAATTGCTGTATAATTGAACCGGCCAGGAGGACAGATTTATAAGGGAATGGGCTTGCAGCCTATTACAGCAGGTATGGCTCGTAGCACCTTGCTTTCACTGCACTGTCCAGCACCTTTGTAATCCACTCAGCATTGTTTTATGGGTTGCCATGCCGGAGACACTTTTCCACTTGCATTGTTACCTAATTTCTGTCATCCTATTCCTATCACATTGCTACTAGATATTTTGCACTGTTTGAATGAATAGTTTTTCTGTATGTTGTAACCTGCCTTGAGTCTCAATGAGAAAGGCTGACTATAAGTGAAGTAAATGAAATAAAAACATAAGGGTATAGAAATACGGGATGTTTTGCTTGTTTTGACGTAAAGTCACAGCTGACTTTTGGCAACCCAGTAGGGTTTTCAAGGCAAGAGACGTTCAGAGGTAGTTTGCCATTGCCTGCCTCCACATCACAATTCTGGTATTCCTTGGTGGTCTCCCATCCAAATACTAGCCACGGCCAGCCCTACTTAGCTTCCAGGGTCTGACGAGATCAGGTTAGCCTGGGCTATTCAGATCAAGGCAGGAAAAAGGGACATAGGCTGTGGTCACATGTGTGAGATAACGCGGGGGGGAAGCGAGGCTATTTGCTCCGTAGCAATTTGGCCCGCATTCATGCGATCATGCAGTCCATGGGAGCTGCAGGGGCAGCCCGCCACTGTGTGATCAGACGCAAACCGCGGGTAATTGGGGGGGGGTTGCTGCGTGTTTCCGATGCACTTGAATGGGGGATTGATTAATTGTGTCTCCACACTGAGGGCTTCCTATGGCAGTATGCGATGATGCGCATACTGGGAAGGGGGGATGGCACAGAGTTGGGATGGCCTAATCAGACCATCCCGATGCCATGAGAGCATGTTGGCATGATCACAGAGGGGAAAGTCTGTCCATGGCCCGTAGCAACCCGTTTGATAGTGGACTTTCCCTAGTGTCTTTTAACTCTGCTCTTGCGGCGGAGCAAAATGGGTTGCCGACGGGTGCAGGGCACTGGCCAGATGTCCACATCTGATCATGCCCATTAAATCTGCCTTGCACTTGTGCCTATGGCGCAGCTAATTGTGCGTGTGATCACAGCCATAGAGAGGTTTTTCTTGGGTAGCTGAATGGAACTAATTGATAAATGTTGCCTGACACAAAGAAAAATGAATTTGTGGGATTTGCTGGTCTGTAATGTGTTGATGACCTCTAGTGTGGATGGAATTGATGACCTCTAGTGCAAATTATTGCTGTCAACAGTAATTAGATGTAGTAGATTAATGGGACCTACGTATACAGATGCAGGATACCACAGATTTCCAGCTGCTAGGGCAAATAAGGGGTGCACCTGGTCAATGTGACAAGGAGGATGCTGAACCAGATGGCTCCTTGGTCTGATCCAACAGACTTGAGATGGAGAGCCATTATTAAAACAATTGTACAATCTGGCCAGGTCCACTTTGTCTTCCCATTACCAACCTGGGAATTGTGTAGGTGGGAGGAAAAAAACTTTTAGTGTTCTGTGTTACAATAGGCTCAGTCTGGGGGGTAAAGGTCCCCCACCTTTGAGTCTTTTCTTTGACCCATTTCTGTTTAATGTCTAATGGACTTCTGTCCAAGTCCCTTTGCTGACTGCCAACACAGCCTTTCCCTGTGTGTTCTAGACCAAGGGAGCTGTCAAACAGCCAAGCCTAAAACCATTAAGGGCACGAAAGTTTAAAAGTAAGGGTGATTTTACTCTGAGATATTGCTTAATAAAAATGAAATTTCATGTTTATTATCTTCCAATGACTTTTGAATCAACTTGCTCAGATGTTCTCTTTTCCTTAAATGGAGGCCTCGTTAGCTCAGTTTGAAATTAGATTTTTAAGAGCCCCACCCACCTCCCAAAGTACTCCAGCCTGCACTTCACCCCTTTGCACCTCCTGGGTCATCTCATTGCCTTAATGGGGTAAACAGACTGATAGCTAGACAGATACATGACAGATTGATTTAAACTCTAATTAGTACTCTTTTACTGATGCACAAGTAGGGTGGGACCTGGGGATTCCCCGGAATTACAGCTCATCTCCAGACTGCTGAGATCAGTTTCCCCTGGAGGAAATGGATGCTTTGGAGGGTGGAGTCTATGGCCTTGTACCCCAATGACATCCCTGTCCTCCCCAGACTCCATCTCCAAAGCCCCAAGAGTTTCCCAACCTGTATCTAGCAACTCTATCCCCCGTCCTCCAGCAGTGGCCAGGAGGGACCTGGCAACCCTGTGCACAAGGAATAGCACAGAGAGGTTGATTTCATAGAGGCACCAGCTGAAATCTACAAGGAATCATGGGAGAAACAGTAGACAGCTGGGAAATTTCCTGATCACTTCTGCTGATTCCTCCTTGTCCAGGATATTCTAAGCTTTTAGGGCCCTGAGCGGGCCAGTTCCTCCCCCTTCTGCCCCTCCCTTCACAGACTGCTCTCAGCATCCCAAGGACTATGAACACACTTGGAGCTCATCACGTTGGGAATTTTTTTTTATATATGCAGGAGGCCTTTCATACTTACTTACTTACTTATACATTGAGTTTATTAATCACCCAGTCCCTGCTATTGCCAAACAAATATTCTTCTGCATACCTTGCAGCAACCTTCAAGCACGTAGAACCGCAAGTTTGTCTGCAGATTGGCCTCCTTTTCCTGCCTTGCAGGTTTCATACTTCAGCCAGGGATTGCCCTCCCCTGTACCATGCAGACCACAAGCGAACCCTGCAGCAGCAGATTTGTAACTGCAGGGGAGACTGCTTCCCCCCTCCCCGTGGGTTCCCGTGCTTCCAGTAGGGCTCCTGTGCCTTTGGAAAGCATAGTGGCATATGCAGGCCCAGCGAGGCTCTGCTCAGCAGAGAGAGGCACTAACAGAGGAGACCTGCACTGTTGTTAGTCTCTCTGCTATGCATCTGTCAAAGTCACAGCAGGTACAGAAGATTTGTTGCAGGGTAACTGTTGTGTATGCAGTCAACATCGTGCCATCAACGAAGAGCCAGAGCTTGAGTACCTGAGAACAATGGGACTGAGGTTCCTGGCTCCCGCGTAGGGGGACCAATGGGAACGGCGGCGGGAATTCAAACCCGCCAATGGTACCAGGGGGGCGGCCCCTCCCCAATGTATATAGTTGGCCTCCGGGCCGGTTATCAGTGTCTCGTGTTGTATAATAGCGAACCATGCTGATCACTACATCGCTGTCTGTGGTTTCTTTATGCGTCTAACCCACTATACAACAATGGCGACGAAGGTGGGATCCTGTTGAGCGCTCCAGCCGGGCTGTCGGACAACGCTCCCGAAGACTCGCTCCACCGCTCCACGGGCCTCCTCCATGAGCGCCTCCGAGGGTGAATCCAGAGCCGTGTCGCTGCCGCCGACTAGCACAATGGCCATCGCTCCAGGATCCGGGCTGATACCGCCGTTCGACGCTTCCCAGCCCCAACGATGGGGAGCCTGGGTCACGGGTTTGCGGCAAGCCTTCGTGTTCTATCAGATCACGGACGAAGACCGAAAGAGAGGACTGCTGCTCTGCTCTTGCGGCCCCGTGATCGTGGATCTGGCACAATACCTTCTCTCTCCCAAGAAGGTGGAGGAGTGCACGGTCGACGAGATTGTGAAGGCCGTGCAGAACTACTACTCCCCGAAGCCGTCGGAGATGACCTGCCACGTGGTTTTCCAGCATAGGAACCAGCAGGGCAAAGAAACCGCCGCGGAGTTCCTCGGAGAGCTCCGCCGCCTGGCGGCCAACTGCGCCTTCGGAGAGCACTTGGAGATGGCTCTCCGCGACCGTTTCGTCGCAGGCCTCAGGGAGGAGAAACTCCGGCGCCGAATAATGGAGGGCGAGAAGGTGACCATCACCTCAGCGTTAGCCACCGCCACTGCATGGGAGAGGTCACACCCGACCACCACCACCGCGGCGCATCGTGTGGCCTCCCCCGGGAACAGCGACATCGACGACCCCGAGGTACACCGCACACTAGCACAGCATCGCCCGCCAGCACCGTCCGCTAGCTCCGCACGCAAGCAACCCGGCTCGGCGGCGCAGGAGTGTGCCAGCTGCGGAGGGCAGCATGAGAGGAGATCGTGCCGGTTCCGGGACGCCACATGTCGAGACTGCGGCCGCACGGGCCACATCGCAAGGGTTTGCCGGTCCAAGCCATCACGCGCAGCACAAAAACCGCAACCGCCCCGCCGCAGGTCTGAGGCGCACTTCGAGGACTGCGCGGCCCCGGAGGCAGACCTATACCAACTGACCAACGCCCCGGCCGCTCGAACACAGGTACTGAAACTCCCCAGTCAGGCCTCTACCCCAAAAATATACGTCCGGATCAAAGTAGAGGGGGCCCCCTTACAAATGGAACTCGACTCGGGCTCCGCCTGTTCCATCATTTCGGAGGCCACATTAAGACAGATTTGCCCAAAGGGGGCCCCCGCTTGCGGCCATCACCCGTGACGCTCATGGACTTTCAGAGAAACCAAGTGCCAGTGAAGGGGGTCGGGAGTTTCAGGGTGCAGTACCGGGGCTTCAAGGGTCATTTGGACTTGCTCGTAGTCGAGGGCGACCTAGTTAGCCTCCTGGGGAGGGCCTGGTTTGGACCCCTAGGAATCGCGATCGAGGGGGTCCAGCATTGCGCAACCCGCGATTTCCAGGAAGTGTGCCGCGAGTTCCCATCCGTTTTCGACGGGTCCCTGGGCCGATATACGGGCCCCCCGGTTTCGCTACAACTCAACCCCACAGTGGCCCCTATCCGCATGCGTGCCAGGTCCGTTCCGTTTGCCTTAAAACCCAAAATAGACGCGGAACTGGACCGACTGGTGGCGCAAGGGGTTTTGGAGCCGGTCTCTCACGCAGTGTGGGAAACCCCGATCGTGACCCCCATTAAACCTAACGGGGATGTCCGCATCTGCGCGGATTATAAATGCACGATAAATCGGGCATTGCAGGACCATGCCTACCCGGTCCCGGTGGTGAGCCATGTTCTGGCCACCTTGGCAGGGGCCAAGATCTTCGGCAAACTAGATCTGGCCCAAGCGTACCAGCAGCTGCCTGTCGATGGGCCGACAGCAGAGGCCCAAACAATTGTAACGCACCGGGGGCCTTCAAGGTCAATCGCCTGCAATTCGGGGTGAGCGTGGCACCCGGAATTTTCCAGCAACTGATGGACTCCCTCCTCAAAGGGATCCCCGGCGTCACACCATTCTTCGATGATGTGATGATCGCCGCCGCCACGCCTGATGAGTTCGCCTCCCGCCTCCGCATGGTCCTCAGCCGTTTCCGGGACGCCGGCCTTAAGGTCAAGCGCGAGAAGTGCCAGCTCGGGGTATCATCCGTCGACTTCTTGGGCTTCACGGTGAACGCAGAGGGACTCCACCCGGCCCGGGACAAGGTGAAGGCCATCGTGGAAGCGCCGCCCCCGACCTCCAAAGCCGAGCTCCAGGCTTTTCTCGGACTCTTGAACTTTTACCACGCCTTTCTCCCCCACAAGGCGGCGGTAGCCGAGCCCCTCCACAGGTTGCTCGACAAAAAGGCACCCTGGGTCTGGGGCCCGCATCAGGCTGCAGCGTTCCGGGCCGTCAAGGCCCTGCTCATCTCAAACGCGGTCCTGGCACATTTCGACGAGACCCTGCCCGTGGTCTTGGCTTGCGATGCGTCCCCATATGGGGTGGGAGCCGTGCTGGCGCACCGTCTCCCGGACGGCCGGGAGGTCCCGGTCGCGTACTACTCGCGGACCCTGTCTGCGGCCGAGCGGAACTACGCCCAGATAGACCGCGAGGGACTGGCAGTCGTGGCCGGGGTGAAGAAGTTCCACGACTTCGTCTATGGCCGTCCCTTCACAGTCGTCACAGACCACCGGCCGCTGCTGGGCCTCTTCGCGGCGGACCGCCGGACGCCACAGGTACTCTCCCCTCGGGTCTTGCGGTGGTCCATCTTCTTGGCGGGCTACAACTACACGCTCCAGCACCGGCCAGGCAAGGCAATGGGACATGCAGACGCGCTGAGCCGCCTCCCCCTGCCAGACGAAGGGGTGGACCCGGCCCCAGCTTATCATGTCCTCCAGTTAGAGGGTCTTCCAGACGCCCCTCTCCAGGCCACGGACATCGCCCGCCGCTCAGCCCGTGACCCCATCATATCCCGGGTTCTCGGCTGGGTGGTGAGGGGGTGGCCTACGGCCTCGGCGGGCCCTGAGTTCAGCGCATTTACAACACGGCGCGAGGAACTATCGGCACACAAGGGCTGCCTGCTGTGGGGGGACCGGGTCGTAGTCCCCAGCGCACTCCAGCAACAGGTCCTGCAGGCTCTGCACGAAGCACACCCCGGCATCGTGCGGATGAAAGCCCTCGCCCGGAGCTACGTCTGGTGGCCAGGCATCGATGGGGAAATAGAGGCCTGGGTGAAGCGTTGCCAGATCTGTCAAGAGGTCCGGCCACGCCCACCATGTGCACCCACCCAGGCATGGGAATCAACAAGGACCCCGTGGTCCCGGCTCCACATCGACTTCGCCGGGCCCTTCCACGGGTTAACATTCCTGGTCACCGTGGACGCGTACTCCAAGTGGCTGGAGGTGAGTCCAGTCTCCTCCACCTCCGCAAGCGCCACCATCCGAGCCCTCCGGAAGATATTTGCCACGCATGGCTTGCCGGACACCAGCGTCTCCGACAACGGCCCGGCGTTCACATCCGAGGAATTCCAGCGGTTCCTGCGGGACAACTTGATCCGGCATATCAGGTCAGCACCCTTCCACCCTGCCACAAACGGCCAAGCGGAACGCATGGTCCGCACGGCTAAGGAAGCTTTAAGCCGCCTGACCGAGGGGGACTGGGAGTCACGCATAGCCCGGTTCTTGCTGGCGAACCGGACAACACCCAACCCGGTCAGTGGCCACTGCCCCGCGGAGCTTCTCATGGGCCGGCGACCCGCCATCCTCCTGGACCGCCTGCACCCCGACAGGGCTCCAACAGGACGGAACTGGGTCGAGGACCGGGAGGCACCACGGGGCTTCTTCCCAGAGGACCCGGTGTTCGCAAGGAACTACGGCCGAGGCCCGGATTGGACAGCAGGAAAGGTAATCCGCCCCACCGGCCCTGTCTCCTATGAGGTGTCGACAAACGACGGGCAGGTCCTGCGGCGCCACGTGGACCAGCTGAGGCGGCGCCTACTTCCAACGGTAGGAGACCGGGGTAACCAAGGGGAGGTGGAGCAGGTCCCACGAGAAGCTGAGGGAGAGCCCGAGGCGGAACGAGACCGCAGAGAGGCGGACCCCAGCGACGGGCAGCTCAGTATGCCCGAGGCCTCATCAGCCGAGGGCCAGACGGCGTACCCTTCCCCAGCGGAAGGAGGGGAGGGGGCAGGCCCCGCCACACCACCAAGACTGGGCTGCGGAGAAAACCCAACGCCTACACCACGACGGTCCACCAGGGAACGCAGAGCCCCCGCATACCTGAAGGACTATGTCACCTAGACAGGATCGGGACTATGGGGGGAGGGGTGTTGTGTATGCAGTCAACATCGTGCCATCAACGAAGAGCCAGAGCTTGAGTACCTGAGAACAATGGGACTGAGGTTCCTGGCTCCCGCGTAGGGGGACCAATGGGAACGGCGGCGGGAATTCAAACCCGCCAATGGTACCAGGGGGCGGCCCCTCCCCAATGTATATAGTTGGCCTCCGGGCCGGTTATCAGTGTCTCGTGTTGTATAATAGCGAACCATGCTGATCACTACATCGCTGTCTGTGGTTTCTTTATGCGTCTAACCCACTATACAACAGTAACTGTTTCATTCAGCAGGCAATTCTTTAAATAGACAATTTGATTATTCACACAAATCCTATTAAACAGTCATTAATAAAAGTGGTGTTTCAATAAAATCCTACCATTTGGTGTTTCCCTCAATAGTCCTTAGTGATGCTAATGGCTGTTGCCTGGTTTAAATTGGCAGCATCTTTGCCCATGCACAGTTCTGGGAAACTCAATGCAAGCTGGTTCAGCAGGCATTCGTGGCTGCTTGGCACAAACCGAACAGACCAAGCGATCAGCTCCCATCTGATTGCCACCTTTGAACATGGTGATTTCAACCATCAGGTGTGTTCATAGCAGAAATCACAGCATCCCTAGCCTGTATCTTTTGCCTTGGAGCACTAGAACGCATGAGGAGGGTATCCCAATCCCAGGAGTTCACTGGTATGTATCTGGGATTTTCCCACTTCTCCTTGTGCTGCAGCCCCTGTAACACTTTATTACTGGTGGTCAATGCCCCTCAGGAACAGCATGGGGAAAAGTGGGAGACTGCCATATGAGGTAGGGTTGCCAGCCTCCAGGTGGTAGCTGGAGATCTCCTGGGATTACAACTGATCTCCAAGCTACAGAGATCCGTTCACCTGGAGAAAATGGAAGCTTTGGAAGGTGGACTCTATGACACTGCACCCTATTGAAAACCCTCCCCTCCCAAACCCTGCCCTCCTCAGGCTCCACACCACCACCACCCAATCTCCAGGTATTTTCCACCCTGGAGGTGGCAACTCTACATACGAACAGGAATCAGTGGAAATCGCCAGACCCTTTTCCACAAGCAATCTCTTTGGAGGAACTGTGTCATTGGACACAGGTCAATGTTCTCAGGACACCCAGCACCCCTAATTACTGCTGGTATAATGGCAATCCAGCAGTTGAGTCACATGAAATGGAAGGGAGAGAAAGACTTGTACAGCTTGTAATCTCCGCCAGTCATTCTAATGAGCATGGTGAGGGCATGACTGAATGGGGTGAAAGATGCTGGGAAACAGATGTCCCGCTGGGGCTTGAATGGGAATGATGGGTTTGTGTTCCAGTCATTCTGATGGGGTGCTGCAGTCTTTCCCATCTTTTCACATTTCTCCTCCCTGCCATTTTTCCTGTGGAGACTGTAGCCAGAAATTGAACATGATGCTTCTTGTGTGCTAAGCCTCTGCTTTTCCACTGAGCTGTGGCTCCACAAGGCACTCTTCAGCCCTGGGCTATAGTGCCAGGAGTTCTTCCATGGACATTGACAGTAGAACTCAAACCTTTCTCCGCCGGATTCTCAGGCCTGCTTCCTACAGTGCCATGGTCATTTGTGCAAGTGAAGGCAATGTTGGTCTTTGTCAGGCTTCCTGCTGGACTTGGTGAGGTCATGGACGCATTGAACCATGACTGTGCTTTGAGGGGTACCTTTGTGTATGGCTAATGCAGAGGGGTGAGTGGGAAAGTCATTGTGCAACATTCTGATGGCTGAACAGAGATTCCAGAGTGCTACAGGCATGGTTGTTTTGTTTCTCCAGATACTGTGGTGTTGCCTCTGGTGCTGACTGAGAATAAGGCCATGACAATAGGCTGGTGTTGGCTCTGCTAACGGTGGCCACCTTAGAGTCAATCAGCAGCGTATTCCACTTGAATGCTGACAGCAGGTAATTTATTTGTAGCTACCCTGGCTCACTATTAACTGGAATCATGAGCGAGAAAGATAATGCCTTTGAGTCCGGAGAATGAAGCTCAAGTAGGTACAGTACATTTTCATCTATTAAATGACAAGTGATGCACAGACATTTTCAAACATTACAGCCACCCTTAACAAAACCCACAAATGGGAGCTTGCACCATTCAGAAGGCTCCTGATTTGTGCAGTTGCCATTTCATGTGAGGAGGGCAATGCATGCATTTTCTACGTGCACACATCTATATTCTGTAACTGTTTCTAGGTGCATATATTAGTATGCACCTAGAAGATCTGTGCCCTCCTCACACAAAAATGGCAGCTGCACGAATCAGGTACATCATGGATAGCGCACGTTCCCATTAGTGAGCCCCTCGTAATTGTGGTTGTAATGTCGGAAAAGGGCTCATGTTGTTAGCAGTACTTTGTGAAAGTAAGTGGTTATCATTTGGGGTAAAAAAAATCCTTAGTTATGTAGGAGTGTGGCTTTTATTGACCTTGATATTGTACTTATTGAGAGTGTATTAACTGTAAGGGATAAACCGTGGCAGTAGATACTAGTACCTTCTGTCAGATTAACATAATTTGATAAATGTGAATAGTCAGAGATAGAGTTCACCTTGCACTTATGTTGGTTTTATAAGAATGTCACCCCAGAGTGATGGCTCATTTATACCACTCTAAGTGCTAAAAGACTTGGGTTCTATACACCTATACAAGGGAATTTATTTCTGCAATATACAATTGCATGTATTTCTTTAAATCTGACAAGCGTTTGGAGAGCTGATGTCACTGCATGGTGCTTGTTCTTTGTCATGTCTCTAAATAAGATTAGGGATTTTTTTTTGGAAGCCCTCCTGCCTGACATTTTATTTGCGCAAGAGATAGAGGTGTCCTTTTCCAGATTATTTTATCTCGCCAAGTTAAAGTTCTGCATTCAATAGATTTATCATCCTTTTATGATATGGGTCTGTTTCTTCACCTGGTGTGCAGCTCTTGCTGTACAAATCCTTGACTAAAAGGATACTACAACATGGCTGGTTGGTTTGTGTTGTACACAGGAAACAAGGGCTTTGTGTTATTCGTATGATAATTGCAGAGATCCCTTCTGTAAACGGGTGGAAGTGCTGTAATCAGGCAGCATGTGATCAGTCAGTGTGGATCATTGCCTTTAATTACTTCAGACTTTAATTACTTTAATCACTTCAAGCAAATATCTAGGAGAGGCAAAGCTGTCAAACAAAATGCACACCTCGCACATCCTTGATAGTGGCTGTATCACACGCCTAAGTACCTTGCTGAATTGTAAACAACATTAATACTCTTTAAACTCATGGGGCTGGAGTATATGACTGCCTTCCACTGAAGGAGATGTCTTGCTCATGAGGAAAAGATTCAGGCCTCCAGATCAAGACTCCTTCCTCTGGGGCAGGGATTCCCAACTTTTTTGAGATGGCGGGCACCTTCGGAATTCTGATACCATGTGATGGGCACAGCTTCAAAATGGCTGCCATAGAAGGCAGATCCAGCCACAAAATGGCTGCCACATCTTACCTCCAGTCACACAGTGAAGATCCTTGAGCTGTGGTGCCAGCTACTCCCAAAACCATGTTTCTAAACATCTGCACAGCCAATCAGTTCTCCAGTGGGCAATCAGAAGCCTTGTCAGGCAAAAGCCCCACCTGGGCCTGCCCACTTTCTAAAAATACCTGAGCAATGGGCTAAGATGTGGAAAACCAACATGAAATTTACAAAAGCTGTCTCATTTAAAGAAAATATTTACAAAATGTTTTATAGATGGCATATGACTCCTGAAAATTTAGCTAACTGGTATCCAAACATGTCAAACTTATGTTGGAATTGTAAACAAAAAATTGGCTCTTTTTTCATATGTGGTGGACATGTAAGGTTGCAAAAAAAATGGATATAGGTATATGAGATATTGAAAAAAATGCTAGAAATAACATTGCCATTTGTACCAGACTTGTTTTTATTAAATACTGTACCACAGAATGACAAAAAACCAGAAGTATACTTGATTATACATGTAATAACAACAGCCAGGATATTGTATGCTAAATATTGGAAAAAAGAAGAAATTCCAACAAAAGAAGAAATATATGCATTACTGGAAATGATATATAAATTACTGGAAACAGCAGAAATTGAAAATTTAACTTTGCAATTACAAGATAAAAAAGAAGCAATGTTTGAGAAAATCTGGTTAAGATTATATAAATGGATAGAAATTTACCCTGGAGAACCAATAATGTGATTATAATCAAATGAAGAACTGCTGTAACGTTGTATATAAACTGAATTAGGTGTAAAAGAAAATGGATTTACTATACTATGGAAATTTAAGCAGAGACAAGAGTATACACTCTAGTGTTTATTGTTTGTTTGTCTTATGTCTTATTGTTTGTCTTATGTTGTTGTTTCTGCCTTAATTTCTCTTTGAAACTAATAATTAAAAAAAACCTTGCCAGGTACCTGGAAAGATGTTGGCAGGTGCACCATATTAGGGGCACCACATTAGGAATCTGCTCTGGAGCAAGGTTCCTTACTTACAGGAATGTAGTTAAGGATGATGATTATGTAGATACCTTCAAAAAAGTGATATACCAGAGGTTCCCAAACTACATTCGTACCTCATCCCTTTTAACTCTTACAATCCAATGGCAGCTTGACCTCTGTGCTGTCTCTTGGAAAGGCTAGAGTGTGACAAAGAGAGGCAACATGATTTGTATAAGATTTAATTTTTATATAAGAACATTTGAGAAAATGGGTAATAGGTGATTAATATCAAGCTTCAGATAAAATATTGTGGAATGGGAAATAACATGTAGCCTTGTAAGGGGGCATCTCATTTACTCCTCCTTCTCTATTTCCCTTTCCTGAAAGCCCCCATAGCCTCTTCCCTCTTGATTCTTCCTCTCCTTTCCACTCACCAGCCAATGCACCTTTATTTGCACTCCTGTCTTCAGCTTTCTTCCCTTCCCCCCAGGGAGCCTTTCTCCAGGAAAACTATGGCCCAGCAGTTTGGTGCTGGCTGAGCCTGGCCTATTAGCACTGGTGAGGAACCTGCAAAGACTTTATCCTGCATTCCCTCACACTATTTCCCCTCTGCCTCATCCTAGCGACTTCCATCTCCTCACTTTTCCTTGCTTCCTTCTCTGCTTCACAGCCACCACCACTCTACCTTCTATGTGCCTCCCATCTTATTCATTTACTTCATTTATATCCCGTCTTTTTCCACAATGAAGACTCAATGGAGCTTACATCATTCTCCTTGTCTCCATTTCATCCTCACGACAACCCTGTGAGGTATAGGGTTGTCAGCCTCCAGATGTGGCCTGGAGATCTTTCACTTTTACAACTGATCTTCGGCTGACAGAGATCAGCTCCCCTGGAGAAAATGGCTGCTTCGAATGGTGGACTCTATGACATTGTACCATACTGAGGCCTCTGCCCTCTCCCGGATCCACCCCCAAAGTCTCCAGGTATTTTCCAACCCAGACCTGGCAACCCTATAGTTTAGGCTGAGAATAGGGATTCTAGGTTCCAGTCTGCAACTCTGACCATTATACTATACTGGCTTTTGTGGGGTGGCTGCAGTTTAACAGTAGCAAGCAGCCAGGCTTGGGTGAGTCATGCAGTTTGAATGGTATCAAGTTGCCTGGTGGTTGCTGCCAGGCTTGGTCTCAATGAGTCCTGCCTCAATGGCTAAAAGAGCCGCGAAAATGCCCCTGCCCTCTTGGCCTGCCATTTATTGACAGAAACTAAGTCTGGAATGCTGGCCAAACTGTTGTGGTTGCCTAGCAACAGCCAGTGAGGGCATCTGTTTATTAAAGCTACAGGTGCACCTTTAATCATTTTGGTTTTTTAAAAACTTTCTTTTTTTAAGATTTGTTAAATTTGAGATTTATTAAAAGATCTGTCTTGTCCATCCACTGCTCCCATTTTTGGACTTAAATTTCCTTAGATGGGGCCACAGTTTGCTATTAGAATATATGATGATAATGAATATAATAATCTGTTGCAACAAGCATAGGTGGCTTTAATAGGGGGTTAGACCAATTCATGGAGGAGAAGTCCACCAGTGGCTCCAGTGAGTAAAAAGAACCTCCACGTAAAGATATCTGAATACCAGTGTTAGAAGGCAGGATCTTGGCCTGTATGCTCTGTTTGTTTGGGCCTCCAGAGCAACCGGTTGGCTGCTGTTTGAAGCAATATACTGGACTAGATGGACCATTGGTCTGATCCACCATGTCCACTTATTCTTCCGTTCTTAATAACTGTGCAGAATTTAAAGCTAAAATCTTACTGTTGAGTTAGACGAATTAAGGGGGGGATGTTTATCCTGTACCCCATCATGTATTAAATCACATTTGACAGAATACACACACAGAGAAGCTGGCTACAGCAGCCCTCAGGCACATATGCTGGTGTCAAACAGACTCTTGTGTGATTTTCATACATGGCGGCAGAGTTCTTTTTGTAGCAGGAACTCCTTTGCATATTAGGCCACACACCCCTGATGTAACCAGTCCTCCATGAGCTTACAGTAGCCCCTGTAAGAAGAGCTCTATAAGCTCTTAGAGGATTGGCTACATTAGGGGTGTGTTGCCTAATATGCAAAGGAGCTTCTGCTACAAAAAGAGCCCTGCATGGTGGTATGTGTTTCTATGGCACTAGTGCTGGAGGATGTATGTATGTAGCAGCCCTAAAATTAAATATCAACATACAAATGTTGACTTGGAATCCATTAGAAATGTTGTCTAAACTTGTATCTTTGTGCTCACCAGCTCCAGTTTGGGTAGCTCAGAATGATCTTGCTTGACACAAAGGCGAGCTTTACAGCCCCTAAATCCAGCCCCTTCTGCTTAGGATTGCTCTGTTACCATAGTAACACAGCTGTTCTTGAAAAAGAGCAGTTTCTGTCAGAGCTCTCTCAGCCCCACTTACCTCACAGGGTGTCTGTTGTGGGGAGGGGAAGGGAAAGGAGTTTGTTCTGAGACTCCTTTGGGTAGTGAAGGGCGGGATATAAATCCAATCTCCTCCTCCTCCTCCTCCTTCTCCTCTGTTGGCTGTGGCTGGTTGGCCAACTAGTGGGTTCATGGGAAATCTTTCTTTCCTTCAACCTCCTGTTTCCCATCATGGAGGAAACAGTTTCTCCAACATTTGAGGCAGGACTGGCATCAGCATACCTTCAGGTGGGGCAGCTGCCAGGCCCCAGGGCTTCTGGGAGGGCCCACTGCCGTGAACCCCCCAATGTACCATTTCCCTGCCACTTCCCTTGTGAGTGCTTTGCCACCCATGCTGCATACACTGCCCAGTGCCATCAGGGAAAGGGCTGCAGGCCGTGTAGGCCTCTGTGAGCGTGGGCAGGAGGGCTTGTGAGCAGGACAGGAGAACGACATACAGGCAGGAAGTGAGACACATGGGTGAGTGGTTGGGAATGGGTCCCCTGGGAGCCCTCTGTGCAGGGCCCCCCATAATCTGGAACCAACCCTGATTTGAGGCACCAGGACAGGGGGAAAGGAACAAAAGTTTCTCCACTTATCTGGTTCTTGGGTAGCTGGTTGGTTGACAGGCCACCAGAGCCAGCACTTCCATAGAGGCGAGGTTAGGCAGCTGCCTAAGGGAGCCACCTGAGCTGAGTGCCCTGCAGGCCTGCTGCCCTACCCCCACACCCTTCCCCCATGCCCCTCCCTCACCAAAAGCCCTTTGCCGACACCAAGGCACCCCCGTGGCCCACCCACCCTAGAGCGCCAGGGTCTGGGTGGCTGGTGCCTGGCATGGCTGACACGGGACTGCCGCCTCCTCCTCTCCTTTGTCTCCCTCGCAGCAGCAGTGGCTCCCTCTCTGGCTGGGTGAGTGAACCAGGGAGAGACTGCTGCCCGGCACCCTCCAGGCGCTTTCCCCGCGGCACAGGGGAGTGTGGCGGCAGGGGCTGGAGAGGCCAGTGGTGGAGGCAGGAGAGGGGCAGGTGAGCTCAGTGAGTGATCCAGGGAGGGAACGAGGGAGTGAGTGCACACTGGGGTGGACGGAGAGGGCGTGTGCTCACCTGGGCGGTTGGTTTGCACATCCCAGCAGCAGCAGACGACCCATGTGCTGCTTCCATCCTGAGGCTCTTCTGGCTGCTTGGAACCTGGAGGCACACTTTTAGAGCTGCCCCACCCCTGGTGGGACTGCAGCTGCAGCGCCGGCAGCCTCGGGAAGCGGAGCCCAACCTCTGCTCCTCCTGTGCTCTCCGCTCTGTTGCCCACCACCGCTGTGCCTCGCAGGATGCTTCTTCACTGCTTCCCCCTCCCATTCCCTTCTGGTGGGACGCTTCTGGCAGTGGGATGGCAGTGGTCAATGGATGGGCTGGGGGAACTGGCACTTAAAGCCCCCCCCGCCCCGCCCCGTGGCTGTGTCATGCTGCCTGCAGCACCTGGCTCTGAGCAAGTGGCTTGTGTTCATCCCACGGCACCCCCAGGCCAGTTTGTGCAAAGAGCGAGCCCCAGGCAAAGGGCTTGGAAGCAGGTGGTGGCAGAAACACATGTGGTGGAAAACGCTGGCTCACCCTTTTCTCTAGCCCCCCCCCCCCAGTAGTGTTTCCCCTTCAGTTGGTTAGGTGCCTGCATGGGGGGGGAGCCAAAATTTGGGATTAACATCCCCCTCCCCCTAAAAATAATCTTGGTGCAGATCTTGAGATAGGCTCTTTACAATATTTTGTACTGTTACTGACTCTTATTTCTACAGACTATGAGACTGAATATGGCCTGTTGTACTTGAATGAGTTCTCTTTCTCTTCTTACCATATCAGGGTTAGAACTTCCTTTATTCAGCAACCCTGATTCAAATCGGGGTCCTGTACAGAAGCTGTTAGCTTTTAAAATGCTGACATAATCTCCCAGCATAATGTCTATTTTGACCCATAGACCAGAGAGATGTATTCTGGGTGTTAAAGCATCTCTTAGATCAGCAGTGAACTGGGTCCCTGCATTTTGCACCCAGCTTGCCAGCAATAGCTTGCAGTTGCAGGTTCATGAAAATAGTCATATGTGCAATCTGTATGGTGCTTAAATGTAAATTGACTATTACATAAATGTCAGTTAATAGCACCATTCCAGATTGACCTCCAGGTAGAAGAAGAGTTGTTTTTAATACCCCGCTTTTCTCTACCCTAAGAAGTCCCAAAGCAGCTTACAATCACCTTCCATTCCTGTCCCCACAACAGTCACCTTGTGAGGTAGGCAGTGTTCCCTCTAAACTCTGTTAGTGTGAGCTAGCCCACAGTTTTTAGCCTCTGGCTCACACATTTTTGTCTTAGCGCAGGAAGGATGGCTCCAGGGCAAACTAATTTATGCAGCAGCCAAATCACTTCCTCACAACTTTAATGCCAGTAGCTCACAAAGTAGAATTTTTGCTCACAAGATTCCACAGCTTAGAGGGAGCATTGGAGGTAGGTGGGGCTGAAAGAGTTCTGGGAGGACTGTGACTGGCTCAGGTTCACCAGGCAGGCTTCAGGTGGAGGGATGGGGAATCAAACCCACTTCTCCAGATTAGAGTCTGCCACTCTTAACCACTACACCACACAGGCTCTCATTGGTTAGGTATATTGGTTAGGAGAGTTCTAATAGTTCCTTCTTAGTTCAGTTTAGTGATAACTTTGGTTGTCTCCTATTGAAAACATAAATGTTGCTGTTTTCTGCTTGAGAAGCAGAGAGCATAGATCAGCAAGATATAAGACAGGACGCCAGTGACTTGTTGTGACTGCTAGTTAATTTATTTATTTATTTAGAGTCTTATGCCCTACTTTTTTCCCAAATGAGGACCCAAAATGGCTTATAACATCATTCTCCTTTCCTCTATTTTATCTTCACAACAACAACCCTGTGAGGTAGTTAGGCTGAGAGACTGTGACTAGCCCAAAGGCACCTAGTGAGCTTTCATGCTAGAGTAAATATTTGAACCCAGACCCTAGTCTTGACACACTAACCACTACCACACTCTGCTTAAACTGATACTCATTTAAAACACCTAGAGTGGGAGGTGGCTGCTGCTGTTTAGAGAGTCAATATTTATTATATTGTGCTGTGGAATCTTAATTTGACTCATATTGTGCTCCAGGCCTGTGATTACTATTAAAGATACTCAATAAATAGATGTGGGCCATAATCCAAAGAAGTAATTTGCATATGAGTAGGGAGAAAATATCATCAATCTGAACTTTTTTTGAATACTGGTCAGAATCCACTTCAGAAGAGCCAAGCTACTTGTTCTCACAATTAAAAAAAAAAAGAAATTAGCAATTTTAAATTTTGTGCTTTTCATTCTTCCTAAAATGCATTTATGTTTGAAAATTGGTGGGCACATGGGGGTAGCTACCCAGAAGTTAGCCTCGCCTAGTGTGCAAAAAAACCTGGCACCAGCCCTGCGGGCCACCCACCTGTTCTCCCAGCCTATGCGATGGTGATTGAAAAGGACTTTGTGTATGCTGCATGTGGTATGCACATAACACCTTCCACCCCCTTGAAACCTCATATGTATAAAAGGGAAACTTTAAGTAAGTTCTGGTAGCCTTGGCTAAAATAAAACCTCAGGTTTAATTGGTTTTGCAGTCTTGCGTGTCTCAATATTTTCTTATACCACTGTGGCCTTATTTAAAATAAAGATCCCCGCTATACACACATGTCCACACACACATTAATCAAGTGTGTACAACTAAGCAAAAGGGATAGAAATGCTCATTTCAAATGTCTTGGGCATTATTTTTATTTTTTTAAAAACTGAAGAAGGCATGAATAGAGGCTTAGGTAAGTGAAAGTTTGATTGATGGAACAAGTGGCTAATGCCATACCTAGAGATATGACAAAAGGACACTATAAGATTGGCTTTACTAACAAGCTTCTAGAACCAGTAGTTGACTCAGCCACCAGCTCGGCAGGCCTCAGTCCCTAAAAATAGGTGCCAAGTGCCATGTTGTGCATGCAGGGCTAAAATAAAATCAGCTGTCTCGATTGCCCTGCTTGAGAGAAAGGAGAGTTTCAGTGGAGCTGGTCTCCACTAGACCGTCGATTCAGGGGACTGGGAACTTTGTCTTGTCAAGAAGACCAAGGGGGGAAAAAGTCTGCTAAGACAGAGGGCTGGAAAGAATTTCCCCTCACGAATGTGGCCACAGTTCTACAACTCATGCTGAGGCATTTGGAACAGTCAGAAAGGCAAGTGTGCATTTGACAGAATTCTATGTTTTAATGTGAGTTTGGGAAGAAGTTCCCACTTTGAGCAGTAAAAAGGCATGCTTTTTACACGCATATTTTATGAGTGAATACAGCAGGATGTTTGTGGAACAAAAAGCATATATGTGTGGCATCTAAATTTCCCTCAGAAGCCACATCAAATGCCAAGTCCAGAGGGGTGCCGTGCATGTTTCTTTTGGACTATTCACATAACCGCTTTTTGTTAGCCTGTCCTGATTTCCAGCTGTGGGGCTGGGAGCTCAGCTAATTATGTGCACACAAACATTGAAGGCTTCTAGGAGCCTGTCGCAGCAGCAGTAATTCTGAACAGCTGCAGTTGGGGCCAAAACCCAACTTTCCCTTGAGGATTACAATCAGCAGGACCTCTGCTTGATGCGCAAAAATATAACCTACCATGTTATACATGTGAATAAATGCCATGAAAGCAAGTAGTATCTGCTTCTCGGACAGCTGTATAAACTGCTATGGAATTTGAATTCTTAAGTGTTTTAACATTTTTTGGGGGGGAAATAATGCTTTGAGTTTCATGCCAGCTCCAGTTATTGGAACTATAGTAATGTAATGGCCATTTAAACATTTGAGCTGTCTAATCCTATACAGAATTACTTCAGGTGTGGAGTGGAGTAACTCTGCATAAGATTGCACTGTAGGTATGTTGTGGATTTCTTAACTTTTTCCAGCTGAGACTTGGGTGACATAAGGCCATAGTGTGATCCATTATCTGACCTGATAGGTTAAAGCAAACCCCTTGTAAAATATTTCCACCAGACCCTTGGAAACAATACTGGAACTATCAGAACTGGAATATAATGCATCTTCGTTGTTGAGTACAGTATGATTTCAAATGGCGTATGGATCCAAATGGTTTGTTTGGGCTTAGAGTGGCAACCTAATAATTAGCCCTGTGGTATATTTTCTTTATGATTCATCTTGGCAAACCTGGGATCATCACAGTCCAGAGTCGGTTGTGTTAGATAAATGCTATTTGCTTCCTAATGATGTATTTACAAGATAACCTGATATGATGATATCATTCCTTGTTCCTTTCTGTGAGATCACTGCCCCTAGTTTTCCCATCTTGGCTAATAGATTGATAAGGCATTCAGCTGCAGTGTGAATGCTTAGCCCTTTAGTACAGCAAGTATTTAAAGACTATTACTGAGTGGCAATCTTTATAAAAATAGACATGTGGAAAAGAAAGAGGTATGTCTGCTATCATTTATATAAGCCCAATGATGCACTACTTCACAATTAGTGTTGCAATGAAAATCTGGGGATTCTGGGTGAAAAATTGCTGGTGTCAATTGGTACCGGCGCTTTCCCTGATCCCCCCCCTTTTCCCAGAGTATTCAGCTTGGACTTCAAAAGTTTAATTAAATCTGAAACTGGCTGTTGTTGAACCCAGCACTAAGGGCAATTTCCTAATGGGATGATCCGTTTTTAAGATTGCATTTTATCGTTCTGAAAGTCTGTTCGTGCTGACAACAATGTATCATGCTAGCTCGCATGCAACCAACTCAGCCTACGATAGCACTGCTGGAAGCCAGCACAGCAATGGATGATGAAAAGCTGTGACCACCATGGGCCAGAACAGTTCACTTAGGCCTTTTCCTGTTCAAACTCCATTATGAATAAGATATCCACCTACCCACAGGATAGCACAGGCCTCTCATTTGAAACACAGTTGGAATGATAGCTGCCAATTTTAAACAGTTACATAGCATTCTCGGGAATGGGAATTTGAGCCTCCAAAACCCTTTATTTGATGCTTAAGTACAGTGAATATGGCAGACTGTTGTGGCTCAATAGAAGAGCCTTTGCTTTGCATGCAAAAGTCTCTGGTTCAATCCCCGGCATCTCCAATTTATAAGGGGGTGGGGTTGGGATCTGGGAGTAAGTTATATGAAAAACCTCTGCATAAGTCTTTGGAGGGCTGCTGTCAGCCCGAATAGAGTACAGTCACCAACCTCCAGGTTACACCTGGAGATCTTCTGATATTACTATTGATCTCCCAGTGACAAAGATCAGGTCCCCTGGAACATGGAGTCTATGGCATTGTATCCTGCTGAGGTCCCTCCACTCCACAAACCTCACCTCACACAGGCTCCCCCCCCCCCCCAAAAAAAACCCAGATATTTCCCAGCTCAGAGCTGGCAACTTGGGTTGCAAGACCACTGGTCAGGGTCAGGGTTTCCCTGATGTCGAGGGTTCCAATCAGCTGCCGGTCAGCTGGCCAACAGGGAAGCCCCACCCCTGAACAGTCCCTTCTCATGTTGATGTCATCAGCGCAATGATGCCACGTGGAACTGATGTCATTACGCTGGTGTCATCACAGCACACAGTGACAACTCTAGCATTTTGGCCAAGTTTTGACCGAAATGTTAGAATGTTGTTGCACAACATGCCTGGCATGATGACGTCACTTCTGCATGATGTCACTGCACCAATGACATTGCATGCAGCCACACTGCCCCACCTTCCTCACTCCCAGAGGGCTCCTGCCCACCCCCTGCTAGCTGAGTAAGTAGACCTGGCAACCCTAGATACTGACCTTGATAGATTAATGGTCTAATTCACTATAATGCAGCATCATGCATGGTCATGTGTGACTGTACTTAAGTAAAATCCTACCTACCCCAACCCTTTTCTTCTTTCCTTGATTTACTAGGATTTTGTTCATTATTGATTAGTATTTCTGTATTACTGTTTAAAGCATTAAAATGCAGAATATTTAAAAACTCAGTCTGAACAAGTGGTGCACCTGTTGATGTTTGGTGACTGGCATTCTGCTCAGACTTTCAGTCCCACTGGGACTGACATTTGCAAGTTGGGATGTTGAAAATAAATAGGTAAAGCTAAATTTCAGACCTTTTAGGAAAACTTCTGCAGTGGAGGTGACCACTTTAAAATACCCGTCTTTCTCTGAAATCTATCAGCCTTGCTTCCCGTCCAGCTTCCACACTTCCTGTTATTTAGTGCACATCATCAAGTAGACACTGTGTCATGACCACCATCACTACCATAATTTGAACATTGTCGACCAGCCATTTTATACCTCAAGGGTTCATCTTTATTTATGAACATGTACATTCCACTGATGTCACAATCAGTTTCAGGATTACTGCTCAACCACTTAGAGCAGCACTGAGATATAGTTTTAGGTTACTCCGGGGGCAGATTATTTTAGGCCGTGTGCCTATCTGCAGCTTGCATTCTAATCAAGTAATGCTTGGCACCATTGAACATCTGACATTTAAACTGCTCATAAGTTATGCTGTTTTCTTCCCTCCTTATCAGAGGACACTGAACCTCTTAATGTCAAATTATCCAGGGATCAAAAAGAAAACACATGTCATGATGCTAAAATTGGACATCAGAGACTTTCCTAAACATTTTGAAGAAAGGGGACAACCTGAAAATTCCATTTACTTAATGGAAAAATCATGGGTTGATAAGGTCAGGATTTAGGGTTGCCAACTCTGGGTTGGGAAATTCCTGGAGATTTGGGGGTGGAGCCTGGGGAGGGTGGGGTTTGGGGAGGGGAGGCACCTCAGTGAGGTATAACGTTATAGAGCCCACCCAACAAAGCAGCCACTTTCTGCAGGGGAACTGATCTCTGTAACCTGGAGACCGGTTGTAATTCCAGGAGATCTCCTGGCCACCACCTGGAGACTGGCAATCCTACCAGTATTGTAGGCCTACCCTGTGCTGTCCAGATGTAAAACAATGTCAGTGAAAGAGGCTGTAGACATGGGCCTGGATCTTGTAGAATATTCTTCTAAGGAAAGTATTTCCATCAGCGGAGTGGCTCTCCTTACCTCCCCTGCAGCCCCAAATGCCACCCCACCAAAATGCAACTCATGGAAGGCAGGGGACCCACAGGGACAACATGGGATGCAGTTCTCTGTCTGGAGTGGGAGGGTAAAATCTGGTGAAATTTGATCATCAGCATGCCCTCAAGTAGATGGATATTCCCAAATGACTCTCTTGTGCATTCACATTCATTCACTCTCATTTTAATGATGGGGCTGAGCTACAAGCACAAAGAATGCATCCAAAAATTGATTGTTGCAGGCAGGGAAGTCACCCCATGGCAAAATAGTTAGAGGGTCAGGCTTGGAATGGGGAGGCCTTGGTTCAAATCCACTGTCAGCCATGAAGTTCATGAGTTGACCTGGGCCAGTTACACTTTCAGCCCAACATACCTCACTAGGTTGTTTTGAGGATGAAGCAGGGAATGACATTTGCTGCCCTGAGCCTTTTGGAAGAAGGTTAGGATCAAAAGGCTTATACTAGAGCATCTGCACAAAGAGCAGACTGGAGGTACCCTGAGGCCTGTGGACCTCATAACTTTAGTTAGGCTTCCCACAAGTTAGACAAAACATAGTCTTATTTATGTATTTTTTATTTCATTAGATTTCTTAACCGCCCTTCCCCGCTTATGCAGGGCTCAGGGCGGTGTATGACGACATTGTTCAATACAATTTTAAAACCAATTAAAACTACAAGAATTCAATATTAAAACATTCAGCATAAATATTTAAACATTTAAAAAAACAAGATGGCCTATCTAGCATTCAGATTTTTATGAGGGGAGGGGAAGGGAGGGGAGGGTGCCGGGCAGATGTAAGGGAACCGTCACTGGCCTCAACCAAAGGCCCGGCGGAACACCTCTGCCTTGCATGCCCTGTGGAACTTTAGTAGATCAGGCAGGATGTCATCTGGCAGAGAGTTCCACCAGGCTGGGGCCGAGGCTGAGAAAGCCCTGGCCCTGGTCAAGGCCAGCCAGATATCTTTGGGGCCGGGAACCACCAGGTTTGTGTTTGCTGAAGAAATACCAAGTACCTCACAGAGCATTTCATTCAGTCTCCTGTTTATTCACACCCATATGACAGATTATGCCATCCCCCTTTATTCATTTTGTTTTCCACAAGTTTTAAAAATAGGACCGTTCAGGGAATATGAAATCTGATCATGTGAATAATTAAAGCTGAAAATAAAAGAGATGATTTATTTTTTACCTCTGGTATGCACTATAATCTGTTCGTAGCCCATGTTACATGAGCCCTTCTCTCACAGTGCCTTGTCACTGGGACACGTATCATTTTTCACAGAAGATCTTTGGAATGCCTTAAAAGAGCTTTGCAGATTACGAGACCGACACGGGACGTTTTGTAAGTGCCTTGTCTGCCCCAATAGTTATATGTGTGAATTTATTTTAAAGGCAGATGCTTAGCTTAAATATGTCTAGTCACAAAATTAATCCCAAAACGGTTTTATTTTGGGAGATTGCTGTGCTAGTCACAGATCAGGTGGCGCCGTCCTCAGAGGCCTCCTTCCATTCTGTATGGCTGTGAGCTGGCCTCTAAAAGTGCCGGTTACATATTTCAATATGGGGCCCCTTGTGGGAGTATGAGTTTTAAATTGCAAAAAAAGAAAAGAAAAGAAACCCCAAACAAAAACAAACCAACCTTGTACTGAAAGAGAAAGCATGGGTCCTGATCATGGATGACTGCTATAAACATCTTCCCAACCCAGAATGCCCTAGGGAGCAGCTTTTGCTCCACTGGGGAAACTTATATGCAGCCATTTGTACACATTACGTCTTCTCACGGGGGCAAATAGCACCCCCGTGCCATTTCCCGTTGAGAGAAGGATGCATGAAGGGGAAGGCTTGAATACATGAACTCATGAAGCTGCCTTACACTGACTCAGACCATTGGTCCATCAAGGTCAGTACTGTCTTCTCCGACTCTGGCAGCAGCTCTTCAGGTTCTCAGAAAAAAAGTCTTTCATGTCACCTATTACCTGATCCTTTCAACTGGAGATGCCGGGGATTGAACCTGGGGCCTTCTGCATGACAAGAAGGTGCTCTACCTCTGAGCTCTGGCCCCTGTCCTCATGTGCCACAACCCCAGTCTGAACTGAGTGTTCCAAGCAGGGAACTTCCAAACCACATACTTGACTGCATCATTCACAGGGTTGCTATGTGGATAAAATAAGGAGAGAGAGAAGTGCTATGTACACTCTTTAGAGGGTAGTGTGAAATAAAATTTGATCGACAGGGGGAAAGCTTGAGGATGTGGTCTTAGTGACCTTTACACGTTAACCTCATAGGCCTTTTCCTGCTAGCAGGACCAGTTCAGTTCTGTGAACTGTTGTGAAGCCTTTGGCTTAACCCCTTAGACCACATCCTCCGTTGAAAGGAAGCCTTCGTACATGCCGTTGCTTCCTTCACTTCTGCCGTGGACTGTGTCCTGTTCATTACTCTGGCCTCTCTCTCCTCTGCCCTTCTTCTGTTGTCTCTTCCCCCTGCCCTCATCAAAATGTGGACTATAAATTCCTTGTGGTAGGTACTTTCTTTTTTTGTTCTTTCTTACTTGAAGCTCTTGCTAAAGCACCGTGTACCGTCCTGGCATAGTATACGAAAAAGTTTCGAAATGCATAATTGAATAATGGGGGAGGAGAAAATAAACTTGGTATTTGGTGACAGAGTATTTACTTTATAAGAAGGTTGATTTGCTTGACATAATTTCTCATGAAGTTTCAAATCCCAAATGATAGATGTCTGTTAAGTTTGACTAGGGCCATTGCTGGTTATTAACCATGATGAATAAATGGGACTTCCATGTTCAGAGGCAGCCTAGGGTTGCCAACTCTGGATTGGGAAACATCTGGAGATTTGGGGGGCAGGACCTGGGGAGGGGAGTTTTGGGGAGGTAGGGACCTCAGCAGAGTACAATGCCACAGAGCCTACCCTCCAAAGCAGTGATTTTCTCCAGGGGGACTGATCTCTGTTGCCTGGAGACGAGTTGCAAAAGTGGGAAATCTCTAGGTCCCCCCTGGAGGTTGGCAACCCTGGGCAGTGCCCTCTGAATGCCCGCGTACAACTGGTAGCCCTTCTGGAGAAGTCTGGTTGGCCACTATGTGTAAGAGGATGTGGTCTAGATGGACTGTTGGTCTTGATTCAGTATGGCTGCTCTTATGTTCTCATGTCTCTTTTGTGAATTGGCCACTGCCGCAAACAAAATCTACATGCATTAAAAGAGAGTGAGAGAGTTTCAACCACAAATCCTGCCCCCCCCCCACTCTGCAATATTGGAAACATTCCATTTCTGGCAGGGAGCAAAGCTGGCCAAAAGCCCAAAAGGTGCTTGTTTTGCTTTCTGTACAAACGATTTTGTAGGTTTAATTTCCCCTTGTTTGTGTGGCGCCTATTGGAGGTTTTTTGGCAGCGAGCTTGATTGCATTATAGGAGGTTCATAGGTTCAAAGCAGCCTTCTATTTTTAATCTGCCATGGGAGTCCAATTCCCATTCTTTCGTGCCTTTTAAGTGCCACAATGATAATTACTTAAGTGATCTCTTTGACACATGTTTTCCTCGCACTTTTAAACAGGTGAAGCAGAGCACACCATACATGATATCACAACATGTTACATCTCAGGCTATTTCCAATAGTTTGGCTCCGCTGTTGTCATCAGCTGTAAGATCAGTGGGACTGATTCCTCGATAAAATATGTTTAGATCGAGGCAAGGGAGAATTTAGATAGACAAGAAATGCCATGATGAGCGTAAGTTCTAGACTCCTGCAGGTGGCTTTTGTTGTAAATGCAGGTCAGAAAGGTTTGGCAGTTCTATGGTTTCCCTCCTCTGCTGGAGATAATGATTCATTCATATGCACTCACATGTATGCAGGGTTTTTTTCTAATGCTGCATGATGGGTTTTGAAACAGAGATGAAATGAAAAACTATTTTTTGAAATTAAAAAAGGAAAGCTGGTGCAGGTGGGACGGGGGGGGCGTTTGGTTTATCAACCTTTGCAAAAGGTAGAAAGTATAGATTCCCCTGAACTCAAAGAGGTAATTCTTGTCAGTATAAAAGCCAATCAACTCCTTGCTAATCCTCCCATTCCACAGAGGTAGGTCATTAAAGGCAGCCTGCTCAGAATGGAAAAGTAGCAATGCAATTGATTACACTGTTCCAGGCCCATTGGCTTCAATGGACGTAGAAGGGCATCACTCTCCTTAGGGTGGCGCTGTAGAACTTTGAGCTTTATCAACTGGTGGTCTATTGCCATGCAAATACAACAGCTGGTCACAAGATGATTTCCCCAGTGGGGCTCTGTATACCCGTGGTTTGTTTGTTTTTTTGCATGTGTTGTTTGAAAAGACCAAAAATTGGTAGACAGACCAAAATTGTGGTTCATGATCTGAATGATGACAACATAGCTGCCTTCACACGCGATCCCAAACTAATTGGAACAGGATGGCCATATTCCCGAACAAACATGCCTTTTGCTCCTTTGAGAGCTCTGAAACAGGTCGGTATGCAATGAGTGAAGGTGCTTCCTCCACCCCACCCCCGCACACAAAACAGTTGCCTTTTCAGACATTCTGTTCCTGGCACTGTGACTGCACATACAGAATGAACAGGTTACACTTGATCCTCCCAATATGTGCACTTAGCATTTCCTTTGAAACGGGCGACGTGTGGTTTTTCTGTCTTGGTACTCAAGTTGCCCCTTTCAGAAGAAAGAGCAAACATGCGTTATCGGTAAGCTTGTGTTTAGCATGTCTTTCTCATACAATGTAACAACTGTACAGGGCAACTGTGATGGGGTAAACTGCACTTGTCCTCGGGGAAACTGTGGCTCTACTTGGCTCCCTTGGAACATTTAAGAGGCAAACGCCCTGACCCTGCTGAGAAATGGGCTCCCTCCACAGAAATCATCAACTCTGCCTGCAGGCGGAGAATGTCATTGCAATGTGACCCTCTCTCCCTCAAATGGTTTGAATGCAGGCGATAAACATGAAAACTTGGCAAGTATTCCTACATGTCCTCATAGGGACATTTAAACAGAATGTCAAGTTTGCATTCATTAATTTAAAAGGCGCCTTCAAAGGTAAGGAAATGTTTAGTGACCCTGGGAAATAAATGCAAACTGAGTCAGACTGGATTTGAGAGCCACGGAGCCATAAAAAAGGGTGCGGTGGTATTTTCAAAGCTAGCCAAGGGAAGTGCTGTGGCTCCATGGTAGGCATGGAATGCAGAAAATCCCAGGTTTAATCCTGGGTATCTTCATTTAAAAAGGCCAGGTATTTGGTGCCGTGAGAAACATCAACCTGAAACCCTGAAGAGCCCCTCTGTGTAGCCAATACCAACCTTGATGGACTGATGGTCTGATTGAGTATTAGGCAGCTTAATGTGTTTTCTTGTCCATGTGTGCTCATGTGTGCTTTCTCCTCTCTCTGTCTGTATTAAATAATATGCTACCAGGTCCACATGCTTTATAGGCTGGATTACCCATGAGGCTGAATATTTCGCTATGTCCCACTTTATGTGCAATTTGAGTACACCCAACTCTATCAATTCTTTCCCAGTAGTTCTTCTGTCAGAATTTGTTACTTCTCTAGACTTAATTTATAAAGGAGAAAATAAAAGGAAGATATAACAGCTCAAGAGATGGAGACTTGTGGAGGGGAGAATGCCTCTGTTGTACTGGCAAAGACCTTGTGATGGATTAAGTTATATTGATTATGACATCATGAATTTTTTTCCCCTGAAGTTATAGCTGAGTAATTCAGATGCCGTTATTATGGGAATGAGAGGCTGAGTGGATGCTGGTTTTGCAATCAACGTATCCAATTTTCAGTGGTTCTATTTATAATAATAAATACCCCTCATTAAGTTAAGGATGGTTCGGCAACATTATTTAATGTGCCTGCAATTATGAGGCATAGAATGCAAACGCCTGAACAATGTAACCACAATATAGAAGTTAAAAGACAAATTATAACACTCTTTAAATGCCTTTTAAGGCGAGTTTTGTTTTTTTTATCATTTGCTCCTCCTTTCTGATATCTTTTCTATTTTTCTGCTTCACTTACAATTACACTTACAATTACAGGGATTTTCTGTTTCACGTACAATTGCTTGACCAAAAAATGTCTAACAATGCCATCCTAAGCAGAGTTACACCCTTCTTAGTCACTTGAAATCAACGGGCTCAGAAGGGTAAACTCTGCTTGGGATGCCAATATGATTTTTGTTCCCCACATTAATTACAATATAGAAAACAAAGATGAAGATGATGAAGAATAATAATAGGTTTTTTTCTTCCCTAAGTCTCCAAGTGGCTTACAATTGCCTTCCCTTCCCCTCCCCACAACAGACACCTTGTGGGGTGGGTGGGGCTGAGAGAGTTTGGAGAGAACAGGGACTGGCCCAAGGTCTCCCAGCAGGCTTCATGAGGAGTTCCCCAGTTCTCCAAATTAGAAGCAGCCACTCTTAACCACTACACCACACTGGCTCTCACATATGCAACAAATGCATGCAGTGCACATATGCACACACACGCACATCATTATCTCTAATACCAAATTCATTGGCTCCCTGGCCAATCACATAGCTAGGCCACTCACAGACAAGGAAGGGGTTCGTACATACTCTGGAGACTCCCTAGGTGGGGGGGAAATGGCCATACATTAAGTTAAAAAAACACCCTTTCCTACTAAGGACAGATTATGTTCCAGGAGCATGAGTTATGGGAGCATGAACCATTGAAAGGTAGGGATTCACCTCAGGAAGCATAGAATTTGTGCAAGGGTACCAGATTTTCCACTCCCACATGGGGCGCCAGCTTGTCTTGAGTAAAACCGTGCAAATTTCCACATACCTTCAAATATTTCCCCAAACGCAACAGCCCATTCATTTAATCGAGTACAAAGTAATATTTAAAAAGGAGGCTTTATCTGCAGAAAGAATCTCGAGTTTGTTTCTCTTTTTTGTGTATGCCTTTTGAAAAACAAAGAGGCTAATTGGGTATAGCAGATATTGATTGATGGCAAGGAAGTAGATTTCCAGTGTGTTAAACCAACCCTTTTAGCAACTGCAGCTACCTTAACAATAAACGCCTGGTGAGCTATTGAGACACAGCCAGATGCTAGTAGATGTCCCAGGAGTCATTCTTTAAAACTAAAATTATACGGTGTCTAAAGCATCGCA
The DNA here is from genome assembly GCA_029375565.1 of Gekko gecko. Taxonomy (NCBI): domain Eukaryota; kingdom Metazoa; phylum Chordata; class Lepidosauria; order Squamata; family Gekkonidae; genus Gekko; species Gekko gecko. Next base: position 36,590,615 of record JAPDNY010000003.1, on the reverse strand, counting down.
CTAATACCTTTTTAAAATGCAGGCCAAAAAGGACAGATTGTTGCGCACATCCGTGGCCAGTGAATTAAATTAGCATCTTGATGGATTGTTTGGGGGTCTTACCCTCACCCCAAGCAAATGAAAAGGTCTAGGCTGGTCTAGCAATTTCAACAGGATGTTGTCTTAGATTTGCAGCGATCCTTTCTACCAGGTGCTCAAAACTCTTGACATTGCCATCATTTTCTGGGGTGGGGGGAGTTCCAGATTGTCATTTTCTAATCTAGATATACAGTGATAGGGTGCAAATTGCACATCTGCATTCATCTGTCACTACCCCACCCTCACTCACATCCTGGCTAAACTGCTGTGATGCACAGAAAGTTCTAATTGCTCTGGGGAAACTGTCAGCCATGGAATGTTGGCATCGCTGGTCCTCTAAAGGAAGCGGAAAATCAGTTTGCTTGGGAGAGCTGTTAGCATGGCATATCCACATGGGAATGAACAGTAAGGTTCTGGTGGAATATCCCAGTAAATTTAGAATATGCAGGTTTAACATTTCCTCTTTCTGAGGACAGCATCCTGTTTATAGGAACTGCACATTACTGGATCAGAGTTTCCATATGCTGCAAAGTCTGGGCAGTCATGATAGGTGCAATTCTTTATGACAGTCAATTGTGTGTGTGGGGGGAGCTAGGCAACTGTTTTGCAAACCATAGATTATTAATGAGCTACAGGATGTTCATAACCCATTTTTTCATCTGCATCTAAGCGAAGAGCAAGGATATTCATGACGATGCTTTTATAAGGCAGCCTGTTAATTATATATGAATATGACGGAGGAATAAGGAAAGTGCCAACAGAAGCCTGCTGCTGCTCGTATGTGAGTTCTGCCCTTTCCAGCAAGCTGCAGATGGCTTTATACATATTCTCTGTGCTACTAGATCAAGGAGCATACATTAGCTTTGTATATTAAGTCGAAAGGAGCTGGAATATGGGCTGCGTTCTGCCTTACCTGTTTCACATTTCTCTTTACCTGACAGCCACCATTGTTCTTAAGAAAACCCTATAATTTTAATGACTGCATATTCTTTAAATGGTATGCTACGGACACACTTAGCCACAAGAGCAGAGGAGTACAGCCAGTTTTTTTTAACAATGTGCAGCAGAAAAGGTTCCTCTGTAAGAATCCAATGTTCTTCCAACATTTTTGTCAAAGTTCTTTATGCAATTATATGACTATTACCTTTTCATGACTTACCTTTTGCCTCCAGTCTCACTACAGAAGAAATGGGAAGCAAACATTTTTACTTTTGGCAAAAGGCTGGCGCGCTCTCTCTCTCTCTCTCTCTCTCTCTCTCTCTCTCTCTCTCTCTCTCTCTCTCTCTCTCGTCTCTCTCTCTCTCTCGTCTCTGTGTGTGTGGTGAGTGGTGACCGAGGGGCCACTGGAACATCATATTCCTCTGTTAGCTGTAGGAGAGACGCCACCTGCTGGTGTGTTTCAGAACACTGCTGTGCTCTCATATCAGTACCACCCAAGATCTGTGCGCGAGCACTGATCTTCAGCATATCCAACAGAGGATCCTTCAGTCACAGTTCCTTGGGAAAGAGCCCAGTACATGCCTTTCTCACAAGGGAAGTTTCTTGCCATATATCAAACCATATTTGAACAGTTGTAGAATAAAGGACTTTGAGAGCCTTTGTGGTGTATGAGTTAAGAGCAGTGGACTCTAATCTGGAGAACCGGGTTTGATTCCCCACCCTTCCACATGAAGCCTGCTGGGTGACCTCGGGCCAGTCACAGCTCTCTCAGAACTCTCTCAGCCCCACCTACCTCCCAGGGTGCCTGTTTTGGGGAGAGGAAAGCAAGGCAATTGTAAGCTGCTCCAAGACTCCTTAAGGTAGAGAAAAGTGGGGTATAAAAACCTACTCTTTTTCTTCTTTGATTCTGACATTCTGCAAAGCTAATTCTGGTCTTTAAAGGAAGAGAAAATTGTGGCTCAGCTCTGTAAGCCTACGGAAAAGGCGGGGCTTGTTTTGCTACCTTTTGGTTAATCTTATCATATCAGCAGTTGCCTGTCTCACGAGACAATTTACAGTACAATCCTAAACAGAGTTAGACCCTTTGTGAGAGAACAGCTCTGAAAGAATTTGTCACATCAGCAGCTGCATGTGAAGGAGTGGGGAATCAAACCCAGTTCTCCAGACTACATTCCACCACTTTTAACCACTACACTAAATTGGAATAGTATTTATTTCATTGTGGTTAAGACGCTGAACTGCAGGCTGTGGAAGGTCAGTAGTTCAGCAGTTCAAGACCTGAGAGTGCTGCATGACGGAGTGAGCTCCCATCTCTGGTTCCAGCTCCTGCCAACCTAGCAGTTTGAAAGCAAGAAATTGCAAGTAGATAAATAGGTACCACTTTGGTGGGAAGGTAACAGCGTTCCGTGCGCCTTGGTGTTTAGTCATGCCGGCCACATGACCACGGAAATGTCTTCGGACAGCGCTGGCTCTTCAGCTTTGAAACGGAGATGAGCACTGCAACCCTAGAGTCGGATCCGACTGGCTTTCGAGCAAGGAACCTTTACCTTTACCTTACTATGAAAATGGGGCTGCGGTGGCTCAGTGGTTAAGACACTGAACTGCAAGCTGGAAAATCGGTAGTTCAGCATTCGAGACCCAAGTACCGCATGACAGAGTGAGCTCCTGTCTCTGGTCCCAGCTCCTGCCAACCTAGCAGTTCGAAAGCAAGAAACTGCAAGCAGATAAATAGGTACTGCTTCAGTGGGAAGGTAATAGTGTTCCATGTGCCTCGGTGTCTAGTCATGCCGGCCACATGACCACAGAAACGTCTTCGGACAGCGTTGGCTCTTCGGCTTGGAAATGGAGATGAGCACTGCATCCTAGAGTCGGATTCAACTGGCTTTTGAGCAAGGGAAACCTTTACCTTTACCTTAGTATGAGAACACATGGTTAGATTTATTATTTCCTAATGCTATTGCTTGCACGGAGGAAAAAATCAGAAATGGTAAAGGGGTTTATATGATGTAATTTGATTGTGTATATACATACGTGTAAAATTCATTTTTTTATAAAAGTGTCAAGAAAGCAGCACCCAAGGCATATTGCATTGCAATATCTTTATGGCATTGAAGTCTGTGATACTGGTTGGTTTAACTGCTGCGATGGTTTGGAATGTTCATTTGCTCTGGGCACAAGGAAGGATGCAGTCAAACTCCTGGGAGAGAAGGGAAAGTTATCTGTTTGGCTGGGGTTAAAAGCTAGCTAGGGGCACGCTGGAAGAGTGCTGTGGAGACTGATCCAGAAGCTCAAAGAAGTGGGATGAAGAAAGCAAAACCCCGTTAGGGAAGTTTGTGGAGAGATACAGAGTGGAACAAAGGAGGAGACAAGAACCAAGTAGGAGAGAGACAAAACTTACAAAGCAGAGCTGAGACTGTTGGCAGGAAGGAAGTGGGCTGGCAAAGGAGGGACACAAAGGGGCACAAGGTTACTAGTTCTAGAGTCGAGGCCCCTAGTGGGGGAACTCTGTAGTTGTGGCTTCAGCTGTCATTGCGGCATTCTGACCTGGTAACCCAACGGAGGCAATGCAGGACAAGAAGCAGTAGGTGGCGGCGGCGGGTCTGAATTTCATGTATTGATTTTAAGCCAATCAGCCAACTCTTCAGCTTCAGGCTTCCATAGAAGCTGAAATAGTAATTTTTCAAAGAGGTTAAAAAAACGATCAACAAAATGTTGTTTCAGTCTGTAAAGTACAGAAGCTACAACGTGGCTTGTAGCATAAAAGCATAACTGTATAAATTAATCAAATTATGTTTGGTTGCTCAGTGACTTACTATAAGTAAACGATTCAGAAGCTGTTCTCTGGAGCTCGAGGCCCAAGCTTGGGTTGCCACCAGTAGGGGACAGGGAGGTAGGGTTGCCATCTCCAGGCTGGGAAATTTCTGGAGATTTGGGGATGGAGCCTGGGAGGACAGGGATCTCAGTGGGGTACTATGCCATCAAGTCCATCCTCCAAAGCAGCCATTTTTTCCAGGGGGACTGATGTTGGTAGGCTGGAAATAAACTGTAATTCCGGGGGATCCCCAGGTCCCACCCGGAGGCTGGCATCCCTAGCCCAAACCCATCCTCAGATACCTACCCTTCTAGAGTGCTTTCGTTTCAGTTGGAACTAGAATTGTCTCCAGATCTGAAAAAAGGCTGCTCACACCCCAATCTCTTAACAATGAATATCAAACTAATATCTTCATTCTTTAACAGGAACAATGATTCTTGAGTTCAGCAAAGTTTTTGACTATGACCTGTGTGCTATTCATCAAAAAAATCCCATTAAACGTCGACCAGAAAAAAAATCCATATTGAGTTATAAGAAATACCTCAAAAAGTAACGTGGAATGGATTGATATCCAGTTTTCATATTCAGCTGACAGTCCTTACAGGAATCAAAGTACGACACTGGGAGGTCCTTAGTTTACACAAGTTCTGGAAAGGGTGCTAAATTATTGTGGAATATTGCCAGAAGGTACAGCCCACATGGGGGAAGGGTGGGCAGAGATGAGAGACCTACTATACCTTATGGAATCCTCATGTTCCCTATATGTCCACCCTAATCCTGTTCCATGATCAGAATTTAATACCTAGGCAGGTATGGGTCCCAATCTGGATCAGGACTGTGGCAAGTCAGGATAGGGAGTTTAAGCCTGCCATCCGCCGCACCATTTTCCTGAGGTGAAACGGCCTGTGGGAGCCACCTCAGAAGCACGCTCTCTCAGAAGTCAGGGTACTTAAAATTCTGAGTACTTTATGAACTGTATGTAGCTCTGAGATTAACAAACTTGTTTTTTACTAAATGAAAGCTGTGATTCATAACTCAAAAAAAAAAAAGTGTGGGTTAAGAGATGCCAAAAACACGGTTGGGCTCCCGGTAAACCAATGAATGTCATAAATCGCAGCGAGACCAACAATTTCCCAGCCTTACGCTGCCTACTGTGATCAAAGCCAAATGAACAAACAACACATGAAACGAAAGGATTTAAAGCAAATTAATACTGAGTACAAATCACTATGACCTTCTCATCTGTGAGCTTTATAGAAAAAGGAGTGGAAGTTGCATGTAATCTGGAGTCTGTTTTTTTGTTGCATAAGAAATGTCTTAAATTCTGAACTTGGTTTAGGATTTTGGTTCTGTGTCATCCCCCCCTCTCCACTTCTTGTTTCAGCTGAATAGTTTTAAACACTGTTAAACATCTGGATTGAATTACTGAGCATGGGCATAGCTCATTTCCTGCAGGAGCGCACAGGAGTGACGCTACGGCAGTAAGGAGCCCAGGGGGAAGGCACATACAGCAAGCCCCACCCCCTGCTCCCAGCAGCCCCCTCTTGCCTTTCCTGACCCACTGGGTGACCCAGCGGAGTGCTGTCACAAGCTGGCCCTCAAGCTGCTCCGCCACTGTGTCCACCACTCTGCCCGTCTTCATGCCAGCCCTGACATGGTGCCTCTGCAAGGCAGGCCCTGGCGACTTCTGCGAGGCCTACAAGGAGCTCTGCCCCAGCCTCCTGCGCCTCCTCGGCCTCCTCCTGTGCCTCTGCCCCACCACTGCCCTGGCCCCCTACCTGCTAAGGCCATGCATGTCCTCCGCGCCGCCCTCCTCGACCCATGAGCAGCCACACACTTTCCTGCGCTTGCTGGTCATCCAAAAGAGTCCAGTGGCACCTTTAAGATCAAGGTCTATTCAGGTACAAGCTCTCCCTCCTCTGTGAGGGCAGATCTACACACCTCCCCCCCCCATAGCTAGCAATCCAAAACAGTCCCATGGAGCCTGAGCGGTGGGTGTTGCCTTCTGACACTCTTCCGGTGATGTCAGGGGGTGTGGCATATGCAAATAAGTTATGCTAATGTTATGCTAATGAGTTCCTGCACCTCTTTTTCTACAAAATGACCCCTGAGCACAGGTATAATGGAGAAGAAGATGGTTTTTGTTAAAACATACAGATGCAGATGTTTCTCTTGTCCTTGGGTAGAAGGGCAGTTAAACTAAGAGGTTAAAAATGGCGAAGTGAAGCTGCAAGCAAAGAAAGTATATCATGACAAGGAAAGGCTCATATTTGACAGGAATAATTTCATTCCTTGCTGTTTGCAAAGGAAATTGCTGACCTGGCTGTAAGGTTAATAGAGGAAACAATGGATGTTTTGCATTTTTACAAGCAGTTTTGCAATATTACTGCAGGAACCTCTGGACGTACACCGAGACTATATTTTGCAATGTTTCAGAGGGAGGTTAAAATAATTAACAGTTACTAAGGGTTTTTTTAATCACAGCAGTGCATGCAAAACAGTAGTAAGTAAGTGCTTTATGGACAGCAGCACATTATTTACTTACTTTATTTATAGACCGCCTGTGTCGCTAAGACTCGAGGTGCATTACAAGTAAAAACAAGGCAGTAAGAAATGTGCACCCAAGAATTACTCCCAAGTGACCATAAACATTAGACGACATTGCATTAAAAATACAAAATAATACAGACAATAAAGCAGAAGCTACACGACTGGAGAACAGGGCAGCGAAACATTATATTGCATGCAATAAACAATGCAGTAACACAGGACTACAGAATTAGAAAGCAATACAATAAACATAGCATAATATATACAATGAAGCCTACCTTAAATTCCACTCATATATCTCAAGACAGCTTATGGGGGCATGGATAGGCAGAAAGGTAGCATGTGTCCTACTGTTTCGTAATGTGCATTTATTATATTGTGCCAGTTTGAGCTCACCTACCTTAGTTATAACCATTGACGTTTGTGGAACATGTATGAGCAAGGCAGAATGGAGTTACAGATCTGGATCTTGCAGTGGGTTGGCAATTCTCACCTTGCTGGCCTACATCTGCAAAATATATACATACAGATCAGTCAATCACCTAATAGGGTGGATCCAACCATCCTCCAAAGAGCCTTCCTCCAGTCTAAGGAGCCTCATTCCACTTTTCTTCCAGTTGGAGGAAGTCTCCTTAGGCTGGAAGAAGGCTTTCAAACTTTGCTTAATGGAGTGGCAGAATGAGGGATGCTGAGACACCTGCCAGCTCAGCTCACTTCCCATTAACCACTGGTGATCAGGTAGCTATTTAAACAACGGGCTGTTTGGCTGTGTACTGGTTTGTAGGCTCCAAGTATCAGATATCAGAAGTCAAGCAAGGCAGGGTCATTCAATCCAAGGTAAGAGGTCCAGAAGTCAGGCAAGGCAGAGTCAGTGGCTTAGTGTCTACTGTATCCATGGCGAACAGCCTCTCTTTGTTTTTATATCCCCATGCCTAAAGGTCATGCTCAAAATCAGTTGCTCAAAAGCAATCCTGCAACTACTCATCTTCATTATCAGCAAGCAGCTGGCATTGGGCTAGGAGTTTTGCACTTTGCTGCCTTGTCTGTAGCTCTGTTCTCAGCCTCTGTCTGCAGTACTCTAAGGGTGTAGGTGATACTGATGGGCTGAGAAAGGCCAATTGAGGTTCACCTGCTGCATCAGGGCTGTAGGGTGTTGGTGGCTCTGCAGCAGCTGTTGACTGTGAATCCTGACAAGTCTGCAGCTCATTTTCCTGTTTGTGAACTTCTGTTAACTCATGGCTGGCTACACAGTGCTCCTCCTGAGGAGTCCTTGCTATCACTGATTCCTGGCTGACTTGTGACAGGTTGTTTGCAACCTGTTTGTGTATTACCAAGAACAGGCTGCATCATAAGGTGACTCCTAGATGATGAGGGATCCTCTGGGAGTCTGCTTCTGACCTCCTGCTTTGTTCTGTACTCAGCAAAGCTTTTTAGGACAGGCGGGGAATCAGGAGGCAACTTCTAGCTGATCTCCCATCCTAGAAACTTTGCTGTCTCTCAGACTTGCTGAGGTGCAGCAAATGTGGCCCCAGCTCAGAAGCCCGGTTGACTTCCCTTCTCTTCTTCCTACCCCAAGCTGTTGACTTGGATTTCAGAAAAAAGGCGAAAAGCTTGCTCCTCTCACCTTCCCTTTTTCAATGCACCCATTAAAAGCATTGCTTCTGTCCCCATCCAGCTTGGAGGGGAGGAAAGAGCTCCTTTTTGCAAGTTCACTGTGTAGATATCTTGCTGAGGGGGTGGAGTAGATAAGAACAGACTCCCAACTTATGGCCCAGTCAGTTGGAAGTAGGCAGCTGTTGGAGCTGCTCTATGCCATCCAGACATATCCCTGGCCAGCCCATGGTCAGATCATGAGTGTTGAAAAGGATACGTTCATTTGCTGAACAGGTTCACTGAGAAATCTGCAACATCCCTAAGCAGAACATGGGTAGGATATACCACAGCATGGCTGCCTCTTAGAGATGAAGCTTACTGTATTCCTGGGTTTTTTTAAAAAAAAATGCCCAGCCTTTTTGAAATATTTGATTCCTTGCACATCCCTAGATTTTCCCTCTCCTTCAATCCAATTCCATTTGCCACCAATTTCCCTTTTTCTCTGATCCTGAAATCAGATTATCTATATGTAATAATTCTCTTAGCGTATTGGTCATTTCCAGCTCTCCCATTGGCTGTGCAGTGTGGTTCCATCAGCCATTGGGCCATCAGCCACCATTCAAGAGTACTCGCATGCCATTGGCCCGGTGCTGCATCTGCTCCTCTTTCCCGCCCATTCCCACTTCAGCCACGGTCGGCTATCAGAATAACTGGCAGACGGCTCTCTCTCCGTTGATGAAGACACTTCTGCTGCTTGGCTCCTCTGTGGGACTAACTTTTCCCTCAGTGGCTGTTGGTAGGCAACCAAGCTTGGTTCAGTGTAACCCCCTCCCCCACCCACTGCCAGCTTGGCCACTTTCCTGCCAGAATAAACTGAAAATGGCTCTCTCTCCTGCTTGGCTGGCTGGCTGATGAGGTGGGCCAGTGGCCATCAAACCATTCTCTTCAACCCCCTGTTATGCGGCTGACTTTGGAGGGTAGATCATATGGCATTATACCCTGCTGAGCCCTTCCACCCCCCAAAATGCTGCCCTCCACAGGATCCACCCCCGAAATCTCCAGGTATTTCCCTACTCAGAGCTGGCAACCCTACTTTCCCCTCAGCGCCTGTTGGTAGGCAACCAAGCTTGGTTCTGTCAGTAAAAGGCCTTTTCCACACCTATTTTGGTCTTTGGGAGAAAACTCATTGGGGCCACTCCTGATAGGGTTGCCAACTCCAGATGGGAAATTCCTGGAAATTTGAGGGATGGAGCCTGGAAAGGGTGAGGTCTGAGGAGGGGTGGGACCTCAGATAGGTACAATGCCATAGACTCCACCCTCCAAACCAGCCATTCTTTTCTTGGGGAACCATAGTTGCCAATCCAGGTGTGTGCTGGAGATCACTCAGAATTACAACTGCTGTCCAGGGGTGGGTGGGGAGGAGATGGAAAGCTAAAGTCAGAAGGACAGATAAAAATAGGTTGATGACAGCCCGAGAAGGAGATAGGGTTACCAACTACAGGTTGGGACATTCCTGGAGATTTGAGGGGTGGAGCCTGGAGAGGGTGGGATTTGAGGAGGGGTGGGACCTCAGACAGGTACAATGCCATAGACTCCATCTTCCAAACCAGCCATTCCCTCCTGGAGAACCACTGTTGCCTTTCTCCACGTGAGGGCTAGAGATCACTCACAACTGCTCTTCAGAGATCTCTTGAGAAAATGGTGGAGTCTGTGTCATTATACCCTGCTGAGGTCACAACAGCAAATTGGCACTGAGTGCCCAAAGCCGGGGCACTCTCCCAGAGCCTCTTTCTAGAGCTCGTTGTATTTATTTCCACAATGGGCCTTATTCTTAGTTTGTTGATAATTGATTTGCATGGGGAAAAGACTCAGATGTTCTGCACCTGACTCAGACGTAACAGTAACAAACTATGTACAACAGCAGCCATGCTGCATGGATGCAACATAATCCTAAACAGTATGTAGGAAAGCATTAGACAATACTAACTTTGCTTATTTGCAATAGGTACAGTTGACTTTCCTAAAGAAGGTCCTTTCGCTTATGTCCTTTTGTTCTCATTTTTTAGTTTCTGCTAGCTGTCAAAAATCTGCAAGTGAACATTCAAAAAGAAGGACTAACCAGAGTGATAAGGTGCCCCTGGAGTGCCAGGACCTCGTCTCCCTGAAGGAAAGGATGGCCTTGTATCAGGCAGCCGTGACTAAAGTTGAAACCAGTAATGCCTCTGCGAACGTAAGATATCCATATTTTCCATTAAATCATTTTCCTAATGTGCTAGCGGCCTTTGCACTGCATATTCATACAATCAATTAAAGACATAGTTAGCAAGGTTGTTGTATTGTAAGTGATAAGTTGTCTGTACTACAGCTTGCTCTTCATTGGTGCACCCTGGATTCACACAGGAAGAAGGCATATAAGCAGTCCATGATAGAACTTTCACACAACCACATGGTAGAGTAATGCATTGGCTTAATCCACCCTCTGCCATATCCTGCTAGTTTAATTTACAAAAGTAAATTAGCCCATTGGACTGAAGATCATGCTCACACAGCTATAGACTAACTTGAGAATATTGTTCCTGATGGCCACAAAAAAGCAACCCAAATAATGTAAGCTACACGGGACCCAACTCTTCTGGATTTTATCTGGTGGTAACTGGAAGGCATTAAGAACTAGTCATTATTATACTGGATGTAAAGAAGAGGTTCGATTATGAGCTAAACTCTTGGGTTTTGCTGTGAAAGTGTAACTAATTCCAAGGGAGCTCAGAAAAACATAAATTGCTTTCTGCAAAGATAATAACTTGGGTCAGAAGGATCACCACTATGTACCCACTTGGGGTGCCTATTATCGGCTCTGAACTGCTGACTTCCACTCTACCAGTAAGAGGGCATACTCTGGAATTAATTTCCAAGCTGCATATGAGAACTCACACCCACCACACACTAAATGAAACGGGAATAATTTTTACCTTCAGAACTGTGACCCTGTTGGGTGAAAACGAAACAGAAGTCATAAAAAATGTAAGAGGCGTGTAAGACTAATTCATTTCACAACTCAGTGGTAGACACTCAAATTAAGGATGCTAAGAGTAGGTGAAATAAAATCAATAAAACATATTAGGATTTAGCCCCAGCCAGTGAGAAGGGCTCTCTGGTGGAAACCACTGACCGTCACTATATGGCGATAAGGTGGAGAGGTGGTTTAAGTCCTTTACATTCTAGTTTGCTTTTCATTGACGAATGCTGGGTTTACATGGAAAGAAGATATAACTAATCACGATAGGCCTTCCCCATAGTCAAGAAGTAGAGCGATGCATCCTCCTAATCCACCCCCTGCCAGACCCCTGCTGGTTTAACTTGCAGATGTAATTGCACTGGAATGAGGAGGCAATAGATGCAGGTGACCCTCAGTCAGTGTTGTTCAAGCACATGGTTGCTGACTGATTAACAGACTTCAGTGGCACAAGGAGCCCATATCTGCTCCAGGTACCTCTTACCTGCCAGCTGCTATGTGCTTGCACAGTGACAAGAAGAAGAGGAGGAGAAGAAGTTGGATTTATACCCTGCCCTTCACTACCCAAGGGAGTCTCAGAGCAGCTTACAAACTCCTTTCCCTTCGCCTCCCCACAACAGACACCCCGTGAGGTAGGTGGGGCCGAGAGAGCTCTGACAAAAACTGCTCTTTTTCAAGAACAGCTGTGCCAGAACTATGACTTGCCCAAGGTCATCCAGCAGGTGCAAGTGGAGGAGTGGGGAATCAAACCCGGTTCTCCCAGATTAGAGGCCACGCACTTAACTACTACACCAAACTGGCTGAAATATCTCCTGCTTCCACTTCAGCCATCTTATTTTTCTTGCTAAGGGTGTGCAGTTATGTCCAGTAGTCCTTGGTGACAGCCATCTCCTGATCTAACCTGTCAAAAACAGCCCAATCTTTATCAGAAACATGGAAGAGACTGGAGGGGGAAAGGTTGGGATCCCAGAATATTTTAGCCACAGCCTCTCTCCCACCAGTTCTGTAGGACTGGTTGCAGTCAGGAATACAACTGCAACACTGGGTCCTATACACTGGGGTCACCAGAAACAAAGAACAGCTTTATCCCGTAACTTAATGCTGTCCCCAAGTGCATCCTACTTTTCCAATGTGTGTCAGCCATTCAGTGCCATAAGGAAAAATAAAAACACTGCCTTCGAAGACAACTTTGTGAAGGTGTGAAAACTTGCTGCCACCTCTGATATTGGGTGGCTCCACCTCCACTGCCAGTCCATAGGCAACCCCACAGGCTTCTCTGCAGTACGCAGACCCACTGCCCACACACACGCATCCACCCATCTATCACGACAACAGGACATTGAATAAAAGCGAGGCTGCCGTGATACTTGACCTTCAACAAGTGCTCTGTATAGAATTCATTTTAAACTTCAACATAATATTTATTTTATTTATAGCACTTTACTGCTCAAGAACGCATTGCCGTCTTGTAAAAATTACATGGGTTTAAATAAAAGACCTGACAGATAATAATGCATATTATGTATTATACTGCTGGCCTTTTGCAGTGTTTCTTTGAGTTCAATATTTTTTCCTCCTTGCTGCTCTGCGACATACAAAAGCTGTTAGAATTGGCTTAGTCAGTGTAGAAAATGAGGTATATTTGCCATGTTGTCGCTCGATGAACCAAATGCAAAACAGGCAAATGTGAACATTTCTATGCCGGCAGCAGATTTTTAAAAGCGTAATAATAATGATGATGATGATAAAAGAGTGTGCTTTCTTCACTGCTTGCTAGTTAATCAATGGCAGGGTTTGGGAAAGCCTGCAGTATAGCTACGGCTGTCTTTGGCTATAAGGGAAAGCAACAGGAATGTTACAAGATCATTAGGATAAATAGTCATTCGTAATGAAGACGGATGTCCAGGGTCCCAGGGAGATGTGGGAGATGTGTAAAACTTGATGCCTGCTACTTCAAGGAGGAATGATACTTGCAGTTCAGATACCGATGTTTCCAGTAGGGGAGGGGGGCCTCCTTCCTTGTCCCTGCATAGCAGTGAGCTACATACCCAGCCTAGTTGATCTGCAGACACGACATGCAGTCCTGCTCCCATTTAGGGCTAAACAACACATTTTCCAACTTTTCTTCTGAACTAGAGGAGGCGATTCTGAGTGGAATGGAGGACAGTTCTCTTTTTGTGTTTGTGTGGGTTTGACATGGAGACCATTTTTCTGCTCACAATGGCTCTCCCAGATGATTTTTGGCCCTGGTGTAAAAGATACAAGTTCCCTTAACTTTTCCGCTGTGAGAAGACTAGTACCTTGAGAGGGGTGATTTTATGAGGAAGAACAACTGGCAGAGAACGAGTTAAGCAGTTCTTCCTCTGCACTCACCCTCCTTCCACTTCTCATTCCGCGCCCCCCCCAGTGTCAGAGGAAGTTTGGCTGAATCTAGCCAGCTTTTTCATTCTACCTTCCCCAGTTCCCCCACACTCACACACTACAGTCCCCATCCCATACGATTTTGTTACGTGCACATTCTGCGATCCTCAGCATAACCTTATTGAGTTAGTGCCCTCCTCCCCTTTTCATCAATAGAAGAGTCGGATGGATCCAACCCATTGGCTATAATTGCATTTATGCAGCCTAACTGTGCATAGGATTGCAGCTGTGGACAGTCACTCCCGGATTTCCACCTGTTGGAAGGGAAGGACCAGTCGCTGTCCCCTGCCTCAGGCTCCAGACTGAGAGTCAGATAGCTAGATAGTCAGACTATGCTTTCTTCTTGTGTTTACTCTTCTGCCACTGTCCCTTTGATATGTCGAATACTCATCTCAGGGACATTGCTTCTCTTCCTTCTGTTCATTCTCTCACACAAGGCACTTCTCGTTGCACACACCAAGAGGGGGGACACACTGTTCCCATCTTGGCACCATGATGCAGCTGGCCCTCTCACTATCTACATCCATTCTTAGTGAGTTAGACTAGAATGTTATCCTCACTTTACGCTTTCCTATCTAGAATGTGGTTCCCAAATAAAGAGCCTATTATTAGTCTGCTAAGTGGCTTTGTGTAACTTTGTAAGTAGCTGGGATACCTGGAACTACAACGCTGCTGCGTGTGTGCCTTAAAAAGCACTCTGCTAAACTAGTCAGTGGTAACTGGACTAACTATACTGGTTAACTCAATACTACCAGCATTTACTACCATGAGATGCTATAGACAACGTGCAGAATGGTCCAGAGAGACCCTTCCCCATTGTAAAGGAATTGCCAACCTCCATGTGTGACCTGGAGATTTCCTAGCATTACACCTGCTGTCCAGAATATAGAGATCAATTCCCCTGGGGAACAGATGTTGGTTTGGAGCTGTGTTCCCTCTAAGCTGAGTTAGTGTGAGCTAGCTCACAGTTTTATAGCCTCCAGCTCACACATTTTTGTTTTAGCTCAGGAAGAATGGCTCCAAAGCGAACTCATTTATGCAGTAGCCAAATTGCTCGCTCACAGCTTTAATCCCAGTAGCTCACAAAGTAGAGGTTTTTGCTCACAAGACTCCACAGCTTAGAGGAAGCATTGGTTTGGAGGGTGGACTGTCCTGCATTATGCCCTGTTGAGACCCCTCCCCTACCCAAACACTACCCTCCCAAGGCTCTACCCCCAAATCTCCAAGAATATCCCAACCCAGAGTTGGCAACTTTACCTTGTGTTATTTCTGCATTCAAAACCCCTCCTTCCCAGTTGCTTTATGGCCAAGACTTAAAATACAGAAGCTTGCACTAATAGAACACACCAAAACAGAATAAATAAACAGTAGTTCCTGCATGGCTTTTGATAAAAGAATGCACATCTCAGTCTTCTGCTACATCAGTGTGAGAAAAGTCAATGGATGCAAACTCATCTGGCATCATTAGGAAACGGCTGCCTATATGGCTGATGACAAACATTTATAAAACCATGAAGGGCAATTTTTTTCTTCAGTCCCTGTAACCCAGGTTTCAAATTTAGCAGGAAACGTCTTTGCTGAGGGTACTATGAGACCTGTTTAAAATGCTGAGAATTTATTTTAATCAGACACAGCAAATTTTTAATTGGTGAGGCTATGAGGTAAGGGCATAGTTTTTCAGTTTCTTTTTTTTTTATGCTGTTTTGCTTCTGGCCGGCCTCTGAATAAAGAATGAACCAGAATGTAGTAAAGATAGCCTTTCTTGCCCCAAAATGAGTAACTTACATTTTAATGAACAAAAGTGGTTATTCAATGTTCCCTTCAGTATATTGAACACACTGCCGTACAGAGGTTTTGGTAATATGCAAATTCATTGAAGCTGAATACATTAATCAGTTAAAAGTCAAATGCTTGATCAAGTAATTACATAGGGTTGGATCTAACTAACATTTTCACTGGTGAAAAAAGGAGGAGGACCTGCCTGGCCTGACCACCCAAACGACTCTTCTAGCGATCATGGGACCTGCCTGGACAAAAGCCATGGAGAGTGGGCATTGTAATAAGGGGGGAAAGTTGGTGACATCACACCCACATTCTTTAATCAGTTGACAACCCTAATCATTGGGTTGGATCCCACAGTCTGTCAACAGCTGAGGAATTCTCCTGCCTCTAGCAACCCTTTCTAACCAGGGTTTATTCCCAGGGACATGGACGTCATGTGGTCTAATGCAATGGGGAGGAGGAAGGGGATGAAACCACCTTTTCTGTTTGTTCCAACACTGCAACTCCAGGGATGAGAGAGGATAGGGAGATTGTGCCCCTTCCTCCTCTCCACTGCAGCCTCTTAATCTGCATGGCCCTGTGGGCCTCGCAACCCTGTGAAAACACTTTCCAGAGTCTGATGGGAATGCTTGGGGGAGGCAATTTGGGAAAGATCTACAGTCCTTGTATCTGCAGCTCTTGGGATCCAACCCAATAAGTTCCAGAACTTTCACGGTGTAGTTCAATATGCATGAGGGGAGAACTGCCCCCCATGCTGAGGGCACCCCGAATGTTGGTTCATGTTACCTAAGGGTAATAGAAAATAAGGCTACATATGTTTAGCCCATTTGTCCATTGTATGTTATCATCATTAAATAACACATACGAAACTTGTTTTATTGTATTAAAATATTCCATGTACTTAAATATACTACATTATCTATGTATCTGCATTTTGCCCCCAGCCCCCAGGCTACTTCTCTGAGGCCCTATCAAAATGACAATTGCTTATAAGTTTGTATTACAGAAGCAAATACTGGGGAGTATGAAGACCCTGTGAGGTACTGGATTATCTGCTTGCAGTCTTTTTGATAGCAGTTGCTTATCATTGGCTCCCAAACTCTAGGGCAATGCATTAGATCAATGAGTACTCATGGGATGTGGCTACATAGCAGGGAGCTGTTTCGAACTCACAGTACCCAACCCAATTGAATGGTGGCTGAGGAGTAAGGGGGGGGGAGAGCAAGATCAGTGTGGTGCTAACTAGGGTTGCCAAGTCCCCCCTGGCCACTGGCAGGGCATGGGGGGGGTAGGGTTGCCACATCCAGGTTGGGAAACTCTTGGAGATTTGGGGATGGAGCATGGGGAGGACAGGGCCATCAGTGCGGTATAATGCCACAGAGTCCAGCCTCCATTTTCTCCAGGGGAACTGATCTCTGTATTCTGAAGATGAGCTGTAATTATGGGGGAGGTTGGCATCCCTGTGCTAACTAAAGGAGGGAAGTCCAGCTTTGTGAAGTGCTAGAAATTGCTGGCCATTCATCAGACACACCCCTGTACAATGCCCTCTCCTGCTTTTGCCACCTCCTAGTGATATCCCATGTAAAGGGGTTTTTGCACTTTCATTTGTTCTGTGAATAATATACCCCACACATGGGCCACCATGCGTGGGCAGATGCACTATTTTATAGACTGCCACATTTCTTAATTGTTCATCAATATTATCTGCCCAATTTATCTGCCCAATTAGTGCCACCAAGGCAGCTAACAATTAGACTTAAAGCTATGGCCAATAAAGCTACTCCATGGAAGGGAAGGAGGGGAGATTGGATTTATATCCCGCCCTTCACTACCCAAAGGAGTCTCAGAGCGGCTTACAATCTCCTTTCCCTTTCCTTCCCCACAAGAGACACCATGTGAGGTAGGTGGGGCTGAGAGAGCTTTGAGAGAACTACTGGTGAGAGAACAGCTCTGAGAGAACTTGTGACTGACCCAAGGTCACACGAGCAGCTGCCTGTGGAGGAGTGGGGAATCAAATGCGGTTCTTCTAGATTAGAGTCTGTGCTCCTAACTGCTACACCAAGGAAGGGAGGGAGGGAGGGAGGGAGGGAGGAAGGTTAGTTGAACCATCTTGGGCAATTAAAACAGCATAACAAAATAACATCATAAGACAAATAAAATATATCATAAAACTGGGTATGTTTAGCCTGGAGGGAAAACAACTGAGAGATGATATGATAGCCATCTTCAAGTATTTGAAGGACTGTCATATAGAGGATGGAGTAGAGTTGTTTTCTGTTGCCCCAGAATCAAGGGGTTGAAATTAAATCAAAAGATTTTTCAGCTAAACATTATAAGAAGAACTTCCTGACCGAGTAGTTCCCCAATGAAACAGTCTTCCTCAGGAGGTGGTGGGCTCTCCTTCTTTGGAGGTTTTTAAGCAGAGGCTAGATGGCCATCTGACAGCAATGCTGATTCTGTGACATTAGGTAGATCATGAGAGGGAGAGCAGGGAGGAATGAGCCAATTTTCAGCTCCTGTGGCCCTTTCTTATATGCCCAGGGTAATGCTGATCACCACTTTGTGGTCAGGAAAAGGTTTTATTCCAGGCCAGATAGGCCAGGGATCCTGGAGGTTTTTTCCTTCCTCTGGGCATAAAGCAGGGGTCACTGTGGGAGGTAGTTGTAAATTTCCTGTATTGTGCAGGGGGTTGGACATGATGACCCTTGTGGTCCCTTCCAGCCCTATGTTTCTATGTTTTTAACTGGAGATTCCTAGTCAATGGAAAGCTTTTTCCCTTGCCAGATGGCCAGCACTCCCTTCTGCGGTTCTGGAGGGGCAATACAAAAAGGCTCCCAAGGCAGATAGGCTTTGCCCCGGTAGTTCAGGGGAGATTGAAAGTATAGAACATGCATTACTTCGTGCTGTCCTTTTTATCAAGAGATTCACTCTAAGTTTATTCTCTTTGTTCTTAGCAGACATCCTGGCCATTCAGTTTCAGTATATGAAAGAATCTCATTTATAGATGAAAACCGACAGGTTTCAGCTCTTAGTGTGAAGTTTTGTGCAGCAGCTTGCAAGATCCGTCAGAAAGTTTTGCATATTGAAGAATTTTAATAATAATTGTACTTATTCACTTATTTAATTATTGTTTACCCACTGTGTCATATCTATACTTTATTGTGATTTATGCAAACTGTGACTTGTGCTGGTCTATGACCATTTTAATAAAGATTGGCTTGGATTTTACCTTAAAACCAATGAAAAATGGAGCTAAAATACATATGTGAAACAGAGGGCAGTGAATTAAGACACAAGACAGAAAGAAGGGACCCCTGAGGAAACACTAAATGAAACAAAAAAGGTCTTCACTCACTGGTTAAGTCAGTAACAGAAACAGACAAAAATCCTGGGGGAAGGAGTTACATAATTTTGGTGCCATATATGAAATGGCTATAAACAGAGATTATGTGGTCCCCTGTCCCTTTTTGTCCTTAGGAATGGATTGGCGTTTCATGCATGGTTAGTCAATACTATTATTTTTGTCCCATGATACGGTTGGAAGGGTCATGACACAGCAGCCTTGCAGAAACCAATCTGGTCTGGGTGTGATCGGTGGATTCTGGAAATCTTATCCATGTCTCCTTGAATTCTGTGAGGGAAGGAGAGTGCAGTGCATAAATATATAGTAAATAAAATTAATTTTCTCTTATATTTTTCACTTGGAATAGATTGTACTAGGGGTTTTGTGTGACAGAGAAATCTTCTATAATTAAAAAGGGGACTTAATGGAAACCTGTAATCTCTCTTAAAATGGAAGGACTATATTAAGAATTCTAGATACCTATGCATTATAAATTAACTGAATATTGGATGTGCTGTGCCATTTAAAGACTCCAGACTTAGTCCAATCTAACACTGAAATCAGTGCTACTTTTGCTTGAACAGGATATCTGAAAGAACAGGGGATATTTGCCGATGGCCTTTATATAAGTAACATTCAGTGGATAGCTTAAAGTGTGTGACTAAAATTGCCCACCACAAATCACGGAAAATTCACTGGCTTGTGCTAGGCATGCATGAAATGGCCACTTGCTAATATAACTGGCTCTTCACATTTGCTCTGCCAAAACATAGATCTTCAAACATAACATCATGTCTTTTGCATCCTTTGGAAAGCAAGGCTGTTTTGTTAGGACATGCCTAGTTGCTCCTCAGATATATGTACTAGCTACCCAAAATGACTTGGACATTTCAAAGAAATTACATTCCCCACCGAACTACTAGCTGCTACAGTGTTTTCAAGAAATATGTCAGATCCTGGTGTCTTCCGTTGTTTAGTGCCCTGTTGTGAAAACCTCATTCTAAGGAATGCAACAAAAAGACTCAACTCTAAGAGGAGAGCATAGGGGAGAAAAGGACACCTTGACTTTGATGGTTTCCAAAAGGAGACAATCCTGCACTGTAACTTTCATTGGTAGGTAGTGGTGATCAGCAGGAAATAGCTGAAGTGTGTGTGTGCGGGGGTAGAGTTATCACAAATGTCATGTCGTGTTAATAGGGTTGCTGGCTCTGGGTTGGGAAATATCTGGAGACTTTGGAGTCTGGGGAGGGTGGGATTTGAGGAGGGGAGGGTCCTCTGCAGGGTTAATGCCACAGAATCCACCCGCCAAAGCAGCCATTTTTTCCTGGGGTTCTTGGATGTTTGGAGATCTGTTGTAACAGCAGGAGATCTCCAGGTGCTACCTGGAGACTGGCAACCTTACAATGAATTGCATTTAGAAACACTATTGAATACGGTAGGCTGGCTCACAACACCATAAGTAGAACCTGTAATCAGAAAAGAAGACATGTTTTGTGAGTTACTTCCCCAGCCTTGGACCTGTGAAGTCCCTGAGTGAACATATTCTGGTCCAAAACATATTTTTGTCTTGAGAAATCCGACAAAGAGCTCTGAAAATAAATCATTTCCCTGCAATTCTAGAAAATCAAGTGCACAATGGACGTTTGTAATGTGAGCATTCATCTATTTTTCATAGTTTTAATATACAAGGATGTGTGGACTAAATGTGCAGATTTATCAAACTTGTATTACAGAGTCAAAAAGACACGTCACCCCCATCTGCCCTTTAGTTGTTATTAAACAATAGAACAGTGTGTAAGAAACAAATGGAATTAATATACTCATAGGCAAAGAACTTACTACACTACTGAATGAAATGCATCCCAATCACCCCTGAAGAAAAACCCTCAGGTTCAGGAGCGACAAGTCAGGGATGAGTGAGGCAGCCTCCCTGAAGTGTGGGCTTCCTCACCAGGAGTATATAATTCAATACGGGTTTGATTCTGCCATATATGAGGGAGAATATATGTGGATCTTTCACAGTGCAACAGAACCAATCCACATAGAGATCCAGGAGATCAAGGCTACTATAGGTAGAGAAAACAAGAAGCAGGTGTGAGAGCCAGCATGGTGTAGTGGTTAAGAGTGGTGGACTCTAATCTGGAGAACCAGGTTTGATTCCCCACTTCTCCACGTGAAACCTGCTGGTGTTGACCTTGGCCAGTCACAGTTCTCTCAGAACTCTCTTAGCCCCACCCACCTTCACAAGGGGGAGAGGAAGGGAATGTGATTGTAAACTGCTTTGAGACTCCTTATGGTAGAGAAAAGTGGGGTATAAAACCAATCCGTCTTCTTTTTCTTCCTCCTCCTGCTCCTCCTGCCAGGTAAAGGCAGAGATGGACAAACCCTGGAGATGACAGAAGGGCCATTTTTTGAAACCATTACCAGTAATGGTACACTTGCTGTTATGCTCCCTCCATTCACAAGATGTTAAGACCAATTTGACATAAGCAAAAGGTTTTATGGGTAATGGCAGTAGTCATAAGTCTGCTTGGGGTTTGGTCCATTTTGTTTGTTTAAAATCAATAGCTGTCAAGACTTGACAGTGTAACAAGACAGACAAGGACCAATCTCCCCCGCACAAAAAATGGTTGTGATTAGTCATAATTAGAACTAAGTAGCTCCTGATGCATTGCAAATGGCCAAGGTCTGGAAAGGGAGGTTTTCTGGGTCTTACTAGACTCTCTGATTTCCAACAGAGGCTTGGCTTTTAACTTGCTTTGTGACTCCGTAATCAGTGCCTGATCACAGTTCTTCCCAAACACCAAGTGATGTCTACATTATTGCACTAATCCTTTAGCATTATGGAAGAGGCCTTTGAGACCTCACATGTTGGTTTTGAAACGAGATTAATTTATAGCTATATAACAACAGAATCTCTTCCTTGTCTCTGAACACCTGATGGTATAAAGTTGTTAATGGCACTGAAGAATCCATGGATTAGGGGATTCTGAAGACTGCTTATTGTTAGTATGCCTTTAATCTTTTAAATCAATGAGGTAATAATACCACAGTGAGCTTCCAAGAATGAAATCTCAATAATGTATAGCTCATTCGTATTTTAAGTATTTTGCTGATATTATTTTGTTAATGGATTTTGCTTTGTTATAAGTTTGTCGTGACTTACGGAGAAATGTATGTGGATGAGGTGCTGCTGGAATAAAATTAGTGAAGTTGACCCAGAAAGTGCCTAAATCCACTTTACCCAAGTAGCACACACATTTCTAAAAATTGCCTATGAATATTTTCCATGTTTCCCTTTTGTACACTTTTTAAGGTTTAAAATGTTCTTGCATTCTCTTGAAAAAAAGGATATATATGTATTTTTTTAAAAAAAAAAAAACACTAACAAAATGAAACAGTGTAATGGTAAGAACTGGCACCATCAAGTTGTAGTTAGGAAAAATACCAAGTAACTATTCGTTTCCAAAGTGTATGGGTTGCACACATAAAAATAAATGCATTTATGGTTGAAATGAAAAATTAACAGGCACGCAAACACCCATCGCACTCTGAATTTTTTTTACTACACTTAGTAAACAAGTTCATTTTGTTTATTCCACCAGGCTCTGGAGGAATCAGAGGCTTGCAGGATACCTGGAGGCTTAGCAAGCGTGAAGAACCAATTTGAAAAAGGAGAAACCGTCTCATCACAGAATACACAGTTCCAATACCAGCATGTACAGGTAAACGATGCGGCATTCGTCATCATAATAATTAGTGGCCTTCAGGGTAACATTAATATGAAATCGAGTTCACCCTTGGCTGTCCAATTTAACTCAGAAGTGATTTTATGTTGCTTTTCAAAGACACAGAAACTTTTGTTGTTCCAGTGTCTTCAAGCACACGAACACACGATCTGAGAATGACAATGTCCATATTTATCTGTGAGAGAAGACATAATGGCTTCTGAAGGCCATCACTGGTCCTCAAGATTGGTCCTCTGGGCTCCCACTAACACATTTAAAGAACATTTAGAAGAAGGAGGAGGAGGAGGTTTTATACCCTGCCCTTCACTATCCAAAGTAGTCTTGCAGTGGCTTACAAACGCCTTCCCTTCCTCTCCCCACAACAGGCCCCCCGTGAGGTAGGTGGGGCTGAGAGAGCTCTGAGAGAGCTGTGACTGACCCAAGGCCACCCAGCTGGCTTCATGTGGCAGAGTGGGGAATCCAACCCAGTTCTCCAGATTAGAGTCCTGCCACTCTTAACCACTACACCAAAAAGAGGAGAAGAAAGGTGGTGAACAAGCAGCGAGAAAAGTATAAACCCCACTGAACTGGAATGACTTCAGTACTCCCAGTATTGCAACCCAGACAAAGACCTCCCTCCCTCCAGACATACACATGTTGGGAAAGAGAGGGAAGGAAGCTTAAGGGGAGCAGAGCAGGGAAATGAAATCCAGATTCTTTCCCTTTGGAAAACATTTTATTTATTTATTTATTTATTTATTTCATTTCATTTCATTTCATTTCATTTGTATCCCGCCCTCCCCACAAGCAGGCTCAGGGCGGCTAACAATATTTGGCATAGTGCACCAAATTTATATAAAACATAAAACATTTAAAACCATTTAAAACAATTAAACAATTCACAGTTAAAGTGCTCACAGTAATCAATTAAGTCATGATGGCATGCCATATAATATAGCACCCAATGTTCTCAGCTTGGCAGTCTCTGGACTCCTCAACATGGTATAACGCACTCTCGGTTAGGCTGGCCTTACACCACAGGTGTTAAATGTGGGCACTGATGGTAGTGGTGGCCGGCTCCTGATTGAAAGCCTGGTGGAAGAGCTCCATCTTGCAAGCCCTGCGGAATTGTGCAAGATCCCGCAGGGCCCTGATCTCCTTTGGGAGCTCATTCCACCAGTAAGGAGCCGCCACTGAAAAGACCCTGGCCCTGGTAGCAGCAAGCCTGGTATCCCTGGGGTCTGGAATAACTAGTCGATGTTGTGATCCTGACTGTAGTGCTCTCTGGGGTATGTATGGGGAAAGGCGGTCCCTCCGGTATGTTGGACCCTGGCCATATAGGGCTTTAAATGTAAGCACCAGCACCTTGAAGAGAATTCAGTACACTATTGGCAGCCAGTGCAGCACCTTCAGCACAGGCCGGAGGTGCTCCTGTTTGGGGAGACACATCAACAGCCTGGCCGTGGCATTCTGCACTAGCTGCAGCCTCCGGATTTGCGACAGGGGCAGCCCCATGTAGAAAGTGTTACAGTAGTCTAATCTCGAGGTGACCGTCGCATGGATCACTGTAGCCAGGTCATCACGATTGAGGAAGGGAGCAACTGCCGTACCAGCCGAAGGTGGTAGAAGGCCAACTTAGCAGCGGCTGCTACCTGAGCCTCCATTGTTAAGGAGGGATCCAGGAGTGCTCCCAAGCTCCTAACCACCAACACAGGCACCAATGGTGCCCCATCGAAGGTCGGAAGTGGGAGCCCCAACCCCGAACCGCCCCGACTCTGGCACAGGACATCTTCTGCCTGCTCAATGCTCTTTTGCAGCGGGAGGCAGTCTACTCTAATTTGAGTCAAGCAAAGTGTTAACACAAGCAGTTACAAATTCCTAGAGAGGCTGCTAGGTGTTGCTGAAGCTCTGAGATGTCAGCCATGGTTCAAATCATCAGGTATTATGTAGGCTGTTCCCTCACTCTTATACGAGAACAAAATGTGGCAGGTGAAATCTCTGACTTCTTGGACTCCCAGGACAATCTGACCCCTGGGAATTTTATTTTTCACCTCCTTGCCCCCTGCTCATTTCATTGGCTGTTGCTGGCAAAACATACAATGTTATGATGTCAGCACATGGTTTAACTGTTACAGAGAAGTGAAAGAAAACTTCACACTCACATATCCATGGTGTTCAGGACAAATCCCATTTCTGGCTCTAGCAAGTCTTCCATTCCAAAGACAGCCAGGGCTAAAGTATTTGCTAGTCTTTAACTAAAAAGTAATATGAGAAACTTCTCGGATGGGGCGTTTTTCTACATACGCATGCATACTGAAAATTTCTGTTTCACATGCGCCATTGTATCCTAAGGTCAAACAACAAAATAAAACAAAACTATCCACAGCTCCCATTGCAGAACACCAACTCAGGCTTACATCTGATCTGTAGCCTAAAATACATGAAAAATGTAAGCCACATCTTTGGAGTTATAATTCATTATAAACTATCTGTTGGTGTTTTGCATATATTTTACTCGAAGCGATGCTAAGCTGTTCTCATTGGGGAAGAGTTTGCTATTTCCTTTGTGTTTAAATTTAATCAGCTTCTCTAAACAGATCAAAAATGGCACAGACGAACCCAGATGCTACACAAAGCCATATAAATGTAGCTTCCAAATGTTGGTTTAGATAAGAGGTTTATGTATTTTATTACTTCATTATCATATATCATGAAAAAAAAACTGTCGCAGCCAAGTTAATGATTTTTTGGGAGTATGAGAGGGATGGTGGAATGAAACTCACTGCGTTCTCTATGCGCTGCTCATTTTGAAAATAATAGTAATGGCTTGATAAACAGCCAAATCTACTCTAATGCTTGGTGCTCATCTATGAAACAACAAAACCATATTAGTCTAAAACTCTGCAAGCACAAAAATAATGCTCCTGTGGACTCAAGGTAGTTAAATCAAGGTCACCCACCCACAAGTTCATTGTCAATTAGGATATTTAGCCATTAAAGTCCACAGTGAGACAGTTAACTGCCTTTGGGTGAGAAGGTGAGCAGGTTTTATTTACATAAAAAGAGACATCTGTCTCCAAAGGCAGAGATTTTTTTCCTCTGGTGCGTGAAGAATACATGAAGAATTAGAAGTAATGCTTTCCTTAAGTCTAATGCTGGGGGAATATGTCAATGAAATCATGGGTCTGCAAATGCAGAATTATAATAAAGTCTTTCACAGTCTGTGGAGAGGGGTTGTGTCCCCGCTGAAGTGTTACACCATATTTCTGGGAGTGCAAGATTTCAAAGGGGTGGGAAGCCAAAAGAAGACTCTTGCATACATTCATAATTATTTTTTAAAGTGTCATCATGTACTTCTAGGGATCCCCCAGAATTACAGCTGATCACCAGAGATGATGATGATGATTTATTCAGTTTATTAATCACCCAGTCTGGGCGATGATCAGTTCCCCTGGAGAAAATGGATGCTTTGAAGGGTGAACTCTGTGACATTGTACCCTACTGAGGTCCCTGTCCTCCCCAGGCTCCATCCCCAAATCTGAAGGAGCTTCCCAACCTGGAACTGTCGACCCTACCCCTACCCCCCATTTCCTATCGGTGTGCACAGGGGACCTGGCAACCCTATGTACTTCTTCTTCCCAGAATGTCTGCCTATATTTTTTTAACCATCTTGGTCTGAAGGTCTTATCTTTTGATAACAAGCAAATTTGGATTAAACACTAGAAACACTTGGGAAAACAATGCCAAGTCTGAAGACAGAGTGCTTCCAAAAGATACATATTTAAGTATTTTGCATGAACATTTGCCTGTGATGAAATCTTTCAGATCTACAGATAGAAACTCCTGTTATCTGGGATAATACAATTAACCCTTCTGGCAGTTTTTATTGAGATGGTGTGATATTTCATTGGAGTACGCATTTAACATAATTCAGCAGAAAGACCAGGCGTGAGTTACAGAGTTCACTGCAACCAAGTGTCAATAGAACCCTTTATCCTAGTAGTTCAGAGGGTATAGAATAAGTTTTTAATCATACTGCCTTTATCTGAAGGTATTTCGTGCTATTTTAGCAGTTCCGCATTCTTGGAGACCTTGTGCCACCTTCAACATAATTACCAATTGCTTCTCTTGTTAATCTTTGGAGAGTAATCTGGCATTTAGATAGGTATCTGAGGAAGCTGATATACAGAGTAGCTTCCATACAGGATGCAAGCCCCCAGGTCCCAGCGGGGGTGCCCCTGCTTTTGGGGGCTTCAATCTGCCACTGGCCAGCTGGCTGGTGGGAGAAACCCCACCCCCAAACAAAGACGTGATCGTGCAATGCCCCCGACATGATGACATCACTTCTGGGTGACATCATCACACCGGGGATGTCACACATTAACACTCTGGTTTTGGGGCAAACGCTATGGTTTTGAAGGGAAAAAAACCCATAGAGTTTTGCCCAAAAACTAGAGCATCGCACGCAACATTGCTGACATGATGACACCACTTCCAGGTGGAGTCGTCATATTGGGAACGTCACTCGCAATGTTCTGCCTACCCCCAGAACACCCCCGAAATCCCCCCACCACAATGGCGAGGGGACCTGGCAACCCTACTTCCATACCACAAATTTGCACACCATTTTAATGGCAAAATTACATTACTTTTCTTGACATAGCTCGAGCTTGGAGCTCATGAGGTTTTTATAATCCAAACAGCAAGTAAATGGAGTGTGGAAATTAGGTCCAGGAGATCCCAGTTTGAACCCTGCTCATTTGCAATGCATACAGGATTCATTTGTGCCATAGCACACAGCTTAGTGTTGTTGTGAAAATAAAAAGGAGTAAAAATATAAACTACTCTGAATGCCCTTGAGGAAAAGCTGAGGATGTGCTGAGGCTGAGCAATCATGAAGGAATAGCGTTGCCAGGCAACATCATTTGCACTACTGTACCGCTTCCAAGGAAAACCTGGAAGTGACGTAGGGTAGCACTAGGAATCACAAGAAACTATATGGTAAAACCTGAAGTAGTACTGGTCCCAATAGTACCCTTCCAGGACTGTTTCGGCTCAGGAAAATGATTCTGGGGGCATACTGAAGCCTCTTCTCCACATGTATCACAGTTGTGATCTGAATTGGGCACCATGTACTACAGGTCTTGAGGAAGTCACATCTACTGCATAGGACACAAGGTGGGAACCCTGACTTGGATCCAACCTATATACTCCATAATGTGTAAATTAGCTGACAAAGTACATCCAAGTAACCTCTGGATTGGGGCAAGTGAGTTCACTTCATGTTGGTGTGCATGAGAGTCCCAGTGATAATATTTCAGATGGCATTACGGTGATTTTCTTTCTTGTGCAAATCACAATAGAAAAGCAAAATCACTGACAGATTATAAAATATGATTGCATTTATAAAAATCTGATTGTGTATTTAAGTGTTTTAAGACACACATTTAAACAGGCATTCATATTTTACACTTATAAAATATATGCACATGACAAATATGAAAAGAGTATGATTACATGACAAGGATTAGCCTTCTGAAATTTGAGAAATTCTCTTTAGAATGTGAAATGATTGGCAACAGTAAAGGGAAGAGTCACAAAAAGGACACGAGTAAAGGATTATGATAAGCACAAAAATAAGCCTCAAAAACATGGCAAGAGATCAGAATAGAGTAGAAGGATAAAATGCAACCTTTCCATCTCTGACAAGTGCCAAGATAGATGAACTCAGGAGCATCACCCTTGTCTGCAAAAATTATGTTTGTTGCCACATGTTGAATTACTTAACACGCTTCCTTTTTCAAAGGGCATTTTGAGGGGCTGTGGCTCAGTGGTAGAGCATCTGCTTGGCATGCAGAAGATCCCAGGTTCAATTCTTGTCACCTCCAGTTAAAGGATCTGGTGGTAGATAATGGGAATGACCTCTGCCAGAGATCCTAGAAAGCTAGTAGACAATACTAACTGTGATGGATGAATGGTCTGATTCAGTATAGGGCAGCTTCATATGTTCATATGAGCCTAATTCATTAATGGCATCTAAATAGGGAATATGCTTTACAGTGCCATCCTAAATATGCTTTCCTGGAGTAAGTCCTGTAGACCAGTACGACAGACCCATCCACTTCCCTCCCTCAGAGGCAAGATTTTCCCCCATTTTTCTCCCCCTTTCAGACTGAGCAGCCCTAGTGGTCTGTTTTCTTCTTTCCTGAAGAACTCTGGCTATCCCAACCTGTCACAGTATATTTTTCCTGCAGGTTCACCTGAGGAAAGGGTCAGGATCACCCTTTAACTTACGCCACTGAAATGGCACTTAAGACGTTTTGAAATTCAATTTTTTTTCAACATAGAGAGGAAAGGTCAGGTGAAATCAGGGGTTAGAGATTCCTAAGGTAACACAGTATCGATAACTCTGAAGTAAAATCAGTACATACACAGACTTTAGTTCTTATTTTTCAGGCTAATGAGAATTTCTTAAGTTATTCACAGTTACTTAAATCTTTATGTTGAGGGGCTTTTGTTCCACTGTTTTCCCCAAACCCTCCAGTACACTTTCTTTGACTATTCTCCGGCTCTTTTGATTTCCAGAAGGCTGGTCTACTCTTTCCAGTACCCAAACGCCTTATCTTGAAACACCAGTACTTGTCTTGAGATTTTAACTGACTGTTAAGGCTTCTACAGGCAGTTTCTAACCACACCAGACCAGGGATCTCTCCACTCTTCATAGCAAACTCCCTGTTTGATTGGGTAGGGAAATTCTCCTTTCACTAGAAGATCTATCCCCTTTCTTTGGCCCGAATGGGAGTCTTCACCTATCTTCCCAAACTTTCTTGCCAACTTTCCCCCAATACTGTGTCTGTGTAAATTTGCTCTCAGTTAAGGTTGAAATTTGACTCACCTCAGTCAAGGCAGAAATCTGACTGACTCTCTCCTCAGCATGCAGCTCTCAAGTCTTTCTCAGCTCAGCTGATGCTAAACAATCAGATTGCTTGGAGCAGCCTGTCATTCAAGGCGCTCTGTTTCTGTGAAGAATTTACCCTTCATAGTCCTTTAGCTTTTCTTCTAAGCTTTTAAAAAGTGCAATCCATCAGAACCCACTAACAAATTCACTCTTAGTTATTCAATAGTATTATTGTACCTGTAAAACCATACATAAGGTATGCACAGTTTCCCACAATTTAGTCCCATTTAACCAAGTGTAAGGGATGTAGAATGGTACAGTATAGCCTGATTTTTATTAGATCTCAGAAGCTAAGCAGGGCCAGTACTTGGATAGGGGACCACCAAGGAAGACTTTGCAGAGGAAGGCAATGGCAAACTACCTTTGCTTCTGACTTGCCAGCATGGTGTAGTGGTTAAGAGTGGTGGAATCTAATCTGAAGAACTGGGTTTGATTTCCCAGCCCTCCACATGAAGCCTGCTGGGTGACTTTGGGCCACTCACAGTTCCCTCAGAATTCTCTCAGCCCCACCTACCTCAAAAGGTGACTTTTCGGAGGAGAGGAAGGCAAGGCAATTATAAGCCACTTTGAGACTCCTTAAGACAGAGAAAAGTGAGGTATAAAAACCAACTGTTCTTCTTCTGCTTCTTGTTGCCTTTGAAAGTGCCCTGCTGGGGTCACCAGAAGGTGGTTGTTACTTGACAGCACATAATGCATATATAACCAAATGTGACTGACTTCCAAGCAAACATACATAGGATTAGGATGCTGGCTCTATCCAGACAATCCCACTTTCTGCTTTATTAACACTTAAAAAAAAAGATAATATTTTGTTTTCTTTTTGAATGCCTCCTATGTTTGGAGATATAAGCCAGAAAAAGACAGAGAAACTACTAATGCGATGGTTTTTAGCCCCATAGGTAAAATACTACTCTTAATGGGATTTATTTCTATGAAGCCAAAAGCTGAGAGATGAGAGAACAGATGCCTAAAGGTCTACTTTTTTTGGCTTTTTCAAAACCTGTAGTACGTAAGCGGAGTTCTGCTTCATGATGCCTTTGAAAATCCAATTAAGAATACCATAATTTGTAGGATAGAACTAATTGAAAGGAAGCCCCTTTTAATCTTGGATTAGAATTTGAAAGTTTCCTGAAGTTTTTACTGGGCAGCCCTCACAGCTCATATAGCTAAATTTTGCAGCTATATGAGGATGTTTGCAATTTGGTAAGAGCTACCTCCATTCTAACACCAACATTTTAAAATTATTCTTTCTATTCATTTTTCATGTGTTCTAAAGAGATAATAGAAAGTCCACCTAAGTTTCCTATCAAAACACACCTCAGTACCCAAAACTTATACCTTGAGGACATGTTACAGTCCACTGGCTAGCAGAAATTTATATAATGCTATATCAGGAGTCCCCAACCTTTTTCAGCCTGTGGAGACCTTTGAAATTTTGACACTGGGACTGGTTGTGGGTGCAGTCATAAAACAGCTGCTAGAGGAGGGGGAGCCACACACATCCAAGAAAGCCAAGCATGGTGAAGAAGAGGGGTAGCTTAACACACTGGGAAAGAGGAGTGAGATATAGAATCACACCAACACTGTATCGGTAGGGGCCACCAAAGCAATCTGCACAGCTGATCAGATCTTCAGTGGCCAATCAGAAGCTGTGCTGGGCAAGAGCCCCACCTGGCCCCACCCACTATCTGAAAACTCTTGGCAGGTAGGGGTCAGCAGGCACCATGGTCCCGTGGGCACCACCTTGGGAATCCCTGTGTTATATTATCAGTGTATCAGAGTTTGGTACTGTGGACACAAGCATTTCTTTATTACCATGGCAGAACAGCCCTGCTTACCTGCTGACATCTGTTTGGCTTTCCAAGGCATCTAGGCACCAGTGGCTACCCAAGTCTCTCAGTGAGGCCCTACTATCCTGGCCTGCTTGACCCTTGGAGGGGTTTGCTTTCCCTTTTTCAGCAGTGCTGCTACCAACTGGCCATTTTAGGAATTACCCACCAAGATGGCCAGTGCTTTCTACTTCCTTTTCTGTGTTGCCATTCTAAGGCCCTGCCTTATGCCTCCATCTCTTTATACCCAGGGACTGGTTACCATGGGGATGTCTTTCCATACCCAGAACTAGGAATGCACAAGTTCCATTCAGATTGGGATCATGGTGGGAAGGAAGACAGGGCTCCAGCCTCAAGCCTCACATAACATGTGAGTAGGGCCTAAGCCACAATTGCAATGGCACCAGATTCAGAGTAGCCACCAGTTTTTGGAACCAGACAGAAGGCGGTTTCTCCCAAATAGCAAATCTCTATCAAGTATTTCCCAGCTTCTTGCCCTGCACTGGATAGCCCAGGCAGATCTCCTCAGATCTCGAAAACTAAGCAGGACCAACTCTGTCAAGAACTTGGAAGGGCGACCTCCAAGGAATACCATTGCCCAGGACAATTTAGACAAACATAACAATTCTTCAGCCTACAAATTTCAAAATAAATGAAATTAATAGGATCCAAAACCATGCAGTGCTAAGCAGAGTTACATGTTTCTAAGTCTGTTGAAATCAATTATACCTGTAAGTTTGTTCAAGATGTTCATGCTATCAGCAGCGAGAATAAATTTTCCATATGCTGAACATAGGGTTGCCAACTATGGCTTGGGGGATTTCTAGAGCTTTGAGGGCAGTGGCTGAGAAGGGTTGAGAAGGGTGGGGAGGGAGCTCAGCACTTATGTGGCACAAGAGAGTGCACCCTTTTAAGCTGCCCTTTCCTCCAGAGGAACCGATTTCTGTAGTCTGGAGGGAAACTGTAATTCTGGAAGAACTCCAGGCCTGACCTGGAGGTTGACAACCCTAGTTGCAGAACATAAAGACTATGACAAGAGCCCTGACATGGATAGCCCAGGCAAGCTCGATCTTGTCAGATCTCGAAAGCTAAGCAGAGCCGACCCTAGCAAGTACTTGGAAGGGAGAGCTCCACAGAATACCAGGGCCATGACACAGAGGTAGGCAATAGTAAGCTACCTCTCTGGAATGTCCAAGCCTGCTAGGGGTCACCAGAAGTCCACTGTGACTTCCAGACATATACACACATGCACACAATACAAAAAAAAAAAAGAAAAGAATCTGACAAGACTATATTTCCCATGAATTGGTTATTAATTTAGGGCCAAATATGCATTACTCTGGGGATCCATTATCAAATGCCTCTTTATGTAGCTTTAAAAAGTAGGGAGGAGCTGGTTTGGATTGGGGACATGGTGCTGGGAGATAAGTCTTCCCCCCACACAAATACCACTTGCCCAATCAACCTTACCCTTATTGGTGTGGGAAAATAGCTATTCTTTCTTTGCTTTTCTTCCTTTCTGTGACTAATAGCAGCCTTGGTAGGATTGCCAACTCCAGGTGTGGCCTGAAGGCCTGCTGGAATTACAACTGATTTCCAAATAGCCAGTGATCTCCAACTGATCTCCAAATAGCCATTGGGGGGATCCTGGGACCTCTCCAGGATCTTCACATGCACAGTGCAATGACGTCACCCAGAAGTGACATCATCAGGTCGCTGCCATCAGGAACGTGATGCTCTAGTTTTTGGGCAAAACTTTGTGGGTTTTAGCCAATTTTACCACAGAGTTTTGCCCAAAAACTAGAGCATTGCCGTGCAATATTGGCAACATGATGAAATCACTTTCAGGTAACATCATAAAGTTGCCTTTTGGGCCAATTGGGGGTGGGATTTTCCCCCATCAGCCAGCTGACTGGTGGTGGGGAAGTGCCCTGCAAAAGCGGGGGTTGTCCCACTCCAGGTGGGGGTCTGGCAACCCTATCTCCAGACTGGAAAGGAGTCCCTCTGGAGGAAATGGCTGCTTTGGAACATGTACTCTATGGAATTATACACTGTTTAGGCAGGGATTCTCCAAGTTCTCTCCAACCTGAGGACCCTCTCCCTAAAACCCTGCCGTCCACCCCCAAAATCTCCAGATATTTCCCAAGCCAGATCTGGCAACTCTAGTTCTCACACATAAAACTCATGTTGGACTAAATAATGTTAGTGTTTAAATTGTGACTGGATTTCTCTAGTGTAGGGAAGAGTCTACACCACATAGATTGAGTAGCTGAATGCCTCTGCCTTCTACTTCAGACAAAACTACATTTCCCAACTGTTCCAGCAACAGACATAGAGCTGGGAGTTTTGTGGTGTACTTTCCTGCTAGTTCCAGGCCATTGATGTTGAGTCTGTCTGGCACTTGTGCAGTGGGGGACAGGGTTGCCAACTTCCAGGTGGTGGCTGGAGATCTCCTGCTATTACAACTGATCTCCAGGTGACAGAGATCAGTTCACCTGGAAAGAATCCCTGCCTTGGAAGGTGGACTCTAGGGCATTTTAACCCATTGAAGTCCCCCCCTCCCCAAATACTACCTTCCTCAGCCTCCACTCATAAAATCTCCAGGTATTTCCCAACCCGGAGCTGACCACCCTGGGGGGGGATACCATGTGTTGTGCTGGATGAATTGTCTGAACCTGCTGAAGGTAAGCAGGCACAGTGTGAGGGGCAGAAGGTCCTCAGCCACATGCAGACTCAGCTCTGGAGGTGGTAATGTCTTAAAGATAAAGAAGCTTGTGTAAAAAGGCCTAGAAATTGTACATTTCCCAACTTCTCTGTCATCAGTCTGTGTTGGCTTCCATATTATATACCTTAAATTGGCACTAATTCCAGAGAAGCCGTTCTGTTAGTCTGTTGTGACAAAACAGATTGGAGATATAACAGTTTACAGATGAGTATGTTTTTGTTCTTGCGTAAGCTTTAATGGAGCCTGAACTCATTTAGTCCCCTAAACTTTTCTCCAAAGTGAGGTTCTGGTACCTGATAGGATTAGAGGAATCTTCATCTGAAGTCATAATTCTGATCACTGGGCCATAGACATTGCAGAGAGACACCCAATGCATCATGGACCAATGTCTCCACTGTGCAGCTATTTTTGTAAATCCATTAATCTTTTAAAGGTACCCTATTAGGGCCAGAATTCATTGATACGCCACAGAATCTTCCTGTAGTAAAAATGCTCTTATATTTCAGCATCAAAGCTGCACTAATGCCCTCCCCATGGACACTCAGAGGACTGTTTATGTCTCCCATTGTTAATCAAGGCATGCATATATTTCTTTGAGTGCTGTTATTACTTCAGTGTCCAAGGGTGAAAATGTAAAAGGCATGGTAGCTATCTACAAATGCACCCACTCTAAATTATTGAAAAATGTGTTAAAAATATATGTTACAGAACAATGTGATTGTTAGTTTCAAAAGATGTTAAAAGTGCTTAGGAGTTGGACTTCAGTAAGGATTAAACTACATGTCTTGTTTGATCCTTAAAAGCAGCCATGGAGGAGGGGAGGGCCAGGTGAATTGTGGCTGAAGTGGATCCCCACGAGGGTTTTCAGCTCCGGGATGGGAAGTACCTCAAGATTTGGAGAGGGTGAGACTTGGGGAAGGGAGGGGAGGGGCCTCGGCAGGGTGTAATGCCACAGAGTTCACCCTCCAAAGCAGCCATTTTCTCCAGGGGGACTGATCTTGGTTGTCTGGAGGTCAGTTGTAATAGCAGGAGATCTCCAAGTGCCACCTAGAGGTCGGCAACTTATCCCCGCACACACTTGCACATAGTTATAGAGAAAAAACATAAAGAGTAGAATTAGGTCCTTCCCACATTTGTTTGCCACTCAGGATTTTCTCAGTCTTCAAGTCAAGGCAATTTAAGCAAAATGGCATCTAAAAACCCGGGGCAACAGTGGCCTGAAACTGGGCTGACCACTGAAAGGAGGTAATGTAACACAGAGCGGGGGAGGGGGGACCCAGAATAAAAAGAAGGTTGAATGATATTTTAGGACAGAATTGCTTGGCGGACACCACGGTGAGCGTGGATTAAGAGGAGAGTGCAGCAAGGGCCTCAAAAGACTACGAGATGCTGGTAGTACAGTCGGTGACTATTTCTGTGTAAAACTTAAATATGGTCATCAACTATTTATGTTGTGACTAGTCACTATGTGCTTATCTCTGTGTTTTAAATAGAAATCTCACAGCCTGTTCTTGGTGCTGGTGGGGGGGCAACAGTGGGAGGGCTTCTGGTGTCCTGGCCCCACTGTTGGACCTCCTGATGGCACCTGGTATTTTTGGCCACTGTGTGACAAAATGTTGGACTGGATGGGCCATTGGGCTGATCCATCATTGGCTTCTCTAATGTTCTTATCTTTTTATGAATCTCATGGGTCTTTTGCCAGATAGCCAGTTCTTATCTCACCACCACACACACACACTGGGCGGTCCTGGCAAAAACCATTCTCTCTTTAGTCCCCATCTAAAACATTTGACAGCCAGTGTGAGGCAGTGGTTAGATTCTTGGGCTAGAGGATGAGAGAGGTGGGACAAATCGCCTTTTAGCCATGGTGTTTGCTTCATGACCTTTAACCAAGTTGCTTTCTCTTTCTGTCAGCCTAACCTAGTTCGTAAGGCTGTTGTGAGAATTAAAGGAGGGAGGTGAGAACTATGTATGTTGCCCTGAGCTCCTCGGAGACAGAATGAGATAAAAACCCAACCTTGGATTCTGCACAGGAGGTGATGCAGCCCTCTCCATTTCCCTCCTATCTCTGGGCATATGAAGGTTTAACATCATCAAAATGTAGATACCTGCCTGAAAACCATTGTAGAGCTCAGCCATATATCTTCTGAGCATTTCTTTTACTTGTCCTTTGCCATATTTCCATCTGATGAAGCTTTCTCTTTGCTTACATCTGCAATCATAAATAACACATATTGCTAGTGAAAAATAGGTGTTTGCCATATGACTTAACTTTCTTTGGCAGTAATGTACTGCACTATCCCTGGATGCAGTCACAACCGGTACTTGTCCCCTGTGCATTTGATTCACTGAGAGTACACCCAAGGCTAAAAATAAGTGCATATTGAAACACATGTGGTAGCTTTATCCCTGGAGGTATATGTGACACATGCGGAGAGAGTCGCCTCCAGACAAAAACTAATTTATGCATTACTTCCATCTTGCTCCTAAAACTGCAGGAGTTGAGGCTTTGTGTCCACAGAACTTCCAACACCTCTTAAGGGAATCCATATCCTCTTTTGCAATCACAGGAGATTATTCCATTTCTTTTAATCAATGTGACAATTTCCCCTTTTGAAAGATCTCAAGCAAATATCAAAACTGAGACCGTTATGTTGCCCTATTCTAAATCAGGCTTCAAATACCTAACATGAACAAGGAAATCCAGACTGGTACTTTGTCCTCATTTGACTTCTTGTTTTGTATTCTTCTTATATTCTTTTGTTTCCCTCTTATATGAATTGAAGCCGTGAGACTTTATATCGATGCCATTTTGTGTTACCTTATATTACATGTTCCCTTTGTCTGTCTCTGTCTGTCTATCTTACACACCCCATATAGCTGAAATCCTAGTAAAAGCCCTAGCAAATAAAATGGCCTTACAGTGCCTCCTAAAAACTTTTAAAGATGACACCACCTTCAGGAAGCCCTCAAAAAGGTGGGAGCCATATTGAAAAGGACCAGGCTCTAGCAGATGTCACGTGGACAACCTTAAGTGGGGGAGCAGCCAGGAAGTGGCAGCCTGAGGACCACAATTAGCTCACCGAGACATATGGGGAGAGATAGTTCTTCAGATATGTGGTTCTGAGGCCACAAAAGTTGTGGCCTTTAAATGTTAGGATGAGAGTCGATGAACCAGATGCTGCTGACTGTGCCAGTCTGCCTTCCCAGCAGCAAGTCAGGGACCGTGAGCACCTCCAAGCTCTTAACCAGTTCGGCAAATGCCAACTCTACTGCATCCAAGACTAGTGGAGTGAGTTCCTGCAAAGCATCATCCCTTCCCAATCAGCATTACCTCGTATCGCCTGGATTCAGTTCCAGCTTCTTCTGCCTTAGACACATCATATGACATACGCTGAATGTATAAACTGCTTATAAATTTTGTCTTCCTACACACTGTGTACCAATTGAATACAAGAAACAAATCATCAGTATGAGCAACAAAAATATGTGGAACAAAGCTATTGACAATAACAGCATACAAAAATAAATGAAAGGTCGTATTAGGTCATCCCAACGGGCTTAAGGTCACCCAACGAGCTTCATGGCAGAGGGTTTTGTAACTGGCTCTCTCCAATCCAGGTCTGACACTATATTTTATTTTATATATTTATTTTAAACATTTATTAGCCACCTTTCTTGCTTACGGAGCACAAGACGGTTTACAGTATCAATCAGATACATAAAATGGAGTACATAAAAATACATAAAACCAAAATTTTAAAGCACAGTTTAGAACTGCTTTATTCAAATGTGGTCCTTAGTAAAACTGTCTTCAGCTGCCTTCTAGTGAGGAGGCCAGGTGCACCTTCTTGGGGAGGTTGTTCCATAATCATGGGGCTGCCACTGAAAAGTCCCTGACATGTATCCACCAAACAATTTGCTTTGCTTGGGACTAGGGGTGGGCATGAACTGGGAAAATGCAGTTCAGTTGATGGTTTGTGGCATGCCCCATTTGCAAACAATGAACTGACATGGACTTTTAGCCATATCACAAATTGGAAAGGTTTGTGAGGTGGTAGAATGCCCCCCAGCATGCTAGGGGCACCAAATTCACTGAGTATCTCCAGCTGACTCTCCTCTAGCTGCCGTCCAAGTTTGGTGAGGATTAAATTTATGGATTCTGAGTTATCCCCCCCCCAAGAAAGTGTCCCCAGGAAAGTGCTTTCTGGGGAAATGACCGCCTGTCATTTCCCCAGAATTTTTTCCCCCCTGGGGCACCTTCTATAGGTGGTCATAACAGACCCTCTAAATCCAATCATTTTGGCAGGTGCAGGAGGTTCAGAAGTGTATAGAATGAATCATGTCCAAGCTAGAGACACCAAATATACAGGCTCTCTGGCTGACTCTCCTCCAGTTGCCCTCCAAGTTTGGCGAGGATTGGATTTATGGGATCTGAGTTACATCCCCCCAAAGACGGTGTCCCCAGGAAAGTGCTTTCTGGGGAAATGACTGCCTGTCACAGGTGGACATTTTGACAGGCACAGGTTCAAGAGGTTCAGGAGTGTATAGAATGGACCCTGTGCAAGCTAGAGACATCAAAATACAGGGAACCTCCCCCGGATGCTCCTATACACGCCCTCCAAGTTATTGCTTTGAAGTTTTGTAAACATTTTGATCAAGCTGAGACAGTCTGTCTGGAAATGCATCTGCTCACAAACTGGCACGAATCTCCATGAACAGCTTGAAAATTTGTAGAAAGTTTGTGCCGATTGACCTGCCACAAACTTCACTTTATGAACCACGAGCTGGTCAAAATTCATCACGAACTTTAGTTCATGAGCTAGTTTGTGCCCATCCCTAGATGGGACAGTCAGGAGGGCCTGTCCCTTGATCTTAATTCCAAGGCAGGAATGGATGGGAGAAGACAGTCCCTCAGATACCCCAGTCTTGAGCCATGCAGGGCCTTAAAGGTCAAAAACAACACCTTAAATTGGACTTGGGAGGGAGTGGTTCAGTAGCCAGTGTAATTGCTGTAATACCAGAGTCACATGTTCCTGATAAATGATCCTGACTAGTAGCCTAGCCACAGCATTCTGCAGTAGCTGCAGCTTCCAAACACTCTTCAAGGGTAACCCCTAGTAGACTGCATTGCAATAGTCCTCCCTAGATGTAACTAAGGCTTGGATCACTGTAGCTAGGTCTGACTGACACAGGAATGGACAAAGTTGATCCTAGTGCTTAGCATTAATAATATATAGCAGTTATATAGATCTTCTAGGTGTTTAAAGGGCTTTACATACATTAGGTTGGATCATGACTAAATTGGCAGTTTCATGTTGTTCTAAAGGTCCCTCATTCTCCAGGAGCAGCATTCCATGGAGATCACTGGTCTGTAGAGGGAGGCAGGAAAGTTTCATTCTGCTACTAGAAAATTTAGTCTGGATCCAATCCATTGTCTTGTTAGAGTTATCAGCACTGGCTTAGCAAATAGTAGGATATTTGGAGGACAGTGCCTGAGGAGGATGGAGTTTGAGGAGGATGTGATGTCACTTCCGAATGACGCTCTGAAGAATTCCCCTAATCTCTATGGTAAAGATACAGAGGGCATTTTCCAGCCATTTTTTCTCTTGCTCCTCAGTTTCCCAAGGCCTGTCTGTCTCTGTCTATCATTCTTCCTACAGTTATAACCTTGACCAGAAAATAAAATAATAAAATAAAATAAAATAATGCCTTACTTGATGTTTTTCTTCTGATGTTTAATTATTGCCCCTAAACATTTTGCCACAGGCAGAGTAACAGAATCATTTGTATCTGATAATAACCATGTCACCTGTGCCCTTGTACTACCAGATGCCTCATTAGACCTTTTCATCATTTGGAGTAAAGGTAGGGTTGCCAGTTCTGGGTTGAAAAATACCTGGAGACTTTGGGGGTGGAGCCAAGAGAGGGCGGGGTTTGGGGAGGGGCCTCAGCATGGTACAATGCCATAGAGTCCACCCTTCAAAGCAGCCATTATCTCCAGGGGAGCTGATCTCTGTCAGCTGGAGATCAGTTCTAAAAGCGGGAGATCTTGAGGTCCCACCTGGAGGCTGGCAACCCTAAGTAAAGGAGTGATTAAACTGGCCCTCAACTCATTAAATATGTGACATTCCATAATCATATGCTCAAAAATTTCAACTTTATCAGATGAGCATCTACATATTCTATTTTATATGGCACTTTTTAATATCTACCCTCCAAGACTGCTGACAGAAGAGAATTCATTCTGGCCAAAGTAAAAGCTCTTCTGAAATTGGTTTCTCAAGGTCAGTGAATTTGGACTGAGAGTGGGGGTTTACCCACTTCAGGCAAGCAAATCACAAGCCCATATCTTGCCGTCCATAAGTTAATTAAGGGAGCAATCCTAAGCAGGTCCACTCAGAAATAAGTCCCATTTTATTCAGTGAAGGCGTACTCCCAGGAAAGCTTTCTTAGGATTTCAGCCCATCATCATCTGGGGGGATGCTGAGGCTGGCTGCAACTTTCTAATTCACAGCTCAGTCTCTAAACAAATCTATCCATGTACGTATATCTATTTTTTATCCCACCCTTCCTCCATGACATTCAGAGTGGCATACATGGG
This sequence comes from Gekko gecko, assembly GCA_029375565.1. Lineage (NCBI taxonomy): Eukaryota > Metazoa > Chordata > Lepidosauria > Squamata > Gekkonidae > Gekko > Gekko gecko. The sequence goes on along the minus strand of JAPDNY010000003.1, from coordinate 36,550,240 downwards.
TCACTCCCCCCCCTTTGCTTTCATAAAAAAAGTGTGAGATAGGTTAGGCTGAGACATCCAGTGGGCCTTATGGCTGAGTGGAGTTTTGGACCCAGGTGTCCTACCTAGGGCCTAGTCTTACACTCTGACCGCTATATCTCACTGTCTCCAATAAATCAAATTCATTTTAAGGATATTTTTTTAAAAATTAACTAATACCATTGGGTAAGGAGTTTCATAAATAGAAGAATGAGGGGGAAAAGATGTGAAGTGAAGGAAGAAGTACAGCATTAAAAAGCAACGGAGAACCAGAAGAATGTAAAAATGAGAGTGGATTCTTCTGAAAATTTCTGCAGACTGAAGCATTTCTGTCAGAGGAGCATGACTTCTCTACCCCCCCTTCTGCTGCATCCCAGACTGCTCCAGGGGGACAGGGACCCTCAAGCACAAGGGGAGAGTCAGAAGAATGCCATGGAAGGAGGAAATTTGTGAATCTATCTCCCCCTTGTATGAACAGAAGTAAACAGTGGAAATCAGAGATGAAAAGTGAGCCGAAGCTATAGAATACATCTTTTATAAAGTAACCGGTGAGGAGAAATCAATTATTTGTGTGCAGGAAAAAAGTAAGGCAGGTGATGGGATTCCAAAGAGAAAACAGAGGTTCCAAGTGGGAATCAAGGAGACCAACAAAAACATTATCACAATAATCCAATAAGTTGTTACAAAATAAGAGAACAGTCCAAGGTATGGGCAGAAAAAGCATTAAAGAGCATGAATTTTAGCTGGCAACTGACAATGACTTTGATAATGATGAAATCTCAGAAGAAAAATAATACCAAGATTGTTAGCTTGAGGAAAAGGAGAAATGATAACATCAGCACTCGTCAAAGAAATAGAAGGAATGGGAAGGGAAGAGACTGGAGGAAAAATAAGAAATTCTTTCTTTGAAAGATTTAACTTCAAAGAGCAAGCAGGCAGCCATGAGGAAAGAAAGAGCAAGGAGACCAGATGAAAGATCAACAAAAGAAGATGACGGATCAGAGAACAGCTGAATATCATCAGATAATACTGAATGCCAAAAGACTGAATGGAAAAATCTGCAAGATGGTAATAATAACTGAGAGGCAAAGGCCAAGAACAGAACTTTGAGGAACCCCAATTGGCTGGGAATGGGAGGAAGTGATGGACAAAATGGTAGCAGAACCACAATAAATATATTTAGCAACATAAGATGATAAACAAGCCATAAGGCCATTCGGGAAAAACATAATTTCACAAGGAATAAAACATCCCAGTGTATTGAAAGCAAGTGAATAGATCAAGAAAACAGAATATGGGCACTTAGAATGATTAATTACAAAAGGCAGGTTCTTATTGTTGAATGGTAACCATAGGCTTGGATCCAGCATAGCATTTCCGTGGAGAGAACCATTTCTGCCCACAAAGTGTGACTTGCTCACCTCCACTCTTCTGGAAGAAATTAAAGAATAGAATCAGTAGCACAAGTGGAATCAATTATAGAAGGACTGCCTCCTTCTGTATTGTCCAGTCTACCAGTTAAGATCCTCTTCTCAAGCCCTGCCTTCTGCTTCCCTGCCTGTGGATGGTGACTTGATACATGGCTTTTTCCATGGTGGCACCTCATTCTCTGGAATGTCCTCCACCTTGAGGCTCACTTGAAATCAACCTTACTGTCATTCAGGACCAAAATGCTTCTTTTGACCTCAGTTTTTAACTGACAGGTTCCATCTTTTTAAAGCTGTTTTTATGGTCTGCTTCTAGCTTGAATACTGTTTTCTGAATATTGTTTCAGGCTGCTGAATGTTTTGTGCCATTTTTATGTCCCTGGTTTGTGTTTATGATTTCTTAATTATTCACAATTTCTTATGTTGTTGTTTCTACAATTTTATTGTTTTGTTTATTGTTTAGTTTTTACTTTGGCGACCTCCTTGGGCAGGGCTTTGGAGAAACATTTTTGAATAAATATTAAATATTAAAAATTAAACAAGTATTTTTGGATGGAACCAGAAGAATGAAAAGGCTATCCAAAGAAATGGTATAGAAAGAAAAAAAGAAAGAGAATGTTTAGAAGATAGGTAGGTAGGTAGGTAGGTAGGTAGGTAGACAGACAGACAGACAGACAGACAGTATCTATGTATGTGTGTATATATAGACAGACAGACACAGAGAGAATCTATAGAATACTGAGTAAAAGAAACAGAGAAATGAACAGTTATTGATGTATCATGAAAAAATAACTGAGCAGAAACCCATCAAGAATTGGGGAAAGGAGGAGTAGAAGATATAACAAGGAAAAGAGTAGAAGAGGTAAAAGGAAAAGAGATGTCAAGAAAATCAGTGAAAAGGAATCAATGTTGGAAAAGTAAGATTGTTTAGCAGATAGGATGCCAGACAAAAATGAAGCAATTGTAAACTTATGGTGTATGAAATAAACGATGCCTTGAGACTTTGCCCCATTAATGCTCAGCAACCCAAGTACAAGAACAAAGTGAACACCATGAAGAAGAAAACATGGAGAAAGGCAATGTGAATGAAGAGAGAGAACAGCAGGGAAATCAATTGCAGAGTTAAATAGTGAAACAGATTCTCTGACAATGAAGGGGTGGTGAATGGGAAAGTAAAGGAGGTAATTGTGAAGAAAAAAGGAATAACAATCTAAAGAGATCACACAATGTAAAATGCAAAAGAGACAATTAGTGATTCACCAGTGAAAAAGGTGAATTAATAAAACCAAAAATGCATCAGATCCAAAGCATGACCTGCAGAGTGAATCCAAGAAGACTGAGCCTTCTATTCATCAGACTGATTGAACTGAATATTGAAAACACTTAGAATAAGAACATGAGAATATTGCAACAAAAAAGAAAGCCATGGGACCGAGGGGACCATGCTACAATGTGAACGAGAGAAATATAAAAATCCAAAGGAAGAGGTGCTGGAATCCAAGTCTCAGAGGAAACATTAGATGGAACCGTCACCTTAAGAGTCGAATGACAGGTCGATAGAGTGCAAGAAAAGAAAATAGATGGACAGAAATCGAATTAAACACTCAATGGAAACCAGGTCCAGCAGAGCCTGGATTCAAAGAAACATCACTCACCAGCTTCAGCAGGTGAGATGGATTAATGGCATATGGAAAGGGACCAAGCAAACAGTAAAAACAGATTCAGTCAAGGCAGCCAGTCACGATGACAAACACCATCAATGTACAATAGGATGACTTCCACCTGAGTGTTGCTTAGGGCCAAGTAAAAGCAGGGAAGCAGATGATGGCTAAGGACCACTCCTCTGCAGCAGCACAGTATCTTGCTATATAGCGGGCTGCTGAAAGGGGATGGGATTTATCCTGATATGCTAAGTAACTTTGCAAAGCAGCAATTTGGCAAACATTGCTGTCAAGTTGCCTCCTTAACATAATGTTGTTTAGGACCAGGGCTGGTTCCAGATTTTGGGGGGCCCTGGGCATACAATTGACAGGGGGCCCCGTACTACCCACTCACCCCCATCTGTCTCACTTGTGCCTCCTCCCACTGCCCATGCTTACAACTATCTACACTGCCCACAGCCCTTTCCCTGATGGCACTGGACAATGTGTGCAGCTGGATGCTTGGGTGGCAGAGCACTCACAAGTGAGCAGTCAGGGAAATGGCACGTGGGGGGAGGGTCATCAACAGCGGTCCCTGCCAGAAGCCCCAGGCCCTGGAAGCTGCCCCACCTGCGAGTATGTTGATCCTGACCCTAACACCATCACTCCAGTCTGGTGACACATGGAACACATACAGCCCAAATCGGTGCACCTTTACTCTGTGTTCAACAGGGCACACTTCCAAGTTGGTATGCATAGGATTACAGCCCACACCGACGAGGTTCCATGGGTACACGTGATGCTGTGTGTGCAGTTGCTTTTGATGGGCACTATACCCACATAAAGCCCACTTCTGTCCATGTTTACTTTGTGTTCAGTGGGGCAAACTCCCAAGTTAACATGCATAAGATTACACCCCTTAGAGATCAGGCATTATGGATACTATGCATGTCATTCCCATTGCTGGACAGTGCACAGATGATACAAGTTCCTGTTGTTGGACTACTAACACGGTTGAACAAAGTTCTGAGTCCAGTGGCTCCTTTAAGACCAACAAAGCTTTATTCAAGGTATAAGCTTTCGTGTGCAAGCACACACCTTGGATAAAACTTTGTTGGTCTTAAAGGTGCCACTGGACTCAGACTTTGTTCTGCTACTTCAGACCAACATGGCTACCCACCTGAGTCTGCGAACATGGTTGATAGTGTAAGCTTTGCTAGTGCTAGTCGTATCTTTAGAGAAGGTGGGTGGCCAAATCCCAGACTGGCCGTGATACCCCCCACCACTTGTTTAGATCCGTGTGCATACATTCAACTTGCTGTGGCACTCAGGGGTCACAGGGCCCCTGCCTTTCCATTGAGAAAAACAAAACCAGAGCAGGATTGTGCTGTTATATTGCTTGAAACTGGAAATAACCTTTTCTGTTCTTGAAAAAAAAAATTAGTCTCAGAGACAACCTGCAAATTGATTCTGAAGGGTAAGCAGACCAATCAGTCAATACCGCATAAACCTGGCTGTCAGAGACAACCAGAGTCAGACAAAAGAGCACCCAGCCTTCTTCGTGGAAAGGGATAAATGTAATACAAGCTGAATTCTTATAGACTAGAGGACACAAAGCCATAACAAAGAGCATCAACTGATATGAAGTTTGGCTCATCATAAAGGCACAAGAAAGCCCAAGAAAATGGATTACTGCTGGTAAAACCAGGGAAGTGCACCTGGGTCACTGCTGAAGAATATGATCATCTGTCCCTTCAGAGACTGTGAGCTGCACATCTCTCTGAAGAATGTGATTACAAGTATTGGTCACTAACGTGCAGGGATCATCCATTCTGTTTAAGCTTTTGTTTGAAAAGGATTGGCAGGTTTTTACCAGGGCTGTACAAAGGCAAACTAAGATGGCTAGATGAACAGATGGACAGACATGGAGGCTGAGTGATGGATACAGTCCCCGAGCTCAACAACATTGATTACAAATGTGGTTCATAAATGAGTTGGTGATTACCCACGCTTTTTAGTCTAATATCTCATATGTTTTTACACAGAATTATTTAAGCATGGTTGTCTTTACAGAAAATAATATCAAGGCAATCCAGCTGCACCTTTAAGACTATTTATTTAGAAGAGCTGGTTTGTATACCATGTTTTTTTCTACCTTAAGAATCTGTGTAGTATATCAAATAAGCAGTAAAAGGGAAACATCAAGTGAAGTCCAAAGCCTGCAAAACTAATCTCCTGATCCTTACCTTATTTGTTTATTTACTTCATTTCTTAGAAACATGTTTCTAAGGCTAAGGCTAAGGTAGAGAATACTTGATTAATTTTGCTCTTATGTGTTGTTATTCTTTGACACTGTTTTATCATCTTAACTGGACTGTATTACTCCCATTTTGTTTTTATTTATGTAAGACTATTTCTGCATTTTATTACATTTTATGCCATTAAAAGTTTCTGAAACTGAACTGGACTACTTCCTTTCTACTCAGCCTTTCTCCCCAATGGGGACACGAAATGGCTTTACATGGTTCTCCTCTCCTTGATTTTATCCTCACAACATCCCAGTGAGGTCGGTTAGGCAGAGATTGTGTGACTAGCCCATGGTTACCCAACAATCTTCCCTGGCAAAGGGGTGGGGGTTGAACCAGAGAACTAAATCTAATTGATGTCAGTGGGACTTAAGGCTGCATCCTACACAAGGGAGCAAGCCCATTATTATTATTTTTAATGGTTCCTGCCTCTCAGCCAAGGTGACTTTAAAAGAACCCAGATATCAGGTAATCGATGTGACAATAAAAAGGGGGTTGAATCTTACTGCTATTTTTTATTCCCCTCTCTTGCTGCAGATCTCCCACTAACCCCTCACAGTGTTCCTGGGGTTCCCCTGCTCCCCTAGGAGAAGCATTTGGGCATTTTGGGGTGCAGCAGGAGGGGGAGGTGAGAAAGTTACCTTACAAGGGCAGAAATCATTCCATCCCTGGCTATTTTCTCAGGGCTCCAAGTGATTAAGATCAGCAAAAGTGCCAGGAAATTAGTCATTATACAGGCAACTTCTCAGCAGGACAAAAATAAATAACCTCCCTTACTTATGATCAGGGAAAGGAGAAACACACATATGCACGCAATAAGATCAAACCAACCAGACAACATAAATAGATCAAGTAAACTCCAATATGAAGAAAATCTTTTACCTGATACCAAAACCTCAGATGGCAAGATGCCAGGTGTCTTTAGAGGTCTTCCATTGAGCCCCTGCACCTCAGCTCTGAGAGTGAAGGGTACACAGAGGAAGACCTTAATTAATGGGAGCAAGTAGTCCTTAAATACCCTAGTCCCAGATTATTTAGGGCCTCAAAGATAATAACTAGCATTTTGAATTGTGCTGATGCAGATGGGCAATGACAGCAGTACTTCTGTGATCATCCTAATAACTTGTCAGCAGTTTTGCAGGAATGTTTGTGCTTGATGAGGCTTATTTCTGGGTATGCAGGGGACTGGGTTGTAAATCCAATGAAACTGGTGAAATATATTTCTCAGTTTGAACAAACGAAACTGCCTTATACTGAATCAGGCCATTGGTCCGTCATGGTTGGTATTATCTACTCAGACTTGCAGCAGCTCTCTAGGGTCTCAGGCAGAGGTCTTGCATATCACCTAGTCCCTGGTCCTTTTAACCAGAGATGCCAGGAATTGAATGTGGGACCTTCTGCTTGCAAAACAGTGGGTCTTCCACTGAGCCACAGGCCCTCCCCTCCTCGGAATTAACTGAGCTTTTGGGGGGAAGAGAGTGGGAAGAATCCTCTGCAAAAGGTTTGATCCCCCCCCAGAAAATTCTGCAAAGCTTGGAAACAGACCAACTGTGTGGCATGCCTGATACGATGAAGTCACTTCCATGTGATGTCAATGTACCGTGGAGCCCCACATCACTCTTGGAAGACTCCCTCCCACTCCCCACCAGTGCGTCAACAAAACTTGGCAACCTTAACCCTTCCAGAGAAATTCCTGGAGTGTTGCTATGGAGTCTTGCCTCCCCACTCCTCAGTTTTTTAGGGATGAGAAACTGGAGCTGGGAGTGAGGAACTGGGAAGGCTATCTAGGCCTAGTTGTCTGTCAGCAGTTGTTCTCTAGTTTTGCTAGTAACTTGATATTTTGGTTTCAAATAAAGTCAATTATGGCATCATGTTGTAAGTGTGTGTGTGTAGCCAAGTACTTAATACCTTCTTCCCTCCTTTCCCACATGTAGCTAGGCTTACCAAATTGCAAATGAGAGGGAGAAAATGAGAAACAACAGCTGAGAGGCTTGCCTTACGTTGTCGAGTTTCTGCTATAAAGCTTTTGAGTATGTGCACATCTGCATTATCAACATGTTTTTATTCCTCTGGGCTGTTATTTATTAAAACATTTATATACCGCCTTTCCTCTTGGTTCAAGGTGACTTACAATAATAGTTAGGACACCTTAGATACAATCAAAATAATAAGCCCCAAATCTCCTCCCCTTAAAAGATGCCTGCTATTCTGACCCCCTCAAAAGGCAGGCCTGGCAGCTAATGAGTCAGGAGAAATTCAAATTACCGTGCAGTTCTCAGAGTTTATGCCGTTAAGTATCCATGGGACCTTTGTTCAAAACATGGAAAGTTTTACGTAACAGATTTTATTTAAGAAGCATTGCTTGGGGGCACGAAAACAGATGAGTTACTTATAAATAGCAGTTTGCTGCCTGCAAAATGCTCAGCCTAACAATAGCAATAAGGAAAGCACATCAAAGTAGTAACCAACTGTGGGCTATCCATTATTCATTCTCTGTACATAAGAAAAGGTGTCTTGTTAAAGAGAGATCTGTATTAGGGACAGATAAATGTTTTGGCCTAAATGCCAGAATCATTGCCATATCTATATATAAAGACATTGGTACTCCAGAAAACAAAGTATGGGAGTGTTAAATAGTGGGGGTTCCATGGATGAGCAGGCTCAAGTCTAGTGATCAGCTCTACTTTATTAGTGATTTCAGCAAGAGCAAGACAAGACCCCAGAGCCACAGCTTGGTTAAATAGCGTGCAATTGCCACACCCAAACACACCCCACTCCCAGTGATAGGCAATTTACATAGCGTTACTACTTGATTGGTTACTCCCAGAGTCCTGGCAAGCTATTGTTCTTATGCTCCAAGCTCAGCCAGTCTCTGGTGTGACATACCTGGAATGGTTCAGTCCCAATACAAAACCGGAGAAATAAGAGTTCTACTTAATGAGACTTACTAAGAGCAAGTTGAGCCCCAACAGTGTTGCTGGGCCCATTAGGGCTCACTGTAGGCCCTGGATGGAGAATGAGCTTGCTAGCCTACAGCCTGGGGTTGGGGAATCTCCCACCCCTGGCTCTCATTTCCTGCCACTACCTCTGCTGCAACTGGTGGGAGGAAATAAAATTTTTAAAAAATCACCATCAGCAACGGTGTGATGTTACTTCTGGGAAAAACCCGGAAGTGACATCAATCCTCTCTAGGAACCACCAGAAACTCTGTCATTTTATCATAGAGTTTCTAGTGATCCTTAGAGACGCATGATGTCATTTCCAGGTTATCCCCTGAAGTGACATCACACCATTGCTGCTGGGTTCCACCATGGCCCTGCCCTTCCGTCATCAGACCATGCCTGACAATCCTAGTGGAGCCCTGCACACCAAGTGAACTCATCTGGTATGCTGCGGTTCAACACACATTGCCTATCTCACATCTATAGAATCCTCCAGTCACTCAGAGTTTCCTTTACTTTATAGCAGGCTGGGCAAATAGTCCACTGCAAACAAAATACTAACACTGGCCACATTTAATATTTGCAAGCTACAACTGTGCATTAAACTATCTACATAATGTAACCAAAATTAAGAAAAGACTTAAATTTACTGCACTTTTTTTTTGGCCCCCCCGATGGGGAATTTTTTATTTGCATTTCTATAAAACTACAACAGAAAATAGGGAGGGGAAAATCGACAATCTAAAGGAAAAGTAAAAAGAACCTAACTAAAAACCCAAGTGTGGAGGTTATACAATGCTTATAAAATAGTTGTTACTCCTATTCAGTTACTTTGAAACATGAAGAGTGCCAGCCAATCATCGCTTCTGTTGACAACATCAGCTTATCAGACTAAGCAGAAAGTAATTCCAAAGTTAAAATACACATAATCACAGCTCTTAAGACAATTTGGCTTCTCCTTTTATGCTTTGCTCCCCCCCATAGGCAGAATATTTAAAACCAGTGTTCCTTCAGCAAGAATATTACAACAATTTATCTTCTTCTGTCTTTGATGTATCTTCTTTTTCCATTAGCTTTTATAAATCCGGATCTGTTCATTCATGATGTAAACCAAGTTCCTTTTTCCAGGGACATCTTTGCTTCTTTAAACGTCTTAAATCATAAGAGATCTTCCTTTTGTTGCATTAAAAGCACGCTTGTTGGAAAGTCCAGCCTTTCTCTTGGCAAGCAGATCTTATGGAGTTGGGGTAGTAAACCCTTTACTCCTAACCAATAGACCGCTTTTCGATCTGCCTGCCAGTCCAACCGCAAGAAAAATTAAACTTTAGAATCTCCATACCATCCATAAGTCTCTATGATCAAAGATCATGCCAAACACTGTCCCTTTAAAAGTACAGCCGCTTTTAATACAGATCCAGGTCGCTACTCCACTTTAGCCACCAGGGGACCCACAATTTACTTTAAAGACAGAGTCTATGGTTAGGTCACATGACCTCGCTTTCCACTATTCTCCTTCCGGAAGAAAACACTGGTCCCGCCTCCCTCTTCGCCTCTTGTCGCCATCTTTTGGGGATGTTTACATTAGCTGAGGAAGAATGCCAAAGTCTCTAAGGTCTGTTTATACACTCAATTTTCTTTCGGAAAGACTCTCCATTACAGTCCATTGCTACAATTTGATCAGTCCCTCGAATCATGTTTTCGCATTCGCTTGAGCATCGGGAGAAAGGGTGTCCCCTCCCCTCCTCCACTTGTAGTAGAGGGACTTCACATCTAGGCTTTGATGTCTCGTTTCAATGCAAACTCACTCATCAGTCCTTAAATTGATCCTGCAGGTCCTGGGATGGCCCCTGGGATCATACCAAGCAGAGAAAATCGCTGAACCTCCAAACACTTGTTCCGGTCAGCAGCTCTGGTATCAAACGGTCGCATAGTGGCAGGACCGTCAGGGCAGAGGACGCCTCAATTCCCCAGCATCACGCTGGCAAAGAGGCCACACCTCAAAAGCCCCCTGGCTAGGAGCCATTCCCAAATGACTCCAGGGAGGAGTGAACAATTGCCCCCCCAAACCGCCAGCGCACAGATCATGCCCCCAGATCAACCGAGAGACATGTCTGCTAGCAAGTCACCATAGACCGGAAGCTTCAATTTACCGCACTTTGATAGAACTCCCACGTGGAGTTTGAGATGACAATTTACAGTGCTGTCCCAGGCTTCTTGACCAAGCACTTTCTGATTCCCTTCAACCATTATCTGCTGCAGTGAATTCTGTATGTAAAAATCAATCCTTGGCACTTGTTAACATCCATTCTTACCTGTGGGACATGCATTGATTTTTCTGCATTTGCTTGTGAAACTCACTCTACAACAGCATTCCCACAATTGCTGTTATGAAAAAGACATGTATAAATAATTCTGTCCATTCTTCCAGCTGCTGCTACCCACATGGGCTAAGCTTGTGTGTTCTTCCATATGCCTAAATACACAAAACGGCCTTGTTCTGAGTCAGAGCACTGGTCTATCATGATCCCCATTGTCTCCTCTGACTGGCAGCCGCTCTTCTCAAGAGAAGGGATTTCAGATCACCGACTATTGGAACCTTTTAACTGGAAATTCTGAGTATTGAATCTAGGACCTTCTGCATTGCAAAGCAAGTGATCAGTCTAGTTGCTTTTTCATTTTATGTAAATACTACAAAAGCAATAATATGGGGGAACAGAGAGCTGTATGTCCTCAAGTTCACTTTTTTCTCTTTCTATAATGTACGAAACTAAGAAATATCAACAAAGGGCTAAATGTTTTCATGAAAATTTACTCCCTGTTGTGGGTTTTGAGGACTATGAGCTGCACAGATCACCATTTCTATATCGGGCACTTTTTTTGTGCCTGAATAATTCCAAGTGTGCTAGGTCCTTCAGAGCAACCGAGTTGCTCTTCCAGTTTTCGAGTTCGACACCAAAGTCTGCCGATACCATCGTGTACTGTAGAGTTGGGAAGTAATGCAGTCACTTGCCTGGAAACATTAAGACTGATGTAATCTTAGTAAGTATGATCCACTTCTAAGCATTTTTTAGATATCCACTGATCTCTACATAGAGAACTGCGGTACAACCCTAAGTAGTTAGAGAGCCAGTGTGATATAATGATTAAGAGTTATTGGACTCATATGTAAAGGTCCTCACAAGCCTAGCTTATCACTGACTTACATTACCTTGCATTTCTAAAAATGGGCAGTACCTCTTCTCCCAGAGTTTGCCCAGCCAACTGGGACTTCAAGACACTGGTTTTGAGTAATGTATGTGCAACCATTCTCAACTTTGAAAAGTTAACATTTTCCCTATATATTCTGGTCAAATGCTTGCAAGTAGACAGGAGTTTGCTGATTAAATCAGGGCAGCTTCTTGAATTCTACTACTTTTAATAACATTTATCTTATTCTACCCACATCAGTAAGAGAAATCTTGTAGATGAGTAGTAGTAAGGAAAATACAGTGTATGTTGTAACAACTGGTAAGAGTAGAGGGACTATGGCACAGTAGTAAAGTATGTGAGACTCTGGAGAGCTGCTGCCAATCAGATTAGACAGTACTGACCTTGATAGACCAAGGATCATTTGTGTTTATATAATACTAGGAATAAGGCCCGTTATGGAAATAAATACAACAAGCTCTAGAAAGAGGCTCTGGGAGAGTTCCAAGGCCTTGGGCACTCAGCGTCAAAGTGCTGTGGTGACCTCAGCAGGGTATAATGACACAGAGTCTACCATTTTCTCCAGAGGAACTGATCTCTGCTACCTGAAGAGCAATTGTGATTTTCAGTGATCTCCAGCCCTCACCTGGAGATTGGCAACAATTGTTACCCAGGAAGAAATGGCTGGTTTGGAAGGTGGAGTCTATGGCATTGTACCTGTCTGAGGTCCCACCCCTCATCAAACCTCACCCTCTCCAGGCTCCACCCCCAAATCTCCATGAATTTCCCAACCTGGAGTTGGCAACCCTATCTCCTTCCCAGCCAAGCATCAACCTGCCATTATCTGCCCATCTGATTTCAGCTTTGCATCTCCTCCCCGCTCCCTCCTGGAGATCAGCTGTAATTCTGAGTGATTTCCATCCCTCTCCTGAGATTGGAAACAGTATTTCCCCACAAGGGAATGGCTGGTTGGGGGGTAGAGTCTATGGCATTGTACCTGTCTGAGGTCCCAGCCCTCCTCAAACCTCACCTTCTCCAGGTTCCATCCCTCAAATCTCCAGGAATTTCCCACCTGTAGTTGGCAACCCTATCTCCTTCCCAGCCAGTCATCAACCTACCTTTATTTCCCCCTCTCTCTTCAGCTTTCCATTTCCCCCCCACACACAACTGCAGCCTCTCCCATGCTCTGAAGCCCTGACTGCCAGAGTCCACCATTTTCCATGCTCTGAAGCCCTGACTGCCACAGAGTCAACCATATTCTCTAGGGGAACTGATCTCTGCCATTTGGAGAGCAGTTGTAATTCTGAGTGATCTCCAGCCCTCACTTGGAGATTGAAAACAATGGTTTCCCAGGAGGAAAAGTCATCTTTTTCTGCAATGGGGACCAAAGCAGCTTACATCATTCTCCTCTCCCCTTTTGACTTGCACAACAACTCTGTGAGGTAGGTTAGGCTGAAAGTCTGTGACTGGTCCAAAATCAACCACTCAGCTTCTACAGCAAGAACCTGGATCTAGCAGAACCTGCTTTGAAGCACTGACTGCTACACCTAGGGCAGCCAACCTCCAGGTACATAAGAACATAAGAACATAAGAGAAGCCAATGTTGAATCAGGCCAATGGCCCATCTAGTCCAACACTCTGTCACACAGCGGCCAAAATATATCAGGTGCCATCAGGAGGTCCAGCAGTGGGGCCAGGGCACCAGAAGCCCTCCCACTGCTGCTCCCTCCAGCACCAAGAATAGAGTGCATCACCTGCCCCAGACTGAGAGTTCTCATTCTATACCCTGTGGCTAATAGCCACTGGTGGACTTCTGCTCCATATGTTTATCTAATTTCCTCTTGAAACTGTCCATGCTTGCAGCTGCCACGACCTCCTGTGGCAGTGAATTCCATATGTTAATCACTCTTTGGGTGAAGAAGTATTTCCTTTTATCTGTTCTAACCCGACTGCTCAGCAATTTCATAGAGTGCCCACGAGTTCTTGTATTGTGAGAAAGGGAGAAAAGTACTTCTTTCTCAACCTGCTCAATCCCATTCATAATCTTATAAACCTCGATCATGTCACCCCTCAGCCATCGTTTCTCCAAGCTAAAGAGCCCCAAGCATTTTAACCTTTCTTCATAGGGAAGGTGTTCCAACCCTTTTATCATTCTAGTTGCCCTTCTCTGCACTTTTTCCAATGCTATAATATCCTTTTTGAGATGTGGTGACCAGAACTGTACACAGTATTCCAAATGAGGTTGCACCAATGATTTATACAGGGGCATGATGATACTGGCTGATTTGTTATCAATTCCCTTCCTAATAATCCCCAGCATAGCGTTGGCCTTCTTTATTGCAGCTACACATTGTGTAGACATTTTCAGCGAGTTATCCACTACGACTCCAAGATCTCTCTCTGGTCAGTCTCTGCCAGATCAGACCCCATCAACGTGTATTTATATTTAGGATTTTTGGCTCCAATGTGCATCACTTTGCACTTGGCCACATTGAACCCCATTTGCCACGTTGACGCCCACTCACCCATCCTCAACAGATCCCTTTGGAGTGCCTCACAATCCTCCCTGGTTTTCACCACCCTGAACAACTTCGTGTCATCTGCAAATTTAGCCACATCACTGCTTACTCCCAATTCCAAATCGTTAATAAACAAGTTAAAAGCATGGGACCGAGTACTGATCCCTGTGGTACCCCACTGCTTACCACCCTCCACTGAGAAAGTTTCCCATTCATACTCACTCTCTGTTTCCTATTTATAAGCCAGTTTTTGATCCACAAGAGGACTTGTCCTTTTATCCCATGACTATTGAGCTTACTTAGGAGCCTTTGATGAGGAACTGTATCAAAAGCTTTCCGGAGCTTGAAGATCACCAAGTATCACAACTGAACTCCAGACAGCAGATCTCCCACCCCCAGAGAAAAAACCTGCTTTAGAAGGTGGGCTGCATGGCATTCTATTCAGCTGAGGCCTCTCCCCTCCCCAAACTCTGGCTTCCATAGACTATTTCAGAAAATCTCCAGGAATCTCCCTACCTGGAGCTGGCAACACTAGACTCAGGACTGGCCCCAATGAGTTCCTCTCAAAGGTCTGCAAAGAGTTTCTGTCCTTTGTCTGAACCAAGCTTGGTTGCCTACTGTGGCGAAACGGGCTCCAGTTTACCACTCAGCTGTTTGCCTCCCACCCTCGTCCCGTATGCATATTTCACTCCTTAAATTAACAGCCAGGACTCACTGAATCATCACTGCCTTTTTAGAGGGACAGTGAGACCTCTGTGGCCAAATCTCCAATCTTTGGGGGATCCCTGGAAAGCTGGCAACCCAAGGGTCTGGCCTTTTCTTGCCTCCTTGGGCTACTTTGTTATTGTGCACAGTAGGGGAGACTATGTGGTCACAGCACAACACAGATTATTAGCCCGAATAAAAGAATTTATCTAACTATTTACACAGTTATGGGGTGCACACACACTGTAGGAGTAAGCATGCATTATGAACCAGTAGGGCATAAACCCACAGGGCATCCTCTTTCCCTACACACCAGCCTCTGGCTCTCTGCTCTAGCCTCTCTCTCTCTCTCTCTCTGGCCCAAGAGAGCAGGGAAACTTCCATTCATTCCCCAGTCCAGCAGATAGTGGAATGGCTGAATTTCTGCTGCCTCCCAGGGTTCACCCACGTCTCTGGCTTGTGGCCTGGACAGCCTGGTCAACACAGGCAGCAGGAGCCTTTCCTAACCTCCTGTAGGATGAAAACGGCCTCCTCCCTGGATGGGCTGCAGTCTATATTGATGCTGCCCTGCATGTTGGGATAGTCCCTGTTTTCCCACCCTTTTCCATCTTGGGGCAGCTGGGAAATGTAGTCCAGCAGATGAGGAAGGCCCATTCAACCCAGTGAGTGATACTCCTACAGGTCCCTCTCTGGAACTACAGCTCAATGAAACCTTATAACAGAATATTTTAAACAAACAACCACAGACAGCAGCCCGGCAGCCATCTTACAAACACAGATAACTGCCATTTCATTACACCTACCAACAGCCACTGAGGGAAAAGTTAAGTCCCACACAGGAGGCAAGCAGGAGAAGCGTCTTCGTCAAGAGACAAAGCCATTTGCTAGGAATTCTGATAGAGAAGAGTGGCTGATGGGGAAGTGGGCAGGGAAGAGGAGCAGACCCAGCACCTGGCCAATGGCATGCGAGTACTCTTGAGTGGCGGCTGGCAGGCCAATGGCTGAGGGAGGGCATTTTACAGCCAATAGGAGCACATGGAATCTTGCCACCTCAAGTCAGCTTTATATATAAGGAGAGATTATTAATTACAATTTACTAGTAAAAACAGGATATTTGGTCTCATTTATGTTTACATGCAGAAATAAGAATTTTTTATTTTATTTTGAAAATTATCATAAAGGTGCAAACATAAAATTGATGGGTTTTTATATTATTTTTCTTTAGAAGGTGACAAACAGAAGTCAAGCCAAGATGTCAAGCAGTAGCAAACAAACCAGCCTCAACGAAGAGACTTCTAAAGCAACTCAGGTGGAAACCATTCAGTCAGAAACGGTAACTTCCAGTAACAATTGCATCGATAGGCCACTATTAAGAATTCTGAAGAGCTTGAATATGCATGTTGTGCTTGTGGCAGCCATTCTGATTTGGAAGCAAGCAATTGTTTTCTAAAGACCCAATTCACACCTGCATGCACATTACCTACACTGCCCTCCTAAGCAGAGTTATGGCCTTCAATCGGAGGGGGTAAGTCTGGTTAGGACGGGCATTGTTAATATCTCACCAGTCAAAATGACTATCAGACAGAATGGATTGCCTCTGTTAAACTGCCTCAGAGATGTTTATATGGAGAGGCAGGGTAGAAATTATTTAAATCAAACAAACAAACACACTGTAGTTGAAGCAGTTTTGGGGGATGCAGAGCTCTTTCTGTGGTGCTTGATTTCTGATGTTTGTGTCCAACTCAAGTCATCCCCTGCTATTGCAGTCATCCAGTGCTGAATACTCAGAATATTTCTGAGTTACCAAATGAATAAAAAACAAACCCCAGAGCCCAATGGAGTTCATTCATCTGGGCAATGAAAACAAAAGGAAGGGGGGAAATAGACAAAGTGCCCTATCTTCATTCATTGTCCTCTCATTTCTTCCTTCTCTCTCTCTTCTCCAGTTCTTCCACTTACCTTAGGGCTGCCAGGTCTGAGCTGGGAAATACCTGGAGGCGGAGCTTGTAGAGGTTGGGGTTTGAGGAGGGGAGGGGCCTCAACGGCATATAATTCCATATAGTCCACCCGCCGAAGCAGGCATTTTCTCCATGGCAATGCTCTTTGTTGTCAAGAGATCAGTTGTAATTCCAGGAGGTCTCCAGTCCCCACCTGGAAGTTAGCAGCCCTAACTTACCTAGAAGGCTGCAGTTGCTACCTTTAGCCAGACCTTTAGCATGAATGGTGGCAGTCAGGTAGGCAGGAACATGGCCAGCAGGGGGAAGAAAATTCTTTTTCCCCTCCACCACCACTTAAGGCACCTCAGACACCATTATTGATGTTGGCCTGTGCCTTGGTGCATCATGGGAATTTAGTCCTTAAGTAATAGTAGGCGGGCACATTGAGGACTACATTCCCCAGATCTGAGATGCCTTGGAAGAACCTAAGGCAACAAAGAATGGATTTTCTTTCCCCGCCCAGACACCTGCCAACTAATAGGCTGGCTACCTGCCCTACCTACCTGGGTATCATCATTACTGCCAGAAGCAGAAGCAGCAGAATACCAATAGAGAGAAGAAAGAGGGAGGCATTCCTATAATGGTAATGAAGAACTGAACACAAATTCATCTAATGACATATGAAGCATAAATGAATTAAAAATGTTCCCGCTTCTAATAAATAGGGGTGTCTGTGTGTATTATATATTTGATCCTTCCACATTACTGCATCTCTACATGGTTGTTATCATATATGAACATGGCACTAATGTTGAGAGCCAGTTTGGTGTAGTGGTTAAGTCCGCAGACTCTAATCTGGGAGAACCGGGTTTGATTCCCCACTCTTCCACTTGCAGCTGCGGGATGACCTTGGGCAAGCCATAGTTCTGACAAGAGCTGACCTTGAAAGGGCAGCTCTTGAAAGAGCTCTCTCATCCTCACCTACCTCACAGGGTGTCTGTTGTGGGGAGGGGAAGGGGAAGGAGTTTGTAAGCCACTCTGAGACTCCAAGTGAAGAGCGGGGTATAAATCCAATTTCTTCTTCTTCTTCTTCGAAAGCCTTTTCACTGTAATCTTTAAAATATCAGTGTAGTTGTAGGTGAGTTCTTTCATTGCTGCTTTACAAGTGTGGGAAGGGGGAGGAAGGTTTGGGTCCTATGGAAAGGTTCCATGTGCACAACAGTCTGCTCGTGCTAAGTGGAAGTGGTTGTACGCCCACAATCTTTTCCGCCTGCACAACATGTTGCACAAGATTCTTCTGTAACCATTTCAGAACAAATGAAATAAAATCATGTGTTCATTCCCTTCCCCCTCATGCACATTGCCTTTTCATTAAAAATTATATTGAGGCGCTGTGTAGCGACCGCACTACAGCTTGCACAAGTGGAGTCACGCAAATGCATTCTACTTTCCTCACACAAATAGCTGGGTCCAACCCAGTGTCTAAAGTTTCCTTGTAAGCATGACATTTGAACTGGTTCACAGAAAACTATAACATGATTGGGGTAGAAGTGAGATGATTCCATACATACAGCATCTCTGCGTCCCCAAATTCATATAGCATAAATCCTTATAAATTACTGATTTATACTGAAATTGCATATTTTTACACAGGTTTCTCAACATGAGGAAGCTTCATTTGAGGTTAACAAAACTTCTAATGTCATGCAGTGTACTGAGGAAACAGGTAAGTATGGGAATGTAAGGGGAATCCATGAAAATAACAAATAGTTCCCAGAAAATACTAAAGTTAAGCCCCAGCAGTTTTGTTTGCTTCCACTGGAGAAACTAAGCACATACTCAAATCACATACTGTGCCAAGCACATACTGTGCAAATCAGTGGGATTTAACTTTGGCCGCAGTGTGCCGGTAAAGCATCTGGATATAATAATTTGAATTCAGTCCAATCCCTGTCCTATGGATCACCTATGTCAGTCACATTGCTAGGAATGGGAAAGTATTTAAAGTTATTAACAGTGCAGTCCTAAACAAGTTATACCCATCTAAACCCACTGAGTTTAGTGGATTTAAAAGGGTGTTTATAACTTTGCTTAGGATTGAGGTGTAAATATGGCTTGGAGCCTATGGTGTTATTCTGTTTAAGAACATGAGAAGAGTCCTGCTGGATCAGACCAGTAGTCTGTCTAGGCCAGTAACCTATTTCATACAGAGGCAAATCAGTTGCCCTGGAGGGCCAATAAACAGGGCCTAGAAGCCCAGGACCTCCCCAATTTTGCCTCCTAGCACTGAGTTCAGAGGTTCAGAGCCCCGCTGATGTCAATGGACTAAGACTGGAGTAACTATGGATACGGTTACACTTTAGATGTTCTGAGTGCACTACATAGGATCCAAGCCATAATGTTTAAGTGTTTTTTCACAGATATTTAGCCAAATGTGTAAACTTTTTTTTAACTGGAGTGATTCCCGTGACATAAGTACAAATATTTATACATAATAAATATGAAGAGATATAATTACCCTTGTACTGAATGGCTATGCAGGATTTCATAATGACTCAGAATCACTGTTTTTACAGTATTCCATCAGCTCCAGTCTGGCCTATGCTAGAGAAGCTACTGTGTCAGTCTGCAAATAAGTTCTGATTCATTTAGCCTCCATTATATGTTTAAGTGTTTAAGTATTTCCATCTATGCAAGGGTCTGTGTTATTAATACAGTGTAGATCATCTGGTGGCAATAACATAGAATCACAAAGCTACAGCTGGTTTTACTGTCAGCAGATGCAATTCAGCATCCAATGGCAGCATCTTCTGTCCATTAGTAATCTAATAAATTGATCTACTGTTATTATGGCTTGCATCTAAAGAACAATACAAGGAATTCCATGTGCCCGATGAGGCTCTGGGCTTTGTGTTTCTTGAATAGCAGCCCCTTGTGCCACATGTCAAACATTCTTTGAAACAAAGGGGATTTGTCCAAAACTGGTAGTACCAAAGAAGGTTCTGGTGTGCATGGGGTCCATTGGTAAGAGCTCTTTCAATTTTGGTCTGCAGGGAAGATCACTTTACATTGTCATGAACCTGGAGATGTAAGGTGCTTTGAAGCTCACCAGGAGTTTTCTGGGACCCTGATAGTTGCTTGCTTCCCAAGGGAAGAAAGCCATAAAGTTCACCAAGAGGTCAGAGAGCAGAGATGCTTTTCACAAAGAGAGGACCGTTTCTTCTACCTGCCAGGAAGGGCAAGATGGATAGCTGGTGTAAAACATGATCTGAGTATTGAGATGTGTAAAATGTGGGCCCTTGGATGACTGGGAAATAGGTGTTCACCATCCCACATGGAAGCGAACTCTCCGGATTAGATAAGAGACTTCCAGTCAGCTAGGGCAGGAAGGTTTAAAAGGTTGGAATATCCACTTAGCATTGTTCCAATGCTAGGAATCTGATTCCCCTGCATGGAACAGGTAGGGATCAGGATTTGCATTTACTCCACACACATCCAAAGAGGGATGTGGAGATAAAACTTCTGTACTGTTAAGTTTAGCTAAGTGATATGATTTTTCCTTTTCTTTTCCTTAGATCTGTGTTGCTAGTAGGCATGATAGGCATTTCCCCTTGTCTTATGCTCTGGTTTAATAACCTGTAGCAATAAAGTTTTCCTGTTTCAGAGAGCAGACTGCATTTCAAACTCCTCCCTGCTCACCTGGCCCCTCATTCATACTAATACACACACAGGAGAAGGGCTGAAGTAACTGGTAAACGCTGCTCTTTGTACATGCTCAGAGGCAGCATTTACTAGTATTTCACAGCCACTGGCAAAGTGGGAGACTGGCTTTGGCTTGAGGTGGTGGTACCAAAGAAGAACACTTTCATGCACATGAAGACAATACGCACATGTAAATGCACATAGACCCAAAGCAGGTTTATGATATACGCAACCCAAATAAGACAGCCTCATGCTTCAGAGGAAATCAAAGCACCTCCAGGGTCACTAAGCCATAAGTAAAGCTGGTTTATTTTAATAACATATATTTCAGTGTTTCTTTAATAACCTTGTCTTTTCATGCCACAGTGATCAATGAACTTGTGGACGAGGAGATTCCCAAGATCTCTACACAATCCTTAAAGCAACATTTTGAGAAAACAGCCCAGGGAAAGACATTTCACTCTGGCAGAGAAAGTGGAACACCTGCAAAGCAGATCAAGGTCTGTGGTTCTGAAAGGAGAATCCTCCATCTGTGCTATACTGAAATTGTTGTAATTTTAATCATAATGGTTACTTTTAGTGAGTTGCAATTAGGGGTCTGCATTTGGTATATCGAGGCCAAAAAAAATAGCTGAAATATACCTTATCGGTATTTTTTTGGCTATGTTTTCAGCCAAGTACAACAGGAGTCTATTTTCAGCTATCTGCTATAGCCGATTCCAAAAAAATCCCAAAAATATTCAGGATTATCCAGGAATGCTGGATAGGTGCAGTTAAAGGGCACTTAAAAGGGCTCAGAATCCCTTTAAATGCCTTTGGAGTGAACTTGCAGCTTGCAGCATGCAGCCTGCAACCTGAAGAAGGCATTTAATGGGACCATGAGCCCTTTAAACACCTTTGGAGTGTTCTGCTGGGCTTCCAATCCCCCCCCCTTGGATCATGATTCTGTGCTTTGCATCAGTCCTGTTTACTTATTTACTTACTTATTTATTAATTTTATTCGATTTATACCCTGCCCTCCCCACCAAAGCAGGCTCACGGCAGCTTACATTAAAAGTTAAAAGAGCTGACATTGTTGAGCTGACATTGCCAAAATGGCACTGGGTTCTGATGGGCTTCCAGCCCCGCCCCCTGCTTGGATTGTGATTCTGTGTTTCACATCAGTCCTGTTGAGCCAGCATTGCCTCAATGGCACTGGGTTCTGCTGGGCATTATAGACTGCACTGGTAACTACAGGGCTTGCAAACCCCCCCCCCAATTTGGATTCATTGTAGAGCTGACATTGCCACAGTGGTACCAGGTTTTGCTGGCTGAGCACTACGTTGCACTGGTTCCGCTGAACTTGCCACGCCCCTTGCTTGGATAGTGATTCTGTGCTTGACATCAGTCCTGTTGAGCTGGCATTGCCACAATGGCACTAGTACTGCTGGGCAATCTGTACATTACACTGGTTCTGCTGGGCTTGCAAAAATGCCCCCCTTCAGTTTTTACTGCAGAGACTCTCTGGGACTTTGATTTTGTTCTGCTGGGCTTCTATTATCCTAGCTTTTTTGCTATTTTTTCCTCCATTGGAAACAATGGAGGATAGGGGCACCTTCTTTGGGGGCCTATAGAATTGGACTGCCTGGTCCAATCTTTTTGAAACTCAGGGGTTTTTCTGAAGAGAGGCACCAGAAGCTATGTGGCAAATTTGGGGCATCTACCTCAAATAACAGCCCCACAGACTCCCAGATAGCCCAGATAGATTCCCCATTGACTATAATGGTCCACATAGGGTTCATTGGAGCTGAAAACATTTCCAAAAAATCCCAAATCCAAATACCATACTGGTATTGGAATTCGGGAATATGAGGAATACCAATATTTTTAGGTCCAGTATACCCAAATCTGAAAAATATTGTGGAATTTTGTGTGCATGCACACCCTTAGTTGCAATCACTCAGAATATCCATGTTTCATGCAGTGACTTAGATGGCACTTGTAACGTCATTTTATATCTGAATTCTGTGGCTATGTTTAGCAAGTGAATGATAACACAGTACAATCCTGAGCAGTGTTATGCCCTTCTAAATCCATTGAAGTCGGTGGGCTTAGAAGGGTATAACTCTGTTTAGGACAGCCACTTTTATACTCCATTCCTTTGGGACTTCTGTAGCACCCGCAGAACAAACAATGGTTGCTGCTGAAGTGTCCTTTGATCTCTTGCAAATAGAATAGCGTCTGTGGCTGCGTTACGTTGAATTTTATTTGATGCCAGGAGTTCCTAGGATGATGATAGCGCCTGATTGTTCTTCCTCTACTAAAGGCTTGGTACTGGTAGCCATTGAGGCTGGGGCACTTGTGGCAGAGTTAGAATCAAATTCCACCACCTGTCGTTGGGATCCTTCTGCATTGTCCTATGAACTCTTGCGCCCACATAGTGGCTCTTAAGATTGAGCTCCTTGTATATTAAAGTTATACATAGCATAAATAAACTTTACTATTGTATTTTCTTAAGCTTCTTCTTTGACAAATTTATATCTACAGCTTTTTTGAGTATTTTTTTGTATGTCTTTCTAAATCTAGTTTTTCCCTGGCTGAACACTCTGTATTCTGTTTCCAGTTCTTAGAAGAAAGTATAGTTTTTCTCCCAAAATCTTTGACTGTTACATCTGTTAATACGAGATAAAAAGTAAACAATGTCAAGATTATCTCGGAATGGAACGTGAATAAAATGCAGATAAACGATACGCTACGAGTAAACTAGTTTGTCACAGAAGCAACAGCTATGGATGGATTGCATCTGCTATAATTGTTAAATCACCCTGTTGTACCTAAGTTCTATTTGGGGGTAGAAGAGAACCTTTGACTTCCTTTGACATTCTGTTGCTTAGCTGTTTTTGTAGGACTATATCAACCATATCAAAAATATCACTTGTAAATACATATATTAAAAATTACTAATTTTGTCCCCCAAAGATTGAAAATGAATACCAACAAATGGCCCGGCCATGGGCAGCCTTTACTTCTTCTGCTGTTGAATCTGCTTCTGCAAATAGACAACAGGAAATATACATGGCAAGGAAAACTGACTATGCATCTGCAGCCTCAGCCACGACCTACAGCAACTCTTCTAAGTATGGGAGTTCAGAGGAGTTTCTTCCTCCACCCTCTCCAGACTTACTACAGGTTCCATCTGAAATGACAGAGTTTTCCCAGTCCCCTGAACCCTCGCCCTCTCCATCCAAGCACACCCTCCCCAAAGATTTGTATTCCAAGCAACGAAATCTCTATGAATTAAAGCGTTTATACAAACACATTAATCCAGAATTGAGGAAGAATTTAGAAAAAGATTATTTCAACGATATTTGTGAGATAGTGTCTAGTGAAGCAGAAACCAGTAGCTCAGTAGCAGGAGATGTACGTCAAGCTAAGTACCTCTTTGAAAACACAGGAAGCAGTCCCCAGAAGTGCATGAGTCCCGAGAGAGAGTACTTGGAATGGGACGAAATCCTAAAAGGAGAAGTTCAGTCCATGAGGTGGATCTTTGAGAACCAGCCTTTAGATTCAATCAAAGATGAATCCCCTGACCCAAGCAATGTTAAAAGCATCGCAGATCAAGAAATCATTGCAGGTGGAGATGTGAAATATACTACATGGATGTTTGAAACACAGCCCATAGATGCGCTGAGTGCACATTCCTCAAACAATACAGAAAGTGGAGACAAAATTCCTGAATTGGCTCGAGGAGATGTCCGCACAGCCACCTGGATGTTTGAAACTCAGCCATTGGACTCCATGAATAAAATTCACCACGAGAAAGAACAAGAATCTGACGAATCTGTCACTGAGGAAATTGCTGGTGGAGATGTCAAAACAGTGAGGTATATGTTTGAAACACAGCATCTGGATAGACTCGGGCAGCTGTACTCAGTGGATGAAGCCAAGTTGCTCCAGCTGAGGTCTGAGCTAAAGGAGATTAAAGGTGATGTGAAGAGATGTATACGGCATTTTGAAACTCTGCCAATGTATGTTATTAGGAATGATTTGGGCCAAATGCTAGAGATTAAAACTGTTCATAGAGAAGAACTTGAGAGAGGGGATGTCAGAACAGTGCGCTGGATGTTTGAAACACAGCCCATAGACATGATTAACAAAGACTCTCTGGAGATCAAAGTTGTCCGTGGAATCTCTATGGAGGAGAATGTCAAAGGTGAAGTAGGCAAGGCAAAATGGCTTTTTGAAACACAGCCTTTGGACACTATTAAAGAGGAGTCTGAAGTATCTGTTGTGGAAAAAGAAGTCATTGTAGGTAGTGATGTCTGTGGCAAATGCTGGCTTTTTGAGACTCAGCCTCTTGATGCCTTAAAAGAAAGTGAAGATACAAATCCTTTACAGAGTGAAGAAATAATAGGAGGGGATGTAAATACTACCAAACACTTGTTTGAAACATTGCCAATGGACATGCTAAAAGACAGCCCAGACGTTGGAAAACTTCATAAAATGGCTGCAACTGAGGAGGAAAAAGGAGATGTGCAGCACCAGAAACTGATTTTTGAAACTAAACCCCTCGAACAGATTAGAGAAGAAAGAAAAGAATTCATAAGGACTGTGAAACTGGAGGAAATCGACAGGGGAAATGTGAGCAGCTGCAAACATGCATTTGAATCCTGTAAGTTAAGCAAACATGATGACAGGCACAAAATCCATGTTGAAGGTGTGACAAGAGGTGCAGTCAAATTAAACACAGCTGTTTTTGAAACAACTCCACTGTATGCAATACAGGACAGACTTGGGAAATATCATGAGGTGAAAACCATTCGACAAGAAGAAGTCTTAAGAGGGGATGTCAGAAACTGCCGGTGGCTCTTTGAGACCAGGCCCATAGACCAATTTGATGAGAGTATTGAAAAAATTACAATTATTAAAGGAATATCTTCCCAAGAAGTCCAGTCAGGTGATGTGAAGACAGCAAAATGGCTGTTTGAAACTCAGCCTCTTGACTCTATTAAATACTTTTCTAATGTGGAGGATGAAGAGAGCAAAGCTCAAATGGATTCCACAGAAATTGTCAAAGGGGATGTCAGAATGTGCAGGTGGCTATTTGAAACCCAGCCAATGGAATCCTTGTATGACAAAGAAGAGGCGGTGACTGATAATGAAGAGATACACAGAGGAGATGTCAAAAGCTGTACCTGGCTCTTTGAAACCCAGCCTCTCGATGCAATAGGGGAAGACTCAGAAAGAGTTGTGAAACTGCAGACAGTGAAGCAGGAAGAAATTCAGGGTAGTGATGTCCGCACTGCGTGTTTCCTTTTTGAGACAGAAAACCTAGAAAATATACGAGGAGAAGAAAGTGAGGAACTCAAGCGAGTAGTAGAAATTGATATCCAGCCTGGAGATGTCTCCACCATGAGGTATAAGTTTGAGAACCAAACATTAGACTCTATAAACTTCAGCACAGAAGAAGTATTGAACAAAATTAAGACCATCCAGCGTGAAGACATACAAAAAGGGAATGTTTTGCGTTGCTGTTGGCTTTTTGAGAATCAGCCTATTGATGAAATAACAGAGAACCAAGAGGATAGGACAGCAATTAAAACGGTTACAGATGTGCAAGGTGGAAATGTGCAAAAGGGTTGTTTTATCTTTGAGACATTTTCTTTGGACCAGATTAAAGATGAATCTTCTACAGACATAAGCACCAAGAAAACCATAAGTGAAGAAGAAATAACAAAGGGAGATGTGAAAAACTACAAAATGCTCTTTGAGACCCAACCGCTTTATGCGATTCAGGACAAGGAAGGGTATTATCATGAGGTGACTACTGTTAAGAAGGAAGAAGTGAGTCATGGGGATGTACGTGGAACTCGTTGGCTGTTTGAAACAAAACCCTTGGGATCGATAAACAAATCAGATAATGTGTACGTTATAAAATCAGTCACCCAAGAGGATATCCAGAAAGGAGATGTTAATTCAGTCCGATATAGATTTGAAACACAACCATTGGATACAATTTCCGATGAGGAAAAATTCATCATCCCCACAGTGGACCATGTCCAAGGTGGTGATGTGAAGGCCAGCAAGAAGTTATTTGAGTCTGAAGAGACCAAAGAACAGTATGTAAGAACAGTGAGTGTTAGTGAAATACAAAAAGGAAATGTCAAAACTTCAACTTGGTTATTTGAAACACATACCATAGACGAAATTAGAGGAGAGGGGTCAAAGTATAAAGATGTTAAAACAGTAACTAAGGAAGAGGTAGAAGAAGGCGATGTTCAGCATGCAGTGTGGCTTTTTGAAAACCAGCCTTTACACTCCATTAAGGATGCTGATGAAAGTGATATGAGAGTAGCTAGGGAAGAAATTCCACAGGTAGATGTAAAAACCACAACATGGCTTTTTGAAACAACGCCTTTCCACGAATTCAATGAAAGCAAAATAGAAAAGGAAGAAATCATAGGAAAAAGTGTAAAAGAGACTTTAAAGGAACTGTATTCTCACAAAGTGGTGGAGTCTCATGGCATTATCTTGGAGGCTGACGAAATTGGAGATGTCCGAATGACAAAGTATAAGCTGATGAATCAGGAGGCTCCTGAAATACAAAAGGAAGAGGTTATTAGAGGAGATCTGGCCAACATCATGATGAACTTGCTGTCCAAAAGGAGCACTGTTGAAAGGGAAGCTAAAGTCAGTGAAGAAGAAAAAGGTAATGTGAATCTGACCAAAGAGCAGTTGCTGAATAGATCAACAGATGTTCACGTTGAAAAGGAAGAGGTGGTGAGAGGTGATATACAGCAAGCCATTAAAAACCTGTTTAGTAAGAGCAGCTCTGTAAAACATGGAATTTTAATTCAGGAAAATGAGAGAGGCGATATTAACATGACAGTATATTCTCTCTTTCACAAAAAGGATAGCACTAAAATCCAGCAAGATGAAGTGATAGGTGGTGACGTGAGGCGCACAATTCACAGCCTCCTGTCTTCCGCAGTGAATAATGAAATAACAGAAAGAGCTAAAATAGATGATTCAGAAAGAGGCAACGTTCAGTTTTTTACAACATGCATAGAAGCCGGGGCTCTGGATTATCTGAAGCAGCTCCAGACAGGGGCAAATGAAACATTTACCGGTAGGAATCAAGAAGAGGAGGAGGAAATAATTGGTGGCGATGTTGAAGGCACAAAGCTATTACTTAAGAAAAAGAAGTCTCAGATTCAACGTACAGTTAACGAAACCGACATCATCCCTGGAGATGTGTGTAATGCAGTTAAAATCTTTATGACTGAGCCGCAAAATTCATCTTGTCATGTATGCAAAGAAGAAATTATAAAAGGTGATTTGAAGGCAGCATTAAATTCTCTCAGTCAGGCCATAAATCAAACAACTGTCACAGAGAAGGAAGAAATTATAAAAGCTGACATCCTCGCAATTCTGAAGTCTCTTGAAGAATCTGCTTGTCGACTGAAAGAAATGGAAAAACCTGATGTCATCCCTGGTGATATTAAGCGGGCTATTGAATCTCTGGAGAAAGCAAGACAGACAAAAAATGAAGTCCTGAGAGAAGAGGTTGTCCGAGGTGACCTTGAGTCCACCTTATGGTCTTTAAGAGCAGCTCAGCAATCTTTCCAAGAGATAGGTAAAGAAGAAATAGTCAAAGGAGATACTCAAACAGCTATAGAGAGCTTACAAAAAACATCTGCGGTAAGAAAAACAATCCAACATCAAGCAGGAATATGTGGAGATCTGAAAAGAAGCACTGAGCCTTCTCAACAATTGGTCAAGAACCAGGTTAACGTGACTGAAAGGTTACAAAATCATATTAAATCCCATGAGGCACATCATCAAAGAATGGAAACTGAAAGCAAGGGCTTCCTCAGCAAAGACACCAAAGCAATCCATTTAGATCAGAAATGGAACACAAAGGCAGATGAGGCAGATAAGAAAAATGTGAAGGTCTTATCTAATTCCCAACACAAGGTCATTGAAAAAGCAGATAAATCTATGGGTAAAGTCAAAGTCCAGAATACTGTGAAAAAGGAAGCAAAGACTCATAATGATTGCTCTGTAGCTACTCAGTCTGCTTCTTGTAGTACTGTTCGGAAGAATGAAAGAGGAGTGAAATTGGAGGCAAGCAGAATACTGAGTAATGAAAGCACATCAAGTGTGGAACCATCTGTAAGACAAATACCTGACACAACTGGTCAGAAAGAGGTGAGAGAAAAAACAAAATTATACGGCTACACTCATACGACCCATCACAGAGGTGCAGAGCAAACGGTCAACATGTCAATGGGCATGATTTCCAAGGTGACTAGTCCTTTTCAAACGCAAGAGGTACAGCAAGAAAGAAAACAGTGTTCAAAAGAGGTTTGTGAAGAGAAAAAAAGTAACATTAAAGCAAACCAAGCTGTGGTTTCCATGGCATCAGAACAGAATTTAAAAACCAATCAAAAAGTCAGAGCCACACAGGACATACACAGCCAATTTAAAGAAGCCGAAAGGAAACAAAACTCAAATGTTATTGAGCAAAATGAGAAATCTATGGCAAGGCTTAGGGGAAAGGAGAAAGGGGATGTTGTTGAGTATAACTTCAGGGGTCTGGTAAGGAATCCTCACAACCTGAACAAAAATGCTAGAAACCTGGACAGATCTGAAATTGATTCCCCACCTCCGCCTCCACCCCCACCTTCACCCCCACCCTCCGTGACTTCATCTGAAGCCGACCTTCCTCTACCGCCACCTCCTCCGCTAACACATTTAATGATGGCTTCGGACAGACAAAGCTTTCCTTCCCCACCACCACCCATAGGACAGGCCAAAACAGATGTTGACTATTTCCCTCCTCCACCACCCTCAGTAGAAGACAAATCTGAAAGTGAATCGGTGTCTCCTTTGCCTCCTCCACCTCTTCCCCAGCCATCTGTGATTCCTCAGCCAAAACAAAAGAGAGAACACTTCTTCAAGCACCTAGACAGAACCCTGCAGCAATCCATTCAAGCTCATGCCAGCATTAGACCCAATAGGGTCCCATCCATTAAGAAGCCTCCACAGAAAGACTTGACGAAACAATTAGAAGAACATCAGCTTGAAATGCCTCACAAAATCGAGTCTGAGGTTCAGATATGCAAAGGAAGAGATGTGACAAAATCCATGGAAGAAAGCACAGAAAGGACCATGGTGACTAATGTTGTTAGTCATGGACAGAAAGAACAAAGAGTCTGCACAAGAACAGAAGAGATTAGAAGGCCTTCCTCAGTCACATATGATATCAAGCCAGAGACCTCATCGATGAAGAAAAGTAGTCAATTTCCACTTGTAAGATCTCCTTCCCTCCCATCAGAGACAATACAAGGGAAGCCTAAGCCATATGTACGAAAATTTAAAACCCCTTTAATGATTGCAGAAGAGAAATACAGGCAACAAAGGGAGGCGATGGAGAAGAAGCAAGTGGAAGAGTCTTGTCAACAGACTGTGAGAAGGAACAGTGAAACTTCTGTAAGTTCAGTTCAGATAGAGTCAGCAGCATGTCTGTTGGAGCCCAAACCGTCTGAGCAATACCAGTCCCCAGTACAAAACCCATTGACCTGTGCAGTTCCAGAAAGGACTATGCCTGCTGAGCCCGAAGGTCTGGCCAAACCACAGGATGTGGTCCCGTGTGATCATGAGCCACAACCCACATCACAGATAGCCACCACCAGACAGTCTCAAAGCATCCTAAAACCCTCAACGGACGAGCAGATTAGAAACAAGGCTACATGTCATGTGCAAAGTCTTACACAATATAAAGTATCTTCTGAGAAGGTGCACACCCATAAGGAACAGGCTGTGTGCAAGACAGAGCAACGTGAGGATGAGGCGTGTCAGCATATGTCCAAAACCAAAATGACATCTCCTGCTTTCAAAATCAGAACCATCCAGTCTCCCGCTTTGAATCAACAATTTGGTGAAACACACAAGGACTCCCTGATGCACAGGGAGCGAGAAGAGCATAGCAGCCAAGCTGTCCTCAAACAACATATTCAAGAAAAACAGAAAGAAAACAGAAGCAGTTCTATTAGCAAAAAAGAAAGCGTTGGCAAGGCAAACAGTCGGGGGCAGGTTGATGAGAAGGTGCAGCTGGAAAAACCACTTTTGAAATACACCGAAGACAGGCACAAAGTAACAACAGGCAAAGAGTCCAGTGAAGTGAAACAAAGGTTAGTTCAAAGGAAAGAAAGGGGGAAAGAAGAAATTAAACAACAGAGTGTCTCTCAGGCTCTGGAAGGAAAGCAGAGCCAAGTAATTACTTTCCCTAAAGAAGAGAAAATAATAATTCGACAAAAACAAGAGGAAGTGAGCAATAAATCAGAAAAAACGGTCAAGCAAAAGGTAATTGACATGCATGAGGGCTCACAGACTTCTCAACAAGAGAAAAACTTGAGTCTGGAAGCAAAATACTTGTCCCAGGAAACCAGAAGTCTGCAAGGGAAGGAGCGTGCTGGAGAAAAGGCCCTGCAACTGAAAAAGGGCCTTCTTAAGACAGCAGAGCCAAAACAAGAGGTTGCCCAGAAAAAGACGACACTGTCTAATTCCCTAAAAGGAATACCACAGAGTCATGAGAAAAGCCCAACAGATATATTAGAGTTCTTAAGGAAACGTGAGGAGATACAGCAGGTCCTGTCCAGAGTAAAGCAGTTTGAAATGGAGCCCAATAAAAATGGGCTCCAAACCTTCCAGGTGTTCTTAAGTGGTATTCCAGAGTGGCTGGTCGAACAAGAGATGAAACAAAAGTTAACTTCTATTGCGCAGGAGAATAATATTAACAAGATGAAGGAAGAGCTATCGGTGATTAAAGACCAGGGTGCCCAAATCCTTCAGTGGTGTGAAGATGCAATCCAAACAGCCATGAGGTCCACAAAAACCATGAAATCTAGACAAGACTCCCTTAATGTCAGAGGATCATCACAAAATATAGCTAAACTGAGCATCGGCTCTAGTAAAAAAGAGTTTCAGGTGACTAAAGAGGTGATCACAGAGGCGGCAGCACATCAGGAAGTGAAACGTATCAATGCACAAAGGCACACAGAAAACAGAACTATTTCTTCACCATCACTGAGGACACGGGCACCCTCCCCTACTTACATCACAATTGAATCAAGGCGTATTGAATCTCCCCTCAGGGAGCCTTTGTCTCCTCCCCAAAGGGAAACCACTCCAGTCCCACCTTCGCCACCTCCTAGGTCTACCACACCAACATCTAAATATCAACAACCAGCCGCTTCCACCTCTCCCTCTCCACCAAGAAACCGTTCAGAACAACTTGCCAAGCTTAAAGACACCACTGTGAAACTGTCCCAAGGAGCAACCCCAAACAGATCAGTGACCCCAGTCCCCATTATGGAAAAAAGATCAGAGATTGTGAAATCTCCTGCAACTCTCCGTCGACAAATCAAGCTCGAGCCGCGGCAATCTGATAGTTCGTCTTCAAAAGTGTTGCCTGGAAAGGAATCACAAATAACTGCTGGTACAGTGAAGAAAAGTACAGAAATGCATGGAGAACTGGAAACAAACACAACATTTTCCAGCAAAAAGACAGGATACATTCCAGAAGGCTTAGAGCCACAAAGAGAAAATGCGGACTCTGTTTCTGTTGCTCAAAAATATGAAGCTCCTAAGGTTGATCCCAAAGGACTTGTGCATAGGTTTCAAGCATCTGAGCAGACAATTCACACAGGAAGAGAATCAGATGTGTCTGAAAGACCAGGCCATGAGAGTGAGGACAAAATAGATGTACTGTTAGAAGATTTTGATAAGCCAGTAGCAGAGGTGAAATCAAAGAAAAAATGTGTTGAAAATGGTGTGATTAGTGGCAAAATCAGGGAAGAAAGGCGCAGGTTTAGAAGGGATGAAATAGGCCAAACTTCTCATGAAAGGGAAAAGCAAAAAGAAGGTTTCCAAAAGACTCCAGGCAAGCAGCAGAGAGAACCAAAGGAAAATAAATCTTACAAGCAAAGGCAGTGCGCAGTGAAAGAGCGCTCCTTTGAGCCCATGGCACACTTTAATGCCAACTCTCACGGTGAATGCTCTGCTGGCATGGAGACATTAGAGAACAGTGTTGTTGAATCGAGGACCACCACCTCCAGATCACAAAGTGCAGATGGGCTGCAGTCTGGATTTGGCTTCAAACGTGCGCCTCCAACGTACGAGGATGTAATCTCTGGACACATCCTGGATATCTCTGCTGCAGAATCACCCGAAGAACTGCTGAAGAATTTCCAAAAGACTTGGCAAGAAAGTGAGAGGGTATTTAAAAGCCTTGGCTACACGGTCTCTGATGCCGCGGAAAGAGAAGTGAGAAGTAGCTTCCACGAGGAAGCAGAGTTTATCAGTGGTAAATAAGCATGCAAGGTGTGGAGAAAGGGTGTGTTTTTTTAACAGCTTCTGAACAGTCTGACACAACAGCAATAGGATTTTTTTGCACAACTAATACATAATCAAAACAGGGTGACATGACGTAACTGCAAGTAACTTACCTTCACTTGTGCTTTGCCCCCCCCCTCAGAAACCTTTGCTCCTTCTTCTTTTTCTAAAGCCATGCATCTTAATATGTGCTGAACGTGTGACTAACTAATACTGTGGCTTTGTCTGACAAAGGAAAATGCTATATTTGAGTCATAACTCTTCACAAAATGTGGTTTGTTGTTTTCTTCAGCTTGAAATTGTTGATGTCTTTTTACGTAACTTAATTGAATCCAGGCCTTTGGGTTCAGGTGCTGTACAAAACACAGTGGGCTGGACCCAATTAATTGCAAACTGAATGACTTCATGCAATGGTGCTTTCTCTCCTTCTTCCTACAGCTTTCTTTATGCTTCTGAAAAGCTGCTTACTGGGGAGCTGAAGGGTCTTTTAGGAATACTGCGGGGTGGGTGCATGGGGGATGAGGCAAGAAGAGGGAAATTGGGTGGAAAAAAATCACTCCCAAATACTTCCCCTGTGCTGTGCTTCCCACTCTTGTTCCCAGGGGTTCTCCAGTTCTCCAGAGTAGCTTAGGGGGGACAAGGGGACTGCAGCAGGAAGGGAGAAGATGGAGAGATCCATTCCGTGAACTCATTCTGTTCATTCTTCATTGAGTCCACCTCAGTGCAATGTTGTGCAGCTCCTACTCATTTCAAAGAGACTTGGGCAGGGCAGCTTCTGAGCAGATGGTGACCTTAGTAAGAACATGAACAGTGCAATCCTAAGCAGAGTTATACTCTTCTGAGCTTATTGACTTCCATGTAACTGTTTAAGATCGCACTGCTAGAATATCATGATGCAAATTTGCCATAAAACTTGGGGCTAATTTAGGGGGGGGGTACAGTTTCAAAAATGATTATTCCATCATATGACTTGATAAATGATAGCTTGTGCCAAGAACTGACAAAAGGGCGGGGGGGTGACCTATTATTACATTAAAAGACAGTTTTCATTCACATGTTGCGAGGAGAGACTGAAAACACTTACAGGCCATGAAGGTATTAGGAAAAAGCAGGAAGGAAGTTTATGAGTATAGCAAAAGATGTAATAAAGAGAATGCCTGGATTGCAAAACCCTCTACTCAAGACTAAAGTATAAAACCAAAATAACTTCTTTTGCCCCTTGCTTATTTAAATCCCTTCTTTCAGTATGCTTATTTTTTTGCCATGTTGCTTGAAATGCAATAACTCAAATACACACCAAAAAAAGCTAAGTTTAATGTTAAAAATCAGCTACACTGCAGAGGGAAGAGGAAATGGTACTCAGCTGCAGTGCCGTGCCCACATGCTGTTTGTGTGCCATTTCTGTTTATTCCATTAATTAATTTAGAACATTTGATTGCCTCCCCTCCAGATAGTTGCTCAAGAAGGCTAGCAAAAAGAAAGAAAGCAAAACGTGCAAATTAAAACAGTAAACAGTTCAGTAAAACCAGCCTTGGAGCAGTAAAACCATCTACCTGTCAAAAACCAGAAGTCAATAAAACCATCAGCATTAATAAAAAAAAAGTAGGAGTACAAAGGCAAGTTGTACAATGTCAAGAGGTAGGAAATCCAGGCCAGCATCATCAACATAAGACTGCTAAAAGACAGGATGAAATTTCAGTCAAAAACCTAGATGAACAGACATGTTCTTAACTGGTGCCTAAACAGAAGGTAAGGTAGGTGCCAAGAGAAGGGCACTCTGCTGGGGTTGCCAACCTCCCGACGAGGCCTGGAGATCTCCTGGTATTGCAACTAATCTTCAGACTAAGGAGATCAGAACCTTCCCTTTAAATTGTGTGTGGGGGGGTGATCCATGTGCGCCTGCCGGCAATTTGCCACTTGCAAGGCAGAAGTGGATGGCCCCTGCTTGAAAAGAGTGGGTGCAGCGAATTTATGGCTTGTGAGGCAGGCATGCGCAGCCCCTGCTTGAAAAGTGTGGGTGCTGTGGCACCTGCCCTGCAAACTGCAAATTCTCAGCTTACGGGGGAGGCAAGCATAGTGCCCACTCTTTTTAAGTGGGGCTACGGATGACTGTTGGGGATGGGGCTTCCCCCCACTGGCCAGCTGGGAGGAGCCCAAAAAAATGGGGGATCCCCCACCCCCACCTGGGGACTGGCATCCCAATTTGACACAGGTGATAAGATCCCTGTAAGCCAAAAGGGGCTGAGCTAACACTGTATATTATAAAAGTACAAATATTTATTAAGATGTACACATGTTAAAACATATTATGATTAAAAGAAAGAGTCTGAATATCAGACTTATAAAAACTTTTCAAATACAAATACATATGATGGGTAAACAATTTCAAACTTTAGGACCAAACGCGTTTCGGCCCCTTTGGGCCTTCCTCAGTGGTCACTATTCTCTATATTGCACTGACACATATCCAAATACATGTATAAAATATTTTTAGTTTACATATATATCTAACCAGATGTTGTTTCCTTGTATGTTTATAATTATGCTACTGGTATATAAGTTGGGCCATAAATATAGCCATGCCAATTCTTCAAATTATTCCGGTATCAGAGATTTCATTGGTCTGGATGTGTGTCATCTCCATCAGTGTAAAAGATCAAGTAATCTAACTGCAAATGCCCAGCAGGCAGTTCAAATTTGAGACTGGTAATCAGTTCTTCTGCCTCACTGTTTGGCCCTCTCCTGCAATATGCTGTGACCAAGAGATGTAGGAAATGAAAAGAGTATACAGTGGCACCAGTCCATTAGGCCTAAAGACAGAAGGCTCTTAGAAGTAATTTTTGGTCTGGAGTCAGGAACTGCAACAGAAGTAGCATATAAACTAAGTATTTTGGCTAGCTGGAATTCAACAACTAACTAATATAAAAAAGGCATCAACTAGGCTTAGGGAACCTCACTCCCCCCCCCCCATTTATTTAGATATGTTCGTCTCTCTTCTTTGCAACATGAAGCGACTCAAAACATATCCACATCCAAGGAAATTGAAATTAAAGTGCACAAATCAATAGACAATAACACTATTTATAAATTCATGACACAAATCCAGACCAAGAATTACACCAGAAGTCAGCCTCACTGATATACCTCTTCCTTGGCTTCATAGATCAGAGCAATTGCACAATTCCTCATCAAAAAGCCAATATCCATGTTGTCATGTTGGAGTTTTGACTCTCAACAGCTTACAACCCCCCCCCCCAATCTTCTTGGTCTCTAAGGTGTTAACTGGAATCTAGCTGTTCTACTGCATTCCAACATGGCTAGCATCTGTTAAGTCCAGAAAGTAATTCACTATCGGACACATATGAATTTGGGCATTACACTCCTAAGGCCTGTTGAAATGTGGTACTTTTCATAACTCCCAAATGGTTATGATTTGCTGTCCTTTACAATCCAGCCTTAAAGTTTGACAGGCTGGAAGGAAGAGGAAGCAAACCAAGAACAGGAAGAACTGGGGAAAGGGAGGAAGAGAGATGAGCAACAGAAACAAATAGAGTCTTCAGGATCATAACAGCATGAGAGGCAACAGCTACCCAAAGAGTCTGTAAGCTTTTGGACTCCCCTGATACAGTGCCAGGTAGATTGGTTATTGACAAAATATTAATAAACTGTTGATGGCACTAATGAAAGACACGATGGACTTGGCATATTAGGGATGAACAATAGCTAGTCATCCACCCAAAGGATCAAAGCTGCATGTGAAAAGCACATCCGATTCACCAAAGTAAATAATGTAAAAAGTCTCTATTATTGATCAACATTGCTGATTCAGTCCTTTTCAAAAATGTATGTTTTTCTGTCTGTATAAAATTCCCAAATGTAGTAAAAGAATGGAAGCTGGAGTAGTTCTGTTGTAACATGAAATGGGGAACGTAGGCACCACTCTACCCTGTCCCCTATCAAAAGATGTGTGTAGGAGTGAACGATTTTTTTAAATTTATGTTATTTATAGTCCACCTTTCCAGCAGAAGTTTCCAGCCTTCCACTTCACACATTAGGGTGGAGGCCCCAGCACAGAGTAAATGCGAGTCACTTCCAGTTCCTCTTTCCCCCTCTCTTCCTGTCTGAACATTAATTTGCAGTCCGTGTCTTCAAAGTAAATATATGATTTTAGTCTCCAAAGAACCAAGGGGTAGGTTTCATTGCAGCATGAATCTCATTTGACCCTATAAACTGGAGGCTTGGGTGTTAATTGTTTGTGAGCCAAGTATTTCAGTGTGCATTGTGGTGATGAAACAGTCTGTGCACAGCCTGAGGAAAAAATAAAATGAATAATAACATATGGCACTGAGACCCTGTCTCATTTATTTCTAGAAACTGCACGTTCAGGGAAAGGAAACCTGCCTACTTTGTCAAAAGAGAGTTTATCCAATGGAGTGTCTGGTTGCCGACAAACAGACCTTTCATAAATCATGCTTTCGGTGTCACCATTGTGGCAGTAAATTAAGGTAAGACGAAGTGAACAATTAAAGCTTTGACATGCAAATAGTATCATAACTGACATCCACTTTCCTATGAATGATGTGTCCAAAGATCAAAACTCAACACACCTGGTTTTCCAGCTCGGTTCTGTTGTGGAACTGACCATTTCAACAGGTCACTTATGTTTGGTCTGGACATCTCCCTCTAGTGAGGGGTGGGGAGTTGGTCCTGTGTATTTTAAAAACGATGTTTTAATGCAAGTTGCGATATAAATCTTATAGCCAGAGTTTTTTTTAAAGGCAGAAATGATTGTTTTTTCCCCCTTGAAAGGACATTTTTTCCCTTGTGTGATGTTTGCAAAATAAATCTATTTGGGCACTAAGTATGCCCAGTAATCTGTGGGAACAGTAGAAGTGCCTATAGCTGAACAGTGAAGAAAATGTGCTGTAAGGGGGGGGGAGCCTTGACCCTAGGCAGAGAGAGACTTGAGAGTTTTCAGTGTGAGAGTCAGCATGGTATAGTGATTAAGAGTGGCTGACTCTAATCTGGAGAGCCAAGTTTGATTCCCCCACTGCTCCACTTGAAGCCTGCTGGATGACCTTGGGCCAGTCAGAGTTCTCTTCAAACTCTGTCAGCCCCACTTACCTCACGGGGTGCCTGTTATGGGGAGAGGAAGGGAGGGCCACTTTGAGGCTCCTTTAGAGAAAACGGGGGTATAAAAACCTAGTCTTCTTCTTCTAAAATCTCCCTCCCTCCAGACAACTGTCAAATTGATTCTTGGTTCCAATGTCATGTGATACTATGGTTCTAAACTAACTATAGTTCATATGTGATCATCTGAACACAGACCACTCTACTACCTGTGTTTAGTTAACATCAGAGCAGGATCTAAAACTATGGCCTGGTCTGTTAATCACTGTTAGTCTTAATTTTGGTGGCTTGTGACATGAATGTGGACATCCTAATTTTATATTGGCTTATTCCTTGCCACAGTGCAGACCAGCTACTCTGCAGGTCAGAGGAATAAAGAGTGGGGGCAATGAAATTAGTGTTTGTCACGGCAAACCAGAATTTGAATGATTTCTGCAAACCAAATCCTAGTTTCACAAACTACCCGTAGTTAAACTGTGGTCTCATGTCTTTGGAACTGAGCTTGATAAGCAACCAACAAGAATATTAAATCTGAAAGGAAGCTTTGTAAAAATATAGCTTCTTAGAGCACTCTTCTGTCTTGCTTATCCTTAGCAAGAAATTAACTGCATCTGAATCTTCATGTGGAAGTGCCAGAACTAGACTTAAAAGTGGGACCTGCACGTGCTTTCCACAATTCCAGAATAATGTGTGAGGGGTGGGGAGGGGAGGTATATGTGCACTGAGGGGGGAAGGATATATGAGGTCAGCCTTCCCTTTTGTAAATTACTACAAGAGTGTTGGGAAATTAGCTAGCCTGTCCTGATTTAAATGAGTTTAATTTTGACTGGACTGCACTCAATAATGGTCCAGTCTAGCTTTAACCTCTAAAAACTTTTTTATTTTTTGCTTTAAAGTGCCCAAGAGAGAAAAAAATCCTCTTTGACCTTGTCCTGTTTTATATAGGAAACATTTAATCTAGGGATGTGGCCCATGGGCCACAGCTGCCCTACTAAGGGCACGTATCCAATTAATACCAATTAATATTAATAGTAATGTAATCAATTAGTACTAATAAAATTAGTCCCTTTTTGCATTTAGATGATTTATGGTACATGGAGCCCAATCAAGTTACATTTATGCGTAGCAAATGAGTCTGACAGCTCTAATCCAATCCATCTAATTTGGGACTTTTCTTCCACAAGAAAGTTGTAGCTGACACCTGACCCTGAGTGAAATTATAAACCAAGCCTTAAAAATGAAAATTATTTAGTCTGCTGGGTGATACCTAGGGATGGGCATGAACCAGCTCACGAACTGAATTTTGTGACAAATTTTGGCTGGTTCATGCTTTGTGAGGTCAAGTTCGTGGCAGATCACCCGGCATGAACTTTCAACAAACTTTCAAGCTGTTCTTGGAAGTTTGTGCCAGTTTGTGAGCAGAGACTTTCCCAGACAGTCTCCCCTCAATCAAAATGTTTAGAGAACTTCAAAGCAACAGCTTGGAGCACAGATAGAGGAGCATCTTGGGGAGGTCCCCTGCGACTTTGATGTCTCTACCTTGCACAGGATCCATTCTATACATTCCTGGACCTTAGTCATTTTGACAAAATATATAGAATGGATCATGTGCAAGCTGGAGACACCAAACTCGCAGCAGACCGCCCCAGGATGCTCCAAGTTTGGTGTCTCTGGCTTGCACAAGATCTGTTCTATACACTCCTGAACCTCCTGAACGTGTGCCTGTCAAAATGACTGCCTGACAGCAGTCATTATGACAGGCACAAGTTCAGGACGTTCAGGAGTGTATAGAATGGATCCTGTGCAAGCTAGAGACACCAAATTCACAGAGGCTCTCCAGATGACTCTCCTCTACCTGCCCTCCAAGTTTGGTGAGGATTGGATATATGGGGTCTGAGTTACACCCCCCCCGAAGGTGCCCCCCAGGAAAGTATTTTCTGAGGAAATGACAGGTGGTCATACCCCAGAAAGTACTTTCCTGGGGGCACCTTCTTACTCAGACCCCATAAATCCAATCCTCGCCAAACTTGGAGGGCAGGTAGAGGAGAGTCAGCCAGAGATCCTCTGCGAGTTTAGTGTCTCTAGCATGCTGGAGAGGCTGTTCTACCACCTCACAGATCTCACAAACTGGCTCAAATCTGTGATATGGTTCGCGAACAGGTCATGTCACGAACCACAAACCGAACCGCATTTTCCCAATTTATTCCCATTCCTAGTGATACTTTTTTTTTCTTTTCTAAAGTGGTATGAGTCAAGACTACATTTATAGATGCTGTTATTTATAGCTACTTAAAATGTCAACTAAAATAAAATATTTTTGGAGCATTTATGATAGATAGATGCCATAAAGCATTTTCTCTTTGATTTGACAGCTTGGGTAATTATGCTTCTCTCCATGGAAAAATATACTGTAAACCCCATTTTAAGCAACTTTTCAAATCCAGAGGAAATTATGATGAAGGTTTTGGACACAAGCAACATAAAGAATTATGGATTTCCAAAAACCAAAAAGGTTCTGTTGATTCTGGTCACGCTAAAGAAGTTAATCCAAAGGGGGCTAAACCCACCGATCGAATGTTGCATTCCAGCAGCCAGGAAGTCCATTGTGAAGCTTTGGGAGACAATTTAAAACAGAATACAGAGAGAGGCAAGTTAAACATTACATGGCCTCCTTCTATAGAAACACCAAGAAAATCATTTTCTATAGAGGAGGAAGTTAAAGTGAATAAACCAAAATGGCCACCAGAAGGTTCTGAACAAGAGACAGCTGGAACACAAACCAATCCTCCTACAGGTCTTAGAAACCACCCTCAGTTCTCAAACGGAAATAACCTTTGGGAGAGTGAGGAGGAAAAAAAAGATGAAGTCATTGATTTGCAATCAAATGACCAGTCATCTCCCATTTATGCCACTAAAGAGGAGGAACTTGTAAATAATAGCAGGGCAAAGACTTGTGAAGCAGATACCAAAGGAAAAAATGGACAAAAAGAATCTGTGCGAAGGAAAAAGAGTGAAAATGAAGTATCCAAAAAGAGGGAGAAGGGTGGAAAGAATGTAAAAGAATGTGATAATGTGGCTGTGCAGAGTGCTGAAAAGCAGAGAGATGGGAAACTTAATGAAGCCAACGACACAGAAGTTTTACAGGTTACTAACACTGACGATGAATCCATATTGCAGGGTAGTAATAAAGGCAGCCTCTTAAACAGCAACAACAACAATAGTAAT
The DNA here is from genome assembly GCA_029375565.1 of Gekko gecko. NCBI lineage: Eukaryota > Metazoa > Chordata > Lepidosauria > Squamata > Gekkonidae > Gekko > Gekko gecko. Next base: position 36,509,125 of record JAPDNY010000003.1, on the reverse strand, counting down.
AATTACTGTCAAACACCTTTTCCCCATCAAGACATTTATTGGCTGGAAGAATATACTGAAGATATGCACTATCTGTTAACAGAATCAAATCATGAAAAGAGCCCTGCCTTGGAATCTGCATTAGAAAGGCAAGTTGTAAATTTAGAATTTCTCAGTATAACTGACTGTGAAGCAGGTTATTCCACAGAGGCCTTAAATCTTGCAGCTGATGAAGAAAGTATCAAAAGAAAAGGTATCATTACCTCCGACAGTCATATTCAACATAATAATAAAGATGCCACCTGTCAAAAACCACGTGCTGGCAACATTGTCATGTTCCAAGAGGTCACTAACCCAACATTTCCTTTGGCAAGTGAATTAGGAGGCATTGTGGAAGCAATCAGACATGTCAAAAAGTTAAATATTATTTCATCTGATAATGCAGAGACTCTTTCTTTACCTGGCAATGACGGGATTGGTCTATTAGGCTCTGCACACGCCATTAAAACAGTTTCCGAACCACATTTGAAGGACTGTGTAGATTATGCTATTAATACCTGTCAAGAAGATGAAATAATGGAAATGTCGCAAAATGATAACAGTGCAAGCTTAGATTTACTGAGCTCAAGCTTTGGAGCTGTTCCATCATCTCCAGAAGATGAAGTCAAGGTGGAGCTGCCAGTGATCGGCAAGCGAATTAAACGAAACAGATGGTGTGATGAAAATGAATAAATGCCATTCCACCAGCCCAAGCTCAATGTGTAATTTACTTGGATTAATGTGGTTAAAATGTTTATAGTTCGTGGGATATGCCTTTGAAATCCAATTATCTGACTAGAATTTTTAAAAAGAATTTTAACACCCAGAGGTTACACACCAGAATTTTAATTTGTACAGAATTTGCTGGAAGTTATTGTGGAAATCCTGTATACCTCAAGACTGAGGGTTGTTTTATCTCTTCAGAAATCAAATAACTTGTATTTCTGCTTTTCTTTATGTTTATTAAGGGATATGAAACACATTTATGGACATATCCCTGATTATTCAGTGCTTAATATCTCATGGCTGAATGTGTGGGTTGCAAAGTATGTGTTTTGAAGTGACATTGGGTGATGTGATATTTTGGGGTGCTAGGTCTCTGATGGGTTCATTCATACACACAAATTATCACTTATTGTCGAAGCCCTCAAGTGACAAGTGCACATGTATTGAATCAGCAGGCTACATTATGATTCTCCTCCCAGCGCACTGTTCAACAATGATGCTTTAGCTAGTGAAACAGACTAGGAGATTACGCACCTGGTGTGCTCTAAAATGAAGACAAATATTTCTAAAGATATTTTTTCAACTATTGTTATTACTGTAAGTACATGAGCAATTGCTCCGCAATATGATATGTACATTGGCTTTTTAAAGCTTATAATAGTAGCTTTTTCTCTCTCAGTTTTTAAATGAGAGATCCCATTTTGGCATTCTTGGTTTGAAATAAACCATGAAAAGCACCAGAATCCAACATTTTGCATATTAGGGCCCTTTGTTTTTTTCTCTTTTTTCCCAAGCGTGGTGTCTCCTCCCCTTTTTTGATATCTAAAATGAACGTGACATGACCTGGTAACCAAATATTAGGGGAATGGCTCAGTAAAAGTTAAGCATTATGCAGTCTGATCCAGTTAACGTTTCCGCTGAAGAAAGTTTCACTGAGTTCATTGAGGCTTATTCTGAAGTAAACAAACACAGGACTACAACTTTGAAAAGCCGATCCCCAGGAGGTCTATTCAGAAAGGACCCACTGTATTCAGTGAAGCTTACTTCTAGGAAAAGGTTTGTAAAGTTCCATGATTCAGTGGCAGCGATTTTAAGCTTAAAAGTGCAATAAGACTTCAAGGTGTTTAAATTGGGTGGGATTACATCCAAAGTATGTAAAAATGTAAATGTGAAAGCCTGAAGAGAGCCAGTGTGGTGAGCATGCCAGTCTAGGGCTGAGGAACCCGAATTCAGATCCCTGCTCAGCCATGAATCTCCTTGGGTAACTTTGGGCCAGTCGCTTTCTTTCAGCCTAACCTACCTCATAGGGTTGTTGTAATGATAAAATGGAGAGGGGAGGGAGATAATTCTCTTTCACCCTAAACTCTTTGGTGGAATAGCGTAGTAGTAGATAAGGCCACTATGGTGATTGTCCACAGAAATGGGGAGTTAATGGCTGGTGTTTATCTGCTCAGTTGTTCCAAAGCGATCTGAAAGCAAACCAAGGACTGTTTCAGTTTTAGACTTTGCACACTCTTAAGTCACATGCTGTGCTGATGCCTAACTTTATGTACTGAATAGTGGTGGTGATCCCCCCCCTTACCATTAGTTGAGCTTGCATGAAAGCACTTCACTGAGCAGTTGACAATGCCTAATAAAAAAAAGCACTTTACAAAATGTAGTCTCTGGATTTATTTTTAAAGGTTGATGTTCTTTGAAACGGTTGATAATAGCACATTATTATAATCATTTTAGCATAATGAATCGCTTGGCAGTGAACGTAAGAAATAAAATAAAATAACGGATACTAGAAGCATACAGGAGCTGAAGGTTCATCATAATCATTCACTTCTGAAAGCAATGGCCTGTATTTGAAATGGGAGTCCCCATTTCATGTTGCCCACCGACACCCTTCCTGATGCCCACCAACTGCTTTTAGAAAGTGGACATGGCTTGGTGGGGTTTGGCTGTGCAAATTAAAAGACATCTGATTAAACAGAGCTTCTACCTGAAATATTGAAGAGTTACTATTAGGATTATGTATAACCTCACCAGTTTGGTGTAGTGGTTAAGTGTGTGGACTGTAATCTGGGAGAACCGGGTTTGTTTCCCCACTCCCTCCACTTGCAGCTGCTGGATGACCTGGGGCAGGCCATAGTCTTGTCAGAGCTGTTCTCTCAAAGACAGTTCTCTCAGAGCTCTCTCAGCCCTGCATACTTCACAGGGTGTCTGTTGTGGGGAGGTGAAGGGAAAGGAGTTTATAAACCGCTCTGAGACTCTGAGTAAAGGGTGGGGTATAAAAATCCAATCCCTCTCTCTCTCTCTCTCTCTCTCTCTCTCTCTCTCTCTCTCTCTCTCTCTCTCTCTCTCTCTCTCTCTCTCTCTCTCTCTCACGGTGTGGTTGGCACTGCCTCTTGTGACAGCCATTATGTGATTGTGCCCACTGCCCTGTGGCAGAGTTCCAAAGGTGCCCACAGGCTCAGAAAGTTGGGAAGCCCTGATCTGATAGAATAGACATGATGAGACAAGTATGTCCCAAATATGAAATCCCTCAGGAAATTAATGCCCTCCCCAATCCAGGTAGATCCACACACAAACATCAGCTAGGATACATCTTATCAGAAAACCAGCAATAGCACTGATCGGTTGCTTGGAAGGAGGAACATCAGGCTAGGTTTAGTTTTCCTCATTCCCACCAAAGCTCATGTGCCCTAATGTGGGGATTTCCATGCAGTGCCAGCTGCTGAAGGCAGTAGATATGCAGTAGTCACCCATGGGCACCTCATTCCAGTGGCACAAGTCTGAGGGGACAGATTTCTCCTGCTCCCCCATCTTGGCTGGCAATCCCCATGCAGCATGGCATATCATTCTTACGGGTCCCTCCCACCAACCATCAGCATTTGTTCAAGAGATCTGAGTGCTCCAAAGAACACACGAAGCTGCCTTATATTGAATCAGACCCTCGGTCCATCTAAATCAATATTGTCTACTCAGTCTGGAAATGGTTCTCCAGGGTCTCAGGCAGAGGTCTTTTCCCATCACCTACCACGTGAGATTTTCAATGGGGGACACCAGGGGTTGAACCTGGGACCTTCTGCATGCCAATCAGATGCTCTGCCACTGAGCCACAGCCCCTGACTGTCTGGTGGCTGGGAATGAGCCAAGCCCCTATGTGCCACCCTCCCTGTGCCACACAAGCATCCCAATCACATCAGCTAACCTCTGACAAGAGCTTTACAAAGGGCAAAGGGGACTGCTGGGAGAAGAGGAGGCAGGGAAGAGTCCAGCTACAAGGTATCCATTGCCCCCACTTGCAAGGATTCAGTCCTAAATGATCCCCATTACAAGTTGCTGAAAATTTGCTTAGAAAATGTCTCTTCCTGGGTATTCTTCTGTGCGGGCCCTTTTGACTGTCACTCGTTTTTATTTGTTTTAAGGGAGAGGTTGTTTCCTTTACCTCCCCCCCCTAAAATAAATGTGGTATTATAACCTGCTTCTCCGTTATCGGCCAGAAGTGTGACTTTGGAAGTGTAAATTCGATGGCCTACATGATTACAAGCCCACAGTGCCCACTGAAAAGCCTTTCCGTATTTTTCCCCCACTGCACGCTAGTCTAAAACTTTAAGCAATGCTCTAAATCTTCCCTGAAGGATATAAAAATGAGGCAGCTCATCCATACCAGAAATGAGACACATGGATCACTTGCCTAAATCCCCATCAATTTTGGGGAAGAAAGGTGACGGAAGGAAATAGAATTCTAAAATAAAGCCAAACCCCAGCAAGTGCGATGCAGCTTTTAGCACTAAAAAAAAGTTGAAGTCAGAGAGATCAGGGAAAAAGGTATTCATAGTGCACCGACCTTGAAGGTAGCCAGCTAGCAGAGAAAGAAAATGCCTTGCAAGGCTTTGGGTAAAGCAAAGACAAATATGTGTTCTCTGGAATATCAACAGGATGCCAAAATGAAATCTTAAGGAGCTATGGAAGAAAAGTAGTCCTGAAAGCAGCTGTAATGAATAGGTAGATGACGCATCTGGAAATATGTTTTAGGATTTGCCTGTCAGGGATTGCGCTGTGTATTTGGGCAGAACAAGTCATGCTACCGGTCCTGTTTTAACAATCTAGAAAGCCTTACTTGATGGGAAAGGGACCAGGCCTGGATGATGAAACACTGATAACACTGTGGTGCTCACTGTTGTGTGGCCACAATCAAGCCTCTGGCGCACAACAACCTGTGCTGCAAAACCAGAAAGGTTATCTGTACTCAGGAACAGCAGCCATGCCGTGAAGCAGGTCCTAATTTCCACAGGTGGGAATGAAGGATGTGCCAAACTCTTACAGACCTGGGTTCATCTTTTCAGTGATGACAGAGATCAGAGGTCCACACCCATGAATGTATGAAATGGTCTGCACTATGGCTGCAAGCTTTCTTTGGGCGAGAGCCCCCATCACCAGAAGTATCTATTTATTTATATTTGAGGACACAAGCATGCATGCAAGTGTATACACATATGCACAGAGTGAGTTGGCTCCCACCAGCTTTCCAGCCTGCTCTCTTCCAATTAACCTTCTCACTGTAGCCGCTGCCCCCTCTGCCTTTTGTCCAGATGGGTCCTACAAGAGGCTCTCCCTCATGTTGCCACTGGAAAACCTAGCAGGATGCCAGCCCTCCAGCAACAGGGGGCGAATCTGCTCAGAACTACTTACTGTAGACTCAGGCCTCTGGATGAGGTTGGCAGGAGACTGAGGGACAGATGTAATGCCATTCCGTATCATACCCTGAATCTATGGAATTTGCTGTCAAAAGATGCAGTGATGGCCAATGGTTTAAATGGGATTAGATGCAGGCTAGCCCGATCTCAGAAGCTATGCAGGATAGGCCCTGGTCAGTATTTGAATGGGAGACCATCAAGGAATACCAGCATCATGATGTGGCAGCAGCCAATGGCAAACCACTTCTTTTTTTTTTTTTAAGAACTTTATTAATAGGATATAATGACACGTTCCATATTTCCAAATATTTTTTGATACATCCTTTTCTAATATTCCCTCCCTCCCCCCTACCTGGCTTCCAGCGATGCTCCACCCCTGCTATCATTTCAGTCAATATTCACTAACAATAAAAACTTATCCATATATTCAACTCTTCATTTCTAACATATTCATTTTCCCTGTCTCATTCTTAGGTAACATTTTAACTACTATTCATTACTTTCAAGTCTCCTAATCTTAATCGTTATCAAAGCAGAGTAACTTGCTTTTTACATCCCAGTTCAGCTCTAAATAGTCTTTAAAGTCTTTCCAATCCGCTAAAAATTCTTCATCTTCTTTACCGTCAAGCTTCTTTGTCAATTTATCCATTTCTACCATAAAAAGCATCTTCTTTATCCAGTCCCATTTTTCCGGTATCTTTTCTTGTTTCCAAAATTGAGCAAGTGTCATTCTTGCAGTTGTAATCAAATACCATAACAATGTTCTCTTTGTCACATTAATTTCTTCCATTTTAAGACCTAGAAGTAACATTTCTGGTTCTTTTTTCAAGGTACGCTTCAGGATCTTCTGAACTTCATTATGCATCTCTGTCCAATAAGCTGCCACTTTATCACAAGTCCACCACATGTGATAAAATGAGCCGGCAAACCACTTCTGACCATCTTTTGCCTTGAAAACCCTACGGAGTTGTCATAAGTCAGCTGTGACTTGATGGCAAAAAAAGGACACAGTCATGGAGGCTAAATCTGTGTATGGCCATGGAAGCCTAGTGGAATATTTGTCTGAGTTCCTAGGAGAAGGATACTACTGTACTCTGCTGTGAATTAGAATTATAGCATCCTAGAGTTCGAATGAGGCTTTCAGGCTATGCAGTCCAGCACCCTGCTCAGTGCACAAAATTGAAAGTGAATCATTCATAACAGATGACTGTCTGGACTCTGTTTGAAGACTTCCACAGAGGAAGAACCCATCATCCTTCTAAGTAAATTATCAAACTGCTCTTACCATTGGCAAGTTTTCCTAATGTTCACCTGAAATCCACCTTCCTGTAGCTTGTGCTCATTAGATCTAGTTCCTTTCCTTTCACAGAAAAAGAGAACTAGTTTTTGCCCTCTTCTAAGTATCCAGCCCTTCATGAATTGGAAGTGTGGCCTAATCAACTCCCCGATCTGCTCTTTTCCAGTTTAAACATACCCAGTTTCTTCAACCTCTTCTCATAGGACTTGTTTTCCTAGAAGCATTAATCTGGTCACCTTGGGAACAGGTGCTGGACTAGATGGACCTTGGGCTGCATTCAGACATTATATCAAGCCAGCATCTATATATCTAACTCTCAACAGTCTCCTATGTGCAGATATCTAAATCTGCACATAGGGGGCATACTTACTCCAAACAAGTTCTTCTGCAGAAAGAGTTGCAGAAAAATCTGAAAACTTAAAAAAATACATTGGGGGTTTTAAATTCCCCCACAAAATAAAAAGCATTGTCTGCTCATGCACAGACAACGCAAATTACCATTGAGGGTGTCATGGGTCAGGTGGGGTGTCACCTGATGCTGCCACCACTCTGGTTTTAGGATCCCTTGAGAAGGCCCAGAGTACCCTCCCAAGGCCTTCAGACGTCCCTTGTTTGGCCAAATAATATTTGTGAGGACCAGGCAGAGCAAACAGCAAAATAAAAGGTTTATTTTACATGAAGTCAGTCAAATATAGGAAACAAACAAGGTGCAAGAACAATAACAATAAGTGGGTGAAGAGAAAAGAAACCAAATGCCCTAACATGGCTAGACTCACCGTCTTAGCTCACTGTCTCAGTTGGACCTGAATCTACTCACCCTTCCTCTCAGGGTGAGGGTCTCTACCAGCAGCAGCCTTCCCTCTGGCCCTGCTCTCTTGGAAGAAAGAACAGCTCTTCTTCTGTACCAGATCTTTTATTATAAGTCCCTTTTCTCTGTGATTGGCTAAAATTGGCACCAAAACCTCTCAGGGACTTCTGGGAGTTGTAGGCCTGGCCTCCTCCCACTGCTATTCAGACTCCCTGGGCCTACTAGACCTTTACTTGCACAGCCCAGATCATGACAGAGGGCCTGGCTGCTGCTGGTGCTCCTGTGGAGCCAATCCAAGCCAAGCTGTGGAAGCAGGGAATGCTGGGAGCTGCTCTGGGCCTGGTCACGCCGGCAGGGAATGCCAAGAGAGGGTCTATCTTGGCCACAGCAGCAAGGAACACCAAGAGCTGCTCCGGGCCTGGCTGTGGTGATGGGGAATGCTGGGAGAGGCTCCAGGCCTGGCTGCAGCAGTGCAAAACATCAGCAGAGACTCCAGGCGGAGCCACAACAGTGGGGAACACCAGGAGAGAGTTTGGGCCTGGCTGCGGCAAACACCAGGAGCTGCTCCGGACCTGGCCACCACTGCTCCAAGACACTGCCACCGCTGTAGCTCCAAGACACTGACACTGCTGCTGGGGTAAAAAATCGGGGAAAAGAGGGAGGGAGAAAGAAGGGGGATTGGCTTGTGGGGGAGAAAGAAGGGGAATTGGCTTGGGAGAGAGAGAAAGACAAAGAAGGATTGGCTTGGTAGAGGGTTGGAAAGAAAAAGAAGGGGGGATTGACTTGGGAAGAGAAGAAAAGGGGAAGATGGAGAGAGGGAAGAAAGCAATGGTGGGAGAATGCCCCTTCCCGCAAGTTTCTTGCGGGTCCTCACTTGTTATGGCTGAATGTGCACAAACCCAACTTGTTGTTGGGCTCACTCCTCGTTCCTGTCTCTTCCCTTTTCACACAGGATGCAATGGTGGGGTGCCAATTTAAAAAATTAACTCTTGTTACCCATTAGTTATGAAGTTGGAGTCTTAGCTTAGAGTTCGTTTTCTCCCCACATCATGGGATTCTACACTGGGGTTAATTCAAGTTTAGACTCTTGATTTATGGGGGTGGGGGGAACCAACTCTGGTTAAGCCACAAGCCTCTAGGTGAGCTAATTTTAAATTTGAATCCTTTTATCATGCAGTGCACAAGAGGGGAGTAAAGAAATGCCGTGTTTGTGTGAGCCCAACAAGCCAGGTTTGTGCACATTCAGGCTTAATGATGTCTTGGTGGGACATCTATATGGAACTTGAGATCTAATCCTGCATGGCTCTTGTTATTTCTTAAATTCTGCCCCAGTAAATTGTTGTGTCCAATGAGGGACATGCAGAAATGTCACTAGTTCTATCAAAACTCTGGATTTCACCTGCACTGCTGTAGAATCTTGCCTGGGGAAGACCACACACTCACCCAAATTCACTTCAAATTTTGCTTGAGGCAACGTACCACTGGCAAGCCTACCTCAACATCTAACAGAATATCTGCAAAGATGTACAGCGCCTGCCGCAAGCAGTTTGCAGAACTGGAGTTTCCACTCCAACCTTGCTTTTTTATCTCTAGCTATGAAACTGTTCCTTTGGTATCCCGGTGCTGCCCAGGATTCAGTAAACTCTGCTGCGATGGAGCAGGAGGGAAAGTGCTGCTCAGTGCCCTTGGTCCAGGACTGTGACTAAAAGCCACATTAAACCTTTCAACATTTGCTCTGACTCATAAGATAGTGTCTCTCTTAAGTAGAAAAGTCAATCTGGTAGAAGAGAGATAAAAATCTAAAACTCTTTTGTAAAAATGCCATCCTGGGACAGTTTCATTTTCGGCTTTGTCAGATCCATATTTAACTCAGAACGAGTCTCTGCCGTACAGCTACAGCCTGCAACAAAGAAGCAAAACAGCCCTTGAAACAGAAAAATTTTACTTTTGCTAATGGCCGTTCAAAGAGTAAATCGCCACTTCCCTAGAGCTTCCAGGGCCATCTGTGAAATATTTCAAATTTGATGAGCTGAACATATCATTTCATCAAAAGTAACATGTATATATTTTTCCTAACACTAACCCGATTGTTGCTGCCACATCCAGAGAAATTGGGAAATGAATTATTTCTGGGTTAGACTGAGGGAGGGGATCCAGTCATACCTAGCCTTGAAGCAGGGATCCCCACTCCCCAGCCTTCTTGAACCTGCAGTCACATCTCGAATTTTGAGAATAGACATTGGGTGCCACAACAAATGGCTGCCATGGTGAGGCAATCACAAAATTGGTGCTACACCCTGACCTGGATAGCCCACGAAAGCCCAGGCTCATCAGATCTCAGAAGAAGGGTCGACTCCAGCAAAGTACTTAGATGGGAGACCTCCTTGAAAATACCAGAGCAGGCTTTATTCAGCCACCTCCCTGAATATCCTCCAGGCTTCCATGGAGGTCCATCACCAGAGGTTGCCATGACTTCCAGGTGCACACACACACACATGCACATATTAAAAATACAAAAGAAAATGACTGCTATGAGGTCTGGGTCAGTTGGATGGTTCCACAGTATCTGGATCTTGGATGGTCCCACAGTATGTTAGGAGGTTCTGTGCCAAGCATTCTCATGTAATTGAGGCACCAATTTGAAATGGGTGCTTTCTGCAGATCCAATGGTGATGCTTTCTGGGCTCTTCTGAAGGACCTCCAACTCCAATGAAGCAAAGGAAAGCCAGGATTAGCGCTTTACTTTGGGGGAGAGAACCTTCAGGGGCAAAGCAAGTGGGCTCCAGGAAACATACTGATGAATGCCCAATAGGCACCGCACTGGGTATCATTGCCATAGAGCATACATGCAAGTATGTAACGTGCCCATTCTCACACACAACTATCTAACATGCCCATTCTCCACTCAGCAACTTCACTGTGCTTTCAGTCCATCGGCTACCACTTCTACAGGGCCTTCATACGAATTTCCTCTTTGCATGTACTAATTTATGACAGAATGGATCACAGAACCAGATGGAGACACACTCAAAAGATCCTCACCACAGAACAACAACAGGGAAGGCCTTGGGCTCTACAACCTGCTTGCTGTCCCTTCAGGGCAGTCGGTTGGCCATTGCATGATACAGGATGCTTGACTAGATGGACCTCCGCCTGATTCAGCAGGACTCTTCTGACAGGGTGAACAGAATTTTATTTATATAAAGTCTTCATTAGATGGGACATTTCATTTTGAGAAGAAGTGTGGTGTAGTGCTTAGAACTAGGAGGCACAATCCACAATGACATCACTTCCCCACACACCTGAAGAGCCAGAAACGAAGCCAGGATCCCCATGCCGGCAGATGGGTAAGACCTGGCAACCCTACTTAGAACATTAGACTAGGATGCGGGGGGTCACCGGGGTTCAAATCCCTAATCCATCTTGTGGCTCACTAGGTGATGTTGAGTTAGTTTTCAGCACAAACAAACACACAAGTAATAATTCCTGAGGACCAGCTGGTTAATTTTTCACCAGCAAAAATAAAAAAATAAATCTGTATTGGTTTGTTTCAGTCTAAGCTGCCACAAAACTCCAGTTTATTTTTGTTACCTCACAGGGATGGTGTGAGAATAACAAAGGGGGTGGACGGGAAGAATCCCTGTGTTGCATGGATGAATGCTGGGATGAAAATAATAAATACATCAATTTAAATCATTTTCCATTAATCCCTAGCATGAAATTGGCTTTTCTTCACTGTTGCCAACTGGCCCCAACCCAAAAACACTACTGGCTGACTGGTTCCAATCCCTTCAATAATGGCTGGATATCAGCAGGTGAGGCTTTTTGTGTCGTGGAGATAAACATCACCTGCTAATTGCTGAAGATCAAACTTCCACATGGGCTGGTTCAAAAATTGGGAACCTTCTTAGAACTCTTAGCAGGGAAAACAGCAGTTCAGTGGCTTATAGACCACAGTGCCTAGAGATTGGGTTGGTTGTTTCCTAATGTGCACTGAAGAAAGAACCTGAGTGAATGTGTCCTTAACAGACCTCTGAGTTTCTAGTGTTCATGTTTATGAGACTTGTAAATCTATAGGTTGTCCTTTGCAGCTTCATTAGCATAGTTGGCATCCAGATCAGCTAGGAACAACAAGCTGAATTCTTTTCACTGCTGTTTGCCAGTCCAGTCAGGTGCCTTCTCACAGCTGTAAAGAGAGACATTGATAATAAATGTCCTGGTGAGGTGCTGTACTTTCCGTGGGTCAAGAGACCACTAAAGGCATAAGCGTGACTATTAGTGTTGGTGTTTTCTGTGAAACATTAACCTGCTTTATGTATGGTGGTGTAACACACACACACAGAGTACCATAAAAGCACCCAGAAACAGTGAGTGATGACTGTGAAGTCAAAGGCTGAAATTTCTCCTCCAGGAAAGATGAAAGCCACTGGGCTTTATGGAGTTAGGCCCTGGCTAAGATGGAGGAGAGACAAAGAACTGAAACAGAGGCGAGAACATGGGAATAAAAGTCTTGCCCTATCCAGTGACTCATCTCCACAGGAATCTCAGAGGTAGAGAAGTAAAAGTTAAGAAATGACATTTCAGACAGAACTGTTTTAGAACCAGTTCCCTACCAGAATATATTTGTACTTTCACACACAAATGCTTCTGTCCCATTCAGGAAACAGGGCTGAAGCATTTTACCTGTAAACCGCTTCCGAGTAGTCTTCAGTTTCTTCTCCCAGATTTCCCCCCGCTGTTTTTCGCCCGCGCGAGCAATCTCCGTCTTTTTTTTTTTTTTTTTGAACGTTTGTTTTAGAGCGCTATATCGCTATAGCGCCATAACACAACACCAAAACACCACCATAGCAACCCCATTGGAATGCTATGTGTTGTGTTATAGTGCTATAGCACTCTAAAACGAACGTTCAAAAAAAAAAAAAAAGACGAGATTGCCCACGCAGGCGGGAAGAAGCAGTGCAGTCTGAATTGCCAAACCACTTCTGATCCGGCTCTTTTCCGGTACGGGGAAAGCCATGTGTGAAATGGCAGCCCTGTACCAGTTTACTTCAAGATGGATCAAAAACAGCTTCAAACCGGCTGAAATTTGGTAATGTGAAATTCCCTACCGTGTGTCGCAGTGTCAGTCCTACCTCCAGCAACATGTGATGTGATAATGTACCATAACTTCCAGGACTGATTCATGGGTTGGGAAACCTGCAGTCACTAAAGCAACCTAACCCATATCCTACTAGGAACTGAGCAGACCCTGGTACCACCAAACTAAAGGCTAGAGGGTATTGATGGTTACCTCAATTGGAGACCAATTTGGATGTTCTCTAATCTAATTGTATTGGCTGAAACTAGGATTCCTAACTCTTAAAAGGCACAAATCTGGCAAGTGGCAGGCACAGATCCAGAGGTCACCTACCCAAGGGCAAGACCAGTGGAATCAAGGAATGAAACCCACTAGGGTTAAGGAGTGGAGCCTGTGTGCCTAGGGAAAGAATTTAGGAGGTCAAACAACAAACACCCAGTTCCATTTGGCTGCAGGCATCTTTATTAACAATAACTGTAGGGTAAGTAACTTGCTGCGGTGGCTGTGGTGGCTCAAGTGGTTAAGACGCTGAACTGCAGGCTGTGGAAGGTCAGTAGTTCAGCAGTTTGAGACCCGGGTGCCGCATGACAGGGTGAGCTCCTGTCTCTAGTTCCAGCTCCTGCCAACCTAGCAGTTCGAAAGCAAGAAATTGCAAGTAGATAAATAGGTACCACTTCGGTGGGAAGGTAACAGCGTTCCGTGCGCCTTGGTGTTTAGTCATGCTGGCCACATGACCACGGAAACGTCTTCGGACAGCGCTGGCTCTTCGGCTTTGAAACGGAGATGAGCACCGCAACCCTAGAGTCGGATTCGACTGGCTTTCGAGCAAGGGAACCTTTACCTTTACCTAAGTAACTTGACTATTGGAATAACAGTACTTAACTAAGCTCTTTCTAGAGCTCTAGGCCAAGGTTGTCCTGGCCTGATCCTGCAGACTCTTAATAAGTCCTGTAGCCCAGCAGGTTGCTAGCAGGAAGACTGAGAAGAAAAGCCCTTGAGTCCCCGCTGCTCTCCTGCTTGCTCTGAGGCCTCCTGGGATAGCCTCTTAAAGCAGCAGTACACAATAAAAGAATAGAGAGAATAAAGACAGACAGAAAATCCTAAAACATTGCCTATTAATTGTTTGCAGATCAAACTGATATTAAAGGGACAGCTACAGGGACAAGTTTAAAAGTTGACAGCCCTTTTGAAAAGATTGCAGAAGAAAAAAGGAATCCAGAGAATACAGCTGCAGTGTTTAAAACAGCAGCTTTTGAGGCACAAAAAAGCTTGAACTGAAAATTAAAGTTTGACTGCCAGCCTGGTGTTGCACAAGTCTTAAGGGCACAGCACTACAGTTCTTTTGCCACTCTCACCTTAAAGGCACTAAACATTTTTTTTAAATGACCTCTCTCCTGTTCGCTCCATTATCTGAAAAAAACCTCATCTGACAACAGGCCAGTAGCAGGAAAAATCAGTTATGTCTGTAGATAATTGGTCAGTTGGCAACTAGCTAGAGCTTTCCAGCAATGGTGGCCTTGATGGTTTAGAAGATATTAAGCTTTACCACCCTTTACCTTTAAGCTCCACCACAGTAACATTCAGGGATATCTATCATACAAGCCAATCCTTATCTAGCTACACACAAAGCCCTTCCTGCAGGATTTTGGCCATAAATATTTATAGTCAAACCTCAGTTCTAACATGGAGGATAATTACAAGAATTACTTATGTAATATCTGGATCACTGGAGTTAACTTCCAACTGGAAAATGCGAATGGAAGCATATTAAATGATTGCTGCTAACAACAAATAATAAACAAAGGCAAGAGACAGCGGAAAATACCAGATTTCTAATTATAGGACTCTAAATCAAATATTTTGTGTGGACAAATGACCTGTAGTTGTTAAGATGTGACTGGAAATTAAGTCAATAATGATTAGGTTGCAAACGATTTGGGGTTTAGGGTTGCCATGCTCCAGGTCCAGGTGGGGTTCCCCTGGTTTTAGGGGCTTCTGTCCACCACTGGTCAGCTGGCTGGCGGGGGAAACTCTGCCCCCAAACTGCCACGTCCCATGAAATGTCCCCGATGCAATGACCTCACCCAGATGTGATGTCATCATATGGTGACATTGCGAGGGTCACTCTGGTTTGAAGGCAAAACTCTATGGTAAATTTGCCCTCAATCCATAGAGTTTTACCCTCAAACTAGAGTGTTGCCAACACAAGAACATCATTTCTGGGTGATGTCATCACATTGGAGATGGCATCCCCTCCCCTTCCTGGAACACCCCCCAAATTTCAGTGGAATCCTAGAGCATCATGCTGACATGAAAAAATCACTTCTGGGTTAGAACCGGAAGTGATGGTGTGGCATTGCCATGACACCTATTTCCCACCCCCATTTTTCCAGGCAAGGGAGGCTGCAAGGGAAAGAGTGGGGAGACCTGGCCATCCTGTGCTAAATCCATGAAAAACATTTCATCTACCTTCTGTTCAGGCTGCCTTGAAGGATGGGTCCAGGAAAGAAAGGGTTCCAAACCAATTCAGTGCTCTTGAATCTCAAGCCTAGTTCTAGGTTTGCCTGCTCTGGACTAGAAAATTCCTGTAGGAGCCTGAACAGGGCAGAGTTTGAGGGGGAGAACTCAGCAGGGGTGTTATGCAACAGAGAACTCAGCAGGAATATTTTAAAAAAATATATATTATTGATTTTATAATCTGCATCCTACTACCTAAGGGTAAGGGTACAGGGGAAAACACTATCACTAATTTAAGACAAGAATTTTGCATTAGGTTATGTAAATCACTCCTAAAATAAAATAAGAAAACAGAGAGTCCAAACCTCTGTTAAATAGAGTTTAGTTACACTAAGTTCAAATCTTCTGTAATCCAGAGTAAACGTTTATTTCTTGCGCTTCTTCTTCACTTTTGGTGTCTTGGGTGCTGCTGCTCCTTTCTTGGACTCTGAAATCGAGCTGCTAGAATCACTTGAAGTGTTGCCCAATTCTTCCTCACTGGGTTCCTCTCCTTCCTCCAAATCTGAGTTGCCGTCTTTATCTGCGCTTGATTGCTGTTTCAAAAAGTTTTTGGCCTTTTGGACAGAGTCGATTTAAATTTTCTTATCATTATATTTGAACACAAGTCCTTCTGGAAAAGTCCATCTATAGATTATTAATTTGTTTTGCAGGAAAAGAATTAAGTCTTTGTATTGTTGTCTTCGTTTCCAGATCTCAAATGGAATATCTTTTAAAATTTTAATTTCATCCTCTTTAATTTTAAGTGTTTTTCCCACTGTAGCTTTTAAAACATTGTCTCTCATTGTTCTCTTGGAGAATTTGACATAAATTTCACCAGGTAATTTATTTTTCTTATAAAATCAGAATAAGTACAGTATGCCAAGTCCATATCATTCTGAAGATCCTCTTGTTTAAGATCCGAAATAGAAGCAATCGTTCCACTTAACGTTCTTTTTAAATCTTCTCCCTTCTGTTCAGGAACACCTTGGAAGCATAGAACATGCATAGATTTTTCCAGTTGAAGTTGAAGCAATTGATTTTTATCCATGTTTCTTTCTTTTTTAACTACTTCCAGTTCTTGGTTAATATCAATAGTCCTTGTTTCAACTTTCCTGATCCTTTTGTCTGTCTTGTTGGCTCTTTTTTCCATGTGCGCCAGCTGATTTTGGATGGAGTCCAGCTTGGTGTTGATAGTTGACATCTGCTCCAGCAGAGGGCACAATGCTGCTGCGAGCATATTGGGAAAGTCTGCAGCCGCTCCCTGTACCCGGGTGGGAGTCGTTGGTGTTGTCCTTCCTGGAGGAAACTTCTTTTCCGCCACCATTTTCTTCACTCTCCCAGCCATTTGTTTACAAAGAAGAAAAGTTTTAGTTTTAAAATAAAGTTTCTCAGAATTCAACATTTCTTGGCTTAAAATGTAGCTTTCAAGCTCAAAAAGAGTCTCATGCGGTTAGTTCCTTTCTTTTTCTCTTTTCTATCTCATTTACGCACTGCTCCGTTTCAGGGGGGTGGATCTCCAACCCTTCCTCGCCCACCGCTCCTTCTCGGATTGATCTAGCACACCAAGACTTCTTTGCTTATGTTGAGGTTTGATTGACTCACTGTTTAGGTGAGTTCAATTGTTGCCAGGGTTACTTTCACTTATTTTCTTGTCCGCTCATCTGGAGGCTGGCTCTGATCACCATACTGGCTCTATTGTCAGAACCTCTCGGGGACAGGCAAGCCTCGATCCCTCAGCCGTCACCTTGGGAGAGGCTTATCTTGGCTCCCCAGGCTGGGAGTCTCCTACAGAGACTCTGGGGCGGGGGGGGCGGGTCTGGAATTAATGGGACATGTCCAAGAACAAGCCACCAACAACCGGAAGTCCAACTCAGCAGGGATCTTATGCCTCCAAACATCCCTTTTCTTTGGGGAAACTGAGCTCTGTAGTCTGGAGATTAGTTGTAATTCCAGGAGAACTCCAGAGCCCACCTAGAGATTGGCAACTCTACCTGGCTCACAGATTGAGGTGAATGAAAGTATAATATGATGGCAGAGAGTGCTGAGTTGATACTGTAGGCTGCATCACAGAAGGAGGTGGCTTCTGGCTCTAAATGTCCCTTTGCATGGAGATAACTCCGTAAAAATAGAAGACTGGTCGAGCAAGGAAGGAGGTTCCACCGCCTCTGTTTCCTTGCTTTGCTGGTTTTCTGTTAGTGTAGGGAAAACTCTGAAGTGAGACCATCTTGTGGTAAAAACGTTTACAAAAGTCCTGATGGAGAAGAACCAAGAGTTACAGATCCTGGAATATGACGGAAGTGGTTGCAATTCGGGCCTCTAGACCCAGTTGTGTTAAATAAAATCACTGAATTCTTCCATAAGAGGCTCACTGGGTTCGTTTCTTTGAGGAACCTGATCTTTCCAAGCCCCCATCCAATCAGATATGTCACAGCCCAAACTGTCTCCTCCTTTAGGGTTGCCAGTCTCCAGTGGTGGCTGGAGATCTCCCAGAATTACAGCAGCTCTCCAGACTGTAGAGATCTGTTTCCTTGGGGTTGCCAGCTCCAGGTTGGGAAATTCCTGGATATTTGGGGGTGGAGCCTGGGGAGGACAGAACCTTGGTGGGGTAGAATGCCATACAGCCCACCATCCAAAGTATCCATTTTCTCCAGGAAAACTGATCTCTGTTATCTGGAGATGAGCTGTAATTCCAGAAGATCCCCAGGCCCCACCTGGAGGCTGGCATCCTTACTCCCATCTCCAGACTCCGCCCCCAGTTCTCCAAGAATTTCCCAACCCAGAGCCGGCAACCATATGTCAGGTCTCCACCACATCAGTCCCAGCTCATTCTCCTACATGCATGAACCAGGCCTTATTTTATTTTTTAGGACATTTGGTCCTGCTTTTTCATTAAAATACACATCATAATAAAACTATGAATTAAAATAATCAAACAATTATAAAACCTGTAAATCTAAGCTAACCACTCCAGTTCCCAGGCTAAACCATATTAACCGGTGTGAAAGATTCAGAATAAGGCAAGTTTTACACAGAAGGAGGAGGAGAGTTAGATTTATACCTTGTCCTTCACTTGGAGTCTCAGAGTGGCTTACAAGCTCCTTCCCTTCCTCTCCCCACAACAGGTACCTTGTAAGGTAGGTGGGGCTGAGAGAGCTCTGAGGGAACTGCTCTTGAGAGAAAGCTCTGAGAGAATTGTGACTGACCCAAGGTTACCCAGCTGGCTGCATGTGAAGGAGTGGAGAATCAAACCCAGTTCCCCAGGTTAGAGTCTGCCACACTTAACCACCACACCAAACAAGTAACATACCTTCTAGGGAGTGCCACAATCTAGTGAAAGCTGCTGGGAAAGTGCTTCCATGCGTCGTTGCCATCAGAATCTCATAAAACAGAGTTTCACCTCCAGATCATCCCTGGATGCTTCATATGGGTAAAGACGATCAAGTCCACTGGACACAAGCCATTCTGGGATTTAAAAGTTAAAACCAGCATTTTGTATTGGACTTGGGAACAAATGGGGAGCAATGCAGTTAATACAGTACAGGTGCAGCATCTCAAAGCAGACAGGCCACAAAGCACTAACAGTGAAATCGGTTACAGCAGAAGAAATGGAAAACATTAACTACACACAGTCCAGCCAGACATTAGCTATTCCGTTTCCATTTTATGAGCCTCGTGTACCCTATGGTGAAGAAAGATAAGGAGAAGAAATTCATGTTTATGCCCTTAAGAATTGTGTCTTTAGAACACACTGGCTTTATTTTCCAACACCTCGCTTTGCTGAGCTGTTGTAATTCATCAGCATGGTACTTGTTTCCCCCCCAAAAAAAATCCTAGCTGTGTCTTTGTGAATGGGGTTAGTTAAGGGAAATATTTTTGTATCTCCTGGACAAGGGCATTTAGGTACTCGGGAAAGAAGGATCGAAGAGCAATTTGACACACTCCTGGCATTTATCTCTACCATCAGTCCGCTGTAAAACAGGAGCTGTATGAGCCCTGCTTGTGGGCCAAAGATGGAAAGCCTTGAAGCCTTTCAGCATATTTCTTCAGAAGCAAGTAACGCTGCCATCCATGCACGATTACCCTTCAGAAGCATTTCTAGAGGCAGCATATGCTTAAACTGGCAAAGGGAATTAAAAAACAAACAAACCCATATTAATATTGCGATGAAATAATGCACAGTGGAGCTCACTGGGGCTTTATGTGGTTCTAACAGAAGTGCACATATGCTCTTAAAATGGGGCTGAAAAGGCATCAGAAAAATAAATGCACAGATGAGGGAAGTGCTCTTTCTTGGACTGAGAGCTGCAATGGGAAATGTCACCTTGTAGTGAAAGATTGGCTGTCTGAGTTATAAATAATCAGGGTGAGTATGCTCTTGGATTACTTTCTATGAGTTTTATCATGGTGGGGGTTGTCTGAAGAGGCACCTGAAGCCTTTGGAATGTTTATGTGCTTTAATAGTGGTGGAAACTTCCAGAATGGGCATTTCAGCTGCCTGAGTGGGATCTGAAAGGAAGGCTTGGGAGATTTTGTGTATGACCAAAAGAAGTTGGGCAGTCTTTGAATTCAAACATAAGAGGGACAACAAAGAACCAGGTAAAAAATAAACTGGAGTCTTGTGGTCCCTTAAAGACCAATTTTGTTTATTCCAGCATTTTAAGAACATAAGAACATAAGAGAACATAAGAGAAGCCAATGTTGAATCAGGTCAATGGCCCATCTAGTCCAACACTCTGTCACACAGCAGCCAAAATATACCAGATGCCATCAGGAGGTCCAGCAGTGGGGCCAGGACACTAGAAGCCCTCCCACTGCTGCCCCCTCCAGCACCAAGGATAGAGTGCATCACCTGCCCCAGACTGAGAGTTCCCATCTATACCCTGTGGCTAATAGCCACTGATGGACCTTTGCTCCATATGTTTATCTAATTCCCTCTTGAAACTGTCCATGCTTGCAGCTGCCACCACCTCCTGTGGCAGTGAATTCCATATGTTAATCACTCTTTGGGTGAAGAAGTATTTCCTTTTATCTGTTCTAACCCGACTGCTCAGCAATTTCATGGAGTGCCCACGAGTTCTTGTACTGTGAGAAAGAGAGAAAAGTACTTCTTTCTCAACCTGCTCAATCCCATTGATAATCTTATAAACCTCGTTCATGTCACCCCTCAGCCGTCGTTTCTCCAAGCTAAAGAGCCCCAAGCATTTTAACCTTTCTTCATGGGGAAGGTGTTCCAACCCTTTTATCATTCTAGTTGCCCTTCTCTGCACTTTTTCCAATGCTATAATATCCTTTTTGAGATGTGGTGACCAGAACTGTACACAGTATTCCAAATGAGGTTGCACCAATGATTTATACAGAGGCATGATGATACTGGCTGATCTGTTTTCAATTCCCTTCCTAATAATCCCCAGCATAGCGTTGGCCGTCTTTACTGCAGCTTTATTGCAAAAAAAAATTTTTGTTTGTCTTTAAAGTGCCTCAAGACTACTGTTTATTTTTGCTGCAACAGACTGATATGTCTGGAATTATTACCATTAAGATGTTTTATTCCAGGTATAAGCTTTTTGTATGCAAGCACACTTCTTTGGTGGACGGGTGGACGGGTGGATGGGTGGGTGGGTGGGAAGGAGGGTGGATTCTTCTGTCAAGCACAATGTATTCTGAAAAGTTGTGTGTTTTTTTTTTAAAAAAAGATTTCTCTGTTCCTATTTATTTTCTTTCAAAAAAGACCCTGATTAGGAATTAGAACATGTGGATTTGTCTTCATATCTTGGAGAGTGGAGTGATTTCAGATGCTAAATGACAATAGCACACATTGGTAACGAGCAGGGCTATTTTTCGGCAGGACTGCACAAGAACAGAGTTCCGGCTGGCTCCCAAGTTGGCCATGCTCAGCAGGAGCTCATTAGCATACTAGGCCACACCCAACAGTAGAAATTCATTAGGACTGACTACATTAGGGCTGTGTGGCCTAACATGCAAAGGAGTTCCTGCTACAAAAAAAGGCCTGGGTTTTGACAGCAAACAAGGTAAACAGAATAAGAAGCAAAAGGTGGGTGTGGCTGGATGACCACACTTCTGGTAACATGGGTGTGTGGCCTAATATGCTAATGAGCTATGCTGTCAGGGGTAATGAGTTTCTGCTGTTGGGTGTGGTTTATTATGCTAATGAATTCCTGTTGGGCTTTTTTTTTACAAAAAAAGCCCTGGTAATGAGACAAGAAAACTAGGTCTCAATTAAGTCCAGGAGGATGTGTTGTTTTGACCTTCATTATCAATTGCAATTCAGCAGTCTCTCTTTCTAATCTCCCTTTGAAATTCCTTTGTAAGAGCACTGCTGCTCTTAGGTCAGCAACTGAATGTTGTGGTTTCTAATGTCAGACTTATGTCCATCTATTGTTTGCATCCTCCTAGAGGGAACTGAGACCTAGATTTCCCATCTCATTACCAACCAACTCCAGCCTACTACCCCTCTGCATATCACACCTAGTCCAATCAAGCCTGCTATTGTCATTCACCTGCTATTGCCATTCAACATCTGAAATATCTCCTTATATATAAAAGAGTTTTCATGTCCCTCTTTTCTCAATGTTCCACATGCTTCCCCAGCATTTGGCTCCCTGATCTGTCACTCAGAGGGTGTCCCTAGCCACTGGCTGCATTGCCTGAGTCCCACCCAGCTGCCACTCATGTGCCATTGGCAGGGTGCTGGGTCTGCTCCTCTTCCCCGCCTACTCCTCCTTCAGCCACTGTGCCCTGTCAGAATTTCTGGCAAATGACTTTCTCTCTTGATGAAGATGGTTGTCTCCTTTGTGGGACTAATTTTTCCCTCAGTAGCTGTTGGTAGTGTTCTTTCTATAGAAGCTGAGTGGGTGTCATGCCCACCATGCAGCCCGATTCTGTGGATCCTGATCCTGGGGATTCTGCACCTTTAATGCCTGAGAACGAGCTCCCTGCACCCTTGGAAGGAACCAACCTAAGTCTTGCAGAGACCAGTTAACAGGAGAATTCATACCTGGAGCCGCTCATGCAAAGCCAAGCATGAGCACCACACCTCCTGATTCTCCTCCAGCTGTGACTAGGCTGAGAGATCTAAGAACCAGGACTTGGCAACGCGACACAAAGAGGCACGCATGTGAGGTCAGTGTTCTCTCAGCCTGGAGTATTGACAGGAGCCAGAACTCTGGGAGCAGCTGGTAATTAGCTAACAAGCAGAACAGGCTTTTAAGGCAGCTTTCTAGAATCCCCAATTAGGGCTGGCAACTAGTCCTTTCAGACCAAAGGCTTTGCACCTTGGATCCTGCATCTCTCAGTTCCTGGCATCCTGCTATCGGTTGACTTCCTGGTTCCTGACTCCAGTCCATGTTTTGGCATTCTCCTGGCTCTTGACCCCCGGCTCTGCACCTCGACTCTGACTCATGGTAAACTGGACTCAGACCTTCGGTAAAACCTTGACTATGCATTTGTTTTTGTGTATTAGGACTTTGACTCTTCGGTATCCTGCTCTTTCTGGCTTTGACCTTCAGACTGGACTTTGAACTCTCACTCTCTGCCTTGCCCTACTGGCTTCGTTGTGACAGTGGGTGATTTTGGACCAGTCACAGACTTTCAGCCTAACCTACCTCACAGGGCTGTTGTGCAAGTCAAAAGGGGGAGAGGAGAATGATGTAAGCTGCTTTGGTCCCTATTGCAGAGAAAGATGACTTTTCCTCCTGAGAAAATGTGGTTGCCAATCTCCAGGTGAGGGCTGGAAATCACTCAGAATTACAACTGCTATCCAGATGACAGAGATCAGTTCCCCTGGAGAACATGGTGGACTCTGTGTCCTTATACCCTGCTGAGATGCCCCTCCCCATGACAGCCACTGTGATGTGGAGATCAGGGTTTCAGAGCGCCATAGAGGCTGCAGGTGTGTGTGTGGGGAGATGGAAAGCTGAAATCAGGGGCAGATAATGGCAGGTTGATGCTTGGCGGGGAAGGAGATAGAGTTGCTGACTCCAGGTTGAGAAATTCCTGGAGATTTGAGGGGTGGAGCCTGGAGTGGGTGAGGTTTGAGGAGGGGTCAGACCACAGACAGGTACAATGCCATTGACCCCACCGTCCCAACAAGCCATTTCCTCCTGGGGAACCATTGTTGCCAATCTCCAGGTGAGGGGTGGAGATCACTCAGAATTACAACTCATCTCCAGGAGTGAGGGTAGAAGTCAGCTGCAGTCAGAGGGGCAGATAATGGTAGGCTGATGGTTAGCTGGGAAGGAGATGGGGTTGCCAACTCCAGGTTGGGAAATTCCTGGGGATTTGAGGGATGGAGCCTGGAGAGGGTGGGGTTTGAGGAGGGGTTGGACCTCAGACAGGTACAATGCCATAGACTCCACTCTCCAAACCAGCTATTTCCTCCTGGGTAATAATTGTTGCCAATCTCCAGGTGAGGGCTGGAGATCACTCAAAATTACAACTGCTCTTCAGGTAGCAGAGATCAGTTCCTCTGGAGAAAATGGTGGACTCTATGTCATTATACCCTGCTGAGGTTGCTACAGCAAATTGACGCTGAGTATCCAAGGCCTTGGCACTCTCCGAGAGCCTCTTTCTAGAGCTCGTTGTATTCATTTCCATAATGGGCCTTATTCCTAGTCACCTTTATAAAGTTTATATCTCTGGTGCCTCATTTTACATTTTATATCATGCATGGCCCAGCCCTACAAAGTGACATTTATGTAAGATCCGGCCCATGTAACAAATGAGTTTGACACCTCTGCTCTATGACATCACATCCCCACCAAGCTGCATTCCCTCCTCAAACCCTGCCCTCCCCAGGCTCCACCCCCAAATCTCCAGGAATTTCCCAACCCAGAGCTGGCAACCCTAGATCTCTGACATAGGGTAACATGTCTATAACTTTGTAGGAATTTCTCTTCACTCTTTCTTTCTCTTTGCTTCCACCTATGCTCTGTTGCATATTTGTAAGTAAAACAAACATTGGCCCCGGTCATACGGGTCAGAAAACACGGGGGAGAGGCATGGACCACTGGGTTGCCACGCTCCAGCTCTGCGCCGCGATCACACCGCGCTGCTGTAGCGCAGCAAAACAGCAGCACAGCAGACCATGCAAGTGCAAAGTGCGCATGCGCCATTGGGGGGGCAGGCCGCTGTCGGTGACTTGTGTGTGCGCATGCACTGTCCAGCGTTGGTGCACATCCCAGGGAAACTTACAACATCCGGAAACCCCGGGGACATGGGCAGGCGTCGGAAGCCGTGGGATACCAGTGCTCCCGCGATCAGATGCCAGCCTTTGCCCCGGGGTTTCCAGAAACTAGTACCTCGGACCTACTAGTTTTTTACTCCACGTTTTCGGAGGGAAGCCACGGGTTGGCCACAGGAGCACTATGCCTCCCAGATGTGCTCGTATGAACGAGCACAGAAAGTCCGCAGGGCTCCCGTGCCTTCAGCGGGGCAAATGTTCAGTGTGGATGGGGCCATTATTGTATTTCTAGAGCTCTTTCATCCAAAGAAAATTAAAAGGGGTATCACTGACCATGGAAGTTGCCCTGTACAGGGAAGTGGGGAACATGTGACAGAACATTAGGTCTCACAGGTTTGTGAGAGTAACAGCTCTCCTATGTCACTCCAACCTAAGCCTATTTTCTATGGAAATAAAGACATTTCACCTTCCAATATATCCATTAAATAGTTCTAAGCCCTGGAGGATCCTTAACACTTCAAAGAAGCAGCACATCTAGGTATCAAACTGCTATTTTTGAACATTTCCCCCATTTATTCTACTGGCTTCCGTCCCTTTTAGCTCTGCACAGCTGGAACACTATCTAAGTCACCTGGTTTTAAAAGCAGAATTCCGGCAATATAGTGTAATAACCCTCAACTGCATTTCTTAAAATAAGTACATACACTGCTAAAATGGATTTTCGCTAATGTATGTACAATATATATTTATGCCTTCTATATTATTTCATTGGTTCTGTAGCTGAAATGTCAAAAACAGGAAAGTGGCTTCCTTACTGCCATAGAGCTCCAGGTCCTGGCATCTTCAGTCCTGCCTGGGCCTATGATGCTGTCCCATGTTCCCTAGCCTCATGGCATTTACAAGAATTTCACAAGACTGGCAGTACATCCTAAGCAGTAGGGCTGCCATCCCCCTGATGGGGGCAGGGGTGTTTCCCACTTTCAGGGCCCCCAAATGACTCCTGGACAGTGGGGGGAGCCCCATCCCCGAAGAGCTCCATCGAGCATGTCATTCAGGGGACACTCTAGCATTTGGGTAAAAACTCTATGGTAACCATAGAATTTTTTGCCTAAATTCTAGAGCGTCCCCAGAAAAATGTGTCCAGTGTGAATACGTCACCTTTGAGTTAGGGTTAGGGCACCAGAAGACCCCAAGAGCCAGGCTGGAGCCTGCTGCCAGGACACAGGTAAGACCTGGCAGTCCTACTGAGCAGAGTTATACCCTTCTAAATCCCATTGAAGTCAGTGGGATTGCCAGCTTCATGTTGGGGAATTCCTGGAGATTTTGGGGGTAGAGCCTGGGAAGCACGGGGCTTGGGGAGGGTAGGAACCTCAGTGGGTATAAATGCCACAGAGTCCACCCTCCGAGGCTACCATTTCCTCTGGGGGTACTGATCTCTGTGGGGATCAATTGCAATTCCAGGGTATCTCCAAGCCCCATCTAGAGGCTGGCAATCCAAGTGATTACAAGGGTGGAACTCTGCTTATGACTGCAGTGTAAAACACAAGGCCCACAGTCAATGCTTCCGCTAAGCTGTGGAGTCTTGTGAGCAAAAATTCTACTTTCTGAGCTACTGGCATTAAAGTTGTGAGTGAGCAATTTGGCTACTGCATAAATTAGTTTGCTCTGGAGCCATCTCTGTTTCCAAGCCGAAGAGCCAGCGCTGTCCAAAGACATTTCCAAATGTCCAAAGACATTTCCATGGTCATGTGGCCGGCGTGACTAAATGCCGAGGTACACGGAATGCTGTTACTTTCCCACCGAAGCAGTACCTATTTATCTACTTGCAATTTCTTGCTTTTGAACTGCTAGGTGTTAACATGGAAGTAAGTCTTGCTACAACCAGTGGAGCTTACTCCCTAGTAAATGTGACCTTTCCCCCAGTAAAATCAATAGGACCTAACCAAGTCAAAGGGCGTTGCTTTCAGTGCATCACAAATAATTTTTTTTTTGATGCTATGATTTCCATTACAAGATGTAGTGACAGATGTTCTGCCTGGCTGTGTCTAAAATGAGCTGCCGATCAGTAGAATTGTGCAGGGGTCAGCAGCCTTTTATAATTAAGGGCCAAAATATGTCAACATTTGAACAACAAAGAGCCATTCTCAGCAAGCCTGTTTGTATAAATGAAAATGTATAACTTAACATTCCTGTTATTTGATACATCAGTTAATAATCCGTGAAGTTTCTACAGCTCAAAAACTGATCGTTGGGAGTCTTAAGTGTGTAAAAGTATGCATGGGAGTGCCTTGCACAATTATTCTAGTGCACTGGCATAAATTTGTGCTTGGTTTGCACTTGGATTAATGGCAACTGTTCACCTCTATCATTTCACTTTCTATCAAACATCTCTGAGAAAACCTTTAGACCTATAAAAATGTTTGCCTTTTATTCCCTTTGGTGACAAAAACTGAGGTACCCAGCCTCCTCAGATTTTGGGGAAACAGGCACATTACAGCCTCTCAACCTCTTCCCCTCAGTTAAAATAACAGACAAGTTTGGCAGTGTGTATAAAATAGAAGGGTCACTGCTGTGAAATGATATTTGTTGAGTTATAATAGGTCACTAAGATCTCTAAGGAAAGAGTTTAAAAGGACAGCAAAGATAGTTTATTACAGAAGTTTTTAACTTAACTCAAATATATGAGATCACAGATTTTAAGCCTTAAATCAACATCATGTTGGCAGAGTAATTAACAGTGCACCACCTGATTAAAGAATAGATAAAGGTTTATTTAGGAACTAGCATACTTGATACTAAAGAGGACACAGATAGGTTCTCAACTACATCTCTAGCTTAAAGGGGGGGGGAGACAGAGAGAGAGATTAAGTGTGGCATTTCTGAGAAGAAGAGGGAAATTGCTCTAAGAGTAGAGACAAAGAATGACACCTAACAGGAGAGAAGGTGCTGACATAACATAAAGGCCAACAATAAAACTTTCTTCAAATACATTAGAAGTAGGAAGCCAGCCAGGGAGGCAGTGGGGCCCTTGGATGACCAAGGGGTAAAAGGAGTAGTGAAGGATGATAGGGAAATGGCTGAGAAGCTGAACGCATTTTTTGCCTCTGTCTTTACTGTGGAAGAGGAGAAGTGCTTGCCCACTCCAGAAGCACCGATTTTGGGAGGGGGTTTGAAAGACCTGAATCAGATTGCGGTGACAAGAGAGGAAGTCCTCCGACTGATGGACAATTTAAAAACTAATAAATCGCCAGGCCCGGATGGCGTTCATCCGAGAGTTCTGAAAGAACTCAAATGTGAACTTGTGGATCTCCTGACAAAAATATGTAATCTTTCTTTAAAATCTGCCTCCATTCCTGATGACTGGAAGGTAGCTAATGTCACTCCCATCTTTAAAAAGGGCTCCAGGGAGATCCAGAAATTACAGACCAGTCAGTCTGACATCAATACCGGGTAAGTTAGTGGAAACTGTTATTAAGGAGAGAATTAGTAGGCACATTGATGTACAAAAACTATTGAGGCAGACTCAGCATGGGTTCTGTAAGGGAAGATCTTGTCTCACTAACCTGTTAGTGTTTTTTGAGGGAGTGAACAAACATGTGGACAAGGGGGACCCAATAGATATTATTTACCTTGACTTTTGGAAAGCTTTTGATACAGTTCCTCATCAAAGGCTCCTAAGTAAGCTCAATAGTCATGGGATAAAAGGACAAGTCCTCTTGTGGATCAAAAACTGGCTTATAAATACAAAACAGAGAGTGAGTATAAATGGGAAACTTTCCCAGTGGAGGGTGGTAAGCAGTGGGGTACCACAGGGATCAGTACTCGGTCCGATGCTTTTTAACTTGTTTATTAATGATTTGGAATTGGGAGTAAGCAGTGAAGTGGCTAAATTTGCAGATGACACGAAGTTGTTCAGGGTGGTGAAAACCAGGGAGGAGTGTAAGGCACTCCAAAGGGATCTGTCGAGGATGGGTGAGTGGGCGTCAACGTGGCAAATGGGGTTCAATGTGGCCAAGTGCAAAGTGATGCACATTGGAGCCAAAAATCCTAAATATAAATACACGTTGATGGGGTCTGAACTGGCAGAGACGGACCAAGAGAGAGATCTTGGAGTCCTAGTGGATAACTCAATGAAAATGTCTAGACAGTGTGTAGCTGCAATAAAGAAGGCCAACGCTATGCTGGGGATTATTAGGAAGGGAATTGAAAACAAATCAGCCAGTATCATCATGCCCCTGTATAAATCATTGGTGTGACCTCATTTGGAATACTGTGTACAGTTCTGGTCACCACATCTCAAAAAGGATATTATAGCATTGGAAAAAGTGCAGAGAAGGGCAACTAGAATGATAAAAGGGTTGGAACACCTTCCCTATGAAAAAAGGTTAAAATGCTTGGGGCTCTTTAGCTTGGAGAAACGACGACTGAGGGGTGACATGATCGAGGTTTATAAGATTATGAATGGGATAGAGCAGGTAGAGAAAGAAGTACTTTTCTCCCTTTCTCACAATACAAGAACTCGTGGGCACTCCATGAAATTGCTGAGCAGTCGGGTTAGAACAGATAAAAGGAAATACTTCTTCACCCAAAGAGTTATTAACATATGGAATTCACTGCCACAGGAGGTGGTGGCAGCTACAAGCATGGACAGTTTCAAGAGGGAATTAGATAAACATATGGAGCAGAAGTCCATCAGTGGCTATTAGCCACAGGGTATAGATGGAAATTCTCAGTCTGGGGCAGGTGATGCTCTGTATTCTTGGTGCTGGAGGGGGCAGCAGTGGGAGGGCTTCTAGTGTCCTGGCCCCACTGCTGGACCTCCTGATGGCACGTGGTATATTTTGGCTGCTGTATGACAGAGTGTTGGACTAGATGGGCCATTGGCCTGATTCAACATTGGCTTCTCTTATGTTCTTATGTTCTTATGACCTCACTATCCTATCTAATTGTCTTCTTGCTGCCCCCTGTAGAGTCTTCTTTTCCTTTTCTTGGCACACTAGACATTGCCTTCTCAAACACCCTTTCCCAAGGTCTAGTGTACAAAGCCCACAAGATTCATCTTCTTACACAGACTTTCACCCTTTTCTGAAGAAAGTGGCTTGGTGAGTGCATCTGCAATCATTTTATCTGTAGGACAGTATTCCAATTCAACAAGCCTTTCTCCTTGCATGTTTCTTCTAGGTGTGTTTAGTCCTTGAGTTGATCTTCTCCATTTGTGCAAGTTTTATGGACCCTTGGTTGTCTTTAAAGAGTTGTACTGGCTCAGATTCCTCTATCCCAAAGTCTTGCATTAGTTACAGTATCCACTTAAGTTGTCTGCATGCTACTGCTGCTGATAGATATTCAGCTTCAGTTGAGGATACAGCTACAGTTCCTTGCTTTCTGCTAGTCCAGCTGACTGCTCCACCTCCATGGGAGAACACATGCCCACTAGTAAACTTTCTGTCTGTAGTATCTCCTACCCAGTCTGCATCCCTCTAGTTTGGGATTGTCACTTGTTGGTGACTTTAGTTCCAGATGTGCAATACCATGTAGGTACTTCGTGAGTCTGCATCCCAGTCCCTTTTGCTTGGTGGTTTTGCCTTCCCATATAACATGCCCACAGCTGTTGTGATGTCAGGATCCATCAATGTACAACAGCCTTCCAATTGCTTCTTTGTATTGCTTGATGTCAGGCAGGCTGACCCAGCTGAGCTCTGAGAAGGAGCAGGAGATAGAGCTGCTAGATGGGTGTTTTTTATTTACTTTCAGCTGAGGTGATTTAGCTGAGAGGGTATTGTGTGGGTGGACTGTGTTTGGGAGTGTGTGGGTGAGTTGTGAGTTGTTGCAGAGTCCTGGCTGCTTGAGACAGGGTGTGAAAGGGTCATTGTTTGACTGTAATTGAGTGCCTGGGTGAATTTGAATAGCTGCTGGCCACATCCTCTGCTGGGGGAAGCTTCTATTTAAGGCAGCACCATGCCAGAGGCATGAGCCTGTGGCTCTTAGCCTAGGGACTCTGTTAGAAGTCCAGGGAGAGCCAGAAAGCTAGGACCCTAATCTCCTTGGGTTCCCAGTAAGGTAAGTAGACTTCTACATGAAGAACCACTGAAATACAAAGGGTTTTAAAAGGGGGATTATATATAATTATTATCTTAAAAGCAATTATGAAAACAGAATGCCAGCAGGGGGTTGGGGGCTATCCAGTGTTTTGTACAGAGTGTCACATGTATGACTATCTGCCCACTGGACAGAAGTCTTGGGTGTGTGCCCGGTGCAAAGAGCTCCTGGTTCTCAGGGAATGAGTTTTCTCCCTTGAGGCCAAGGTGGCAGACCTGGAGAAGCAAAGACAGTCAGTTAGGTGCATGGAGAAGACTCTCGGGGACTTGTTAGATATGTCCCACTCTGAATATGGCAGCCCCGCTGCTGTCAGGGAGCATGAGGGTTGAGGGGAAACAGGGCACCGTGCTGCAGATAAGGGGAATGCGCCCTCAGAAGGGACCTCTTCTTCAGCTGGTGAAGGGGTATCCTTTCGCACCAAGGAACCAATTCTGGGCAGGGAGGGAGAGGGGCTCTTGGTAATTGGTGATTCGATCCTTAGGCAGGTAGACAACTGGGTGGTGAACCTGCGTACTGACCGTATGGTGACTTGCCTGCCTGGTGCAAAGGTAGCAGACATTACGTGTGTTCTAGATAGGCTGGTAAATAGTGCTGGGGAAGAGCCAGTGGTTGTGGTACATGTTGGCACCAACGATGTGGAGAAATGCAGTTGTGAGGTCCTGGAGGAAAAATTTAGGCTGCTAGGCAGGAAACTCAAGGCCAGGATCTCCAAGGTAGCCTTCTCAGAAGTGCTACCTGTTCCACGCGCAGAGCCAGAGAGACAGGCAGAGATCAGGAGTCTCAATGTGTGGATGAGACGATGGTGTAGGGGGAAGGGTTCAGGTTTGTTAGGCACTGGGATGCTTTTTGGAACAAGAAGGAGCTGTACAAAAGAGACGGTCTCCACTTGTCCCGAGAAGGAACCAGGCTGCTGGCACTTAAAGTTAAAAAGGTGGCAGAGCAGTTTTTAAACTGAATATTGAAGAAGAAGAAGAAGAGTTTGGATTTATATCCCGCCCTTCACTGCCCAAAGGCGTCTCAGAGTGGCTTACAAACTCCTTTCCCTTCCCCTCCCCACAACAGACACCCTGTGAGGTAGGTGGGGCTGAGAGAACTTCTGACAGAAACTGTCCTTGAGAGAACAGTTGTGCCAGAGCTTGTGACTGACCCAAGGTCACATCAGCAGGTGCAAGTGGAGGAGTGGGGAATCAAAACCAGTTCTCCCAGATAAGAGTCCGCGCACTTAACCACTACACCAAACTGGGGGAAATCCGACAGTAGATGAAAAGTCTCTGGTTCAGGATGGCTCATCTCAAAGAGATGAAGGGGTAGCTGTTACTTTTCTACAAGGAAATGGATTAGAATTGTCCACTGAGACTGTGGCTAATGATATGGACTGCCTGGCAAGGTCTCGAGGCAGCAGGAGGAAGGTTGTGGGCTTAACATGCATAGGAAACTATAGGTGTTTATACACAAATGCTAGAAGTGTCCAAGTTAAAATCGGGGAGTTGGAGTGTTTGATGTTGGGAGAAAAAATAGACATTGTGGGTATATCAGAAACTTGGTGGGATGAGGAAAATCAGTGGGATACGATGATTCCTGGCTATATATTATATTGGAAGGATGGGGGGGAAGGGTTGGAAGTCGGGTGGCTCTGTATGTCAGAGAGGGTATACAGTCCATTTAGATTGAGAGGGTAAGAGAATTGGATTAGCTTCTGGAAATGCTATGGGTTGAAATAGTGGGCCCAAAAGGAAGCTTAACACTGGGAGTTTATCACCCACCAGATCAAAAGATAGAGGAGGATTATAAAATGATGAATGAATTAAAGATGGCGGCTAGATGAAATAACTGTGTCGT
Organism: Gekko gecko; assembly: GCA_029375565.1. Lineage (NCBI taxonomy): Eukaryota > Metazoa > Chordata > Lepidosauria > Squamata > Gekkonidae > Gekko > Gekko gecko. Next base: position 36,476,881 of record JAPDNY010000003.1, on the reverse strand, counting down.
GATTGGGTCAATATGTGTTCTAGTCAGGAAAAAGAGATTGAGTTTCTAGACACTCTCCATGACTGTGCTATGGAACAGATGGTCACGGAACCTACCAGGGGAGAGGCAATCCTGGATTTAGCCCTAAGTAACACCCAAGACCTGGTGAGAGATGTAAAAGTGATTGCACCGCTTGGGAACAGTGACCACAATGTTATTGAGTTCAACATTTGCATAAATAGGGAATTGGCCAAAAAGACTGACACAACCACTTTTGACTTCTCTGATATGAGGGGACGTGTGAGGAAGAAACTGAAAGGAAAAGTAGAAAGTGTCAAAACCACTGGGGAAACTTGGAGACTATTTAAAACTACAACCCTAGAAGCTCAGAAAAAATATATACTGCAGGTTAGGAAAGGTACAAATAGGTATAGAAAAAAGCCTGCATGGTTAACAAACAAAGTAATGGAAGCTGTAAAAGGTAAGAAGGATTCCTTTAAGCAGTGGAAAGCTAGTCTCAGTGAGGTTGATAAAAGGGAACACAGGCTGTGGCAAACAAAATGCAGGCAAAAAGGGAATATGAGGAGCATATAGTGAAAAACATAAAGACCAACAATAAAACTTTCTTCAAATACATTAGAAGTAGGAAACCAGCCAGGGAGGCAGTGGGGCCCTTGGATGACCAAGGGGTAAAAGGAGTAGTGAAGGATGATAGGGAAATGGCTGAGAAGCTGAACGCATTTTTTTGCCTCTGTCTTCACAGTGGAAGATGAGAAGTGCTTGCCCACTCCAGAACCACTGATTTTGGAAGGGGGTTTGAAAGACCTGAATCAGATTGAGGTGACAAGAGAGGAGTTCCTATGACTGACAGACAACTTAAAAACTGATAAATCACCAGGCCCAGATGGCATACATCCGAGAGTTCTGAAAAACCTCAACTGTGAACTTGTGGATCTCCTGACAAAAATATGTAACCTTTCATTAAAATCTGCCTCCATTCCTGAGGACTGGAAGGTAGCTAATGTCACTCCCATCTTTAAAAAGGGCTCCAGAGGAGATCCAGGAAATTACAGGACAGTCAGTCTGACATCAACACCGAGTAAGCTGGTAGAAACTGTTATTAAGGAAAGAATTAGTAGGCACATTGATGAACAAAAACTATTGAGGAGTGAACAAACATGTGGACAAGGGGGACCCAATAGATGTTGTTTACCTTGACTTCCAGAAAGCTTTTGATAAAGTTCCTCATCAAAGGCTCCTAAGTAAGTTCAATAGTCACAGGATAAAAGGACAAGTCCTCTTGTGGATCAAAAACTGGCTAATTAGTAGGAAACAGAGAGTGAGTATAAATGGGCAATTTTCTCAGTGGAGGGTGGTAAGCAGTGGGGTACCACAGGGATCAGTACTCGGTCCAATGCTTTTTAATTTGTTAATGATTTGGAGTTGGGAGTAAGCAGTGAAGTGGCTAAATTTGCAGATGACACGAAGTTGTTCAGGGTGGTGAAAACCAGGGAGGATTGTGAGGCACTCCAAAGGGATCTGTCGCGGATGGGCAAGTGGGTGTCTACGTGGCAAATGGGGTTCAGTGTGGCCAAGTGCAAGGTGATGCATATTGCAGCCAAAAATCCTAACTATAAATACACATTGATGAGTTCCAAACTGGCAGAGACTGACCAAGAGAGAGATCTTTGAGTCATAGTAGATAACTCAATGAAAATGTCTAGACAGTGTGTAACTGCAATAAGAAAGGCCAATGCTGTGCTGGAGATTATTAGGAAGGGAATTGAAAACAAATCAGCCAGTATCATAATGCCCCTGTATAAATTGATGGTGTACAGTTCTGGTCACCACACCTCAAAAAGGATATTATAGCATTGGGAAAAGTGCAGAAAAGGGCAACTAGGATGATAAAAGGGTTGGAACACTTTCCCTGTGAAGACAGGTTAAAATGCTTGGGGCTGTTTAGCTTGGAGAAATGACGGATGTGTGGTGACATGATGGAGGTTTATAAGATTATGCATGGGATAGAGCAGGTAGAGAAAGAAGTACTTTTCTCCCTTTCTCACAATTCAAGAACTTGTGGGCACTCCATGAAATTGCTGAGCAGTCGGGTTAGAACAGATAAAAGGAAGTCCTTCTTCACCCAAAGAGTGATTAACACATGGAATTCACAGGAGGTGGCAGCGGCTACAAGCCTGGACAGCTTCAAGAGGGAATTAGATAAGCATATGGAACAGAAGTCCATCAGTGGCTATTAGCCACAAGGTATAGATAGGAATTCTCAGGCTGGGGCAAGTGATGCTCTGTATTCTTGGTGCTTGGGGGTGGCAACAGTGGGGGTGCTTCTAGTGTCCTGGCCCCACTGGTGGACCTCCTGATGGCACCTGGTATTTTTGGCCACTGTGTGACAGAGAGTTGGACTGGATGGGCCACTGGCCTGATCCAACATTGGCTTCTCTTATGTTCTTATGTTCTTAAGTTCACTTGTTCATTTCCATAGGAGTGCTTGCTGGCTTAACTCCTTTCATATTCATGTAGTCCAGAAATTCTAGGATTTTCTCCTTCTGGTTGAAAAGACAGCTTCTGTCTTCCTCTTGTTCTGTTTGTATGCCAAGATAGTAGCTGATAATTCCTAATTGTTTCACCTCTGCTTCTTGATTCAGATGCTGAACTATTTCATCACAGGCCTCCTTGTCTTTATAGCATAAAATCAGGTCATCCTCATAAGTCAGAATGTAAGTCCACTTGTCGTCTCTATATTGTGAGTACAGGCAAAGTTCTGCCTTGCCTTGCTCAGATCCTTCCTTGGTTAGCATCTGATGAAGTTCCGCATTCCAACATCTTGCAGCCTGTTTCGGGTGGGGAACACCAGACAGATGTCCCTGTGTGAACGCCCCCTTTAATCTGCTTGGGAAATGTGGCTGAAACGTGGCGATAGCAGGGCAAATTGCCAGTCTGAACTCAGTCCTTTAGCAACCAATCTGGCTTTGTATCTTTGTATTTCCTCTTCTGCATCATGCTTGTTTTTGAAGATCCACTTGCATCCTACTATCCTCCTTCCTGGAGGTAGTTCTGTAAGTGTCCATTGTGGCAGAATTATAAGCAAGACTGGGCATTTCTGTAGAGTGGCCTGAATCGTGCCTCTCTTCCCATAAGGCTTTGCATATCTGGCTGTTGTCATATGCCTCTCTCAAGCCTGACAACACCCTCTGTTCTGACAACACACTCTACTCTAAAAGAACTGTTCGCGTTTCTGAGTTCAGCCTGGAAGGCAAAACAATTGAGATATCCTTTATGTGGTTCCTGTATCCTGCCTTGACATAGGGAGGGTTTATTCAGGTGTTTACGCTGAGCAGAGCTCATCTGGTCTGTGAGGGGGAAGGATTTGGGTTTCGTCATTTCTTAATTGACAGCTACTCAGGATTTTTCTTCAGTGTAATATCAGGACTTTGATTGTTCGGGGCTTTTTGCCAACACCTCCCTCGTCGGTCTTGACAGAAAGCTGGCATGTGCATTCCTAAGTGCACTCTTTGGTTATAAGTATTGGCTTTTTAATGTTTTCTAATATGGTGAATAATATTGAAATGGCTACTTGCTTGAAAAATTTTGCTTTATAGTTTTACCTTTTAATCAGTCATAGATACATTGGAACAGTTGCCTCTCTCTCTCTGAAACTATAGGGTCCCTGTTAGTTTTATCCCCCACCTTTATCGAGCTGGGTGGGGATGGGAGTCTTATTTCCCCCCAACATCCATGTCTGGTTCTTGATCAGTGACTCAGTGTCTTCTTCTGCAGCTTTTCTCCTTTTTTTCTGCTTCTGTTGCAGGCATTCTTGCTATATCTTTCCATGTGGAAGGTTCAGGTATCGCTTCTCCTTTTGCTAGGCAATAGGTTTGCCAACCTCCAGGTGACACTTGGAGATTTCCCACTGTTACAATTGCTCTCTAAACAACCAGGATCAGTTCCCCTGGAGAAAATGGCTGCTTTGGAGGGTGGACTGTATGGCAGTAGACCCTGCTGAGGCTCCTCCCCTCCTCAAACCCCCTCTACAGGCTCCACCCCCAAAAATCCCCAGGTATTTTCCAACCCAGAGCTGGCAACCCTAAAGGAAGTCTTCTTGGTGATATTCCTTTTGGGGTCTTCTTCTCTCCTCTGTACACCAGACATCATTCAGGACTTTCCCCTTGAACCAGACTGTTCCTGACAGGATTCAGGCAAAGGCCTGGCTCTCGCCTGGAAAAATCACATTGCCGTGGGAAAGAGAACTAGGTTTATTTTATTTTATTTTTCAAATTTCTACCCCGCCCGCTCAGCCAGAGCCGGCTCAAGGCGGCTTACATAAAAACCTTCTCAAGTTACCTTCTCAACATTATTAAAAGCAATTGTCAGCTTAACAGTTCAAAGCTGTTGAAGGGAAATCACATGCAGAATTATAAATAAAATGGAAATATTAATAATGATTAAGCAGACCCACAGATTTGTGCAAGCTGAGATCAGAATGTTCTTTCCCTTGGTTAATCCTGTTCAGGATTATGGCGTGGTTATTTTTTTTTAAAAATAATTTTATCTTCCTGTGGCATAAATGTTTCTTGAAACAGATGGCCTGTTATAATGGGGGACAGCAGAGATATGCAGCAATTTCTTAAGCTACCAATTTCCCAAGTGTTTGTAAATAGCTACTTTCCCCTTTAAAATACACATGAACTGAGGCCTAGTCATTTCTCAGTAACTGCTTTCATATATTTCAGAATACCAGAGTTCGCACATGCATCCCTTCACAGCAAATATCTGATTGGTGCTCTGGTATCCATATACAGTAGCCCTGTACACATTACAATGAACCGATAAGCTCTGTTCACAAGTTATAGTGACTGTAACTGACGTGCACTGTATCCATATACAGTGTAAACATGATATTTTTTGGTTCAGTAATTCTTATGTTACATTCAACACATATGTAGCTGAAGATGTGATTTTAACCACACATTTATCCTCGTGCTCTTCCCCAGTTTTATCTTTAAAGGGAATGCGTGTTGAATCTTTCTTACAGACAGATGTATACATGTAGGACTGGGCTACATATAATCTGTGTACAGTGTACAAATGGTTTTTTCTTTGTGATGCGCATTGAATAATTCTTACATTCTGCTCTATCTGTGTGCTGCTGTACATGGAATTAAACCCCACATTTATTCCGGTACCAGTCCCCAGTTTTATTTTTTATTTTTTTTATTTATTTATAATTTTTTTATTGCTTTTCTAAACTACAAACCTACAGGATCAGGGGAGTGGATACAAACTAAAAGAAAGAGTAGCAAGGATCATAATACAAAAAGCTTTTTTGATACTTCCCTTTTGCCCCGTTAATAAAAAGTGAGAAATAGTTATAAAACAGTATAAAGCAAACAATCACAACCATGTTCCACTATAGTGTGTACAACTTAGCTTTAAACTTATGAATAAAAGGTAAACATCAGGCTATCCAGAATTAATCTATTTTGCTTTTTTCTTTTCTCTGAGCTTCTTTTTGGCAAAATCCAGTTTGACTTTTAGGGTTTTAGGGGCAGCAGCCCCTAATTCTGCTTCCAAATCGGACTGTTCTGCTGAGCTAGTCAAGGAGTTGTCAGAACTTTCCTCCTTCTCTTCTTCAGCTTCAGTGTCATTGTCATCCTCCACTGTCTCAGATCCCTCCATTTCATTCTGTTGTTGCTCTAAGAACCTTTTCGCTTTGTAAACAGTCAATCTTTTCTTTTTTTCCATTGTAGTTGAAGCTAAGTCCTTCAGGTATTATCCATCTGTATGGTGTGTTATTGTGCTGTTAGAACAATGCCAAGTCTCTGTATTGTCTCCTCTTTTTTCTAAAATCAAATGGAATGTCTTTTAATATTTTAATTTGTTCTCCTTTAATTTTCAGGGTTATTCCATTTGTTGCTTTCAAAATTGTATCCCTTGTTGATCTTTTTGCGAATTTCACATATACTTCCCCGGGTAGCTTGTGTTTTTTTAACAAAATCTAGATATGTACGATAAACTAAGTCAATATCATTTTATAACGCTTCCGCTATTAAGCCCACCATGGGGGCCAGTTTCTCGCTTAGAATCTCTTTTCAATTCTCTCCTCTCTGTGCTGGGATGCCTTGAAGATGTGTTAGCTTTTTCCCACAACCAGATTATGTGTGTACATGAAGAATGTATGTGCAGTCACTGTAATGTGAGTTACAAAGCTAATGTCATATGGAAAACTGCTGTATAACACTTATATTGTTATCAGTGTTTTAATCTTGAACTATGTATTGTTTTATTTCTCTTGTGTTAACCACCTCAATCAGATTTTTTAGGACTGAGTTCCAAATGTAAATAAATAAATCTTAAGAAATACAATTGCCATTATGGTTTGAGTTTGCATTGTGTAACCAGAAGTACAGGGTATGTCCTGGGAAAAGACAAATATCTGGTTTTCCAGGCAACTGCAGCTCTAAAGGGAGAACCACAACAGTACAAGGGGTACAAGACCCCTGGAGTGTTACTCAAACAGGCAGTCTCCTAATTAGCATTAAGGAGACAGAGAGGGGGTAACTGGGATTTTCCACCTATGTATATAGGGATTTTTCCATTCAGAGGACTCTCAAATAAACCAGGCAGAAGTTCAAGCAGAAAGGTTTTCATTAAAAAGAGAAAGAAGAAAACAAAATGCACACAAAGAACACATGTACAAGAGCTAACTAAGAGAAACACAGGAAGAAAAGAGGGAAAGTGATTTTAGGGAAGGGCAATAACTACCTATATTGATGAGGTCCACTGAAGTATCAAAATGAACAGTGTTGTGAGACAGAAGAGAACCCAACAAAGTGGGGATGTATCCAGAGAATTCAAGACTGCTGGGAAGCAAATACTCCAGACATAGGACAAAATGTGCCCTCAGGTGGGGATGATGTGTTTGCCTGAAAAAATAACTTTTTTTTCTTTTTTTAAAATTTAAAATTTATTTACTTTTATCTCAATGAAAAAATAACTTAATGGGCTTTTCAGATGTGGGCAATGGTGTGGGAGAAGTTTGATGACCCTGCAAGTACTGGGCAGGAAGGGCTAATGGGTTAGATGAACAGAATTAAATGTTGATTAACTGCTGCTTAATTAAGGTAAGTGAGCACAAGGGAAGTAAGGTTGGGTGTTGATAGGGTTAGTCTAAGGGTGAGCCAATAGATCGTGAGAGACCCCTTATCCCAAATTATGCATCTCTCCAGGGCATGGAAGGGCCAGTAGACAGTCAGCCACTCTTACACTTCTAAACTACATGCCCAGGCTTGTTCCTGACTGGCATCCATTTTGGGCCAGGCAGTGTCCTGCACTTACAAATTTTGGGGTGATATTTTAAGAAGGGTGTTTATGGTTATTCTAGCTATAAACTGCCCCTCTGCAGGAGCAGGGGCCTGACTGCTAACAGCAGGATGTAGGGGATCCCCAGCTGGATTGGGGGAGCCCCCAGCCCCAGCTTCCATTTCTCACTGCTGTGGCCAGCTGAAGAGGATTAATCTTTTAAAAAGTTGGAATGATGTGCTTTTACCATAGAGTTTCCAGTGATTCCTAGAGAGGATTTTTCCAGAAATGATATATGCCATCATATGCCACTGATGGCACCCTCATGTTCCCACCCCCATCTTCCATGTCAGGCAACCATACACTGTACAGTCTGCAAAGCCCTCACTAGCCCTATAGTCATATATCTAACTCTGAACCAGGCCACAGAGAGTGGATCAATGGATAGCAAAATTTAGCAAGGAATGGATGGGGGATGTCTCTGGAAACCTGCAAGCTTCAAATCTGCAAAAAAATCTGAAATCTAAATAATAATACCTTAAAAATAAATTTAAAATGGGGGGGTCCCAAATAACAGAAATAACACCTGTACTCTGAAAAAAGAGCTCTCAGACACCTTCTTCCAAGTTTCTGGGCAGTCACAACAATATTGGTGAGTTTTCCAAACCTTGGTTTCTGTAAAGCAAAGCCATGGGGTGGAAGAGGGATAGACTTGAAGGCCAAAACAGTCTTTGAAAGGGTTCCTTTTGGGTAGTCAAGTTTCCAGTGGCAACTAGCAGGAGACTTCCTCTGCTGGGACAGGGGCTCGCCAATGATGTAATGACATTGCTGGTGATGTGCTGATGTCACTCTCCATGCACCGAAAAGTTATGTCAGCACGTCTCTAGGGATACTGTCTCAATCAATATAGAAGTCAGTAGAATGTCAAACACCCTCTTGCCTGCGTAAGAAGGGAGCTAACATTTCTAAGGATGAAGAAAAACATATTCCGAAGGGTGATGGAAGCGGTTTGGAAATACAGTAGCTGCATTCTAGGCACGGGTTGAGTTCTAATTCAAGAAGAAGGTAGGTCCCCTGCAGACTAACAGTGAATTGGATATAGAACACAAGCCTGGGTCCCCTGAGCCACTACCCCTTGGGCAAGCAGGCAGTGTTCAGAGATGTGGGTTCTCAAGGCTGAGTGTACACTAGAAATCAGACCTTGGTAAAATATATGAAGGTTTATTAAATGTTTTGAAGAATAAGATATTATTAAGCAGCACAGTCTCTATAATCCTGCAGCAAGAAAATAACAAAGCTAACTTTTCAATCTAATACTTCAGTGCCTGGTATTAGATGGTACACCTTTTAAATATCAAAGTCCAAGCAGTAGGCTCAAGCATTTTCTATGTAGCTGCCCATTGCAACAGAGCTTGTCATAGTCAGAGTCACTGTCCTGCTGAATCCCAAAGTTAGCATGGCTCCCTCTTGTCTGTGGCTTAGATATAGCCTTTTGCCATTTGACGTCAGGTGGCCCTTCACATCCAACCAGGGTGCTTGCTTGCTGGAACCCCTTAGCAGATGACACTACTCCTGTCTCTCCCCCACCCCCCAACCTGGCTACAAAGCTGACCACAGGTTCCCAAGATTAGCCAATTACCACATTCCTGAATCCAGCCTTAGAATCATAGAATGTTAGAGTTGGAAGGAACCTTGCAGGCCATCTAGTCCAACCCCCTGCACTCTGCAGGAACACAGCCGAAACCCCTACATACCTACAACATACCCAAAAGATGGTTGTCCAGTCTCCTCTTGAAAACGTCCAGCGAAGGAGCATCCACCACCTCCCGAGGCAGTCTGTTCCACTGCTCAACCACTCTTACAGTCAGGAAGTTTCTCCTGATATTAAGCCGGTAACGACTCCCTTGTAATTTCCACCCATTAGATCTAGTCTTGCAATCCGGAGCAAGAGAGAATAGATCCACTCCATCTTCTACATGACAGCCCTTCAAATACTTGAAGACTGCAATCATGTCCCCTCTAAACCTTCTCTTTCCCAGGCTAAACATACCCAACTCCCTCAGCCTTTCCTCATAAGACTTGGACTCCAACCCTCTCACCATCCTGGTCGCCCTCCTCTGGACCCGCTCGAGTTTGTCAACATCCTTCCGAAAATGTGGTGCCCAAAACTGAACACAGTACTCCAGTTTCTTCACAGCCGCATCACACTGCAGGCTCATGTTTAGCTTGTGATCAACCATAACACCTAGATCCCTTTCACATGAAAGAGAAAAGGAAGGTGTAGTCATAGAGGCCCAATAATGGATACCTGCAAGTCGAAGTAGGACCACTAATATTCACATTAACCCTTGGGAGGAAATCAAAGTGCTTTGCCTCACTGGTGCTCCTAAAAATTGTTATACCTGATCTAAAAATGCCCCCCCCCATCCATGATCTTGATTTTCAGGGAAGAGGATGTGCTTCAAAGTATGCTGTGGTGTCTCCAATAAATGGAAATGTAGAGCTGTTCAGAAGGGGCTAGATGATAAATATGTGGAGACGTTCAGAAGGGGCTAGATAATTTTATAACATACTGTGATGACACCAAATGTGTTATCAGTCAAAATGAGCCTTTAGGCTTCCAATTAAACAGCTGTCTGCTTACCTACAGGTTCAACATAAATCAGACCAAAACTTAATGAAATGATACAAAGAGAGTTACGAATGAAAATGTCTGGATTTTAGAATAAACTTTATCCAAAAGCTTTTCCACAGGAACATCAGGGGATTAACTCCACAGGAACACCAGGTAGGAGGGAGAAAGGCTACGAGTCACTTTCTTTGATATGTTTTTCTGGCTTGCTCTGATTTATTTAAACTAGCCAGCGCCTCATGCATCCTACACAGAATGCATGCCCTTGGTATATCAAGCCTGGAATAGATCTAGAATTCTGTTGATATAGCAGCTCTCCCTGTGTTCAAGCTCCCAGATTTGTCTTGACAGGAGGCACTGAAATGAAACCCAGGTCTTTGGGCATGTATTTGGTGTGCTATTTTGATGTGGAAAGAGATGGCCTGCTTACTGTGGGTGTTAAAACCACTGTCATATTAACATCTTCTTTCCTCCCAGCAAGTATCCATAGATTTAGAAACCAACATTATAGAACAGAGCTTGAAATATAAATAATCACACACACCCCTGAGGTGGAGCTTATGGTGCATAGTAGTTTGGACTGTGGAGGCTGACATGCACTAGGCCAGTGGATGGTCTTTTTCACACTTGTCCAAAGTAAACTTTGTATCCTTCCAATTCTGATTTGGTGACATGTGCTTCATTGGTCCCATTCTCCTCTTTTAGAAATGTATGCATTTATTTATTTAAGTATCCATATCACTCTTTTCTTCCATCAGGGATTCCAAGTGGCTTACAAAAGAAAAAAAAGTACTATATAAATAAAGCAGTAAACAAACAAACAAAAAGTACATCTCAGGGCAGCCCTGATATCATTGGCTAGCTGCCAAAGAGCCAAGAGCCCTTTGGCTCACACCCAAGGACTTGTGCCCTTGGCCTCACCCAAGCTTTATTGTTGTTGTTCAGTCGCACAGTCGAGTCCGACTCTTCGCGACCCCATGGACCAGACCACGCCAGGCCCTCCTGTCCTCCGCCGTCCGCTGAAGTTTGCTCAATTTCATGTTCGTTGCATCGATGACACTGTCTAACCATCTCATCCTTTGCCGTCCCCTTCTTCTTTGACCTTCAATCTTTCCCAGCATCAGGGTCTTCTCCAGTGAATGCTTCCTTCTCATTTGGTGGCCAAAGTATTTGAGCTTCAGCTTCAGGATCTGGCCTTCCAGGGAACAGTCAGGGTTGATTTCTTTTAGGATTGACTGATTTGATCTCCTTGCAGTCCAAGGGACTCTCAAGAGTCTTCTCCAGCACCATAGTTCAAAAGAATCTATTCTTCGGCGCTCGGCCTTCCTTATAGTCCAACTCTCGCAGCCATACATTACTACGGGGAATACCATTGCTTTGACCATGCGGACTTTTGTTGGCAAGGTGATGTCTCTGCTTTTTATCATGCTGTTTAGGTTTGCCATCGCTTTCCTCCCAAGGAGCAGGCGTCTTTTAATTTCATGGCTGCAGTCACCATCTGCAGTGATCTGGGATCCTAGGAACGTGAAGTCTGTCACTACTTGTACGACTTCCCCTTCTATTTGCCAAGGAGTGATGGGCCCAGATGCCATGATCTTAGTTTTTTTGAGCTTCAAGCCCACTTTTGCACTCTCCTCTTTCACCCTGAACAAGAGGCTCTTTAGGTCCTCTTCACTTTCTGCCATCAGAGTGGTATCGTCTGCATATCTGAGGTTATTGATCTTTTCCCCAGCAATCTTAACTCCAGCTTGTGATTCATCCAGGCCAGCATTTCGCATGATGTACTCTGCATATAAATTAAATAAGCAAGGTGACAATATACATCCTTGTCGTACTCCTTTTCCTATGCTAAACCAATCAGTTGTTCCATATCCAGTTCTAACTGTTGCTTCTTGACCCTTATACAGGTTTCTCAGGAGACAGGTGAGGTGGTCTGGTACTCCCATCTCTTTAAGAACCTGCCATAATTTATTGTGATCCACACAATCAAAGGCTTTAGCATAGTCAATGAAGCAGAAGTAGATGTTTTTCTGGTACTCTCTTGCTTTCTCCATAATCCAGCGAATGTTGGCAATTTGATCTCTAGTTCCTCTACCTCTTCGAAACCCAGCTTGTACTTCTGGCAGTTCTCTATCCACGTACTGTTGGAGCCTAGCTTGTAGGATTTTGGGCATGACCTTGCTAGCGTGTGAAATGAGTGCAATTGTGCAATAGTTTGAACATTCCTTGACGTTGCCCTTCTTTGGGATTGGAATGTAAATTGACCTTTTCCAATCCTGTGGCCACTGTTGTGTTTTCCAAATTTGTTGGCAAATTGAGTGCAGCACTTTAACAGCATCTTCTTTTAAGACTTTGAATAACTCAGCTGGGATACCATCACCTCCACTAGCTTTGTTGTTAGTAATGCTTTCTAAGGCCCATTTAACTTCGCTTTCCAGGATGTCTGGCTCGAGGTCAGTGATTATACCATCGTGGTTGTCAAGGACGTCGAGGTCCTTCTTGTATAGTTCTTCTGTGTATTCTTGCCATCTTTTCCTAATCTCTTCTGCTTCTGTTAGGTCCCTACCGTTTTTGTCCTTTATCATGGCCAGCTTTGCATGGAACGTTCCCTTGATTTCTCCAATTTTCTTGAAGAGATCTCTAGTCCTTCCCAATCTATTGTTTTCCTCTATTACTCTGCATTGTTCATTCAGGAAAGCCTCCTTATCTCTCCTTGCTGTTCTCTGGAAATCTGCATTCAGTTGGGCAAATCTTTCCTTTTCCCCATTGCCTTTAGCTTTCCTTCTTTCCTCTGCTATGTGTAAAGCCTCATCAGACAGCCACTTTGCTTTTTTGCATTTCTTTTTCTTTGGGATGGCAGTGAGTGCTGCCTCCTTTACAATGTCACGGACCTCTGTCCATAGTTCTTCAGGCACTCTGTCTATCAAATCTAGTCCCTTAAACCTATTCTTCACCTCTACTGTATATTCATCGGGGATGCGATCTAGGTCAAATCTGAATGGCCTTGTGGTTTTCCCAACTTTCTTCAATTTAAGTCTGAATTTTGCAATGAGTAGCTCATGATCTGAGCCACAGTCAGCTCCAGGTCTTGTTTTTACTGACTGAATAGAGCTTCTCCATCTTTGACTGCAAATTATATAGTCAATCTGATTTCGGTGTTGCCCATCTGGTGATGTCCATGTGTAGAGACGCCTCTTAGGTTGTTGGAAAAGGGTGTTTGCTATGACCAGCGTGTTCTCTTGACAAAACTCTGTTAGCCTTTGCCCTGCTTCATTTTGTTCTCCAAGGCCAAACTTGTCTGTTATTCCAGTTACCTTTTGATTTCCTACTTTAGCATTCCAGTCCCCTATGATGATGAGGACATCATTTTTTGGTGTTAGTTCTACGAGCTGTTGTAGGTCTTCATAGAACTGGTCCACTTCAGCCTCTTCTGCAGCAGTGGTTGGGGCATATACTTGGATTACTGTGATATTGAATGGTTTGCCTTGGATTCGGACCGAGAGCATTCTGTCATTTTTGAGATTGTATCCCAATACTGCCTTTCTCACTCTTTTGTTGACTATAAAGGCCACACCATTTTTTCTACGGGATTCCTGGCCACAGTAGTAGATATAATGGTCTTCTGAGTTAAATTCGCACATTCCTGTCCACTTTAGTTCACTGATTCCCAAGATGTCGATGTTCATTCTTGCCATCTCATTTTTGACCACGTCAAGCTTACCTTGATTCATAGATCTTACATTCCAGGTTCCTATGCAGTATTGTTCTTTGCAGCATCGAACTTTCCTTTCACCGTCAGACACATCCACAACTGAGCGTCCTTTCGGCTTTGGCCCAGCCGCTTCACTCTTTCTGGGGTTACTTGTACTTGCCCTCTGCTCTTCCTCAGTAGCATATTGGACACCTTCCGACCTGAGGGGCTCATCTTCCGGCGTCATATCTTTTAGCCTTTTGTTACTGTCCATGGGGTTTTCTTGGCAAAGATACTGGAGTGGGTTGCCATTTCCTTCTCCAGGGGATCACGCTTGGTCTGAGTTCTCTGCTGTGGCCTGTCCGTCCTGGGTGGCCCTCCACGGCATAGCCCACAGCCTCATCGAACCACGCAAGCCCCCTCATGTCAATCCTTCACAATGATGTCAAACAGATGGCAAAAGATGTTTCTTCCCCTCCTTCCCCTCCCTGACAAAGAGTTTTCTATAAATGATAATTCAATAGGTGGTTGCCTTCCAGTTTCACATTTATATGGACAATATTGGTGGTTGATCAAAGTCTGAATTTAGCCATGGAAAACGGTATCTGATCAATCCTGTTTGATCCCTCAGCATCCCCTAGTCTTACTGATGAAAGGAGATATCACTGAATTCTGAAGCCACCTCCTGGTGGAGATGCTAAACTGCCAAAAATAGAGTTTGCCAGTGCTGGTACCTCAGAAGTAGCCAATATACCTTGCCAATCACATCTCATAATGCCAGAATTATGAGCTATAAAACTCCAAATGACTCAGAGATTATTTAATGTAAGCAAATGCCTTATAAAATAGATTGTGCCCAGGACAGGACAGTATACACCCTTCTGAGGATAGGATGTTATCTCTCTTTTGTTGAACTTGGCTGAGCAGGAAAGAATGTCATCATTTGAGAACATGCTATCCTAGCCAGCCCCATAAGAACCAATGAAACCTTTTCTTCCCTCCTTTCCTCTCCTACCTTACAGGGAATATATCCTACTTCAGCCTGCACTCACATACAGTGTTGCCTCTAAGCTGAGTTAGGGTGAGCTAGCTCAGTTTTTTAGCCTCTGGCTCACACATTTTTGCCTTAGCTCAAGAAAGATGGCTCCAGAGCAAACTGATTTATGCAGTAGCCCAATTGCTGGGTCACAACTTTAATGCCGGTAGTTCACAAAGTAGAATTTTTGCTCACAAGACTCCACAGCTTAGAGGGAGCATTGCTCACATATATCCTGCTCTCCCCCCCCCGAAGACCTGAAATGGCTTGTGTGTGTATGTGTGCAAAGGGCCATCAAGCCACAGACAACTTATGGTGACCGTCAGGAAGGGGCTTTCAAGGCAAGTGAGAAGCAAGGTGGTTTGTCACAGCCTTCCTCTGCAGAGTCTTCCTTGGTGGTCTCCCTTCCAAATACTGACCCCGTTTAGCTTCTGAGATCTGATGAGATCAGGGTATACCTTGCCATCTTCCCTCCCACCAAAACAGGATAAAACAGGGTTGGGGGGGGGCAGAAAGGAGAATACCTCCTTCCTGATTAATATTTTAATTGCTGTTATGATGTCTTTGTACATATTTCAACTCCGTTTTCAATTATTTCAATGATGTGTGTGTGTGTGTTTGGTGGGGTTGATTTTAATGGTTTTCAAATATGATTTGATCTTGTATATTTTAAATTGTAAGCTGCCTGGCTGCCTTGCATACTGCTTGCTGCCTTGTTAGGGCAGAAAGGAGGGATATAAAATTTGTAAATAAAACAAATAATTAAAAGACAGAACCCAGGAGAAGCTGGGGCAAGGCTTCAAAGCACAAAGCTGCTCGCTCTCTCTCTCTCTCTCTCTCTCTCTCTCTCTCTCTCTCTCTCCCTCCCCCTCCCCTCCCCCTCCCTCCCCCTTCCCCCTGGTGACAGATCTTCCTCGCCACTCTAGGCTTCCTCACCAAAGGCTGCAAGAGCCCTCTGGCTCCTACTCATCAATTGCTGCCTCTGGGCACAGCCAGCCCTTAAAACACCTGTGAGAAGCAAAGGAAAAACAGATTCAGCAATAATCTTTTCCATAGTGTTCTTTTCCCATGCTGAAGAAGTTACCTGTGATTTGGACTTTGAGAGACTTGCAGGGTGTGGACAAGATGTCATGTAAGGCATGTGAGGAGGGCAATATTGGGAGGAGGAAGAGGAGGAGGGAGCCCCAACTGGCTCTAAAGCAATGAGGGGATTGCATCTTCCTAGTTCCAAGTAGTTTCAAATGGGCAGAGACTATTGTTCGTGACAAATGCTTGCTACATTGTGACTAGTCCCTGTTCCTTTATTGCTTTGGAGCCACAAGGGAGAGACAGCAATCTCTCTTCCTCCCTTCAGTTTCTATTTATTTACAATATGCACATCCTGATTTCCCCCCAATCCATGGCACTCAAACCAGTTTATGTTGAGTTTACAAACTAATCTCATATTTCATCAAAAATACAAACAGATCCAGATAAAAAGAAGCCAGCCAGAAGTTTCCCTCATGGGCTACCAAAAGCATGATGAAAGAGCTCTGCTTGATAGGGCACCCCAAACCCATGCAAAGTCAGGGCTTATCCCCGGAAACCCATTCCAAAGCATAAGCGCGGCCCCTGAGGAAAGTACGGTCCCAAGCAAGGGCAGTCCTTACTGACCTGAGTAGAGGACCTTTTAACATACCTTGGTCTGTTGATCAGAGCTGCCTGTAGGGCCATATGCATGGATGCAGTCTTGCATATGAGCAGGGCTCTTTTCATAGCAGGAACTCCTTTGCATATTAGGTGACACACCCCTAATGTAACCAATCCTCCAAGAGCTTACAGTAGCCCCTTTAAGAAGAGGTCTGTAAGCTCTAGGAGGATTGGCTACATTAGGGGTGTGTCGCCTAATATGCAAAGGAGTTCCTGCTGCAAAAAAAGTCTTGCATATGAGGATCCCAGGTTGTGAAGGGCTTTAAAGGTTTAACACCAACACCTGGACTTGAGCATGGAAGCAAACAAGCAGCCAGTGATCTTAAACTTGGGAGTGGCATGTGCAAAACAGTTAACCCCTGCAGTTTAGCTGGTGCCTTCTGCACTGATTGTTTCTATACTGTGGAGAAGGTTGATTTTATCTATTTCATTTATACCCTGCCTTGCTCCCCAGGGGGGACCCAAAGGGACTTACCACATTATCCAAGCCTCCATTTTATCCTCACAACAGTATTGTAAGGTAGGCTGGGTGGAGAATGTGTGCCAGGCCTGAGGTCACCCAGCAAGCTTCCATGGCAGAGTGAGGTTTTGAACCTGGGTCTCCCAGATCCTAGTCCAGGACTTTAATCACTATGCCAGGCTGACTCAAAGGGACATGTTTTGCCATGTTCACCCTTGAAACCAGATTGCTCTCTTATGGCATAAAAGATTTTCCTCCGTGGCTTGCTGGTGAGTCCCCTGAGATAATTGCTCCCCTTTAGGCCCCAGGTTGGGCATTAATTAATTTATTTACTTTGTTATTAGCCCAACTTTCTCACTGAGACTCAAGGTGGACTGCAACATTTTACACACACACACACACGAGAGAGAGAGAGAGAGAGAGAGAGAGAGAGAGACCCCCAATAAATAATGGGCTAGGACTAGGATTACAAAATTAGAAGACAAGGCAAAGAAACAAAAAGTCTAAGAACTGACAATAATCAGTACAGAAAATGGATTACAAAAGGTAGAAAATATGGTAATAGCAAGACAAAACATTCAATAAGCAGTGCAGCAAGCTAGAATTCTATTCCCTTGTATGAGCATTCCCAAACCATTCTAATATACTACAGCCCTATCCCCTTTGTTTGCATTTCCTGAACATTTATGTTTCACACATTCTGCAGAATGATAGGCATGTGGGAGCCTTCCTGACTTACTCAGGAGGGCCATTCCGCAAGGTGGGAACCACAACCAAGAATGGATGGGTACAAATTACTGTCGATCTTATCCACCTGGAGGATGGCACCTTCAGAATGCCTTCAGAATACCAGAGCATAGCAGGAGAGGAGGTCCTGTAGATATGCATGTCAGAGGCCAGTACTTTGAACTGAACAAGGTGACTGATTGGTGACTACTGGAGCAACTGCAGAATAGGTGTAATATGTATCGTCCCCCTAGCCCCCGGCAGTAACCAAACTGTGGCATTCTTCCAAGAGATAAGAGAGCAAACTGGATGAACAAAAACTATTGAGGCAGACTCAGCATGGGTTCTGTAAGGGAAGATCTTGTCTCACTAACCTGTTAGTGTTTTTTTAGGGCGTGAACAAACATGTGGACAAGGGGGACCCAATAGATATTATTTACCTTGACTTCCAGAAAGCTTTTGATATAGTTCCTCATCAAAGGCTCCTAAGTAAGCTCAGTAGTCATGGGACAAAAGGACAAGTCCTCTTGTGGATCAAAAACTGGCTTATAAATAGAAAACAGAGTGAGTATAAATGGGAAACTTTCCCAGTGGAGGATGGTAAGCAGTGGCGTACCACAGGGATTAGTACTCGGTCCGATGCTTTCTAACTTGTTTATTAATTATTTGGAATTGGGAGTAAGCAGTGAAGTGGCTAAATTTGCAGATGACACGAAGTTGTTCCAGGTGGTGAAAACCAGGAAGGAGTGTGAGGCACTCCAAAGGGATCTGTCGAGGATGGGTGAGTGGGCGTTCACGTGGCAAATGGAGTTCAATGTGGCCAAGTGCAAAGTGATGCACATTGGAGCCAAAAATTCTAAATATAAATACACGTTGATGGGGTCTGAACTGGCAGAGACGGACCAAGAGAGAGATCTTGGAGTCGTAGTAGATAACTCAATGAAAATGTCTAGACAGTGTATAGCTGCAATAAAGAAGGCCAACGCTATGCTGGGGATTATTAGGAAGGGAATTGAAAACACATCAGCCAGTATCATCATGCCCCTGTATAAATCATTGGTGCGACCTCATTTGGAATACTGTGTACAGTTCTGGTCACCACATGTCAAAAAGGATATTATAGCATTGGAAAAAGTGCAGAGAAGGGCAACTAGAATGATAAAAGGGTTGGAACACCTTCCCTATGAAGAAAGATTAAAATGCTTGGGGCTCTTTAGCTTGGAGAAACGACGGCTGAGGGGTGACATGACTGAGGTTTATAAGATTATGAATGGGATTGAGCAGGTTGAGAAAGAAGTACTTTTCTCCCTTTCTCACAATACAAGAACTCGTGGGCACTCCATGAAATTGCTGAGCAGTTGGGTTAGAACAGATAAAAGGAAATACTTCTTCACCCAAAAAGTGATTAACATATGGAATTCGCTGCCACAGGAGGTGGTGGCAGCTACAAGCATGGACAGTTTCAAGAGGGAATTAGATAAACATATGGAGCAGAAGTCCATCAGTGGCTATTAGCCAGAGGGTATAGATGGGAACTCTCAGTCTGAGGCAGGTGATGCACTCTATTCTTGGTGCTGGATGGGGCAGCAGTGGGAGGGCTTCTAGTGTCCTGGCCCCACTGCTGGACCTCCTGATGGTACCTGATATATTTTGGCCGCTGTGTGACAGAGTGTTGGACTAGATGGGCCATTGGCCTGATTCAACATTGGCTTCTCTTATGTTCTTGTGTTCTTATGTAACTGGAGTTTCTGAACAGGTAGCACTTCAGTAGGGTTGCCAGGTCTTACATTTCCTGCAGCGGGGGGCTCCTGGCTCCTCCTTGGGATGTCTCTGCTGTGTGCGATTCATGTGCATGACATGATGACATCACCAGTAGTGATGTTATCATGCCAGGGTCATCATGCAGCAACACTCTAGCATTCTGGGCAAAACCTCTATGGTAACCATGGAGTCCCCCCAAAATGCTAGAGCATCACCAGGTGACAGTCCTAGCATGATGATGTCACTACCGGTGACATCATCACATTGGCAATGTCCCCACAGGATGCTGCTGTTCGAAGGTGGAGCTTTCCCCGCTGGCCAACTGGCTGGTGGCAAATTGAGGCCCCTGAAATCGGGGAATCTCCTGCCCCAACTAGAGGGAATTTCAGCCCTACACCTCAGAGACCAACAATAGTTTCAGGGTATAAGCTCTCAAGAGTCAAAGCTCCATTTGTCAGATACGTGTCTATTCACGTCTGAGGAAGAGAGCTCTGACTCTTGAAAGCTCATACTCCGAAAATCTTGTCAGTCCCTAAGGTGCTATGGGGCCCAAATCTAACTGTTTTACTCCAGACCAATATGGTTAGCCTCTGAAACTATCTTCATGGAGTTTCTGAGTAGACTTAGAGGACAGACCCAGGTAGAGTGCATTACAGTAGTCTAGCCTGTGGCATGCAACACATGTCAGGCTCCTAGCTTCCTTTCACAGCTTAGCTAGGCAAGGGTCATCATGAGTGAGAGCCAGTTTGGTGTAGTGGTTAAGTGTGCGGACTCTAATCTGGGAGAACTAGGTTTGATTCCCCACTCCTCCACTTGTACCTGTCTGGATGACCCTGAGCAAGCCGTAGTTCTGATAAGAGCTGTTCTTGAAAAAGAGCAGTTTCTGTCAGAGCTCTCTCAGCCCCACCTACCTCACAGGGTGTCTGTTGTGGGGAGGGGAGGGGAAAGGAGTTTGTAAGCCACTCTGAGACATCTTTGGGTAGTGAAGGGTGGGGTATAAATCCAATCTTTTCTTCTCTTCTTCTTCTTGTGTCCTACATGTCCACAAACGGGCTGTTGCCTTTAGTAAGGGTGGTAGTGGTAATGAGAAAAGAAGTCTTGGAGGCACAGGAAATAAAAAAGAGGCATACACTTGATGTGATCTTCTTTCCCAATGGTATTTTAATTGTTTCCTTTTATCTATGCCTCCATCGAAAGAGTTTTTCACGGGACCCTTTGGGGACCATCTGCAACAATATAGCCGTGGAGATGTGATAGATGGCTTTTGTATTCCACCCAAATACTGCTTAGTTATCTTCAATGCTTTTGATGAATTGGGTGAGACAGATAACTGATTCTGAGTAGGTTGAGGGCCGGCGTTTCTGGACAAGAAAATAGCTACTATGCACACCAGAGCTGTTATGTTATGGGATGAAACTGCAGTGGAATGTCGAAACTTGAAGGTTATTTTTATGAGATAACCAATATTGTCCAGGAGGAACGGCTGAAGATTTTTGTTTACATTTGCAAATGATCATAAACTATATTTCCTAGTTACCCAGAAACAGCTACGCATAAAGTCAACCCCTCCCCCCCACACACATTTTCCCTGGCATAAAGGAGTTATAAAAGCCAAACAATAAAATCTAAAATGCATTATATGTATAATCGTAAACTTTAAATATTTATGCGCTAAAGGCAACTAAAATTTATACGGCTAAATATCTCCCGTATACTTACACACAGTACCATAGGCTGGGTTTAAAATATTAGCTGAAAGGCTGGGGTGACTGACAGCTGATAATGAAGCTCCTACGCCAACGTGGTTGTATCTGAATGATCAAATATTTAGTTTTGCATTGCTCTTTCAAAAATGTGATTTATGCCTTAATCAAAAGCTTCTTGGGGCGTGAGATGTAGGTGATAAGAGTCCCCTCGTGTCATTGTGCCCGTGCATGCAAAGTGCTGTCAAGTCGCAGCGGACTTATGGTGACCCCAGAGAGCTTTCAAGGCAAGTGATTAAGCAGAGGTGGACTACCATTGTCTTCCTCTGCTGAGTCTGCCTTGGCATTCTCCCATCCAAGCTCAAAGCACTGACCCTGCTTAGCTTCTGAGATCTGATGAGACCAGGCTATAAAGATATCATTCCACATCCCCCCCTCACGTTTTCACTTAATTGCAACCATTTGGACTGAGGCTGTAAGGGGAAGGGTAATCTTGATCCGTAGTTTTCTGGACAGAATGTAAGAGGTGCCCTGCTGGGTCAGACCAGTGGTCCATCTAGTCCAGAATCCTGTTTCATATAGTAGTCAAACAGGTACCTCAGAGCTCCAAAAACGGGGTGGAGGAAGAAGAGAAGTAGTAATAGTTGAAGAAGAGGAGGAAGAAGAAGAACTGGTTTTATACCCCACCCTTCACTTCCTGAAGGAGTCTTGGAGCAGCTTTCAATCACCTTCCCTTTCTCTCCCCACAACAGACACCCTGTGAGGTAGGTGGGGCTGGGAGAGGTCTGAGAGAGCTGTGACTGACCCAAGGTCACCCAGCTGGCTATTTGCTTGTTGTCCCTGAACATGTTTACTTTGTTTGCCATGGCTATCAGCCATTGATGGACCAGTCCTCCATGTATCTACCTAATCCTCCTCCATATCCATGGCCATCACTATATTCACTGGCAATGAATTCTGTAGATTAACTGCTCATTGAGTGAAGAAGCATTTTCTTTTTGCCTGTCTGTCCTGAATCTCTTGTTCAGTGACTTCACTTGGTGCTGTCACACCCTAGTATTTTGGGAGAGGGAAAAAGTTCTATCAATCCACTTTCCCCCTAGATAGGTTTATAAACCTGAGTCACGTATGGCTCCCCCCCCCCCCATCATCTCTGTTTTAAATGGAAAAAGTCCCAAACTCGTCAGCCTTTTCTCATAGGAAAGATGCTTCAACTCCATCATCTTGGTTGCCCTCTTCAGCACTTCCCGCAGCTTGGCAATGTCCTTTTCACATAACATCAAGCAGCACTGTACACAGTATGCCAAATGACGCTGCACCATCCATCTGTACAGGGGCATTACAATCTTGATGGTTTTGTTTTCAGCTCTTTTCCATCCAATCCCCAGCATGGAGTTTGCCTTTTTCACTGCTTGCACACATGGTGGTGAAAAAGGCACATTCCATGAAATCCCCTTTTGTCCCCTTCCCCCTACCCCGGCTGCTATTAGAACCAGAGACAGGTAACTGTATCCGGAGAAGCGTGCTTGCGTATGAAAGCTGATACCTTGAATAAAACTCTGTTGGTCTTAAAGGTGCCACCGGGGCTCAAACTTTGTTCTGCTGCTTCAGACCAACGCGGCTACCCACCTGGATCTGCCTTTTCCCCTTGACATTTTAAAATTCTTTATTTATTCAACCATTTATATCCCACTTTACATATTTATATCCCACTTTATATCCTCATGACAGCTGGGGGTCGTCTGGCTTAAGAGCAACCGGTGAGCTTCCGCGGCAGAGTCAGGATTTGAACCTGGATATCCCAGATCCTAGTCTGACAGTCTAAACATTACACCACTCTGGCTCTGCCGTTAATATCAGTTAGGTACATTGAGTCCAAATGAAATATTTTTAACTGCCTGGAGTGGGGTGGGTGGGGGAGTCCTCTTCTGTTTGTAGATGCTTAATGAGAAGTTCTTTACCTCCATGCCACGAAAAGCATCAAGGGACCATTTCCACATAGTAAGCCTCTGTTAAAGGGCGGGCATTTTTCTCCAGGCCTGTTGGCAATCCTACCAGCAATAGATACTCATTAAGGAAAATAGGTGTCTGTGTGTGTGGATTTCCTTTATGGATAAAGTTCAAACTCTGTATGCTATAAGAGTGCTATGCAAGTACAAAGGGCCATCATGTCTCATGAGGGTGTGTACACCCCACTTGTATCTCTGAGCAGATATCTATGCAGCTATCTGAAGGATGAGATTGCTGGCCCCCTTTCCACTATAGCACCCTGCAAACACCATTATACTTCTCCCTCCAAACGCAGACCCTTTTTTAACTTAATGCCTTTTTGTTACTGATAAAATCGCTTTATGTTTACCATTACTGTGATCCAAATTACTCAGGACTTTGGAACTAATGTTTACTGTCAACCAGATATATTGATTCCCAAACCGAAATGTCAACATTATGGTAACGTAAGAATTTTGGGGCATGTGGATTTTTTTAATTAGAATTTTTGGTATAGGTTTATGATGATAATCATTGTATAGAAGGTACTAATATCCAAGGTGACAGTTAATATGGCTCTGAAGTAAAGAACTGTAGGTGCACATGTGAAAATCTAGGAAAGAATTCGGCTTAATTAACCGGTTTAGTTTTCCTTCAGGTTCTTCAGGTTTAAGCAGTTCGTAACTGGATTAATTTTGTTCATATCATATCAAATCATGTTATGGTGACTTTCTTTTTTACAACAAATGTACAAGTTTTATTAAAAATAGTCAAAGCAGATGTCTGGTTTCCTGCAATGGACTCTGGATTTCTCTTTTACAGCCTTTACTCAAGGGATCCTAGGCACAGTTCATTTGCTTCTGAGATCTTTGCATGACCACCTCCAGTCCCACGGATCTAGAAATCTGGAAACCGTTGATTCAAATTGAGACTGTCGTATAATTTCTGGATAGTTCCAATAATCAAGTCCAAATAATTGAGGAGGGGGTATGAGGAATATACATCCTTTCCAGTTATTGATATCCAAACACATCCCTAAAATACAGTAATCACTACCACTGTTTCCTGAGGGGCAAAAAAGGAAAATCTAAAATGTATATGTCCATGACCATTACGACTATTATGTGTTTGTCAGGATCAACATCAGGGTTTGGGATCAATGAACACTGTGGAGATGCCCACACCAGCAGAGAGTATACCATCAATGAGCCCCCATGAAAGCAATTGCTGACATTGGGACCAGAACCCCCACAGCAGCAGGGGAAACACAGGAGTTTCATTTGCCTCTGCCGGCTTCCCCATTCAGGTGTTTGCCTGCAGCCTTCTAGTCTGGTTCTCTTCCTCTTAGGGTTGGCCTGGCAACCAGTGGGAGATGGGGGAGGCAGGTTCCGATGGAGGGGGGCTGGTGATCTACATTGCTGTGCAATTACATCACTTCCAAAGTGACCCATCGCACTGGGATGATACTCTAGCACTTGCCCCCAAACTCTATGGAGGTTCGTGTTGAGTGCTAGAGCATCCTCCTAGTGCGGTACTGGAATTTCCGGGTCACACCGGAAGTGAGGTCATCACATGGCAACAAATACTGCCGCTACCACTCGTTTTGCCACTTGCTTCCACCTGCCAATGAGATGGGCATCAGCAGGCATCGGCAACAATTACCGGGAGTTTGCCCACCATTACTGGGCACCTGGTAAGCCTATGGTTCCTCTCCTGATATATGCTTACACATGATCAGTTCCAGAGACACAGCTGATTTACAGTGAAGGCTTAAAAAAGTTACATCCACCTAAGTGCATTGAAGTCAATGGGCTTAGAAGGCGGTGGCTTTGTTTAGGACTGAACCACAACTCCACAAAAGCTCTTTGCACTGCCAGGAAGGGAAAGAATCTGGGAGGGCAAAACCAGAGGGGCCAGTTAGCAGCCTGGCCTGAGTGAAGAAGCCCTGTCCCTCCCAACTAGGGTTGCCAACCTCCAGGTAGTGGCTGGAGACCTCCTGGTATTACAACATACCTCCAGGCGACAGAGATCAGTTCACCTGAAGAAAATGGCTGCATTGGAAGGTGGACTCTATGGCATTATACCCCACTGATGTAAGGTTGCCAGGTCTGGCAGATGTGTGGGCGGGGGATTGGGGCGCACTTACTGGGAGCAGGGAGGGAAGAAGCTGGAAATAAATGTGGTATGCCTACATCACCCAGTTAGCTTCTAACCATAGAGTTTTGCCCAGAAACCAGAGCTTTGCCCCCCAACATCACCAACATGTCTACGTCACTTCCAGGTGATGTAGGCACATTGTGTTTATTTCCGGCTTCTTGCCTGTTGGGGGGGTAATCCCCCCCCCCAGCAGCTAGCTGGCCAGCAGTAAAGAGGATTGCTGGAAACCAGGTGACCCCATCCCACAATGGGGGTCTGGCAACCCTACACTGAAGTCCCTCCCCAAACCCAGCCCTGCTCAGTTTCCACCCCCAAAATCTCCAGCTGTTTCCCAACCCAGAATTGGAAACCCTAATTACAACATCTAGGGAGGACTAGAAAGAGGACTGTAGCCATCATCATCCCCTTCAAAAGCCTTCATGTTGCTCTCAGAAAGGAGCTAAAAGGAGAAAGCCAGTCAATGACAACCACTGGACATTATTGTTGATTTGAAGGGCCCAACCTGGCTGAAAAGCAGGGGGTAATTTTTTTAAGGAGGAAAAGAAGGAAGGGAAGAGAGATCACATGAAAGTGGCCATGTTGTGCTCAAAAGCAATCAGGCTTCCCAATGTCCAAATCTGTGGTTTAGTGGCTTCTCTTCACTGAAAGGCAATTGCCACTAAACCCAAGATTCCGAAAGCCATTTTCAGTGTTCATTTGAGACGACAGTGGTACTACATTGGAGGAAGCAGAAGAACCAGCTCTTTGAGTAGCAACTGGAAACTACAAATCCCAGCTTGCTTGCTTTATGATCACAGGCCTGGTCAGTCTGGAGTATCTGAGGCAGTCGGGATATAGTATAGTCCTGGATCTTCCTAGCTAGGAGTTTGATATTTGTACCTTTAAATGTACAAAATTATGACTCTATAGAAGATGGGCTCATGAAGTTTAGAGATCAGGAGGTTAGAAAAGTAATGCATTTATTCCCAAAGCAGACTGAAGTTGTAGGCAGATGAGCTTGCCAAAAGTGAAATCCAAACACAAAAGCCATGTCATACTTTTATTTTGGCTGGTATTAATAAAAGGTATTATGTGGTATTTGCTCTTGTATTTATTCCCAGGTACTCTGCTTTTGAAATGTGTTTCCCTTACGTTTTCGGGTTTATCTCTGAAAGAATAACAGCAGGAAAATTACTTTTTTTAAATACCAGGGATTATTAGGAAGCGTCAAGCTGCACAACAAAATCTTGGCAATGGCAGGTGATCTGCATGTGTGTGGAGACCATGGCATCATGATGGGGGGAAAAGGAAAATTATATAACTAATCTTGGTAGTATGCCACTGACTCTGGGCCAAGATATTTTATTCTAACTCACCAGCCATAGAACAACTGTTTATCCATTTACAGCCTGCCAGACTCAAGGTGGATTAGCAAATAATCTTTTTGTAGCAGGAACTCCTTTGCATATTAGGCGACACACCCCTAATGTCGCCAATCCTCCAAGAGCTTACAGAGCTCTTCTTACAGGGGCTACTGTAAGCTCTTGGAGAATTGGCTACATTAGGGGTGTATCACCTAATATGAAAGGAGTTCCTGCTACAAAAAGAGCCCTGGCAAATATAAAATATATTTAAACATTTGAAGCCAACAACATAAAACATCCAGTAAACAATGCAATGGGGCTACCAAACTGACTAAGCCATAACATCACAACAATGCAAAACATGAGTTACAGAGGCACAAACGTCCTCCTGAGCAATTCTGTTCTACTGCGCTCCTAATCGCTTCATAAAAATGCCCTCCTGAACATTTCTGCTTTCCACATTCTGCAGAATGGTAGCAGAGTGTGATATGTGTGTGTATATGGGGGGGCTTCCTGATCTTCTCAGGGAGATCACTCCACAAGGTCGGAGCCACAACAAAAAATGCATGTGTATGGGGCCTATTGCTGATCTGATATTCCTGCCCAGTATGTGGGTCCAAGGCCATTAAAGGATTTGTAGGTTATGACCAGTGCCTTGAATTGAACCTAATAACTGTAACCAATTGAGTTAACTGCAGAATGGGTCTGACGTGCATCTTCAACCTAGCACCCAGTAGTAACTGAGCTATGCATTATGGTTATGGGCTTGGATTCTGAATATTCTTCATGAGAAAATAAAAGGTCTACTTCTCTCCCTCAAAGGTAAGATTTTCCCCTCCGTTTTTCTTTCCCTTTACTGACTGAGCTGCCCTAGTAATGCGTTTTCTTCTTTGCTAAAGAACTTTGGCTGTCCCACCATGTCACAGTATGACATTTTGGCTGTAGGCTCAGTCCAGGAACCTGAGGGAAGGATCAGGAGCCCAGTTTAACAACTTAATTGGCACTTTGAAATTTAAAAAAAACACAATATTTTCTTTAACAACTTAATTGGCACTTTGAAATTTAAAAATAACACAATATTCTCTTTAACATAGAAGGGAGAGGTCAGGTGAAATCAGGGGCTGAAATTTATGAGGTAAAATCAGTACATGCACAGACTTTAGTTCTTACATTTCAGGCTAATGAGAGTTTCTTAAGCTTTTCACAGTGATTTAAATCTTTATGCTTAGAGGCTTTTGTTCCACTATTTTCACAAACACCCCAGTCCACTTTCTTTGAGTATTCTCTGACTCTTTGGTTTCCAGAAGGCTGGTAACCTCTTCTCTTGAAACACCAATACTCATCTTGAGTTTTTAACTGACTCTTAAGGTCTCTAAAGGCAGTTTCTAGCCACACCAGACCAGGAATCTCTGCCCTCTTCAGAGCTAACTCCCTGTTTGACTGGGTAGGGAAATCTTCCTCTCACTAGAAGATCTATCCCCTTTTTTTTGGCCTGAATGGGAGTCTCCATCTAACTACTCACTCATCCTTGCCAACTTTGGCCAGTTCTCTTGTCTGTGTTAAACTGCTCTCAGCATTCAGATGTAAAGTCTCTTGCTGCTCAGCTGATGCTAACCAATTAGATCTCTTGGAACAGCCTGTCACTCAAGGCTCTCTGGCTCTGTGAAGAATTAACTGTTCACAGTCCTTTATCTGTTTATACAATACTTTTAAACCTTTAAAAGGGCAGCCTGTCACAGAAACATTTCTTGGCAAGTGTAGATCTCTTCTCAATGAGCCGGAAGTGTCAGGAAATAGTTCTAGCCAAGGGTCCATTAGGGCTTGGAAAAGATTAGCCCCACCCCCACCCTTGATGAAAGGAGAAATCAGAAGAGTGTCAATTTAGCATTTAAGATTCTGGAAGAAACAGAGAGAGAGGAAAACAGACCCTGCTGGGAGTTGGCTGAAGCACATGAAGATTGTAGGATCTCTGTCTTGTGATCCGATCTGCCGCCCAGTAAATAAAATTTTTAATCAAGCAAAACACTACAGAAAAGACTAAGTCCAGTGTTCTCTCTCTTCCAAAGGGAAAAAATCAGGGACAGCAGTACCCTGCTGCCTTTCTGCTGGAGATGGGGGGTGGAGTGGGATGTGTGTAAGGAAGCATATGAAATACTATTTTGTTACTATATTATTTATTTGTTTATTTATTTTTCAGATTTTTATTCTGCCCTCCCCAAAGCGGGCTCAGGGCGGATCACAACAAAACAGAGTCAGAGACTCGTTAAAATTGCATTACATTAAAAACAATAAAATCCAAAAGTTAGCAACAATTACATAAAAAACTTGGTAGGGCCACATAGAGGGAATCAGTGGATACTTCAGTAAACTGGGAACTAGAGCAGGGAGGCCAACTGAAATGGACGCCTGCTGCTTCCCTCAAAGGCCTGGTGGAACAGCTCCATTTTACAGGCCCTGCGGAATGATAAAAGGACCCGCAACGCCCAGATTTCCAGTGGGAGATGATTCCACCAGGCCGGGGCCAGGGCAGAGAAAGCCCTGGCCCTGGTCGAGGCTAGGTGGACGTCCTTTGTGCCAGGGGTAGCCAGCAGGTGTTGATCCAGTGAGCACCAGGCTCTTCAGAGCATGTGGGGGAAAAGGTGGTCCTTCAGATATGTCAGTCCTTTAGATAGTTGTGAGGCAACATGCTTAGCTCTGAGATGTAAACTTTAGGTTAAGGCTGTTTCTCAATGGCTGAACAGAATGTTTGGTACTTATGACACCCTCTTTGGATCTTAAGAAAGGTCCTTCTCACTTTTGTCCACTCCCACATCATCGTAGTAGCCCACTTCTCATGCTGTGGAGAAGCTCTCTGTTCTGCTTTGTGATCTTCAGTTCTGCATATGATGAAAGCCTGAGTGAGTTCTGCTGATTTGGAGGGTGGTTGGTTGCCTGTAGTAAGGAACTGGCACTCCAACCTTCTGTCAACACTTGGGCCATCTCCTCCTATGTTTGGTACCAGTATTTTTCAACTCTGTTCCAACAAGAGTGTACTTATGCTAGTGAATCACTAGAGTCTATCCTAGAGGACCTACCTTACTGGCCACCTGTGTCATCCAATGAAATTAAAGAACTGAAAAATTGAAATCAGGGAAAGCACCTGGCCCAGGCATAATTCCCTCTGAAATTCTAAAATCAGATCTGGATTGGTGGGCTGCTCCTCTTGCATCCCTCTTTACAAGGATAGAACTGGCTTTATTCCTAATGCGCGGCTGAATGCAATAGTGGTCCCAATATATAAAAAAGGTGATCATACTATTCCTGCCAATTATATGCCGATCAGTTTACTTTCTACAATGGGCAATTTGTATACTAAACATTTATTAGCTAAGCTTACTCTCTGGAGGAGCTGCGGTGGCTCAAGTGGTTAAGACGCTGAACTGCAGGCTGTGGAAGGTCAGTAGTTCAGCAGTTCGAGACCTGGGTGCCGCATGACGGGTGAGCTCCTGTCTCTAGTTCCAGCTCTGCAACCTAGCAGTTCGAAAGCAAGAAATTGCAAGTAGATAAATAGGTACCACTTCGGTGGGAAGGTAACAGCGTCCGTGCACCTTGGTGTTTAGTCATGCCGGCCACATGACCACGGAAACGTCTTCGGACAGCGCTGGCTCTTCGGCTTTGAAACGGAGATGAGCACCGCAACCCAGAGTCGGATTCGACTGGCTTTCGAGCAAGGGAACCTTTCTACCTTACTCTCTGGATGTCGCAGCAAAAGTTTTGGGTCCAGAACAGTTAGATTTTGCAAAGGAAAACCACCTTAGATCATTGATCAGGCTCTTTTTGTAGCTGGAACTCCTTTGCATATTAGGCGACACACCCCTAATGTAGCCAATCCTCCAAGAGTTTACAGAGCTTTTCTTACAGGGGCTACTCTAAGCTCTTGGAAGATTGGCTACATTAGGGGTGCGTCACCTAATATGCAAACGAGTTCCTGCTACAAAAAGAGCCCTGATAGTACTATTCTATCTCATTTGATCAATAACTATGCCATTCAAAACAACTCAAAATTATTTGTGGCTTTCCTAGATCTGAAGGGAGTATTTGACTCAATTGATAGGGAACTTCTTTGGGTTAAACTAAATCAACTAAATATGGACAAAAGACTTCTTATGCTTATCAAGAAGCTATATACATCTAACACTGAAAATCCCTACTAATATGGGAGTCAAACAAGTTGCATTCTAGCTCCCTTTTTATTTAATCTTTTTTTCAGCGACCTTGCCCCTCACTTGTCAGGAGTTGATTATCATAGCCCCAAACTTCTGAATGCTGATGATACAGTATTATACGTACCCCTACTTCTGAATGCTGATGATACAGTATTATTGTCCCATTCCAGAGTTGGCTTAAAATGCTTACTGATCCGTTGCCTTGAGTTCTTTACAACTAACAAGTTACAGCTGAATCATGGGAAATCAAAAATCCTAGTCTTCTCTAAAACTTGGAAGCCATTTAAATGGATAATTGGCAGGAAAGAAATAGAACAAGTTAAGCACTTCAGATACCTTGGCCTCTACTTTCAATACAATGTGTCCTGGTTTATCCAACGCAAACATGCAATAAATACTGCTAACATCAGTGCTTCAGCTATAACATGATTTTTCTACAGTAGGAGTAACCAATTTGTACCAGCTGCTTTAAAAATCTTTAATACCAAAGTGATCTCACAACTATTGTATGGCATCCCAATATGGATCAGAACTCTTGACAGTGCCACCGATTGTGTCCAGTCCAAATTCCTACATAAAGTTTTGGGCTTTATGTCCCCTACGCAGTTCTTTGACTGAATCTAGTTGAAACCAGAGCATGGCTTATGACGTTTAAATATTGGCTACATCTACATTATAATTCTGACCCAGGAAGCCTCACATACCAAATGTTCTCAGAGTCTAACATGTCAAACTGGCTAACATATATTGAGGAAAAAAATAAGGCTATGGGTATATTTTTGGATTCACTGACTATGCTCCCATTAGCGGGTGCATTCCAGTTGATCAAACAGAGGATGTTGGATATTGAGCATCAGGAGTTACATGGTCTCACCAACAAAACCTGCTCTCCTCTGAGCTTTGAGATACCCCTCACTGTGGGTAGGATGGCTTCATATTTATCATCCCTACAAGCACCACAAATACGCAGAGCTTTCTCTTTAGCCAGATGCAATGCCATGCCATCTGCCATTCTATATGGCAGATTCAATAAGACAGCATGTGCGGCTAGACATTGCCCTTGTGAATATGCATGTGTCGAGACGATCTTACATGTTTTGTTGCAATGTCATGTTTATGTAAATATACGCTTTAGATATCTAAACTCTATATTGGCCAACATGATGGGTTTTTCAGATTCCCATAAAGTTTACAAACTTTTGAATGATTCCTCTGTTGAAGTAACTGAGAAAGTGGCTAAGTTCCTTCAATCCGCCATGCTGCTACACCAAGAAAAAGTACAGTTGTACCCTATTATTTTATCCAATGTATTTGTAATACAGTATCCTGTTTATATACTTTTATAATGACTTTGTTCTACTGATATATGCCAATAAAGTCTGACTTGACTTGACCTGACTTAACACGCAGGTCTAGTCTGCAAATTGTGCCATCCCTCTTCTGCAACTCTACCACCTGCTCCTTTTAGACATCTTTTTGTAGATATCTTTCCCCCCAAAATTATCTGATACCCAGGGGTAATTAACCCAAGCAATGTTGACATACAGACATGGATTTTATTAGCACTTGGATCAATGTGTTGCTTTTTAAGTGCTTTGCAGCCGAGGGAATGTGGGGTGCTTAGACTGAGGTGATAACAAGAGAGGCTGAGGGTTCTTTTCTCTAAGCTAGCTGGTGGGAAAAGTATCTTCAGTACCATAGCTTTCTGCAGACCTCTGTGGACTGAGAAAACACACACACATCTTGCTGTTGATATCAATGATATTTGTACTTTAATAAGCAATTCTAAACTGAACCAAGTCTGACACATTATGTCAACATATTCAGAAGTTATTCTTCTGTAGCTCTCTTGGGCTTTGCCATTTCATACATATGCAAAGACACACACACACACACACTTGCATAGGTTCCAAAAACCAAATTGTTTGGGTACAAAGCTGAATGGGTCGTATCCCGTTGGCTTAGCTAACGATGCAATCCTAAACAGACTTATATCCTTCTAAGTTCAGTAAAGTCAATGGGTTTAGAAGGCTGTAACTCTGCCTAGGATGTGGTACAGTGGTTAGAGTGTTGGACTAGGATCTGAGAGACCCAGGTTCGGATCCCCATTCTGCCATGGAAGCCTGCTAGGTGAGTTTGGGACACATTGTCTGCCTGACCTACAGCACAGAGTTTGTTGTGAGGATAAAATGGAGGAGAGGAGAACGATGGACACTGCTTCGGGTTGTATTTGGAGAGAAAGGCAGAGTATAAATGAATTAAATAAATACATAAATGGGATTGCAGAATCCTCCTCCAGTGGGAGGAGCAGCAGGCAGAAACCCCAGCTTACGCAACTGGGCTTACAAACACTATTGCAAACTAGATTCAGTGGGTAGTCGTCTTGGTCTGAAGCAGCAGAACAAAGTTTGAGTCCAGTGGCGCCTTTGAGACCAACAAAGTTTTATTCTGCTGCGTATAGGCTTTTGTGTGCAGTGAAGAAGTGTGCATGCACACAAAGGCTTATTATACCCAGAATAAAACTTTGTTGGTCTTTAAGGTGCCCCTGGACCAACTTTATTCTGTTGCAAACCATGCATTGTAGTAGAATGGTTGAAGTGTTGGCTTTAGATGTAAAAATGCAATCCCAGATTAAAACCCCTGGTCTGTTAGGAAATTTACTGGATGAAACTGATCAAGCCACTCACCTTAGTCTAAACTGATTTTATCAATTCAACAAAGGCTGTAGGCAGGGTGGAAACAAATGTGAGTGTTCAGTAATGTGTCAACAGTACAGGAAACCCTTCTGGCTTCTCTAGAGATGATAAGGTTATGCCTGTCATAAACTTCAGACAGATGCACGTACATTGTCAGATTCACATGATAAGTGATTCAAAGACAGATATAACACCATTAAATGAAGTAAACATAAATACACACCCCAAATGTCTGCACTGCATAATCTCAGTTCTTCTCAGGCACAAATTCACTGTCATCTTCTCCAGACAACAGTTTAGATCTCTTTTTTAAAAAAATGATTTTAAAACACAATAACATATGAGAGAAATCCTTCAAAGGTGTACTTGGAAGGTGCTTTTCACAAAGAATGAGGAGACTGTGTGGACTAGACCACTGTGTATAGTATGCACCAATGCTCCCTCTAAGCTGTGGAGTCTTGTGAGCAAAAATTCTACGTTGTGAGCTACTGGCATTCAAGTTGTGAACGAGTGATTTGGCTGCTGCGTAAATTAGTTTGCTCTGGAGCCATCCTTCCTGGGCTAAGACAAAATGTGTGAGCTGGAGGCTAAAAAACTGTGAGCTGGCTCACACTAACTCAGCTTAGAGGGGACACTGGTATGCACTATCTGTTTGCTGTATGCATTATCTTGCTCCCACCACATTGTCCTCTACTTATGCAGTACCATTTTCTGAAATAGTTTTGGGTGAGTAGCCATGTTGGTCTGCACAAGAAGAGCAAGGTTCAAGTCCTCTAGCACCTTAAAGACCAACATGATTTCCAGGGCACAAGCTTCTGAAGGCCAAGGGTCCCGAAAACCTTGTGGCTGTTGTTTTAAAAAATATATTTCATTTTAATTTTTAAGGGGATACAGAATAAAGAAAAAGGATAGGGAAAAGGGAATGAAAAATAAAGTACAGAAACGCAATACAAAGGGCAATTTTTGCAGATATTAAGGACAATCCCTGAAAAATGTGTGTATATAAAGAAAAAATACCGTGTTGGTTTTTAAGATGCGACTGGACTCAGATCTTGCTCATTTCCTGCAATGTTTCACGCACCATGCCTAATGCTTTTTGCTTTCTTTGAAATTTCTGTAATCCTACACAGATTACATTGTCCATTAGGTCACATCCTATCGCTTGTGTTGACTTGCACTGCGTAATCTACCTTGAGCCTCAGGGAGAAAGGTGGACTATAAATGAAAGAAGCAAATAAATAATAAATACGCCAGTCACATTTTATTCAGTGGGTCTTACTCCTGGGGAAAATGTTGTTAGGACTGGAACCGAAGTCTGGGCTGCCCGGCTGTTAATTGGGTGTGTGTTGTGGGCCCTGCAGAGAATGCCAAGCAGACCCCCAACATCTACTTTCATAGCTACTGTGCAAGCTGCATTTGGGGGAAAATCCATCCCTACCCACTCATCTCTCTTGAGTTCTTACTAACCCTCCTCCTACATCAAACCACATTACAATTGGATTTTAAAAATAATAATAATAATTAAGGCACGCACGGTCCCAATGAAACACTATTTAAACGAAGGCAAAGAAAATGGAGAAAAGGGCAAACAGTCTTGTTGTAGCAAGGCGGAAAACTTCATTCAGCATGGAGCCCCAGCAACCCTGCCCTGTTCTGATGGCTAGCAATCCCCTGCCATTAGGTCTCTACCAGCTAATAAAAAAAATGTCTGGCAGGAAAAAAAAAATGGTGACGCTCTATAATTTTGCCTCCATAGTCTCTGTGGTAAGACCATAGAGACTATAGAGGCCAACACAGAGCGTTGCTGCCTTAAAAACCACCACACGTTGCTGTTGACACGCTAGAGGAGTTGGAGGAGGTAGGTAGGTAGGCTGATTGGTTCTCCCCACCTGGCTCAACTCTGCAGAGTCCACCCACTGCCCACTCTTGTGGGCATGCCTCCCTCCCAGTCCCTTCTCATCACACCAGCCAGCAGCTTAGGGTTACCAACCTCCAGGTAGTAGTGCCTGGCGATCTCCTGCTATTACAATTGATCACCAGATGACAGAGATCAGCTCCCCTGGAGAAAATGGGTGCTTTGGAGGTTGAGCTCTGTGGCATTATACCCTGCTGAGGTCCCTCCCACTCATAAAGCCCAGCCCTCCCCAGGCTCCATTCCCCAAATCTCCAGGTGTTTCCCCACCCAGAGTGTGCAACCTTATGCCCTGAGTCCAACGAGCTTATTTAAAGATGGCGGGGCACCACAAAACAAGGTTCGCCATGAATCCATTCCAGGAGCGACACTGCCCAGTCATATAAAGTGCCTCCCAAATTGGCTGCTTTTGAAAATTTTTACAAGAACTGACCAAGTTTGAGTCCAAGACTACAATCTATCAAGCTGGCCGTCCTGGATTTGAATGAAGGGATCACCCCAACCAGAAGAGGACTGGGGCTCCTGGCTTTCACGTCTGCTGAAGACCAAGGTTGATTGGTAATCTCAGCTGTGCATCTTTCTGCTGAAGGCAATTTCTCTGTGCAACTCCCTTCACTTGGCACTGCTACTTTGCTCCAGAAGGTAGGTCTTGCACATACATCAGTGTGCCAGTGAATCATTGTGGTGTACTGGTTAATAGTGGTGGACTCTAATTTGATTCCCTGCTCCTCCACATGAAGCCAGCTTGGGTGACCTTGGGCCAGCCACAGTCCTCTCAGAGCTCTCTCAGCCCCACCTACCTCACAAGGTGCCTGTTATGGGGAGAGGAAGGGAAGGAGATTGTAAGCCGCTTTGAGACTCCTCAGGGTAGAGAAAAGCGGGGTATAAAAAACCAACTCTTCTTCTTCTATATTATTATTTATTGTTATTTACACATTGTATTCGCTTTCTCTCGTTTCGGGTCCTAGCACAGACCTGTCATTCTGATTTCTAGATCCGTTTCGCTGTCTCTTTTTCTGTAAGGTGCCCAAACCAAACTGGCTTCCCGCTTCCAACCACGCCTCCAGCAGGCACTCCTCGATCTCCACGCGCTGCCCGCGGCCCCCAAAAGCGCAGCCGGTCTCTCCCCACCCGGGCGGCTTCCCACTCTCCCGGAAACCGCGCTGCTGAGCAAAGGCGAGGAGGAGGAGGAGGAGGAGACCACGGGGTGGAATGGGGAGGGGGGGGGGAGAGAGAGAGAGGAGGAGGAGGAGGAGCTCGCCGTCTCCGATTGGCTGGCTCGCTCTCTCCCTAGGAGCCCAAGGAGACGGCGATTGGTGGCGGCCGCCTGTCAGTCGGCGAGGGCCAAGTTCCATTGCGGGTTGGGCGTTCGGGGCGAGCTGCTGCTGCTGCTGGCGCGGCGGCGGCGGCGGCTGGTGCAGCTGCGGGAGGCTGGCCGGGCTGAGCGGTCGCTGCTGCTGCTGATGGAGAAGTGATGCTGGCTGCCGGGGAGCCGGCCAGCGGCAGAAAGAGGCGGGCGGGGAGCCGGCGAGGGTGCCCAGCGGAAGCCCCGGCGCGGCCAGCCGGGCGAAGGCAGCCGAGCCCTGCCGGGAAAGGTACCCACCACCACCACCACCATTCCATCTTGCTCGCTCGCTCCCTCTCCGTGTGTGACGGGTCTCCGTCTCCTCGCTCGGCGTCCGTGCAGCCGTTGTCTGAAGGATCGGGGTCCGGGGCAGGGGGACCGAGCTCCTGCTGCGGGGGAGAGGACAGGGGCGGCGGCGGGGCGCTCGAGGGTGCCTGCCGGCCGCCTAGCATGTGCGCGCCCGAAGGCTTCGCCCGCACTTTGCGGGGCAGGCTGACGCCAGAAGCATCCTGGCGGTGGCTCGGATGCCCTTCAGAAAGCGCCGCCGAGGCGAAAGCCAGAGAGGAGCGGGATGCAGCCCAGGCGGGGCGGGGCGGGGCGGGGGGGCTTGCGCGGGGGGAAGCAGAAGAAAACGAGCCCAACAGATGGGAACTTTATCGGCCTGGTGGAAAGAGGGTTCGTTGGGGGGAGAGCGAGCCACAGATTGCAGCGCCCTCCGGGTGCGCTGCTGGAGAGGGCCGGCCGGTGGGGTTGGTTTGGGGCTAGCCGAGGTGAGCCAAGCGAGCCGGGGTGAATGGGGAAGAGGAGGGAGGGCTGGGGGACTTGCCAGCTTTGCTTCTCCGGAGCCGAGCGCAGCAAGTTGCAGAGAGACCTCCATGAAGTTCTTCCCTTGCTGGAGGTGGGGGTTGAGTTTCTTCGGGGCTTGTGGGGAGAGAAGTAGGAAGTACCCTGGCACTCTGTGCCCCTCTCCTTCTCTTTGGTCCTAGAACAGTTTTATGGGCAAGGGGGGGAATCCAGAAATAACCCAGGTTTTTTTTGAGGGGGAGCTTCAGGGCTATGTGTGGAAGGTTTTGTTTTTCTGTCTGTGCTGTGGTCCAGGGACTGGAGAAGTCCAGGGGTTTTCAGCTGTGAGCTGTCCGTTTCCCCACAGTGGGATGTCAGATTCTTTGCCAGCCTGTGCTGTTTGACTTCCAAAGTGGTCTGATGTCAGGGCAGCTGTCACTTTGCTTTCAAAGAAAGATGCAGGGAGATTGTCGTTTTTTGTGTTTTAAAACAGACAGATTGCCAATTAAGACAACAGTTCTAAACCTTCTGTTTTTGGAAGCATCTCCAGAGGGTGTCCCCCCCCCCAATCATTGTTCTTTTGTCCTGGGGAATCAGGAGGAATGAAAATGCTGTTTATAATAAACTCTGCAGATGGGAACTGCCGGCTGGCTGATTGGAACTTTACAACTTGGTGAAATTGATGAGACCCCTCATATTTATTCATTAGTTCATGATGTGAACCACTGATAGGGGAAATGACGGGAGTCCTCGGGCACCTTTCAGACAGTCACACTTCTTGGGGCTTTAGCATTTGGGGGCTGAAATGTGTGGCTGAACCTAGCCGAGTAGTCCCGGGAATCCAGAGCCCCAATACACGCTCAAGCCTTTAAGGTACTTACGATTCCTGGAGATTGAATTGCCTTGTTGACTTCTGCTAGTTCTTCGAGGAGTAAAGGCAAAGCTTAGAAGGACAAGGCTGAGAAATTACTCCCCTACAGCCACTGTCCAGGGGAGCACAGACAACAGCAGCCTGACTGATGACCTCAGTTTCAGGAAGTTTTCTTACCAGCCCTCTGATTGAGACTTGACACCAGGAACTGATACACGTTCAAAACAGTTTGGGGATAAGTTTTCTCTCGGGTCAGCTGAATTCATGGGAAGTGTCACGGTCAGGTTGCCAGATTCTTGAATGCAATGAAGCAAAAGACAACTTCTAAATAGCAGCTGGCTTGCAATAATGTAAGGCTGATGAACATGCACCAGGGAGTGAAGCCCCGTTTGAACTTTGTGGAACTTCTCCCAAATAAACAGGCATGCACGACGACCGTAGCATTTGGAAGGCTAGCTCAGAGGGTGGGGTGGGGGTTGCTTTAGCATTTATTGATTCTTGCCATTGCTTTAAAAACATGAATGACTTTGGGAGACGAAACATTAGCTCTCTAACAGAGCAATAGCTAGACCTCATAATTATGGGATGGGTCTTTATCTTGTGATGAAGAGCTTCATGTTTGGAAGCTCAGTGAAGCATTGTACCATTGATGTAATTAGCAGCAAAACTGAACAAACATCAACACATCGGGGGGGTATGTGTGTGTGGGTGGGGAGACTAACATCTCTATGATCTTGCAATGTGGTGTCAAGTCTGAACTATGCTGTAACAGTTGTCCTCTGTGTTTGAAAGGCTGTTTGATGGGTCCGGGTGGCATTTTGTTCCTTAACGATGGCTGCACGACAAAGGGTTGCTTTCCAGGATTTTGTACGTACGAGCAAATGTGCTGAGAATATAGTGGAGCCATCAGAAATCTGCCTCATGATTAGAAATTTATTTATTTTTATTGATGTTATTTATAGTCTGCCTTTCTCACTGGGACTTCAGGCGGATCACCCAGAGTGACTCAATACAGTCCACAGGGTGGGACGCTCAGTAAACTATGAAATAGGATTTGGTTTTGTAAAACCTACCAGAAATATACAAACAGAGCTGAGGCAAAGCAGATTGTTAGCATGACACATGAAATGAAGCAAAATTACACTGTCGGAGCCAGCTTAGAGGAAACTGTACACAGTAGTATAGACAACAGTCCCTAATAATTTCTCCATATAACTTTGTGAATCATTTTGTACATGTGGCACGTGAGGGCTAATAACTTACCACAGGTTTGCGCATGCTTCTTTTTGCCCTGCATGCTTCTGGTGTATGGGATGTGTCCACCCTTTCCATGTTTATCTGATTTCAGTAACCCCTGCTTAGTGCTAACATCCAGTCTAGGATTGGCTGGCAAGCCTGCTTCAAATCATGGTTTCAGATCATGGTTTGGATTTTAGGACCAGTGTTCCCTCTAAGCTGAGTTACTGTGAGCTAGCTTACTGTTTTTTAGCTTCAAATCATGGTTTCAGATCATGGTTTGGATTTTAGGACCAGTGTTCCCTCTAAGCTGAGTTACTGTGAGCTAGCTTACTGTTTTTTAGCTTCAAATCATGGTTTCAGATCATGGTTTGGATTTTAGGACCAGTGTTCCCTCTAAGCTGAGTTACTGTGAGCTAGCTTACTGTTTTTTAGCCTCCGGCTCACACGTTTTTGTCTTAGCTCCGGAAGGATCGCTCCAGAGCAAACGAATTGATGCAGTAGCCAAGCTGCTCGCTTCCAGCTTTAATGCCACTAGCTCACAAAGGAGAATTTTTGCTCACAAGATTCCACAGCTTAGAGGGAGCACTGGTTAGGACTAAGGTATATTTTCAGGTGGGTAACCGTGACAGTGTGTGGTAGCAGAGCACAATTCAAGTCCAGTAGCACCCCAGCAACCAACCACATTTCTGAGGATATAACCTGGACTTGACAGCAGACTTATCAGATACAAGATTGAAGTATAATTTGCTCAGCTCAGACATCACGGTAGCAGGCTGTGACTACAGCCACCCAGAATGGAAGGTGGGGTGGGGGATTGGTGAGCAAGAGGGGAAGTTGTTTCATGCAAATTCAGGGCACATTCCCAGTCCACAGTTTAGAGGACTGTTTAGATTTACATTCAGTAGATTCAGGACAAACAGAAGGAAATGCTTCTTTACAGAATGAGTGATTAAAATGTGGAATTTGCTACCAGAGGATGTTGTGATAGCCACAGACAGAAACAGCTTTAGAAGGGGGATTAGATAGATTGGGGGGGGGGATAGGTCTATCTGTGGTGACTAAAGGGAACCTCCACATTCAGAGGCAGTAAACCTCTGGATACCAGTGTCAGGAGCAGGCCCGTAGCCAGGATTTTGTAAGTCAGGGGGCCTTTAAATAAGTCAGGGGGCACTGACATCACAAAAAAATTAAAATTTAAAACTCATGCTTGCCAGTTGGAGCAGGCAGGAGCAGTTGGAGCAGGCAGCTGCTCATCCATGGAGGCTTCTCTTGGCAGGGCAAGGGGCTCTGGCAGTAACGGGGGAAGCAAGCCACACTTGGGGAAGGGGTGGCGAGGGCAGCAGGGCAGCTGGGCTAGATGGGAAGTCATGGGGCCTTGGCAGGAAGTCAGGGGGCCCACTGTAGCTACGGGCCTGGCCAGGAGGCAACATCAGGGGAAGGTCTCGGCCTCTGTGCCCTGCTGTTGGCCCTCCAGAGGAACTGGCCGGCCAGTGTGTGAGGCAGGATGCTAGACTAGATGGACCACTAGTCTAGGCTGTCCCTGTGTTGAAACTGAGCCACTGTGTTGAGATTGGTTTGCAGTAGAAGAAAAATCTAATTTAGTTAATGAAAGTGTCATGTTGATACCACAGAGTTTTGAAATGCTTCAGAGTCCTTTGAAATATAGCAGAACAGTCAGTCACCATCACATCAGGCTGCCATTAATATGGCAGTTGTGTACTGATGAAGCTTTTATAGCTGGATTATAAATATTATTAAGTGTGAGTGC
The DNA here is from genome assembly GCA_029375565.1 of Gekko gecko. Taxonomy (NCBI): domain Eukaryota; kingdom Metazoa; phylum Chordata; class Lepidosauria; order Squamata; family Gekkonidae; genus Gekko; species Gekko gecko. Next base: position 36,435,579 of record JAPDNY010000003.1, on the reverse strand, counting down.
TATACCGTTATTACTAATATAAGACTGTTCTCCTGTCCCACTGTATACTTATCAGAGTAATGTATTCACTTGCTGAAAACAGCAATGAAACTGTACCTTATCACTGAGATATATGCATTTTTGTGATATTAGGAAACGGCCTGCCTCATATGATATAGTTAATAAAATCAGTATTTTGTGTGAAGTTTATTCTGTTCCTTCCTGAATCCTCTACTTTTTGCTTACCTACAGCAATAGGAACAGGTTATATATATACATATATATATATATAAAATAGTGGCCTGGTGACATGAAAAAATATTACCCTGACAAAAGATGGAGTTGAAGCCACCAACCTACTTTGCTTGTGACTGTCATTATATATTAGTGGGTTAAATCTGTTGTTAATTTATTTGAACAGCGTGGGGTAGCAGTTGAAGTGTAAGGGTAGAAGTGGGGAGACTCGGCTCTGAAGCTCACCTTGAACCAGTCAGGCTCTCTCTCAGCCTAGCCAAACTCAGGGTTGTTGGAAGGATAATTAAAAAAAATGTGTTTCCTTCATTTATATCTCGCCTTTCTCCCCAGTGAGGATGCAAAGTGGCTTCCATTGCTCTCTCCTTTTTATCTTCACAAGAGCCCTGTGAGGTGTGCTAGGCTGAGAGCATGTGACTGGCCCAAGGTCAGCTGGCAAGCTTCCATGGGATTCGAACCAGATCCTAGTGCAACACTTCAACCACTATACCATGCTAAATGAAAGGGTGCTCTGAACTTGTTGGAGCAAAGTCATGAGAAAAATGCATTAGATTATTACTTACGTACATGGGAAATATGGATTACTTTCTTAGAATTGTTCATCTGAGTAGGAGTATAAAAGGTCATTGGCTACTTTTATTTCTATCTGTTTATTTAGCTTTGGTTTTCATGTCTAAAACCAATCACATGCCAACCCGGAATTAAAACACCCATAAAAGCATCACATCAAAGTAATGCTTAACCAAACAGCTTATCATTCAAAGGCCTGATGAGACAAGAATGCTTTTACTGCCCTTCCAAAAGGGTCAATGGAATAGAACCGACGGGTCTCTCTTGGGAAGGAGTTTTCCAAACAAGGAGCCAACACCAAACAGGCCTTTATCTTGTTCATTTTATATAAATATATAAATCAGTACAATTTTATTATAGTCTTATGACCTTTTCCTCTGAATTTCTTGAAAAAGGTCAATAATTTCAGTCACAGTAATTTATAGTCACCCCTGAATATTAGAAAAAGATGGGTTTTTTTAATGCTCCATCAAGTACCTTACTTTATTATGTGCTTTCCCGTTATGTGTGAGGTTTTACCTTACCTCTGTAAATTTTCAAATAGTTAAAAGTCTACTCAATTTGTATTCTGCCGGTTGTATTGCAAAAGAAGAACATAAGTTTCCTTGTTTGAAAATATATCTAAATCTAATTAGCTGGATAATTAGCAAACAACTATATATATATTTTATAAAAACTGAAAAAGACCCTCCAGCATTTCCTGATTGTGCATACTGCAATGATTCTCACAGGAAGACACTTCTAAACAATAATAGCTTGGGAAAAAGAATCCTGGAATGAAACAGACAGTCATTTCAGCACATGCCAACCTGCTGCCTGGTTTAATTGCCCAAATAAAGATTATATCACTGCAATAAAATATCCGTGGTGAAATCTGCAGCGATAAAGTGACTTACATGGATACAGCAGGAGAAAACAAAGCCTGGAATGTTTTGTATGTAGGACTGAGCTGTTCATCTGTTTTTTAAAGAAATAGATAGAATACTGGAGAATTTTAAAGAGAGTACTATCAAGGAATCTATCTGTTTTTTAAAAAATAACTCTTGCAAAATGACTTATGGTAGTGATTGAAAAGTTATTTTCTTCCTTCCGCCACAATTAAGTGTTGACTTGTATGTCTCAAGCAAGTGTCTTTTTCAGCACTAGCACTTTGATTGTTGGATTGTTTTAAATGTTTGGATTGTTTTAATATTTTGTATATGGTTTTACGGTACTGGGTACCGATCAATGTAAGCCACCCTGAGCCTGCTTGTGGGGAGGGCAGGGTAGAAATGGAACAAATAAATAAATAAATGTTTGTTTTTTGGCATTCTGCAGCCCTGTCACAGCCCCTCAGGACATAGCAGTTGAGGTGAAAATAAACCTTTCTGCTGTTTCCTTTAGGGTTCAAAGTGGTCTTGCCATACATAGGAAGTATCATGGCTAAGTCTATATGACACAGGGAATAATCCTAACTTCTTAAGTAAGTCTACTCAAAGTAAGTCTTATTTTATTCAGTTGGGCTTGTGGTGGAATGGGCCTGCTCTGGCCTGCAGGCTCTGTTCCACCTTGCCCTCCAAGGTTTTCCCAGCATCTGGAGAGGTCTTTCTCTCTGGTAACCCACTGCCACCACCTGACCTTTGTTGGTATTGCCCACAGGGATGGTCAGGACTCCCAGCTTCTCCTCCAAGTTCTGAGGCCTTGCCTCTGTGTCTCCCACTGCCAAGTGCCTGGTCACCATGAGAACAGTTTACTGCCTTGTGTGTCCCTGGAAGAATAGCCACTTGCCAACTACCTGCCTTCCCCCAGCACTCCTTTTAAAATAGCATGTCCAAGCCAGTGGAGGTCTATGTGGTACAGAGAACCACTACCAGCATCCAATGTTATAAAGTATTTATTAAAGAGAAAACGTTCACAAGCATACTTTTAGTGCAGCACAGATTGAGCAATGGATTCAAAAGAAATGGATAAAATGTGATTCCTCTGTCCTTCTCTTGATAAATGCCCTGTCTCTACAGAGTTTTCATTACCTTGAAGTTTCCTCCAGCTCTCCAGGATAGCATGTTGTTACATGGTTGCCTCCTCCAGACCTTAGTTAAGAGTTCTGTCTGCACTGATGGACCCAGCACCAAAGAGGACTTCCTCCTTGTTCACCTGAGTTTTATCATCTCTCTTTCCCCCACCCACTGATCAGGTCAGGCTGGGTCAGGAAAGTTTTCCTGAAGTCTCTAGAATTTCTTTCCTGAAGTCTATCCAGTATTTAATTTCTCCAAATCTCTGTTCCCTGCTTGGGAGAAGGGGGAGAGCTTGACCCACCTACTATCTCTCCTGCTAGCTCTATTAGCATTTGTATGAAGGTGGGCTGAGGTACATCACATCCCTCCTTCCTGCCTGCTCTCTGCCCAGAGGAAGAGAAAAAATTAAAACTCAGAGTGAAGGCTTTGCTCATTTCAAACCTCAAAAGAAAAAAAAAATGCATTTCTTCACAGGGCTCACTCCTGGGAAAATGTTTTTTTTTTAGAATCCCAAGAAACCAAGGGAATAAACCCAGCTGAATAATACGGGGCTTCCAGGTAGATTAGGGGCAGTCAGAGAGGTGTTATCATGGCTGCCCTTCAACAGTGAAATCCTGTTTCTTAGGCAATTTGGCATGTCCAAGTTTGAGCATTATCTGTTAGCATTGCAAGGTATTTTTCACATTGTTTTTTATGGCCAGGCCTAGGAAAGAGCAAAGGGGAATGTGTGATTTAATCATTGCAATTGCAGTTCTATTTGAGTTGAACATACTGGGCATTATCCAACCTTAGGCTGCAGAACTTCCTCCCCCCTAAGGAGGCTTCCTTTCATGTGTGCATCTTCCATTAGGATAGATGGTATTTGCCTCACTCCTCTGAATGAGGTGGACTATAAATCAAATAGATACAAAGTTCCACAAAGGGGTACGGCAGTAGATGAGACCAGGAAAGTTCTCTAGAGGGATGATTAGAAGCAGCCGGACTATTTTGCCTCAAGAGTGGAAAGTTTGCAGCTTTTATTGGCGGTTCTCCTAGAATGGTGGTTTTCCAACTGTGCCCCTGCTGTTGCTATTGAATTGGTTTTATGCTGTTTTAATCTGTGGTGGTTATTATGTTGTGCCTCAGATCAGCAGGCTATAAATATTGCTGAAATAAATTTCTGGGGATCCTTGGAAGCTTCTCATGGTGTTCCTTGATGGCTAGCTTGTTAATGGCGGGCCACAGCAATGTTTCTCTGCCAATGTTGACCTTCCCTTGTAAAGATCATCTGCAGGGAAACGTGAGATACCTTGTTCTGAAGCCAGTGTAGAAGGAACCATTAGAAGACCAGTCAACATAGAAAGGATTCCTTGATGTTTGTGTTTGAAACCCACTGCTCTAGAATGTCTAATGCAGAGTTTAAGGGCAACAGGTTTGGGGATGGAAGGCAAAGTGATTTAATAATGCAACAGTTTTGGCTTATGGTTCTCATCAACATTTGTCCCAGGCATTTGATCAAGTTTTTACAATTGCAGGCATCCCTTTTACTGTAGCTGGAGGCCAGTAGCATTTTCTGGGAGCATTTATCACAAGCTTGTTCTTTTAAGCAGAGGAGGCTAAGGTAGGTTCACAAATTTATTTTCCAAGAAACCAATTAGCTTGGTGTGACAGAAGAAAGCAGGCCTTCCCTCTGATATTCAGTCAGCAAGACATTGCAAATAGAGTCTGTCTAGCTCAGAATGTGTCTTTGGCTAAGAGCAATACTCTTGAATGGAGCCAGGGAAGAACAGAAGGACCAAGAGAAAGGCTGTTTCGAAATATGAGAGTATGTGTATTATCAGGCAGAGGACTTTAGGATTTATAATGAACGCCCCTGACCATTCAGTGCATGCCCAGCAATTAAAGCTGCAAATGTTAATTAGCATGGTGGGAGGACTAATTGGTAGAATAAAGTTGTCGTTGGAATTAAGGGCATATTTGTTTAGTGTAGGAGGCCATTTTGGTTCTGATAATGGGTTTGGAAAATGAGAAAGAAAATGAAAAGCCTAAAAAAAATTCTTTCTTCTAACCATTAATGGTAGTTTTTTTATTGGACAGTAAATCATCTTATTTTTTTTAGTGCCTCAGACACTCACCGATATTATTAATATTGTGCACATTTATGTAAAAATAATCAATGGTTAAAGGGCATCTAATCAAAAGAAGAGTAACTTGGTTGACTGCCCTGCCTGCAATGTATTAATCTCTTTATGTATCTATACTTTGGTTTTCTCCCTGAAGGAACTCAAAGCAGCTTACAACAGACACAATTCCCATATAAATAGATCACTAAATAGCAATTAACTGAAAAGTATCCCCTTTTCTCAGGTTAGTCCTGAACTAATTTGGAAGCTGGTCTGAAGACACAGGCTGTGAACCATGGGCCAAGAGCCCTTTGGCCTTTCCTGTTGTGTCCAAGGGCTCATGCCTCTGGCTACGCCCAAGCAGGAATGGTTGTAGTGATTCTGGGGCTCTGGGCAAAAGTTCAGGATGGGTGCCAGAATCAGTACCCCCCAGCCCCTCTTGCTAGGGTTGCCAGCCCCCAGGTTCCTGCAGGATCCCCCCACTTTGGGGGGCTGTGATCCACCACTGGCCAGCTGGCCAGCGGGGGAACCCCACCCCTAAATGGAGATGTTGTCAGGTGATATACCTGATGTGTTGACATCACCCAGAAGTGACGTCAACACATTGGCGACGTTGTACGTGATGCTCTGGTTTGGGGGCAAACTCTATCATTTTGAAGCCAAAAAACCATCACATTTTTGCCCCCAAACCAATGTTGTTTTTTGCCCCAAAGCCAGTGCAATGACATCACTTCTGGATGATGTCATTATTTTTTTAACATTTTTTATTGAGACAAGCAAACATACACAAATTGGGGGGGGAGTTCATTTCATCACTATGATATCTTGTTAAGTATCTCATATGATATCCAAGTATCTATTTTCTATATTCCACTTTGTTATTATATATATATTCTTTTGCAATTGGTTTAAAATAAAGTTCCTGTTTCCTTCAAATTGGTTATATGTCAGTCTAATTTGATTATAAAGCCATAAGCATCTCTGTAGTCTTTTCAGTCATTTATAAAATCCTGAAAGGCTGCGTAGTCTCACTTATCCAAAAGGTTTTGACCTAGTGTGTTTGGTATCACAAAAAAAAATAAATAAATAAACTTTTTTAGAGGATTTCATCCTCTTTTTCATTATCTGGTTTCTACTTGTAAGTTTTAAATTCTTAAATTCTTTAAATTCTACTTGTAAGTTTTAAATTCTTTGGATAGGTTGAGGTTCCATATATTCTTTGATTTTCTCTGTCTGAAGGAAATTTCCATTTGCTACTGTAAAGGTTTCATTTCTTGTCATTCTTTCATAAAACCTCACATTCAGTTCTCCAAACATTTTGTTTCTTTTTGCATGTGTTAACTTAGTCCTGTAGGCCATGTCATTTTGCTTGCAGACTTCATCTGTATTTTCTGCATCCATATGGATTTCATGTCAGTTGGATTCCATGTCAGTTCGTTCCTCCATCTGGTTGGTCCTCTGCTGTAGAAGTAAATCCAGCTTAGATTGCATAGAGTCCATGGCTGTTTTCACAGCTCTTTCTACTACCTGAGTGATTGTTTCTTGTAAGAAAAGTTGGAAGTCTGTAACCATTAGTGTTAAAACTTTTTTTCCTTCTTCTAGACCAGCCATTTTAAAATATTGTGTTGAAAACAAAAAATCTCTCCAACTCTTCGTCAATAAAACCTCTACAGTCACACAACTTTTTATTTTTCCGGATGATGTCATTGTATTGGGATGTTGCCCCCGGAATGCTCCCCAACCCCCCCCCACGACAGAGACCTGGCAACCCTACATCTTGTGGACACCAAACAAGGGATGTGTGAGGGCAGGTAGGAGATGTCACTGGATGCTGGCTGCTCAAGCCCCAGATGAGGAGTGTGAAGGTAGCTGTTCCTGAAACTTCTGGTTTTTGGTGGCTTACAGGCAGGTGCACTCCATCACAGCTCTGATGTGAGCACCCTGAAAATCGTGCCCGTGGGGAGGGGTCTGAGTTGATCTTGGACCCTCTTGACTCCTTGTGTGGGGGGTCGTAGCCTGGGGTGCGTGAGGTCTCTCTCCCAAAGTGTATGCCAAGGGATTGAGGCTCCTTTGCCCTGTTAGGTCCTCACGGCATGGAGTGAACTATGGCACCAAGAGGCGCACACCAGGCAGAGTGCGCAAGCGATCCAAAGAAAATGATCTTCCCTACCTTCTGAAGAAGCTCAAGAAAAAAACGTAAGTTGATCCACGTTTTAACGAACAATCGCCTAAACGATAGCAGCAAAGCAGTGCCAAAGCCCCAAACAAACGGAAGGGGGAGGGGAAGACCCGATCCCGGCAAGACTTACTTTAATGTGGGGGCTGAGAGGGTGGCTTGAAGGGAGTGAAAATCCGATGGAGTGTGGCGCAGACTAGCAAGAAAACGATAAATTACAAGGCTTTCAGAGACTTTTTAAAACTTTCATCTTATTGTAAACAATGACGCAGCGAGCAGAAAAAATGGCGGCTAAGGGGAAACTTACAGCAGGAAATGCTAGCTCATCATCTCCAGCTACTAAACTGGAAGTAACCACAGACTTTCCTAAAATGATTGCTGCTTTGCACCTTCTGCTGGACCAGATGACCAATCTCAATGACAAGCTTGACACGTTGCAAAAAGAACTCAAAGAAACCTTAGCAAGAACAGAGAAGTTAAGAAGCTGAAAAAAGTTGACGTTAAGTCAAAAGAATTTGGACGAAGACTGGAGGTAGTGGAAAAAGAAAAAATCTCTGATAAACAGCAATTGTTACTTCTTCAAATGGAGAAATCAGTGTATGTACTGAGATTTCAAGGTATCCCGGAGCAGAAAGGAGAGAATCTAAAAGAGATTTTAAGCAAAGAACTGGCTTCTTTGGTGGGCTTAACAGTGGAAGCTGTACAAAGTGATATTAATCTGGTTTATTGCACATATCCAGAATTTATTTATTTATTTAAAAAACAAGCTACCCGGGGAGATATATATGAAATTCTCAAGAAGGTCAACAAGAGACATTACATTGAAAGTGACAAACGGAATAACCCTGAAAATGAAAGGAGAACAAATCAAAGTTCTAAAAGATGTTCCATTTGAGATCAAGAAAAAGAGGGGACAATACAGAGACTTGACACTGTTCCTATAGGAAAATACAACTCCATACACATGGATAGTACCTGAAGGTCTTATCTTCAACTTCAGTGGCAAAAAAGAAAAGATTGACTCTGTGCTTAAAGTGAAAAAATTCTTAAAGCAACAACAGAAAGCAACAGATGGATCTGAGAAAGTGGAGGATAACAAAGATGCAGAAGACAAAGATGATAAAGATGGGGAAGGTTCTGACACCACCTCGAACAGCTCAGCAGAATTGTTTGATTTTGAAGCAGAATTAGGAGCTACTTCCCCTAAGCCCCTAAAAATCAAACTGGATTTTGATAAAAAGAAGCTTAGAGGAAAGAAAAAAGCAAAATAGATTAATCTTGACAGCCGGATATCTTTAATTCATAATTTTAAAGCTAGAATGTACACACTACAGAGGAGTATGATTGCGACTGTTTGCTTTATACTTTTATAAAACTAATTCTCACTGTTTACTATGTGGTAAATAGGGAATTATCAACAATTTTAAACTTTTGTATTAATGATCCTTGCTACTCTTATTTTTAGGTTGTACCCATTCCCCAGACCCTGTAGATTTGTAGTTTAGAAAAGAAAAGAAAAGAAAAGTAGCTGTTCCTGCTAGAGGGTAGCCTGAGCCCCAGACAAGGCAGGTGCAAGTGTCAGCTGTGGGAGCCTACTCTTTTTCTCCCCCCTCCATTGGGTAGGCAGGCCATGGGTGGTTGGAGCTCCCCCAAGCATGAGCCTCTGTTGGTGATTGACTAAAACCACCCCTGTGCCCAAGCTTTATAAAGTACCTGAAGTAGCTAAAGAGGAAACAGCCCTCCACAAAGAAGTTCCTCCTAATTCTTCTCTGCATACTTGTGTTACATACATCCACAGCAACACAATGTGGCACCACCATGCTTGAGGCTCTTTTCACATGGCCTTTCAGTATGGTTTCAGCACCTCTCACTGCTTCATTCTTTTCCAGTTCTTTGAAGGACAAGACAGCCACATTCCTGTCCACAACAGTTTGTCATGTTTCAACAAAACCCATTGTGCATTCCCCACTAGATCTAGGTAAGTAGCTCTTCTGGCCAAGAATAGCAGTGCAGATGAATTTAGGATGAATGTGAGAATATTTAATAGTTTTTCAGTATTCAGTGAGGTAGGTTTAAAGACAGAGGGTTCCTGAAGGCTCCCACAGTAAGGTTTATTTGGGCTTGAATAAGATGTTCTGCAGTCCAAATTCAACACAGTGTTCATTATACCAGTCTGGCTTTCTCTGGCCTGTTCAATACGATATTATTTTTTAAAATTTTCATCAAAATGTGCAATCAGTTCCTTGCCTGGGTGCTGAAGCACATCTACTTGTAGGCTGGAGCATCCATCTTGTTTTAATGCACAAGCTGCTGAAAACAAGGACTTGGGAGATGGTTCAAATGATTTTCGACCAGCTGAGACATCCCTCTAGCCTGGGTTTCATTCTTTTGTGGAATTCTACCAGGATGCCCGTTCTCTCCTGCTGCTGTTGAATATTTAATGGTCACAAATCTCACAGCAGCACATTGCCTTTGAAGATCGGGCTCTGAAGAGACTCCAGAAAAAGAAAGAATAATTCTTCTCTCTGCACCTCTTTCAGAGGCCATTTCTTGTGGAGTCTTCTTTCCATGGATACCCATGCTTAGTGCTAGTTAATTGGAAAAGTCTATTGTCCTAGTCTGTGTGGAGGGGAAACGCTTCCACAGCTGTTTGGTTGCTCACCTTTGTCACATTCTACTTTGTATTTTCACGTGAATTCTGGATCTGCGTGGAGTAATATTGAAGGTTACAATGCTAAGGACACTTTTCTGGAAGTAAGCCCCGTTGAATAACATGGGAGTTTCTTCTGAGTAGAACTGGTTGGGATTTATTTTATTTACTTAGGTATTTGCACCTCACTTTTCTCCCCCAAAGCAGCTTACAACACTGTTTCCCTCCTCCTCCATTTTATCCACAGGACACTAGCCCTGTGAAGTAGGTTAGACTGAGAGCATGTGACTGGCCCATGGACACCACCATGCTTCCTTGGCAGAGTGGGGAATTGAATATGGGTCTCACAAATCCTTGTCTGACACTAACCACTGACACTAAGTATAGGTGGGGGATTACACCAACTAGAAAACTTATAATTTTCCGCTATATGAGGACCTTTATTTTTTTAAACACTTTAAACTATTAATTAGTGGCTGATCCTCTTAATTCAAAGTTGAACAAAATAATGACATTGTTTATATAACAAACATTTCAATTCAGAGGCAAACACAGACCGTACACTTCCAATGATCAGACATTCTGTGAAGGCTAATTTGGCAGCCAAGTATTCCTTTCAAATTCAAATCATTGTTTGTTTGTTTTTTAAATCCTGACCTCCATTTTTACTTTGCCAAATGGAGCCCAGCGATGTATGATGCTACTGAAAAATGATGGGTGTGCAGGTTTTTGCATTGGCTTTGGATGGTGGCAGTACTAAGACCATCTGAGTTGCAAAATCACTCTTCATAAATGCAAAGGAAAACAACGTGCCTGTTCCTGAGCAAGGGGAGATAAAAACACGGAGCTAAAACGGATGTGGGGCCAACCAGGTATGCTGCCTTGACTTCCTTGGAAGAAGACAAACGTGTAAGGAGTAAAAAGATCAGTAAATAACTGGGCACCATGTAGCTAGATGCCATATATGCAGACCAGCAATTATATGCATAGTAACATTTTAATAACGGTGGGGTAGATCCTACCCCTATCCAACCCTGTAGCTAGGCAATTTTTTGAGGGGTGGACGAAGGCAGGTTGGGGGGGCTGCTGCTCCTTCTCTTCCCCTGGCGATAAGAACCCCTGACAACCAAACACCCACCCAGCCTCACTGGAGTGCTGCTCTCCAAGAAGGCCACCTTGAGCTTCCACAGCTCAGCCTGCAAGTGGCTCTTCCTCCCACACTCGGGCTTCTCCACCACACATTCTTCACAGCTGGGACAACCAGGTGCTGGGAAGGCCAAGCGCTGCCCCACCCTGTCTCTGGCCAGCTTGCTGCGAGAAAGCAGGCAGGCTCTGCTTGCAGGTGGTGGGGCCTGTGCACCTGACTGGAGGAGGATCAGCCAGGCCACAGCTGAGCCTCTTTCCATTGGCACTCAGGCCAAGGTGGATTTGGAGCCAGCCTTCAGGAGAACCAGCTGGGCCAAAGCCCCAGGGGCTGCCTCAGCCATGGCACCCCTAATGTGGGGGTGGACCAAGTGAACCCTCCAGTAGGCCAGATGGCTGCTTTGCAGGCATGCACCACTCCTGTGTGCTCTTTGGGTGGTAGTGGGGTGGTGGGTGCTCCCAAGGACTGCCCAGGATATCCATGGGTGATGTCAGAGAGGGGGCAGGGCAGATTAGGGAGGGGGCATTGCCCTAAGGGCCCTTGGGGGCTACAGGCCTGCCCCTATCCCACCACTCCACTAAGGAGAGTATAAAACTTTCCTCTTCAGTTGGAGGAAGAGCCAATTAAGTTGGAGTAATGTTTCATTACAAGTTCATAATTAATGGCATGTATCGTACAAGTGGTAAAGACACTGAACTGCAGACCGGAAGATCAGTAGTTCAGCAGTTCGAGACCTGAGTGCCACATGATGGAGTGAGCTCCCGTCTCTGGTCCCAGCTTCTGCCAACCTAGCAGTTTGAAAGCAAGAAATTGCAAGTAGATAAATAGGTACTGCTTCGGTGGGAAGGTAACAGTGTTCCACGCGCCTCGATGTCTAGTCATGCCAGCCACATGACCATGGAAACGTCTTTGGACAGTGCTGGCTCTGGGAAACCTTTACCTTTACCTATCATACTTTAGGCTGGAGAAAGTTCCTTCCACCTTAAAAGCCTTCCTGCAACTTAAGTAGTTTGTATATTGGAGGAAGAGTAATTGAAGTTGGGTGATGGTTCCATCGGCTGGAGGAAGGCTTCAGACTCTGCTGAGCAGAATGGTAGGATGCTGGCTGATAAATTGACAGGCTATGATAATGAAGGCAAAATAGCTAGGGTGAAAATGACACGCAGGCTTCCCACTAGGGCCTGTGTGATGTAGTGGTTAGAATGTCAGACTAGGATCTGGGAGACCGTTTTAATCCCCTCTCTGCCCTGAAAGCTCTCTAGGTGATCTTGGGCCAGCCAGGCACTCTCAGGCTGAAGAAGAAGAAGAAGAGGAGGAGGAGGAGGAGGAGGAGATTAGATTTATGCTCCACCCTGTACTACCTGAAGGAGTCTCAGAGTGGTTTACAATCCCTTTCCCTTCTCCTCCCCACAACAGATACCCTGTGAGGTAGGTAGAGCTGTGCTCTGAAAGAACTTGTAACTGACCCAAGGTCACGCCAGCAGCTGCTTGCAGAGAAGTGGGGAATCAAAGCCAGTTTTCCCAGATTACAGTCCACACTCTTAACTGCTCTACCAAACTGGCTTCACAGGGTTGTTGTATGGATGAAAGGAAGGAGAGGAGAATGATGTAAGCTACTGTGGGACCGCATCAGGGAGAAAGGTGGGGTATTTATGAAGCAAATAAATATGCCACATGAAATTGCTAAGCATTATTGTCTTTGTATACATCCAAGGCAGTTTGCACTGCTAGGGGCAGAGGGGTCAGCAGGCAGATAAAGCCTTATGGTTGATGTTCAGGTTTAGTTGCAAAGCCTTATGGGTCAGCTTCCTAGGGCAACAGATGAGAAAAGTGTCTTTCTCAACACTAGCTGGAGATGGATAGAGAGTTAAAACATTCATGCTAAGAAAAGCGTGATTTATGATTGCGGTGATACATATTCACTGAAGTGGGCAAGAGTTCCCATTAAGTGATATTTAATGTGCTTTATAATATGCATGTGGTTCAGCCAGAGTTAGAGGTGTGTTGTTTGGAGCTGGTGTACTGAGCACCAGTAACAGTGACTACATTTAGGAAAGATGAATAATTAGGTTGCTTACCTAATTGGATTGGATCCAGTCTGCTGTTTTGCACCATCTCACCCAGTTCCTCTCCTTATGACAGCCCCAGTCTCACATGGCTTTTGTCCATGCAGGTCCCATGATCTCCAGCATAGACTTTTTGGGGGTCAAGGGGGCTCTGTCCTCCCTGTTTCACTAGCGGGAAAGCTGGGTTGGATCCAACCCATTAATTATTCTCCATTGTGGAATAATTTTACAGTGATTGCAAAGAAACAAGGCATAGTATATTTCTTACATTATCAGTAAATATTAACACTGATGTAACATAGTTTGCTTTTGCATTTCTTGGATTCTTTTAACCTCTGTGTATGAATTCAAAGAGTATACCTTTGAGGCTACGAACTGCATTAGGTCACATAAGGGAAACATTTAAAGACCCAAATTAAAATAGAAATTGCAGTACCAACAAAAACTGAATGGAGGATATTTTCCTCTTTTTTGTTCTTTATTTTCTCAGCTGAGGATTCATAACATTTGTTCTGTTTTACTGTAGTCTCTTTTTAAACTCATATTCTCCCTTTCTTTCTTTTACCTCCCAAACCTATGCAGAAAGAATAATGTTTACTGACATTCAAATATCTTTAACTCCACCCTGCTGACTTAATCCTGAGTCCTAAAAGTTAACCCGACAAGTAAGATTTCATATAGTCAGGGCTTCTTTTGTAGAAAAAGTCCAGCAAGAACTCATTAGCATAATAGACCACACCCATCAACAGAAACTCATTAGCATATTAGGCCACACCCCATGCTACCAGAAATATGGTCATCCAGCCACACCCACCTCTTGCTTCTTATTCTGTTTACCTTGTTTGTTGTCAAAACCAAGGGCTTTTTTTGTAGCAGGAATTCCTTTGCATGTTAGGCCACACACCCCTAGTGTAGCCAATCCTAATGAGTTTCTGCTGTTGGGTGTGGCCTATTATGCTAATGAATTCCTGCTCGGGAGCCAGCCGGAACTCCGTTCCTGTGCATTCCTGCCCAAAAATAGCCCTGCATATAGTTGAATGTTGGAAACGGCCTTAAATTGAGCCAGCCCTGTGGTCCATCTAGTTCAATGTTAACTTCTATGACTGGCGGCAGCTCTGCAGGGTCTCAGGCAGAGAAATGTTGATTCCAGCACTTACTGATATCCCTTAACCCAAGATGCCAGGGATTGAACCTGAGACCATCTGTGTGCTAAACATGCACTCTGCCATTGAGCCACAACACCTCGACTTAAGTGCTTTGTCCAACATTTTTAGATTATGACAAGTTTGGTGACTGAGGTAATCAGTGGTACCACAAATGGGCATGGGAACTTTCCCTAGGGTTGGTCTATGAGTTTAGGATGGCCTAGAGGAACTAAGAATTTGGCTGCATTCAATATAGAGAAAAACCCTGCCGCTCATTTTGCTCCCTGGATGGCAAATGTCTGTCGCAGAGCATGTTTCTCAGGTGTGTAGTTTGTCTTCACAATCCACAGGAACTCTGGACGTGAGGAGAATAAAATAAATGGTTTATGAGCCAGCAATTCACCCCCTTTACTGGCAAACTGCTCCCTACGTTCTATCAATCTAATGTATAACTTCCTCTTCCTCTTGGGAGCATTAGAATTCTCCCTGCACCCATTTTTATCTCCACGGCAAACCTGTCAGGTAGGTCTTGCTGAGGGGGAGGGGAGGGAGAGAGAGAGTGTGTGTGCGTGTGTAACTGGCCCAAGGTTGCCCAGTGTGCTTCAAGGCAAAGTAAGGATTTGAACCAGGGCCTCCCAGGCCTTAGTCTAATTCCCTAGTCACAGAATTCCTGCCAGTCAAGATGTGGGGGAAGTGGGTAATTCAGGTTGCAGCACAGAGGGAGGGAACGTCATCCTTTCTCCCATGTTCCCAAACTCTGCTCTTTGGGAGAAACATACAGGCACATGTATGCTTGCTGAATGAGACCCATGGCAGTTGCAGGAACAACAATGTCATGTGAGACGGGGTTTCTGCTAGTCAGGATCATGATCCCTCTGCAGCTGCTGGTCATTGAGATGGGTGGCAGCTTCATTCGCTGCTATCCTGGAGTCATATTTGGTTTAACCCTAAAATTCTCTCCTCTTCATTCAATTTATTGCCCAAGTAGCCTTGCTTTTCACTTGGACATTCTGGAGACCTGATCACAAAGGCAACTGAGGATCTCCAAGGTTTTGGATGCAGAAGGAATGAGAAAGAAATGTGTGGTCCATTAGCAGGGTAGCTAGGACTGAATGCAACATAGATTGGTGGCATGCCCATAATCATAACAGTATGTCTAGCAATAGATTTTTCTTGCTCTCGTTTCTCTTCTTCAGCTCAGCAGTTCCTCCTTTTTTGCTGTCTTAACAGTACAATTCTAAGTAGAGTTTCAAGCATCTAATCTGCTGATGGATTTAGAGGGGTCTAGCTTTGTTGCAGATCATGCTGTAAATTACATACCTTGTAGCCAAGGTGTCACATATATGGATAAATGTTAATATGACTTTCTCTTGCATTCTCAGTTGCCCAGTGATCTGAGCCATCTTGGTTTGTTTACTTACTGGAGCCATCTGATGTATCCTATCGATCCATTTTTCAGGACACCTCTAAAGCACCTTGGTATCTATGGTTGTCACCTTTTATCTGCCAGGTCTCATTCCCTTTAACATTTTCAGTGGGGAGAGCATTCTACCTTCACATCTTTATTCAAGGGACAGCTTTCCCTATTGAATTTCCGAAGGACAAACCTTTCCATCTCTTCAAGACCTCCTTGTACAAGACAGATTAAGGAGGTTTCCCATTATTGTTATCTAAGCAAGGATTTTTTTTGGGGGGGGGGAAGATATTTTAGCAGCACCTGGAGATTATACTTAAGAAAAAAAATCTTCAATAGAATTTTTAATTAGAATTTTAATCAAAGCTGCAATCCTAAACGTGTGTACGTGAATGTAAATCTGGCTGAAATCAGTGTAACCGAATTCTAGTTAAATGTGTTTAAAATTAGAGGGTTAACTTGAAGAACCAAGACGTTCCATTTGGGGAATATATAGGTGGAGCTGTGTCCTTCAGAAGACTTCTCTGTTCTCTTCTGTCTGCTGTCCCTTTTTTTTTTGGGGGGGGGGTTATCAAAAAGTCTGCCACCAAGAGGGTCTCTCTTTATAGAGGGATGTTGCCATTTTTACAGGTCATTTATATTGCGGTTTTAATTTTATTTTGCATATGTTGGTGTATATGTAACCATCCACTGACTTCGTAGAGTGTTGTTGTTGTTGTTTTTGCCTCCCTCTTTGCCTGCAGCCCGCTGACTCCCACTCCCATTTTGTTCCCGCTGGCCCCACTCCAATTTTGCACAGGGGGCAAAGTGGGCTCTGTGGTGAGAGGGGAGTTGGCAGAAATTGCTGCCCCCTTTTCCACCACTCTTCCACAAACTGAAAGGCCATTCCATCACAGAAACTGTGTAGGTATTTACATACCTTCATTATTTATTTTTGAATCCTCTTCATATTCAGGAGCATAGAAATTTAGCATTATTTGGGCTTTGGGGACTGATGAGGGTTTTTCCCCCTTGATACTTATGTGGATTTTCAGTTGGCATGAAACTTTGTGTATGCAACATCTGCTAACAGTTTAGATGCTCTTGGTACCAATTCATGCTCAGTTTTTAGAGGTCACAGCTGGAACCGGAATATATGGCACAACCTGAGACTCATTGAATGGCACTTCAGGAACAATCTCATTGCACAGTCCTGTAGATTCTATTGAGTAGTAATACTTTAGTTTTGTTGAGGATTTTTTTTAAAAAATGTTCAAATAATGTTGGAAAGGTGAGTGCAATAAGCAATAGAAATGTGGTTAAAAATTAGTGGCACCATACTGAATTGGAGATATTGGAGGATGAAACTGGATTATTTATTTATTTATTTATTTGATTTTTATCCCACCCTCTCTGCAAGTGGGCTCAGGGTAGGTTAGAAATCACAAAGTAACAATAAAATCAAGTAGTTATAAGACCATTACATGGGGTTAATATTTTTGACCCCACATGTTCCTCCACAGCTAATGTCTCAGAATAGAATCAAATGCAGCTTTAAGGTCAATAAATGCAACACATGCACACCGAAATGGGCCATTCAAATATTTATTGATAGGGTGTTGTAGCAAAAAAACCCCAGTGATCTGGAGTCGAATGATGAGACCTAAAACAGATTTGTTAGCTCACAAGTCATTGGCCTCCATCCATGCCTCTGACATCAGACCCTGCATGTTGTATTAGTGCACATTGGATTGAGTCTCTCAGATTCTCTCTACAAATGGCTGAACATTCCTTTGTCACAAGAAGAAGAAGAGGTTCGATTTATACCCCCTCTCTTCACTACCCGAAGGAGTCTCAGAATGGCTTACAAACTCCTTTCCCTTCCCCTCCCCACAACAGACACCCTGTGAGGTAGGTGGGGCTGAGAGAGCTCTCCCGAGAACTGCTCTTGAGTGAACAGCTCTGCAATAACTTATGACTGACCCAAGGTCAAACCAGCAGCTACATGAGGAGAAGCGGGGAATCAAACCTGGTTCTTCCAGATTAGAGTCCGTGCTCCTAACCACTACACCAAACTGATTCTCTGTCAATGTAAGCAGCTTTTCTGCCCGCAGAAGACTCCTTGAACCAGGGAATCTGCCACTGTAGGATCTGCCCTAGTACATCACACATAAGCCTGAGTTTGTCTTGAGATGTATGCTCTTAAACTTGCCCAGCCACCCAGCCACCCAGCCACCTGTGTACCAGTGGCAAAGATGCCTTTCAGCCTGGTGAGGATGTCTTCGAGGGTCACATGATGTTCTAAACAATGAGTCCAGATTTCCATTGTTTACAAAAACAAAATTAAGTCTAAAATATTGTATGTGTTTTTCTTACTAACACAAATAGAATAATAAGAAGAGATTAGATTTATATCCCACCCTTCACTCGGAATCTCAGAGCAGTTTACAAACTCCTTCCCCTTCCGGTCCCCACAACAGACACTCTGTGAGGTAGGTGGGGCTGAGAGAGTTCTGACAGAAACTGCTCTTTTCAAGAACAGCTCTGACAGAACTATGGCTTGCCCAAGGTCACCCAGCAGTTGCAAGTGGAGGACTGGGGAATCAAACCTGGTTCTCCCAGAGTCCGCACACTTAACCAATACACCAAATTGGCTCTGTTAGAATAAGATTCAATAAATCTAGGAATTATCTTATTGTTTGAAGTACTGTCCTGGTGGTAATGGACTTTGCAACTGGCTAGTAGAAAATCATGGTTGGCCTTCAAGCCCAGCCCAAATTTGTGGATCCCTGTGTTTGCCCTCCCATACTTATTTTGGAAATTCCTGTCATTTTCTTCTTTATCTCATCTTCAAAAAGGTAGAGGAGTATGTTCTTGATGTTAATACAGGAACTGCATCATAGTGATGAAGTAATCATGTTGTGAATAGCAGGGTTTTAAAATACATATAGTGACAGTATGAATTGCTTTCACAGAGACTAGTTCTCATTTAAGTGACTGTCACCTGGCATGTAATTAGAATGCCTACATCCTTGAACCATAAAAGCTTTTTAGTTGGCAGAGTGCTAGTTTTATTTTAACTGTACTGGATCAAGTCTGCTCATATTGACAGATGCGTTCAAAAAGGTTGGTGTGTGGGGGGGAACATTCTTATCTGGGAAATGTTTTTTGATGGTATAGTACAAAGATCTTTCTTCAAAATGTGATGGAGTACCTCTTGGCAATTGTTATAAAGCGTCCTCCTCCCACCAGTAGTGCTTTTAATACATATTGTGGACTTCAGGTCGACTTGTTAGGTCATTTAACTGATGCAGATCACTGCTTGAAGTGTATTTTTGAACTCAGTGTTGATGATAAGAATATTGAAAATGAACACTGCTTTACCTCAGGAGCTCCACACTGTAAAGGACTAGGGAACAGTTCCCTTCTTATCATCTCCCCCCCCCAAGGTATTGGCTTGGATTCAGTACAGCATTTCCATAGACAGAAAGATTTCCATTCATGGAGTGTGACATTATCACACACAACCCTCCTGTCAGAGCTTAGACACCGCCCCCTGCCCCCGGAAATGCTGCACGGGATCCAAGTCATGGCCATTGGTGTGTGTGTGTATGTATGTGCCTGTACCTGGAAGTCATAGCAACCTCTGGTGACTCCTACTGGGGCATGGAAGACGTTCAGAGAAGTGGCTTGATGGTCTGCTTCTGCCTCCTGGCCCTGGTATTCTTTGGAGGTCTCCCATCCAAATACATGCCAGGGTTGACCCTACTTAGCTTCTGAGATCTGATGAGATCAGGTTTGCCTCGGCTATTCAGGTCAGGGTGGTCAACTTACTGGTTTGATACAAACCATTGTTTACACTGAAATACATGATATTGTGTGCTAGCTATGCTTGTCAGAGGTGCAACTCCTTTAGCTTAAGAAGAAGAGACTGACTGTGTTCCCATGTTTACACTGTCATAATTAGTATGACACATAAGTAACGTAAACAACATTTTAAAAAATTCAGTCATGGCTATATTGTGGGCCAAATTGTGCGAAGAACCTTGACTATCCTTATTAAAACTTCCTGAAATGGTCCTTTCACAGATAAATATGGTAGAATGCATATTTCCACACAAAATGAGCTAGAGACTTATGTAAAAAAAATGAAAATATGGAACTTGATGCACAAGAGTAGATGAGGGTGGGCAGATGGCCCTGGAAACACATCCTGATCTAGCCTGTCTGTTCCTGTCCCCCCTCAAAGGAACAGAGCCCTGAACAGGAGGTGTCTGGCCAAACTCATTGGCTGGGCAGGGTAAGGTTGAGGCAGGGTGAATCCCTCACCATGGCGAAGCTGGGGCAAGGGCGCATCCCTTGCTGCATCAAGGCCAGGCGGGTGTGCCCCTCAATGTAACAAGTCCCCTTCCCCACACATGCCCCTCTTCTTTTGGCCCAAGGTAGTGGTCCCCTGATCTGAGTGGATCTAGCGGGAAGGTGGCCCATCCAGGCCATTGGTCCACCAGGGTTCTTCTCAGTGGTTTTAATGGCAAATCCACCCCTGCTGATGCATAATAGAATATTGATATAACACTATTAAATCACCAATTAAAAAACAAAAACCACCCTACCAGAGAAACCTGCTGTTTGGAAGCAAGAGAGAATCTACATGAGCCTGTCCCTGTTTGGAAAACACTAATAAAGACATGTGTACAGTTCTATAATCCATCGTTTCTAAAAAAAATAATAAAAAATCTAGGATCTGTAATACTGCTTAATTGTTTTCTTCTATCCCAGAGTGGGCCACTGGGTGTGTGTGTGTGTGTGTGTGTATGGGATAAATAGTTGACTTGGGATGCATTCTGTAGTGACAAAGAGATGCCCTCTTGTAGTGCAGCCCTAAGATGAATTATGCCATTCTAAGCCCACTAGCTCCAGTGGACTAAGAAGGGTGTAACTCTGTTTAAGATTGCACTGGTGGTCAGAGAGCTGAGATAGATAGAAATATGTCACTGATGCTTTTCGGGGTCATTTGAGTTTGTCTTAGGAATCCCAGTATTTTGTTTTTAGGTTGAGATGTTGACCACAGCAAGCACATGGATCCTTTCTGTAAACCACTGACAATGTATGTCATAGGATCTTGTCACTTGGCTTGTTTGGTGGATTATAATAATAAGTTTTGTGATGTTTTTGCTCTTACAGACTTTGTTTTATTCCACATGCTAATCATGGTTTGCACAGTAGGCACAATTCTAATAGGCGTTATTTTAATTTTATTTTTGCCTTCGACTAGGTTTTATGATACACACCTGAATTCTGAGAGTTATGGCTTGTGCCGACAAAAGAATTTACAGCTCCGTATGTTCTGCCTTTCGTCATCTATGAAACTGAGAGCCTTTCTCCTAATTTGGCCAATGCTTTTGAGCTTTAATGAAAATACTAAACTGTATGATAGGAAGATGTGATAAGAGTGGAACACCATAGTCAGGCAGTTGCAGTGTTGCATGCAAACCCCCAAACATTTTATGAATGGAGAAGAAGCAACTGTTTCATCTCACTGAGATGCTGGAGGAAAGTAATGTAATTATTTGAAGGGGTACGGTCCCAGAAAATTTAATCTCAGTTGGATAGGAACCAAAAAAGTTACTGCTGGAAACATGCTTCCAGTTGAAATCAATAGAAATTAGTTCGTTCATTTTGGTTTGGATCGCCTTTTATTAAAAAAAAATAAAATGCAAGAGGCTTTATTGAGTTCACGGCTTTCTCTTCATTCTGATACAAATGCATATTCCTAATTTCTGTAGACTGGACCTGTGCAGAACAACTCTGTATATATGTGGAGTTCAGCAGAAAAGAGCACTAGGGATCATTTCCTTCTCTGTCCACACATTGATTTTTCAGGTTTCATGTCCCTAACACAGGGATTATCAGTATTTTTTTTATAAAAAGAGGGAAAGGTGATGGTAGTGCTAAATAAATTGTACCGATTTCCACCAATTCCCTTCTCAGGACTTGGGAGAGGGGCCCCCCCCCCACTCCAATTGTGCCAGGACTCAGTACCAATGCATCCTGCTGCAAAAAAAGTCCTGGGGCTAATACTGTTTTTAAAGAAAGAAAAGGGAAAGGGTCTATTTTATTTGGAAACCTGACAAATTTATGTCGAAGAATAGCTGTGAAGTGACCCAGTTCAAAGAAAAATACTGCATCCTAGGGGAAATGTCTTGAATCTCGTTTGAAAATGTTCCTTGCTCCTTTGAAAGCGATTTGAGTGTGAGGACAGGTGTTACTCAAGTTATCTTTAAGGGTTTTGTTATTAAGAGGCATGTTCTTTAAAAAAAAAACTTAAGTCACTTGAGCATTATGATTTCGTCTTTTGTGGGATTTAGTTATTCAAGTTGTTGTTGCTTTCACTTGTGTCCTGCTCTTCCTCCAGGAAACTCAGGGCAGTGGAAATGATGATTGTCCCATTATTGAGACAACCTTGTAAAGCTGCAAGTGTTGGGCTAAGACACCTACCCCAACACGGTGCCCGCTGCCACCATGACATTTCTGCTTCCTGATACCTTCTTGCTTTGTGACAGTTGTGGCCAAAATACAAAAAGACTTGAATGGAACAGGAAAAGCAATCGGGGAGCTTTGGGTGGTTTCTTGCCGGCTGACTTACTAGCAAAATGCTGAGCTAATATGAAGGAGCTGTGCACCTCCAACTTGGCCAGACATAGACTTAGGATCTCTGGCACAGACAGTCTTTGTCTGGGCGTGGAGCAAAGCCTGCCCCTGTCTTTGTAAACTGAAGCTAAACAGTGGGTTGGTTTCAGCAGAACTGTCAGGAGAAGGAGTGTGGATGGTTTGCCACATTTCCCTTCTCTCCCAGCTGCCCTTTCTTTGTTAGGAACCCCTGGAAAAACTGACAGCCATGCAGATTGGAGAGCTGCAGAGAGGAGGAAGAAGGGGTGAAATCATCTCCCTCATCCCTTCACTGCCAGCACAGTTTTGTTGACAGAAGAGGAAGGAGGGAAGCTTTTGCCTCTTTTTTCTTCCTCACTGTAGCTCCCCCAACATGGATGGGTCCGTGTGGGTCCCACAATTCTGAGAATCAACTTTCCTAGAATCAGAAGGCACTGCTGCCTTCAGCTTACAGATAGCTAGATCCAGTCCATCATCTCTTCCTCCAAAGCAAAGAACCAGTCCCCCATGGCAGCCATCTTGAGGTTATGGGCATTACCCATTCTCAAAATTGGTTCAACAAGCTTGGGGGACCTCTAGGTTAAGATTTATTTCTATATTTATATTATTTATATTCCGCCCACCTCGCCTTTCGGCAGGCTCAGGGCGGCTAACAACATACATAAATATACATTAAAATGCCATTAAAACTGTAAATCAATATAAAATCATTCTTCATAAACATAACTTATATTAAAAGATGGCGAATCTTCCAATTTGACTGTCAACTGAATGGTGTCCATAGATTCACACCCGGCTATAAAGCCTCGGTTGATGGTGCTGTTGGTCCTGTCAGTACCGATGATGGTACAATTTTTGACCCAGTTGGTAATCAGACCAGGGCCATACAATCGAGGCGGCACCCTATATAATAGGTGAGCCAATATCACCATGTAAACTTCATGTCAGTGTGGTGTTAGGCCTACCTGTTGCCTGCCCATGGTAAAAAAAATGAAGGGGGTGGAATGGAGTGGCAAGAGGGAAAAGGGGAGAACAGTGGCATCTGAGACACTGTAGAAATTTTCCCTAATCTCTATGGTTGCCCACTCCAGGTTGGGAAATTATTGGAGGTTCGGGGGTGGAACCTACTAGGGCAGAGTTTGGGGAGGGGAGAGAGCTCAGGAGAGATGTGATGCCACAGAGTTAGGGTTGCCAGGTCTGATCATCGTGCTAGTGGGGGGATTGGGGGGCATTCTGGGAGTGAGCAGGGATGTTGCTCAACATGCATACGTCACCCAGAAGTGACATAGGCCTGCCAGTGATGTCAAGGTGATGCTCTGGTTTTTGGCCAAACTCTATGGTACAATCGCCCTAAAACCACAGAGTTTTGCCCAAAATCCAGAGCATCACCAATGCGCCTATGTTACTTCCAGGTGATGTCAGCATGTTGCGCGTGATGTCACTTGGGGGGATTTTCTCCCACTGGCTGGCTGGCTATTACCTGACACCTGCTGTTTCATTTCTAGTGGTTCTGTTCCTGTGGAAACTGTATCAAAAATTAAGAAAAGGAATTAATAAAACAAGAGTCTCACCAGGAAAGAAAGTGAAGGGTTACAGACAATAGAAAGTCGGGGCTTCATTTGGAGATTACGGTGGTCACATAACACGTTGTCTTCAGTTAAATGAATTAAGTGACTTCTGTTTCTCCCAATAGGCTGTTCTCTCTAGCATAAAATCACCGCATATCACTTGACACTATTGAGTTACATTCTATTAAAAGTATGCTCATGCCAAAAATAGATGTATGGAAGGACTGTTAAGAATGGCTGAAGGGGTGGGGGGAGAGTATAGATACGTTGTATTGGGGAGTGTAGCCTGCCGTGAATCTTAATTGGCCCTTCATATGGCTCTTTTAAAACAATATTTAGTAACACAAAGCATGATAAAATCTCACTGTCGGAAGCTCCCAAATAAAATTATTTTTGCATGGTGGGAAAATACACTGAAATATTGATACTCTGCTCCGAGATCTTTCCCCTCGAGGCTGAAGATTTGTCTTCTCTGCATTACCATGAGAATCAAAGACCGTGTAATGTTTTTATTGGCTCTGGCGAAACATTTATTTTCCTTGCCATAGGCCAAACTTTTGTCTCTCATTTCACTCACGCACATGGCCCCCTCTTACCATTCACACTGGTCATTAGAGAATCATTGCATCCCAGAAGGACATGTTACAAACTAAAGCAAGAACCTATAGAACTGTGATGTCATTCCACAGGGGAATAGATAGATGAGTATATTGTTTGGTGTAAAAAAAGCTCTGTCTGTGATAGCTTTGAGTACCAGTTTGGCGTAGTGGTTGGAGTGTAAGCCATGAACTTGGGAGTCTGAATCTCTGCTTAGGCAGATTTAGTTGATAATTCCTGAAGGTCTCTAGGTTTCATCTAGAGGTTCACTGATTGTTGTTGGGGATATCATCCTCTCTTAGCTCAGTCTACTTCGCAGGTTAGTGTGCATTAAGATGGAGGAGAGGAGACTTGTTTGTGCCACCATAAGCTGCTTGGTAGGATTGCCAGCTCCCAGGTCCGAGCGGGGGATCCTATGTTTTTGAGGGCTTCTCCTTGTTGCTGGCCACCTGGCCCATGGGAGAAACCCTGCCCCCAAACAGACTTCCTTGTGTGACATCAGCAATGCACTGAAGGCACTTCCAGAAGTGATGTCATCACATCAGCGACATTGGGAGTAACGCTCTACTTTTGGGCAAAACTGTGTGGTTTGTAGCCATTTTTACCATAAAGTTTTGCCCCAAAAGTAGAGCATCACCCCAGTGTTGCTGATGCTATGATGTCACTTTCATAAGTGATGTCAGTGTCGCTGACATCCCTGCCCACCCCGAGAACACCCCCCCAAATCTCCTCACCAGCAGGAGGTAGACACCTGTGACCCTACCTTGAAGGAAGGCTGTGATAAAAATATGATGAGGAGATAGACTGATGGGAGGGAAGGTGGCATGGTATAGCTTATTATTGTCAAAGTGAAGCAGGGTTGGTACTCGGATGGGAGACCACCAAGGAAGACTCTGAAGAGAAGGCAGTGGCATACCACCTCTGCTTCTTGCTTGCTTTGAAAGCCCCTTACTGGGGTCATCATACGTCAGTTGTGACTTGATGGCACTTACCCACGTAGACAGGCTGACAAATAACTAGTCTGAGGTTGGGGTTACAGCCAAAATGCCAAGGTAGCTAACTGAAGGAATAAATGAATTGATTTGAGTGTAGTCAGATCAGGGTCATTTGGGCTGTTCAATTAAAGACCACCCAGACTGTTAAAAAGGCTTTCTGAACAATCCTGTCCCTCG
Organism: Gekko gecko; assembly: GCA_029375565.1. Taxonomy (NCBI): domain Eukaryota; kingdom Metazoa; phylum Chordata; class Lepidosauria; order Squamata; family Gekkonidae; genus Gekko; species Gekko gecko. The sequence goes on along the minus strand of JAPDNY010000003.1, from coordinate 36,410,102 downwards.
GCACAAGATCTGTGTGCAAAAATGTATTATGCAGATTGGCTCCACAGATGCTCAGTTTCTAAAAATTCCCACCATGATCATGGAAGTCGCTGTAGAATCATGGCATGTGCTGCCAGTGCACAGACCATGTTTCCCTACAATCCTATACCTGGAGCAGCTGAATATGTAAAGTGGTTCTGTTGAAAAGCATGGTATAATAGATGATATGAATGCTTTGTCTGTGATATGATAGACCCGGGATGCTAAAAGTCCTTTTTGTTTTGCATCTGCCGGTTTAGTTCATGAAGACTCTTGAAAGGAAAGCGACTGTACTTGTCTGAAATAGGGCAAGTGTTGAAAGTTAACTTCTCGCTTCTCTTTTCCTCCACTCCTTCGGCATCATGAGACTTTTGTTTGAATGTAAGCAAGCCCTGTGGCTGTGAGCAGCAAGCAGGTCAAAACAGCATTTGAGTGAGCTCTGCACAGTTAATACTGGCAGCTAGCACATCCATTTCAGTGTGGCGTGAAGGCTCCTGAATTAGTGTGCTCTTGGGGGCCCGATGAATAACAGGGAAAATAAAGTTCTTTTGCTTTTAAGAGCATCCTTTAATTTCTTTAAAGCTATTAAGACTAGCAACGTCTAGGCCTCACAGAGGAGGTATGCCCCAAGCCCAGACAAGCTGATTAACGACAACTCAGTTCTGATTGTCAAGAATCTCTGTTTAATTCATTTCCTTCATCAACCTTGGTACATGTAGTTATGTACTGAACCTGAAAATACATTACCCTTTCAGAGAAAATGGTGATTGCACGTATCTGGAGGATAGTGTGTATCATGTCCTTCCCATGGAAAGGGCTTATCTGTCTGAGGGATCCTGTCCTGTACTCTAATTGAGACCAGGCTTGCTACCATTACTGTGGCTTCTTTCCTGTTGCATGAAGTCACATGACCATGACATCATTACCCCCATCATCCATCTGTTTGCGAGAGCTTAGGCCAGGCTGCAGCCATGTTAAAGCAAAAGGAGCCAATGTTAAGAAAGCCATCCCCCCACGGAATGGCACGGAAGAATGGCTCCAGTTAACTGTGGAAGGCTAAGATCATGTGAACAAAAGGAAGTCACTTCCAGAAATGTCAGTTTTCAAACCTATCCGCAAAGGTGAAAAGGTGATGAACACTTCCTTTCGAATGTGATTGGAGAATAACTCTGACGGGAAGAAGAAAAAACAATTCAAGAGGGTTACATTTACATTTATGTTACATTTATTTATTTATCAAATTAGATTTTTGGACTGCCCTTCCCTGTGGAACAGGACTCAGGGTGGTGTACATCAATAAAGCCATTCACAATAAACACACTCACAGTGGTTAATTTATTAGCCTAATAAGAAGGTGTTAAAACTACCAAATGTGCCACTGCCTTGCTCAGGGCGGGGGAGGCAGGAAAAATAGGAGTGCTGGACAGATGGAAGCCTGGCAGAACATCTCTGCCTTGTATGCCTTGCGGAACAGCATTAATTCCCACAGGACATGGGTGTTATTCGGCAGAGAGTTCCACCAGGTTGGGGCCAGAGCGGAAAATACCCTGGCCAAGGGCAGCCAGATGTTTCTTGGGCGAGGGGCACCTGTAGATTCTTTTCTGTTGAGCATGGTGCTCTTTTGGGGGTATACCAGGAGAGGCAGTCCCAAAGATACATGGGTCCCAGACTGTTAAGGGCCTTGAAGGTTAGTACCAAAACCTTGAACCTGATCTGGTACTCCACCTGGAGCCAGTGTAGCTCACACAGCACAGGTGGATATGTGCTGTATGGGGGGTCCCCATGAGGACCCGCATTGCTGCATTCTGGACCAGTTGAAGTTTCCAGGTAAGTCTCAAGGGTAGCTCTACATAGAGTGAGTTACAGTAGTCTAATCTGAAGGTGACCATTGCACGGATTACTGTAGCTAGGTCAGGACAGGACAGGTAGGGGGCGAGTTGCCTGATCTGGCATAGTTGGTAAAACTCCAGTCTGGTGACTGTGTTCTGGGCCTTCATTGATAAGGAGGCATCCAGAATCATATCCAGGCCCTTGGCAGTTGGTGCTTAAAGGCACACCGTTTAAAGCTGAGAGTTGACACCCCAAACCTGAGTCCCCTCTACCCAGCCACAGAACTTCTGTCCTAGAAGGATTCAGTCTCAGCCGGCTCTGTTTCAGCCATCCCACCACAGCCTCCAGCCCCTCAGCCTGGTCTGCTGGGGTGGTATCTGGGCAGCTGCCCATCCACAGGTATAACTGGGTGTCTTCAGTGTACTGGTGACATCCCAATCCCAAACCCCACACCAGTTGGGTGAGGGGGCACTGATTAAACAATATCAGAGAGAGGATTGCCCCCTGAGGAACCCTCGTATTAATAAGTGCCTAGTTGACGCCCTCTCTCCCAATGCCACCCTCTCCCATGTGGTATGTGGTATGTGGTGTGAAGAGAGGGTTAGGCAAATAGAATTCTGTATATATCCACCCCACCATCAAGAGAGTCGCGAATTCTTTCAACCCTCATTTTGCTTGGCTTTTCAGGAAGTCTTCTGGATATCTCACTACCCATGCTTAAATCTTTGTTAACAATCTTAGCAAATAAGGCACACCAGTCTAATTGTACAGAATTGGTGTTTGTGTGGGCTAATTAGCACTCTCAGTCAACACCTTGTTTTGAGAATAGTGTAAGAATTTGTGCCATCTTGCAGGAAGAGGAGAACTTTTAGCTGGAAGCAGAGCAGCAGTGGTTCATGTGTTGGTGCATAGACACATGATTCTACTTGTGATCACCTCTGAGGAAGGGAAGGATCTCAGGAAGCTGATGTGGAAATGTAGTAGCAGCACCACTGTGCATGTGCACAACTACTGAATGGATAGTATTGTAAAGGGAGCTTTGACTCTCAAAAACTTATACCCCCAAAATCTTGTTGGCCTCTAAGGTGAATGAATGGGAGACCCTGGTACTCTAAATGAGGTCATCACTTGAACCCCTGTTGAGAGCTGAATGGTGGTACACATGTATAGTGCTGCAACTGTGGCCCTGGTATCTCCAGTGCCATTACCTGATGTCTTCTAATAAACCTGGAACAAAATTCTCCCTGAAGCACAGTGGCCAGAGCTAGAGATACCATCTGCAGCTGGCAAATCACTGGGAGGGATTAGGGGGTATTTATGCTGGCATCATGCCAGTATGTGACATCACTTCCTGTGCCAGATCAGAAGTGACATCTCCACATCAGGGGAAAGTCTAGGATTTGCCTAAAACTCTATGGCTAGAAGAAGAGAGAAGGACAAGAGATTAGATTTAAATCCCACCCTTCACTACCTGAAGGAGTCTCAGAGCGGCTTACAGTCCCTTTCTGTTCGCGTGGCGGGCCGTGGATTCTGTTGTGGTGAGACTTACCAAGGAGGAAAACTATTCACACCGTTTTGTGCAATAGCTATATACATTTATTTACAGAAGAAGATACTGTTATACACCATCAAAGTGCTTTGACATACATCCAATCATATGCAGAGAGTGAACTATACAGTACATGTACACTTATATACAACCATCCACCAATCAGCTACCAGTGCTGAGTCATTCTGACTTAGACTGCCAGCACTAGACAGAACCGGTTTAACCCAGATAAGGGTTACTGTCAGAAGCTGTCATGTAGATCACTTAGATCACCACCTGATGTCTTACTGCAGCAAACACATGCTGACACTTTCCCCTTCCCTCCCCTGTGAGCTGAGAGAGCTCTCCCAAGAACTGCTCCTGAGAGAACAGTTCTGAAAGAATTTATGACTGACCCAAGGTCACACCAGCAGCTGCAAGCGCAGGAGTGGGAAATCAAACCCAGTTCTCCTAGATTAGAGTCCGCGCTCTTAGCCAGTACACCAAACTGGCTGTCAATGGTAGCATACTTCCCATTCCCCCCTCCCTTTCCCTACCAGCCTGTGAAACACCAGCAGGGCCTGGGGAAATTCTTGGGAGTTCTCTCGCTATAGCAGAAGACTTTGCTGTCCTGATCTTCCCTGCTGGCCATAGAGGCACTGGGGGATTTTTTTTGTCTAAAGATCAATAACTGGGCTTATTGTTGAATCCTAGAGGCTGAAGGGTTTCATATTTAAGTGTATACCTAAAATAAATCAGGGCATAGACCCAAGGTATCTGTGAGTGGAGTCTTGCTGTTGAACATAAATAAGATGCAAAAGATTTGAGTTGCGTACTGTTGGCATTGTGTCCAATGTGACCCTCCATTTATGAACAAGTAATCTAGATGAATTTAAAGTGGTTGTTAATTTTTCATAAAGCACAAAAGGTTGGAGGCTGCTTGAGAAGGAGCTTCCAGTAAGACTGCTCTGACAAGAAGAAGAGATTGGATTTATGCCCCACCCTTCACTACCTGAAGGAGTCTCAGAGCGGCTTACAATCCCTTTACCTTCCCCTCCCCACAACAGACACTCTGTGAGGTAGGTGGGGCTGAGAGAGCTCTCTCGAGAACTGCCCTTGAGAGAACAGCTCTGGAAGAACTTATGACTGACCCCAGGTCACACCAGCAGCTGCATGTGAAAGAGTGGAGAATCAAACCCAGTTCTTCCAGATTAGAGTCCATGCTCTTAACCACTCCACCAAACTGGCTACACCAAACTGGCACCAAACAAGCAGCTGACGGATTGCCCAACTTGGGAGACTCTGGGCCAACTCACTGGAAGTTCATTATGCAGCCATGGAAATACTGCATGGGAATTATAGTGAGCAAGAACGAACCTGAACCCAGAGGTTTTCGATGGCTTTGGGGGGGAAAACCAGCCTCCCCATTTAAATGATTTCTAAAGCAATCCTTGCAAAACTGTTCACTTGGCTGAAATTACCGTTGTTTGCCATCGTTGTTAGTCGCCCTCCATGACGTTTTCAAATCTGATTGTTTGTGGTTTTATTTAATAATGTCTGGTGAAGACATTGGTTCAAACATCGCTTGGTGCTGTCGTCCTGTCTGTGATCACTGGATGGTGGGATCACCGTGGAATAGTGACTGACGAAGAAACAGCAAGTGGTGGACAACGGATGGTGCCAAAGAGGAAGATGTGTGAAACAGCAGCATTGAATCAGATCACAAAAAGGCCAACAATGTATTTCACAAGTGAAGTGCTTATGTTTAACAGAATACCAACCATGTCAAAAAATTTATTTTCACCGTTTTAAAAAGTGAGCACAGATCAATGTTCAGTAGAGTTCCAGCATAGGCATTTGGCCCAGGTGAGGTGTTTTTCTCTCCCCCTGAGTAAAAGTTGAACCTGTATGTTAAAAACAACAACAATGAAATCCCTATGACTATCTTCTTGCCCTTGCCCTCTTTAAACCAGTAAATGGAAGTATCTCATAGCTCAGAACCTGCACAGTGAAGTGTTTAGTGTGTCAGACTAGGATCTGGGAGACCCAAGTTTGAATCCCCACTCTGCTATGGAAGTTTGCTGGGCGACCTTGGGCCAGTCACTCTCTTTCAGCCTAACCTATGTCACATGGTGGTTGTTGTGTGGATCAAATGGAGGAGTGAAGAAGAATGTAAGCTGCTTTGGGTCCCTACTGGGGAGAAAGGCAGGGTATCAATGAAGTAAAATATTTTTAAAAACCTAGCCTGAAATCTCCACAAGTGACCAAATTCTCATCCCAACAATTCAGTCTTAATTTTTCCTCGGATTCAGGCTCCGTCTAAATGTACACATCATTTATTTGCGACCACACTCCATGAACTTTAAATTTGTTGAGATGAGATTTCAGGTTCCAATATTTTATGTCTACATGTCATTAATATCGTTGGTTGTTCCTACCAGCTGTTCCTTGACAAAGAAATGACGGGCTGGATCCTCGCTAAGGTTTCCACAGATGCAAGGACTCCCTCCTATACAATATAGTTCCCCTCACACAAAAAATGTCCCCTGAAATCTTGTTCCTGATGGAGAGTGGAGCCAGCAGGAGCAGGATGGGGGAAGCATTTGGGGTTGCAATGGTGGGGAGGCGGAGGCAGAAAATCACAGATCATGGGTGGAAGTACTGAAGCTCACGCAGGGCCTTTTTATAGAAAAAGCCCAGCAGGAACTCATTAGCATAATAGACCACATCCAACAGCAGAAACTCATTAGCATTATAGGTTACACCCCCATGCCTTCCCTTGGCTTGCCTGGGCGCCCTGCAGATGCAGGGAGCCCAGGTGAGCTGGCCCTTGGACAGGACAGGGAAGTCACGGGGAGGCATTTAAATGCCTCCCTGATCCTTCCAGGGGCCCACCCACCTTGGAGTCACTGGGGGGGGGGGTTACTTTCCAGGCCTTCCCTCTGTAGCTACGCACATAGAGGTTTTGGCTATAGAGGTTTTGGCTCTGAAGCCGCCGAAACTCCATTCCAGTGTGTTCCTGCCCCAAAATAGCCCTGAGCTCATGGAAACATCTCATCTGGATCCAAGTCCATATTGGTAGTAAAAAAACACCCCATTTTATACAAAACAGAAAGGTTTGATTAGGGGTGCAAGTGCAAAATAATAACAGCATTGCGCGCACACTCGTGGGTTGGATCCCTTGGAAGTTTTTCATGTGCACAATGCTACTTTCTCCAGGAGAAGCACTAAGATCATTCCTCAGTGTCTACTTATGTTAAGTTAATGTGATTGTATCCCCAACTATCTTTACCAACCAACTGTTGTGTATTCCATTGCTCTGCATGCACATTCTTGCTTTGTTAAAAAGCATATTAAGGCTCTAAGTCACTATGCTTTTGCTTGCACAAGTGGAACTGTACTAAATACATTTTCCTTTCTGCTCAAGTGTCACCCGATCCAAACCCTTATTCAAAAGCAAGATACAGTATTGAGTTTTTATTTTTATGACAGTGTTACTACCTGTTCCTGCCATTGAGGAAATTTTCTAGATTCTCTTCTGTGTAATCCACAGTGTACACAAAGATGTTTGCATGGAATATGGATAGTCAATGGCATTCTTTTGGCGGTACAATCTTTCTTAAAAGATTGCTTGCAAATGGGTGTGTGTGTTGAAACTGACAAGACTTGTTCCTGAACAGTCAGTACAATACGTTCCAGTGCAATCCTACAAACACTTTTCTAGGATTAAACAGCACTGAAAAGACATGAATAGGATTCAGAGTAGGGGATGGAAAGTGGCATGGTATGGCTCAGTCCTGTCAAATATTGCAAGCTAAGCAGGGTCAGTACTTAGATGGGAGACCAAGGAAGACTCTAGAACAGACAACAATGGCAATCCAGGTCTGCTTCTCACTTGCCTTGAAAACCCTTTGCTGAGGTCACCATAATGCTTAGGACTGCTAACTCTGAGTTGGGAAATTCTTGAAGATTTGGGGTAGAGTCTGGAGAGGATGGGGTTCAGGGGGAGGGACCTCAATGGGTCCATGGAGTTCTCCCTTGAAAGCAGCCATGTTCTTCAGGGGAACTGATCTCTGAAGTCTGGAGGCCAGTTGTATATCTGGGAGATCTATGGGACCCACCTGGAGGCTGGCAACTCAAGTTCTGACTAGATGAGTTTAAGATTGCTCCCTTGGCATCCTTTTTATATATGGTGATCAGGCAATAAACAAAGGTAATGAAATTAATCCCCGTTGTCCATTAAAATATTCAGTGTGTGATTACTCATTGCTAACAGGGAACACAAAGGTTTACACTCAACAGCATCCTTATTCACTGTGGGGTACCAAATTATGAAAAATGGGCAAGGTAGGAAATCAAGATTATGACAATTCATCCATGAAACCCTGTGATCAGCCCCTGTCTGTTTCATTATAGAGGTTTCAACTTAAAAAAAAAATACTTGGAAAATATTACTCGGCCTGATGCTTCCTGACGGAACACAGGGACATGTTTACGAAGTAATTGCTTTTTCCATTTGTACAACCAAATGTTATATAATACACCATACCAATCTCCACTAAATAAAAATTACGAGATTTACACTGGTGATAACATGGGCAGCAATTTAATCGTATCCAGGATTAACGGTGCAGCAGAGTCCTGGAGTAATTGCAGAAGGTGATATTAAAAGGCATGACTGCTATTTTTTTGAAGACATATTGTTCCTTGGTAATGAAACAGCGTAAGGAAATCAGCGGCCTCAGTAGAAAAGATTGTCAGTGTCAGTTTTGGAAGGAGGCCTTTCTGTTAGAATGCCGCTGCCTATTTTGCTATGTTAAAGGAAGGTTACGGGATGCATTTGGGGAAACAAATCATCCGAACAAAGGGCGAAAAAGTTTGCTAATTTCAAATGATCCAAAAAATTGGATGCTAAACTCAGCCCATTAAAAGATGACAAATAGGCAGAGATAGAAAAATAGGAAACGCTCTGCACAGCTGGGCCCTTTTGCCAGTGGGCCTGGAGAATGCACAGCAACAATAAGGTAAGTTTCCCAGCCTATACTAGTGAGGAGGGATTTCTCAGGCTCAAATTACACATTACGTTTTCTTTCATGATTATTTTAAAAGAATGTTTCTTCCTTGGATGCAGCTTCTGGGGCTGCTTATTCTGGAAAGCAAAATGCATAGGTTGGGGAGGGACTTTTTAACCTTTCCTCTCCTGCCGTATTTTGCTGAAAAAAGTTCCCCCCAAGCTTCTTGTACTCCTGGAGTATAATATACTGGGTCTGATGCATGAAGTAGTGAATCAGCTCATAACTTTATTCAGGAACAAGACAACTTAGCCGGCTCGCAGGCCGGCTTATAACCCCAAGACAAACCACACCCCAACACACCCCAACACCCATGATAGGTCTGTTTACAGTATCAGTCTGTCATAGGTAAAGTCTTGGATCCTAGCCTCCTGATTGGAGCGGGCTAGGATCCGTTCGTTTGTTGTTTGTCAGTGTGAAGCTCAGGCTCTTTGCTCGACCGCGTGTGGCCATGCACTCGCACGTGGTTGTCTCAGTACACAACATGGGGAGGGGAGGAATCCAGTGGGGAAGAGACGGCTTTCTGGCTAGCGGCAACTGAATAAGATCTGGCTGAGTTTGTTTCTCCTCTGCTCGCAGGTACTTAAGGCCTGGGGCTGTCCACAGGAGCTAGCCAAAGGGCTGTTCTTGGCCTTTGGCTGTTAGCCTAGAGATGGGTAAGGGATAGGGTTGCCAGCTCTGGGTTGGGAGATTTTGGAGGTGAAACATGGGGAGGGCAAGGTTTGGGGAGGGGAAGAACCTCAGCAGGGTATAAAGCCATAGAGTCCGCCCTCCAAAGCTGCCCTTTTCTCCAGAGGAACAGATCTTAATCGTCTGGAGATCAATTGTAAGGGTGGGAAATCTCCAGGTACCACCTGGATGTTGGCAACCCTATTAAGGCAAACTTTTTTTTCTTCTCCTTTTTTTTTAGTTGAAAGCCTTTGCCTGTTTCTCCCCCCTCCCCCCGCTTATAAATTGCTTTGGGTTTGCACTGGGAAGAAAAGCTGAATATAAATTCATATGACTTGGCTATGGCTTTTTCAGTGGCTAGGAAAGGGTTAGAGAGACCTGTGTGCTATCCCTGCACTAAGAAAACAAATATAATATACAGCTGGTGCCTCTTCCTGGATCATGCTTTATTGTCACCTTCAGGCAGTGGGAAAAGAACAACACCATAGTGACAAGATTGCCAGCCCTCACGCCTCTGATATGTTTTATTCGTGTGGTTTGTCAGACTCCTGGATTCCCAATGTGTCTTGTGTACCATTTCACAACATTTTACCCAGCTCCACTTGAAATTTCTGCTTCTGCCTCTGCTGCCAGAATTGCAAATCGAAACCCGGTGGAATCACTAAAACATAAGGCATTGGCAGGCATCATCAAGCCCAGGCTCTACACGGGGGATTCTGCACTGAACTCGTCCCACCGAGATTCTGATCCAAGCTTCTTTAAAGCCTTCCAGGATAAGAGATCCCAGAGCTTTCCCAGGCAACATGTTCAGTTTCCTATCTGTTGTTATTCGACCTGTGTGCATGTTGTCATGATTCTCTGGTCTTTTTACCTTCAGTTGGGGAAGAATAATTTTTCTGCATTTTATATAAGGCAAGGAGGTGAGTATGGTCAGTTCTTTTTGCTTTTTTCTTCCTGTCTAATAAGGTGATCCGTAGAGAAGATGCAAGTCCCTTTCTCAGTGGTGTTGGAGTTAGAGTTGACCTGCTGTAATTGGGCAATTGTCACTATCTGCTTCATACACACTTAGCATCACCATATGTAGGCTAACATTTCCCATAGAGATTTTTCCTGGAAGTGTCATTACTTCTGGGTTTTGACACAATAGCCTCTCATTTTCTCCTGCTGCATCAGTGGACAAGTATGCCTGAGCCACCCAGCTGGTTGGTGGCTTGGGCCATGCCCAAGCTGGCTGGTGGGGGTGGGGAACACTCAAGCTGGCCTGCTTTGCATACAGGAAGTTTATTGACATCATTTGTATGCCATTTGTGCATACACAACAAATATCAAAATAATGTTGGGAAACGTACTAATTCTAATGGGGAAAATTCAGCCCGAGGACAAAGAAAATGATGTGGAAATGAAGATGTGTTGGCCAGCTCGTGAGCTGTGTTACGTGTGTGGACTGATGTATTTTGACAACTTTGATGGTTTGTGTCAGCAAGAATCATAATGTCTGAAATCACCTGTGGGTGTTCAATGAATCCCCTTTATTCTAGTGGGATTTACAGTGTAATTCAGTGAAAGCTGTGGTGTTGACCAGCATAATATGAGAGATGTGTGTCCAAATATTGATAGAAGTCAATATTTATATGAGTTTGGATTGGAAATAGAAATCTAGAAACCTAATTAACAGCTGTGGGAATTTTTCGTATGCAGGCTGGATTTTCACTCTCCAAGGGAAAGGTTTAGCATTTTAGCTCTCCAGTTCACACATGGCTCTTGAGTAAATGATGCTTTTCAAAGCGAGGAAGACACTATGTAGGATTAGACTGATAATAGTCTGCTTTTAAAAATAACTTTAGGGGCTTCTTGTCCCTTCAGTTAGGGGCTTTCTGCCCATATGGCAACTCTGACGCTCAACACCACATCAGATGGGAGGCCAGTTCTTACTGCAAAACTCACAGTCCTTAAAGTTATTTGATGTCATGTTTACATAGTAAGGTTGGAGGGCAAGTTCTGGCAAAGATGAATTCTTTAATTGCCTGCATCTGAATGGCACTTTCGTGTGCTTTACTTTTGATATTGTGGCGCTTCCTTGCTCTTGATGAGGGGCTTTCATCTCTGTCTTTTATCTATCAAAAGGGTGAAATTTGCATAAAAGTAGAATAGATAGAATTAGGAATTGGGAAAGTGGCATACTCTTGACTTGCTAGAAGGCTATTGAAGAGCAATTGCGAGAATGAGAATGCCATGCGTTGCATTTGTGTTTTTTGGAAATGTTCTCATCTGCACAGTGTATTCATCCTTTTATGGTAGAGAGATCAAGCATTTAGCCAGGCAAGTCCTTGAAGTCATTCCTGTTTTTAGTTAGCCCTTCATATTTCCTGCCCCATGTTTCTTGCCCCATCAATATGAGACCTTCTGAGTTTCTGTTCTGTAAGTAAATAGCGAAATGTTGACACTTCAACAGCATATTACTGGGAAGACTAAGAGTTACTCTTGTCTAAGCATAAACAGCCCAGCATAAATAGCCCAGCAGTCTCATAGCCCTTCCTAGCCCAGTCTTGTAAGAGCTTGGAAGCTAAGCTGAGGTGGCCACTGTTTGTACTTAGATGAACATAAGAACATAAGAACATAAGAGAAGCCAATGTTGAATCAGGCCAATGGCCCATCTAGTCCAACACTCTGTCACACAGCGGCCAAAATATACCAGGTGCCATCAGGAGGTCCAGCAGTGGGGCCAGGGCACCAGAAGCCCTCCCACTGCTGCCCCCTCCAGCACCAAGAATAGAGTGCATCACCTGCCCCAGACTGAGAGTTCCCATCTATACCCTGTGGCTAATAGCCACTGGTGGACTTCTGCTCCATATGTTTATCTAATTTCCTCTTGAAACTGTCCATGCTTGCAGCTGCCACGACCTCCTGTGGCAGTGAATTCCATATGTTAATCACTCTTTGGGTGAAGAAGTATTTCCTTTTATCTGTTCTAACCCGACTGCTCAGCAATTTCATAGAGTGCCCACGAGTTCTTGTATTGTGAGAAAGGGAGAAAAGTACTTCTTTCTCAACCTGCTCAATCCCATTCATAATCTTATAAACCTCGATCATGTCACCTCTCAGCCGTCGTTTCTCCAAGCTAAAGAGCCCCAAGCATTTTAACCTTTCTTCATAGGGAAGGTGTTCCAACCCTTTTATCATTCTAGTTGCCCTTCTCTGCACTTTTTCCAATGCTATAATATCCTTTTTGAGATGTGGTGACCAGAACTGTACACAGTATTCCAAATGAGGTCGCACAAATGATTTATACAGGGGCATGATGATACTGGCTGATTTGTTATCAATTCCCTTCCTAATAATCCCCAGCATAGCGTTGGCCTTCTTTATTGCAGCTACACATTGTGTAGACATTTTCAGCGAGTTATCCACTACGACTCCAAGATCTCTCTCTTGGTCCGTCTCTGCCAGATCAGACCCCATCAACGTGTATTTATATTTAGGATTTTTGGCTCCAATGTGCATCACTTTGCACTTGGTCACATTGAACCCCATTTGCCACGTTGACGCCCACTCACCCATCCTCAACAGATCCCTTTGGAGTGCCTCACAATCCCATTTTATTTGCCACAGTCTGTGTTCCCTTTATCAACCTCACTAAGACTAGCTTTCCACCACTTAAAGGAATCCTTCTTACCTTTTACAGCTTCCATTACTTTATTTGTTAACTATGCAGGCTTTTTTCTATACCTATTTGTACCTTTCCTAACCTGTGGTATATATTTTTTCTGAGCTTCTAGGATTGTCTTTTTAAATAGTCTCCAAGCTTCCCCAATGGTTTTGACCTTCTCCACTCTTCCTTTCAATTTCTTCCTCACATGTCCCCTCATACCAGAGAAGTTACCCCTTTTAAAGTTAAAAGTGGTTGCGTCAGTCTTTTTGGGCAACTCCCTATCTGTACAAATGTTAAACTCAATGACATTATGGTCACTGTTCCCAAGTGGTGCAATCACTTTTACATCTCTCACCAGGTCTTGTGTGTTACTTAGGACCAAATCCAGGATCGCCTCTCCCCTGGTAGGATCTGTGACCATCTGTTCCACAGCACAGTCATTGAGAGTGTCTAAGAACGCAATAGCGGACAGCGGAAGACAGGGGGGCCTGGCGTAATCTGGTCCATGGGGTCGCGAAGAGTCGGACTCGACTGTGCGACTGAACAACAACAACAACAACAAGAACGCAATCTCTTTTTCCCGACTAGAACTCATATTGACCCAATCAATGTGTGGGTAGTTAAAGTCGCCTATTACAACACAGTTATTTCGTCTAGCCGCTATCTTTAATTCATTCATCATTTTATAATCCTCCTCTATCTTTTGATCTGGTGGGCGATAACAAACTCCCACTGTTAAGCCTCCTTTTGGACCCACTATTTCAACCCATAGCATTTCCAGAAGCTAATCCAATTCTCTTACCCTCTCAATCTTACTGGACGGTATACCCTCTCTGACATACAGAGCCACCCCACCTCCAACCCTTACCCCCCTATCCTTCCGATATAATTTATAACCAGGAATCACCGTATCCCACTGATTTTCCTCATCCCACCAAGTTTCTGAAATACCCACAATGTCTATTTCCCCCCCCAACACCAAGCATTCCAACTCCCCGATTTTACCTCGGAGACTTCTAGCATTTGTGTATAAACACTTATAGTTTCCCATGTTTGTTAAGCCCACAGCCTTCCTCTTGCTGCCTCGAGACCTTGCCAGGCAGTTCCTATCATTAGCCACAGTCTCAGTGGACAATTGTAATCCATTTCCTTGTACAAAAGTAATAGCTACCCCTTCATCTCTTTGAGATGAGCCATCCCGAACCAGAGACTTTTCATCTCCTGTCGGCTTTCCCCCATTATTCAGTTTAAAAACTGCTCTGCCACCTTTTTGATTTTGAGCGCCAGCAGCCTGGTTCCTTCTCGGGACAAGTGGAGACCATCCCTTTTGTACAGCTCCCTCTTGTCCCAAAAAGCATCCCAGTGCCTAACAAACTTGAACCCTTCCCCCTACACCACCGTCTCATCCACGCATTGAGACTCCTGATCTGTGCCTGTCTCTCCGGCCCTGCGCGTGGAACAGGTAGCACTTCCGAGAAGGCTACCTTGGAGGTCCTGGCCTTGAGTTTCCTGCCTAGCAGCCTAAATTTCTCCTCCAGGACCTCACGACTGCATTTCCCCACATCGTTGGTGCCGACGTGCACCACGACCACTGGCTCCTCCCCAGCACTATCTACCAGCCTATCTAAAACACGCGTAATGTCCGCTACCTTCACACCAGGCAGGCAAGTCACCATACGGTCAGTACGCGGGTTCGCCACCCAGCTGTCTACCTGCCTAAGGATCGAATCACCAACTACCAAGAGCCCCCTCCCACCCTTCCCAGGGACGGTTCCTTGGTACGAAAGGATACCCGTTCACCAGCTGAAGAAGAGGTCCCTTCTGAGGGCACATTCCCCTTATCCTCAGCATGGTGCCCCTTTTCCCCTTGACCCTCATGCTCCCTGGCAGCAGCCGGGCTGCCAGATCCAGAGTGGGACATATCTAACAAGTCCCCGAGAGTCTTCCCCGTGCACCTAACTGACTGTCCCTGCTTCTCCAGGTCAGCCACCTGGGAAACCACCAAGGAAGACTGGGGTTACTACACAGAGGGAGGCAAGGGCAAACCATCTCTGCTCATCTGTTTCCTTGAAAGCACCATGTCCCGGGGTCACCATGGGTTGGCTGCAACTTGATGGCAGACAATTATTAAGTCTCAGTAGGATTGGTGGTAGAAAATAGCATCAAATCACAGGCAACATGTGGTGACTTCTGTAGAGCTTTCAAGGCAAGAAATGAACAGAGATGGTTTGCCATTGCCTGCCTCTGGGTTTGGGTTTGGATTGGAATAATTCTGCGTAGGACTGCACTGTAAGATATGCCTCATCAGTCCATTGGGGGGGAAATCCAGGAACTACTAATAAAGGCATGCTATTATTGCAGTTGGCATTATATACATGGTAAAAAGTAGTAGGCACCAGTGTTCCCTCTAAGGTGAGTTAGTGTGAGCTAGCTCACAGTTTTTTAGCCTCCAGTTTACAGATTTTTGTCTTAGCTCAGGAAGGATGGCTCCAGAGCAAATTAATTTATGTAGCAGCCAAATCGCTCACTCACAACTTTAATGCCAGTAGCTCACAAAGTAGAATTTTTGCTCACAAAACCCCATAGCTTAGACGGAGCATTGGTAGGCACTGTATAGGGTTTCCAGGTCCCCCTTGGCCACTGACAGGGGATGGGGGGTAGGGCTGCCAGATCCAGGTTGGGAACTCCTGGAGATTTAGAGATGGAGCCTGGGGAGGACAGGGGGCCTCAGTGGGATACAATGCTATAGAGTCTCCAGTTAAAGGAGTTTAGATGGCATTAGAAAGCTTCTACTAAACAGGGTCTCTAACCTTTTTGAGCCTCTGAGCACACCTGGCATTCTGGCAGAGGGTGGTGGACACAACCACAAAATGGCTGCCTCAAGAGCTGGAGCCAACCACAAAAATGTCATGTAGTGAGGTTATGTATAACTCTGATAGCATCAGCATTTTGGACAGAAACTCTGTTTAATGGGATTCCTTTTACAATTAACCAGTTGTTTAAAAACATTCTATTGGACATACAAAATAAATATCCATACTGAGCTAGCTAAGAAACCCTTATCTGCAAGCATCCATCTTCATTTTGCAGACATCTAACATGCTTATGCGGGCACCAAGGTGGGTATTGGTGGGCTCTATAATGCCCACAGGCTCCATGTTGGGGACATCTGGAGTAGCCGTTAATCAGGAAAGTGATGTGATGGTATAAGGCATGTTTGTTCATATGCTTGTATTTGCTTTTGATAAGGTTCCACATAATATTTTTGCTGACAAATTGGTAAAATGTCGTTTGGATCCTATTACTGTTAGGTGGATCTGTAACTGGTTGACAGATCACACCCAAAGAGTGCTTGTGAATGGTTCCTCATCCTCTTGGAGAGGAGTGACAAGTGGAGTGCCTCAAGGATCTGTCCTGGGACTTGTTTTGTTTAATGTCTTTATAAATTATTTGGATGTAGGAATAGAGGGAATACTTATTGAATCTGTAGATGGCACTAAATTTGAAAGGGTAGCAAATATGGTAGAAGACAGAGTCAGGATACAGGATGATCTTGAAAGGCTGGAAAACTGGGCTAAAACAAATAAATTTAATTTTAATGGGGATAAATGTAAAGTTCTGCATTTAGGTAGGAAAAATCAGTTGCATAATTATAGGATGGTGGAGACCTGTCTTGGCAGTAGTATGTGCGAAAAGGATCTAGGGGTCTTTGTGGACCATACAGTGAACATGAGCCAGCAATGTGATGCAGTAGCTAAAAAGGCAAATGCGATTTTGGGCTGTATCAACAGAAGTATAGTGTCCAGATGACTCAAAGTGATGGTATCACTTTACTCTGCTCTGGTTAGATCCTCACCAAGAATATTGTGTTCAGTTTTGGGCACCATAATTTAAGGAGGACTATATCCTTATAAACAAACTGGGACCAGTGTTCCCTCTAAGCTGAGCTCACACACAATTTTTTAGTCTCCAGCTCATGCATTTTTGCCTTAGCTCAAGAAGGATGGCTCCAGAACAAACTAATTTATGCAGTAGCCAAATCGCTAGCTCACAACTTTAATGCCAGTAGCTCACAAAGTAGAATTTTTGCTCACAAGATTCCACATCTGGGGAGGTGGTGGGCTCTACTTCTTTGTAAGTTTTTAAACAGAGGCCAACTGACAGCAATGCTGATTCTGTAAACTTGGGCAGATCATGAGCGAGAGAGGTCTGAGAGAACTGCTCTTGAGAGAACAGCTCTTGAGAGAACTGTGACTGACCCAAGGTCACCCAGCTGGTTTCAGTTGAAGGAGTGGGGGATCAAACCTGGTTCTCCAAATTAGAGTCTGTTGCTCTTAACCACTATGCCACACTGTAGAAGACAGGTGACAGCCACTTTTACCATAAAACAAAAAGTCTGAGTATTTTGCTGTTTGTTATTTAAAACTACCATAGATCAGTTTGGGACAGGGTGTTTCCTTTTCAGATATTTTATGTCCAGTAGAGGCTTATACCTGATGACTGGGCTAGGCTGTAATTTAGCATCAAAAGCATATTAGATCAGATTCAGCCTCTTCAGAGAACAATTCTGTCAATATTAATTCTTGACAGTTTATGGAGTATTATTAAGCACAAATGAAAAGAAAATCATTGTTCTTTCTAACTAATTACAATTGACTGTAATTGTAAAAAAAAAAAGTTCTAGCGTTCATGAACACAATTCCAACTTTATAAAATCAATATTCAATTTGATGTTTTACAGTTGACTGTGATCTATGAGCATGGCACCACTCCCAGATCAAGTAATTGATTATTTGTCTCACAATTGGTACCTTTTATCTAGTGTAACAATATATTTAAATTATCTCAAATATAAGCAAGTAAAAATGTATGTTGGTATGTGGGCACATTTTATGGCTGTTCTTATGAAACCGGTGGGGACACCTGGTATAATCCAGCCATTATGCTTAACTTTCTCCCGTTGAAATTGGTAGAGTTTTAGAGTTCTTAGTTAAGGTTGGATTGGATTACGCTCAACAATTCTGCAGTATGTAATCTGGGACTCTATTAACATAACAAATCTCATGTTTGCTGGCTACAATTCAAATGACTTTTAAAAGAACTGTGGCCCTTCAATAATGATGTGTTTGAACCATTTCAGGTTGCACTTTCTTGTGCTACATGAATATTCCTATAGTCTTGGCTGCTGGAAATGCTGGGGCATGATGTCCTTTGTCAACACCGGAAAGTTAACGAGTGTTTGCACCAGCAATGAAATGTATGATGGATGGCCAAGGGGATAGGACCTTATTATTTACATCTCAGAAACTTCCTTGTGTAAGTGCAACTGGAACTAGCCACAGTGTGACTCAGTGGTTAAAGTGTTAATTGTAGGCTTGCCAGCCTCCAGGTGGGGCCTGGAGATCTTCTGCTTTTACAACTGATCTCCAGCTGACAGAGATCAGCTCCCCTGGAGAAAATGGCTGCTTTGACCATGCCCCCTCCCCTCCCCAAACCCCACCCTCTCCTGGATCCACCCCCAAAGTCTCCAGGTATTTTCAAAACCAGACCGGGCAACCTGAGTTAGTTGAGGATTCCAGAAACCCAGGTTCAAATCCGCACTGTGTCCTGAAGCCGGCTATGTGACCTTGGGCCTGTCACTCTCTCGGCCTATCCTTTTGTTGTGACAGTAAAATGGAGCATGGGAGAACTGTGTACGCCACAGTAGGCTTGTTGGGAAAGTCAGGGTAAACATGCACCAAATAAATAACTTAATAAATTAGACTTGAGGATCTGTACACTCTGATGATGAAGAAGAAGAGGAGGAGGAGGAAGAGATTGGATTTATATCCCACCCTTCACTACTCGAAGAGGTCTCAGAGCAGTTTACAATCTCCTTTCCCTTCCCTTCCCCTCCCCACAACACGCACCCTGTTAGGTAGGTGGGGCTGAGAGAGCTCTTTCAAGAACTGCCCTTGAGAGAACAGGTTTGAAAGAATTTATGACTGACCCAAGGTCACATCAGCAGCTGCTTGTGGAGGAGTGGGGAATCAAACCCGATACTCCCATATTAGAGTCCACGCTGCTAACCACTACACCAAACTGATGCAGAGGACTGCCAGAGCAGTAAGAACCTTCCTGCACACTGCTTACTCCACATATATCCAGTTGCCTACTTGAACTTCTGGATTCTGCTACAGATACATGCACAAGAATTGAGGATTTTCTCCATGTGAGTGAGACAGCCAGTGGCGAGTGATTGTCCTTGTACAATGATAACATAATATCCAACAATATGTGGATGTAGCCGTGGTTTGCCAAGGGTTGCTGAATGCAATCTACTTCTACATACACAGAGATTGTGTTTGCCAGCTAAGGACAACTGAACACAGTGAGAACTGTTTCATTTAGGTGCTGCTTTATTGTGTAGAATACTATGCTGGAATTGGATACAGGGTCCAAAACTATACACACGCAGACCCGTATAAGAGAAGAAGAGGAAGAAGAGATTGGATTTATACCCCGCCCTTCACTGCCCAAAGGCGTCTCAGAGCGGCTTACAAACTCCTTTTCCCTTCCTCTCCCCACAACAGACACCCTGTGAGGTAGGTGGGGCTGAGAGAACTCTAACACAAACTGTCCTTGAGAGAACAGCTGTGCCAGAGCTTGTGACTGACCCAAGGTCACATCAGCAGGTGCAAGTGGAGGAGTGGGGAATCAAACCTGGTTCTCCCAGATAAGAGTCCGCGCACTTAACCACTACACCAAATTGGCTCTCTTTGTAAAATTCTGCAGAATACTGCCATAAATAATTGTTTGGTTAAATGTTTCCCTCCTTTATAGTGCATTGATGGCAGCTGGATAAAAATGCATCTCTAGATATGCAGGTTATATGGTGCTTTCCCACTCTAGTAATATATTCGCTATTCTACTGTATGGCACAGGCTCAGTCCAATTCAAAGATGTAAAGGTCACGTAAAAAGTTTTTCATTAATTTCGAATCAAATTGGCCAATTTCAATCAAAGTAACATAATGGAATATAAATTACATTGGGGAGGGGGGGGGTTACCAGATTCCCCTGAGCAGCTGAATCTGTATGAGCAAAGGACATTTGACTGATTTTCTATTCTTTTAGTCCATACTCCTGTTCAGAGCTTGGGTGCACATAATTCATCAGTGGAAGCAGTGCTTATGCATGTACAACTGTGTACAGGATCCAAACACAAGTGACTGTAAATTGCCGCTGGAGCAGCTAGCGTAGACGGTGCTGAGACAGTCTGGTGTAAGGGAACAGCCACATTTTATCTTCTTTGCTTCCTAGGCGCGCGCTCCTTTCTCTCTGTCTCCATTCGTCTAACTCACGCTGCTGCTATTAATGCCAGATATTAAATATGAAGTATTATTTCACTGTAGGGCTATAATTAAAACATTTTCCACTGTAGGAGCAATCCTCCAAGTACTTTCACAAATTGAATTTCCCTGTTCACTGGTTCTGCACTTAATGTATGCTGGTTTAGTTCACTGGAGAAAAAGCGTTTTAAGCAAGAATCACTAATGCTAAGCTTTCAGTTGACATCAATTTAACTTCATCTTAATAGGGATGAACCTGTAATGAAGAAAGGAAATTAGTCTCCTGTAAATATATATATATATATCTGTATTCCTTCTGTTGAATTACTCGGTGCTCTCTGGCAGGGTGTGAGGATTCATTGTCCCTGCACTGCAGATGAATGACAGGAAGGCTTTTCTTGGGTAAGGGAAATGAGGATGTGGATTTTAGAGGGGCATTTAAGTTTTTTTTTAAATTAATAGTTGTGATCGGGTTGAATTAAAAAATGAAGTTAATTTTATAATGCTGAATAAAGCAGCTAATTCTGAGCTCTGTTGTTCTGGTACATTGCAAATATTAGCCATTAGCAAAATATGTTTCTCTCCATGACTGCTGCTGTATGCCAGTTGGCCTAGAGGAAAAAAGTCCCTTTAACGGAGACTTGACGTGAGGAACTGGGCAGCTGAAGCTTTGCATGGTATGGAGGCAAATAAGATCACCTGTAAAATAACATTCCATTAAGCCTTGATTTGAAGGAAAGGAAATTTATTCTGTAGGCCTCTTGGCAACCCTGGGTGAGGGAATGTTGGCTTAGACATAAAGGCCAGACCTTATTACTTACAGAACCTGCACCGTGCAACTCTTAAACTGGAATCTAATAAGAGGTAAAATACAGGCAGGTAAAGTCCGAACGAAATGAACTGTTTTCTGTGACTCAGAGGAGACATCCCTACCAGTGGGTGGTGCTGTTGCACATCTGAATGGCGTTGGAGACTCCTGCAGATCACACATTTCAGTGATGCCTTTTTTTCGAGGGGGTGGGTAAACAGTGTCCCCCTGTCTTACTAGTTCAGAATTAGTGATGCAAACTCCCCCAGAAGTGCTCCCGAGGAACCCACATATACTGCACATGGCCTCAAAGGTTTTGGTGGAGGCTTAGGGCTGATTGAGAGGTATGTGGGATGTGCAAAACCGTAAGGTCTGCTCAGAAGTAAGTCCCATTTTTAGTCATTGGGGCTCTCTCCCAGGAAAACTTAAGGTGGTATAGATTGCTCTTGCCTCTGTGTTATTCTCACAATAGCCCTGAGCAGATAGCTTTTACTGAAAGAGCATGACAGGCCCAAGCCCACCCCATGAGCTTCATGGCAGAGTCCTCATTGAACATGGATCTCCCTAGTCCTCATCCTAGCCCTTTGTCCGCTATTCTGCACTTGTTCTGGGTGAGTCTGGGCACACAACCCTGTGGAAGACACAACACTGGATTCTGGCATAGCTACAAATATAGTGAGTTCAGTGACTGGAAATTGCTACACTTAAGGCAAATTCTTCCACATACACTTAAAGTGGGTCAAAGATCTCCTTTGTCGGTGACCCTAAAGCGGACTGTCATCCGGTGCACAGTGTGTATGTGTGAGTGGAGAATCAGCTCCATGTCCCAAACACTGGGATAGGTCGGTCCCTCTCTACTCTAATGGTTGTCCCCAAGGGTACCTTTCCTCAATGTAAAGAAATGCCTTCCTTTCAGTCCTATACAACCAAAGGAAATTGTCACTCTTGGGGATATCTTTTTAGTCAGAGGAAAAACCTGCTTGCCTCTCAGAAACGGGATTGTCTGGTGTTCCACTGACAGAGACCATTCCAGAGTAGTGTTCTTGGTGTTTCCTTGCACTGTATGGAGCCTCTTCCACGCCCCTCATCATGATGTGTTTTACTAGTTCTTGATCTGTGTGAGAGAGGTGCACATGAAAGGCCATCAATGGGGACCACTTTAAACATGTCCTCAGAGTGACTGTCACTTCCTGCCACAGTACCTGCCTTGTGAGGAGGTAGACTGTGGTAATATGGAGAAAACTTGTGAGGTAGTCTACCTGTGAGGCTCATCTCTTGAAATCTGCTGCCATAGGGAAGCCTTTGAAACATGTTGCCAGTGGCTGCTGCTTTGCCTAAACCAGTCCTGTGGTTGGTGTGGAGAACCGTTCTTACTTCAGAGATCCCTTGACTAAAGGTCTGTGTACAAAGAGATATATAGGCAAAGCCTGGTTTCTTTTTTTTAAGTTATATTTTTTACCTTTAAGCTCAGTGAATCAGAATAATGGAATCAAAGCAATACATATTCCTGATTTGAAAGAACTCAGCAATCTCTGAAAGGGAACAAAAAAAATGTGTGTTTTTCCTCCCTCGGCTACAGTTGCTAGGGAGCTTTAAGCTGCATGGGATCTGTTAATGGGAGTAATGTGTAAAAACTCACTACACTGATAATTTTCCTGAGACAGTTTAGAGCTGAGTGTTACCTTCAAAGGTCTCCTTTTCTTGTTGGAAATAAGAAGATGATATGGATGGTGGTAGGAATGTCCGACAACACAATCACAGTGGTATACAAGACATGGAACATGGTCAGGGACCTGCTATGAACATACTATTTCATAATGAGTTATCCAAAAGTAGCAAAACAAGGTGTGCAGAAAGTGAATCCCTTATATGCACTGGAGGACAGTTTAAACAGCTTCACATGGAGTTTCACGTGCAGCCATAAGAGATACAGAATTCCTGTTTGTCATTGAGTGGAGTCCCTCTTCTCAGTCTCCTTATTTGTCCTTTTTGTCCCATTAGCTCCTCACATTTTGCCAGAGAGAAATTCTCTTTCCCCTTTGGAAGTGCTCTCTTTTGTGCCAGCTGTGAAGTGGGATTTTGGGCTGCAACACAGAGCCACTAATGAGGGCCGTTCCATCCTTCACAAGCTAGCTTTGGGTGTAGCTTGAAATGAAACCCTTTTTTAATTGCGTATTCTTTCTGAAGTGCTTCGGCAGCTCAGTGTGGGGGAAGAGGCTTCTGCCAAGAGCAATAATGAAACCTTTTATTTATACTGAGCCCGTGTGGGGTATTATAATAACGTATATATTTGCTGCCACATGTGTGCGTGGCTTGGACATGGCCCTGATGTGGGATGAATAGTTAAGTCTCTTGATTATATTTTTGTTAGCATTGTCTAATAGAATACCATGTCTCCTCTTAGCCATTAGCGGTGCTGTCTCAAACAGAGTTACACCCTTCCAAGCTGGGGTTGCCAGCTCAGGGGGTGGGGGGATACCTGGAGATTTGGGGAGTGGAGCCTGGGAGTTTGGAGAGAGTTTGCAGAGAGAGGGGCCTTCAGCAGGGTTCAATGCCATAGAGTCCATGCTCCAAAGCATCCATTTTCTCCAGGGGAACTGATCTCTGTTACCTAGAGATCAACTGTAATAGTGGGAAATCCCCACAAGGGAGTTGGCAACTCTGCTTTAAGCCCATGGACTTCAAAAGGTATAAATATATTTAAGATTGCACTGTAGATCTAGTTAAAGGACAGTGCCTTAACCTCTACCTGTGTTACTGGTTGTTCTTGAAAGAAACTGTGTTGGATCTCATTTGAATTTTTTCAAAGTGAATTGCAGAGTTTTTTGAAACCAGTCAAAGGAAAGAAAAAAAAAACCCAAGGAATCAGTAGTTTACTGAGAGGGCATCAAAGTGTGTTATCAGATGGGCAGGTTAGGTATATTATAAGTAAATAAATCTGTTTTAGATAGAAAAGCTGGACTTTGGTGTACGCACAATCCAAGATGCCCCGATTGCTTGAAAATATCAAAGATTGGGCATTTTTATTCCCTTCAATCACTGGGGCATAAAGTTTGCTTCATATCCGGGACAAGTACTCAAGCACAAAGCAAACCAGGGCATCAATGAAACAGGATGTTGGGTTCTAGGAAGTCTTCTTTTACTTGTTTGAAACAGGCTCAGATTACGAGAGGGGATGGTTTAATAAGAGAGAAACAGACAGACAGACCAATATAGTTACATATATGCAGATATTGTCCTTTTACACCTTTAACAATATTGGACTGTAACAGAGGGCTTTTCAGGGGCAGTCGGGTATGAAAATGAAAGTTGCCAAATGGAAGTTATATTCACTGGTGTATATGTGTGCTTATGAGATCTGCCAATTTGATGATGGTTGCCTATGAAAATATCATAGAAAATTTGACAGTTGTAGAATTGTTAATATATATATATATTTCTTATTCAAACAAAAATCAGGCTAGCACATGCCACATCGCTTTATTACTTGAC
Source organism: Gekko gecko (assembly GCA_029375565.1). Taxonomy (NCBI): domain Eukaryota; kingdom Metazoa; phylum Chordata; class Lepidosauria; order Squamata; family Gekkonidae; genus Gekko; species Gekko gecko. The sequence continues at coordinate 36,385,706 of JAPDNY010000003.1, read as the reverse complement.
TACTGTGTCACACTGTAGCCGTTAGATAAACTTTGTATTTAACTGATGTGTGAGTTCTGAATTTAAGAGTGCATGGGTTACAAAGCTGAGAATCTGTTTAGAAGCACTTCATTTATTTTAAAGATGTGGCTTTGGCTGAAGGGTTGAGCATCTGCTTTACATGTAGAAAGTCCAAGCTTCCACCCCCAACATCAAGGCTCCAGTAATAAGTGATGTGAAAGGCTGCCATTTGAGAGACTAGCAAGCTGCTACCAGTCAGAATGGGCAACACTGACCTGGATAGATAGGGTTGCCAGAACCTGGTCGGGGTGGGTTTTCCCCCAGTTTCAGAGGCCCTAATCTGCCACCAGCCAGCTGGCCAGCAGGGGAACCCCCACCCCCAAACAGACCCCTCCTGGGTCGACGTTGTCAACACGATTGATGTCATCACACCACACGTTGACACTAGCATTTTGGCGAGAATGCTAGAACATCAATGTGTGATGTGCCCAGCGTGATGACATCACTTCTGGGTGATGTCATCATGATGTGAGTGCAAGAAGATCCCAGGATGGAGCAGGGGGTCCCCCAATAAAAGCCAGGTAAGATCTGGCAACTCTATGCATAGATGAATGGTTTGATTTGGTCTAAGACAGCTGCATGTATTTAGAAGTTGCACACTAACCCCCCCCCAGTTGATTCAAAGTGTTTATTTTAGAGCAAGGGAAGAAGAACAATGCTGTCTATTTGGAGAAGAAGAAAAAAATATTTAGTTTTCTGTCAGAATTCTCTACATATTCATTTCACACCAGATCGGTCTATTTACAAACTCGTACTTCCTTTCTTACTTGAAATGCTTCAAATCTCAAAGGAGAATGCAAAGTATCATTAGAAGTGCAAGCCAGAAATCACATTGAGAGTACTATAGCTAAATATTTGGCTGCCTTTGTTGGTCTAGCATCGTTTCCTTCCTACTTGAAATAAAACATGATGAAAATTAATTAAAATAGAATGAAGAGGGTGGTAGTCTGTGTGTTTCAGTGGCAACAAGCTTGTGGCAAAATCAAGCATTTTGGCTTCCCCCAGTTTTTTAGTGTTTTTACATGATGAATCGTTATAATTTTCCTCATCAAAAATGCTCCCCACACCTACTTTGGTGGCGGGAGGGCAAATGGATCCCCAATGTCACATATCATTATACACAGTAAAAAAAAGTCCACCATGTGATGGGTGAATCAATCCTCCAAGGCCAAACCAAGCAAAAACTGAGTCACGGTGCAATTCTGAGCAGTTACACCTCTCAAAGCCCACTGACTTCCAGGGACATAGCAGGTGACAGTGTAATCCAAAGCACAATTATGCCCCTCTAGCTCTGAAATCATGGAGATCTTAGGAGAGATATTTTTTTCTGCCAAGAAACCGAACAGGGTGCAAGTTACTTTCATTTACTTTCTTATAAACAGGATCATATAGTTGCAAAACAAATACTCAGATCGCTCAATATTTTGCACTGCCAGTTTTCATTATCGTACTCTTTTATTTTTCCTCAATCTGGCCATGACCAACATTCTCTACTAATATATATATATTTCTAGAACAATTGTGAATGTGGAGTGCAATTTGACCTCGATATATCTCAAAAGATTTGAGATCACCTAGCAAAAGTTTGAGCAACAAACTATTACTGCTGCGACTGAAGAAGCCAACAAAGTAATTCTCTCTCTCTCTCTCTCTCTCTCTCTCTCTCTCTCTCTCTCTCTCTCTCTCTCTCTCTCTCTCTCTCTCTCTCTCTCTCTCTCTCTCTCTCTCTCTCTCTCTGCCAGAGAAAGCAAATGGGTGGAGTTCTTTTTGGAGAAACTGTGTCTCTTTAATTCTCCCATCTAAAGCTTTTTGTTCCAAAGTACAATTAATGTCCATTCTGTATGGATCCAGTTTTGCCTAAGTCCACTTTGCTCACTGTCCTCAATGATATGGACAAGAGTGTCCAAACCTTTTGATCTGAGGCTCACGCTGAGATACAAAAAATATTTGTATTTAGTGTGAGCCTTGGATCAAAAGGTTTGGCAGGGTCGGGGTTAGGGCGGGAGTTCTGTGCCACTTTACAATGACCATTGTCTGCCTAGAAAATCAGCACCCTGTCCCCTTCATAGGTCATAGAATGGCTGGGATGTATGTAAGGCATTTACTTCTCGGTATGCTATTGGAGGCATGGATCAGACCTGGGCATTCATCAGCCCCTAATATGGTCATATTTTTGCTTTTTAATTATCTCCTTGCATTCCAGATGAAAAGTGACCATGGGCCAATGGCGGCCTTCAGGCTGCAGTTTGGATACTCCTGTCTTAACATTCTACTACCTCCTTCTCTTCTTGTGCCATCCTGCACATCTTTTTTTGACTGCACACTGTAGTTTGATTAATTTATACCTCACCCTCCCCGCTGAAGCAGGCTCAGGGTGGCTTACAAGAACAACATAAAAATTGTAATAACATAAATAAAACCATCTAAAACAGTTCAACAATTGATGGTACATTTGAACCAGTAAAGCTGTTGTTTGTGCTTGTCCTTTGAGCCAAAATTGTGATCACGTCTTAGTTTGCAGTTCTGGTTTTAGAGGGCAAGCATGAACTGGTTTGAATATAACCACAAACTACACTTTGTCACAGAAGGGAGAGAATTTCAGCCTATGAGGAGAGGGAACAGGGGACTTATATGGTGTGTGAGCCAGAGAGTTTTGTGTTATATATGAACAAATCATAGTCTAAGGATTGGATACAGCCAGGTTTTTTCCTTCAGTGTCACCCAATACCCCTCCAGTCCCACATGGCTTTTGTCCCTGCAGCTCCCATGATCTTCAGTGTCACCATTTGGTGGTCAAAGGGAATTCTGTCCTCGCTCCCTCTTTCACCAGCACAAAAACTGGTTGGATCCAACACTCAGTCTTGTCAAATGTAGTCTGGAATCTCATTCCATAGGTATTTTGTTCATTCAGCACTCCAGGGAAATAACGAGTGTTGCCTTATGCGACTCCTTGGGATCAGCTTGACAAAAACCATTTTGATTTTGTGACAGGCAGACGTTAAGTTGATTAAACATATGATCTTGAAGGAAAGTGTTTCTGGTTTATGTTGCTCATGTTCATAGAATAAGCTCTTTTTGGTTTTGTAAAAAATTTACTTCCGGGGGGGAGGGTCCAGTTCACACACTTTCAACTCTGTCCTAAGCAGCGTCCTCTAAACCATCTGACTTCAGTGGATGGGTATAATTTGTTTAGGATTGCACAGTAAGTGGTATTCCTGCAGGTTTCAGTACCAGTGTGGAAGGTGGCTGTTCCTGGCAGGCACTCATGTGGACGTGTTGAGTATATGGCTTGTCACCCTCGCGCCTGACCACCACCAAACAAGACCACTTGCATGGGTCCTTGGAGCAGCCACTCAAGAGAGTTCTCTTTTCCTTTTCAGAATGTTTTTATGTTACTCATTTCCAAGGATGGCAGCTTCACAGCTTTATTATGGATGTAGCCATGCTGTGCTTCAAAAACATAAACTGTCCATTTCAGCACCCGAGAGCACAAATATTTTCCTAATTAAAAATCACCATCTGAAATAAATGTAACAATTTTCAGAGCCTGAAATTAGGAAAATGGAAACTCTAGGAAAAGCGTACAGGAGAAGATGGAGGTCTGCAGCTGTACGGATTACGCATACCTAGCTGCATTAGCTGGTGTAATCTAGGGGCTTGCAGCGGGTCAAGTCGGCAGGGTTTACTCCCAGGACTGTGTTCTTAGGATGACACTACAAGTCTTGTTGAACTGATGGCCCTTTTTGGAATTTTTAGAAAGCCGCCGCAAAACGAGATAGACCAAGATGGGTAGCTGTGTTTGTCTGCAGCAGTAGAAAAGAGCAAGAATCCAGCAGCACCTTAAAGACTAACAAAATATGTGGCAGGGAAGGAGCTTTGGTGAGATACCTAAGATACCTGAAGAAGTGAGCAGTGACTCACAAATGCTCCTACCCTGCCATGTATTTTGTTAGTCTTTAAGGTGCTACGGGACTCTCTCTTTTCCACTCCCACAAAACGAGGCTTATTAACCTCCAGGTGGGGTCTGTGGTTCCCTTGGAAGTACAGTTGATTCCAGTGACAGCTTCTGAGGGTTGACCTGATAGAATCACATTCCTGCTGAGCACCCTCCCCAGGCACTGTCCCCAAATTCCCAATGGTGGCAAGGCAGGCAGAGTCAGTTTGCTCCCTGCATGGCTGTAGGGAGAGGTTGCCAAGCCCATGCAGGCCCAACTGAGGATGCTTGGCTGTGATGTGCTTGCCCAGGATGAGTGTAATGCTTGACAGCAACCAAGGGTTGCAAGGACTGCCTCGGCAAATTTTAAGGGTGGTGCCTGGTAAGGGTGGGGCTTGGGGAGAATGTGATGTTAATTCTAAGAGACATTCTAGGAATTTCCTTCAATCTCTGTGGTAAAGACAATAGAGATGTGTGAAATTCCTGGATCATCACTACAGAGGCATTTTTTTTTCTCCCGCTTCTCAGTTTCTTGAGGGCAGGGGATTGGTGCCAAGGGTGGGGTTTTTTATCTACCACATGTGGGCAAATAGCAAGCTTAGAGCAATCTGAAGCTCTCTGTTTCCCCCCCCGTTCTACTCAGGATCCTATGGATTTTATCCTCAAGACTTGAGAAGCAAATGGGTGCTTGGAAACATATTAGTGGGCCCCATGGTACCCCAGGGCACCACTTTGAGGATCACTGGTCTAAGAGAATGAGCTATACGTTGCAAGGTCACACGTTCAAATCTCATCTCGGTCAGAAATTCACTGGATGGCCTTAGCCAAGACCTCTCTCTTTCTTAACCTGTGTCTACCATCCACAACATCAGGATAATAATTTTGGCTTAGTTTACAGGACTGTTAAAAGTGCAAATGCAAAGTATTATTAGTCTTGGTCATTCATCTGAAGATATCTTCTGTTCTTTGGATGAGTATTGAACAAAATGAGTTTGCTGGATTGCACCCAATATAAAAGGATGTAAAGGCAGGCAGAACGAATGTTCTCATGATTCACAGTCTGCCCTAAAGTGCCCTTTCCTTTGTGCAACTATAACTGGAATGAATTCTCCTCAAAAAAATTTGAGGGAGTTGCAGTAGAATGACCCCATAAGCTGCACGGTAGTGAAGTGCAGAAGGGAATTAATTCATAAATTGTCCTCCAAGGTATGGTGTATTTGTTCAATAGTGTGTGGCTCTTCAGTTAGCCAAGACAAAAGCTTCATTGTAGGGTTGCTAGGTTCCACCCTGATGGCCAGCAGGGGTGGGGGGTTAGGGGTGCCAGCTCTAGTTTAGGGAACTCCTGAAGATTTGGGGGTGGAGCCTGGGGAGGACCTCAGTGGGGGTACAATGCCACAGAGTCCACCATCTAAAGCATCCATTTCCCCTGTAGTCTGGAGATGAGGTGTAATCCTGGGGGATCCCCAGGTAGAGTTACCAGGTCTGGGTTGGGAAGTACCTGGAGATTTTGGGGGTGGAGCCTTAGAAGGGTGGGGGTTGGGGCATAATGCCATAGAGTCCAAGTTGCAAAGTGGCCATTTTCTGCAGGTAAACTGATCTCTGTTGCCTGGAGATCAGGTATGAAAGCAGATCTCCAGCTACCACCTAGAGGTTGGCAACCCTATCCCTAGGTCCTACCAGGAGTCTAGCATCCTGACTTCACTCTAGTTATTTTTCTGTTTGATCTTCAAGCAGGTTCCCATAATCGCACCCTCAGTTTACAAATGCAGCCAGACCAACATGCTTGTGCTTCTTGTGTGTGTGTGTCTTAGTCATAGAGTGATTTAACTGCACATAACTACTTTGGACAAATACCAGGCATTTCCTGGCTGTTTTGGAAAGTAGACTCTGATCTAATTGTCTGGTAAACACTGTCTTGGACCTCTGGCAGTTTTTTGATAAGCTCAGGCAATACTACCTGAATTACTGTTAGAAATGAAATTATGAAACAGTTAAGGTACATAAGCTAAGGAAGATTGTGCCACATTGTGTTCTGTAATGTTATTTTTTGCATTCCCTTTTTGCAAAATTTGGATAACTTAAAAGCTAATTTACTTGAAATAGTACATCAATAGAAACAGGCTCTGAAGCCCCTGCTAACTAAATAAAACTTCTACAAGGTATGTAAATGTCCTCTTTATTTAACAAAAGACATTGGAGGGAACACACAATGTTTACTTGTAGAGAAACATCCCTTTTAGCAGTCTGGATGCTGGTGGTTAATGTTAGATTCTACAGAATCATTTTAGTTCATGTGGCCTGGCTCATGTATTTGCACGGACTACTGATCTGTATTTGTAGATATATTTATGGGAACCTACAGCTTGTTCTTGCTCAGCATCCCCATTTATGTCAACCCAAAGCCATACACGGAAACAAGGATAATGCATAAAAGAATTCCAGTTTATACAAAATAAAACAACACTCCAGTTGTACCCTTTAAGACTAACAGAATTAAACCCAGCATAAGCTTTTGTGATCCAGAGCTTTGCTTCATCAGATGCACAGGACAATGGATATACACAACAGGAAGGGAGAGGGATAAAACAAAGGTGTGGTCACACACACACTAAATAATCCACTTTCAGTGTACTTTCCAGCTGGATTTTACTGCGTGAACTGGTGAAATCCAGTTGGAAAGTGCATTGATAGTGGATTGAAAGTCGATTATTTAGTGTGTGTGACCGCAGTCAAAGAGAAGCGGGTTCTTGCTTTGATCCATGGATGGACTCATGCTTAACTCATATAGTGTTGTCTGGGGTCTCTTGATTTTGGTGTATGTGAAAGCAATTGCATGGATGTTGGCCTGTCAGTTTCTTTACGTCCTATTAATTGGGTGGTTAGCATATTTGCTTCCATGAAACTTAGGAGACAGGGAGTAATAGGTGACAGGAGGTCTACTAGGTGCCTTCTGTAAACTCTGTGCGGAATGGTTCCTTTGACAACTAGAACTGTTTCATTAAAGCTGGTACAGACTTCTCATCCTTTTGACATCCAAATAAGGTCTCGACCTACAAATCAAGATCTGCCTCCCTCATAGCCCCCATGGAAATGTTGTGGTAGGCCTTTTATTCCAAAGAAAGCAAAAAGGCTCCCCCTATTATTTATTTATTTATTTGGGGGCTTGCGGCTTTTATACAAAGTCAGAAACAAAAATTAGAAGTCTGGTCTCCAAAGCATGATCTACAGCTCATTTTTTGCTTTGAGCATAAACTGACATGATCATTTGTAGAACACTGATACATTTCTTTTTCCAGACGGGTTGCGATCCAATTTGTTGTGTGCTAGGCATTCTTGACCTAGGAGAAGTGCTTCCTTTGATGCCAAGATAAAAACTTGACTTTACTAAAAGGAAAAACAAAACTTCTGTAGCCTTTTGTCTTTCTAGCTTTGTTCTTAGCCCACTCATATCAAGGAAATTTCATATATTGAACAAAAGGTTCTATTCTAAGGTTGCTGCACTTGCATAATTTTACATAATTTGACTTCTAAATTAGTGGTTCTCTGTATCTATTTCTTTTTATTTTAAAATCTGGGATTTTCCATCAAAGCATTTTACAAGTTAAATAGCTACCTTCTCACTTTCTGGATTTGATTACAAATCTGAAGGCATGATAAACATGGAGAAAAATAGAGAATGCCTGTCAGGTAGTAGTAATAAGCGGTAGACCATAATGCGGATTAAAAAGCAATATAAAGATAAAGCTTAAAGTCAGAGTAGATCTGTCATTATTTTGCAGGAAATTGGCTGGCAGTCGGGAGTACGCCCAAATCCAGCTGAGCGGGCATACCAGAGATCCCTCCCATTATTATTGGTATTCAGATGTTGTTGGTTAACAGGGAATGGCTGAACTGCTAAAATATTATGGAATGTTTGTGAACTTTCTGATTGCTCAGGGAAGAAAGCTGCAAGCCACAGCATGTCTGGGTCCAGTTATTGTGAGATAGGAGGAAAGCTATCCTTTAGGTTAGTTTTACAAAGGTCCTAGGGGTCAGATGAGTGAGGCAGATCATGCTGCAGACTGAAGAAACGGAAGGGAAAGACTCCTAGCAGACAGGATACGAAAGGGTCAGGGAGCAGAGAGAAGATGTTTGTTGCCTACTTCATGATATTTTCTCCAGACCTGTCCATTTCCCCCCTTTGTCTGCTTCACTAAGCTCTTAGTCCTTATGGAAAAATAAACAACATTTCTGAAAGAAATGCCTTGGAATTAAAATCCTTGACCTTATTGGATATAAAATATGGTGTTGAATCCCATCTGCTTTTCACTCAACCTTGTCCAGTTCCAATCCCCTTATGCAACTCCTGTCCCACGTGGTTTGTCTGCCACCCCCGAGCAAATGGGAGCTCCAAACTACACGATAACAGTGATTTGGCAACAGGAGAAGCATCTTTGGAAGCCAGTCGGCCTTAATCACCATAGATGTACCTGTTGTCGTTGCAATATAATTTTTTGCCATTGGTAAAGTTGGCGTTTTTATCTTCACATCTTGTTAATGGTCTGCCTCTGTTTTAGGAATAGCTTTTAATGCTGTTCAGTGGCTTGTTTTTAATATGGTGACCTTGTTCTAATTATAAGTCCCCTCGAGCAGGACCCTGAAGATGCAGCACAGAAATATCCTAAACAGATAAATTCTGTACAACAGAGAAGCATGCAATGGAGCATTGGCCTTAGACTGCAATGCTGACTATGACTCCATGTATGGTAATGCCGTAAAAAATCAAGGGGAGCTTTGGACACTATGAGCAAAGCCTCGTATACTTGCATGCGTCCTGCTGACTCTCATCTTCAAGCTAGTGATGACTGAGGGCCCAACTACACTTCTGCATTTTAAAACAGTTTTTGTTGCTCCACATGTGTAGAATACTCAAAGTGGAACTGCAAAAATGGGGAAATAACTCCCACCCCAGTGCTTTTTCCACTCAGGAAAACAGTGGGGGTGAGGGAGGCAGGAGCCCACTCCCCCTGTGACTGCATTCCAAGCCTGTTTGCCCCTCCCTTTAAAAAAGCCATTCCCACACCTCCTTTGTGGCTCCAGGGAATCCCTATTGGGTCCAGGAAACCTTTAAGAATAAGAACATATTGTTTGGCCCTGAGATCTTGGAATGCCGCATTTATCATTGGTTCTTTAGCTGTTAATCAAGTGGGTTCCGATGATAGATTAGACAATATTTTGAGTTCTCTTCTTCTGTTTCACCTGTTAGCACTCAAGATTTATGAGGTCTCTGTATAAAAGACACTCTTCTGGGTCTCTACCTAACAGATCTCTGTTGTGCAGCTATAAAATGTTTATATACTGGCATGGAACGTTTGACGCTTGATCCCATCCCCCCTCCCATCTCCCCATAAAAAATCAATACCTGTACCAATAATATATTAGCTTATGTCCACCCAGTATGTTTGGCTTGTCTCCTTTGTTTCTTTTTTTGAGAAGAATTTGGATGGCTGCCATTCCTCTTTGGCCTTAGAAAACATTTCTTTCATGAGAGGAAAGGGGGGGGGAACCCAACTCCCTCTATTGACTTGAGTGTCTGCAATAAGAAAACTGTATTGAAGTCCTATAATTCTGATATCCTGGAAAAGGTTCACTGAACTCTGAACATAGGGTTGCCAACCTCCAGGTATGGAGGGAGGGCTGGAGATCTCCTGGAATTACAGTTGATCTCCAGACTACATTTATTTATTTACAACAGTTATTCAACTTCTGGAGAAAATGGCTGCTTCGAAAAGTGGGCTGCAGGGCATTATACCCTACCAAGATCCCGCCCCTCCCTAAACCTCGCTCTCCCAGGTTCCCCCTTCAAACCTCCACGTACTACTGAACCCAGAAATGGTAATCCTGTCTGAACATGTTGGAACTAGAGGCTTTGAGGAGCAACACTGAGCTCCAAATAAGCAAACAAACCTGTTTCTCCCCAAAGCCTCAGTGTGAAACACATTTGTATTATGCAAATGCATTTCACACCACGGCTGTTGAGAGAAATTTTTGGGGGGTCACCATAGCTACAAAGAGAAAGAAGATAGCCTAGACTGGGAGGGCAGTATAATGCATACAAGGCTTTGATATAAGCCATTGACTGCAGGGTTAAGAATACGGTGGGCAGCCTGCCCTGCCTCCTGGCTCAAATTGGAATTGACCCAGAAAATGTTGGCTTGGATTCTATATACTGTTTCCACTGTGTATGACAGGCTTTTTCTACCAACTGAGGGTGCCCACATAGTTTCTTATGATTTTGGGGAACCAGGTTTGTTTAGAACTGTAAACCTTCCCCTCAGTTACCAGGTGTCCTTAAGGTAGCAAGTGTAAAGGCTTTGGGTTCGCTGCCATGAGGTAAGCTTAGTGGTGAGCAAGAACAGGACTTTATGTAAATAAAGAAAATCTATTTATTTACAGGTTGTTTTTAAAGAACAGATGAGCAGCACAGGTCTCCAGGCAGTCAAAGGAGAGACTTAACTGAGGCATGTAAATTTAAGCTAGTTCTGGCTTTGGAGAGCGGTTCGAATTCTCTTTAATGCTTGTTGGTGCAAACAGGCTTTCACTGATTAGCCACTAGGTCGGATCCTTTCACACACACAGGATCCAACCCACACCAGCCTTTCCTTTCCCAAGATTCAGACTAAATGGTATGAGATCTGCTCATCACAAGAGACCGACCTCACAACTGGGTACTTTGTTTTCTCTCAGAGATAGGATTAAACTACTCTGCCACACCACCAAGCAGAGCTACCCTTCAAACCGTCTTCTCTTTTGCTGAGGCAGAATTAAAACTATCCCTGCACACACACACACACCCCGAGGCAGACCTAAACTCACTTCCTACTGTGCTCCCCTCAAATATTTCATTCCCCCTTTGAAAGGTGATTGGATGATGGAGCAGTAGTAGGCTCAAGGATGAAATGGCTGAGTGGCTGTTTTCCCCTTCAGGGGCAAGGGCAGCCTCCTGTCTGTCACAACTAGTTCCTCTGCCTGTTAAAGAGGTGATCTTCCACCGGTGGGGGGAAACAGAAGTCACTGGGAAGATGGGTAACTTACTGACATAATGTCCATACTTAGAAAGGTTTTTCTTTCCAGTCCTCTGAGGCTTCCTGAGCTTTAAGTGCCACTTCTACTGTTTGCTATGTTTTCCCAAATTGCCTCAAAATCTTGTTTTTTTGTCTTCACCATCTGCATTTGTGAGACATTGTTGGTCTTTTGACAGCAGTCCCACATGCATACAGCAAGGCCACAGTTTCCTTTCACGGGGCACATGAGCACTGCCACTGCCCTGTGTCCCTCCAGTCATCAGTGAATTCAGTTTTAGCCCGGTAATAATAAGAGTATGTTTGGTCTTCTAAAAATTCTCATGTGAGACTGTACCAGTGATTTTTGATTCAGTTTGAAAGATGATGCATTTGACACCCTGCACACTTGTGTTATCCCATGTCTGGATACTTCTAGCTCGCTTTATATCTTCCTTTCCTGCGTGGTGCCCGTTCTGATCTCTGAGCTTTTGAAGCAGTGAGGCTTCTATGAATCTTAAAAACATTAATCATTTGACGCACTCTTCTTCCTTCTGATGATTATCAGTGGATTTCTCTGAAGCTCTCAACCTCAAAGAAACTTTCAGTCTTACAGAGCAACCTGAAGAACTGAGCTGCTTGCGAAGTCAATGGAGTTAAACTTTATCTCATAAACATCTTTCTTTATGTTTAGTTGTACCAACATACGTTACTGATTGATCAGTTGTATCATAAATTATCTGTAAGCTAAGTCGTCCAGGAAGAGAAAGACCAACAGAGAAAGAGAGTAGTATTATTTCTCAATTCCATTTCCCTCCCTGGAGAACACTGTCTCATCTCTAAGTACATCTCTGTTCAGTCCTTCCAGTTTTAAATCTCCTCTTTCATTCTACTGATGAGGTGAGCTTTTAAGTTGAATTTTGAATGTAATCAGAACTTCAGCAAAATAGAACAATATCTGACTGCAGTGACTGATTCACAGGGGGAAAAAGTTCTATTATTCCGCTCACCCATACCTACAGGAGTCTCTAACACCTCCCCTCCCCCTTTACATTAGCTTCCCTACCTGGTACCGTGGAAGCAATTTTTACCTTAGCATAGGCACCCAGATTCATTCATGGATTTGTATGATCCAAATCAGATTCTAGCTGATTAATACAGGTTGCATGAACAAACACGTTTTTTTACTCAGAAACTGGATACAGAAGAGAGCAATGCAGAGGTGAATTTTGCTCCGGGTACACAGATGAAAATGCTATGTGTCAGTGGTATAGAAGTGTCACCAATAAGTGTATTCCCTGGGTTTAGGAGATAAGCCTCAGCAGCATTTAATATTTGCTTTCAGCATTAAGCATTACAGATCCACATTTTTCCTCTGGCTCAGATTATATACCTGAGCCAGAGATTGACTCCTTTACATTGACTTCTGTTCCCTCCCTCCTTCTCCTCCTCCTCCTCCTCCACCACCACCACCACCATCACCACAGTTTATTAGCTGCATCCAAGGTGCCACTGGGCACTTAGGAACCATTGTCCTCAGAAGCCTAATATTATATGTGCTTGATGTTAGATGTCATAAACCCTGAGGACTTCACTTCCCAGGTTGCCCTGGGAATGTCTTGGGGGTTACCAAAACAATATCCAAGAGACTAGGAGGAAAGCTAGGGTGATCAGCTAGTTGGATGCCTGCCTACCACTCTACTAGCAATCACGAATTAACTAGAGAGATAAGGGAGGAAGGGAGATGGGCAATGTCTCTTCAGTGCCCTTCCAAGCTTGGAGCTAAGCGGGGGCGGGGGTGGTGGCAAAATCCAAAGTGTGTGTGTGTTTTGCAAATAGCTTGCTTTGATTTCTTCCCCAGCCCTGCTTCTTGTCTGAGCTGGGGGCTGAGCATCTCTTGCTTGCGCAGTATTGTGCAAAGTCCCACCATTCAAAATAACTAGTTGTTAATGTCTCATGCAATTGGAACCTGGTAGCAGCACACGGGCAGTCATATCTCAGCCTAACCATCCTCACAGGGTTGTTGTGAGGATAAACTAGTGTATCGGGCAGGCGGGCGGGCAATGTACACTTGTCCTGAGCTCCTTGGAGGAAGAACAATGTAGACGTTTGGTAGATAGACAAACCAAGGCCTTTATTTGGAGGCAAGATCAAATGCATCAAGTTTATTTGGGCACAAGACACCCACCTCCTCTGCCTGCAAAGAAAAGAATACAAAAGGAATTCAAGTTTTAAAGACACTTCAAATGAAATGGGCTCATTTGCTTCTTAATAAATTGAAACACCTCAAATATGCTGAGTCTGCAGCGTCTGACTAATGAGAAAATGGAGGAATTGGCTTTTTGGATAGGTTCATTTTATTTAATAAATACATCTCTCTTATTTGTAATGTATTTGGAAATGGCACTATTGTCAAAATCGTTCATCTTCCGAGCAACTGCTCAGTGAATAGAAAATGAACATTTGCATATGGTTTATTTCAATTGTGCCTTGTCCCTTGTTGATGCCTTCAAATGGAACAATTCTGCAACTGTTATTCACTATATTAAAAAAGGGAGTCTACTTTAAATCCATTGGTTCGCAGTTAGCTTGAGCCCAGTCTACAGAATCCCTTCATTGTTCTGGTGTGACCCTTTCCCCATACCAGTTCTGTGCACCATGGCCTATAGCATGCACTAAAATTTGGCAACATGCATGTCAACCTGAAAGCCAGACATTACTGCTGCGGAGCTATCACCACCACTTTCTCATTAGCGGAAATTGGAAAGACTAACAGTAATTCCAGTAGTGGGAACATTAGCAAATTCTTTTGGTTAGATGGTGCTCCTGTTAGGTACGCATCTGGAGAGTTAGTCTCTTCCCCTCTCCTGCTGCTGCCTCATGGAACTGAAACAGAATGTGTCAGTGAGGTGGTGCCAGAGAATATATAGAAGATTTATTTACTTCTCTCAGTGTTTCTGAACGTAGTTCACTTTCTAATTGCTGTATTGTTATAAGGTTAACATCCTTTATTAACAGCATCTGTTTAGGGTTGGACTTCGATTACTTACCTGAATGCACACGGGTGGCAGAATTCCCCATTCATGACGTCAGTTTCTCTATCACTGAATTTTGATCTAGTTGTTAGTCTACTATGTCCATTTCTGCTGCTTATATTCAGACACCTTTCACAAAGATTTCTTTTGAAGAGTTGTTAGTTAACAGGGTGAAACTTGATCAATCTGTAACTTGGGAGATGACAGCTTGTGCGTTCTCTAACTTTCTTAATTACATTTTCTCTGATAACAAGTAGCATTACAGCTGCTGTCTCTCTTTGATAGAATTTGGTGTGATTTACATGTCTTTTAGTAAACAGAAAAATCAAGCAAAATGAAACAAAAAAGCTCCAGTGATAATTCAGGTTCCTGATGAGGCAAAAGAGACAGAGAACATGGAAGCAACACGTGAATGAAAGGAAAGTTCATGCTGCTAGCTACAGTTTAAGTATGGATAACACATCCATCCCTTTATGTGTTCATATATTTCCAGTTCCAATCCTGTGAGGTTTTCATTAGGCTGACAGATTTCTACGGAGTTTAAGATGCATGTTTTCTCACATAAGGTTTGATCCAACTGAGTGCTTCCGTAGACAGAAAAAGTTCTTTCCGTTAAGCACAAGTTTCCGGGTCAAAGGAAGGACGGAGGTGAGGAAGCCATTGGGTCCAAGACACAGAACCATCTGTTTTCACACCTATTTTAAACATGCTCAGTACTTAGGTGTAATAAAAATACTTAATATTTAAATAGTTTCTCCTAGCTTGAGTTACCTATTTTGCAATGGATGCTTACCAACAAATCTTCCCTGCCTGGGCTGTTCTGCGATGCTTAATTTTGTGAATATTGTAGTACTGCTCTGTCACTGTCTGTATGTGTGCTTGCGTGTCTTTTCCTGGCCAACAAGACTCGATAACCTTGACCTGTATGTGTAGAGCCAGTCCACCTCCTACACATATCTAAACAATCTATAAAGCTGATGTTGTGTACTGGTTGGAGTGTTGAACCAGGATTTGGGAGACCCAGGTTCAAATCCCCACTCTGTCATGGAAGCTCAGGGGGTGGCCTTGGGTGGCGGTTTTGAAGCTGGAGGCTAGGCTTCAAATGCAAGTTTTAAAACTTTGTCAGGATGTTTACACATCATCGGCTTGCTCCTTATTACTTGGCACTCCATTCTTATGATAAAGGGCATGTTGCTAGGGGAACCAAAGTGGGAGGAGAGAAGACCCAGCTTCTTCTAGGGCAGTAACTCCCTGAGCGCCAGAGCGGGTGGTAGCAAGTATTGTACCCGATCTGTCCAGGAATGATAGGAATGGTTAGAAAGGTAACTAGGTGAGGGAGTGCTGTCCCAGGGAGGGGCCCTTGACCAACCCCCACTTCTAGCCAGCTTCTGCTACAGCATGTTATATACATATGTATGTAACTGTTATCAAGTTGTAACCGACATATGGCAACTCCACCAAAAGGCTTTCAAGGCATGCAAGAACCAAAGGTGATTTGCCAGTGCCTTCCTCTGCAGAGTTTTTCTTGGTTTATTTATTTTATTTATTATTTCCATTTATATTCTGCCCGTCCCAGAAACGGGCTCAGGGGGGTTCACATCAACCAACAGAATGCAATCTTAAAAATAAGTCATGAGTTAATAAATAACAATATAAAATGATACAATAAAACAATTTAAAACATTTAAAGTGGACAGTGCAATGTATTAGTTCAATTCTTGCAGCTGGAGTAAATAGTCTGACGCCAAGCCATAATAATCTCATTCAGTAGCAGCCTACAGGTTGTCTCCCCTACCAATCTTGGTCAGCTTTTGAGATCTGATGATATTGGGCTATGCCATGCTGTCTTCCCTCCCCATGTTATGTGGATTTTGCTAAAAATTATTAATGAACTATCACCTGAGTTATAAAAAAATGTCAAAATGGAAGCATCAGAAGTGTACACTCACATGTGGACAACTGCCCTGCAAACAGGAATGCCAGGGTCCCAGTGAGGCAGGGATCTCCTACTCCCATCTCCCATTTCTCGCTGCTGCTCCAGTGGCTGCTGGAAGAACATTTCTTTCTTTCTTTTTTTTTAATTACCATTGGCATGATGGCATTACTTCACTTCTTGGGAAAACCCAGAAGTGACTTCAGTCCACTCTTGAAACTCACCTGAAAAATAGAGGTGATTTCTAGCTGATGGCTGGCAACCACATCTGTAAATGTGAGGGAATTATGTGCATGTTATACATGAATGCACTGCTGAAACTTCAGTTAATCCATATCCACACACACACACTTACGTAATCACAGAACAATGAAATTGCCAGTTCAAGGTTAGTTTGCTACAGGTGAATAATTCCAGTGTTCTTGAATTTAAGGTGCCTCAGACAAACCTGGATGTTCAGCTCAAATTTCTCTGAAGGGTGTTACAGTGTTGACTGCTTTTTCACTTTTCTCAATGGCCTGATTTCTCTGGAGACATCATCACATGCCTCACAAAAATAATGTACGAGGCTCACAGTTTCTGTAATGTGCAAGGAAATGAGAAGCAGTAAACACACACATATGCCACTTTCTATGTCTGCTTTGCCTGAGTTTCCTGAGTTTCCTGAGTGCTTGCAAATAGAGCTGTAGAGTGACTTATTTGCTTCTAGTAAAGTCTAGTATGCAAAGATATGAAGTTGTTTTAAGACAAAAATGGACACGTGTATGGTGGGGGCCCTTGCTCGGGGGAGACTATCTGCTTTGCCTGCAGAAGATCCCAGGTTCAACCCCCACAATCTCCATTTTAAAAAGATCAGGTAGGTAATATATTAGGCCTCTGCCTGAGTCTTCAGAGAGCCACTCTGTCAGGGAGAGGAGACCATACTGACCTGGATAGACCAATGGTCTGCCTCATTTTAAGGTAGCATCATGCATTCCTGTGATGATGCCGTTGGGATTAACACTCTGCCAACGCATATTCTTTTTTGCTGGGCCTATGACTTGCTGTTGGTTGATGAGGTCAAACAATTTGCAATTTGCAGCTCTGATTATTATCAGTGGCAGGTAGTATTGCACTTTTTTGATCACGGGCTTTGCTTCCAGCCATACCTGTTCATGCTATCCTTTGTTGTCATGGATTTAAGCTGTAGCAGGGAAGCAGAGGCGTGCTCTTGTGGAAAGCAGCAACCTTTGTGAGGTAAATTTGATGGAACTAAGGAGCTCCACTTAACTGCTATTTACTATGGTGTTTTACATAGCAGCATGCTGCTGGCGCTGTAGAAGTACAGTGGATGGAAGAATACACTGGATGTCGAGAAAGGCTACTCTTGTGGTGGGCCCCTCACTCTGAAGCAGCAGAGCTGTGTTGCAGTTCCAGAGCAGGAAGGGAGGTGTTCCCTGGCACTGGTGTGGAGCACCTCACACTAGTTTCCCATTTTTATTTTATTTTGTTTTATTGCTGATGTTCAGTTGAGCAAAAGATTCAAGCCATCGGTCTGTCTGCCAGCTCCTGGTGTGTATGTGGGTGGGTATGTACCTTGAACATTGTCAGATGGGGAAAAGAATCTAAGCTTCGGCATTTTATGCTTGGAGAATTGTGGAATCTGCTTCCTTGCTGTGATGCTCTCAGAAATATAATTAATTTCAAAGGGAGCATAGAGAAAATAAAGAAGCAAACCTATCATTTCCATTGTGTGCATTTCTGCAAGTTAAAAAAAAAATTATACCGCCTGTTCGTTTTTTGGTGTAGTGGTTAAGAGTGGTGTAGAGGTTTTGGTGTAGTGGTTAAGAGTGGTTAAAAGCCAGTTTGGTGTAGTGGTTAAGAGTGGCAGACTCTAATCTGGAGAACTGGGTTTGATTCCCCACTCCTCCACCTGCAGCCAGCTGGGTGACCTTGGGTCAGTCACAGTTCTCTCAGAGCTGTTCTTTCAAGAGGTGTTCTCCCAGAGCTCTCTCAGCCCCACCTACCTCACAGGATGGCTGTTGTGGGGAGAGGAAGGGAAGGAGATTGTAAGCCTCTCTGAGACTCCAAGTGAAGGGCAGGGTATAAATCCAGTCTCTTGTTCTTTGTCTTCTTTACTTGGACATTTCTCATGCAAATGTACTGTTGGATATCTGTGTCATTGCCACTACAAACTTTTTGGTTGGTCACAGTAGTACCCTACAGAAATGATCCCTCCATCTCCTAGACTTCAAGTAGATACACTAACAAGTTCAACTGATTTTTTAAAACAATTATACTGCACTTTCCTCCTTAGTGGTGACCCAGAGTGGCTTACAATATCACTCTCACCTCCTTCATTTTATTGTCACAGCAATAACTCTGTGAGGAAGGTTACTCTGTGAGAGTAAGATTGCAAGCTAGCGGGTTGGATCCTACCCCTATTCTACCACTCCGCTGAGCAAAGTTTGTTAGTTAAAATATTTATACCCCACCTTTCCATTTGGTTACTTGGAGGATGGTTGGATCCACCCCATTGGCTGTCAGTCAGCAGGAGAGGGAGGGGTGGGGAAAGGAGAATAGCATTGTACTGATGGAGTGATGTCTCTTCTGACAAATACCTGGAAGTGACATCACTGTGCCAGTGTGGCACTCTAAGTTACAACCATAGAGTTTTGGCCAGATCCTAGAGTGTTGGGCCAGTGCAGTGATTTTACTTCTGGGTATTTTCCAGAAGTGACAGTACAATGCCAATATTCCCCAGCATTTCCCCTTTGCCATCCAGTTGTGTAGTGGCAGACAGAGCAGGTGGAAGCCAGAGGGTTTCCCACTGAAGTGGGAGATCTGGACTCTCTAGCTGAGAGAGAGTGACTGGCTCAAGGTCACCCAGCAAACTTCCTAGTGAGTGAACCGTTGTCTCGTAGATCCTTGTCCCACACTTGACCACACGGGCTCATGATTTTTTTATTCAGGTTGCTGCCTTTTTCCTTCTTTTATTGTCAGTTTAGCAGTTGGCCTGAATTACTAGATTGGGTGAACATTCCAAATGATACAATCTGTTGTTGTGCATGTGTTTTGGCTTCTTGCAAATAAGAGGAGGGAACTGGTTTTCAAAAGAAGTCCCTTTTTAGTGCAGCTCGCTTAACTAACAATGCAGCGCTGGAAATGTTCCACAGTCAGCACCGAAGGGGAAAGGAGCTTGTGCCAACGGAACAATTTGAGTATCAGAAAATGAACTCTTCTTGAAATGTTTAAAGTGTTTAGCGGAATTGCTGCCTGAATCTGAGAATCTTCAAGCTTGAAGTGTTAATAGCCCTTATCATCCCTTTTCGGCATCCTGACTTCATAAAAACTAATTGTATCTCTTCCTGGGAGACCTCTTTTGTTTTGATTTTTTTTAAAAAGTAGGATTCCATCTATAAAAAAGACTTAATATATTACCTCTGATTCTTAGATCTTTGCATACAGCACTTGAATTGATGAAGAAGGCAGATGAACTGCCTGGATGTGGTCCTCCATGTGGTCTTGGATGTGCGTCACCCACAGGGGGGGGGGGGCAACCACTACTCACTGGAGAAAAGCGCACACACTGTAGGTCATTTTAATGATACAACACAAAGAGGGGATGAAATATGAGTGATGTGTGCTGAAAGATTAGGTCACTTTAATGACCTAACTGTGACCCTGAAGGTGACTGAGAAGATACCCAGTATGTAGGTATAAAAAACTGGGGCAAGCCACAACATATACAATGCAAGTGTAACTTAACTGTGGTTAAGATCTGCCTATGATCCCATAGTCTGCAGAAAAACCTTAGAAACAGCGCTTTCGTAGGCACAAAGCTGCTTGAAACAGCATTTAATTTAAACTTCCAGCAAAACATGCAGGATTGGAGAACCTTTCCAATGAAGAAAGGCTGAAGAGTCTGGGAGTTTTCAGTTTAGGAAAAATACACAACTAAGTGGGCGGCATTATATAGTTTTATAAAATTGTGTATGGAGTGGATTGTGTATGGAGTTTATCCTTCTTTCATATTACCAGAACTCGAGGGCACCCATTCAAATTGATGGTCGATAGGACCAGGACAGACAAAAGAAAATACTTCTTTACTTCATGAGTGTCGTCCTCACCAGGTTGAAGGCAAGTCCCAGGCCACAAAAGGTCTCTCAGTAAGGGTTTTAGGGTTCTAGTCCAAAGTTAAAGACCAGGGTTCAGTAGCATAGTCCAGAATCAAGGTCACGTCACAAGGTTCCAAGAGCTCAAACAGTAAGTAGTAGGTAGGGGGGTCTTACCGGAAGCAAGAAGGAGGCTCTGCTGATGTGCAGTGACATGCCTACATCACTGCCCACGTGACCTGGAATTGATGCTGTCACATCCAGAATGTCAGGGCGACACTGGTATTTGGACAAAAACTCTATGACACATTTGGCTTCTACCATAGAGTCTTTTACCCAAATACCAGGGAATCACCCCAAACATCCTGGCTGGGTAATAGGGCCTGTCAGCGGGGGACCCCCACCAAGGGGGCTGTTGCAAAGTTGATTGCACACTGATTGCAGCCTTATACAGGGAATATCCCTACAGGTGTTGCTTGGTCCCACGTTAGACTTCTCCTCACAAGTTAAGTCAGCTCCCTTACTCATGAGGAATACTAGGCACCAGAATCTGCCTCTCCTAGCAGTTCTTCAGCATAGGGAGGGCTCAGGCCTCCAGACACACACTCCTGTACCTGGGCCATGCCTCAGCCCTAGCCCTTTGCCTCCTCTGCTCCTGGGTGCTTTGGAAGACTGTGGTGAGTCTGGTTGTGGGTGGGTCCATGCTGGGATCTCCAAGTCTGGGGCCCCTGCTGACTCAGGGTGTGTTTCCAGTGTTGGCTTGGGGTCCCTTGGAAAGTTTTTTTCACTGGGAGGGTCTGCCAAGATGCGGCTTGGGGGCAGATTGTCCTCCTCCAAGGACTCCTCTTCTCATCCTAACCCAGGATGGTCCATGACAATGAGTAATTAAATTGTGGAATTCACTGCAAGCGGATGTAATGATGACCTTCAGCACAGATGGCTTTAAAAGGGGGTTACACAGGTTCATAGAAGAGAGGTCTGTGGTGACTATACAGTGGCAGCAAACCTGTGAATACCAGTGTTGGGAGTTAGTATCAGGTAAGGTCTCGATTGTTGGCCATTAAGGGCAACGGACCCATAGCCACAGTGGGGCATTTCGAGGCCACGCTCCCTTAATTAACAGCCATGCCAAACAAAGGAAAATAGCACAGGCAGCAGCAGAGGCAGCAAAATCAACAGCCACTTGCCTGCCCACTTGCCGAAGCCGTGCAGGGCACTGGCAGCCACCCAGGGTAGGAGCGGCGTGTGCAACCACAGCCGTTTTGATGTGCGTGTTCCCACCATCCCCCTGCCCCCTCGCATGGACTTTCTCTTCAACTCCTGCCTAACAACCCCTGCCAACACTGAGTTCCCAAAGCGCGTCCCCACGGCTTCCTGCCTCGCCAGTTATAGCCTTCCATGGCACCCTCACCTCCTTTTCCTTCTCAGCAAGCCCACAGCAGGAACCAGCCTCCACGCATTTGCCTGAGAGAGAAGGAAACTCTTTCCCTTGCCTGCTGCCCTTCTCTTCAGTCCCAGAAGGAAACCAGAAGCAACTCCTCCACAAAAAAAGGAAAAAAAACCCTTCCTCCTCCTTTTATTGTCTCTGTCATCCAATCAGTTGCTTTTGTTAGCCATGGACTTCAGGCAGGCAGCTTTAGTCCTGGCTCGGCCACTTTTTTCCCATTCCTGCACCTGACCCCGAAGTCCTTTCTCCTTCAAAGCTGTGCTGCTTTGAACCTCCCTCCCTTCCTTCCAGTGCCTTTGATGCTCAGCTGGGGTTGCACAAGGCTGGGGAAAAACAAAAGGAAGGGCTAGAAACAGGCTTGGAGTGGAGCTGAGGCTGAGTTGGGTGATAAGTTAAGCAGTGGGGGTAGGGCAAACATAGAAGCACACCAGAAGTGTCTCCTTCCCAGTTGT
The DNA here is from genome assembly GCA_029375565.1 of Gekko gecko. Classification (NCBI taxonomy): domain Eukaryota; kingdom Metazoa; phylum Chordata; class Lepidosauria; order Squamata; family Gekkonidae; genus Gekko; species Gekko gecko. The sequence continues at coordinate 36,363,711 of JAPDNY010000003.1, read as the reverse complement.
TGCATTTCTTTGACCAAGTCTGGTCTCCCGCACCCTAAAGACGTGGGATGCTACCCAGGTAATGTAATTAACTTTAATTTAACTGCCCCTGTAAAACTTAAATGCCCACCAAACAAAAAAAAATCCTGGCTACATGCCTGGTTGGGGGGGGCACAGCATTACGGGAGAATTTTTGTTTAAATGCAGCCTAATGTACTTACTGGAAGTTTATACAAGAAGAGAAAAAGGATAGTATTACTAATCACTGGAAACACTGTGATAAAACCATAGAGTTTCTGGAAATTCCTAGTGTTACTCTTTGCCAGTTCCTGTATGAACTTCTGGTAAATATACAAGGCTGTTTTAAAAAAATCACTCATACTGTATCTTGGAGTGGCAGCAGGCAATGGGACCTGGGGGGAGGGACGCGCTGCCCCCTCCGGGGGATTGGCAGTTCTATTATGGTACCTTTCAGTGGCAATTGAGTTTGTGTCTAAGTTGTTGGCATCTGTCCTCATGACATCTATATTAGTTGAGATCTATCTTCGCAACTCAACCAATTGAAATTATACCACTAGGCCCAGTCCATTAAAGACCCCATAAGATCAACTCCAGGGTGACTTTATAGAACATATCCATCAAGAAAAATTGCCCATGAAAGAAAGTCTGCCTGAGTGCACAGGTCGGTCTATTCATTATTTTCCTAGCTTTGCTCTTTCTTTTAGTAAATGTATTTGTTATCGTGACTCTTTCCTTAATATATTTTAGCTTTGCTTAGGTATAAACGTGGCCAGGATGGGTTTTGATTTCCTTTAACTATATACCAAGATCCCAAGTCTTTGCAATTACATTTTTAAAGAAAGTAATTCAATTTTTTATATCCTTTGAAATTTACTAGCTAGACCAATCAATCTTCCTGGAAGCATTAGTTTGGCTTTTTTTCCCAAGCAATACTCAAAGTAGTGCTGCTAGCCCTCCTAATATCATTCATTTTTATATAGCTGTCCTTTTTTTAAAAAGTACAGTAATTCTCCAGAGCTTCAATAATAAGTGGTAATTTAATACCTTTTCTCTGGTTGTATTTTATTATGGCTTATGTAGAGGCCTATATAAATATAGGATTGGAAACAATCCAGCCGAGCTCTGTTTGTCATGCCCAATGGGTTTTGGATTTTTTTTCCATTTCCAGACCATATTTATGCAAAAACTTCCACCACCAGGGCATTCTTCCATGAAAGTAGGGTTGCCAGGTGCATTGGACCAGCTGGCTGGGGATGGGGGTGAACTTACTGGAAGTGGGGAGGGAGGAAGCCGGAAATAAACACAACATGCCTACGTCACCTGGAAGTGACATAGGCATGTCGGGGGAGATGCTCTGATTTGCGGGCAAAACCTCTATGGCAGAGTTAGCTTTTACCATAGAGTTTTGCCCAAAAACCAGAGCATCACCCCTAATGTCACTGACGTACCTACCTCACTGATGTGCCTACATCACTTCCGGGTGATGTAGGTATGTTATGTTTATTTCTGACTTCTTGCCTGTTGGGGGGGGTAATTGGTAGGTGGAGAAGAATGCCCAAAACCAGGGGACCCCTACCCACACCAAGGGGTCTGGCATCCCTACATGGAAGTGTTATGTAGGACTACATCCTTAGTCAAACACCTCAAGATTGCCTACACACTGGAAACATTCAGAGCTTTTGAACCAAGCCCATGATTCCTATTTTCACTTCCAAACCAGGCAGTGTTGGCACACGTTGTGGGATACACAACATCTGTAGGTTTATAAATTTATAATCTGAGTATGTGCAACATTTGCAGATTTCCAGATGGCGTTTCATAGGTAGTCTCCAAATGCAAACATTTTAATGTACTGAATAGCAGTGAAACAAAACAGCAGAGAGCCGTGGTGGAAATGCTGCCATCTCCATCAGGAGACTCCTCTGCAAAACCACAATTGGAACCTTTTTTAGCGATAATGGTGCTAGACTGCTTTTGAAAAGTGAACTGTGTGTTGCTTCATCTTTGCATAATTAGACCAACGCTTTGCCTCTCTGCCCCCAGAGGAATTTAATTGTGGGCTGAGAACGTAAAGTTGTCGAGAAAGGGATTTTTAAAAAACACAAAATTATATATATATATATATATATATATATATATATATATATATATATATATATGTATATGTATATGTATATATTATCATGACCCAAATTTAATGTTCAAAAGTTTTAAGTTCCCCATTATGGGTTAAAAATGCATGCATCTAGACATTTAAGAAAATATTCCTATGTATGTTTTTGTTGTACTTTTAGTACACACCAGGCAGTACTTTCTGAAACATTTTCTGGGCAAGGGAAGAAGACTGGCATTCTGGGAACATCTCTTTGCCAGCCGAGTGAGATCTGAACTGAAATGCTATTCTTCCTCTGTTTTAGGAATTTAACCTGAGAGTGGCTTAGAAGTATGTACCTTTGGCATGGGTTGAAAGACCAAAGGGGTCTTAGCCCTTGGCTCTCAGCACATCACTCATGGTTTGTGGCTCTGTGGACCCGGGACCATCTCAGGACTTGGAGTTGTCTTGTATGTTTTTCTTTGTCTCAGTTATCTCTCTCTGTTTCTTCATAAGTTGCTTTGACTTCCCAGTAGAGATAAAAGTGGGATAGAAATACATAAATATAAATTACTAAATAGTAGTAATAGCACATAAAACCTCCCCTTTAGGGGAGGGGCCATGCATGCAAAAGGTTCCAAATCCAATCCCTGGGATATCCAGGTAAAGAAATGTAAAACATCTCTACCCGAGACCCTGGAGAACTGCTGAATGATTGAGGGTGCTTATAGTTACAGTCTAGAATAAGTCCTGTGATGGCTGCAGTGATTAAGATCGGATTGGTGCCTCTTCCTGGTTTTATATTAAAATCGGTCTGCCTAGTGCCTACTGTCTTTGAACAATCTTGCTTTTTCTGTAGATCTGAAGCAAGCCACAGTGGGGGGAAACAGCAAGTCCTATATGACCTTATCACTGTGAAGTAATCCCAATCAAGAATTAGAAGAGGACTGTAGCCTTGGGTTGTGAAACATCTGTAAGTTGTTGATGCCAAGAAGAACACCAATGAACTGGAATCAAATTGTAAATAGGGGGGAGTTTGGCCAAAACCAGATCTTTGTGCTTCATGGGCTGGTTTAGAACACAGTCTTTAGATTGGAAAAAAATCTTGAGATCATTGGTCACTGTTCCCATGAGACAGAGTTACATATTTTCCTGAGAAGACCTGCATTCCCCACCAGGGTTCTCCTTGGCTGTTATACATTGTTCTGCTTACTCCCATCACATACAAGATTTCAGCTCTCTCTCTTGCATATAGATACATCTCAGAAGCATGATGATAATTCATCTTCCAAGATTTGCAGTGTGGAGGATATAACCTTGTTATCCAGAGGCACTGCCTTACTCTAAGGTAGCCCCAACAACAGGGGCACTCCACTCCTGACATGAACCAGAGTCCCCCAGAAGTCAGGCCAAAGAGGACACTCCTGGCCTGAACCACAGAGCTAGCCAAAAGCTCTGGAAAAGGGTCTCCATTTTCAGGTTTCACAAGGCAGCCCCCAGAGCAAACCTCCAGTCTTCCCCCTCCACCCAGCAAAGTGAACAGTGGTGAGTTCCATCGGGTATCTGCATTTCTAAAGCTATTCAGTAGCCACCTGGTAAACAGCCCTTCTGTCTCCAACTCTGCACGTAGTCCCTTCTGTGAACTGCTTTGTCTCAACACCTGCCCTTCCTGCCCCCTCCCACAGGATACCAAGATAACCAATAAAACATTCAACTTATTAACAATTCTTCCTGATGTCTATCAGGGACCCTATTCAACCTGCCCTGGCAGGACCATCAGTGGTCATCAGCCATCTCCAATAATCCCATCAACGCTATTGTGAAAACTTCATTGGTCACACCTAGGTCTTGCTCCTCCTGGTGCCACACCCTCTGGGACTTATCATTGGTCCAGGTAATCTTTTGTCTTCACCTGGGACAAGCCCCTCAAGGCCTCCCATTGGTATGCATTCTTTTCCCATGTCTATATTCTCCAAAACACATGGCTTGAGAGTGTGTCTGCCCCAGGATGCCAACTGGCAGGTCACCCCCAAACTCTGTTTGGGCCACAATCCCTTCTCAATGGACCTCTGTACATCTGGAAAGGTAGCTATAGCCCCATCAATGCTTTGCCCTCTTTTGTCTCTGATCTCTTAAGATCACCTCAACCCTTCCTTTCTTAGCTCTTGTGTGTATGTGTGATATTTTTATTAAATTAAGCTAAATGTATTAGGGATATTTTCTTTATTCATTTCATAAAAGATATTTCCTGTCTGTCATTTGTGCCATTTCAAGAAGGTTCTAACTCTGGTATAGTTGGAGTACAATCCCTAGCTTGCACACCTATTAAGCAAATGGTCTCTCAAGCTAATTCCCCCAGGTGTCATGGTTAACAACCTAGACACAGTAGGCTTGTTCCATTCTTCCTTTAGTCCCACATCAGGTTACCTTTTCCTCCTATCTGTCTCTCCCTGTTTCCTGGGCCCAGAAGACAGTTGGATTGGATGAACTGGTCGGACCGGGATTCCAAACATCTCTACTACAAAGACCTCGTTGTGATAGGATTGTGTTGTCAGAGGCATCTTACAGGACTTTTCTAGACTTCTTGCATGAAATTTCTCACCACAGCACACTGCTCCCCAGTAGGAATGTGAGTTCTTTTGGTTTGCCTGTTCTTTGCTTGGAAAAGTGATCTCAATGCCTCCAGCCCAAACTTTGTAATAAACAACAGTATGCCCAGACTTCGTAATAAACAACAATATGCCCAGACCTAATAAACAACGGATAGCCCAGGCAGCTCAATTTCATCAGGTCTCAGAAGCTAAGCAGTTTCAGCCCTGGCAAGTATTTGGATAGGAGCTCTCCAGGGAATACCCGAGTCATGATGCAGAGACAGGCAATAGCAATCGATCTCTAAACATCTCTTGCCTTGGAAACCTCATCAGGGGTTGCCCTAAGTCAACTGTTATTTGACAGACAAAAACAACAACATTAAAATCCCAGCTCACAAATCCCAGTAGAGATTGAGGCTGACTACTTATATGTAGATGTCCCTCAGGCCTTTGTTCATTCTAAACCATTGTGATGTCATGGTAACAATGTGGAAGAGGAGCAAATCTCAAAAACTGAATTTGCATTAATAGCAAATCAGCGCCTTCTCCTGCCCCCAAATTTCTGTTTTAGAAAAAAAATGCATTGATTTAAAGATAAACACCACAGGCCATGTGGATTTGGATTAAATGCACTATTCTCCACCACCACCCCTCCGAGCACAAAACATTTACAATATTGAACACGTCTGACCCAAGCAAATTTGGTGTAAAGATAGTGATTTGAAAAGGGATCATTTTCTATCTCCACCAGTAGAAGTATACGTCAAAAAGCCAATCAGTTCTGTTACAGACCAGGATGGTGGTTATGAAATGGAAGACACCTCCACTGACAGGTTCACTATTTATTTTTGACGTCTGGCTGGTATAATATTTTGCATCTTGACATATCAGAGCTGGCGGTCCCAGGCTGATTTCGATACATTTGTCATGCAACTATGCATTCATTTTGAATATTTGTGGCAATGGGCCAACATCTGGAGATCAGCCAGGATTCTCACATGCCCATGGGGCTCTGCATCAGAGAGCTTCGTATTTTGCATGCTGGGAATTTTCCTTGTTGTTGAAATGCATAGAGCAGCCCCCACCAAAAGATCCCAAGCTGTTAGATTTGAGGAGTGCTATTTGAAGTCTGGCCTTTTCTCCCCATGGTGCTTGAGAAGAGTGATCCTCCCTCTTAAAACTAGACTCCTATCATAGCTAAAAACTCTCTCTGTAAGGAGAAAGGCAGGATAAAAGCTTTCTAAATAAATGAAACCCTGCTCATTGGATTTGTAGAAGGTCATTGCACAGCCCAACAGTTGGCGAAACACCTTCAGCAAGCAGTAGATTTGGACTCTAGCCTTTTCCCCATCTCAGCATGGTGTAATGGTTAAGAGGCCCGGACTCTAATCTGGAGAACTGGGTTTGATTCCCCACTCCTCCCCTTGAGGCCTGCTGGGTGACCTTGGGCCAGTCAGTTCTCTCGGAACTCTCTCAGCCCCACCTACCTCACAAGGTGCCTGTTGTGGGGAGAGGAGGGGAAGGAAATTGCAAGCTGCTTTGAGACTCCTTGAGGTAGAGAAAAGTGGGGTATGAAAACCTCTTCTTCTTCCTCTTGCTCTTCCTCCTCCTCTGAAAACGTGTAACAAAGAGTTGAACTCATGAGGCTGCCTGATACTGAGTCAGACCATTGGTTCATCAAGGTCAGTATTGTCTACTCAAACTGGCAGTAGCTCTCCAGGGTCTCAGGCAGAGGCTTTTCATATCACCTACTACCTGATCCCTTTTAACTGGAGATTCTGGGGACTGAACCTGGGACCTTCTGCGTATAAAGCAGATGCTCTTCTACTGAGCTGCAGATTTCCTAAGCTGTATTTTCACAGACATTTTCTAGTCCCCCTTCAACTAAGCAAGCTGTGGTGCTTGTATAGGAAATGCTCTTGCTTTCAGAGTCTCACCTTCTTCTTAGGCTACTGTACTTTACAGGGTCTCAGAAGGATTGCCCTGTTCCTTTAGTGGCATCTGCCTCGTCCCCTGACTTAAGCTCAATATCCAGGTTGTAATTGCTTCCTGGTTTTCACAGCATGATTTTTTTTTGGTTTCCCTTACATCCCTTATCCTTAACTGCCCCACGTATTAGCCCCATGAGTCATCCATAGGTCAACTGATTGGAACACTGAAGAATCCATGAGGTCAGTTGTCCACCTGGCTGAGTCACATGGTGGTCTGCATAAAGTTCTCAGATTGAAATTTCAAAAATGGTTCTGCTGGGCCTTGCTTTATGGCATTTTGCAAAGTTACTTAAAATGAGGCTTAAAAAAAAATAGGAAACATCTGGCAGCATTATTATCTCTATTCACTTGGCTTATAAACAAATGCTACAAGTATATTAGTGCTGCTGATTCACTTACCCAATTTGCAGAAAGATTCCTTTTTATGTAAGAATTTGTTAGGCTATTATATGGCATTCTTTAATGGCAGCGGCATCTCAAATTAAATTACAGCTTGTTTTCACCTACAAATTGATACTTTGTTCAACATGAAACTCCAAGCATTTCTTGATTTGCGGTTTTAGATGAAGTAGCAAGTCAGTTTGGAAAAAGTAACAGTATTTTAATTAAAAAAAAATGGGGGGTTTCATTAGACTTCTGTCTTTCCTGTTGCATTTATATTGGGCCCCCTTAATGCATTTTGTCTTTATTCTCCATAATTTATTTATTTACATTATTAATACCTCACCTGTCTCCCCAAAGCAGCTTACATCGTTTGGTGTACTGCCAGTTTGGTGTAGTGGTTAAAAGTGACAAACTATAATCTGAAGAACCAGGTTTGATTCCCCACTCTTCCACCTGCAGCCAGCTGCGTGACCTTTGGTCAGTCACAGTTTTCTCAGAGCTGTTCTCTGAAGAGGAGTTCTCTCAGAGCTCTCTCAGCCCCGCCTACCTCACAGGGTGTCTGTTGTGGGTAGAGGAAGGGAAGGAGATTGTAAACTGCTCTGAGACTCTGAGTGAAGGGTGGAGTATAAATTCAGTCTCTTCTCTTCTCCTCTCCTCCATTTCATGCTCATAACAGCCCTGTGAGGTTGGTTAAACAGAGAGTATGTGACTGGACAAAGTCATCCAGCAAGCTTCAACGGCAGAATGGGGATTCGAACCTGATTCTCGAAAATCCTAGCCTGACACTCTAACCCAGGGGTGGCCAAACTTGCTCGACATAAAAGCCACATAGAATAAACGTCAGATGTTTGAAAGCCGCAAGACACGAACCAATATTACAAGCATGTTTTTATTTAAGAATATCCAAATTTGCTTTTTATTAACATTAAATGAGACTGCCAAAAATAAAAGCAAAAGGGGTAGAAACAGATATTGATAATGATATTTATTTGTCCAATTATATTTATTTGTTTGTTAATTATATTTATTTGTCAGAGAGAGAGAGAGCAAACACAAGAAAGGAAGGAAAAGCATGGCTCCCCTTTGCTTCCCCAGCCACCCTGCCGGGAGCCTCACAATATGTGTGAGCCACAGTTTGGCCACCCCTGCTCTAACCACTAAATCACACCGGCTGTCATTATTTAAAAAGCTTGTACCTTCCCTTTCTCCCAGTAGACCCAAGGTGCCACATATGATAATCTAAAAACAGCCAAAAATATAGAACATAAAAAGAGTCACATGAACGGTCTTCAAATCATCGACCAGGAAATGTCCTCTAATACAAGTCCTGACACGGACCTTTTAAATAATTCTGTCATGCGTTGCCTTCAGAACAGCTTGAGGGTTGGCATCTTTCTGACAACTTCCAGCACACTGTTCCCAAAAGGGGCAGCCGTAATAAAAGCCGGAGGTTGGGCAGACACAGTTCGTACTGTCCTATAGGTAAGAATAAACAGTACACCCTGCTGAGATGGAGCTGCTGCATAGCATCCTGATGTCTAGAGGCCCTTACCCTCTGTCACGACAACTGTGGTTTCTCCAGTCCTGCTTAGCAATACCTGATGACATGTACTTACTTACAGCCTTTCTAGTCCCTTCTTCTCCACAGGACTCGAGGTGCGTTACAAGAAAAGACCTTAAAAACCACAATAAATACATTAAAATGCATAATCATCTACAAGCATATACCTGACAGAATAACACTCTGCTGTCACAAGAAGGCCCATTTTTACATCATCTATGGATTTCCCACAATATGAAAGACTTCCTAACCTTGCTAGGTAAGCTATGGAGCAAGATGGGAGAAACATTTGGGCCATGTTAGATTTCTACCAGTACGCATCCTATCATATTCCAACACATCTCTACCAATCCTAGTAATATGCAAGATTGCCATTTTATGTGAATAAGGCAATGTGCATATTTTCCCTCATGTGTGTACCATTGCAATGCTCGTGAATGCACCCTGTTTGTAAACAGGTAGCAGTGATGGCCAGGAGTGCCTTTCACTGGCTTTGGCTGGTGAGCCAGCTGCAGCCATTCCTGGGCAGGAAAGATGGTGCATGCCCTGGTAACATCTAGATTAGACTGCTGTGGCATGCTCTGTGTGGGGCGGCCCTTGAAGACTATACAGAAGCTACAATTGGTACAGAGTGCTACGGACAGAATGTTGAGTGAAATGGGTTTATAGGGACCATATAGTCTTGTTCCATCTACTTTGGTTCTCAAGTTTGCTCCTGGCTGCAGTTCAAGGTGCTGATACTGACCTTTAAAGCCCTATATGGCTATAAGGACCGCTGTCTCCCATATCATCTTTGGAGGCCCTCCTTCAGGTGTCCCTTCCCTCTGAGGCTATATGGGTGGCAACCTGAGAAAGGTCCCTCTCGATCGTGGTGCCAAAGCTTTGGAACTCCCTTCCCAGGGAGGTTTGCCTGTCTCCCTCTATTGTTGTCTTCTGCCACTGGGTGAAGTGTACTGCTTTCTGAACCTGCCCAGTCATGGAAAGGAAACATATGCCTGCGTACTTCCTCCATGCATAGGCGTAATGCTGGTGAGCTAGTGCTCACATGGAGGCAGGAGGTCAGCCAATGCACTGTTGCCCACTTTGCCTCTCTGCACATGGAATGCACAAAGGGGTTTTGGGCTCAAGGCTTGTTACTACACGTCACAGGAGATCCAGGGAGATCTTGACATCGGGATGCTGTTTCAACATTAAGTGAACCGAACGAATTTCCCATCAATGAGTAGCAGTGCCCTGTGCTATGCAATAATAGAAGGGTTTCCCCCCTTCTCCCCACTCCATTAGGATGAGGAAATAGTTATTTTGTGGAGCCAGCACAAAAAAAATTGCTTTCCAAGATAGCGCAGTGACTGTGAGAACCAACAAAGAAAAGGAAACACATTATTAAGTTGGGGGAATTTGCTGAAAACCAAGCCAAAACACCAAGCTCGAAGTACTGTAATCTGTTTTTGGACTGAAAATAAAATTGTGTGTGAGTAAATGAACTTTAAAAATAACTCCATTTCAGAGGAATAGCTTGTTACAGTGTGCTGTTGCCGGAGTGCATTAATTTAAAATCAGTTTGACTTGACTAATCCGAGCATTCGTTGGGGGACGGGGGACGGAACAGGGTGTACGAACGGAGGAAATTGCAGTTAGCAAGGAGTGCTTTTAAATCCGTTTGGCAGAAGGAACAGCACTAAATATTTACAAACGGCCTGTATTGAAGATTGTGGAGGATACCTGAGCAGCTTTATTGAAATACACATAGAATCACAATCTATTTTATACAGGGTAGCTGGGAGTTGAAGTATTCAAAGGAGATGGGTAAATGGGCTAATTGTGATTCATCTTCTCTTTCCTTTGTACTGTGAGATTTCTCTGGACAGAGAAGTCTTCGGAAATTCGTGAAAAGGGAGCCAAGGCCTAGCTCGGACAGCTTGCCAGCAACCACTTCAAACTGGCCAAATTAGTCCTATTCTTTTTCATGTCAACACACAGTGTATCCACCAGTAAACTCTCTTCTGCTGTGTCCTCTTATGGTAGTCCTTTCTTCCTGCCAGTAATGGCAGACAGATTTTACATTTTTATGTATGGTTAAGGATTGCCAGCTCTGGGTTGGGAAATACCTGGAAATAGGGGGGGTGGAGCCTGTGGAGGGCGGGGCTTGGGTAGGGGTGGGACTTCAATGGGGTACAATGCCATAGAGTCCACCTTCCAAAGCAGCCTTTTCCTCCAGGTGAACTGACCTCTGTTGCCTGGAGATCAGTTGTAATCCTAGGAAATCTCCAGCCACCATCTGGAAGTTGACAACCCTAGTACTGTTTAGAAAAACGTGATTTTCCGAGCTCTCTTCACTACCATAGTTTTGTATTTATTTATTTATTTGCTTCACTTATGCCCTGCCTTTCTGCACAGTGAAGACCCAAACTGGCTTATATCGTTCTCCTCTCCTTTACTGTATCTTCACAACACTCCTCTGAAGTAGGTGAGGTTGAGAATGTGTGACTGGCCCAAGTTCACTTTGCAAGCTTCCATGGCGGAGTGGGGATTCGAACCTGTGACTCCCAAATCATTGTCTAACATTCTAACCACTACCCTACACTGGGAAAGAAGGCATGCATTTTTTTCACAAGGGGTTGCTATGCAGAGGGTCCCACCACGAGCTGCTGTGGCTCCGTCGTGGGCCGTCCCTAGGCCTTGACTAGTGGGATGAGAGAGTGGGGGGGGCTACGGGAAGTGGCGGTGCCTCGCCACCCCCACATGGCACTGGCAACAGCCCCGGCAGCCCTGGCTTCACACATCCAGAGCCGGACGGCCCCGATGGCCACCCATCCGGTTTGGCCCCCAGACCAACGGGAGCCGGGCTGAGAGACAGGGTCCAGGCAAGCCACCATGACACAGAGCCATGAGGAGTGGCGGGCTGGGTCGCCCCATCTGCCCCACTGCCGAGGAACAGCCTACCTCTGACAGCCCCGGCACCAGAGGCTCAGAGGTGGGAACATGCCTGACAGCTGGAGGGCCAGAGGGAAGCACCAGGGGCGGCAGAGACGCAGGGGCAGCCCATACCCATCCTGTGGCACTCAGAAGGGTGTGGGCTGAGGAAGGCACTGCCTGGACGCACCCATTGGCAACCCCGAGGAAAGTGTCCCGGGCCCTGACAGTCCCCAGCGTGGGAACCCAGCTTACCTCACTCCAGGAGGATCGAAGAGCGACAGAAGGGGAAACAGGAACCAAGTCCTGCAAGCCCTGCAATGATGCTGACACCAGCTCCTGAGTGCCAGGGGAGGCGGGACTTCCAACCTGAGCTTAAAGGAAGGAAGCCCCCAGCCAATGGAGCACAGAGCCCGGGGAGACAAGCAGCCAAGGAAAGCTATAGGGATCAAGAAAAGGTTGGAGGGATGGGCCAGCTATTGGTGGAAGGGAATAAAAGAGGGGTGAAAGCCTGAACCTGGGAAGAGATGAAAGGAGACTGGAGAGAATTGCTTGCTGGCTGAGAGAGATTTGGGGCCCCCCAGTGTGTATGCTCCTGGTGGAGAGTAGGCGGCCAGTGGTGACGCAACCCTGGGCCCTCTCCTATATCTGAGGTTCCTGACTATACCTCTCTGGACATTCCTTTGGCTGACTGGCTCCTAGCCAAGGTCGCCCCCCCGGCCAAAGCTGGACACGGAGCCTGACACAGAGGAAAGCAATGGCAAAGTGTCCCTGCTCCTCCCTTGCCTTGTACACTCCATGGTTGGGGTTGCCAGGAGTCAGTGGCAACGTGATGGCACAGTCTTCTTCTTTTGATCCTTCACCCTTGTGCATTGCACTAAAGAAGTGGTGGCTGGTGGAGAATCACAATCACCAGCAACTAGAAGAGCCACATGACAGCTGTATGCCCTGGACCCCACCCCACCAAATAAGCATTCACAGTGATAATGGATATATAAATCCCCAGAACCCAAAATTAGAAGAGCCATAGGTAGCATGTGAAAGAGCAGTGTGCGGCTGGCAGTCCACAGAGCGAGTGCCACTGCATTCAGGTCTGCTATTGTTGATCGGTGGACTTTGACTGCCCTTTCCATGCCATTACATGAGTGGAAAGCTATGCATCCACAATGGCCTACTTTATGATTTTTAACCCAATAGAGGTACACGGTGAAGCTTGTTGCTTGAACCTACTTCTGCCATGCACTTTAAGGCACCCCTTTCCAAAGTGGTCTGAGCAGGCCCTTGAGAGGCCTTTCTTTGCGTGTTATGAGTTCTCTCTCCGCCTCTCTTTTTTTACCAACACCCACTAGTCCTGCCACCCAAGTACCATAATTATGACATTCTGGTACAGTATTTTGTTTTCAAAAGGATCCTAATAATTTACAATGTGTTTTGCACTCCTTGGGGGGGGGGAAGCTCTTTTCATACTAAATCATGTCATTTTCAGATACATTTGATCCTTTCACAACAAATGGTGATTGTGTTTGGTGGATGGCAAAGCAGGACACTGCGTGTCTTTAGCGCCGAATAGCTATTTTATGCTAATACACAACATTATGGGCTTGAATTTTAAGTAATTGGAATAATTTTACCTGCTGCACCACTGGTGACATTTTCAAAAGAGCAAAACTTGAATAAATGGAATAAATGTTGAATAAATCCACACTGAATGAGGCACTGGAGATACAGTCTGTCTCTGTCAGCAGCTCTAAATATGAGAGGAATGTAAAAAGGACCGAGATGCAGGAGTAAACAGCATTCACACTGAGATGAAAGACATCCTTTTGCATGCACATATACATAAATATATATATATGTATAAATACACACACACACACACATATATATATATACATAAATTTTTAAAAAATGTATAAAGCAAAGGGAAAGCAGTGTGATGCTCAGTAAACAGCTCCAAAGAGGGACACACACAGAGGTTCCGTTCACATTGCTGTTCTAAACTGGATGCTATCCATCGTTGGCCCAGTTCTCAGTAAAGAGATACAGGGACGAATGTTTCATACAGCAGATTTCATTCCATTAATGAGCCATCTCTGAAGTGATCTGGCCATTTCAAACAGCGCTGTGCTTCCGCCCCACCTTGCTCTTTTCGCCACCTGATCTTCCTATTGGTCTAACACTATAGCGTTCAACTTAGAACATTAAAAAAAAGTTTGAGGAAGATTGGACGGCAAAAAAGGGCGGGGTAAAGCGAGTTGCTACTGGAAGCGCTGCGGACATGAAAAACAGCACACTGCAGTGGTTCAGAAGCACAAAGGTGAAAACGGAAGAAAGCAGTTTACCTCAAGAACGGCTCCACCCCGCTTTGCCAACTGGACACAAGTGGCTTTGTATGAAAAGGTAAATAAATTCTGTTAGCAGCCAGCTGCTACAATGGTTGTATCTGAAATGACGCACAAAAATCCATTAGCAACTGGCTATGAAAACGGATTACAAAGGTTGTCTGAAAGGGGCCATACACAGGTATCTGTATGTGTATACATCTATGCACACGTACATGTGTACAGTGTGCCCTTACCTGGATGGCTCAGGCTAGCCTGATCTCATCAGATCTAAGCCTAGCAGGGTCAGTCCTGGCTAGTACTTGGGTGGGAGACACCAAGGAAGTCCAGGGATGCTACATAGAGGCAAGCCTTGGCAAACCATCTCTGTGCTTCTCTTGCCCTGAAAATGCTATGTGGTGGCTTTGGAGTAGTACAGCAAACAACAGACAACTAGTTCCATTTGGCTGAAAGCCTCTTTATTAGCCATAACTGTAGGGCAGGTAACTTGGCTATTGGAATAAGGAATAACAATACTTCAGTGAACTTCACTAATCTGCTTCTAGTAACTTCACTAAGCTGTTTCTAGAGCTCTAGGCCAGGGTTGTCCTGGTCTGGTTCTGCAGATTCTTAGTAGGACCTGCACTTCTGCAGGCTGCTAGCAGGGAGACTGAGAAGAGAAGCATGGAGTCCCTCCTACTTAGGGTTGCCAGGTCCCCTTCTCACTTCAGCAGGGGGATTTGGGGGGCATTCCGGGGTGGGTGGGGATATCACACAACTTCCCCAACGTGATGACGCTCTGGTATCTGGGTGAAACTGTTTTTTTCGCCCTCAAACCATAGAGTTTGCCCAAATACCAGAACATCCCCACATGACATCCCCAACACATGGTGATGTCCCTGTTTAGGGGTGCAGTTTCCCCCGCTGGCCAGCTTGTCTGCGGCGGGGAGAGGCCCTTGAAATCAGAGGATCCCCCTCCTGGACCTGGGGGCTGGCAAGCCTACTCCTACTTAAGAGTATCTTCTTGACCTGCTAATGGTTCCAGCTTCAATGCCCAGCATCTCCAGTTCAACAAATCAAGTAGTAGGTAATGTGAACATCCTCCACCCAAGAACCTGGAGTGCAGCTGCCAGTCAGAGCATACAAGACTGACCTTGATGGACCTATGGTTCAATTCAGTCTTAGGCAGCTTCAAGTGTTTGTATGGCCTTTCTCATAGGGTTGATGTAACTCAAATGGAGGAGAGGTGCTCTGAAGAATGGCGGAATTAAATAGATGGAAAAGGAGAAACAGATTAAGATGAATTTTCAGTGTGGTGTAGCAGTTAGAATTCTGGACTAGGATCTGGGAGACCTGGGTTCCAGGCCCCACTCTGCCATGCTGCTTGCTGGGTGACCTTGAAGGGCCAGCCATTCTTTCTCAGCCTACCCTTCCTCAGAGGGGTATTGTGAGGGTAATATTGAAGTCTGAGTTGGGGAGGGGGAGAGAATTAAGTATGGTGCCCTGAGCTCTTTAGAGAAAGGACAGGATAGAAATCTTCTAAGTAAATAAATAACAAAAACAGGCCAATTTGTGAAGTTTAATTTAAGCTAGTTTGGTGTAGTGGTTAAGTGTGTGGACTCTAATCTGGGAGAGCCAGGTTTGATTCCTCACTCCTCCACTTGCAGCTGCTGGATGTCTTTGGGCAAGCCCTAGTTCTGTCAGACCTGTTCTCTCAAGGACAGTTCTGGAAAGAGCTCTGTCAGCCCTGCCTGCCTCACAGGGTTTCTGTTGTGAACATAAGAGAACATAAGAGAAGCCAATGCTGGATCAGGTCAATGGCCCATCCAGTTCAACACTCTGTCATACAGTGGCGAAAAATACCAGGTGCCATCAGGAGGTCCGGCAGTGGGGAGGGGAAGGGAAAGGAGTTTATAAGCTGCTCTGAGACTCTGAGTGAAGGGCGGGGTATAAATCCAATCTCTTCTTCTTCTCTTCTTCTTCTAAATTGGTACTGTTTCAGTGCTAAGGCAATGACTGTGCCAAAGTTGTTTTCTGCTAAAACTTTTTAGCAGTAGCAAAAACTAGCTTCGCTGCTCTTTTTGATTTTGACGCTCCTTTGTGGAAATGTGATAAAAAGAGGGAAAGTGGTGCTGAAGCAGCCAGCTCCAAAGGATATTGCTGAGGGGGATCCAGTGACAGCTAACATTTGCACAGCGTGGGTTTTCAGAGAAACCTTCTACCCAATCAACACACTCATTACAACCAGCAAATGGAAAACGCCATATTTTGCAGCACCCTAGTTATAACTTTTGGAATGGAATCAACGTTTCTACCACTGCAGTTAGAGTTTCACTGAAAATCACACTTTGAAATGTTTCAAAGGCGGAACAAATCTGTGAATGGAACAGAATATTTACCAGAAACCAGAAGATAGACATACTCCCCCCTCCTTGGTGGTAATAGACATCTGTTGGACTGTAGGTTGGTGGGGGGGATTTGGAGCCTCTGGTTCTGTATCGTAGGATTTCTTTATATTTTTAACTCTTACTTTCTGACCTTTTGATCACATTTTGTGAGCTAGTAGGAGTGGAACAGGGAAGATGGGATATAAATATTTTAATTTAAACAGGTAAATAGAGCAGAATAACAAAGAAGAAAATTGGCACGGCTTAGATAAGAGGTATTACTGGGACATCAGTGTATGCATACGCTACCAGTCCTGTTGCCAAATATATCTGCTGTTAAGACACTGGATTTTTCTTTTTAAGAACCAGTTCATAACCTTTCTTGCTTTGGCTGCATTGTTAGAAGTTGCGACTCATGCTGGTGGTAAAAGCCGTAAGCATTAGAAGAAAATGGGAGCTCACTAAAATAATAGTTGAGTTAAGAGCCATGACTTGGATGGCCCAGGCTAGCCCGATCTTGTCAGATCTCAGCAGCTAAGCAGGATGGGCCCAGGTTAGTATTTGGATGGGAGACCACCAAGGAATAGAACCACAGAGTGGGAAGGGGCCATGCAGGCCATCTAGTCCAACCCCCTGCTCAGTGCAGGATCAACCTAGAGCATCCCTGACAAGTGTTTGTCCAGCCGCTGCTTAAAGACTGCCAGTGAGGGGGAGCTCACCACCTCCCTAGGCAGCTGATTCCACTGTTGCTCGACTCTTACTGTTAAAAAGTTTTCCCTAATATCCAGCCAGTACCTTCACGCCCTTAATTTAAACCCATTACGGTGAATAACAGGGTAGCTAAGCAGAGGCAGTCAATGGCAAACCTCCTCTGAACGTCTCTTGCCTTGGAAACCCTACAGGGTCACCATAAGTCAGCTGTGACTTAATGGCGCTTTCCACCATCAAGAACCATGAGTTCAAATCCTGCACTGGCGATGGAGTAGGGGGGAAATCATGAGTAAAAGTGAAGCAATGATTTTCATTATGAGAACTTTGGATTTTCCTCATTTTGAGCAAGTGCCGTGTGCCACCTTCCAAAGTGGCCATTTTCTCCAGGTGAACTGATTGTTGCCTGGAGATCAGTTGTAATAATGGGAGATCTCCAGCCACCACCTGGAAGCTGGCAACCCTAGTACCCAGTATCACCAGGAACTTGGAAAGCAGAGCTGTGAAAGGGTTGTTTCCAGTCAAAGTAAAAAAAGAAAAATTACTGGGCTAAATGGACTCTGTAGAAGGCAATTTCATACGTTCCCCTGAATCAATATTTCAGCCATCAGCTTAGAAGTCACCTCTTAACAATACTCAGCCGCTTCTCTGGATGCCAACTCCCTGAGTTGGGAGCATTAGTAAGAAGGAATTGGAGGTGAAGGTCGTTGCCCACTTAAAGGAACATGAAATAGCATCATTAATCTCCTGGTGCTACGATCAATAAAAACTCAAACTCAGACACATCTGTGGCATCACAAAGAAAAGCAGGAACTAATGAATGTGTTGCCGCTTTGAGTAGGAGTGGAATACCCCGGTGGGTTCAGGTACCAGATGGAGGGAAGGTTGTTCCAAGAGGGTTGGAACTTATCCCAAACACTTCACAGTGATTCATATTTTAAAAACTGAGGTGATCCAAAGGCGGTTTGAGAGTGATCCAGCACTGGATCTTCCTTCCACTTCCTCAAACATAAACATTTTTTCTTCACATAGTTACAAAGTCAAATGTGTGTTTATGATTATGTATATCTGTAGAGCTATAGGTTCATTTTGGAAAACGGGGGGGATGATTCCAGGAAAATATCTAAATGGTGATGTTTGCTCCCTTTCCTTTGCACAGTTCCAAAGCCTGAACTAGGAATATATCCTTTTTAGGCATACTGTGTAGGATTTTTCAAGGCAGCTGGATATACCTGGAAGAGCATGGCATCGTTACTCAGAAAGAACACGTCAACGTTAGGAACCAGATGTCTCTTCCACCTATAAAGTAATCACATCCATATGATTCAGAAGGAACGTGCCCAAATTTGGAACCCAGTGAACTCTGTGTAGCTTCCCACATAAAAGTACTCATATCCGTCCATAGCTTTAGCATTCGGGATAATGTATGTGAGAAGACAGATGCACAGCTCTTTTCCCCTGAGGAAATGTAAAACTCCTCATCTTTCAAGAAGTGTGTGTAATCCTTCCTACATTATGCCCCCATGAATCATATGGTGCCATGTCCAGAGGTGAGCCAGGAAGCAGGAAGGCAATCCATCAGTGAAGCAGGGGGAAATGGAGAGTTCACTGCATGCACGAGTGATGATGAAGAAGAGTTGAATTCATACCCCACCCATCACTCAGAGTCTCAGAGTCTCAGAGCGGCTTATAGTTGTCTTCCCTTCCTCTCACCACAACAGATACCCTGTGTGGTAGGTGGGGGCTGAGAGAGCTCTGAGAGAACAGCTCTGAGAGAACTGTACCTGACTCAAGGTCACCCAGCTGGCTGTATGTGGAGTAGTGGGGAATCAAACCCGGTTCTCCAGATTAGAGCCCGCCACTTTTAGCCACTACACCAGATTGACAGTAGCTTCACATAACCAGGTGTATATGGAAATCACTTAGATTTCAGAGCCCTGCTCAAGGTGAAACACTATCGGCTCCTTGTGGCTGCAGTCCTGAAGAAACTTTCCTAGGAAATAAGCCCAACTGAATAATATGGGACTTTCTTCTGAGTAGTTTAGGATTGTTTCCCTTCATCACCTAATCTCTGTTGAACAGGGAGATGGAATGCCATTCTCGGGCTATCTCCAGTGGTGGTCCCGGAACTCAGCAGAAAGCAAGCCAACAACTTTCTTCTCTGACAAGCTACTGTGGCTTGCAGATCATAAAGCACTTGAAACGAATGACAGCATCCTTGTCTGAGATCACACTTTACATACTGCCGTGTGGGGAGTAGTTGTGGCCTAAAGCTCATTATTCACAATCTGGTCCTAGTTGAGTCCCTGGCACCTCCGGTTAAAGGATCACAGGAAAGCAAGTGTAGGGAAAGACCTTTATCTACCCAAGGTGATCCTGGGGAGCTGCTGGCGGTCAGTGCTAAACTAGGTAGACCAGATGAGAACTGACGTGGTTAGAGTGTAGGACGATGACCTGGGACAACCAGGTTCGAATGCATTTTTCTTCCATGAAAGCCTTCTAAGTGACCTTGGTTCCATCACAAACTCTCAGCCTAATCTGCCTTCACAAGATTATTTTGTGAGGATTAAGTGGAAGATCAGGGGGTAAATGATACAAAAAGCTGCTTTGGGTCCCCAATCAGGGAGAAAAGTGGGATATAAATTAGAAAATATAGATGACAATGATAATGATAATGATAATGATAATAATAATAATAATAATAATAATAATAATAATAATAATAATAATAATAATAATAGATTGGATTTATACCTCGTCCTTCACTCAGAGTAGTTTACAGTCTCCTTTCCTTTCCCCTCCCCACAACAAACATCCTGTGAGGTAGGTGGAGCTGAGAGAACTCTTTGGAGGACTGCTGTTGAGAGAACAGCTCTGAGAGCCTTGACTGACCCAAGATCACACCAGCAGGCTGCATGTGGAGGAGTGGGGAATCAAACCCGGTTCTCCCAGATTAGAGTCTGCACTCTTAACCACTACACCAAACTGGCTGTCCAAGTGGTGTAAGTTGGTAGACCAGTGATCTGACTTCCTGTGATGGAGGAGCCACTTACGTTGGAGGAAGTCTCCCTAGGCCGGAAGAAGGCTTCATATTTAGCAGAGTAGAAGGACAGGGGTAGGATCCACTCCATTGCCTAAATAAGGCTGCATTTCTGTGCATGCTTATGGGAGTAATGACTTATTTCTGAATAACTGTGTCCAGGATTGGGCTGCGTGTCTAGATTCTTCAGTGGATGAGCACTCAGGTAGGTGAATAAAAACTGTGCGATTAGGCCCTTTGTCACTCAGATAGCATCACAGAGATCTTGAAATACTTCACAGCTTCCCAGAGACTATTTTAGCTGCAAATGACAAAGGCGCTGATGATTGTGCTACTGTAATTTTCTGTTAATGAGAACTCCTGAGACTTCTAACATGAACTGTGAATGTACAAATAATTTCTTTTTCAGGACTCATGCCATGAAGTACCATTTAATTAGGTCACAATTGGAAGTGTTAGCTCATACCTCAGCCAGGGACATAATTGTTCCCATTTAATAACGTATATTTCAACACGGGAAAGTAAAAATCTCTTGAGCCATCGAGTTCATTTTACCTTAGAACACGAGCCTCACGAATGAAACATTGACTCCATTTTAGGGAACTTGACTCAACGTTCCTTTTTCTGTCAATGGCTGTTGTATACTGTGGACTTGACGGTAAAAAGGGCAAAGCATAATAAAATACAATGACACCTCAAAGTGTTACTGCTGACTCTGTCTCAATGATTTTTTTATAAGCAGCACCTATCAGGAAAGGTTTTCTTGTAAGTGTGTGAGAAGAGGAGGAGGAGGAGGAGATTGGATTTATTACCTTGCCCTTCACTACCCAAAGGAGTCTCAGAATGGTTTACAATCTCCTTTCCCTTCCTCTCCCCACAGCAGACATCCTGTGTGAGATAGATGGGGCTGAGAGAGCTCTCTTAAGAACTGCCCTTAAGAGAACAGATTTGAAAGAATTTATGACTGACCTGAGGTCACACCAGCAGCTGCATGTGGAGGAGTGGGGAACCAAACCCAGTTCTCCCAGATTAGAGTCTGCAGTCTTAACCACTACCAAACCGACTCTCCACACCACTACACCAAACTGAGAGCGGGAAGGGCAGAGGTGGCTACAGATTAAATTGGTGGTGGATGGAAAGTCCTTTCAAGTTGAAGCATGACTCACAAATGGCCTCCCATCCAAGTACTTACTGGGGCCAAATCCTGCTTAGCTTCTGAGATCCCATGAGATCGGCTCATCTGAGCCATCCAGGTCGGGGCAGAATTAATTACACAACACTAAATCTTTCATTTTCTTGTGTGGCATTTTTGAATATTTATTTTTAAAATTAAATTGAAATTAAAATTAGCTTTATTTTGAGAATTCAGTGACACACCCCCTCCCACACTTCCTTGAAACAATCAGCAAACATCAGGGGCTGTGGCAAAACTAGGACTGAGAATCAGTAGCCCTCTATAACTAATGTTAGGTACACTGGAGAAGTGTGGGCACGAATGCACTTGCCCTGCCCAGCACCACCACTGCCACCACCACCATTCAGTTGCTGACTTGTGAGTCTGGAGCCTCTGCACATGGATTCCCCTGACTGTGTTCTGGAGTGTTTGAAAAAGCAGTGGTCCTGATCATGAGGGTGGGAGATGTCAGATAACATGTACATGCTTCCTAAACACATGCATCCCATGCTCAAAAGCAAGCAGTTATGGGGATGGGGCTGCCACATTCATGGCTGCTCCCTCTCTATCCATGTTGGTGTCAGTGCATGTTGTGTTCACTGTAGAGGGCTACTGTGTAGTGGGTAAAGGGTGGAAGAAGAAGAGATTGGATTTATACCCTGCCCTTCACTACCTGAAGGAGTCTCAGAGTGGTTTACAAACTCCTTTCCCTTTCCTTCCCCACAACAGACACTATGAGGTAGGTGGGGCTGAGAGAGCTCTCTTGAGAACTGCTCTGAAAGAACTTATGACTGCCCCAAGGTCACATCAGCAGCTGCATGTGGAAGAGTGGGGAATCAAATCCGGTTCTCCCGGATTAGAGTCTGCACTCCTAACCACTACTGGCTCTGGAGAGCTTTCCATAGGCATGCAGCTTTTGGTAAGCAAAAGTACAATGTGTACTCCAACCCACAGAGAAATGTTGGTAGTTTTTGTCAAATAACGATTCTTTTATGAGGCTATTTTTCTACTTTTTTTTTTTTTTTTTTAAATCCAGGTATAGCTAATTGGCCCCATGAGCAAAAGCCAAGGTTTTTCATCGCTAATGGACAGAGGAAGCAGAACATGCTCTCTGAACTTTCAGAGGTTAGTCTCCCGTAGTGATATTACTGAAGGCCACACCGTTTAGTTTTGAAATTCCCCGATTTCTGACACGGGTTTTCCCCACTTGGGATGAAGGCGCAGTCATTTTTCTGCCCGAGCATCCAAACAAAATTTAATAGAAAGACTCCTTTTAAAATCTATACCTGTTCTTGATCATGTTGTGAACAAATAAAGATTATGCATAGGCATAAAACAACAGCTGAAGCCGTAAAAAAAAAGATGAAATTGAAAGGTTCACAGCAATAACATACAACAACAAAAAGATCAGATGAAGGGAATATTCCCTCCATCTCAATTTGCTGTTGTGGCCTTGTGAGAGCTTGGTGTGTGAACTGTTGCTATCAAGTAAGTGTGAGGTAAAACTGCAAATACGTGTGTTACTCGCAGGCATAGACGAAAGAACAACCAAAGCTATAATATTTAGTCCATCTCAATGTATGTTATATGGCGCTGATTACAATGTATGCAGGTTACTTGCAGATAATTTAAAGGGGCCTTAGGTCATAAAGTTAAGAGCTTAGCCCTGATTTATTTTTCTCTGGCAGGACAATACTTTAAAAAAGTGATTTACAGGTCCTCAGTGACTGGGCTGGCTGGTTGGCATTTTCTTTGCAGCCCACAGGATTGTAGCTTCTCCTTTGTCGCAGCAAAGATAATTTTCCTTATGATGTCGCTAGTTCAGAATGGGTTCTTTGGGTGATTTATGAGCCCCCAAGAGTAAAACTCATATCCTGAAGAGATTGTTCGACAAAGTCATGTGTTAGCACTTCCTGAACTGAAAAAGTCCACTACAGAGAAACAGAGTTCATTGGGGGTGGGGAAGATGAGAGACAATATTTTGTAACAAGAATCGTGTCACTTTGTGGGTTATTATAGGCATCTAGGACATTGGGCCTTCCTCTAAACTTGCCACATCTTCCACTACAGCTTTAGTGGGAGACCTCCTGTTGGCAATATAAGAGAAGCCAATGTTGGATCAGGCCAATGGCCCATCTAGTCCAACACTCTGTCACACAGCGGCCAAAAATACCAGGTGCCATCAGGAAGTCCAGCAGTGGGGCCAGGACACTAGAAGCCCCCTCCTACTGCTGCCCCCCCAGCACCAAGAATAGAGTGCATCACCTGCCCCAGACTGAGAGTTCCCATCTATACCCTGTGGCTAATAGCCACTGATGGACTTCTGTTCCATATGTTTATCTAATTCCCTCTTGAAACTGTCCATGCTTGTAGCTGCCACCACCTCCTGTGGCAGTGAATTCCATATGTTAATCACTCTTTGGGTGAAGAAGGACTTCCTTTTATCTGTTCTAACCCGACTGATGCCTGTTACTGCCATAGAATTCCATTTAAATCCTAGAGTAGTGTGATGTCAGTTCCGAGTCCAGCCCAGAAATGACATAATGGGCATGTTCCTACATGCTAAATAACTCCAATCTACTTCAGCAACAATTTACAAGTGGATTTCGCCGTTTCACTCAGGAAAATCCAGTTGCAAAGTACATTGACACTGGATTGAAAATGTGCACATTTAGTGCATGTGAAAGCACCCAGTGACATTGCTGTTCTGGCACCCCGCATGCCCCCGCCCTCCCAGTCTTCTGTTGGGTGACAACCACTGGCTTTCCCTTTAAATGAAGCACACAGGGATCTGACCCCCCCCCCTTTACAGTACTTACCTGCTCTCCAGTCACCATCGGAGCCTGGCTGCCTTGGGATGAAATAAACTGGGAAGGCTTTTCAGATGGGAGCATAGCAAGGCCCTTGCTCCAAACACTGCAGGGCCAATAGGGAAGAAGGGCAAATGTAGTCCTCACCTAAACAGTGGCTCAAATTTCAGCTCTTTCACTTTCATCCACGGGGGGAGGGGGTGTCTGTAGAAGTGATTCTCAGCTATGGAATGCAGCCTGTCACACTGATGAGTGCTTCACAAATTAAAAAGGAAAGGAAAGGGCCATCCCTGGAGAATGTGAGATGAATTACACACACAAGGGCTTTCACCCTGAGGCAGAAGAAATCTTAAGACTCACTGACCCAAATTCATAAGTGCGTTCCCAGAGTGGTGCTACTTTTTAGTACCTCAGATAAGGGTGTTTCCTATTTGCCATGGATAATATTATTTATTCCATGTATATACCACTTTTAGCGGAATAGTTCTTAAAACTGGGCAATAATAAAAGCTTCCGTATCCATTACAGATACATACTAAAATCAGTGATTACTCTCAGGCAGAAGTCAATTTCATAAAGATGTGATCTAGGCTGACCTTGAAGGGGTCTCCTTGCTCATGGCTTCTTGCTCCTGAGAAGTAGTGTTGTGGCTAACTGTGCAAACATAAGCAGAGTTACACCCTGCAAGGTCAATTGAAGTGAATGGGCTTTGCACGATGCAGCGCTGCTTAGGGTGATACCGAAGGAGATTGAGCCATGAAGCAGAAAATGTGTGGCTCAAATCTTGCTGCTGCCATCAATTTTAAGAATGAGTTTAGGAAAGCCACTACTGTGTCGGCGTCAGCCAATGACAATATGAGGATGGTGATACTATACGAAGCTCTTTGACTGCTTTGAGCAACTGTATGAATGCTGAGAAGAGAGTTTGCAACTCTCTTATAGATGGAATCACAGCAATGTAAGGATGTTATCACAGCGCTTGCGCAAATGTCCTGGACCAGGACTTACTCCCCCCCGCCCCACAACTGGTAAGTGACCTGGCAACCCTAATTTTTTTGCACACCTCTATTATGTTTTTCAGTATGATTTGTAAGCTGCCTTGAGTCACAGGAAGAAGTGGGATATAAATATTTGAATAAATTAGTTTGGGCATGTTGATAACCAGGAAAAAAGCCCAGCAGGAACTCATTAGCATAATAGGCCACATCCAACCGCAGAAACTCATTAGTGTATTAGGCCACACCCCTGACAGCATGGCTCCCTCCCAGGATTGGCTTCCCCAGGTGCCTCCGTGGCTTGTGAGGCGCATGGGGAACCCGAGGGAAGGAAGGCAGTTTCTGGACTGGCTTCCCCAGGCGCCCTGCAGCTGTGGTTCGCCTGGGGAATCCGAGGAGGGGAGGCAGTTTAAACTTGGCTTTCCCAGGTGCTCCACGTCATGCGAGGTACCTGGGGAACCCGAGGGAGGGGAGGCTGTAGGCGTGGCCAACTCAGAAGCCAGCCGGAACTCCGTTCCTGTGCGTTCCTGCCCAAATATAGCCCTGTTGATAACATTTAAGCAACTTCCTGTTTATTAGGTTAGAAAGGTTTCTGACAAAAGTTTGAGTCTGACAGCGATCGTTCCACCTCTGTTATACTTGACCTGTAATGCTGGTTGTCATATTTCACTAACCCCCCCCCCCACAAAGTAGACTGCAAGTGTTCTCCCCCCCCTTCCAAATGCTGGTATGCTTTCTAAGGCTCAGTGCAGGGAGATAGTCCGAGGCCAGATCTAATATAGTGGACTGGTGGTGGGTAGACCTGTTCTCCAGAGGCCTGGTTTACCTCCATAGAGGACATTTTCTGTAATGTAATTTGACTTCATTCTGTTTCTCTTATAATGTTTAAATTGTTCTTAAGATATAGTTTGAAAGAATTGATTCTGAGATTTTTACATGGAAACAATCTTCTAGAAAACGAATTTACACAACAGTCAAATGTAGACTCACTCACAACCTTACTGCCACTAGCTTTTTTCGCTCAAGAGGTAGAATTTTTGCTCACAAACACTGTGGAGCTTAGAGGGAACATTGCACACAGAGCAGTGATTCAGGCCTCTATGTGCTGTGACTGAGGTGTCAAAGAAGGCCAGTCTTAGAACAGATTTGGGTTCCCACCCCGCATAACAGAGTTTTACATGTAGCAAAGCTCCCCCGAGGCACTTTGTATGGCTGAATTTTACAATCCAAATGAATATGAATTGACTGGTGTATACGGGTTTGGCATTAAAGCTCTCCTTAGGGCACGGGCCACATTCGGCCCTAGACAGCTGCTGCCCTGCCTTCATGGTTATAAAAGCTTGCAATTTGATATGCAATGTGTACTGTGGGAGGAAATGTACTCTGTGTGCTCCCTACTAGTTGTAGCTGTGCAGGAGTTTTATTTTGTCAGGAGTTCCTGCAAACGGCCTTCCAGAGCAGTATCAGCACACTGTGAATAAATTCACAGGCAGCGTTTGCATAGTGAAATCTGTTGGTCTAGAAGGTGAATTTCAAGGCAGCGTTGAGACTCACCTCCAATGATATACTGGCAGTAGTGTCTTCTCCAGCAGTAAGGAATAACTGCATGTGAATGGTAATTTTTTTCCTTTGCCAGTAAATTCAACATTGATGCACTGTGCAGGCTGAGAGTGAAAAATAAGGATGTAATTAGGGAAGTGGGAAGAAGACCTTAGATCCTGCCTGATATGACTGTATTTAAGGATTTAAGCATCGTTTAATTAATTCAATACGTTTATTGGCATGTTATAAACATAAAAAGAGGAAGAAAAACAAGTATAATTTTAGCATTGCAAAAGGAGAAATTCCCCACCAGTGGATTTTAACTTATGCTCCCAAATCCTCATAACAATCAGACAATACCTTGCTCCTAAATAAGTAATATAAAGGCTCTGATCTGACAGAAGATAGAAAACAAGCCTGTCATCAGGATATCCATGAAATTTGCGCAGAAGGGGGCCAATTAAAAAAATCTTGCAGTTTGTCATAGAAATCACAGTAAAGCAAAACATGGGATACGGATTCAGGCTTTCTAACCCTACAGAGTCTTTCACGATAGGGAACATTTCCAAATCTTCCAAAAAGAACTACTGTAGGGAGAGTGTTAAATCGTGTGAGCATAAAAGCTTGTTGTAATCGAGGAGATGTTAAGTGTGAAAAATAGGATGCTGGAACCCCATGATCAGGTGTGATTCCAAACACCAGCAGGGAGCGTGTCCTATTTGCTAAAGAGCAGAGGGTTTGTTTTTCAATATCCAAAAACCTCTGTCTCAAAAATCTAAAAGCTAGGGTTGGCAGCTCCAGGTTGGGAAATACCTGGAGGTTTGAGGGGGTGGAGCCTGAGGAGGGCGGGGTTTGGGGAGGGGAGGGACTTCAGTGGGGTACAATACTATACAGTCGCCGTTCCAAAGCGGCCATTTTCTCCAGGTGAACTGATCTCTGTCGTTTGGAGATCACTTGTAATCCCAGGAGATTTCCAGCCACCACCTGGAGGTTGACAACCCTTCTAAAAGATTGAGGTTCTTCTAACATAAAGAGAAAATGGAGAAGGATGCCAACAGACTGGATTTTCTGCAAAATTAAACATGACCAGTTAGTTGGGGAAGAACCAGACAGCATGTACAATACATGGAGTGCAACCGCAGACATACTGCACTTGGTCAAATTAATTGTGTGTTTACGCTGTATGGTCCAACTATTATTGTACTGAAAATTTTCATCCAAGTATTTAAAGTGTTGTATTTCTTCAGTCCTTTAATTTTTATATGAAACAAGAAAGTAGAGGACAGGTCAGCCAACAGGATCTGCACAGGTAATCTCAATGAGCACCTGAAGTAGGTAGATTTCCAGTGCCCCAGACCAAACCACTTTGCAGAGTATGGAGTAGAAGATGTAGACGACTGAAAAACAGTTTGGAGGATGCATTGGAGAGGCAAAGCAATGGAATATTTTATTTATTTATTTATTTATATGTAATTTGATTTCTAGACCACCCTCCCCCAAATTGGGCTCAGGGCGGTTCACATCATTCCAATAGATAATCCTAAAAAACTTGTTAAAATTTTAAGCTATCAAACTATTCCAAATGGTGTTAAAAATTTGTGTCCTACCCCTTGGAGGGAAGGGGAGATGAAGGACACAGGATCAAGAGCCCACGGTTTTTGGCTAGGGTCCATCAAAATATGTGGCTAGGCCCAGATATGACTTTATTCATACAGACATGGGTCTACAAGATGCAGGACTTTCCAGCCTTACATGGTAACATCCCCATAAACACTAACTAAAACCAATCCAAACACCATATTAGTCACGTGACTTTCTTGACTCTCTTTACTTACAGCGTGACCGGAATTTAATCTCCTTCGCTCCCTCTCTGCAGTCCTGACTTGCCTGAATTTATGGTATCATGGAGAGGGTTGGGAGGAATTTTCCTTTCCCGATTCTTTATTCCTGTCCCTTTGTTGGCTTCTCAGGGCTCCACCATGAGGTCTGATTTGACCAAGGACAGAGTCTGTTTCCTGTTACCTCTCCGCAGTAAATCACAGTCCCTATTCTGCAAACATTTTCTTTAATGAGGTTATTTTGAGCTGCCTTTTACAAATGTTGCTAATGAAATGGGCAATCAAACTTTATTGTGTTAGCAAAAAAGGGAAAAAAATAGCAACAATACACATTAAAATGCAAATGTCCAACAAGATAAAATTTGAAAAATAATAAAATAATAAAGAATTGAACACCCTTTTCCAACAACCTAAGAGGCGTCTCTACACATGGACATCACCAGATGGGCAACACCGAAATCAGATTGACTATATAATTTGCAGTCAAAGATGGAGAAGCTCTATCCAGTCAGTAAAAACAAAACCTGGAGCTGACTGTGGCTCAGATCACGAGCTACTCATTGCAAAATTCAGACTTAAATTGAAGAAAGTTGGGAAAACCACAAGGCCATTCAGATTTGACCTAGATCGCATCCCCGATGAATATACAGTAGAGGTGAAGAATAGGTTTAAGGGACTAGATTTGATAGACAGAGTGCCTGAAGAACTATGGACAGAGGTCCGTGACATTGTAAAGGAGGCAGCAATCACCGCCATCCCAAAGAAAAAGAAATGCAAGAAAGCAAAGTGGCTGTCTGACGAGGCTTTACACATAGCAGAGGAAAGAAAGAAAGCTAAAGGCAACAGTGAAAAGGAAAGATTTGCCCAACTGAATGCAGATTTCCAGAGAACAGCAAGGAAAGATAAGGAGGCTTTCCTGAATGAACAATGCAAAGTAATAGAGGAAAACAATAGATTGGAAAGGACTAGAGATCTCTTCAAGAAAATTGGAGAAATCAAGGGAACGTTCCATGCAAAGCTGGCCATGATAAAGGACAAAAACGGTAGGGACCTAACAGAAGCAGAAGAGATTAGGAAAAGATGGCAAGAATACACAGAAGAACTATACAAGAAGGACCTCAATGTCCTTGACAACCATGATGGTATAATCACTGACCTCGAGCCAGACATCCTGGAAAGCGAAGTTAAATGGGCCTTAGAAAGCATTACTAACAACAAAGCTAGTGGAGGTGATGGTATCCCAGCTGAGTTATTCAAAGTCTTAAAAGAAGATGCTGTTAAAGTGCTGCACTCAATTTGCCAACAAATTTGGAAAACACAACAGTGGCCACAGGATTGGAAAAGGTCAGTTTACATTCCAATCCCAAAGAAGGGCAATGTCAAGGAATGTTCAAACTATCGCACAATTGCACTCATTTCACACGCTAGCAAGGTCATGCTCAAAATCCTACAAGCTAGGCTTCAACAGTACATGGATAGAGAATTGCCAGAAGTACAAGCTGGGTTTCGAAGAGGTAGAGGAACTAGAGATCAAATTGCCAACATTCGCTGGATTATGGAGAAAGCAAGAGAGTACCAGAAAAACATCTACTTCTGCTTCATTGACTATGCTAAAGCCTTTGATTGTGTGGATCACAATAAATTATGGCAGGTTCTTAAAGAGATGGGAGTACCGGACCACCTCACATGTCTCCTGAGAAACCTGTATAAGGGTCAAGAAGCAACAGTTAGAACAGGATTTGGAACAACTGATTGGTTTAGCATAGGAAAAGGAGTACGACAAGGATGTATATTGTCACCTTGCTTATTTAATTTATATGCAGAGTACATCATGCGAAATGCTGGCCTGGATGAATCACAAGCTGGAGTTAAGATTGCTGGGGAAAAGATCAATAACCTCAGATATGCAGACGATACCACTCTGATGGCAGAAAGTGAAGAGGACCTAAAGAGCCTCTTGCTCAGGGTGGAAGAGGAGAGCGCAAAAGTGGGCTTGAAGCTCAACATCAAAAAAACTAAGATCATGGCATCTGGGCCCATCACTCCTTGGCAAATAGAAGGGGAAGTCGTAGAAGTAGTGACAGACTTCACGTTCCTAGGATCCCAGATCACTGCAGATGGTGACTGCAGCCATGAAATTAAAAGACGCCTGCTCCTTGGGAGGAAAGCGATGGCAAACCTAAACAGTATGATAAAAAGCAGAGACATCACCTTGCCAACAAAAGTCCGCATGGTCAAAGCAATGGTATTCCCAGGAGTAATGTATGGCTGCGAGAGTTGGACTATAAGGAAGGCCGAGCGCCGAAGAATAGATTCTTTTGAACTATGGTGCTGGAGAAGACTCTTGAGAGTCCCTTGGACTGCAAGGAGATCAAATTAGTCAATCCTAAAAGAAATCAACCCTGATTGTTCCTTGGAAGGCCAGATCCTGAAGCTGAAGCTCAAATACTTTGGCCACCAAATGAGAAGGGAGCATTCACTGGAGAAGACCCTGATGCTGGGAAAGATTGAAGGTTAAAGAAGAAGGGGACGGCAAAGGATGAGATGGTTAGATAGTGTCATTGATGCAACGAACATGAAATTGAGCAAACTTCAGCGGACAGCGGAAGACAGGAGGGCCTGGCGTAATCTGGTCCATGGGGTCGCGAAGAGTCGGACTCGACTGTGCGACTGAACAACAAAGAATTGAACATTTTTACAGAAAGTATTAAAATCCAAAGCCATCGTTAAAAATAGGTGTACACGGTCCAGAGGCAAATGACAAATGACAAGAAACCCAGAGTGGAGCAGTCACGGGTCAGACGTTGTTAGTGTAAAGTTATTGCTGATGCCTTCCTTCAGGATTCTGTCCCTTTCCACGAGTTTTTGGAGTTCAGACTGGGGACATACCATTCCTCAGGAACTGGAGACATACCATACCTTGCCTTTCATCACTGATGTCAATTTGTGCGTGAACACTGAGACACTATGTCAAACGCAGCCTGCAGTTTCACTCATGCATCTGAAGATCATCTCAATCTGCGTGATGACTGACAGCAGCACAGTTACTGCTTTCTACTCGATTTGTAACCAAGAGAGCTCTTGGAGTTTAAAAATCTACAAAGGACAGGCAGCTGCAAAGCAAGGAAAATATAATAGGTGGGAAAGAGGCCCTAGTGGAGGATTGGTTAGTGATGCTTGGTGACACATAAATATCCCTGGTTTCATCTGTGGAACATTCAGGGATTTGGGCGAGGTTCCCAGGAGAACTGAGCTGGGGGGAATCAAATGTTTTAATTCCAGACTAGATCAGAGGAAGGATTTACCAGTGTAACTGAGCGGTTTTCAGCATATGCACGGTCGAGGAAGATTATTCCTGTGTTTGTGAAACAAGTTCAATGACCGCATCCTCACTGATTAAGAATATCTTCAGTTAAAGATTGACTCGGAACATCTCCCAGAAAGACAGGACGTAATTCTTTAGTGACTATGGATGGGGCTGCAATTGAGGCCATCCTATCACTCGATATCAACGGCTTTTACAAGGCAACCAATTACACCTAGGAACTGATAAAAAAAGCTCCTCTCACATTTAAAAGCTGTTTCAAAGACCGAAATGTGCTTTGAATTTTATTAATCCTCCCTCTGTCCTCTTTTCTTCCAGACCAAACTGACTAGAAGGGCAAACAAGTTCTTCAGAGCAGGGTTCGTGGTAAAGAATGGCCTTAGTAAGAGATCTTATCTTGCCAAGTTCTTAAAGAAATTCATTTGTTACCCACTTGTTCCCAGGCTGCTTATTCTTTTTAAAGCCTTGAACAAATAAGGGCAGGATATTGGGGGGATATATTAATTTAATTTTTTGTTTATTTCTACCTTGCTTTTTTTTCTCTGATAGGGACCTAAAGCAGCATACACCATCATCTCACATTCTCCATCCTATCTGTGCAACAACAACCCTGTGTGCTAGGTTAGGCTGAGAGTGTGTGAGCTGATGTGACACATGCAGCTGCAGCTGCTGGATGACCTTGGGCAAGCCATAGTTCTGTCAGAGTTGTACTCTCAAGAGCATTTCTCAAGAGAGCTCTCTCAGCCCCACCTACCTCACAGGGTGTCTGTTGTGGGGAGGGGAAGGGAAAGGAGTTTGTAAGCCATTCTGAGACTCCAAGTGAAGGACAGGATATAAATCCAAACTCTTCTTCTTCTTCTTCATGGTCACCTAGTGGGCTTCTATGACAAAGTGAGGATTTGAACCTTCTTCTCTCGGGTCCTAGTCTGACAATGTAACCGTTATATAACATCGTCTCTATGGAGCTGCCCATTGGCATCAGTTTCTGTTGCTCTCAGGTTCTGAAGTAAAATAGGTGACAATGAGATATCAGTATGCTGGATAATCGTTTTATTCATTTATTTATTTATTCGGCTTATATCCCACTCCTTTCCCCGCCAAGCAGGGCCTGGGGTGGCTCCCAGCAGTTAGTTATACGATAAAATCAACATATTACATTTTAAAAATCCATTATTACAAATTTACAAACCTAACAATCAGGCTGCTATATCAGATGGTGCCCCAACAATCCATTACAGTTTGGCAACTGGGGAAGCAGCCAGCACAGAGGAATCTGCAGCTCAACAGTAGATGAAAAAAGCAAGCCCCAGAAAAAGGGCAAGGGAGGGAAGAAAGGAAGGGAAAAGGAGGAGGGTAAGATCAAAACAAGAAGGAGCAGAATAAAGCAATAAAACAAGCAAGGTGGAAGAAGAGAAATGAAAAACAAGAAAAGGGGGAGAAAGAAAGAGGGGGGCCAACTGATCTCTCTAACCGTTACAGTCCTCAACCATAGGCTCGGTGGAACATCTCAGTCTTACAGGCCTGTGGAACTGAACCAAGTCCCGCAGGCCTGAGTCTCACTAGACAGAGTTCTATCAGGTTGGGGCCAGAGCTGAAAAGGCTCTGGTCCTGGTCAAGGACAGCTGGACCACTTTGGGAGCAGGGATTACCAATAAACTGTTACCAGACAAGCGTAATGCTCTCTGAGGGGTATACAGGGAGAGGCAGTCCCGTAGATGCAATGGTCCCAGACCATTTAGGGCTTTAACGGTGAGTAACCAGAACCTTGAACCTGATTCGTACTCAATCTGGAGTCAGTGCAGCTGGCAGAGCACTGGTATGGGCACTCAAAGGGGTCCCAGTAGGGTCCCACGCTGCTGCATTCTGGACCAGTTGAAGATTTCAGACCAAGTTCAAGGGCAGCTCTGCATAGAGTGAGTTACAGTAGTCTAATCTAGAGGTGACTGTTGCATGGATCACTGTGGCCAGGTCAGCACAGGTCAGGTAGGGGATCAGTTGCTGGGCTTGGTAAAGATAAAAAAATACCGTCCTGGCCGTATTTGTGACCTGAGTCTCCAACGAAAGGGAGACATCTAGGATCACACCCAAACTCCTGACGAAGGGAACTGGTACTAGCTGTACTCGGTCAAGAGTGGGGAGCTGAATTCCCCCACCGCCCCCCAGCCTAACTACAGGACCCCCATCTTCAACGGGTTCAGCATCAAACGGCTCTGCTTTAACTATCCCACCACAGCCTCCAAACAACTGGCCAGGTCTTCTGGGATGGTATCTGTCTGTCTGTCCATTAACAGACATAGCTGGGTATCATCTGCATACTGGAAAGCTGAATGTGATTTAAAGAATTGGAATAAATATAGATTATCATGTTTAGGGTGAATTGCCCTTATTAAAATGATAATATTACCTAAGCTCCTGTTTGTAATTATAGTGCTACCATTATTAGTTAAGTGGTCAGTGATAATTCAAAGTCAACAAATATTTAATACATCTATTTGGAGAGATAGAAACCCAGAATTAAAAACCCAGTGCTTCAACAGACATGGGACAATGGGAGTTTGACGGCACCTAGTATCGAGTGATACTACTTTTCTTCTAGGTTCTCTAACTAACTGTTAGAGACAAGACCCAGGTGGGGAAAAAGAAGGGTCCTTTCTGTGTTGACCCCTCAATGGGGTCACCTTTCCTGCACTGGTATGTCTGGCACTCGGTCTGTTCCCTGACGACTTCTCCAGATTTGTAGATGCCACTCAAAATATTAAGGTGTACTATATTGTTATAGTTGCCCTAACAGTCCAAACTAGCAAAATCTTGTCTGAGCTGGGAACCTGAGGAGGGTCAGACCTGGTTAATACTTGGATGGGAGACCACCAAGGGAGCCTGGAGCGGCTATACAGAGGAAGGCAGTGGCAGCCCCCCTCTCCGGCTTCTATGAGGTGGAAGTTCATGGGGTTGCCGTGAGTCAGTTGCGACTCCACAGCACACTTTACCTTATTGGGTGCTGCATGGGGCAGAAATTATTAACCCACAAAAACCCACTCATATGATATTCAATACACTATATAGTAGCAACTCAATTCTTGGACTTGTGGATTTAACTTCCAAAGTACCCAGAAGGGTGACCCTATTATTCAGTAACAAAATAATCATTTTGTAGGAGGCAATTTTTTGATGACCACTGAAGTTGCTCAAGAGAATCATGGATTAATCATAAAGTGTTACACCTTAGAAACTGGTCTGTTGCATTAGCTGTTAAACACATTAAGTTTTCGTATATTTAATAATGCCCTAATATCCTTGAGTGGCTATTTAAACTGGTTGGATTTCCCTCTTGCCTGTTCATGGGATTCTAATTTCCCTTGCAGGAGACTGCAAATGGCAGGACTGAAAATATTACTTGCAGATAATTAACAAGAGCTGGGCAAGTAATTTGCTGTGAATCATTTCACGAGTCTGCTCACTTTGCTTACAGTTTATCTATGAATATCATGTAATTGCCCCAAATTTATTTGTTATTCATGGAAATCTTTTGGTGGTCAATTGGGAATGGGAGGTACAATGGAGTTAATATGTCCTTGTGGCTTGAGTTCTGCAAGGCACCAGAAACCTACTTGGAATCCCATTAGGCACTCCATGGTAGAGCTTCTCCTTTGCAGGTAGAAGGTCTCAGGTTCAACTCCAGGTACCTCTAGTTAAAAGGATCAGGTCACAGGTGATGTGAAAGATCTCTCCCTGAGACCCCGCAGAGCTGCTACCAATCAGAGGAAACAATACTGATCTTAATAGATCGATGATTTGACCTATTAAGACAACTTCATGTGTAGCTATCATCAAATACACTATCTGTGGGCTTCAACTAGGGTTGCCAACTCTGGGTTGGGAAATACATGGAGATTTTGGGGGTGGAGCCTGTAGAGGGCAGTGTTCAGAGAGGAGAGGGATCTCAGAAGGGTACAATGCCATAGAATCCACCTTTGTAAGCAGCCATTTTTTTCCAGGGAACTGATCTCTATTGTCTGGAGAGCAATTGTAATAACAGGAGCTCTCAAGGCCCCACTTGGAGGCTGGCAACTCTAGCCCTCAGCCTTTCCAGACCTGGCATCCAGCTTACGCAGGATTCACTGAAATGCAAACATGTGAGAGGAAGTTAAGTGACATCACAGGATAGAACTGGAAGATGAGGAACCGGAATTATTACCCAACCAGGGTCAAGGACAGTATTTGGCAGTAAAAGAGAGTTGAGGACAGGAAACACAAGCCAGATGTCAGGGAACTGAAGAAGTGAAGTCAGAGCTGTGGAAGAATCCTCTCCACTGCTGAGTGAGTTGGCCTGGCTGTCCTGCTTCTTTCAGCAGGCAGATAAACGGATCTAGGTGGTATTGCACCCTTGCTGTCTGTGCATGTGTTGTGGCAGCCTCGTCTGAGCAATCTTTAACAGTGTATGTTGTTATCTCTACAACAGATAGGGAACCAGGGTTTAACACTGACATACATTTGCATGCTTAAATTGTACGCCTTCTGTTAGGCATTAACAGGATAGGGGGCATCTGTAGGCTTAGTATGGACAGGGGAGGCTGAGGTGGTGGAAACATCCACCGCCTCAACCAATGGCATGGTGGAACAGCTCTGATTTGCAGGCCCTGCAGAACTGTAATAAGTCCCACAGGGCCCTGATCTCAATAGGGAGCGCGTTCCACCAGTCTGGGGCCAGGGCAGAAAAGGCCCAGGCCCTGGCTGAAGCTAAGCAGATGTCTTTTGGGCCAGGGATTACCAGTAGATGTTGGGCTGCAGAGCACAAGGCTCTCTGGGGCATATTATTATTGCCATGCTTCTTGTTACTGTAGGGGGAATTGTAGTTTATCTGTTCATGCTTACCTTGATTTTCTTCCTCTTTTCTATCTGTAAGTGATATCTTGAATAGGGATGGGGACAAAATGGGAAAATTGAGGTTTGTGAAGTTTTGTGGTTCATGGGGTCTCACGAACCACGAACCTCCACAAACCTTTCCATTTAATAAAACGGTTCATGGTTTGTGATGCAGCATGGCTTGCAAAAGCCATCTAAAGGATTCCTTTAAATGGCTTTTGCAAGCCATGGTGCCACTGCGGTGGCATGACTTACAAGTGAACTCATAAGGCATTTAAATGGCTTCTGAGTTCATATGCCAGGTCACGCCACTGTGATGGTGCGGCTCAGAGAAGGCATATAAAGAGACCATGGTCTCTTTAAATGCCTTCTCCAAGTCCCACCACTGGTGCTGGAATGTCCACCAGCATGAACTACACGGACCTCCCGAAGCTATCTGGGAGGTTTGGGGGGAGGGATGGCATGAACTGAGGCTCACGAACAATGAACCAGGCCTGGTTCATGATGAATTTCAGTTTGTAGTTTGGTTCGTGCCCATCCCTAATCCTGAAAGTTTCTCTGCTATTGTGAATGCTTTTTGCAAACCAGTAGCTTCAGCACACTTGATAGAATGCAGCTCTGTATGTATGGGACTGATTTATTTACCCAGCTCTGCTAACAAAGGGCAGGCCTATCCAGGCTTGCGGGTTCTAATATTCATGTTATTTCAGATTAGGCACGCTGTGTCTCCCACTATGACAGGACACCTCCTGCCACTTGGTTCTGGGCCCCTGCTGCTGCTTGGTGGATCAGTCAGAGCAAACTGAGGGGGAAATCAGTGTTGCTGTGATCTCACTTCTAGTTATGCACCTAGAAGTGACGTAACAGTGATATGATCGATGACGGACGGACGGACAGACAGACAGATAGATAGATGCCATGATGTCAGGTGCTGCAATGTCCCCCTCCCTCAAGTTCTGGGGGCTTGTCAGCAGATAGCTAGCAACCATATTTCAGAAATGTGTTTTCTTTTAATATGTGTTTGACAGTAGAGCTTGTTATAGGGCATGCAGCTGTGGAGACCAGGAGTGGGGGAAAGCTGTTGACAATGGTGTGATGTTACTTCCAGGGAAAAATGAAGTAACTTCATTCAGTTGGCCTGATAGCCATTTGTTTTTACATTTTTCTTCTGCCTCTGCTCTGAGCAGTAGTAGAGGCAACAGTAGGGGATACCCTGCACCTGCTGGGGGGCTGGCAACCCTGTCCACAGCCCTGAATTCTTCTGTTTGTATTGACCTGAGCAAGATGGACTGTGGTGAACCATGAGAGTGATAGAACTTCCAGGCATCTTTAGTCAGGGCTAAGAACGCTATACCTCAAGCACTCAGTCCTCCAGAAATCATTGAACGCACCATAATTTACACGAACAATTATGAATGTTAAAGAAATTAAAAATGAAAGACAGTGATATGGAGGAGACTATAGGTTATTTGCCAGATACTCATTTTCAAGAACTGTTGGTGTAGTAGGAGTGTGAGTGACAGTAACTGTGCATTGTTTGAGGTGAGAAAATACCTTGAACCGACCCTGCAGGCAAGCAGTCATTTAAAGTCTAGAAGCCAATCTGTGACAGTCCCACAGGATAGACAAATTGCTGAAGCAATTTAAGGAATTCCATACCACAGCTGCCAGGGCTGAATAAAGCGGGAAGCTCATTTGTAGGAGTGCAAAGAGGTGGTGCTTTGTTTCATTATTGATATTCTGTTACGGATCTTAGCAGACACAACATGCATATCTCTTGGAGCGAATAAACCAACATGAGCCATCTATATCTCTAACAATACAGATATTTAAGAGTTCCTTAGCATTATTACCTTTTCAAGCTTCTTCTACTGGATATTATTGGAAAACTGTTATGATAATATATTTGCTAAAACAAGTTCTGGGGGACAGCCAATAAGAACACTTTTCTTTTATCATTGATCTGATATGCACTGAAAATTATTTTGAACTTTTTTTTTTCTCTTTACATTCTGTGTTGCATTTGTATTAATGACAGAACAACAAACAGTAATTTGAAACTATCCTCTTTTTTTTCACTCCAGTCATCTTCAGAGGCCCTACTTAGGGTGGCCAGCTCTGGGTTGGGAAATACCTGGATATTTGGGGGGTGGAATTTGGGGAGGGTGGGGTTTGGGGAGGGGAGGGACCTCATTTGGATATAATGCCATAGAGTCCACCCTCCAAAGCAGCCATTTGCTCCAGGGGAACTGATCTCTGTCGTCTCGAGATCAGTTGTAATTATTGGAGACCTCCAGCCCCCCATGGAAGGTGGCAATCTTATGGTTTGGTTGTCCCCACCATTGGAGGCTAAGCAGGGGGTACCCTGAGAAAGGGCTTTCTTGGTTGTGGCACCAAAACTTTGGAACTCTTTCCCTGGGGAGATGCATCTGCCTCCCTCTATTGGTGTCATCTGCCAGCAGGTGAAGAATTCTTCATTTTGTTTAGCATACAACCTATAATCATTATTGGCTGCCTGCCCTCATTCTGGTGTTGTTTGTTTATGTTTGTATTGAATTATTTTATGATTTAAAATGTTTTTAATTGTTCAAATGTTGTCATGTTTCTCTGTGCGCCGCCTTGAGGGCTCTGATTGGGTGGAAAGGTGGCATAATTTTTAAAAGTAGACGTGTGTGAGAGAGAAAATGAGTTTTAAATCACCCATTATTTTTCCAGATAGCAGCGCACTGAAAATAAGTTTCTTTTCCTCACATTTCTACCTTCTACTTAGTCTTGCCAACCTCTGGGTGGGGCCTGGACTTCCCCAGAATTGCAGTTAGTCTGCAGACCACTGACAAGTTCCCCTGGAGGAAATGGCAGTTTTGGAGGACAGATACTGTGGCATCACATTCCCTCTGAGATCCCTCTTCTAGCTAAACTCTGCCCACCCCAAACATTACTCCCAAATCTCCAGAATTTCCCAAGCTGGCATTGGCAAGCCTAGCTGTCATAGACAAGCTCTCCATGTACATTCTGCTTCTGCCTGATTTATTTGTGCCCTCAGCAGGCTTAGATCTCTGTTTTCAGTAGCATGGTGAGAAAACCAACAGGAAGAAGTAATTCTGAGAGTGTGCAGAGCATCCTTGGCTCATTACTGGACTCTCTGGAGCTTTTTGCCTTCAGGTACCCGTTGTGTGTGGGTGCAGGTTTAAGCAGGGCTTTCCAGCATGAGATCTGAACCTACAGACCCCCAAAGTACCCTTGTGGTGTGCTTGCTTTTTCTCTGCCTGCCCTTCCCTCCTGCCAGCTCCCAAATTCTATTTTAAAAATGAGGAGGAAAATGCATTTTCTTGCAGCTTTATTAATAAGGTAAAGTGTGTGAGATTAGAGAAAGTGGTCCTCCTAGGGTTGCTAGGTCTTACCTGAGTCCCAGCGGGGGGCTCCAGCCCAGTTCCTGGGGTTTTATGATGCATGCACTTTGCATACGCACCACAATGACATTACCCAGAAGTAACATCATTGCACCGGGTCGCCATAGAGTTTTTACCCAAATGCTAGAGCATCCCCGTACAACATGCCCAGCATGATGATGTCACCTCCAGGTGATGTCTTTGCACCGGGCATGTTGGGGCTCTTTGTGGCAGGGCTCCCCTGCCGGCCAGCTGGCCAGGAGCAGATTGGAGACCCCCTCCCAAGTGGGAAAAACCCTGCCTCCATCGGGGGGGGCAACCCTAAGCTCTCCCATAGCTCTGGGTGGAATCTCAGCAGGGTAACAGCAGAAACGTGCCAACAGGGAAAAAAACCCCAGAAATCTAGATTTCTCACTGAGGCTCTTGGCCAAGGGGAGTTTGGGCAGGGGGGAAATAAGGAAATACATAAACAAAAAAAAAAATGCATTTTTTTGGCTCAGTGAGAAATGTTATACTTAGGGGATCAAAATATGTAATGAGTAGGTTTTACCAGCCATGTCTACAATATGTCTCTCAAAGGTAAAGGTTCCCTTGCTCGAATCCGACTTTAGGGTTGCACTGCTCATCTCCGTTTCAAAGCCGAAGAGCCAGTGCTGTCTGAAGACGTTTCCGTGGTCATGTGGCCAGCATGACTAAACACCAAGGTGCACGGAATGCTGTTACCTTCCCACTGGAGTGGTACCTATTTATCTACTTGCAATTTCTTGCTTTCGAACTGCTAGGTTGGCAGGAGCTGGAACTAGAGACAGGAGCTCACTCCGTCATGCGGCACCTGGGTCTCGAACTGCTGAACTACTGACCTTCCACAGCTTGCAGTTCAGCATCTTAACCACTTGAGCCACCGCAGCTCCTCTCTCAAAGGTAGAGGACTGTATATAGCAAGAGTACTTGATAAGAGAATGGGAGGGAATGCCCAATCTTGTCAGCTCTTGGAAGTTGAGCAGGGTTGACAATTGAGTGGGAGATCACCAAGGAAGACTCTGTAGAGGAAGGCAATGGCACATCACCTTTGCTTCTCACTTGCCTTGAAAGCTCCTGACTGGAGTACTGAAAGTCGACTGTGACTTGGCAGCACTTATGTATGTATATATTTGGTAAGATAATTGTTTATGATACCTGTTCTCTGCTTCAGCTATCATAGTAGAGAAGGGTGGGTACCACAAGAAGTTGCCTGGTAACAGAATTTGTGCTTTAAGCGGTCCCTCACAGCCCTGTGAGGTATGTTAGCTTCAGAGACAGTAATTTGGTCAAGATTATCCTATAAGCTTCAGAGCAGAGTTGTGATTACTTACCCCCAGCCATAGTTTCCTCCCTCTGTTGAATTGAGGAGTGAGAGAAAAAAATGGCTTCCACATAGTGGGAGTGTAAGAATTTCTCCTACTCTCATTAGTAAATACCATAGAGATTAGAGGAAAGTCCTGAGACAATTTCAGGATATACCAGTTCCTCTCCAAAGTCTGCTCTCCCCAAGCTCTCCCCCCCCAAATCTCCAAGCATTTGCTATAGTGGTGCTGGAAACCCTACTTGTTGAAATCTTTGGCTTGATGGTGCCATATTCTTTTAAAATCAATGCTGAGATATTTTGGATCACAAGAACCAAAATATGCTGTGCTCAAAAGCCAGACAAAGCAATTTGCATCACTGCTGAATATAATCAAGATGGATTTTTCTTACATTATTTTGTTTGCTGCAACAATATAGGAAAAGCCTCCTAAAAGATACATTCCCTGCCTTTCTGAATCATTTCACCCCATCTTTCTTTCTCCATTCCCTATTACATTTAGAGATGGTAGAAATGTCATATATCACAGCCTATGTGTGGGTTCCCCCCCACACATACTTTTTGTGCCAGCTTGCATAGACTAATGGGCCACATAGTGCTTTGCATTACTCAGGTGTGAATGATTTGGGGTTGGAAATATCTTGGGCTGGAACTTATTACACCAAAAAAGCAATATTTTTCCTAGCTTAACTGGAACATCTTCATATCTTCAAGGTAACTGGAGTCTGTCTGACCCTGAGTGAAATGAGATACTGAATATGATCCAGTATAAATCATGAGATGAAAAGAACAAATAAGAGAGAAGGAAGCCTGAGAAATGTGTCTGAGTTTATTACTGGATTACTGAAAAGGGGAAGATGTCGGGGAGGGGGAGATGCAGTGGCCAAGAATGGTATTTTTCTGACATTGAAAGAGATGTATATAAGCAACAATTCTCCTTAGGCACTGAATTTCATAAGGCGCTTGTTAGATTTCAGGTCAGAGTGGAAATTTTTAACACAACTGTAATTATATCAGGATTAACCCTGATTAGTGATTTTATTGGCAACTGAATTTAGTTGGGTGGAAGCCTGCATAAATAACTGTTTAAGAATTAAGTTCAGAGTAACCATCTGCAGAAGGCTTGTTGATCAATTTAACCACCAAAAAAAAAGGGAAATAAATTTCAGCGAGTCTTACGGTTCCTGTATATCCGAATCCTGTTCCCAGATCTGGTAGCTGGAAACAAACAAATATGATGTATGCCTTTATTGAATCTCCTTTTATGGGCCATGAGCATTCACTGTTGACACATGCAAAACAATGAATATTCTGTATTCTCACAAATATATGAATTCCTGCCATATTTAAATTGAAAAAACATCTGCTTTCTTACAGTCTTAAAAATGTTTCAACATAGCCAAATCTGCATCTCACCAAATCCTACAATAGTATATGGTACCTAAATCCCCTCCAGTATTGATTTCATACCAAGCCCAGATAAAGGCACATAAGAATAATTCAGGGGCTATGTATCTTTAAGATTCAGAGCAATATCAGACCAAATAGGCATGCAAAAGCATTACCACAAAACCCATGATGCAGTGAATCATTAACAAAAATGCATACACAACAATATACAGTCCTTTAGTTTCATCATACATCTCCGTGCCATGCAAACATCGCAGCAAAGTAAGGTCATGCAGAACTCGGTGGATTTACATTTGCCCAATGGATTTTCCACAGGAACATGTCGCTTGAAGCTGTGAAAATGGAATTGACAGAATTCCTCCCGTGAGTCCAGCACATGACTAAAAATAAGACTTTTACTGCTAGAGAGGTTTGTTGAAATATACTTGCTTTGGCATTCACTGCCATGCACATGTCTGAAAATAGACCGCATCATCCACTTCTTTAATCTTTAATCTAATTTCTTAAGAGTCAAGCTGAAAGATGAGGCTTTCCAGTCCATGGTTAGTTCAAGATTTATGGGATGGATCTATTAGTAGAAACAAAGCATTCTATTTCAATGCGGATATAGTGAAAGTTTTCTTAAGCAAAAGCAATGCTCAAGATAAACAAAAGAAAACAAATATACAGAACTGATGGAAGATCTCAGGAGTAAAATCTTCATTCTTAAAATGTAGGGGGCATGTTTTTTTCCTGTTGCAAAGAAAACTACAATTTTAGCTCCAGATGTGGATACTGCTGCTGAAGTTACAGATGACAGCAGGGGGAAATTTTCCATCATCATCATCAGTCATCACCATCATTTAACCCCATCCTTGCTCCAAGGCACCTGGCAACTCTAATACAAGGTCCTCCTCATAATTCCCTGTGAAA
The DNA here is from genome assembly GCA_029375565.1 of Gekko gecko. NCBI lineage: Eukaryota > Metazoa > Chordata > Lepidosauria > Squamata > Gekkonidae > Gekko > Gekko gecko. Next base: position 36,320,123 of record JAPDNY010000003.1, on the reverse strand, counting down.
TAGGTTAGGTGAAGGGAAAATGACTGGCTCAATTTCACTCAATGGTCTTTGTGCTGAGCAGTGATTTCAGGCCAGGTCTCTCCTGGTCTCAATCCAACACTCTCTACCCATTCCCCATACTCTCTCACACATCCAGGCCCGCTTCATATGTACAGAAAAGGATGGAAGTTCAGTTTTAAGAGCACATGTGAATGAGAGGGGAGAGTAGAAGAAAGAAGGAGAGAGGAAGAAAGTAAAAGGGGGAAAGGAAGGAAGAGGGGTGGAACAGGCTTCTCTGGGCCTACTGGGCCCATAGAAGGCCCAGAAGATGGTGTGTCGGGGGGCAGAAGGGGCTTTTCTGGCCTATTGGGCCCATAGAAGGCCCAGAGGATGGGGGCGGAAGGGGCTTCTCTGGCCTACTGGGCCCATATAAGGCCAGAGGATGGGGGGGAAAGGGGCTTCTCTGGCCTACTGGACCCATAGAAGGCCCAGAGGATGGTGTGTCAGGGGGGTGAAGGGGCTTTTCTGGCCTACTGGGCCCATAGAAGGCCCAGAAGATGGTGTGTCGGGGGGCAGAAGGGGCTTTTCTGGCCTATTGGGCCCATAGAAGGCCCAGAGGATGGGGGGCGGAAGGGGCTTCTCTGGCCTACTGGGCCCATAGAAGGCCAGAGGATGGGGGGGAAAGGGGCTTCTCTGGCCTACTGGACCCATAGAAGGCCCAGAGGATGGTGTGTCGGGGGGGCAGAAGGGGCTTTTCTGGCCTACTGGGCCCATAGAAGGCCCAGAGGATGGTGTGTCAGGGGGGCGAAGGGGCTTCTCTGGCCTACTGGGCCCATGGAAGGCCCAGGGGATGGTGTGGGGGGCGAAGGGGCTTCTCTGGCCTACTGGGCCCATGGGGATGAATTTCAAAAATACCATTTACCAGCTGAAAGACACATATTTTTCCCCTAGATATGCCTCCAAATGTCCTACTGCTTTGGCTTGGAGGATGCACTTCAGCATCTCAAAATGCCCACCTTCAAAATGAAGAAGAATTTCCCTTTCCTCTCCTTTTCTTGCATCAGAATCAGGCTCAGACATACTAAGCTATGTGTGGATAAATTAGCATATAGGGTTTTTTTTAATTATCCTGAATTTGTTTCCAAATGCTTCAGCCTCTTGGAACACAAGGGCACACCTGCTGTTATCATTAGGACCACCAGGAGAGTTTTAGATGCCCCCCCTTATCTTCCCCTCTCCTTTTCCTTTGCAGCCCACCCAACTGATCTGCACTGCTCAGAGAAAGTGATGTCGTGGTAACTGCAGACCACTGGGGAGGGGGAATTCTTGCTGTCTCCCTCAGTTCTTCTTTTCTTCTCCTTTGCTACAGTTAGTAGAATGCATCAGAGGTACACATCCCTGAGGTACACATCCCAGGTACCCAGTGAACTCTGGGAACTGTGTCTCCCAGAACACCTCCCATTGGATGTTCAGCATTCTGCAAACTGCACTTCCCAGAATGCACTAGGCACCATAGACATTGGAAGAGTTTTATGCTTCTATTTATTTATTTATCAAATTTATACCCCGCCCTCTCCGCAAGCAGGCTCAGGGCGGCTTCCATACAGACATAAATACAATTAAAAACATACAATTGTTTAAAACACAACAGGTAAAACAGATACAATCCCAAAGTGCTGGCGGCAGTTAAAATTAGCTTAGATGGCACATTTCCAATGGGTTTCCACTTCCCAGATGTTCTCAGATGTTCTTCTGCTCATAATTTTTTATGGCATCAGCTCGATGTTAAGAAACCATGGATATAGCTCTGCTTAGGATGGCACTGTAAATGCCCATGGTGTTCAACAAGGGAAGGAAAGCATAGAATAGAAGATTTATTGATGAAGGCAACAAGAATATCAACCCAAGCAGAAACTTAGATAAGTTGGGCCTGGGTGGAGGAGGAGAAAGGGTGAAAGGAGAGTGGAATTCTGGAGGAGGAGGCATCTGCAACAGTGTGACATCATTGGGAGTGCCATGGGTTCCCACTCTTTCTGAACACGCTAAATCCAGCTTGAAAGAACATAAGCTATTTTCTGGTGTATCTGCAAATAGTTGGCTTGTCAGATTGTTTTCAAAGAGACCTTGTGGGAGAGGCTTCCTATATTTGGGATTTTTTCATTTTTCTTCTCTTCTGTATATCTTTTCCCATTGCTTACACATCCAGACCCCCAAATGCCACAATTTTTGGAGACCTCCAAATTTAGCACAATTCAGAAAAGTAGTTCCCCTTTCAGTGACAGCCCATGTGGTGTTCTGGTTAAGAGTGTTGGACTAGTATCTGGGAGACTCAGTTTGGAATCCCTACTCATTCCATGGTAGCTCACTGGGTGACGCTGAGCCAGTTACATGGTCTCACTGAGTTGTTCTTTCCCTCCACCCCACTTTGTTGGGAATGTCTGTTATTTTACTAACTTCAGATGCAAAGCTTGCAGTGAAATTCAGCAATAAACTTCTACAAAAAGAACTCAACACTGAGCTGAATGCAAGCTTAGAGAGGATTCATAGCTGTTTCTTCAAAAATGAATGATACCTTGAACTCAGTGGTCTTTATTTATTTAGGTATTTATGCCTCACTTTTCTCCCCAGTGCATACCCAGAGCAGTTTACCATATCATCCTTTCATCCTCCATTTCATCCTTACAAGAATTACCCTGTGAAGCTGGGTAGGCTGAGAGAGAGGGACTGACCCAAGGTCACCTGGCAAGCTTCCTTGGCTGAATGGGGATGCAGACCTGGGCCTCCCAGAGTCTAGTATAATATCCGAACCACTATACCATGCTGACTACCCATGGCTATCATTGTCAGGATGTGTTTCCACATAAATGTGCAGGATCAGGGATTACAAAGGATCTCCAGAAAATGGCTGCTTTGAAAGGTGGACTCAGTGGCTTTCTAGCCCCTTGAAGGCCTTCCCATCCCCTAACTCCACCCTCCTTGGGCTGCATCCCCAAAATCTCCAGGTATTTCCCAACCCAGAGCTGGCAACCCTAGGTAAAGACCCCATTTAGGATCAATTGGAAGTAATAAAACAGTGAGCTGACTTTTGAATTTCACAGAACAGTTCCTCGGTGGTAAATAAATAGAAACAACCCTACACCCTTCATCAATTGAATGCAGTTCAGCTAATGGCATAGCTGTTCCATTTCAATAGAGCCAACATTTTATGAGAAAGACTTGGAATAACTTTGATTTTTTTTATCCTAAGAATCAAACAAGAGGGAAATAATACTGTTAGAACATAAGCCCAGCTGACTCAGTCCAGTGGTCCATCTAATCCAGCAACCTGCTTCACAGAATGGCCAACCATTTCCTGGAGGATCAACAAACAGAGCACAGAAGCCAAGGCCTTCCCCAATACTGCCTCCTAGCCACTGGTATTCAGAGGTTTACTGCCTCTGTAGATGGAGGCTCCCTTCAGTCACCCTGGCCAGTAGCCATTTTTGGACCTATCTTGTATCCGCCAGTGTTGTACCCATTGAGGTTTTATTAAAAAGAACACAGGCAAGAAGCTTGATTGGATATGCTACTACTGTCCCTCCACATTTCTTAGATGTCTGGCAGAGGAATTTGTTAAGTTACTAGCCAGGTATTTGCTATGTGTTCCCAAGACATGTTGTAATATTTAAATAGAAAATAACTGGCCAAGGTTATCACACCAAGTGAGCTTTGTGCAGGGTTGTCAGGCATGGTGTTGCAACCAGCAGGAGATCGGGAGGAAATGGTGGGTAGCTCTCAGCGACAGCTTGATGTCACTTCTGGGAAAACCTGTAACTGATGTCACACATCTCTAGGAATTGCTGTAAATATGGTAAAACCATAGAGTTTCTGGTGATTTCTAGAGAGGACTGACATCACTTCCAGGTTTTCCCCAGAAGTGATGTTTGGCCATTGGCTCAATGGCCATTTCTCAATTTTTCTCCCACTACCACTTTGAGCAGTGGTGGAAAACAATAGTCAGGCGAGATTTCTGTTTGCAGCTGCAGTTCCTCTGTGGTTAGACAGAAGTGGTTAAGTTGAAGTGGGGGTTAGATTGAAGTAGTGCATTTGGGAAACAGTGCAGTAGGACTTATGGACTATTGTATTTAAGAGGAGGAAGACCCAAGTTCAGATTCTAGCCAATCACTGCTGTTAAGAGAAATTGTCTTAAATACTCTTTACCCAGTTTCTACTTGAAATCCACAAATCCATTTCTTTCCTCTCATTTTTAAGGAATTTTGGTTTCTGTTTCGAATTAATTCCATTTTGATCAAAGAGAAGTCTGAAGAGTAGAAGGGTACAAATTCATAATTTCATTCTGTAGATGGCCAGAGGCATGCGATGACTCCTGAAAACTTCCTGTCCTGATCAACTTATCTGAAGGAACATCCACTCCCTTATGAACCTACTCAGCCATTAAGGTCATTATCGGAGGCCCTGCTTTGGGTGTCCCAGCCTTCTGGGATTAGGTGGGTGGCAACCTGGAGGAGGACTTTCTCAGTTGAAATGTTCCCCCAGAGAGATTCACCTGTCCCCTTCTGTTGCCATCTTCTATGAGCAGGTGAAGGCTTTTTAGTTTCATTTGGCATTCCCCTGGTGATCCCTCTTTCCCTCCCACTGTTTTAAGTGTTGTTTTTATGCCTTTGTATGTATTTTAGCTCTGGTTTTAATGCTTTTAATGATGTGTTTTCTTGGTTGGTTTTAATGGTTTTAAGATGTGATTTTGTTATGTATGTTGTAATTTGTTAGTTGCCCTGATGGCCATTGTGAGGGCAGAAAACTGGGCTATGAACTTTGTAATATTAAATAAATAAATGTGCACATGTATGTGCAACTGGCACTAATATGCAACTATGCTTGGTATGCTTCAGGCTCTACAACTGCAGCCTGTATTTGTGGCCTTCCTGCTGAGTTGCTAGGGACTGGGATGTTGGACTTGTGCCCTGAAGTTTGGCGGTGCCCTTGTGCTCAGGCAAAGTCAATGAGAGCGTGCCTAATCTTTCTACCCAGGGGAAACCAAACTTCTCTCTGACATAAAACGTTTTTATGGATTTTCCTCAGACTGAAAGCCACAAGGTATTTCTCATTGAACTTGGCCCCGTTAATTAGAACAAGCTGCATGTGTGCCAATAATAAAACGGAAACAATTTGGATTTTGTTCATAAATCGTGTGCAAATATTGTCTTTTTTTTTTTACATTTCAAGGTGTTAATTAGAGAAATGGAATCCTTATGTCATGCTTCCGAATTTTCATAAAAAATAACTGTGGTTATTACCCTTTTTTTTTTTTGCAAATAGTTCTGACAGAAGGTGATAAAGAAGGTGGCTTTCTAATTAATTTCAAAACTCATTTAAGCTAGCCCAGAATTTGCTTTAATTAAAAAAAGTTCTGACAGAGGTTTGTTATTGATGAATAATGTATGAAATATGATCAAAACATCTTTGATAGGCATTTTTTAAAAAAATTGAAGTTGCATCTTGATAGGAAAAAGATGTTCTGAGCAGCATAGTTTTCCTGAACTGGAATGCTATTTCACAGTAAGTCTCTATTTATTTTTTGGCATGGTAATATGTCTCCACAACGAGAAGGGCTAAAGGCTTACTTTGTTTCTAGGAAATGGAAGCTGATAATTTAGAGGAGCTAATAAATAGTTATAATGCTGTAGCACTAATTTCTCTCTTTTTTAAAGACCAAAAAACCCCCTCTGGTGGCATGTTGGTGGGGATGACATACAGAATCATGTGGGCAGGAATACCTCACTGCCACTGCAAATGTCTCTGCTTTTGACAGTTTTTAATTATTGAATTTAAACTAGTGGTTTTATGCATTGTATGTGTTTTATTGACCTATTATGCATGGGTGTTTTCCCTTGCTTTCACCATGTATGTCTATCTGCTTTTCTTTGTCATTCTTCATTGATTGTCCTCCTTTCAGCACTCAGTTTGCTTTCTGAGTGCAGTTTCCCCGGGTTTTCTGACAGTGCTTTCGTGCCGATTTCCCCCTTGTTTTATTTCTAAGCTGAAGGTAATTAAAAAACATATAGATTCCCTCTGATTCTCCCCCACCCTTTTGCCAACCCTCGAAGGTCAATCCCCAACCCACATTGAGGGTGTTCTACCCACTTTGCACCTTCCACCATCCTCCCCCCTTCATCAGTGTATAAGCTTCATTTTCCCCTCATCTTTTTATTATTATTTTTTTTACAAGCGGCATGAATCTATCAATATAAGACTATTGCTAGTCTCAGATTGCTGAAAAAAATAAAATAAAATGACAGGGAAGTTTAAAAGGAGCCACATGAGGTTTAGTTCCCTGCTGGTATTGACTTGAAAAGAGGATCGGGGAGGTGGAAAACGACAGTATCCCCAGTGCAAAAAAAAGTATTTCAGTGCTACAAGTAAACAAAATAAAGGAGGGAATTGTCAGCACAGAATGAAGTTGACATGAGATGTAAAGAGAGAGATACTGAGATGGGAAGCCTTAAACTTTGAAAACATTTTTCCCTTTCATGCTGTAGTAAACAAAGTTCAGGGGGGAGGACCATTTTGGCAGTCTCCGGAAATCTAACAATAAAATGGCGGTTGAACCACATGGACTTTCTGCAACTTGCTGAACTTAAGAATCACTTGGAATTAATCCATTTGGAGGACAGAGTGCAATCCACACAGGACAGACTCTAAAAAACTGCCAAGATCATAACCAGTGTGCAGGATCAAATTAGAGAATCACAAAGAGAAAACCAGGCAAAGGTGCAAGGAAGGGCAGGAAATTAGAGTTACTATGCAGCTGTGCTAGGGCATTGGCTAAAACACCCTCCATTTTTTTTTCAATTTAGTGGCAGAAGACTAAAAACTCTGCAGAGCATCTGCCAGAGAACTCCTCCTCCTTATAAATTGCAGCCCTATGCAAAGTGTGGTGGCATTGCAACTGACTTTGCACTGGCACACATGCACATACACACATTGCCAATGATCACAGCTTGCAATGATCACAGCTTACAATGCCAGTGTCAGTGGGACCCACCGTGCATTCTGTATAATTAACATATTCCCCCATATTATGAGATCGTGTGACTCTTTCCCATTTTTCACAGTGGCTGATAACAGCAGAGAATCTCTGGCAATACAGAAAAATGGGGCTTCACAGCTGCTTGTCAGTTTCAGAAAAAGTCTGGTCAGTTTCAACTGTGGGTTTCCCCCTTTGCCTGTGTTCCTTCCTGTTCCCTTTTATTCAAGGAACTAAGCCTAAAATGCATGTGCAAAAGCTGAACCACGAAGATTTAAAGGGAAGGTGCTTGCTGGACACTACTGCACAACTGCGATAGGGCTCTTGCATAATTTATTAGAAAACTTTGGATGCCACCCCCTCACACATGTCACAAATGATGGGTGATTCCACTAAAGCTGCGGGTTCCGCTGCCCCGAGATTTTAGTCAATGCACACCCGACCGCGGGCTGCATTTGACCGGCTTGCCGATTCCGCAGTTTCGTAATCCTGTTTTTGAGGATTACGAAACTGCGGAATCGGCCGCGGTCAAAATGCAGCCCGCGCCGGTGTGAAATACTAAATCTCGGGGCAAACGGCGGCGCAACCGCAGCAGCAGTGGAAATCACCGATGTTCCACCCCGATTTAGAAAAAGTGTGGGTTTTTTTATTGTAGCTGCAGAAAAAATACACTGGATGAAAAAGGATGGCACAAGAATCCAAAGACAGAATTAAAGGCTTACTGCTCTGAAAATCTGCAGTAAGATGTGCATACATAATGGACCATTGTGTTTTATTTCCATTTAAACTGTAGCTGCCTTGAGTTCCAGTAGGTAGCAAGACGGCTAATAAATGTTGTAAATAACACTTAATACTTCATTATAAGTATTAATAATTGTAAGTAAATAATACTTAATACTTCATTAATACTTTATTGTCTGGAGAAAGAGCGGAGCCATTTGTACCTTGATAGTATGGGGGGCATTACCTTTTTTATTTGCTTGCTTGCTTAGTTAAAACATTTTTATGCTGCCTTTCCACCCAATCAGGGTTCACGAGGCAGCAAACATAAAACCTTTAAAACATTTGAACAATTAAAATAGAGTTAAAAATATAAAATTCAATTAAAACACATAAACGAACAGCACTGGAAGGAGGGCCAATAACTGTTACTGGGGGTATGCCAGACCCCCCCCCCCAAAAAAAAAAAAAAAAGCCTTCAGCTGCTGGCAAAAGACACAGATAGAGGGAAACAGACGAGTCTCCCAGGGGAAGGAGTTGCAAAGCTCTAGTGCCATGATGGAGAATGCCCTTTCTCAGGTCACCACCCGTCTAGCCTCAGATGGAGGGGTCACCAAAGTAGGTTTTCTGAGGGTGACCAAAGTGAGTGGGTCGGTTTGCATGGGTCTGTTGGTCCCAGGCCATACAGGGCTTAAAAGGTCAGTATCAGCATCTTGAATTGAGCCTGGAAGCCCATTGGAAATCAGTGTAGGAGGAGCACGACTAGAGTGATGTGGTCCCTATGAGCCACTTCCAGTCAACACTCTGGCTGCAGCATTTTGTACCAGCTGCAGCTTTCAGACAGTCTTCAAGGGCAGCCCCAATGCCTTTTCTGTCCAGAAAGAGCTGCAGCTGGCTCACTAGCCCAAGCAGCTGAAAGGAACCCCTGACCACTGCTGCCACCTGTTTATCCAACAGGAGACCTGGGTCCAGGAGCAGCCTTAAAATACAAACCTACATCTTTAAGGGGAGTGCTGCCCCATCCAGAACAGGGGGTAGCCCATTTCCCAGGTCAGACCGTTCCCCTGCCCAGAGGCCTGCAATTTGCCAGTATTAAGTTTCAGCTTTTTAGCATTCATCCATTCCAAAACTGCCTCTGGGCACTTGCTTGCAGTTTGCACAGCCTTCCTGAGATCTGCTGGTAGCATGGGATGAAGCTGATTGTCATCTGCCTATGAGCTCAGCCCAGATCTCCGGGTGATCTCTCCCAGCAGTTTTACATAGATGTTGAAAAGCACAGGGGGCCAAGATGGAATCTTGGGGAACCGTGTAGGCCAAAGACCAAGGGGCAGGGCAGCAGTCCTCCAGCACCACACTCTGAAACTTACCCTTGAGGCATGACCAGAACCACTGCAGAACAGTGCCTCCTAGCCCCAGTCGCAAGAGGTGATCCAGAAGAATCCCATGTCTGATGGGATCAGAAGCCACTGAGAACTCAAGAAAGTTACACACACAGTCCCAGTGCCTGTCATCCACCAGAGCGATCGAGGCTGTTTCATTCCCATTACCAGACCTCAAACCAGATTGAAATGGATCTAAACAATCCCCTTCATTCAGGGAGTCCTGAAGTTGGCCAGCTGCTGCTCATTCGGTCACCTTGCTCAAAAATGTTGCATTTGAGACGGGACAGAAGTTATTCAAACTCTCCTGGCTCCAGAGTAGGTTTCTTTAGGAGTGGATGCACCACTGCCTGCTTCATGGCAGGAGTGACCCCCTGTCTCTCAGGGATGTGTGTGTGTGTATTAAAAAATTATTTTAAAAACATTTGTGCTGTCATCCCATTCAGGGTCCCCAAAGCCGCAGTCAGTCAGTACATTAAGACAAATTTTAAAATATATATAAATGTAAAACAGTAATAAAAGTTCAACAAAACACAAATACATAAACGTGTAAACACATAAACAGAAAGGAGGGGCAACAAGGATCACTGGGGGGGTGCCAGGTGAAGCAGAAAAGTTTTTAGAGAGAGCCAGTTTGGTGTAGTGGTTAGGAGCGCAGCCTCTAATCTGGGAGAACTAGGTTTGATTCCCCACTGCCCCATATGCAGCTGCTGGTGTGACCTTGACCAAATCACAAGTTCTCTCAGATCTGTTCTCTCAAGGGCAGTTCTGTCAGAGCTCTCTCAGCCCCACCTACCTCACAGGGTATCTGTTGTGGGGAGGGGAAAGGAAAGGAGATTGTAAGCTGCTCTGAGACTCCTTTGGGTAGTGAAGGGCAGGGTATAAATCCAACCTCCTCCTCCTCCTCCTCCTCCTCCTCCTTCTGTTGTGGAAGACAGTGATGGTGGGGACACATCTCCCTAGGAAAAGAATGGCATAATTTCTGTGCTTTGATTGACAGCCAGCCTACATGTTACAGGCAAACACTGGACAATCTGTGGTCAGCAATGCCATTTTAGATGAGAATTCAGCAGTTTAAAAATAGCCTGATTCTGAGTGGGTCTGCAGTGTGGCATTGTGCAGTCTTCTCCCCCACCCATGCCTTTCCAAGCACTGAAAGAGCCCCTCACGACTATTTTGGCACTTCAAAAGGTGCAGGGAGATGGACGAGAGTTCATGGTTCTGCTGTGGCATGGGCCCAATCAGATACTGGTCCTTACAGGAATTTCGAACTGCATTCTTGTCTTAACGATGTTGGTGGCCACGGTTTATTCCATGCTTGTTGTTTGGCTCTGAGAAGACCTGTTCTCAGACTGCCACCCATCTAAGTTCACATAGTGGAGACTCCTGACGTAGGGCCTCCAAAGATGTCCATAGTAGTCAGGTAAGTTCATATGGGTGTTGGCAGTCCATACAGTATGTAATGCAAAAGTGTAGAATATATTGCTGGAGCTTCTCTTCAAAAGGAAAATGTTACATAAATGAAAATCTCCATTTAAATGGTCTTGTTCTGGGTCAGCATCTCAAATGATTTTCCTCATCATGCCTCACATTGGAGATTTCCTTTCTCAATGGTTCTTTTAAAGGGGGAAATTGACTGGCAGAAGGGCTATAGATTGACTTTCTAATACGGCTGATTCTCCAAAGGGCTCTGATCTTTGATCTGTTCCTGTTATTCTGCAACCTCCCTGGAAGAACCTCCCTTTCATCTCTCACAACCCTGGCCCTTTCAAGGCCCAAGGACAGATTTCTGGCTATAGTAGAGTCAGCATTGCAGTTATTCTTCTTCAGTGGCAGATGTAGCCTCCTGTGATCCATAATGTGTCATTCTGTTTCAGAAAGTCTGGACAATTTTCAGAAGGGTTTTTTTTTTTAAAGTGGAAGTGAATAAATGTATTTAAAAGCCAGCTGGTGTGTGCAAAATATGGCTCTGTCAGCACTGTCCACTCTTTCAGCTTTATATGACAAGAAGATAAAAGAATTTTAATTTTTTTTTTAAAAAAATTCTAAACTGTTGTGCCTCCTTTAAAAACAATAAAGCATAAAAACGTTCATAAAACCTGCAGCATTGAAGGATCGGCTTTTGTGTCACACTAGCATTATGGTTATGGAGGCCCTGCCCTGGATAGCCCAGGCTAGGCCTGATCTCATCAGATCTTGGGAGCTAAGCAGGGTTGGCCTTGGTTAGTATTTGGATGGGAAACCTCCAAGAAATACCAGGGTCGTGACATGAAGGCAGGCAATGGCAACCCACCTCTGAATGTCTTTTGCCTTGAAACCTCTACATGGTTGCTATAAGTTAGCTGTGACGTGATGGCCAAAAAAAAAAAAGCAGTATGGGAGTCAACATTAGTTCCAATCTTTCTTGCATCACTGGATAGTGTGAATAGTCCAGGATTGTGTGGGAGGAGCCAGTGATATGGGAGGAGCCAATGGAGTGTAGTTTCCCAAGGGCTACTTCTATCAATTGTGGGGAACCACTTTATAGGTTCCTTCCATGTGATCTGGGGTTTGTTATGTTATCCTGTGGAAAGGTATGGTGATTCAGTGCTCCCATGCTTATGAAGAAACATGAGTGGTAAAACAGCTGTTGGACCCATGGATCCTTCTTGGGTCTTTGAATCCTGTGCTCCTTTACAAATCAACAGCATTATCTAAATATCAAGGGTAGCTTGGAGGCAGGTTGAAACCTCTCTGAAATCTTACATTCCTTTGTCTTAACAGTCAGCCTTTCATTTTCACTGGGTGATCTTGTCTCTAGGGTTTGGTTCACAAACTGCCCTATTGATTCATGGTTTGTGGCTGAACTGTAACTGAACCATGAACCAATAGGCCAGTTCACGAATCAAACTGGTTCATATTGGTTTGTGAGCCATTTAAAAGTTTAAATCCCTGCTTTCTGCTCCCTGCAAAAAGCAGTGGGGAGCAGAAAGCAGGGGTTTAACAGGTGAGTGGCGGGGACCTCCCCACTGCTCAGATGTTTTTCATGAAGAGCAGAAAATGGGGGGGGGGTGTAAATGGCTCAGTGCCATTTCAGCTCCTGTTTTTTGCTCTTCACAAAGTGCCGCAAACTGCATCAAAATTTGTGGACGTTTGTGGTGGCTCTTCAGTTTGAAAAATCGCTTTGCGAGCCATGGACCAGCCAAAATTCATGACAGACTTTAGTTTATGAGCCAGTTCGTGCCCATCGTTATTCACTTGTTTCTTAGTGTTGTCTCTTACCCAGTGGCGTTACAGGGTAAAACACAAGAAGGACCTATAATACTGACTACCAATGAAATTCTCACACATCCATCAGAGCAGTTTTGTGTTGCCTCATCTTATGGACCTCAACAAAACTGATCTGGAGTCATTATGGCTCAAGTGTAAACCAAACCATTATCCTTGATGGTGGTGGTGGTGGAAAGTGCCATCGAGTCACAGCTGACTTATGGCAACCCTGCAGGGTTTTCAAGGCAAGAGACATTGCCTGCCTCTGTGTAGCAACCCTGAATTTTCTTGGCAGTCTCCCACCCAAATATTGTATAGGACCAACACTGCTTAGTTTCTGAGACTTTCTGAGACTGGGCTAGCCAGGGCTATCCAGGTCAGTAAACCAGACAGAGCTGTGTAACAAAGGACGCTACAACTATAGCAGTATTGCAAAAAATTCTATAATACATAACAATTACAAATTATAAAGAATGAAGATAATGAAGTTCAAATGGGTACAGTTCACATGTAATAAGATCCAGTAAGTACAAATTCAGTCTTCAAACTGCACGTAGATAAGTCATAAATGGAATGAAGGATCCGGGTATTCATTTTGGATCCGGGTACTTCGTTTTGTTGAACTTCCTCAGTAGTGACTAAACATGAAAAACAATACTAAGAATCCAAGGTTGGAAAATATACGAATTGTGAAAAACATACAAAACCCTACCAACATACCTAATACTGTTTCTGCATAAGATTAATGGCATCTGCTTCTGATGTGCTTCACAAAAACACAGTTTCCTGTAAAGAAGAGGAAGAGAAGAGATTGGATTTATACTCCACCCTTCACTTGGAGTCTCAGAGCGGCTTACAAACTCCTTTCCCTTCCCCTCCCCACAACAGACACCCTGTGAGGTAGGTGGGGCTGAGAGAGCTCTAACACAAACTGCTCTTTCAGGAACAGCTATGCCAGAGCTTGTGACTGACCCAAGGTCACATCAGCAGGTGCAAGTGGGGGAGTGGGGAATCAAACCCAGTTCTCCCAGATTAGAGTCTGTGCACTTAACCACTACACCAAACGGGCTCTCAGACATACGTGTATCCAAGGAGACATACATGTATCCAAATATACTCACGCCACTGTGTGATGGTGCTAAACTAGAAACTAAGTTATTCCTAAGGGCAACTTACCAAAAAACCTTTTCACTAATGGGCAACCAAGCCTATTGTTTAGTAGGTCAGGCCATTATCCCTGGAGTTCATAAAACATGCTCTTTGTATAAGGCACTGGAAATCCAGTCTCAGCATCCCAGCCTGTTACTGAGGTACTTTGACCATAGCATATCCTCCCTCCTATTCAAAAGACCAACTCAGATACTCACTCTCAGTGTGTGTATGTGTGTTCTGTGAACAGACATCATGCTGGAAGGCATCCATTATTTTGCACTTAAATACATGTACTCTACTCAGTTAATTGAACAGTGAGCTGGCTCAAATTGGAAGCCTCTTTTTAATAGCGTTGCCTCCATTTACAAAATGAATGAGCAATAAATCCACAGGGTTTCAGATATATTTTTATGCAAATGAAGGAAAAAAATGACAAGGAAGGTGGAAAGTATTCCAGGTTTTCATACTTATACCTATGAGCTATAGCTAAATTCTAGCCCTGCATGTCTAAGGGCGTATCTCTCCCTATACAAGCCTGCCCACCCCTTTAGGTCTGCTGCAGAGGCTCTGTTGAAGGTACTCTGGTATACAGAATTGTAAAACAGTTGAGGGATTTGGGAGCTAATTACTCAAGGAAAATGGACCGTAATAATTGTGTATGGCTTAGGCATTTAGGATGAAAAGGCGAGGATATATATAAGCCGCTTTCCAATGTTCTGGCATGCTCTGGCATGACCAAGGGACAGAACTCAGGAGAGCACTGGCACATAAAAGAAGAAGAAGAGAGTGGATTTATACCCTGCCCTTCACAACCCAGAGGAGTCTCAGAGCGGCTTACAATCCCTTTCCCTTCCCCTCCCCACAACAGACACCCTGTGAGGTAGGTGGGGCTGAGAGAGCTCTTGACAGAAACTGCTCTTTTTCAAGAACAGCTGTGCCAGAACTATGGCTTGCCCAAGGTCATCCAGCAGGTGCAGTGGAGGAGTGGGGAATCAAACCCGGTTCTCCCCGATTAGAGCACTTAACCACTACACCAAACTGGCTCCAAAGGGTGCAGCTATGTAAACAGACACAATGATCATGGTCACCAAGGGCAGAGAGAACTTTGACACCTTCTCCCTGTTGTGTTCTCCCATAAAAGAAATAGTTTATTCCATTACTTTTTCATGAAGAGGCAGGTGACAGTTGAAAGCAAAGCCTTCTGCATTGTGGTGCCCCAGCTCTGGAATACCCTCTCCTTTACATGCTGATCTTCCAGCATTTATTAGCTCCTGGTTCAGTGTTTTAGCCATGGAACAATTTTTATCTCTCTGCTGTTTTTATGCCAATGGCTCTAGCTGGATTTCTTTTTCATGTTATTGTAATATTTTTATCATGTTTGAGGGTTAAGTGTAAGTTCTGGTTGAAGGGTAAGAGATCATTTTTCTAGCCCAGTGCCGTCAGAGCTTGGAAGCTAAGCAGGGTCAGCCACAGTTAGTATTTGGATGGAAGATCACCAAGGAAGACTCTGCAGAGGAAGGCAATGGCAAACCACCTCTGCTTGCCTCTTACCCCTTGATCTGCAGTCACCATGACTTGGTTGTGACTTGTCAGCACACGCACACATACTATGGTAAAGAAGTAAAGGCCAGCAATACAGTCCACCATTATAATGGGTGCCCCAGCTTGCCAGGACACAGTTCCCACTATGGGTCACAGTGCATTGCCACTCCATCACACTGGGTCCCTTTTGTTCTTGGGGTACATAAGTCACTTTTCTCCTCACACCAGACATACATTTCCCTTCATCATGAGGGCCAGTTTGCTAGGATAGGGTTCCTAATGGACAGAAAGTCTTCTAAACCATCTAGTTGTCCCCCCTCGCCAGCTCATTGCAAGACATCTACAACTAGAGAATCCCCAACCTCTGCTTGAAGACATCCAGTGAGAGAGAGAACTCACCACTGTCCTTAGATAATTTGTACGAGCAATTAGTTAGAATTAGTAGCAATAGCAATTAGCAGTATGAGCAATTAGTTAGAATTGGTCGTGATAACAAATGAATATGATAGTAATAAACTATGACAAAGCTAGAAAGTAGCAGTAACAACGTAGTAGGGATGTATTACGGAGGAACAAACTTTTATGTGAGTCCCAGACAATGTGGTCAATAAAGTTATCAGCCTCGGTAAGAGGCAGACTTCATTAAGTGCCTAAATCAGTGAAAAGCAAAAAGTTACATTTGTTGTGAAGTAGGATCTTTCTAGACCAGAGGTGGCAGAAGAACAGAAAAAGAGGAAGGGGGGGAGATTGGATTTATACCCCACCCTTCACTTGCAGTCTCAGAGCAGTTTACAGTCTTCTTTCCCTTCCTCTCCCCACAACAGACACCCTGTGAGGTAGGTGGGGCTGAGAGAGCTCTGAGAGAACTGCTCTTGAGAGGACAGCTGGCTGCACATGGAGAAGTGGGGAATCAAACCAGGTTCTCAAGATTAGAGTCTGCCGCTCTTAACCACTACACCAAAGTGGCTTTTTGAGCCTGTGGGCGCCTTTGGAATTCCGGCACAGGGTGATGGTTTCAGCTACAATATGGCTGTGACAGGAAGCAGAGTCACACCCACAGGGAAAGCCCAAGTGCAGAGGGGAAAAGGAGTAATTTAAAAAGATACACTGGGAAAGAAGAGAGAAAATAGAGGCAACACCGGTTGCAGCAGCCACTGAAACCAATTTTTTTTAATCTACACAGCCAATCAGAAGCCCTGCTGGGCAAGAGGCCTAAGTGGCCCCAGCCACTTCTAAAAACACTTGGTGGGCACCAGGAAAAGGGTCAGTGTTCACCATGGCACCTACAGGCACCACGTTGGCGACCCCTGTTCTAGACCTTTAGGAATGGGGGGAACACACCTTGCAATCTGCCAAAGCAGTGTATGATGATCAGAAAAGATGGGAAGATGATCTAATCAGTCTTGGGATAATAGTAGAAAAAGTGGCATCCAGGGGAAAATGCAAGAGTACTTCCATAATTGATTGCTATCATTCAATCTCTATTATAAATTACTGGACCGTGTTATGGAAAATAATGCCACCAAGAAGAGCATGTCTCACAAAATATAATTGAGTGCGTTACAAATGTGACCGCAGTGGCTACTGGAAGCGGAGATATTGGAACCATTTGTCAGTGCAGCTTTTAACTAGTTGTTTACTCCTCCCCGCAGTCTTTCATGTGCTTTGGAGGGGTTGCTTCTGGAAAGACAGATTCCGCCCTGCCATGCGTGTAGATTTAGTTACACCATTCTGATGGGTTTTAGCCTAGCAAAAATCAGGGCTTAGTCAATGCGAAAACAAAGAGCTACGTGGAAACAAATTATCATATATGAAATGGAATGGTTCTCCCTAGCATGCTGTGGATTATGTGAATTAAGAGATAATAAGCTAACTCTATGGGAAAAGAGCAGCAATTAAAAGTGTATTATAGCCAGAATCCCAGCTTCTTCCTCTACAGCTTCAGTACACTGACTAATAATGGAACATTAATGTGGTTGTTTTAAACTTTATTACAGTTTTGCACAAGGGTTTCTGCAGCCAAAAAAAAAGAAAAAAAAAGAATTGGCTTTGGAAATGTATAAAATGACAGTGGGAGGCACCTTTGGAATTGGTGCCAATTAAATTCATTCTGGCTGCTGCATGGGGTGGGTATCGAGGAACAAGGATCCAGAATGTGCATGGGATCCTAACTGCTTCTTCAGCATGGCTGTGTCATCCCCCATCCAACCTTAAAAAGAGGGAGCCGGTTTGTTATCTGGGGGCAACCTGACAAAGAAGCTAGAATAATGAACAACAGCAAGATCTCTCTGTGGGCTGCTTGTAAATGTCACTTTCCGGTGACAGAAGGGCACTCTTGGGGTCACCTGCCTGAAGATTTGCGAGGACACAATGTTAGAAGCTAGCCGTTGTATTTATGTAAAGGATTTTGGTTCCTCTTTTCTCCATGCCAGTTACCCAAAACTGCTTATAATAAATGCACAACTATAATGTAGACAATGAAAAAAGGGGGGAAATGCAGTCCAGTTCCAGCTCTTGGGCTGGTCCTGGATTTATTTGCCCAGCTCACTCAGGGCCATGGGCTACAAGTAGGGTTATCAGCAATGCTCCTTCTAAGCTGTGGAGTCTTGTGAGCAAAAATTCTACTTTGTGAGCTACTGGCATTAAAGTTGCGAATGAGTGATTTGACTACTACATAAATTAGTTTGCTCTGAAGCCATCCTTCCTGAGCGAAGACAAAAATGTGTGAGCTGGAGGCTAAAAAACTGTGAGCTAGCTCACACTAACTCAGCTTAGAGGGAACACTGGTTGTCAGCTCCTGGTTTGGAAATTCTGGAGATTTGGGGGCTCAGCCCGGGGAGGGGGAGAGTTTGGGGAGGGGGAGTAGGGTTGTCAGCCTCTGGGTTGTGGCTGGAGGTCTCCTGCTATTACAACTGATCTTCAAGCAACAGAGATTAGTTCACCTGGAGAAAATGGCCACTTCTGGAAGGTGGACTCTGTGGCATTATACCCCATTGAAGCCCCTCTTCTGACACCCCCCCCTCCAATCTCCAGGTATTTCCCAACCCAGAGCTTGCAACCCTAGAGGGGAGGGACCTTCGGAATGTCATGCCGTAGAGTTTACCCTCTGAAGCTGCCATTTCCTCCAGGGAACTGACCTGCGTAGTCTGGACATCAGTTGTAATTTTGGGAGATCCCCATGCCCTACCCGGAGGATGGCAACCCTCGTTTAAAGTCAAGGGCCAGGTCTGCTTTGGCTCTTGCCCATTGCCTTCCGCTGTGGAGTCTTCCTTGGTGGTGTCCCATCCAAGTGCTGCCTTTGGCTGACCCTGCTTAACTTCCAAGTTGCAAGTCAAGGGCCAGGACGGTTATGGCTCTTGCCCAAAGGCCCCGCCCTGGTTTAAATAACGAGAAGAAGCAGGACCTCAGGTCAGATCTCATTCGGATGGCAGAAGCATTCCCAAGATTCCCCTCACCTGTACCACTCTTTGTATAGAAGTTAGACTTGGCCTGTTATTGTGGATAATTTAAGTATCATCCTTGGCCACATTCTAAGATGGTTCAAAGATGTGCACGGGAAGAAGTGCAGATGCATCTTGGTTTTGCTGATACTGAATTCCGCAAGTATTTATTTATTTATTATTTGTATTTATAGCCCACCCATCCCATGAGTGGGCTCAGGGTGGGTAACATCATAGAACAGTACAATAAATAAAGTTAAAAATTAAACAATTTGAAACAATAATAAACATTAAAACACAATCACAACTCAGACAAGTCACCTGGTTGTGGGAGGTTCCCTGGCATATTTTTTGGATTATTAGTTGGGTGGCAATGACCTCAGGGAGGCCATATATGGACATCCACTGCCTCAGCCAAAAGCCTGGTGGAACACCTCCATCTTGTAGGTTCTGTGGAATTGAAGAAGATCCCGCAGCGCCCTAATCTTGACTGGGAGCATGTTCCACCTGGTTGAGGCAAGACGGATGTCCTTCCGGCCAGGGCCAACCAGGAGATGTTGGTCCATAGAATGTAATACTCTTTTGGGTATATATGGGAAGAAGCAGTCCCTCAGATATGTAAGTCCCAGGCTGTGTAAGGCTTTAAAGGTTATTACCAACACCTTGAAGTGAATCCAAAAATCAACTGGCAACCAATGCAGTTGGCAGAGTACCTGCCAAATGTGAGCATGCACAGGCGGCAATGACAGTAGGTGTGCTACTGCATTTTGCATCGGCTGTAATTTCTGGGTTAGCCTCGAGGGTAAGCCTATGTAGAGCAAGTTGCAGTAATCAAGCCTGGAAGTGACCATTGCATGGGTCACTGTAGCTAAGTCCTAGTGGGGGAGATATGATCTCAGAATCCTTATCTGCCTGAGATGGAAGAATGCAGATCTGGCAACAGCAGTAACCTGGGCCTCCATAGAGAGAGAGGCATCCAGGGTTACTCCCAGGCTCCTCACTTTCTGGGTCAGCACCACAGGCTCCCCTTCCAGCGTGGGGAGTCTGATAACCACATCTATCCTCCCCCTGGCCCAGGTACAGAACCTCCATCTTCAATGGATTAAGCTTCAACCGGCTCTGCTGCTACCATCCAGCCATGGCATCCAAAGCCTCAGCCAGAAGACAGATGGTCATCCATTAACAGATAGAGCTGGGTGTCATCAGCGTTTTGATGGCAACCCAGTCCATAACCCCTGGCTAGCTGGGCGAGGGGGCGCATATAGACGTTAAATAACATTGGTGAGAGGTTCACCCCTTGCAGTACCCCACATTCAAGTGGGTATCACGGGGGGATCCTCTCACCAAGCACCACCCTCTGTCCCCAACTATGGAAAAGGAGGAAAACCATAGTAAGGCAGTCCCCCGAACTCCCATGTCGGCAGCAGTGGTTTATTCCTTTGACTTAACAATTGCCCTACTTCCCATGACCTTGTGCCTTTCCCCCTCTTTCACTTGCACTAGACAACCCCTCCCCTTCCAGAAAATTTGGTAACCTCACTCAATGGTCACTCATCTACTTTAAGCGACAGTGGGCCCAATCCTGGTCATACATAATAACTCAGTAGCAGCATTCCCTGTCACCTTCAACAGCAACCCAGTTGGACTTGGTGGGCTCATATAAGCCAGGCAAAAAGGAAAAACAATGACTACCCTGTTGCTGAGCGCTAAACTCCCCCTCCCCTTAACACAGCCTAGTTGGAATTCAAACAGCTGAACACGCAGTTGGCTGAAAGATTAGAACTTGGATACTTTAATAACTCCTTTTAAAAAAGTAAGGGAAGTTGAGATGCAGGAGATCTTCAAGGGAGAAGAAGAGCCTTGCCAAAAGTATGGCAGTGGATTTATTACATTACGGCAGACTGCAATCTGCAGCTCAGAAGTGTGTATTTCCTTTCCCAGAATGAAAAGAGGGATGATCCGGTTTGTGTGGCTGGGGATGGGGTGGGGAAGGACTTTGGAGAGGGTTTCAGCTTAACTTCTTCCATTGATTTCCCTTCCCAGGGTTCAGAGCAGCAGTAAGAGTTTTAGGCCGTAAAAACGAAATGGGGGAAGAGGCAATTAAGGCCCCAGACATCCTCGGCAGCATTTCGTAATACGGCGCGGCAGTTATAAAGCTGGGCTGGCAGGGAGAACGGTTATCAAAGAGGAATGATTTTCCACACATACACACTCGCTAATGAGACTGAAGTGTAAAACGTAGTCTTGGGGAAGGTGAGCAAGTAATTGTTGATAGATGTAATTTATTCTTCAGGCTGAGCTGAATTAATATGAATGTCAAATGGGGGGGGAGTATTCGCTTCTCCAAATTGTAAAGAGAGAGGATAATGGTAGAAAGTGAGGGAGCCGTATTTTGCAGTTAAAAATAAGTACTGAACAAAGGGCACTGATTGCTCTCTGGCTTGCCAGTTAAGAAAGAACAGGGGCTCTGGGAAAGTGCAGGAGGCTGCTTGGAATTCATGAGGGGCAGAAAAAACCCTCATGTCCC
Source organism: Gekko gecko (assembly GCA_029375565.1). Lineage (NCBI taxonomy): Eukaryota > Metazoa > Chordata > Lepidosauria > Squamata > Gekkonidae > Gekko > Gekko gecko. The sequence continues at coordinate 36,299,111 of JAPDNY010000003.1, read as the reverse complement.
TCAGCTTCAGAGATATCTTTGTGCGAGGGCCTCGCCTGCGATCTCTGACCTCTTAATGAGATAGAATAAATTTAGAGTCCAGTGGAACCTCTAAGACCAACAAAGGTTTGTTCAAGATATGAGCTTTCGTGTGCATGCACACTTTTCACTTAGTGATGTAGAAAGCTGGGTTCATTATCTGGCTCTCTTACATGGCTGCTTCCAGTTTGGTGAGCTGAGAGCTGCAGTCTTCATACCCCGAAGAACACAAAAAGGAGCGTCAAAAGCAAGAGCTGTATACAATCCCACTGACCCATCCATTTCCATTTCTATCATTCCGATATGACAAGACTGGGGATACAGTGCCTGAGAAGAGAGCTCTTGCCCCCTGATATAATTAGATGCGATCTACTAATTGGCATCAGCCGACACATATACGTGTTTCATTATTATCAATAGTAAACACTTATATAAATCACATAAGACCAATCCATCCCATCAGATAGTTAAGAAAATGTTCACACCCATAAAATTCCATAAAAAGCAATATTTATGAAACTGAAGTGCTTAGCGCCACAGTTAGTGGCCAATCTATCTTTTTCTTGATTGTCCAGATTGTGTGGTGCAGTTTAGATGAAATGTGTCCAGAACTACAGAATTTATTCCAGTACAAGCTTTTGTGAGTAAAAATGTAAAATTTCCCAGGGCAAAAAAACCCAGGTTTTTTTTTTAGCGGGAGGATTAAAGTAGAAATAGTAGTAGTAGTAGTAGTAGTAGGAGGAGGAGGAGGAGGAGGAGGAGGAGGAGGAGGTGGTGGTGGTCATTTCATTAAGGCAGTTACCACCTCAGGCTGCCCCCAGCCCCTCCTGCCTGTCTCCTCACTCTCCATAGCAGCCAGCCAAGCCCGTCTTTGTTTCACTTAGCACTGCAAGAAAGTCCCTCCCACCACAAGCAGAAGGCTATTCTTCAACTTTAAAAGAGGTCCATCCACAGCAATACATTAGTTCATTGGACAGGGAGCTGTTCATTTGGCTCCATCTTTGCCCCTGATTGATCAATGGATCCCTAAAAATCCATTGACTCCAGCCCCTTTCAATCTTTGTTCTTTCCAAGGGAGGGTAAGCATACTATCATTTTGAAGCCTCCACTTCATCCCCTTTTCAGATTAGGTATGGTTGCCAAGTCCCCTCTGGCCACTGGCAGGGAATTGGAGGTGTAAGTTTGTCAGATCTAGGTTGGAAAATTCTGGGAGACTTGATGGTGAAGCCTGGGGAAGATAGGAACCTCAGTGGGCTACAATGCCACAGAGTCCAGCCTCCAGAGAATCTATTTTCTCCAGGGGAATTGGTCTCTGTAGTCTCGAGGCAAACAGTAATTCCATAGGACCCCCATGTCCCTCCTGGGGGCTGCCATACTTAGAGTAAGGCCTAAAGCTTCTGCCATAGTAGGAGATGTTGTGCTGGTAGCCCAGGTTGCCTACTGCTGCTTAATAGAGATAGGGGGGAGAATGCATAGTGTTCAGATGCCACAACATCACTTCCGGTGTAATCTTGGGAGTGATACCATCACATCAGCATGATGCTCGATGCTGTATGGCTCCCCCAAAACTCTTTGGTAAAACCATGGAGATTTGAGGGCTCCTAGAGTGCCATGTTAATATGATTACATCACTTCTGAGGTCACACTACAAATGTACTTATAGTGTTGGAACACTTCAAGTTTGCAGGTCCCTAACCCAGTCTACCTCCTGCTGGTTTCAAACATTTGGCTGGCAGCCCTAATTAGGCCTATACATAGAATGAAACCAGAGTCTTTTGTTTTACACATGCACATTTCACTCAGGACATTTAGTCCATCCCCTTAAAACTCAGGAGGAGAAAGAAGCTAATTTCTGTTACTAAGGGGGAAAACCCAGAAGAGGAGAATATACAAGTATGCATCACACAATTAAATGTTGCTGCAATACATAGGGCTGCCAAGTCTCCTGCCAACAACCTGTTCTGAGTAACAGCAGGAGAAAAATTGTTTAAAATCACTGTTATTGTATACAGTTTGATGTGACTCTAGGAATCACTGGAAACTCTATGGTTTTACCATAGAGTTTCTTTTGATTCCTAGAGTACCATGACATCACTTCTTCCAGTTTACCCAGAAGTTATATCACATGGTGCATTATATTGTGCCCTCCCATGTCCCCGCTTCCCCATCTTCCACTGGGAGGCAACCCTATGCACTAGAAACTTCTTTGAGTGGAAGGGGGGGAAATGCTGTTTTTCAACCTTCTCCTGGCCAATGGAAGACATTCCTTCAGTAATTCAGTTGTCGGGCAGAAAGCTGGAGCTCCCCTACCGCCATATAAACTTCTTTGCCCAATGAAAATCAAAACTTCTTCAATCCAGTATGCAATCCTGTAGTAGGGTTGCCATCTCTAGGTGAGGAAATTCTTGGAGATTTGGGGATGGAGCCTGGGGAGGGTGGAGCTCAGGGAAGAGAGAGAGCTCATCAGGGTCTAATGCCATGCAGGCTGCCGTCCAAAGTAGCCCTTTTTCCCTAGGGAAATTTATCTCTGTGGCCTGGAAATCAGTAATAATTCTGAAAGATCTCCAAGGGCCACCTGGAGGTGGCAACCCTATCCTATACACACTTGCTAGAAAGTGAATCCCTTTGAATATAGAAGGACTTGCTTGTGGTTAAACACACATCGGATCCCACCTTTAGTGGAAAACAAAGGGCCCTCTGCGCACTTAGTCAATCATTTTGCTACCAAATCTTCTGAAAAGCCTTGCCTCCTGACATCAAAGGTGCTGAGTCTTGTGAAAGTCTTTTGTAAGTAATCAGATCTGGCTGCATTACCCACCCTTCAGATGCTTATTAGTGGATGTCTTGACTTGCATTGTTACATCATTTGCATTTCAATATTTAGTTTTATTGCCGTTCTTAAATGGGGGATATTTGCAGTTTTTGGCATTGTGACACCAAAACATACAGTTCTCGTGTGAGCTTCATTCTCCCCATACTGTCTTCAGCCTCCTTGCAACTTTGAGGGGCTTCTGCATCACTGTAGAGAGCAGGAGGACAAGAGAGGAAGGTGCCAGACCACAGGAAAGTTGAGCCTCTGAAAATCTAAGATGGCAGGTTTTGCAGAGTGTTGAAGGGTGGGGTGGGGGGGTTGAAAGAAAGCTCATAGATCCTGGTGTTTATAATTTCTCCTCTGATAAATACAGTTTTCAGGCTCTCTATATTGCATCAGAATTCAATACAGTCTGAGGCATCACTGGAACAAACTATGTATATGTATGGACTATGGAAAATGGAGCCCTCTGTAGAGAAGAGGGGAGTGGTGATCCAAGATGGTGGTGGCCACTTTTTCAGTGGTGGCACTTTGCCTTAGGAAGTCTCTTTCCTCTCCCTGTCTCTGGCACCTCTCTTCCTGTTAGGGTTGCCAATCTCCAGGTAGGGCCTGGAGATCTTCTGGAATTACAGTTGATCTCCAGATGACAAAGATCAGTTCCCTGTACGGTTTCCAGCTCCCTGCAGGGGACTGGAAGTCCTTTGCTTCTAGTTCTTGTTGCCTGCCATTGCTCATCTGGGTGGCAGGAAAAAATTCCGGGGCAAAGTGGAGGTCGCAATTGGCATCCCCATTGTGATGTAGCCCAGAAGTGACATTATAGCAACCATAACCATAGAGTTTAGAGCAAATGCTAGAACAGCCCCCCTAGCATCATGATATCATTCAGAGTCTCACTGGAAGTGATGCCATTGCACCAGAGATGCCCATCACCCCCCACTCACACATGGAAGCCCACCTTCTGCCCCATCTCCTACTGGTTCCCCTTGGGCTACCATCTCTGGATTGGATATTCTTGGAGATTTGGAGGTAGATCCTGGAAAGGGCTGAGTTTGGGAAGGGAGGGAGCAGGATGTAATGCCATGGAGTCCACCCTCCATAGCATCTATTTTTCTGCAATGGAACTGATTGCTATAGTGCAGAGATTGGTTGTAATTCCAGGAGAGCTCCAGGCACCACCTGGAAGCTTTCTTCAGGTCTTACTGAGAAAAATATGCAGTTCTATTGTTGTTTTCAATTTGTTGATATCTTATTGGTTGATACTCTATATCATTTCAAGTATTCTCATCAGATGCAGCTCTCAGTTAACGGAGGGAATCACCAATCACATTTTTTCACACATGGCATACAGCCAAACAAGATACATGGCTGGCACGATTCTCTCTCCCTTGAAGAAAATGGCTGGTTTGGAGGGTGGACTCTGTGGTATTGTACCCTAATCTTCACCTCAATAAAACACATCATCCCCTGCCTCCACCCTCAAATCTCCAGAAATTTCCTAACCCATAGTTGGCAACCCTACTTGCTCTCCTTTAGGCCCCAGACCTCTTTTGATCTAGGCTTTTGATGAACATTTAAGCTGCTTGTATGGTTTTGTTGTAGCTTCAGGACTGTTTTATGAATATCATTTTAGGTTGTTGAATGTTTTTATGCCTCCAGCTTGTTTTTATGGCTTGTTTCATAATTCATAAATTTTAACTTTGTTGATATTAAGATTTTATTGTGTTCTTTTTATGTTGTAAGCTACCTCTGGAGAGATAGCATATACATTTTCTAAATACATTCAAATAATTTTCAACTCATGGGTAGTAAGGTTGTCATGTTGTGTGAACAGGGGCAGCGTGAATATTTACTATCCATGTACAACTTTGGCACAAGTGTTGCCCCGTTCACGCATGGTTGACCATGTATATTGGGTAGTGTATGCTCCTGTAATTGTTGGCTGAAAGGCTCCTGATATGCCTGAAGAAATGTCTGAAGAAGGTTTTTAATCTTCAATTCTTCTGCTCTATAGTGCTACTTCCTCCCATTTTCCTGTTTCTGTTACTCCAGGACCAGAGGGGAGCACATATATGCGTTTGGTGTAGTGGTTAAGAATGACAGACTCTAATCTGGAAACTGGGTTTGATTCCCCACTCCTCCACATGCAGCCAGCTGAGTGACCTTGGGCCAGTCACAGTTCTCTCAGAGCTGTTCTCTCAAGAGCAGTTCTCTCAGAGCTTCATTCTCTCAGAGCTCTCTCAGCCCACTTACCTCACAGAATGTCTGTCGTGGGGAGAGGAAGGAAAGGAGACTGTAAGATGCTTTGAGACTCTGAGTGAAAGGTGGGTTATAAATCCAATCTCTTCCCCCTCCTTCTCCTCTCCTCCTCCTCCTCCTCCTTCTTCTTCCCACACATGCACCCCTAACTCTGGACCTCTTGAAACCTGAACGTTTGCATACACAAACTGCAGAGTGGTATGGTACTTTCCCATAAAATAATGAGACCATTGTTCTAGGGGTGTTAACTTTTATTATCTACAAATGGATAGACTGAAGGCAAGACACTAAGAAAATTTAAAGCTGTTAGCATTCAAAACATCTGGCAAGTCAAAATACTTAAAATGGCTACTTTGGTAAGTCCTAATTCAACAATTACTAAAATCTTTGATCATTTGGAGGCCAAATTATGTCTTACTCATGTCTAATCCATGTGAGAGTTGTGTGGATGTGAGCATGTCTTTGAAGAACAAGAAAGAAGGAAGGCTACATAAGAGAGGGAAAGAGAAGAAGAGGGAAAGAGGAGAGGGCAAGTTATTCTAGGGATATGGGCAAATGGTGGGGGGAGCCAGAGAGTCAGGGGATCTGGAGAGGGGTCTTGTGAGAGACCAGGGGAGGCTGTATGGCAAGAACTAAGAGCAGTGTTAGAGCAATGGGGAGAAAGAGTGTGGGGACCATTGGCCACAGTGAGAGAAAGAGAGAGAGATTAAGAAAAAGGGAGAAGTTAAATCATAGCTACCAATTTTGAAGAGTATGTCTGTCTTCTTAGTGGTGGAGGCAGGTTAAATGGAAAAAATGTGACCTCTTCTGTGGTTACAGTCCAAGACGTTATATACCTAATTCCCATCTTGGGCGGGGGGTGGGGTGGGTGGGAGTATGCTGTGATTGCTCTTGGAGTCAAATTAAGTTATCTAGTTTGCTAGTTTCAGGCTTCACGAAACTTATTTCTTGACTAATAATTTGTTTGAGGTGAAGCTAACTGTAACCCGAGATTGTGTCAATATCCTGCTTAACTCAAAAATAGTGAGTGAATATTGGCTTACAAATCTGTTGGGACTCAGTACATGAGTTTTTGCCCTTACGATTTACTCAAGAAATGGAGGCTAATTTGCTTATTGTTGATGTGTTAAACATTGACTTAAAATGTCTTGTGTGTCTTCTTTAATATCTGCCCTGTGTCTTCACACTCCCCCACCGTTGTTCGTGGCTGGAATTTGAAATGATCTTAGCAAGTCAGGACTGTTTGCTTCTACGGCGAGCTTTCTTACAAGAGTACCCGGAAACCTCATTTTGCATTCTAACAAATATTGGCAATTATGTCTGCCGAGTCTGATCAAGCTGCTTTCGTCCCATTTTCAGTTTGTTTGTTTGTTTAAAGTGGCACATTTGTGCAGTAGCCCCATCTATAGCTTCAGGTAGAAGCGCCAATGCATACAAAGAATGGCTCTGGCATGCCTGCAACCTTGGCAGTGCTTTGTGTTCCCAAATGTAGCTGAGGAAGCGTGAGCCATTTCCTAGCCATTACGAAATCTCCGTAATACATTTCATCTGTCATGTGTCTCTCAAAGTAAGCAGTAGAGTCCTGAGTGTGTGTGTGTGTGATGCAAACAAACCAATTTCCTAAAATCTAAAGGTGTGGGTCTCGTTATAATTTATCTGTGGCAAAGTGATTGGCTTCTTGGAGGGGAAAGAAAGATGGCAGCTCGCGAGTGATAAAAGAAACCCTGTGGTCTCTAATTTATTACTAAGAGGAAAGTGCCAGGCTCAGCCTATCCTAGTGCTCTGGTGTCTGCTTTGTAATAACAGGCTTAAAAGATGGAGTGGTGCGGCAGCTTCTCTGCGTTGGTATAACTGGCACATTTGACAATGCGGGAGAGATTTTCAATTGATACGTCTACTGCAGATCTGAAAGCACTAGGCGTGACGCTGACAAATGGATACTTTTGAAGTACAAATTACAGCCTCGTTTTGTTTTTGTTTTTTTTAAGGCATGAACAACAGGATTCCTACCTCTTAAATGTGTGCAGAACGGACTACTCAGTGTGGGGGAGGTAGGTGGACTTACCTCATGGGTTCTCTCTCTGATGTTAGCCAAACTAATAATACCAGCAGTCCCACTTTTTGTCAGATTGACCTGAAGGGAGATCAGACTCGTAATGAACCTTTTCTGTAACAGGACAGAAGAGTCACTTCAAGGAGCCCTCCAATGGTTATTTATGTACAAGAGTTCTGGAAGGTCGCAGGGTACTGTGGGAAGAGACAGAAACCACAGATATCAATTCACAGGCAAGGAGTCTGAACACTTGTGTTTTGAAGTGCTTTATTTTTATCTGCAACATCAGGCTAGAGTGTAAATCAGAATTTCACAGATCTCAGTCTTCCAACAACCAGGCTTTGTAAAAATCAGTTTACAACTTTAAAGAGATGTAAGACTTAGAATTACAAACTCGAGGATCCCATAAGGAATTGAGGGGAGGGGAAGAATTTGGAAATCCTACTTCAAAATTCTCTAAGTTCTCAGAGACTAGAGAAGGCTATTTTCCCCCCTAACCTCACCTTAACTGAATGAAGTTCAATCCTATGCAGTGTTATCCCAGTCTAAACACAGCATATGTATTCCATTTCAGACAGAACCATTTTAGTAACTGTTCCCTGATGGAATATATTTGCCTGTTCAACAGAAACGCTTCTGTCCCGTTCGGGAAGCGTGCCTGTGTCAGGCACGCCAATAACTCAGTTCAACAGCAGGTCTTTAGACAGGTAAAGCTTTATTTTGATCAGAGTCAAGTGAAGCAGTCTATAATGTTAGTGTCAGGAATGAAAGTTACAAGATGGCTATTACAATTATAGGGGATTCATACGTGCCCCTCTGACATCTGTGAACCAATGGGTAAGCTAGAAAAATGGCGGGGAGGCATCTAACGGTTCGGAGGTGCGCGGGAGATTGGGGCACTTCGTGCCTAACAGACTAAGCAATCAAGGCCAGGGTAAGATAAGGGAGGCTGCGGAGACATTACAGCTGCAAGGCAAAGCACATTCCATCACACACATATCACCCAATTAACCCGTGGCGGGGCACCCAACAGCCTGAAGCGTTGCTCACTCAGACTGCTTCCAACTAGTCTTTAATCCCTTCTACCACTTCTGAAGTGCTACGGGTGCTGTATAAAATGCCCCATAGCACTTCCTGTGATGACAGTTCTTTTCACACTCTTTTTCTCCCTGTGTGCGATCATCCTTTTTTTAAAAAAAATGTTCTATTGGGAGCGCTATGGCACTGCAGCAGGACTACAAATCAGCGCCATAGCGACTCCATTGAGATCCCTGGACTCCATTTAAATACACTGACATTCGCTACTGCATCTCAGCATGGATTTTAAAAGGTAATTTGGGGGCAGATGTTGTATGTATCATGTCTGTTTAAAGATTAAATCACTGAAAATAGCAGTAAGCACAAACGTACCAGTACAGCATGAAAAAGGAGGAAGGGCTTTACTAGTTTAGGGACTGATGAATTAAAAAGCACCAGAATAGCCTGCTACCTGGGTTTCAAAACTGTCTGGTTCCCCCCACACACACACGTGCACTTGAACTCTGTATCCAGTGAGCTCCTTGTTTCCAGGGAACAGCAGTAGCGAATGTCAGTGTGTTTAAATGGACTCCAGGCATCTCAATGGGGTCGCTATGGCACTGATTTGTAGTCTGTAGCGCCATAGTACTCCCAATAGAATGTTTAAAAAAAAAAACCTGTCAGGGAGATCGTGCGCGTGGGGAGGGGGAAATGGCGGGAAAAGAAAGCAGCACAGTTTGAAATGCCAAACGACTTCAGAGACGGCTCCTTACCAGAAGGGAAACGCTGTGTGAAATGTTCGTCCCTGTACCGATTTATTCCTTGACGGTACAATAACGGTTCTAAAAGGGTAATGTGAAATTCTCATTATGACCGAAATCAGTGGGTTTAGCCTGGAATAACTGCCTAGCATTACATTGTTGGTGGCCCTAAACACTCCATCCCTTCAAGATCATTTTCAGTCTTTCTCAGGCTGCTGAGAGCTTGGGGTGTGTGGACATGGTGGGGTGCCAGCATCACGTGTGCCATGACATCACTTCTGGTGATTCCTAGTGTGATGTGACATCACTTCTGGGTTTTCTGCAGAAGAGATGTCACACTGCACTTGGCACCAGGATATTTTTTCCCCTCATTCCACTGCTTAGAGAATTGCCAGCAAGTGGTTTCTTGCCAGTGTAGACCTGGCAACCCTACTCAGTTCTTTTTTAATGACTTCTAAAAACATTTCTGCTGGTTAATTTATAGTGTTATAATGCTATACCCTGTGCACTTAGGGAACCTCCCAAGTTAGTACAGACATCTAATTGTTCTATGCGTGACCCAGTTTTCTTGACTGCCTTGTCCTCATGGGGCTAGATAGTTTACTGTTCAACTGAATGTTTTTGTCATTGTACAGTTAAGGCACACACCTACTTAATCCATTACTACCTTTTTGCCTGTCACTTTAAATATGTTAGGTACACTTGTTTCTCGGGGAGGGATGATGTTGCCATACCAAATTCCAGCGGGGTGTGTAACTAGTAGTGAACTGCTCAAGACTTAGAGTTGCCAGGCCTCCTGTTACTAGCTATCAAACACAAATGAACACTGTGAATGCAATTAATAAGTCTTATATCAATGCCTTTAGATCCACAGTGTTCATTTGTGTTTGATAACTTGCGCCCTTGTGTTTTCCCCTTGTTTTGTCTTTGTCTCCTGCTATTAGCAGCAGCAGGAGGAAAAATCAGTGACATCACTGACTTTGCTACGTCACTTCCAGGGAATACCCGGAAGTGATATAGAGTAGGTCTAGGAATCACCAGAATGGTTGCTAGAGCTAGCCTATGACACTTTTGGGTTTTTCCCAGAAGCAACATAGTGACATCGCAGGCCCTCAGTGTCCCTACCCTCGACACTCCTGGCAGCTGCCAGGCTCTACCTGGCTCTGCCCGGCAACTCTACCAAGACAGCCACTTTAAAACGCTTCCCTGGGGGAAAGCCCAATTGAATAAGATGAGACTTGCTTTTGAGAGAAGACCTTCTTGGGCTTGCTCTCTCTAGTTCTCACACTCTTAGCACCAGGGCTTTTTTTGTAGAAAAAGCCCAGAAGGAACTCATTAGCATAATAGGCCATACCCAACAGCAGGAACTCATTAGCATATTAGGTCACACCCCTGACAGCACCACTCATTAGCATATTAGGCCACATCCCCATGTTACCAGAAGTGTGGTCATCCAGCCACACCCACCTTTTGCTTCTTATTTTGTTTACCTTGTTTGTTGTCAAAACCCTGGGCTTTTTTTCGAGCAGGAACTCCTTTGCATGTTAGGCCACACAGCCCTAATGTAGCCAGTCCTAATGAGTTTCTGCTGTTGGGTGTGACCTATCATGCTAATGAGTTCCTGCTGGGCATGGCCAACTTGGGAGCCAGCCGGAACTCCGTTCCTGTGTGTTCCTGCCCAAAAATAGCCCTGCTTAGCACCATGAAATAACATTTCGGTACATCTTTTTAAGTACAAAATTTGTCATTGTTGTTTTTCATGAATGGAAAAGCTGTTTGTTTTTCAATCCTTATGCCGAAACGTGAGGGAGTCAGGCTAAAACCCTTAAAGCATTGTATTGCCACAAATCCCTCTAGGTTTTTTTTCAATACAGCTTAAAAAGTGGATTGTTAAAATATTGTTACTTATTCATTAAAGAAAGAAAGAAAAGGGTGAGGAGCCAATTTATTATCTTGAGGGAACCTGAAAAAGAAAGTATCTAGACCAATGAAGTAGAGCAAGACTTCTCTGAGGGCTGCTTGTGATGCAGCTCTCTGGTGACCCAGGGGACTCTCTGGGTCACCTGCCTGAAGATTTGTGAGGACAGAACAGTAGAAGTTAGAAAGGCGTTATACTGTACAACCTCTTGAAGTAAATACTTGCAGAGAATGTATCTGTTAGTAGCTCACTATCCTGCTTCTTCCTCTAAATCATTTCCTGCCGTCTTCACAGAGCGCCCTGGGTTAACACATGCAATTGTGGCACTTAATTTAATAAAACTGGATGTGGCAAGACTGCTGGGAGCCGAGACAATGACAAGAATGTATCAATAGTAAAGTGAAAGCAGAAAGAAACACCGGTGACATTTGGAAGAGAAATTTTTGTTTTATTTTTTTGCTGTCTCATGAATATAACTGCTGGCTACAGAAATATTCCAACCTTTTTGCACTCCTGGTGGATATGCAGTGTGTGTGTGTATTGATCTCTGTGTGCTCTTAAACAGTATATCACAGCCAGGAGAGGTTTCTGACGATCCCTTAGACAAGCATCTCGCCTTGGAATAGAGTTAAAGATCTGACAAAATCACATGCTGGCATTTGTACCAGACTGTGGCTGCATTCAGACATCATGAACAGTCCACAATCTGTTCATGACATGGACAGTTGTTAAGGAGGAGTCATTCCCCCTTCCCTCCTTCCTTTGCAGAGGAGTAAAAGTGAAGACTTCTTGGTTTAAGAATCCTAATTGCTGATAGAGTTCCCAAGTCCAGGTAAGGAGATTCCTGGAGATTGGGGGTGAAACCTGGGAACGGTGGAGTCTGGGGAAGGCGGGGAGCTCAGTAGAGATGCAAGTCATATAGTCTCCCTCCAAAACTGCCACTTTCCTCAGGGGCAACCATGGTCTGTGCACCATAGTCTGTGTTTCTTTTCTATCTCTTCCTCCACTAATGGTGCCATCATTAAGATCACTGAGGGTGCAGTTGGGTGTTATCTTGCAACTTTATTTCCCCAAGGAAATAAAGCAAGGGTCACCCTTGCGTACTTAATGGAGGGATGATAAACCTGTACGATGCAAAGTCTTCTCTGCAAAATTATTTATTTGTTACTTTGTAGCCCATCTTTCTCACTGAGCCTCAAGGCAGTTTGCAGAATATAAAACAATGCATTCAGACACCACAAGACATCCAGTGAACACTGTGATAGGCCTAGGATTACAGAATTAGAAAACAATGCAAACAAGACGAGATATACCATAAACCAGGGGTGTCAAACTCATTTGTTATGAGGGCTGGATCTGACATAAATGAGACCTTGTTGGGCCAGGCCATGTGTGTCATAAAACGTAATGCCCGATAGCAGAGATATAAACTTTATAAAGGACACAAACACAAAGGTTTGTTTTTTTTTAACTTAAAATAAAAACATGCTTAAAACATTTGCTCTGTAAGCCGCAAACCTACTTTTGCTTTATTGAGGGGTGGCGATACTCACCCAAGAGAGCTTTTCCTTCAGGGTACTCCCCACCCCAAAGATCATCGGTATTGATTGTGTCGGCCTGGTCTGGTACACTGAGGAGAGTTTGGCTGTCTGTCTGGTGTACCGTCTGCCTAGCACCCCAGCAGATAGCCTATTGAGCCTGCTGGAGGTAGTAGCGGGTGGGGCCCTGGAAGTAGTAGCAGGGGGAGTTCCCAATACTGATAGTTCTTGGGGATTTCAGCATCCATTCTGATGCTGCAGCCTCCTCGCAGGCTTTGTTGGATCTAGCGTCTTCCATGGCAGGACTGGGACTCTCCCAGATTGTATCAGGTCACACACTGGATTTGATCTTTGGCATGGGGATTGATATGGATCTGGTTGTCAAGGACGAAGTGCCATGGCCAGACCATTTTGTCCTGAAGGCTCAGCTGGGTGTCTCAGCCCCCCCCCCGTCCCCGTCCCCCTTGGCAGTGAGCAGACTGCTCTGTGGGAGCCGATGCTCTCCAGTCATTCATTAGATACCCCGACAGAGACTGGAATTCCCATCTTTCTGGAGCCATTGATGAAATTGCTCCCTGATGTTCTCTACATTCCCAATCTAAATTATCCCCCTGGTATACATTGGGGGATAAAACAGGAACTTAGACAGCTAGAGCAAGTTTGAGAGCGTACACATGATGAAGCTGCAAGAACATTCTATAGGACATTTAGGAAATCCTATGAGATGGCGGTGAAGGCTGCTAAAAAGGTATTTTTTACTGTCTCCATCGTGTCCACTAGCTAATGCCCAGCACAATTGTTTAGGGTAATTGTATCGTTAACTTCGCTCACTGAGAGAACCCAGAATGTTAGGAGTTCGGCCATCAGTTGTGAGGCATTGCAAGGTTTTTCACAGACAAAGTCTTTTTGCTCTGCCACAACCTCCCAGCCAATGTTGCTACAGTATATGACCTGGAGACCCCTTGGCTGTTTCTGGATTCTACATCTGACAGCTTCAGCCGACTTTCCGGAGCTGATGTTGACAGGATTCTGGGTGCTGTTAGGCTGACCACATGCCTCTTGGACCTGTGCTTCTCATGGTGGTGAAGGCTGGCAGTGAGGGAACATGGGGCCCTCTGCTGGACATTATCAATCTGTCCTTGGATTTGGGGGTCTATCCAGAGGGACTAAAAGAGGCTGTGGTTGGACCGCTCTTAAAGAAACCAACTTTGGACCCTTTGGATCCATCCAATTACTGCCCAGTCTTGAATCTTTCATTTCTGGGAAAAGTAATTGAGAGAGTGGTGGCAGAGTAGCTGCAGAATATTCTGGATTACACATTGGCACTGGACCCATTCCAGTCCGGTTTCCACCCATGCTGTGGGACAGAGACAGAACTGGTCGCCCCCTTCAGATGATCTCCGCAGGCAATTAGGTTGATGTGGGTCAGTGCTGCTACTGCTTCTTGATCTTACAGCAGTGTTTGACATGGTCAATCATGACCTTTTGACCCACTGCCCCACCAACACTGGACTCTGTGGGATAGTCTTGAAATGGCTTACCTTATTCCTCCGAGGTCAGGGACAGAAGGTGGTGCTAGGGGCTAGGGCTTCTCCTAGGCACCCCTTGTGGGGTTCCTCAGGGGGCAGTCCTCTCCCCAATGTTGTTTAACATCTATATGCACCCCATTGCCTAACTGATGTGAAGTTTTGAGCTAAGGCATCATCCGTATATGGATGACGCCCAGCTATATTTGCTGATGGGTGGCCAGATGGATGCTGCCCCAGGTGCTTTAGCTGAGGGGCTGGAGGTCATGGTGGGATGGTTAAAACAGAGCTGGCTGAGACTGAATCCAGCAAAGACAGAGGTTCTGTGGCTGGGCAGGGAGGACTCAGGTTTGGGGTGCCAGCTTCCAACTCTTGACAGTGTTCCCGTAACACTGGCACCAACTGTCAAGAGTTTAGGCATGATTCTGGATGCTTACTTATCCCAAATGTTGTCAGACTGGAGTACTCTCTGTGTTATACCACTGAGGATGCCAGTCACAGCTACTGGCAAAACGTTAGGTCCTACAATGCCAAGACCACGGCCACACAGCCCAGAAAATCTACAGCAACTAATTTTGAAACTCTTCTGCTGCTGCTGCTGCTGCATGGAACCTATGAATATTAGAGGGAAAGTGAGGAGGCCATTTCCTGTTTCCATCATTATAACAAAGGCCAAGATAAATTTTATATAAAATGCAATTATGCCTGCCCATGTAGTATGGTTGCCAATCTCCAGGTAGGGCCTGAAGATTTCCCAGAATTACAACTGATCTCCAGATGACTGAGATCAGGTTCCCTGGAGAAAATGATGGCATTGGATGGTGGACTTAGGGTTTCCAGGTCCCTCTTGGCAACTGGTGGGGAAGGGGGAACTTAGTGGGAGCAGGAGGGAGGCCCAGCCAACATTGCAGCGATGTGTCTACATCTCCTTAGAATGAGAGATTTCACTCCCCTCAGGTTCTTCAGACAACTCATACAGAGTTTGTCTACCTCTCTTCATTTCAGGTTTCTAAATCTGTGTTTACTTTCCACACAGACACCCATCTGTATGCCATAACAATTCGGTTACATCAAACTTCTCACAATTTCATATAGGGTTGACAGGTCCCCTCAGCATGCTGGCCGGGTGTTTGGGGTGCATTCCAGGATGTCACTAGTGTAATGACATCACCCAGAAATGATGTTATCGGGTCAGCAATGTTGTTCAGCGATGCTCTGGTTTAAGGGCAAAACTCTATGGTTTTAAGGCAAATTTACCATAGAATTTTGCCCTCAAACCACAGCATCATGTGCAACATCCCCAACATGATGATGTTACTTCCAGGTGATGTCATCATGTCAGGAACGTCATGCCCGGATGTGGCTGTTTGGGGGTGGGGTTTCCCCGACTGGCCAGCTGGCCAGCAATGGGCAGAAACCCCCAAAAGCAGGGGAGCCCCTGCTGGGACCTGGGGACTGGCAAACCTGATCCTGTGAGATATCAGTCTTGGCATTATAGCATAGTCTTTTCTCATATGTTTAACGTGGCAGCCACCATATGATGAAATAATATATAGTTTGTTTCTTTTATGGGTTAGAGACTTTTCTCCCTGTGGTATTGCTCTAGGCCTTCCTACTTAGTCACCTGCTTTTAACTATAATTCAGACTTGATTCATTTTATGCCCACAGTTTCTTCATATTTCCCTTCACCCACTGGCCATAAAAGCAGCAGTCCTTGGCCTGCACTCTCTCAGCTGCTCACTTGCTACACCTCTTTCAGCTTGCCATATTCCTCCTTCTCTGTCCTGGCCTCATGACTCAGATTTGGATTCCAGCCTATATTCAGAACCACTGGCACAGGATGGCTTAATATATAAGTATTTCCCCCCCTGGAATTTTATGTAGTTATGAAATATTCTAACTTGGGGCTTTTTTGTATGCTGTAAATAATGTTGCTTGCTAACTTTGGGTTGGGATGTTCCTGGAGATTTGGAGGTGGAACCTAGGGAGAGGGGATTTTGTGGAGGAGAGGGAGTGCAGCGGGGTAGAATGGCATAGAGGCCACCCTCCAAAGCAGTCATTTTCTCTAGGGGAACTGATTTCTGTAGTCTGGAAATCAGTTGTAATTCTGGGAGCTCTCCAGCCCCACATGGAGGTTGGCAGCCGTAGCTGTAAATCACTTGCGCTTGTGGAGGAGTGGTTTACGAATATTGTAAAGAAACAAAATCTCTCCTATTATATAAAAGAGTTTTTGTGTGAGACTCGCCTGAATGTTCCATGCCGGCCCCCATGGAGGTGGAGGCGGCCCGTGGTGGCGGAGGCAGCCTGCAGGATGCTGCCACCTGGGTGGCCAGAGCCAGTGATGGCCCCTTCCCTCGCCCCTCCACCCTGGCATCTGGGGAGAGGGGAGAAGCCGGGGACCAGGAGGCGATCCTCCCACCAACATGCCTGCTGCCGCTGCCCGAGGTCCAATCCACCTTGCTGCCTGGCCTGCAACCAAGCGGGGGCTGGCATGCCGATGGGGTGGGGAGTGCTTGAGGTGGCCCCGAGGCTGCTGGAACCCGCCCAGCCACAGAGACCATGCCACTCCGTTCCGTCAAGCCTCGGGTGTCGCCAGGGGGGCCATGGCGGCAGCCTGGCCCTCATTCTCCTCAGTGGCGATGTGCAGCCTGCCTGCCACACCACCTGGAGGGCCCTCAGACTGATGCCGCCCTGTGCCCCCGCCATGGGGTCGCACCAGAGCATGTGGGGCAGCAGCACAGGGGCCTCCCCCTCCTCCTAGAGCCCGTTGTCTCACGCCTACAGTGGGCTTTGCCCCTAGTGTAGAATATAAAGCTAATTCAGGTTTGTGATGGGCCTTCTTCTCTGTGCCTTCTCTTACTCAGAGGTAATAAAAATTAAATATGAAGCTTCTACTGTGAGGTGGTGAAATTCCTCCTGCTCAGGACTCATTTCCAGCACATGCTCTTTAGCTTTTCTAATGACTGGAAAGGCAGTTGAGAAACCATTGTGTCGGAAGGCAGCAAATGTCTATGCAGAGGCTTTGAGCAGATCCTGGCGTACGTGTTAAGAGGTACCAGCTTTGAGTCAATTCTGGAATGCATGTTAAGAAGGAGCAGCAGGGGTGCTTTCCATTTTCAGGTGAATGGCAGGCAACAGCATCAGGCCTGCAGAGGATCATAGGAATATCTATTCCTGACAGAGTGTAATTGTCTATGCCAAAGACTTCTCATTATCACCAGAGAGAGAGAGAGAGACAGAAAGAGACAGAGACAGAGAGAACTCCCTCCCCCTTCATTGTTTACCTATAAGTTGTCACTGGAACAAAAGCAAGTTTACAAGAATGTATAAATCTGTCTGGCAGCAAATAGGTTCTCTCTTGCCACTATGTTTTGTAGATGGCAGTCGCTAAAGAGGGAGGGAGGGAGGGAGGGAGGGAGGGAGAAAGAGAGAGAGAGAGAGAGAGAGAGAGAGAGAGAGAGAGAGAGAGAGAGAGAGAGAGATGATAGATTTTTCCAGGTTGTAAATTCAAGTTCATGAAGGCAGAAATTTATTAATTTTGCCTCAGATTTGACTCACTGGCCAGGAAAGGGTTCATACCCTTCCCCATCAACATGAACAGTGTTTTCCGTCTATCGCATTCTAATCCCATCCTTCTTTCAAGTACCTCAGTATGCCTGACTGACACAATTAGAGAAAGTGGTTCTGATTCAGAAGTGGGAGATGGGGTAGGCAGGGCTATAAGGATGGGTGTGTGCGATCCTCACCCCAATGCAATGATGCAACTTCTAGTGACCTGGAAGTGACATCATGGCCCAAGGGTGACAGTCTTTTACTCTCCCAAAACTCTATGGTTATGGTTGCCAACTTTCAGGTGGTAATACAGACACAAAAGGGAAGTTCGGTGTGAGTAGATAAACACTATAAACAAAATTACACCAAAAACAGACCATCAAATATTATATAGGTCTCTATTCAACACTTTCCAACATGAATTATACAATACAATAACTTTCATCACATTACATGTAGAAACATTCAGTGTCTTCATATAAATTTATACACACTTGGGCAACATCCGTGGTCAAGAAATATGCATTAAGCTATAAGTTTCCTGCACTCAATGCTCACAACAAGAACCTTTATGAGAATAACTTTTTGAACAGTAGCAGGCTGGGCCTGCATTACTGAAGTTTCACTCATTCACGCTGGGTTCAAAACAAGAATTGTTGAAAGTGTATTTGCTATTGGAAGAAAATTGAAGAAGTCATTAAACGAAACCATCTTCAATCCAGAGGGGTGCGTCCTGCTGTTTTGTAAACCAGTCAGTGGAAATATTGCTGCTGTTTTGTATATCAATTTTTGGAACTATTCCGTTTCATCCATACATACTTGTCTAATGGACACAAGCAATTTAGAAGAGATCTTCTCCAATTCAGAAAAAGGAAAGTCGTTGCTTGATTGTTGAATTGAGCAGAGGAAACTTATAGCTTAATGCATATTCCTTGACCACAGATGTTGCTCAAATGTGTGTAAATTTATATGGACACATTGAATGTTTCTACATGATACTGTATAATTCATGTTGGAAAGTGTTGAACAGAGAGCTACCCTCTATCCCCCTGCCCGCGAAGCGGCCAGTGGTCTGAAATAGGACAAATTAATATATACCATCTTTTGTTTGAAATATCTTATTCATGTTTTAATTGTTATATCTTGATGTTTTTGTGAATGAAGTACATCACCCAGAACCCTGCACTGCAGGGATTGGGTGATTAACTAATCAAAAAAATAAATAAATAACATTTGATGGTCTGTTTTTGGTGCAATTTTGTTCATAGTGTTTAACTTTCAGGTGGTGGCTGGAGATTTGCTGATCTCCAGGCAACAAAGATCCGTTCATCTGCAGAAAATGGCTGCTTTGGAAGGCGCACTCTATGGCATTATACCCTATTGAAATCCCTCCCCTCTACAGACCCTGTCATCCTCAGGCTCCACCCCCACCCCCAATCTCCAGGTATTTCCCACCCTGGAGCTGATAACTTGGTTAAATCATAGAGTTTTGGGTCAGTGTCACCCTGGGCCTGATGACATCACTTCTGGATTGCTCCAGAAGTTGCATCATCACATCAAGAATAACAGCTGCACCCACACACCCCATTTCACTGCCCAGTTGAGCAACAGCAGACAGCAGTGGTGAAGGGGGAAAGTAATCTCCTTCCATAAGCAGGAATGTGGTAAGCCTACTCAGAAGCTTGCTTTCTAAGCCTCTGAGACCACCCGTTCTGAAAACTGCCTTCAAATGTTTAAAGACATGAACATCAGAAGCTACCTTATCCTAAACTACTGCTTCCTCCGGCCCATACCAATCTATTCTTTTTTTTTTTGTAAATACAATTTATTATTGGATATATCACAAGTTCATACAATTTAAACATACCAATACATACCCATTTTTCTTTTTCCCCTCCTCCCCCCACATCCGGCTTCCAGCACTGCTCCAACCCCATTAATATCTCTGTTATTCCATTACAATTACTTCTAAACTTATTTTCTCTTACTAACGGTAACAATACAAAAGTCTAATTCTCTTTCCGTTTCTTCTTAATAACTGTCAAAGCAAATCAAACCACTTCTAATGTCCCAATTTTTCAACAAATGTTTTTGAAAGTCTTTCCAATCTTTAAAAAAAGTTTCATCTTCTTCGTTGTTTAACTTTCTTGTTAACTTGTCCATTTCCGCCAAAAACAACGTCTTTTTAATCCATTCCCATGTTTCAGGTACTTTATCTTGTTTCCAACATTGAGCAAAAGTCAGTCTTGCTGCTGTAGTCAAGTACCATAATAGTGTTCTCTTGGCTACATTTATTTCTTCCATTTTAAGACCTAACAATAACAACTGTGGGTCTTTCTTAAAAGTACAATTCAGAATTTTTTGTATCTCATTGTGGATCTCTGTCCAATACTTTACTGCTTTATCACATGTCCACCACATATGGTAAAAAGACCCTTCATGTTTCTTACATTTCCAACATTTATTAGACATACTTTCATTTATGATAGCAATTTTTTTGGGCGTCATATACCATCTATACATCATTTTATAACAATTCTCTTTAACATTTACACAAGTTGAAATTTTCATTGACTTTTTCCACAAGTATTCCCAAGATGTCATTAATATCTCAGTATTAACATTTACAGCCCATTTTATCATTTGCTCTTTTACAACTTCATCCTCAGTATACCATTTCAATAGAACCTTATACAGTTTAGAAATCATTTTTTTGCCCTTCTCAAGCCATACAGTTTCAATTTCAATATTCTTTTCTCTAAAACCATGTTCTCTTCTATCGGTCTTAAATAAATCATAAATCTGTCTATACTTCAACCAATCATATTCAAATTCAACATCAAATCTATCTTTTAACACAAAATTTTTCCCTTCAGATTTTAAGAGATTTTTATAGGGTAGCCAGTCTAGCCCTTGGTTTCTTGAATATGGATTAATCACTTCAGCTGGTACAATCCAAAGTGGTCTTTCTTCTGAGAAGAATTTTCTATATCTCATCCATGTCTCGAACAGTGATTGTCTTACAAAGTGGTGTTTAAAAAATTTATCCATTTTTACTTTTCCATACCATAAATATGCATGCCATCCGAATTTGTTATCATGCCCTTCCAGGGCCAATAGCTTCTTATTCTCCAGATTAATCCACTGTTCCAACCATGTTAAACAGACGGCATCATAATACAGTCTTAAATTTGGTAGTTGTAGACCTCCTCTCTCTCTTGCGTCACATAAAATTTTCATTTTAATCCTTGGCTTTCTCCCTGCCCATACGAATTTGGATAATTCTTTCTGCCACGAATCCAGTACTTTCCTTTGTTTTAATATTGGAATAGTCTGAAATAGAAACATCAAACGCGGTAAAATATTCATTTTTACAGTCGCGATTCTTCCCATCAATGATAAATTCAAAGTGTCCCATTTCTTCATATCTTGCTGAATCTTGTGCCACACCTTTTCATAATTGTTTTTAAACAAGTCAATATTTTTCATGGTTAATTCAATTCCAAGATATTTAGTCTTTGTAACTACTTCACATTGAATTTTCTCTTGAAGTTCTGTTTGTCTCTGTTTCGTCATATTTTTGCACATCACTTTGGTTTTACTTTTATTAACATAAAATCCCGCAACTGAACCAAATTCTTCAATTTTTTCCATCAGTTGTGGTATTTTCTCAATTGGGTCTTGGATCATAAACATTACATCATCTGCAAATGCCCTATATTTATAGGCAAAACCTTTCACTGTAAGTCCTTCAATGCTGTTATCTTTTCTTATCACTGTCAATAATATTTCCAATATCCAAATAAACAACAACGGGGATAACGGGCAGCCTTGACATGTTCCCTTTTGGACTTGGAAGAAGTCCGTCTTTTCTTTATTTATATTCAAAGCCGCTTTTTGTTCTGAATATATTGCCACAATCATGTTTAAAAAGACTGTCCAATATCCATTTTTTCAATAACTTGCAGCATGAACTCCCAATTTAAATTGTCAAAAGCTTTTTCCGCATCTAGGAAGAGGAATCCAACTTCTTTTTCAGGATGCTTGTCATAATATTCAATTGCGTCTATCACCACTCTTAAATTGTCTCTGATTTGTCTGTTTGGTAAAAATCCAGCTTGTTCTTCCGCTATTGTATCTATCAGATATTTTTTCAGTCTCTCCGAAATAATTTTTGCAAATAATTTGTAATCGTTATTTAATAGCGATATTGGCCTATAATTCTTTACTTGAGTCAAATCCAAACCTTCTTTAGGTATCAATGAAATATTTGCTTCTTTCCATGAATCTGGGATCCGTTTGGTCTTTCTTATCTCATTCAACAGAAGTACTAAGATAGGGGTTAGCTCCTCTTTAAATTTCTTATAAAACTTTGCTGTGAAGCCATCTGGTCCTGGAGCTTTGCCCAACTTTGCATCTTCTGTCGCCATTGTCACTTCTTCTTTCGTTACCAAACCATTTAATGATTCCTTAATTTGTTTTCCCAGCTCTGGAACTTCAATAGTCTCCAAATATTTCTTAATTCTCTGTTGATCAATTCCTTTCTTTTTGAATAATTTGGCGTAATATTTAAAGAAAGCTCTTTTTATACCATTCAAGCTCATAACATCCTTTCCATCTTCAATAATCTTAGATATAAAATTCCTTTCTTTTCTATTTTTCAATTGCCATGCTAAAAACTTTCCTGGTTTGTTTGCACCCTCAAATGCTTTTTGCTGTAATTTCTTCAAATTCCAATATAATTCTCTGTTTAGTAAAACATTCAGCTGATCTTGCAGAAAGTGGATCTCTTTAATAATCTTCTTCTTCCCTGGTCTTTTCTTTAATTCCTTTTCTTTTTGTCGAATTTTTTCATGAAGGTCTGTCTGTTGTTGGATCTTTTGCTTTTTGTCCTTAGAGTTCAGAGAGATAAGCATACCTCTCATTACCGCTTTGTACGCATCCCATACAACTTGTATATCCGTGCCTTTATTCAAATTCAGTTCAAAAAAACTTTTCGTTTCCTTTTTTAAGATTTCATTAATTTGTTTTTGATCCAATAAATCTTCGTTAATTCTCCAATATAACTGTTTAGGTTTTGCTTTGGATATCCAAAGTAGGGGATTATGATCAGAATTAGTTTTCGGTAAAATTTGTATTTTATAAGTTTTTTGCGCCATCTCCTCTGACATCCAAATCATGTCAATTCGAGAAAAGGAGTTATGTCTATTCGAATAAAACGTGTAGTCCTTAGTCTTAGGATTCCACTTCCTCCAAACGTCTTCCAATTTCTCTTGCTTCATCAATTGAAAGAAATTTTTTGGTAACTTTCCGACTGTCTCTCCACTTGCTTTGGATTTTCTATCCAATGTGTTGTTCACTGTACCATTAAAGTCTCCAGCAAGAACAATTTGGTCATAATTTAAACACTCCAACTCTTTGGTCAAATCATTAAAGAAAGTCTCTTTTGCACCATTGGGTGCATATATATTTACAAGCAATGTCTTTTTTCTGTTCATCCATATTTCCACGCCAACATACCTTCCTTCTTTATCCGAGAAAATTTGTTTAGGATCCAATTCTTTTGAAATATAAATCACTGTTCCCTTTTTCTTATTAATTGCTGAGGAATGAAATTCTTCTCCCAATTTTTTATTAGTCAAATATTTGTTGTCTTGTTTTCTAATATGTGTTTCTTGTAAACAAATTATGTTACATTTTTGTTTCTCCAGCCAATGATTCACTAATCTTCTTTTACTTGGTGAATTTAGTCCATTTACATTCCAAGATAAAAATTTGTAATCCATAATGGTGTTGAATTAAATATCTTTAAAATCATCCAGATTGCTCTCTTTAAATCTGTATAAATCTCCTTCAGATTTAAGAGTAGATCTCACCGAGTTGTACATAAATGTAAGTCCATATGGTATCTCCCATCTGAACCTAATATTCATTTCTTTTAGTCTATCTGTCAATTTCTTGAATTTCTTTCTGTCTTGTAGAATCGATCTCGGAATTTCTCTCAGAATTATTATTTTCTTTCCATTAATTTCCAACGGTTGTGTAAATTGTTTCTTGAAAACATCTTCCTTCATCTTTGTTGTCACGAATTGAACAATCACATCTCTGGGTAATTGCTTTCTTTTGGCATAAGCTGAATTTACTCTATAAATCAAGTCAAAGTCTGCATCCAAATCTCCCTCATCTTCCCCTACATAAGTTGTCAATGTCTTAATTACTAGAGCCCGTAGATCCTGATCTTCCTCCTCTTCTATCCCTCTCAATCTCAGATGATTCTGAGTAGCCCTATATTCCATCATGGTCTCCAGCCTTGTATTTTCTGACAGGGTTTTTTTGACCTTTTGTTCCATATCTTCAGATTTTGTCACCAGACTTTTGACTTCCTTTTTGAGTTCTTCTGTATCTTTTTTTATCCCTGACACTTCTGTAAGTACCAGTTCTTTCAGTTCTTCCATATTTTTTTTCTGTACTTGGACTTGCACTTGTTCTATTTGCTCCAATTGAATTTGCAGCTGTTGTTGCAATTGTTGTTGCAGCTGTGATTCTATTTGTTTTCCAAAATTCTGCACCACTTCGGTCATCCGTTTTTCCATCGCTTCCATAGCTGCTTGCCACTCTTTTTTTCCTTTGCAGTCATTCTTGGGCTGGGTGATGAAGCAGCTCTGGGTCTTGACCTCAAATCCGTCTTGGAGACAACTTCAATGCTAGTCAGTCTTTATATTAGCAGTCTTCAAGCCAAATCGCCACCTTTAAAACTTGTTTAAACGCTTTTTCGGCTTGAAAATAACTTTTTAAAATTTAGTCCTCCCCAAAATGTCGGGCGCAATTTCTCTATGATTTTCCGGCTAGAGTAGGCTCCTTCCAAACTTCCTGTTCATCTGTCCGTCTCTGTAATCCAACTTCCGGTAAGGGTGGTGTCACACAATAAAATGTCCGTCCGTTTCCAGCACAACAGCCTCTAAAACCTCCACTCTAGCCCACTTCCTGTATCATAGAGTCACAGTTAGTTTCGTTTCTGCTACGTAAAGTTTAGACTTGACTGACCACAGGAATGCAAAACAAAGTCACTTTTCAGCCTTTTTCTCTAAAGGAAAGCTTTCGTTTTACTTTTAATTCAAGCGGAATAGTTCCTTAAAGGTTTCAACGCTTATCCGTACGTTTCAATTCCACATTCCTCTTTAAACCGGTAAGCGCTTATTCGTTTGTTACCTTGCTTGTAATCTCGGGGTTTCGCGGTGCTTCTTCTGTAAACAATGTTAATCTTGATGATGAAGAGATCGGTAGATGGCGAATTTATGCTGAATTCTCAGCCCAGCTGGCATCTGTAGAGTTGATTTGCAACTGCCCTCTTCACGGAAGGAGATCAAAGTGTAAACAAGCTTCCTCCGAAGCTTATCCACACCGATCTCGACTCCCCCTCAGGCTTCGCTGCTTGCTTGCCACTCCCCCGCCTGGAGAGTGCTGCGCTGGGCCCGATAAAGCCCAGACTGTCGTCAGATGCCGCAGTACACTCTGCACAACTCGCAAAGTGTGTCAATTCGCCATTTTACTCCGACCGGAAGCCCATACCAATCTATTCTGACTGGCAGTGGATTCCCAGGGTCTCAAAGCTTCAGGCATGTTAGCGCAGAATCATCCAGGCCTCTGGAAAAGGATTCCCTTCACACATTTAAAAAAGAGGCCGACAGATGCATGCATATGAGGAAGCCTGCCTGTCCACACACGAGGGAAAGAGACAACAACCCCTAAATCTTCACATAAGTGGAAAACACAAGTTCTCCCTGGCTGAAGAAGAGCTGATTTCAAGTCGAGCAAAGGGTTACGCTGAGCCATTATGGATTCCTAGAAGGGCATCTGGCTGCCTTTAATTCTCATAGCTTCCAGAGCAAACCTGGCCTGGGAAATTCTCTATCTTCATCTCCCACCTCCCATTCTCAGGGCTCTGCAGATACCAGAAATTGAGCATAAGACCATCTGTGTACAAAGTACATGATATACCGCTCACCTGTGTGGGATTTCCCTGGGTGTGTGTCTTCCCTTCCCTTTTAGTGTTATTTCTTTACAGAAACCAAGGGCTGTAAATACAGCAAATATGCCGGCTGCAGTAAATTGGGAATTATCTCTGATATAATGGGAGATGACTTTCAGCCATATGGCTGTAATGGATAGAGGGGGAAGGATGGACGCAATGGCTGTCAAAGGATGCCTGAAGCACTTCTGCCAGCCGCTGCTGCCTTGACATGGAAGAGAGCAGAGTTAGCACTTATGAGAGATACGGCTGGCGCAGCTGGTGTCCCTGACCACTCAGGTTCTGCTTTAATTTACGGAGCACTTTTGAAATCCTTCAAGTGGAAAGGTGCTTTATAAATGTAACAGGATGTGATGATTGACAACATAAAATGTCAGGTGGCATAACCTATTAAACCTTCCTCTTAAATACTTCACAGTCTGTGCTGGAAGATGCGGAGAAGAGCCCCTTGGAGTATATAACTTATCAAAGTTGCTGTAATGACCCAAAACCCAAGGGCTAGCTGGATTCTGAGGCATAGTTTACAGGCACAAACTGCTTACAGGAGGAACACCAAGTCCCACTGAATCCAGTAGAAGGTTTTCATCATCGGAGCCAATCTAAAGGCAACCAGTCATTTCAACTCAGTAGTAAAGTCTGTGATGACAAGCAAAATAGCATTCTTCTTAAGCTGGTCTTGGCGAGGAAACTGAACTAATGTATACCATTGTACCAGGTCCAATAAGGTTTGAAACTATCGAGGTGGAATCCAGAATCCTTTTACTGTGCTGTGAATTACAGAGAACTTGTGCTGTGGGTGTGAACGTTTTTTTTTCCTTTTTCTTTTTAGAAATATTTTCTTTAGTCATATAATATTACAATCTTTCGATAGAACCGAGTACCATCATCAAAGTCTACAGAACTGAAATATCGAACAGTATAATAAAGTTACAAACAGGGTTTTTTTCCTGGGGGAATGCACCGGAATGGAGTTCCAGAACCTCTTTGACAAAATTCTTTTTAAAATGTTTTAAAGTTCATGAGTTTTCAGTAGACAGATTGAAAACTTCATTTCCCTCTTGAGAGTTTCGACAACTCTTTTTCCAAAAAAGAAAAAAGCCCTGGTTACAAACCATCAGTAAGACTGAGTATGAACAACTAAACGCATGAAACTAGAAATACAAATGGAGGGCTGAGAAGTTTGTTGAACAGCACAGATTGACACCAGCAGTGGAACAGT
Organism: Gekko gecko; assembly: GCA_029375565.1. NCBI lineage: Eukaryota > Metazoa > Chordata > Lepidosauria > Squamata > Gekkonidae > Gekko > Gekko gecko. Next base: position 36,272,411 of record JAPDNY010000003.1, on the reverse strand, counting down.
GTGTTAGACTAAGGAATAGATACAATCCATTCAGTGTGAGCAGAGAAGAGAGTTGACTTTTACTTAAAACATAGCAATCATCTGAAAGATCAGACCAGCACTTGAGCACTAGAGGTTGCCATTTCTCTAGGAGACTGGATTGGCCTGAGGTATCTCTAAATTTATCCAAATTGTATGTAAGCTTATCCAGGATAAATAAGTCCCATAATTTCAAATGCCATTCTTGCGGCAATGGAATGGATGGAGACTTCCAATGTGATGCAGCACTGTGGGTGTGAACATGAAGATGGAGAGCTGCCTTATACTGAGTTATTTAGGATGCCTTAGCCCAGTGATCCACACCATGGTGCCTGTGGGCTGTATGGAACCCTGAAATATGATTTCTGGTGCCCACTAGAACAAGAAACCCAGTATTTCATGACTGATTCCAATATTTCATGATTGATCCCAGCACCCATGGCACCCATTTGTCAAACTCAGACACTCAATTGCCATGTTTCATGGGGATTTGAGGCTGCAGGGGGAGGGAAATTCCTGAGGGAGGGGTGTGTGTGAGTGCAAGAGTGTGAGAACAGCTCTGTCATAGTGACAATGTAACTCGTCTAAGAAGCCTGCCTTCTCAGGGATGACCTTGGGTATTGACTGTGCTTGCTTTGCTGTCATAGATAACATAATGGTGGTTTTACAGGTGGGGGTTTGGAGTGCGCGAATGCTAGACAGGATGGCTGTGAGGTGTGACTGGCTGTGGGTTTTGGCACCAGAACCTCAGTTCTGACACAGTATTGGTCTTAGCTTGGAACATCTTTATTTCTCAATAAACAAATCACTGCCAGAGAATGTTGTTGAAAATAACTTTGTCCAAGAGTTTGACATCATTTTGTAGTGGTTCCTACTCAGTGTTCTCAAAATTCCAAAAGTGTTTGCAGGTGCAACAAGATTGGAGACCTCTGACAGCCTGTATCATCATATAGATTGGGGTCTGGTAAATGGAATAATCATTATCCCAGAGAGCATGGTTGACTTTTGCAAACCCTTTCAGCAGGCTACAGAGGGCAAAAGGGGGCTAAGTATGCCCAATGGGAACTTTGTCTACATGTCTTCATTGCTTTCAAAGTCCTTTAGAGTGCTTTTGAGACTGATCATGGGAGATGAGATGCATAATCTCAGATATAATGACATGATAACCAAGGGATAGATGGCAAGGTCTGAGCTAAGCTGAAGATATATGTCCAAAAACACTTGGCCACAGCTGTATACTTCCATGCATTTCGTAACAGGTATTTATCAATAGGCATTTAGCTAAAAAGAACCCCCTACATGTGCATGCATGCATAAATGAATACACTTAAGATCATTTCTTACACGGGCTTCCCATGTTTAAAATCTGCTTAAGTCTGACCATCCTGCAACCACTGGTCCACTAAGTCCAAGCAATCCACTTACTGTCAGGCTCAATAGCAAATAGATCCAAGCATTCTTTAAGTAAAGAAAAGCTTTATTGGAATACAATGCTGTAACCCACAGTAATACGGTTATTGTCAGGAATGGTGGCACAAGCTGCTCAGGCATTATTATAGTATGATGCAAAAGCGCGACTGGCAAATGAACTTTTAGCGTGCGCGCGGGAAACTCCCGGCGGGAGATTACTTGATGATCAGAAGAATGAGTTGCCCCCACCCCTCGGTCTCACAGGACTGGGAAATTCCCTTAAACAAAGAATACTCCATAGCCTCCTTCCAAGGCCGCTGTGATAAGCCAGAGCGGCTGAAACCATTCTCCCACGTTGCAGCTGGCAATACTACGCAAGCGCACAAGCAAAAGACACAGCAGAGCACAATGAACCCAGTGTAAAAATAAGCCAAGCCTCAATTCTCTGACACTTACCAAGGTGGTAATATAACTGCATCCCTGATGCTGGAGGCAAACAATAATAAAGGTGATGCCTCAAGCCCTGCTTGTAAATGTCTCAGTGGCCTGGCTGTTTTTGGCAGGGCTGGTTCTTTGACCGAACCCCTCAAACCCAGTTGTGGTATCACAGTGAGGAGGTGGCACCGCATCACAAAGGCATGACTCCCTTCCTGCCAGGTGCCAGCTGGGCATTCCCCCCGAGACCCACACTATGGCTAGCCATGTCCAAACTGAGCTTCTGCAGCAATACACTGCAGGGCTCAACTCAGACCTTGCCAGCAACAGCATAGGAGGATGCGATGGGGGTACCTTCCTTGGGATGACAGGCCTGCTTGTTGGCAACCGGATGCTGAGTTCCAAAGACCTTTGCCCTAAACCTTCAAGGCAAAGGTTGTCTTCTTAAAATTGGTGTGTGTGTGCATGCCTGCTAAGTGCCATCAGGTGGCTTTTGACTTATGTCAACCCAATGAATTAATGACCTCCCAAACGTTCTGTGGTTAACAGCCTTGCTCAGGTCTTGCAAACTCAGGACTGTGGCATCCTTGACTGAGCCAATCCATGTTGGGCCTTCCTCTTTTCCAAGTTATCATGAACTGGTGCTAAGCACTAAGATGTTTCTCTGTTTGACGAGGGAAATCAGTGCTGTGCACAATGGGGCGGTTGTAGAAAAGCCAAATCAAATTAGAAAGAAAAACCCGGTGGCCTGGTTCGCACAAACAGCAGGTGAGATGTCAATCCTCCTTTGAAGACTAATATAAATTGTGAGAGGGTTAGCAGAGGGAAGACTTGGTGCAAAACGGAACCGTAACTCTGCCGAAGAAGGAGAGGCTGATGACGGAGCGAGAGGTGTTGAACTCTCCTGCATACAGACTTCAAGAGGAGTAGGAAGGCTATACGGCCAGAAGGGTGGCCCAGCCTGTACCCAGCTGGTGCACAAACTTTCTTTTTCTTTCTCCAGCGAGCACTCTTGTTGCTTGAGAGAAAGCCTGGTGTCAGTCGTCCTTCTCCCCTGGCAGCTGAAGAGACAGTTAAGAAGGCTTCCTATTGCTCCCTTCCCCGCTGTGTTCGGCATGTGGTAAGAGCAGGGATAAAGCTGGTTGGGAATTATGTAGATTAGGCAAGCTAATTTAGTACATCCAAATTGTGTAATTAGCTCTGTTACTTTGCATATTATGTAGATTATGCTACTTGGGGAGCGGGGGCGGGGGGCATAAGGCAGTGGCAACCTTAAAGCCAGTCGTGTCCTTACATAACATTTTAGGAGTTGTAATACAATGAGTCAAGGAGAAAGGTCCTGTTGATTCTCCTGAGCTTCACAGAGGCTTGAACCCAGTGGTATCTTTTGGATTGCTTTGGTGGGTTGAGAGTGGGGGGCATCATTGTTTGTTGGCTGTAGAGTACGGTACTGCCCCGTGGGCATTAACCTCTGTGGAACCAAACATGGTTTGTTTTGTCCATCACAATTATATGAAAGAGTTCTGGGGAAAGTATCCTAGGGGCCTGGGCTGGGGTGTCCTCAGGTACTGATGGTGCTCAGCTCTATTACACTGTACAGTCAACCCAGATGTGGCAGTGGGCTCCTTGAAGAGGTGTGTGAAGGTTTGTAGAACCTTTCAGTAACCTGAAACTCAGTCTTAATTAAAAAAAAGATGTTGTGTTCAGAAGACTGGTCAATTATGGAGAGAATTTTGCTGTCTGTTTTCATGGGCTGATATTCATTTAGGACCCTCCTAAATGATGTTGTTTTCGGAAGAGTGTTCTTGGATTGAGATCCATGCCATGTTTGTATACATGCTCCTTATTTACAGATGCTACAGAAAAAGGATTGACATGGAAAGACAGGGAATGGAATCATCTTTGCATGTAATGTGTACGGTCACCAGTAATTGACTATGCCTTAATAATTGGGGAGGATTATTTGGGGAACGAGAGAGAGAGAGAGAGCAGAAGAAGAATTTTGATTAGCTTATGTTAAAACATAGCTGTTTAAAACTGGATTTTTTGTGTGTAGTTTTATATTCTCTGTCATCTCTGTTAATGTAACATGAGATCTGCAAACAAACTCAGTAACACTGGTTTGGCTCCAATCATCTTTCTTGTTTAATCTTGGCCAATTCCCTCCCTTATTACTGCCTCCATCCCACATAATTTTTGTCCATTCATTTCCCATGCTCCCCAGCATAACCTTTTTTACTGGTCAAAGAGGACTCTGTGGCTGAGTTCAGACTGGCAGTTTGCCCTGCTATAGTCATGTTTCAGCCACATTTTACAACGCGGATTAAAGGGGGCGTTCACACAGGCACATCTGCCTGGCGTTCCCCACCCGTCGTCAACCCGTGCTGTTCCACTTCGCTCCCATGTTTAAAAGATGCCTGGTAAAAGCGGTAGCAAATCCCTGAGAGCCCATTTATCCCGCTTCATTCCACTTCCAGGAAGTGTGAATGCCAACCCAAAAAGCCGGGAGCAACCCACGTTGTGCATAAGGCAGCAGCGATATGATTGGCTGTGCTCCGCTCTACCACCCAATGTGGTGCCGGCGCAATGGGATCCTCCCCAAATTGACCGGATGCACATGTGCACATACAAACATAGCCAACTTACCAGGAAAAAGCCGTTTACAGCCATGCCTCCAGGCCAGCAGTCTGAACGCTCCCGCGCGCCTCCAGGGCTTTTTTGCCACGACCGGCTCCCGCTTTAAACTGCCAGTCTGAACTCAGCCTGTTTTTCACCAGTGGAGAAAAAAGTGATTGGAACCAACTCTTCGTCTTCAACACTCACCTAAATGTGGGTCCCGTTGAAGTCCCATTGATGGCACTGCCACATTTAAACGGGTTAGGATGGCCACCTTTGTCAATTTGCTTTTGAGGAAATTCTGTAGTGCACATCTGGCTAAGAAAGGAATAGAGTTTGTGTATTTAAATATATAGCCTGCCCCATCCCATGGTCTGAAGACAGGTTACAACCAATATAGTTCTTTGTAAAGCCAATAAATGAAAGGCATGATTACATCCCTGCCTGGAAGAGGTAAGTTACATTCCCTTGAGATCGGTGGATGACAGTTTTCTCTCTCTTTATGTATAGCTGATATGCTCATCTTTTTGCCTTCGCACAGAAAGTCTTGCCAGTGCAATGCATGGAGAGTGAAATTGATTCATTCTACTATTTCCAGCTGACAACCCTGCTAACAATAGTATGGTCTGTTTGTCAGATGCATCAGGATAATGTAGCACCTTGCTTCTTTTTTTACTCACTTGACTTCAGAGTACGTTGTGAGAGGCTTCATTTCAAATGAGTGCAAATGACAATTTATTTGCCAGTTATAGGCCAGTTTACTGCGTCAGAAGCATAAGTCACAAAGTAAAATGTTCAACATGGAGCTGCAATGCAAGCACCACAGAAATACCGGATGCTACTTGGGGTACTAATGACTCAGTTCTGTGGGTCAGCAATCCATTCTTGTCCGGTTGAAAACAGTTAGGTTTTGTTTTGCTCCAGCTGAGAGAACATGCTTTCACCTCCTCCGCGGAAAGCCGACTTATTTTTCATTGATTTCCATTAAAGTAAGGAAAGCAATGATCCAGAAACAGCTCATGAGTTGTATTATCCAGTTTAATTAGAACGAACAGAAAATTCCTCCATAGACTTGAACAGTCAGCATTCAGCCTCCGGTGCAACTTTATATCAGGTTGGCAGTAGACTGACGGTGCTGCCAGCGCCAATTATTGCAGATATCCCCCTCTGTTTAGACAGCTTCCACTCCCTTTGTCTTGTGTGCTAGTAAGAGCCACTTACACCGTCTCAGGCAATCTGGTAACAGTAGAGGGAGGCAACCCATTTGGGCCTGCAATCTATTTTTAGTTAAAGGAGTTAAACTCAGGGAACAGGGATGTGGCGATCACATTTGTAGACAGAACTCAGCTTTTTGCCGTGTTCTGCTTTTCTGATCCTCCCTGAGAACGAATCCAGGGTGAAATGGGTGACTGTGTTCTAGAGTAACAGAAATGTGATGAAATTTAGCCGTGCAAAGAGCCAGGTCATGCATTCAGGAGCAAATGATCAATAAGCAGTTTTGTTTGCTGGCTGGAGATTTGCCAGTTGGAAAACGGCAAACGAAGAAAAGACACAAGGAGCACAAATATGACTTTGAGTCGCTAGGAAGATGCAGCCTCCAAGGAAATAATGGGGTGGCTCCAACGAGATTTTCTGCTAGTGGAACGAGAGGAGGGAGTCCCCTTTGACCACTGAAATGACTGTGCTGAGGACTGTGGAACCTGTATGCATAAAAACTGTAATGAGGAAGGGAATTGGGTGAGCTGGAGCAAATAAGTGGGCAGGACCCAGCCCAATAAAACCAATGTGATTCATTATGTGAAACCCATCCAGAATGGATTGGAAAGTGTATCTAAAGCTGCCAGCAGGATTTCTGTCTCCATTACACGATTTGTGTTGGTTATTATTTATTTATTTACAAACTTTATATCATGCCTTTCTGCCTGATCAGGGGCTACTGAAGTGGCCAACTATTTAAACAAGACGTTATAAGGACACATCATAAAACCAGTTAAAACCAAAACTACCATAAATATGTTAAAATGCCAAAACAGCAAGTAAAACATTGGGCAGGAGGGTCATTGGGATTACCGAGGGAATGCCAGAGGAAACAAGAAAAACTCTCCACCCATTGGCAGAAGACAGAAGATCTCCTGCTTAGGATAGAATATGACCCCCTTCTCCATCGGTTGCTACACTGCACAACATGAGCTCATGGTAAATAACCTACATTTTCCTGGGATGTAATTTCCTTTCATTCTAATTCTTTAACAATAAATATTGCCTATTAATTCATTGCAAAGGATCACAGCTTCATGGCAGAATGCATTTTAATAGGTGTTACAGTTGTTCTCTTTCTTTGTAAATAGGACGGGGTATTGTGGCATCACAAAGAGTAACTTTTTTGTAGCATCAATAGTTGCTGACTGAAATGATGACTACATTAGCATCTAACAATAAATGCAATTAATTGTAGTAACTAGGGCAGAACAAAACTCCGTTATGGCTGTTGTGAATGGTCACCATGCTTATCTTGGACTTACGAATTTTAGATACATGCACCAAAACTCTTCAAGAAGAGAAATACCTCTTACATTTCATGGCCTTTCAATCTCGGTGTTCACCATTCCCCCCCCCAAATCTGTGTTGCTGTTTCTACTGATTTAGGATTTTTTCATGCATCTGATGGAATTGCATTTGCTAATGCTGAGGAAAGTTGAAGGCTGCAGAAAAAGAGGAAGACCCGACTTGAGATGGATTAATTCGATCAAGGAAGCCATGGCCCTCCATTTGCAAGACCTGAGAATAGCTGTTAACGATGGGACACTTTTGGAGGACATTAATTTGTAGGGTCACCATAAGTTGAAAGTGACTTGATGACACTTCACACACTCACTCACTCTGAGAGAGAGAGAGAGAGAGAGAGAGAGAGAGAGAGAGAGAGAGAGAGAGAGAGAGAGAGAGAGAGAGAGAGAGAGAGAGAGAGAGACTATTAATCTTTAAAGAAGAAGAAGAGAAGAGATTGGATTTATACCATGCCCTTCACTCAGAGTCTCAGAGTGGCATACAAACTCCTTTCCCTTCCCCACCCCACAACAGACACCCTGTGAGGTAGGGGGGGCTGAGAGAACTCTAACACAAACTGCTCTTTCAGGAACAGCTGTGCCAGCACTTGTGACTGACCCAAGGTCACATCAGCAGGTGCAAGTGGAGGAGTGGGGAATCAAACCCGGTTCTCCCAGATTAGAATCTGAACACTTAACCACTACACCAAATTGGCTCTCTTAAAGTGGCATTACATTCCTTTTTTTTAAGTTTTGCTACATCGACCAAGATGGCTATCCCTCTAGAATTCCAGTGTAATCCTAAACAGTGTTACAGCCTAGGATGGCACTTTTTGTCTCTATAATTAATTGCTTAATTTATTCCACAAGGTCACCAGGGTTTAGTGAAGGAGTTTGTTTTCAATACCAGAGCTGACTTCTGAAAGGGGGAAAAAAAATACCTCAACCCACAACATCTTCCAGAAAAAGAATTCCAAAACCTCCACTCCTTCCCCTTCCCCTTCCCAATCTGCCAACTATTTTTAAAACAGCTTCCCAAAACAGTGGGAAGTGGCGGTTTCATTATTAAAGTGTTAATTTTGATGTGTGATCAAGAAACTTTGTGCTGAAGTTTCAGCAAACTCTTTCCTTTCTCCAGCCCTTCTTCTCCTCCATTATTTATCCCGAGAATCTTCACTTTCAGCCTTTGGCTAAAGAAGAGTGATCTGAAGAGGAACTAGTAAATGCATCTAATTAGTATTTAACACTGACGTGGGGGGGGAGTTTGGGGGGAGAAATCAGCAAAGTCATTTAAAAGAAAGTCTTTTATGCCAGTTTCTTTGAAGAGAAGAGATTGGATCTATACACCACCATTCACTCCCCGAAGGAGTCTCAGAGTGGCTTACAATCCCTGCCCCTCCCCATGACAGACATCCTGTGAGGTAGGTGGGGCCAAGAGAGCTTTCTTGAGAACTGCCCTTGAGAGAACAGCTCTGAAAAAACTTATAACTGACCCAAGGTCGCACCAGCAGCTGCATGTGGAGAAGTGGGGAATCAAACCCAGATGAGAGTCCGCGCTCTTAAGCACTACACCAAACTGGCTCTCCACTTTGCATAACTCTATAATCTATGTTACCCACATCAGACAACGTGTACATAAAAGATGCACAAAAGGGAGTGGTATCACTGAATTAAATGTTTAAAAGCCGGAGAGGGCGAGCCCCAGGGAAAACGTGTTTAATGTGTTTTACAAAATAAATAAATAAAATGCAGGAATTAAGTCTGTACCTGTGTGCCCTCTGCACTGGAGGGGTTGTGTGTTGACGGAAGCGTCTGCAAAATGAGGCTCAGTGGCAGGGCTTACCATATTGAGCTCTTCCAATATCTAAGGACAGATTTAATTACGCCCCATACGTACGGAATAAATACACTCAGAGGTGAGGGTGTTTAAGATAAAGAATGGCATGAGTACAACTGGCAATAAGCTGTCCGTGAATATGTTTCGTCTTGAGAAAAGGTCCACAGTCCGTAACCTATTTAATTCAAAGTGGTCTGGTTCAAGTCACTGCTCAAAAGTAATTAGTTTTTGGGTGGGAGCCCAGAGATTTAGCGATGAGAAAGGTAAGGGAGCATAGCTGCTGGTGACAGGCCTTATAGTTAAGACCTGATTGTCTTGCAAAGTTGGGGAAGACAGTGCTGCTCTTCCTTAGTTTACAGCAATGGCAGCGTAAATCCATTATGGATCCTGCATAGCTTAGCCTATATTCATACAGACATAGGAGAAGGCTTTCTGCTTACACAGCATGCGCCCATTGAGTCTCTGAATGGTGATAGCTTCCAAGTGGCTGCTTTCTCATCTCAGTGAAATGAGGCCCTTTCCACTGTGGATGAGCTGGAAGGGCCCTTCCCCTCTTCTCTTTGATTTTGCACGTTGCCATTGTCATCTTTGAGGATGGCCTCATTTTTTCATCTTCACTTTCTGTTCTTTTACATTCCCTATTTACTCCAAAGAAAGACAACCTTAAATGTACATTTTAGAGGGAAGCTGTGGAGGTCTGTGGTAGGACACTTGGATTCAAGCCCAGCAGCATCTTAAAGACCAACAAGATTTTTGGGGTATAAACTTCCAAGAGTCAAAGTACCCTTCATCAGACATGAGTAGGAATGGCAGTCGCTGACTTTCTAGAGGGGAATTTCAGACAGCTGATATATTCCGGTTCAGGAATTGTTCCCTAACGGTTTCTGGTCTGACATTTCAGACAGAATAGTTTCAGTAACGGTTCCCTACCGGAATATATTTTCACTTTCAGACAGAAATGCTTCTGTCCCATTAGGGAAGTGTTTCCGAACCATTTTACCTGCAAACTGCTTCCAAGCAGTCTGCACTTTCCTATACTGTTTCTGAAGCACTACAGGATGCTGTGTAAAATGCCCCATAGCACTTCCTCCTGTGCCGCTTTGTTTTCCCACCCTTTTTCACCCATGTGGGCGATCTCTGTGCCGGCAATCTCTGTGACAGATATTGCTAACTGTGATGGACTTAAAGATCTGGGACCAGCAGAGAATAAAACACAGAACACTGATGGGTCACATGACAGAGTGAGGAGGGGGCCATTTAGCTCGGAACCCTCAGTGATTGGCATATAACAGACAAAATGTTCCGTTTGGAATGGGCAGTTGAGGGAAGCTGCGAAGGAGTTCGGTGTGTGACAGAGAGCGGAGAAGAAGTCTGTCAGAGAACTGAAGCAGCTCTCTGTGGAAGAACCTGGTTTACTGAATTCCTCAGAAGGAAGGGGACAGTGACCAGATGGTGAAAAACTTAACACAGCATAGTCATACACTATTGAGACCTCTCTCCTTAAAAAAGGGGCTGGAGGTGGTTTAGAAAGGGCTAAAGGATGGTCTGGCAGGAGTCTGGAAAGCTGGCTTGGTGACCAGGGAGACCCAGAGGGACCGGTTCGTAAAAGCCCAAGGAAAACCACAAAGCAGTTGCTGGAGAGGAGGAGTGTAGGCATGTTTAGAGAACTGATGAACATCTGTGTATGAACTGAAAGTAGTAAACATACCGCCTAAGTGAACATAAGGGCAAACGTTTAGCCTGAAAGGAAACAAATTATCCTCTGTATGTATCTTCCATCCCCCTGTTGAGTTTTCTGAAAATAAAGTACTATTCCGTTTTTGAAGTGGACAAGCCTTGGTGCCTGGGGGGAATTTCAGACAGATGATATAATCCGGAAGAGGAATGGTTCCCAAACGGTTTCTGGTTTGGCATTTCAGACAGAACCGTTTTAGAACCGATTCCCTACCGGAATATATTTGTAATTTCACACAGAATCGCTTCTGTCCCGTTCAGGAAACGGGGCTGAAGCGTTTTACCTGTCAACCGCTTCCAAGTAGTCGTCAGTTTCTTCTCCCGGATCCGATACGCTTTTTTCCCGCCTTTTTTCGCCCGCGCGGGCGATCTCCAGGTTTTTTTTTTAACGTTCGCTTTAGAGCGCTATAACGGTATAGCGCTATAGTGCAATAGCATCATAGCAACTCCATTGGAATGCCTGCAGTGTTGTTTTATAGCACTATAGTGCTATAGCGCTCTAAAGCGAACATTTTTTTAAAAAAAAAGGCGCGGCGGGAAACAGCGGGAAAACAAAGCGGTGCAGTCTGAATTGCCAAACCGCTTCTGATTCGGCTCTTTTCCGGTCAGGGAAAGCCATGTGTGAAATGGCAGCCCTGTACCGGTTTACTTCAAGACGAATCAGAAACGGCTTCAATCCAGCAGAATCTCGGTAATGTGAAATTCCCTTGGCTCTTAACAACAAAAAGCAAATATACCTAGCAGTGGTCCTCAACAGATATATAAAGTCAAAACAATTACCCCGAAGAGACATTTATAAATTTGCTTAGAGAACTGGTCAGAAGAAATCAGCAGCAGCTCTGACCAGGCGCCACACGCAGACCCTCACAGTATTGTCAATATAGAAGGGGCATGTGTCATACTAACATTACCCTTTTTACCCTTTTTATTATTTATTTATTTATTATTTCGATTTCTATACCGCTCAATCCCGGAGACTCTGAGCGGTTTACATAGTAATTTTATTACCTAACTAGGGCCACACTTGAATGGGGAGGTGAGTGCCTACCAGGTGCCCTACCGGCTTGTTGTTTCTTTCTGGCTCGGCGTGGCTCCACAGCGGCTCCCGCTGGGCTGGTTCCATAGTCAGCGGCTGTGCGACAACTGCTGCACCAGCCTCTGTCCTGATTGGCTCCGGCTGTGCTGCACCATCACGTTGCCTCGTCTCTGACCAGTCCCGTCCGGAATGCTCGCTTGGCTGCTGTCAATTCGCCGCCATGATGTTTCCGCCGGAACGTCCCACTGCCCATTGCCGCCGCCGGCACCATTGCCTCTCCTTGTCTCTCCTCACTGCTGGAAGGTGGGTGGTCCCCTGCACCTAGGCAGGTACCCATTTATCTACTTGCTAGGCTTTCGAACCACTGGGTAGGCGGGAGCTAGGACAAGGACCGGGAGCTCACCCCGGCCGCGGTGGGACTCGAACAGGCTTATGGCTGTTCGTTGATAAATTACTGCAGGCATTTTACTGCCTGCGCCAACAAAAATAAGGGGTTTTTCTCCCTGCCCTTTATACCTGATCCAGCTTTGTGCCGGTCACTTCCCAGTCAATCGGCTCTTGGCATAGATGGATGCACATCAGGCTGGGTCAGGCAACCTGACAATCCATCACCTTCCCCTGACTCACAGTGGGCATGGAAGGGTTACCAGCTTCTATCTCACCAATCACTGATGCCCTGATTTTCCTCTTGAAGTCTGTATCCAATGAGGTACTTGTTTCCAGGTGGCAGATGTAGCCATCTCATGTATCCCACTGGAGTCCGGGCATTCTAATAGGGTTGCTATTGCACTGTTTTGTTGTTGTGTTATAGCACTATAGTGCTATAGCAGTATAACGCTCTAAAGCGAACGTTCAAAAAAAAAAAGGATGGAGATCACCCACACGGACGAAAAAGGGCGGGAAAACAAAACAGCACAGTCTGAAATGCCAAACCACTTCAGAGACAGCTCCTTACCAGTAGGGGAAAGGCTGTGTGAAATGGCAGCCCTGTGGTAGCCCTGTACCAGTTTACTCCAAGACAGCACAATAACGGCTTAAAAACAGCTTAAAAAGGGTAATGTGAAATTCCCCTTTATATACCAGTCAGAAGGTAAGGGCTGGGAGTGTTGCAAAGAACGAGCTTAAGATGCAAAGGTACAGTGCAAGTTGATTATAATATGCATTATACCTTTGCATGCTGAGTCCCTTCTTTACAACACCCCTCCCACCATCTGACTGGGATATAAAGACTCAGAGATCTCCATTCCTACTTGTGTCTGATGAAGGGAGTTTTAACTCTCGAAAGCTTATACCCTCAAAATCTTGTTGGTCTCTTAGCTGCTACTGGACTTAACTCTAACCTTGAGAGTAAGGTGACCTTCCCCTCAAATGTTATATGCAGCAAGTTTTTTATTATTGAACATATCTGTAATTTGTATGGGAATGTAAAACAACACCCTCTTTTATTTGATGGAAGGAGGAGGGGGAGGGGGAGGAGGATTTATACCTCACCCTTCACTCAGAGTCTCAGATTGGCTTACAATCTTCTTCTCTTCCTGTCTCCACAACAAGCACCCTGTGAGGTAGGTGGGGCTGAGAGAGCTCTGAGAGAACTGCTGTTGAGAAAAGAGCTCTGAGAGAACTGTGACTGGCCCAAGGTCACCCAGCTGGCTGCATGTGAAGGAGGCGTAGGGAATCAAACCCGGTTCTCCCACATTAGAGTCCACCACTCTTAACTACTACACCAAACTGGTTCTTAACTACACCAAACTGGCTGAGAAAAAAACCTAGTCTTGCATTTGAGTAAGTACTGTACATGGCAGATTGCACCCTTCTATCCCAGTTATCTGTAATATGCCATTTGCATGTAACTTGCACAAAAATAACATTGCTAAATGAATTTGTCTTAATGGGCGTGAGGAAAGAAACTGGTTTGAAGAGACTCATGGTTGGCTTCTCACAAGGAAGAAACAAAATAAAAACAAGAGAATCACACCTAGCATCTTTCAAAATTTGGCCTTATCCTTACTATTAAATGGAGAGGAGCCCATGCCTTTCAGCCTGACCCAGTGACGATCTAATCCTAAACAGAACGGTTTTTGAAGGGTGTAACTCTGTTTAGGATTGTACTGTAAAGGAGCTGAGTTGGCAGATGCAGAATTAGCCCAGGATGTGGAATGCTCTATTTGTGGTTTTGTTTCTGTTTGCCCATTTAAATTGTTTTTTTGTACAATGTGTTTGTTTCTATTTTGGATCCCCATTGGGAAGAACTGGGATAAAAATACTGAAATGAAATGGAGACACCAGGGAGTGAACCTGTGATCTTGTGCATGCAAATCACACTGAGCCATGGCCTTCAATTTTTTTGTGTTTTGTTTCCCAGCATCTCTGCATCATATAGAAAATTACTTTTGAAAACTACAAAAGCAGTTAACTCTGCGTGAGAAGTACAGATTACCTTGTGATCATCTCTTAAAACATAAATAAAGCCATCTGTGCTGCAGAAAGATACAGCCGGGGGAGAATAGCATAAGGCACGTGATCGCCGTCAAGGGAAAGATAGCAAAAAAGACAGATAGCAAAAGCCTTACATTGTAGCTGAAGTTGTACTTATTTTAAATACATGGTCACTGTTCTCAAAGCACGGGAGCCACTGGAAAAAAAAATGACTTGCACAAAGCAATACATTTGTAATGGTACAGTGTAATATGACAAGATATTACTTTGAACTTGCCTTGAGTGCTTGAGCCTTGTTCTCCCTGAGGGGCTGGAACAAATAGCAGGGGGTTGAAACAGCCACATGATAGATTCAGTGATATCTTGTAAGGCAGAGAGATATATAAAAAAATGAGAAAAAAAGATTCAAAGAGGGAAATAAAAAAAATAGTACAACAAAGAAGAGGGAGGATTAAAAAAACCAGGCAAAAGAGAGCTAATAATATGCTACGGTTATGATTGGAAGTCTTCTGATGTTTTGAGGCAAGGATATATAGATAATAAAAAACGGACTTTAGAATTCAAGTTAAATGCAAGCAAATTGTGCTCTGAATGATCAGTGTGACTGAAGTGGTTAGCGGATTCCTTGTGGCTCTTCTGGAATTGTTCGGTGGCATGGGGAGGAGACATTGGCTGAGTTCAGACTGGCAATTTGCCCCGGGAAGGGACCCGGGCCAACGACGATTCAATCCCGGAGTAAATGGGATGTTCACACAGGCACATCTGCCTGGCGTCCCCCACCCGTAGCCAACCGGTGCTGTTGCGCTTCACTGCCAGATTAAAAAAACACCTGATAAAAGCCGTAGCAAATCCGAAAGTCCGCATATGTTGCACGTTTCTCCGCTTCCGGGGAGTCTGAACGCGCAGCCGAAAAGCCAGAAGCAACCCGCGTTGGGCACGAGGCAGCAGCGGTGTGATTGGCTGCGCTCCACTGCCGAATGCGGTGCCGGCGTTGCAGGGCAAAAAAAAAATATCGGCAAAATGTGCTTATACACCCATACACCCACAGCCGAATTAATGGGGAAATTGTGAATATAGCACGCCTCCGGCGCGGCAGTCTGAACGCTCCTGCGTGCCTCCGTCCCGTATCTTCCAGCAGCGGCCCCCGCTGTGTGAACGGGAAAACCCGGTATAGTTTAATCCAGGGTTTTTTTGCTACGACTGGCTACCAGGGCAAACTGCCAGTCTGTACTCAGCCATTATGGTGGCTGCGTAATCCACATGGCCTGTGATGGTTACCAATGCCATTTTAGAGGAGAATTTAGCCTTTTTAAAATTGCCAAGTTGGGGCAGCAGCAGGCGATCTGATCCCCACCCACGCCTTTTAAAGTGCCAAAACTGGAGAATGGGGAAAACAAGATTGTCTGTTGCCATCGTAGCCCAGTTTTTACATGGGTCAGTTCTCCTCTTACATGGTGTGGTTGGCCCTCAGCTAGACCCTATAGTGCAATTGGCAGGTCACTACCTTGGTAGAGACTAAACCACTTTAGTCCAGTTGAATTCAGCAGGACAAACAACTGAGTATAGCTGGTTTGTTGTTGCAGAAATACTAGGTACTCACTGTCTGGTGCTCAGCTGTGGTGTAGTGGTTTGCAGGGCTCTTTTTGTAGCAGGAACTCCTTTGCATATTAGGCAACACACCCCTAATGTAGCCAATCCTCCAAGAGCTTACAGAGCTCTTCTTACAGGGGCTATTGTAAGCTCTTGGAGGATTGGCTACATTAGGGGTGTGTCACCTAATATGCAAAGGAGTTCCTGCTACAAAATGAGTCCTGGTGGTTTGCGTGCTGAACTAGGATCCGCGAGGCCTGGGTATGAATTCCTACTCTGCCCTGGAACTCGGTGGGTAACCTTGGGCCAGTCATGCTCTGTCAGCCTACTGTACCACACAGGGTTGCTGCGGGGATCAAATGGAGAAGGACAATGTTGTAAGCCTCTTTTGGCCATCTTAGGGGAGAAAAGGAGAGAATACATAAATAAAGATAGCAAGATACATTGCTAGGGAACAAAGGCTTTCCATCAGTTTGGGCTCTGGAAGGCAACTGATTACAGCTTTTCCTGTACTGTCGTCCACCTCCCATATTCTGAGAACATTTATGCTGCTAGAGACAAGAGACCAAACAGAAGGTTTTGTTGGCTTACATGTTCCTTTTTCCTTCTACATTAACACTGAGCCACAACCACTAAGGCTAAAAACTAAGAAGCAGAACATAAGGGAACAATTGCAGTCAATATGGTACTTAAGTTGTAAAAAGATTTGTTGAAGCTAAAGGATATTAAGATGGCATCTTAGTTTGGATCTCACTGACTTTTTTGCTCAGTCTTGTCCCATTCGCCTCCTTATTGCCCCTGTCCCCCATTTTTGGGTCCATGAAGTTCGGTCCCATGAGCTCCTGCAAAACCTCTTGGGTAGTCAAAGGCAACTCCCTTCTCCTCCTTTTTTCACCAGTGGAACAGCAGTTTGGATCATGGGACCTTTGTGAGTTTGGGCAGGCCAAGCTGCCATTTCTCTAAAACAAATATAACCTGCCTCAAACATGAAATCAGATAGAACAAAACAACAAATTCTGTTGAATTTTAACAAACTCATTAGCAATAAAGTCAATAGCAATAAATGCAATTGGTATTTATTTATTTACTTACTTAGATCCAGTAAGATCTAAAAGATTTTTTAAGTCGCTGCTCACCTGAAGGGTCTCTTGGCAATTTACGTTAAAACCAATAAGGTAAAACAACATAAAAACAAATAAATATAAAATATTAATATTAAAATATTAAATAATTAAAATACATGGCTATCATCATACCACTATTTAAAAAGCTCAAATATGTGATTACCTTCCAAAGGCCGACCTAAACAATTCAGCCTTGCATGCCCTGCAGAAACTAAGCAAATCTAGCAGGGCACGGGTGTCATCCGAGAATGCATTCCACAGGGTAGGCGCCGCAACTGAGAAGGACCTTCCTCTGGTAACAGCTAACCAAGCCATCCTGGGGCCCTAGATTATGATTGAAGGGAGCGCAGGGGATTGTATCAATAACACAATCACTAAATGCAAGATTAATTACCATTAAAATCTTAGGTGCACATGGTGGTCTACATGGTAATAATGATAACCAGGCAGGTCCTCTTTGTTGGCAGAGTAATTAACACAGCAATGGTGCACAACCTGATTAAAGAGTAGAGAAAGGTTTATTTAGGAATTAATATACTTGATAGGAAAGAGGAGAGAGACAGGCTCCTAACTACAACTCTAGATGAGAGAGAGGGTAAGACTGAGTGTGGCACTTCCAAGAAGAAGGGGGAAATTGCCCTGAGAATAGCAATCTGGAGACAGACAAGGAATGACGCTTAACAGGAGAGAAGGTGCTGACCTCACTGTCCTATCTAATAATCTCCTTGCTGCCCCCTGCAGGGTCTTCTTTTCTTCTTCTTTGTGTACCAGATATTGCCTTTCCAACACACTTGTGGAGAGATTTCTAAAGACAGGGTGCCGTCAAAGAAAAGAATGCATTTTTTTTAACCTGAGTTGGAGTTTCTTGGGGAAGGACCTCTGAAGAAGATTGTAATTCATGGGCAGGTTCATGTGGGAGATACTTTGCTCCAAGACAGTTTTCAGATTTACAGATTAAAATCAGCCACTTTAATTGTGCCTGGAAACTATGAAGGTCTTTCAGCATGGGGGTGCTATGATCACTGCAGCGGGCTTCAGTCAACAGCTTTACTGCATATTTTGGATCTGTTGACGTTTCTGAACACTTTTCAAGGACACCCCAAGTGTAATACATTGCAGTAATTGAGCTTGGATGTTACTGTAGCATAGAGAACTGTGACCAGATCATCCCTTCCTGGAAAGGGAAACAGCTGGTGTACTAACCATAGCAGGTGAAATATGCGTCAAGCTGCAGATGATGTCTGAGCATGTGTATGCAAACCTGGAACTATAAGCACACTCAAGCTGTGAAGCTGATCTTTAAAGGGAAGTGCATCTAGAAGTGATTGAATACCACCACCTTCATGGTCCAAAGATCGACTCTCAGCTTTATCTGAATAGAGCTTCAGTTTATTTGCCATCAATCAAGCTATTAGTGACTCCAAGCACCTCCTCAGGAATCAGGTCATCCACATCCACTCCTAGGTAAGATGGAAAAGAGAAAAGGACTTGGATGCCTTCTGTTTCACTTTAGCTCAGGCACAAAGCCTGACGAAGTTCCTTTTCACAAATTCTGCTGTGCTGTCAGCTAATGCAAAAATTCACCATATTCTTATTTTGAAAGCATTCCTGGCTTCTTCCGAAGGCTAGATCCTGGACTTTGATGCCAAGTTTATCTGGAGGCTTCCATACTTATTTTTAGAAGAAAGCTGTTTTAAAAGAATATGATAATATTCTATTCTTGTGTCAATCAAATGATTCAGAGAAGCAGAATATCAAAGTAGGTATCAGGAACAGAATACTCATTGGTTTGGTGAATGGGCTATGATAATTGGGATTCCATGCCTCTCCCTAGTTCTTTTGTTTGTTTTCCTTCTACCTGGGCATAACATGTATGTAACAAAGCCCACCCAAGTATGTTGTTTCTTGCTATGAGATGCTCTCTATTCCTAGATACCAGAAGCTAGAATGGGATTCATTGGCAGACTTTTGACAGTTCAAGGTTATCATTGTTGCTGAAGAACAGAGGGAGTCAGTGTGGTATATTGTTTGGAGTATTGTACTGGGAGACCTAGTTTCAGTTCCTCACTTATCCTTGAAGCTCAGTGGATGACACTGGGTCAGTCCATCTTCCGTCATCCTAACCTACCTTACAAGACCATTGGGAAGATGACATTAGGGAGAGGAGAAGCTTGTATGCTCACCTGAGCTTCTTGGAAGCTAAGCAGAATAAAAATACAGTAGATCAATAGAAGGGGAGCCTTCCATCCCTACAAAGTATTCATGGGAGCCATACCATCTGACCATAAGTATTTGCAGAATGAATGTGACTGCATGAATGTGACAGAATGAATGTGACCAAATAGACAAGAAGAACTCTCTGTGTATTCAAAAGGCGTTGAGAAATGCACCTTTGTGATTTGTTTTCCAGTAAGATCTAAACGATCCAGGGTGTTATTTAATGTTGACCTTCTGTAAAGGTTAATTGGTATTACTGGATCACCTGCTTGTTCAGTTGTAAAGGATAAGGGGGCTCAACCATTTGCTGGTTCAGCAGATTGCAAACAGGGAGTCAATTGTTTGTTGGGCAGTTTGTTTGCAAGCTGCTTGAGCCTGTTTGCTAGCTTACTTTCCATACATATACAGTACACATTATCCCCCCACCTTGTCACCGCCACCTCTCTGCTGTACACTGCCGATTTTAAAATGAAGAATGAACAGAACAGTTAGTTATCTATACATAATACTGTGATTTTTTATGTTCTGGTGTTTGTTTGATCAGATCTGTCTGGATCTTCAGCAGTTTGCCCATGCATGTTTTCAGGGGTCTTTTTGTAGAAAAACAGCTGCAGGAGCTCATTAGCATATGGTATGCTAATGAGCTATTAGGCTATTAGCATATGCCACGCCCCCTGACATCACTGGAAGTGATGTCAGAAGGGGAAGCAAAAGGGGGGAGGCATCTTCAAAAGCCTCCCCTTCCCTTCCCCAGCTGGTCTGGGTGGGGGAGCTAAGAGAGAAGGGGTTTAAAGTTTAAACTCCTTCTCATGAGAGTTGGGCCACAGAAGGGGAAAGAGGGAAGGAAAGAGAGAGAGTAGAGAGGAGGAAAGAAGGAAGGAAAGAGGGAAAGAAGGAGAAGGAAAGAAGGAGGAAAACAGGGAAAGGAGGAAAAAGAGAAGAGAAGAAGGTGGGAAAGAAAGAAAGAAGAGAGAGAAGAGAGAGAGAAGAGAAGAAGAGAGAGAAGAGAGAAGAGAAGAGAAGAGAAGAGAAGAGAAGAGAGAAGAAGGAGGGAAAGAGGAAAAAGAGTGAAGGAAAGGAGGGAATTAAAGAAATTCGGTGGCAATTCGGCCCCATTATATCCTATGGGCCATTGAAGTCAATGGTGAAAACATAGGGTATATTCTGGGGGCTGGAGGGGAGGGGGTTTGAGGGATAGGCTCCAAACTCACAGGGTAGCTGATGGAGCCTCTCCCCAAGATACCCACCAAGTTTCAAGTACATTGGACCAGGGGGTCCAATTCTATGGGCCCCCAAACAGGTTGCCCCATTCCCTCCATTGTTCTCTATTGTGGGAAAAAAGTAACTTATTTTCCCACCATAGAGAACAATGGAGGGAATATGGGCAACCTGTTTGGGGCCCCATAGAATTGGACCCCCTGATCCAATATTCTTGAAACTTGGTGGGTATCTTGGAGAGAGGCTCCATCAGCTACCCTGTGAGTTTGGAGCCTCTCCCTCAAATCCCCTCCCCTCCAGCCCCCAGAATATACCCTATGTTTTTACCATTGACTTCAATGGCCCATAGGGTATAATGGAGCTGAAATTGACATTCGGCTGCCTGAAAGACTCCCGGGGACGCCGGCTGGGGCGGGGCTTGGCTCCTGAGCTCCCGGAGCTGTGCTCCGGTGCGCTCCCCCCCCCCAAAAGACCCCTGCATGTTTTAAAGAAACATGGAAGTCATAATTTTAAATGACCTGATCGGTTTCACATGCTGGACAAGGTGCAAAAACAGTTGCAAAGTAGAAGGGAATGGAACTCTGTCAGTGTACCTCCTGCAAGCCACAAAGCTGTTTGGGACAATGCTTGAGTCAGGTGCTGAACAATTATGCCAATCTAGGGTTGCCAGGTCCCCTTGCCGTCACAGTGGGGGAATTTGGGGGGTGTTCCAGGGATCGGCAGGATGTCACACATGATGTCCCTGGCTCAGTGATGACACATGTGATGCTCTGGTTTTTGGGCAAAAACTCTGGGTTTTTTGCTTCAAAACCATAGAGTGACATCACTGACATGATGATGCCACTTCCTGGTGATGTCATCACACTGAGGACATTGTGTGACATCGTCCCTGTTTGGGGGTAGGGTTTTGCCCATCAGCCAGCTGGCCAGCAGCTGATTGGAACCCCCAAAAGCGGGGGGACCCTGCTGGGAATTGGAGGCTGGCAACCGTATGCCACAGTTTTTGAATATAGTATGTGCACTTGCTGAACATGCTCACTGTGAAGTTCTCAGCAGCCCTGGTGAAGGTGTCAGGCCACTCAAAACTAGCTGAAAGACATGTCATGTTCTCTGAAAGACATTAATCCATAGGCAGACAAGATTGTATACTGTTAAAAGCCCATCATTGAGAATGGTACTGGTTGGTACAAGAGTTAGCTAGGGCTCGGAAATTATTTTATCTCCATGTGAAGGTGTTAATAGCACATTGCACATATTCTGGAGGTGAGCCTAGGCATCTGGATCTGGGACTCAGTATGAACTGAGTCTTGTATATAAGGAAATATGAGTCAGACTTGGCCCCCCTTAGTATAGCAGTATCTGTTTACTGTGAATTGCAGTAGCTTTCCAAGGTCTCAGCCAGAAGCCTTTGCCATCTAAGGTTCTTGGCAGGAATGTTATAGATACAGTGCATATGGTCTACCACTTAGTGATAGGTGTTTTAGTGATACATGGTTTTGACTGATGGAGTTAAGCTAGAACAAGTGCCCTATGCCAGTCTAAGGACTTCTTGTGCCAGAGAATTGGCTGCCACCTGTGTTAATCCCCATAAATCCTATATATACCACTATATGTTTCTACTGTTCTAAACACAGTCATAATTCACGCTGAATCCTTAGGTCAACACTAGGAAAAATTGGCATAGTAAATTGTTACCAAGCCCTGAGTCTGGGAAGCTTAGCTGTAAGCATTGTTTACTAATCAGATTTATTTTTATTTTTCAGGTATGTTGTAAAGCAAGCTTGCAAAATGCTGGGAAAAAAATCTTTGTTGCACGTTCCTTAAAATAAGGACTCTTATAAATTTTTGCCTTGCAGGGAACACTAGATATGGCAAGCCATACAGTAGTAAGCAGCTCACCACATGAATCAGCTGCCACCACATAGTTTTCTCTGTGTTATGGCAGACCAGGTTTTAGAGCAGGTCATGGCCTTGGTGCAATTTTAAGGGGTGTCCAGTTAGCAGCTGTTTTGTATAACCTGGAATTTACTTTTAAGGCTTTCTTTTTTTGTGAGGGGGGATCAGTTTTATGAAAGAAGGAATGATACTTGATGGAAATTGAGAGAAATTAGTGAGGTAATATATTTGATAATCTTTGATACCGTTGATCATTCCATTATTTTGTTCTTGATTTGGTGGACACCGTCTTTCTGAGTTATACCCTTATCTTTCCTATTTCATTTCGTTTTCTACTCGGGTTCCTTAAGTGTCAGTCTTGTTTCTATGTTTGTCTCCTTCATTGTGATCCAATTATTTGGTCTTAACATTCATTATACCTTCTATGCCAGTGATCTGATTCTTTGTACCTTCTTTTTCTAATACAACTTATTGTCTTGATGCTATCTCTGATTGCATGGCTTCTTTAAGGTCTTTCTCTTTGGTTGCAATCAGATGGGCAGTTCAATCCGCTGTTGCCCCACCTCTAACAGAGCCAGATTATTTTGTTACAGAGAATCCTGACCAGACTCACCCCTTTTAGCACTCTTCAAAGCGATTTTAACTGGCTGTGGAATGATCAGACAGCACCAAGCAAGGAGTCAGCCCGTCGGCCATTTTTTTTAGAAGTTTGTCCTAGGAGCATGCCCACAAGCAAGGATGAGCCTTCTGGGATATGTAGTTCATGGGGCTGTCAACCATAACTTTAAAAAGTTTTCCCTTTGATCATGCGTACAAGCGCTTGCTGAGAATGCTGGGAGTAGAGTTCACTGCCGTCCTCCCTCAAATCTTTTCAATTTACCCCTTCCCCAAATGAAATTAAAAAGCTGCAGAACAGGGATGTCTTTCTTTGAGAGTTTTTCAAAAGAAAACAAGGTTTTGAGCAGCCCCCTTGGGGGGAGAGGTGTGTATATATAGTCATGCAATCCTCGCTAACTGGGGGGGGGAATGGCAGCTGCAAAACAAGAGATCAGTGAGAGCTACCTGGAGGCTTGGGCATGTAACAGAGTAACCAGACGACAGAAAATCCATTTGGGAAGCGGCCCAGACCAACAGGACTGAACTTTCTCAGGTATCAAGGAAACATGGGGCAAGGGGAGGGGGAATTGAACTCAGATGTCTGGGGAAGAAGAAGAAGAAGAAGAAGAAGAAGAAGAAGAAGAAGAAGAAGAAGAAGAAGAAGAAGAAGAAGAAGAAGAAGAAGAAGAAGAAGAAGAAGAAGAAGAAGAAGAAGAGGAGGAGGAGGAGGAGGAGGAGGAGGAGGAGGAGGAGGAGGAGGAGGAGGAGGAGGAGATTGGATTCATACCCAGCCCTTCACTACCCAAAGGTGTCTCAGAGTGGCTTACAAACTCCTGTCCCTTCCCCTCCCCACAACAGACACCCTGTGAGGTAGGTGGGGCTGAGAGAGCTCTTGACAGAAACTGCTCTTTTTTCACAAACAGCTGTGCCAAAGGTCATCCAGCCAGGTGCAAGTGGAGGAGTGGGGAATCAAACCCAGTTCTCCCAGATTAGAGTCCATGCACTTAACCACTACACCAAACTGGGACATGACAGACAGATGTTGCTGTCTGATCGTGCACTTTAAATCCATAAGGGAACAGCAAGGGCACCGGATCAAAATGCCCGTGTAAACACAATCTATGATATACATCTGGATACCTGTTATGATAGGCATAGTGACATCTTTTAGTGGTCTTCTGTTTATACTGATGTGATTCTTCTCTGTAATTCCTGCTACTTCGTGAAACACCTTTTCATTAGAGATGAGTAGAGTACCTTTTCTTTTTAGCCTTTGGAAGTTGTGTAAAGCAGCATTATCCCAGCAGGCATGTGATATCTAATTGATGGGTTGGATCCAACCAACCTTTCTGCTAGTTAAAAAGGGGCTGGGGTCCTCTTTGACCACAAAAGGCTGTGCTGGGGATCATGGGATCTGCATGGATAAAAGCCATCTGGAACAGGGGCTGTAATAAGGAGGAGAATTGAATGAAATCTTATCTTCCAACAAATCTCTATCATTCCAGCTTGATATGTATAATTTGTCTGATGCTGAATTACATTCTGGGCTTGGCAAATTGGATGTTGGTCTTTTGATGAGGAACTATGAGGTTGTTCAGATCTGTGAGTGTAAAATAAATAAGGTTGGCTCATCAGTGAGGTTGACTATGTTGGTAATTTTTGCACCAAGTTTGTGTATTTTTTGACTTTACTATTATTTTTTAATTTGTATAATATAAAAATGAATTCTGCCAATCTTAAATTCAGCCCAAGAGCTCTTCGTTTGTCTCTTTCTTCTCTTATTTGTTCCTTCTTTCTGTTCTGTGGTTCTTATAATGCTTCCATTCTTCCTTCTCCTCAAATATGGGACCCTGTAGCCCACTGTGGGAGAAGATATATTCTTCTGCTTGGCTGTCCTCCAAAGTAATGCCATGGAATGCATATTCAAACTATTTGTATGGCACTTTAGAATATATGTGCGGTTTTGCCCTTCGGTTGCTTTCTCTCTCTCTCTTCTTTTCTTCATGCTACAATAAATCTTGTATCATTTCCCACTTTTAAACATCGGTGCTTTGTTCTTTTGCCTACGTCCATGTCAAAGACATTGTTTTATTCTTTTCCAGTTTGACTAATTATCTTTTCTTTGTTTTACCTCATTTTTCAGCTTTGTTGTCTCTATTCTTCATTTTTCGGCCTGTTTGGATTTTTTTTCCTTTGTCACATTTTGCTGTTGTTCCTTTGTTACCCTCTTCTCACCAACTCCCATTTCCTTTTCTAATTCTGTTTCGGTGACTTTTCAGATCTTTGTCTCCTTCCTATTTATGGTTCTATTCTCCTGTTCTTATTTGCCTCCTTGTTCACTCTGCTGATTCTCTGTTTGTCTCTAAACTTTGAGTTACTTCTATTTCATGCTCCCATTCTTTTCTTCTTGGCCCTTTCTCTGCAGCTCAGTGACCCCTGAAGCACCATATGTTTCCTTCCTCAGGAGTGCTTAAACCATGCCTAAAAAGGTATCTTCTCCTTCAGTTCTTTATCGTTTCATCTGTATGCCTTCTTCCGTTTTCCATTTGTGTCTCTTCCCCTTTCCTAATGGCCTTTAAAAACAAATCATGGACCTCGAGGCAGGGATTGTTCCCGTTAACTGAATTACAGCTCAGCACCTACTGGCTGAGGTGACTCATAAATAATAAATATGGCTGTTATTGTTGTCTCTAAGAGATAGCCCGTTATTGGATCGCTATTAAAGGCAATAAAATGCAAATCTAATAGAAGTAGCAGCAAACTGACAACAACATTTAAGAAGGTTATTTTGGTCTGTTTTCACCTGTGGCTGTGCCGGTCTCATCAACATGATTGCTTCCTCTTAGATTTCTCCTTTCCTGGTGGGAAAAAAGTGGTGGAACATCTGTAAAAAAGATGTGCCTGGAAATAAAATAAAAAATTATACTAGATTCTTCCAAGCAAAGATTGGGATGGTTATTACAGATCATCATGGGAAAGATAATTGGTCATTTGGAACTGAAATTCAAAATAACCAGTTAGTAGTTTGATTATGGACTTGGAGACAAAGAGCTACACAGGATGGCTATCTCTCCCATGCCAATCTGTAATAATCACCCCAATCTTTGCCTGGAAGAATCAACATATGAGTGGAGTTCACAGCTTTTTTAAAATCTAAAAATAAAGTACACAGGACTGATTTGTATCAGGACCATTGCACATAGTTTTCCTGATTAGGGGTGTATATTCAGTAAAGCTGAACTTGGGAGGGGGACCCAAAAAATTCCCTTTTGGCCCTTTCCAGGTATTTGGCAAGTTGAATCAGAATCTCTGATCTGGTTCAGCTGCTGAATAAAGAATGTTGAATAAAAGCTGGACCTATTCGGTTTTTATTCGGCATTATTCAGCATTAACGAATACAGGTTTGGGGGTATTTAAACTTTCAAGGGCTGCACTTACCTTGTCTTTCCCACCATTTTTGTCTCTTTCCCACCCTTTGGTCTGCTTTCCAGGAGGGAGGGGGAAGAGGGACCTTACATACAGCCAATCACTGCAATTCATTTGCAAATGGCATTGCAGCTTGCAAGGCTGTTGTTGCTGCTGGCTTCAAACTTGAAGCCCAAATACTAGCTTGCTTTCCCAGGGACAGGAGGGGGGAGGAGCACTGGCCAATAGGATTACAGCTAAGGATGGGCACACTGCTCTTTGGCCAATCACAGAAGTTTTTCTTTTCTGAAATTCTTCTGTGTATTGTTGTTGTGATGAATCTGTGCTTAAGTTGACCAGTCCTCCTATTGAGCTGGCATTTGCCAAAATGGTGCTGGGTTCAGCTAATAAGTTGGCACTGGCTTCTATTGATAGGTAGGTTGGCACTGGGTTCTGCTGCTGGACACTAGCACTAGAACATTTCACTGCTGCTGACCTTGCAAACATGCCCCCTATACCTCAGAGATTCTCAGATTTGATCTTGGTCCTGTTGGGTTTTGGCACTACCATAGTGGCACTGGTTCTGGTAGGCACATTGCACTGGTTCTGCTGCTGGCCTTGCAAACATGCCCCCTTACACCACACCTCACCTAGTTTCTACTGCAGAGATGCTCTGGGAGAAACTGCTGGGCTGTTGTTTTATCTGCCTGCCTTTGGAAACAATGGAGGATGGGGGCACCCTCTTTGGATGCCCTTACAATTGGACCAAACATTTCCAAACTTGGGGGTTCTTTTGCGGAGAGGCTCCAGCAGCTACAGTACAAAGTTGGTGCTTCTAGCTCAGCCCCCTCCATCCCAGCCAACTGAGTACTCCTTAGAAGATTTTGCCATTGACTACAATGTCCCCCTAGGATATAATGGAGCTGAATTTTTTCAGTATTCCTGAATAATTGGGGCACTCACACACACTCAGCCTAACTTACCTCATAGTGTTTTTCTGAGAATAGAATGGAGGAGAGGGGAATGATGTAAATGGCTTTTGTGAAAGAAATTGTTTAGATTGCTTAAATAAATCAGGTAACAGTTCATACGGAACATCTGTACTTGAGACTTTGGAAGGCTGTTGCCAGTCAAAGGAGACAATATTGACCTTAACAGGCCAATGGTCTGACTCTAGGGTTGCCAGGCCCAGCCTGACAACCAGTCAGGAGCCAGAGGGGCAGAGACATGAGGAAAACCCAGAAGTGACACCAGTCCTCTCTAGTAGTCATCCCAAACTCCATGGTTTGACCATTGAGTTTCTGGCAATTCCTAGAGAGACATGATCACTGCCAGGTTTTCCCTGAAAGTAACATCATGGCATCAACTTGATGGCCATTAAAAAAAATGTCTTTCCCCACCACTCCAAGAATGAGCGTACAAAAGATTCAATTAGATGTAATAAATAAATGAAGGGTATTGTCATATCCATTTGCATCTCTAATTCTCCCAGACTGATATGAATCAACTTTCTGAACTAGAAGCTACTAGGATCCCTCATGAATGCTGTATGGAGCTTCGTTGCCAGCAAAATTACACATGGGACTTGTAATATGCATTATGTATAGGAGGTAATTCTACCTTGACGGAGAGAAATTAAAAAAAATCATGATGGGAATATAGTATTATATTAGGCACCCAGGCTTTAAGTCTATTTGAATCACAGTGCATGGTTGATCTTACATGCTAAAGTCCCCCCCCATGAATTATATAAAATAGAGTTAAATGAGGGCAACACATTATGGTTACTTGTTTATGCAGCCAAAAATATATGTTTCTGTGGTTAAATTTTTCAGTCCTTAAAAGGTTGCCACAAATAGCTTGTGTTTGTAGCCTTAGAAAACAGAGGATAAAGTTTAAAGTTTGCATCAGCCAGCACTTCTGAACAAGAAAAAGCTGCTTCTTACAGCTCAGAGAAGTAGGGTTGCCAGGTATCTCCAAGCAAAAGGCAGGGAAATAGGGTCACTTAGCAGTAGCAGGGAAGAACATAAGAACATAAGAGAAGCCAATGTTGAATCAGGCCAATGGCCCATCTAGTCCAACACTCTGTCACACAGCGGCCAAAAATACCAGGTGCCATCAGGAGGTCCAGCAGTGGGGTCAGGACACTAGAAGCCCTCCCACTGCTGCCCCCTCCAGCACCAAGAATAGAGTGCATCACCTGCCCCAGACTGAGAGTTCCCATCTATACCCTGTGGCTATTAGCCACTGATGGACTACTGCTCCATATGTTTATCTAATTCCCTCTTGAAACTGTCCATGCTTGTAGCTGCCACCACCTCCTGTGGCAGTGAATTCCATATGTTAATCACTCTTTGGGTGAAGAAGTACTTCCTTTTATCTGTTCTAACCCGACTGCTCAGCAATTTCATAGAGTGCCCACGAGTTCTTGTATTGTGAGAAAGGGAGAAAAGTACTTCTTTCTCAACCTGCTCAATCCCATTCATAATCTTATAAACCTCGATTATGCCACCCCTCAGCTGTCGTTTCTCGAAGCTAAAGAACCCCAAACGTTTTAACCTTTCTTCATAGGGAAGGTGTTCCAACCCTTTTATCATTCTAGTTGCCCTTCTCTGCACTTTTTCAAATGCTATAATATCCTTTTTGAGATGTGGCGACCAGAACTGTACACAGTATTCCAAATGAGGTCGCGCCAATGATTTATACAGGGGCATTATGATACTGGATGATTTGTTTTCAATTCCCTTCCTAATAATCCCCAGCATAGCGTTGGCCGTCTTTACTGCAGTTACACACTGTTTAGACATTTTCATTGAGTTATCTACTACGACTCCAAGATCTCTCTCTTGGTCAGTCTCTGCCAGTTCAGACTCCATCAACGTGTATTTATATTTAGGATTTTTGGTTCCAATGTGCATCACTTTGCACTTGGCCACATTGAACTCCATTTGCCACGTTGACGCCCACTCGCCCATCCTTGACAGATCCCTTTGGAGTGCCTCACAATCCTCCCTGGTTTTCACCACCCTGAACCACTTCATGTCATCTGCAAATTTAGCCACTTCACTGCTTACTCCCAATTCCAAATCGTTAATAAACAAGTTAAAAAGCATCGGACTGAGTACCGATCCCTGTGGTACCCCACTGCTTACCACCCTCCACTGAGAAAGTTTCCCATTTATACTCACTCTCTGTTTCCTATTTATAAGCCAGTTTTTGATCCACAAGAGGACTTGTCCTTTTATCCCATGACTATTGAGCTTACTTAGGAGCCTTTGATGAGGAACTGTATCAAAAGCTTTCTGGAAGTCAAGGTAAATAATATCTATTGGGTCCCCCTCGTCCACATGTTTGTTCACTCCCTCAAAAAACACTAACAGGTTAGTGAGACAAGATCTTCCCTTACAGAACCCATGCTGAGTCTGCCTCCATAGGGAAGAACACTCAGCATTTCCACCACATGCCTACGTGACTTGGAAGTGATGTAGGCATGTTGGGGACATAGGGGGATGACACTCTGGGTTTTGGGAACACATTCTATGGTAGAAGCTAATTCTACCATAGAGTTTTGTCCAAAACTCAGATTGTCACCCCCAATGTTCCTATGTCACTTTTGGATCACATAGTCATGTCATGGAAATGCTGAGCATTCCTCCCTTTTTTTGGGGGGGGGGTAATTTCCCCCTGCTGACCAGCTGCCCGGCAGCAGAGAGGTGGCATAGTGGCAGTGGGAGACCCCTGGGTGGGGGCATCCTGGCATCCCTACAAAGAAGCAACAGCAGATTTAGGATTTGGGAGGCCTTGGGTCTCTCAACCTGGAAGAGGTAGGGTAGGCAACTGAGACCTGCATCTGACCATCTTAGCTGTTCCATAGAATGGGAGCATGGCAGCATGTTTGTGGTGGGCTCTCTGTTAATTTTGGGGAAGATGGGAAATGGACACCCTTGCCACCTTCTAGAGTTGGCCGTCAGCACAAATGGCATAGATGTTAGCTCTTTATGTTTACTGAGCAATATGAGAAGAGGAAACTAGCATAGTTCACTTGCGTTTTCTGCAAAATTGAAGCGTGTGAATTACCAGTAGGGTTACCAACATCTGGCTGGGACTTGGAATTACAGCTGATCTACAGGTGACAGAGATCAGTTCCCTGGGACAAAATGGCAGCTTCAGAGTGTGGATGCCATGCCATCCTATCCCTGCCGAGCACCCTCCCCAGGCTCCACCCCCAAATCTCCATAAATTTCCCAAACTGGAGGTGGCAACCTTAATTACCAGACAGAAATTTTGTTAAGTGCTTCTGCTTCTGCCATTACCATTGTTTACAATATGTGAAGTTGCCCTGAGAGGAAAAGTATTGCAGAGGAACACAAGTCCTTTAAGAATCACAGTGACATGTGAAATGTTAACCCGTTTTTAAAATTATCTCCCTAATTCTACATTGTTAAGTCTAAGTGTGGATAGCCGAGTTCATCTAAATCTATCTTGAGAATGTTAAGGCAGGGTATATGCCAGCAGCATTCATACTTTTTAAAAATCAAATTCCCTCTACATAAGGATTTCTCTTCATGCAACCATTTTCCCTTCAGACTTTTGTTTATATTGGAATAGTTTTACATACTAAAAAGAGAAGCATAATGCCCAAAAAAATCAGCACAAATCTCTGCATGGGTCAACAATTAAGCTTTCTTATGCTTCAGTCAAGTAGAAGGGTTTCAAGCTGAGGTGAGCAGTGCCCTCTGTGTTTGTGTACGTGAGTGTGAGTCAGACCTGATTAAAACATGAAGCTGGTGAGGTAAAATAATTCATCCAGGGGACTTTGTATTCAAACAGTGCCTTGTTTAAACAGGTGTGCTAACCACTGAAAGCCACTATGTCTGTCCAGCACATCTGCATGATACCCACCTGGGCCATATACTCCTAGTGTGCTAAATAAACACATGTAGCTGGTTTGCATGGAAAGTGCCTCTGTTAAAATGAGGGGTTTTGCACTTGAAAAGTCCCACATGTATGGTTACCAGCTGCGGGTATGGAAATTCCTGGACATTTTGGTGGTGTCACCTGGGGAGGGGAGGGTATGGAGAGGAAGGTCCTTAGTGGGGTATAGTGCCATCGAGTTCACCCTCCAGAGCAGCCATTTTTCTCGAGGTGAACAGATCTCTATATCTGGAGATAGGGTTACAAACTCCAAGTTGGGAAATACCTGGAGGTTTGGGGGGGTGGAGCCTGAGGTGGGTAGGGTTTGAGGAGGGGAAGGACCTCAGTGGGGTATGACGCCATAAAGTCCACCCTCCAAAGCTGCCATTTTCTTCAGGGGAACTGATCTCTGTAGTGTGGAGATCAGTTGTAACTCCAGGAGATCTCCAGATATGAATTCTTTTACCTTGCCGGCATCACATCAGGCCTAAGAGAGACACATGGGCAAAGACAGAGAAAAGAAGCCTCATAGCAACTAGAGAATAACCACTTGAAAGTAGAAATACAATGAACAAATAAACAACACTGATAGTTGTTTTCCTGAGGGGAAAAATGTCCCTCTTTGAAAAGAAAATTCCATTTCCCTTTTCTTCTGTCACATTTCCCCAAATGCTGGAGAAAATCTCCCTCAACCTATAAATACTGCCTCTCAGAAAGTGCTCACTTGTCCAACAGCATTACTCTTTATAGCAACTGTAAAGCCGCGAGAGCTTTCTTCCCTGAAGTGCCACAGCTACATTATTTCCACTGCCCTTCATATATAATGTCTGAATTAATAATAAGAATATGATTATATACCTTGGTTTTACCTGTGATGTAAATGTGGCATCCTTCCAAGCTAATCATGTCCCATATTAAGCAATCTATGGTCTTCCAACCAAGAATTTATGGCCCTTTTGTTCTTCTAACAGCTCCAGTCCTTTTTGTCAATTATTCATTTAAGGCATGGCTGCACAAGGAATGGACTACAGCCATTTTATAGTCTATTACAAGCCAGACCACAAACTTTTGTGAACTTCTTATTGCAGTTGTAATCCACCTGTATTCCAGTACTTCCCAAAAGGGCACCTTCTCTTCTCCCCATCTTTAGCATGTCTATCATCTTTATTATGGTGGAAGAAATTTAATCTGAGGGAAGCTACAGCATGTGAAAAGTAAATAGTAAGAAGGGCTACTAAAAGTGGAGGGGGAATTGGGGGCTAAATTCTTGGGACCCTGGTTGATCTGGACACCTGGGTAGTTAGGCAAAGCACCACTGATTTGTTGCAATAAATTCAGCAGCTCTTTTATTTAGTAGCACTCACTGTCTTTCAGCCCAGCCTACATCAGGGGGTTGTTGTGAGGATATGATTCCTTTTTCAGGGGTCTTTTTGGGGGGCGCCGGAGCGCAGCTCAGGAGCCAAGCCCGCCCCAGCCGGCGTCCCGGAGAGTCTTTCAGGCAGCCGAATGTCACCCGTTCTCCATGGCCATTGAGTCAATGGTGCAAGGCAGTCTGGGCCGGGGGGGAGGGAGAGGCTCAACTTATGGCACTGGAGCCTCCAGACCAGGTTTCAAGAACATGGATCAATTCTACCCCAGGCCCTATTCCTCCATTGCCTTGGGGAAAAACTTACTTTTCCCATAGAGAACAATGGAGGAATAGGGGCTGTTTGGGGGTCCATAGAATTGACCCTAATCCAATGTTCCTGAAACCTGGTGGTATCTGGGAGAGCTCATGAGTACCCTGTGAGTTTGAGCCTCACCTCAACCCTCCTCCAGCCCCCAGAATATACCCTATGTTTTCACCATTGACTTCAATGGCCCATAGGAGATAATGAGGCCGAATTGCCACCAAATTTCTTTAATTCCCTTCTTTCCTTCTCTCCTTTTCCTCTTTCCCTCCTTCTTCTCTTCTCTCTTTCTTTCTTTCCCACCTTCTTCTCTTCTCTTTTTTCCTCCTTTCCCTGTTTCCCTCCTTCTTCCCTCTCTTTCTTTCCCTCCCCTTTCCTTCTCTTTCTTTCCCTCTTTCCTCCCTTCTTTCCTTCTCTCTACTGTCTCTTTTTCCTTCCCTCTTTCCTCCTTCTGTGGCCCAACTCTAGTGAGAAGGAGTTTAAACTTTAAATCCCTTCTCTCTTAGCTCACTCACCGAGGCCAGCTGGGGAAGGGAAGGGGAGGCTTTTGAAGATGCTTCCCCCCATTGCTTCCCCTTCTGACATCACTTCCGGTGATGTCAGGGGGCGTGGCATATGCTAATAGCCTAATAGCTCATTAGCATAACATATGCTAATGAGCTCCTGCAGCTGTTTTTCTACGAAAAGACCCCTGCTTTTGTTTCTTTTTGTGTGCTAGTTTGTTCAATATTCAGTTTGCTTTTAGTAAAGTACCCAAGAGTGCATACTGGGGGTTGTAGTATTTACAGTTGTAGAAACAGTTACAAGTTGTTGTGCATGTGTGTTTCTGTCTTGAGAATATAAATGTTTCATTACCAAAATGATTTACAAAACTATGATAATGCAAATAGCTTGACATGGGAAGGGTCAGGAACTAAGGTTTTGAAGATTAAGAGGCAAAAGAATAAGTTTACAGGGAAAGGAGGTATAATTCCTTTAATCTGATTTTAGACTAAAGTCATAATATATACATATGCGACTTTCTATCACATAGAAAATTGGAAATTATTCCATTTCTCCTTGCTTTCAATTGTTATTTTCTCTGTTTTTCTCTATTTTTGGTTTTTTCTTTCTCTTTTCTTTTCTTTGTTTATATTTTCTTTTCAAACACTTCAACACAATTCATGTTAAAAAAGGAAATAAGGTTACAGATGTGCTGTGAGTATATATAATGCTCCTTCATCTAAGAGCCAAGGTAGACTTTACATTTGACAGAAATTGGGATGGGAGTGCCTGACCCAACATACTGTCACATGTAACAATTTGTATAAACTGAGTTTATTTTTTTATTTCTTTCTTAGATTGGCATCCCGCCCCCCCCCGCCCCCTGCCGTGGTGTGCTCAGGGCGGCTAACAACATAGATATAAATATACATTAAAAACTCCAATATAACAACTTTAAAATAAATTTAAGTATAAAACCATAGTTACACAACACCTAGCGTTATTACAAGACGGTGACACTCTGTTATCGCTGAATGGCCACCTTCATGCTCCTGCCAAGCTGTTAAACTTCCCTAAAAAGTGCTCCATTGGACACTAGAGCACTGTGCGGAGGGTGGAGAGGTTTCTCCCGATTTCAGGCCCCCTGGTCCACCTGCTGGCCAACTTCATGGCACCCAATTACCATAGAGTTTTGGGATGAACACTAGAGCATCCCCCCATGACGTGCCTAGTGCAATGACATCACTTCCGGGTGACATCATCGTGGCAAGCATGCTTGAAGATCCCAGAGAGGGGCCAGGACCCCCATGGCGCCAAAAGATAGGGACTTGGCAACCCTATTTATATGAGTCATTATGTGTGACTGCAAGTTGAGTTGGACACCCATGTTCAGACTTGCATCTCTTATAACTTCTAAGTTTGGCTCTAAGCCTGAATTGTAACCATGAGAGTCTGTATATAATCTCTGTGCTGGATAGGACTAGAGAGTGGTTTGTTGCTCTTGAAGAAGGAGAAAAAGAAGAATAAACAAGGCACAAGAGAGAGCAGTTTATTTGAGCATTAAGATCCCAACGCATTTTGCAATGTGTTTCATCAGGGGATCTAATGAACTAAGAGAGGCTCCAGTCCCACACTCTAAATAATCCAATTTCAATGCACTTTCCAACTGGATTTTGCCAGTTCACACTGTAAAATCCAACTGGAAAGTGCCCTGAAAGTGGATTGAAAGTGGATTACTTAGTGTGTGTGACCACGGCCATAGATAGAACCACATCAATATAAATAATACATAATGCATAAATGTGGAAACAAATATTTTGTCATGTTAAAAATTATTTAAAATAAACTTGCAGACTATTTTAAAAAAATATTCCCAGCTACATTTGGAGCATAGTATAAAGCTTATATCAAATCTCCCTTTTGACTGAGCATGGGGTGGTAGAGTGAGCATGGGGTGGTAGAGTGAGCATGGGGTGGTAGAGTAACTCCAAGTGCTCCTGGATGACACTTCTTTCCCACTGCTTTTAAAATCTGGCTTTGGACCTGGTCATAGCCTTGGTAGATGATCGTCATTCCCAGGAAGACAGAGTCAATTCCTCCCTGTTAATTTTATTAGCTTCTTCTCCTGTATTTAATACAGTGGTCTACTTAGAGTCCTACTGAAATCTCAACAGTGAGGCTTACTCCCAGGAAACTCTTCTTAGGATGTTGCTTGGGCACACAATTACTTTAAATCTTGTGGGAATTTCTGGAGCAGCCTTCCAATAGTTTACATTTTTCTTTTTAGATAAATAGCAAAGGGTTTCCATTCGTGGCATGAAATCATCAGCCTAGGATTTTGTTTACTGAATACCTCTGTGGTCACTGTTATTCCTAGTATTAAACAATACATGCATGCAGCCTTTATGTGAGATCATCCGTGTCTTTGGAGTTGGGTATCATTAATATGCTGATGTTACAAGGTTCTGCATCTCTTTAGATGATCATCTAAGGGCTGACTTCAAACTATATTGTTATGGATGAACGTCAGTAAGCTAAACTTATTCAAAGCAAGATGGCGTTCAGATGTCTTCAATCAATAAAGCATTTTGAAATGTTTGTTATTGGCCAAGGTGTTGCTGTGCCCAATTTTTCTTTCCAGGAACAAAAGTTAATGAGCTTGTTTGTTCTCTCACATACTGAGGACTCAGATACGGTTTCCTTTACAGATGTGAAAGGCTCAGAACTCAGAACTGAATTTGAAATCAGTTCTTCTACAAGAGAGAACTAAGACTCTTTAGGAGAGAGATACACCCCTTTCATATGATTTTTCATTAGACATTCATAAATTGGATATATCTGTTTTCCTTTGTGAAAACTATGTTGTCATAAAAACAGGTACATGTTGCTAGTGTGTTTGTGTACAACAATCTGTATTGTTGTAGAAGAAAACATTAAGAGAACACAAAGCCCAGAAAGACTAGTTTTACTTTCAGTACATTACAATGTTGTAAGACGAGCCGCAATATCCCTACATACAAACTCATACGCATTCTAATGGTGTCTCTGTGCTAGGATCAAGCCACTTTCTGTGGAGAAGAGAAAAATGCTTTTAAAAACAAAGCAGGGACCTACATCAAAGAATTGCTATCAGTTTTTGTTATCACCCCCCCCCATACCACATATAGACATATAGTGCTAGGGTGACAAACTAGGATCTGGGAGAGCCATCTTTGAATCCACACCCTTCTGTGGCAGCTCAATGGATGATTCAGGCCAGTCACACACACTCCGTCTAACCTACCTTACAAGGAGGTTGTGAGAGTCAAATGGAGGAGAGGAGAAAGATGTAAACTGTTTTGGGTCCCCTTTGGGGAGAAAGGTGGGGTATATATGAAGTGAGCCTACAAATAAATAGATAGAAGCAACAAGTTATGTGAGGGACTGTGTGTAATGAAATGGTTTGCACTGCAATCGGAAAGGATTCCTAGCATACATGTTCCCAAAACCACAGCATTCAACAATTAAAATTACAAACTCTGCCATGTTTTCAGTGTGAGAAGAAAGATCTTGCCAGTGTGTGGCATGCCCTCATAGCATCTAGATTAGATTAGTTCCAAGTGCTTTATATGGGGCTGTGGCGAAACACCCCCACACACTCATCCTGAGTTTTAAAAGTGTCACTCTTTCCTCTTTTCTCTGGAAGGGCAGGAAGCTAGGTCAATTACTAGCCATAGTTATGCAAATTACCCAGCTAGCAAAGTTCACTGAGGGATTTGGTATTAGGAATCTCCAGGGGACTCCTGGAGATTTCCCAGAATGCCTTCCAGGAGGGCTCCCAGGATACACCTGAATACCCCAGGATGAACTTGGGTGTCCCAAGGTCTGCCTGTGTGACCTGGGTGGACCAGGTCAAAAGGAGTGGAGAGGGTGAAGTCAAATGGGTGGAGTCAGAGGTTTAATAAAAGTTCTTGCTCCCAGGGGGAGGGTCTCTTGGTGCTGGTTTTTGGAAGAGAACAGACTGCTGAGCTCTGGTCTGCAGGCCAACAGTCATTTTTGACCATGTGGTCTGATGAAGGCTTTCAGGGAGCCAGAAAGTAATGAAAGAGCTTTAGAGAATTTGTAACTCTCTAAGACTAGGTGCCCTGCCCTATTGTTAACATCAGTTACGGTATGTGTAGAAGAGAGGGAAAGAGGATGTGTTTATAACCAAATTTCTTTTGTTTCCATATTGCTGATCTGGTGTGGTGCTAAAGCCTGCTTGTAACCATTTTCTTCTCATGGTGACTGCACTCACACAACAAAATCATTGATAGTATTGCAATCTAAAAAACAGATATTATATGGCCCTGGTCACATGGAACATTTTTGACCCACTGAAGGCACGGTAGCCCTGCGGAGTTTCCGGGCGCAATCACACTGGCACATCTGGGAGGCATAGCACTCCCATGGCCAACCCGCAGCTTCCCACGGAAAAAGCAGAGTTAAAAACTACCTGCTAACAAATCCTATCTTCCGTTAAATGCACGGCACTGGGAGACGTCTGATCGGAGACGCGCTGGTAGCCTGTCACTTCCAGCAGCCGTCAGTGTCGGGCGCAAGCACACCAATGCGGTCCTGCTGCATTGCCTCACCGGTCCTGCTGCGTTGCCTCACTGGTCTAATCAGCTGCTGGAGGCCTGCAGACGGAGCCGCGGGGGACGAGAGATCCCACTACCACGCTTCTTTTTGCTCCACCACTAAAAGCCTCCCATCCCCTGCGGATTATCCCACTCGTGTGACTGGGGCCTATATAAGCTAAAATGTATATCATTGGCATCCAGCTGGAGTATTTTGGGGGTGAGGAATAATGTCACATAACATCACAACATTAATTCCTGTTCGTAACTGGAAGTGACATTACAGTGCTCTAGGAATTAATCCATTTCTGGTTTTTTTTAATCAAAGGGATGGGAAAATTACTAGACTGTTGTGATGTCACTTAGGGGTACAAAGTGGAAATGACATTCAGATGTCACTTGCCAGCCCCACATTTTGCTCCCACTGAAGTGAAGAGCCCCAGTGGTGCTTACAACCTGGGGGTAGGAGCTTACCCTCTCCTCCTGGGCAATGGTAAGCCTAGCTGCACATGGGCATCACCAAACTGATGTAGATAGGGATGGACATGACCTAAAAAAACCTGGTTCAGGGTTTCAGGTGGCCCCAAACTGAACCCTGAATTGAACTGAGCCATAATGCCCCTATCCATACTGAGCTGGTCTGGCAAGTTTGGTTCCCCCTTTCTCCCATCTGTGACTTGCCACGGATGGGAGAAAGTGGGGGATGAGCTGGAAAGGGTTCAAAGTATGGGAGTGAAATCGATGGGTTTAATGGTGTGCAGTCATTTTAACCTAACACCTGATGATTGGACCAGCCCCGCTGTTAGGTTTAAAAGGCTGGCAGCCATTTAAACTTCACAATGGGGTGGGTCCTTCTGTCAGTTGTGAGGCTGAAATGGCTAGCAGCGGAGGGAAGCAAAACCAACTGGTGAAATGGCTCACAGCCATCTAAATCTTACCTGCAGATCCCACACTGCTCAGCTGTGAGGTTTAAATGGCCTCTAACAGCCAAACTGGATAAAAGTCCGGTAAATGTTTGGGGAAGACAACAGAAAGCTAACAGCATAGAAGAAACCTTTCCTGAATATTGGTTCGGGGGCTCCAAACCAGCTCAAGTTCATGCCGAATTTTGGCTCATGAGCCGGGTTGTGCCCATCCTTAGATATAGTAACTGTTAGGTGACACAATGACCCAGTCAGGTTTCAACTAGCCCTATAAATCCTTGGGCTCTTTGGTATTACTAAACTGCTTTCAGACAACCTGTACCAGCTTGGCCATTTGTTTAACCATTTTCTGTACCATTTCCGCCATTTGTTTAACCATTTTCTGCCTGATTTTCCAGTATTCCAACTTTCTCTTGCCATTTTCCTTATCTTGCCCAATTGCTTCCTTCTTTCTCTACTTCAAGCCCCTTCTTATTCTTCTTCTTTCAGCTGACCTTCCTTAAAAGGTCCTTTGTCTTGTTATCCTCAGGGCTTCTCTTCTGCTTACCCTTTTTCATTCAACTTCCATTCTGCTCCCTTCTTTCAGCAGCCTTGACTTTGGACTCCTTGTTCTAACCTATTTTTGCAAGTCCTTCATCAAGACATAGTTTCTTCTTTCACTATTTGGGAAGTACATTCTGTGCACATTAGATTCGATCAGTGATAATTTTGAAGAATGCTAACCCTACTGTGCACAATCCAAAAGTCTTCATAACTTCACACTTGGGGAGGGGGGGTTGCCAGATAGTTTTTGCTCCATTACACTGTGTAGAATTCCTAATGTACATGCAGACTCATAGAAGACAACAGCTTCAATGCTTGACAAGATCTGAGTGCACATTGGAGCCTTCATATATGCTCTGGCGATGTTGGATTGTTGTGGGTGTCAAACTAAACAGAAACATGTTCCATTGAACCGATACTACCCTGTGTGGTTACGTTCCAGCATAAAAGACATTTTCCATATTTTACGTATCAGGGCATTCTATAGTTTACTCAGTAGATTAAAA
The DNA here is from genome assembly GCA_029375565.1 of Gekko gecko. NCBI lineage: Eukaryota > Metazoa > Chordata > Lepidosauria > Squamata > Gekkonidae > Gekko > Gekko gecko. The sequence continues at coordinate 36,232,662 of JAPDNY010000003.1, read as the reverse complement.
CAATTTAAGGGAACTCAATGAATAGAACAGATTTTGAGTAGGAAAAGATGTGTCTCTCGGGAAACTGAATGGGAGCAAAGACCATTTGCTGCTTATATCTGTTCGTACTCCTTAAACATTAACATTAACAGAAGGCTAACAGCACAGAAGATTGTAACTCATCTGTCAAAGTCGAATCAAGAACAGAGAGCCAGTGTTCCGCTAACTAATTGAACTTCCAGTATGTGACATCTGAAATATCTTGTGGGAAATGTGACTGAAAAACTAATCTCACTTCATATTATTTATTCTAAATATAGAAAACAGATAAATACTGTTCTGTCTAATTCTTAAGGCTCTGTGTTAAAAAATTAATAATTAGCACAATCAATGCAGTGGCGAGAGTGATATAAAAAGTAGGTTAATGATCTCCCCAACTCAGGCATGGTATGTTAGCCTCTGCTCTTTCCCCTAAGGTATACAGATGATTTGAATTTCACAAAAGAGATTAACACAACATAGTTTCCCCTTTTTCTGCATATGAAAGATTTTGCATTAGAAAGAAGCCAACGTTACAACTTTTCTTAAAAACCTTTATAATTACATTCCTATAATACAAACAGTGCAATCAGAAGCAGGTCTACTTAGAATCCACCCTGACCTGGAGAGCCAGCCTAGCCTGGTCTTGTCAGATCTCAGAAGCTAAGTCAGGGTTGACTTCCAAGGATACCAGGGTTGTGACATGGAGGCAAGCAATGGCAAACCATAGGGCTTATTCCCCGAAAAGTGTTTTTATGATTGCACTATTAATCAGAGTTATTCACACTTAACAATTTTCACTTTTTCCTCCATCAGTGCACACTGGTGTGCAGAGCAATAACCAGTAATGTGAAAATGTGTGTAGTATACTTGTGGTACAATTTGCTGGCTACTATGTGGGCGGTCACTGTAGATTTGCAATGTAGTCCTCTGCTGAGAATAAGTTTTCATGTTCATGAACACTTCTTCTGAAGAAATCTGCATGCACACAAAAGCCTATACCCAGAATTAAACATTCTTGATACTAAAGGTGCCACTGGACTCAAACTGCGTTCTGTTGCTTCAGACCAACATGGCTACCCACCTGGATGTGTCCTGTGCTGAGTTACTGCAGTCTCAGTCCGGTGATTTCAGTGGGCTTAGGCTGGAATTACTTAACACAGGATTACACTGTCACTCTTCAAACTCTGCTTGATATGACTTTATTGTTGTTCTCTCTGAAAGAACATTTGTATGAAATGCTCTTGGGGTAGTGATTGAATACTGGCTTGTTTTTAATATTGAAAATGTGTGTTGTTGTTTCTTTGATTTCCTGGTATTCTTACTTGTTAGTTACCTCGAGCAGGTCTCTGGAAAGATGGCATAAAAATTCTGTAACTAAGTGAATAGCTAGACAATACAGAAAAACATCTCTGATAAAAAGATCCAGTGACCCATGTTACTGTTTCATTTCTTTCTATACCCATTTCTGTTTTCATAAAAGCCCAGTTGTCAAAGAAGTCTTCTCCCAGCGTTTAAGAGAAATTCTTTAGTTTTATTACCCGGCTCATAGTTATGGCTGTTCTGAGCCCTCCTCAGGTTTCATCCAGATAGGAGAAAATACTACCCCAGAATGATTACACAGCAAAGAAGGTCTCAGCTTGTGGTGGCAGGCAGCTTCTCAGCAGCTGCAACATCAGCTGTCCTCTGAAGAAGATAGAGGTGTCGAACTCATTTGTTATGCGGGCCGGATCTGACACAAATGAGACCGTGTTGGGCCAGGCCGTGTGTGTCATAAAATGTAATGCCAGGTAGCGGAGATATAAACTTTATAAAGGGCACAAAAACAAAGATTTTTTTTTTTTACTTAAAATAAAAACATGCTCAAAACATTAGCTCTGTAAGCTGCAAACCTACTTTTGATTTATTGACATTCACCACCGAAATCTCATGCTCAGAGTTCTGAGTCTGGGACCCAGGTTAAAACATGAAATGGCTGAGTGATTAAGAGTCTGGTGAAGCAAGCTATGATGCAGCAGCAGAAGTGGAAGCAGGAGATGGCCAGTTCCACTGCAGGTCTGATGGAAGCTCTCCGGGGGCCTGATCCAGGGCCGCATGTTTGACACCCCTGCCTTAGAGACACCTGAAGTTCCTAGTTGGATACAACAAAAGACAAGCCCATCAACAGACATACACACAGAACCCCTTTTAGCCCAAGAGTCATAATTACATTCTAGGAGGGGCACTGCTTATAGAGGTTAGAGGGGTCTTATGGTTTATACCATACCACATGCTACTGTTTCTTGGTCTTCATATGGGTCTTATGGTTTATACCATACCATGTGTTAGTGTTTCTTGGTCGTCATATATTTACTATTATTGTAAGCCAAAGGTATAAAAATGTCGAGATCAAATCAAGCCTGAACTCTCTCTAGAAGCTAAAATGACAAAACTGAGGCTCCTGTGCTTTGAGCACATTATGAGAAGACAAGACTCACTCGGAAAGACAATAAGTGCCAGGAAAAGTTGAAGGCAGCAGGAGAAGAGGAAGACCCAACAGGAGATGGAGTGACTGAATCAAGGACGCCACAAAGGCCCTCAGTTTGCAAGATGTGAGCAAGCCAGATGATTAGAGGACGTTTTGTTGGTCATTAAGTCATAGGGTTGCCATAAGTCAAAAAGTGACTTGGTGGCACTTAACAGACACACACACATGCCCAGAAACAAAACGACTACGACAAATGGCTCTCAAATATATTGCTTTTAAAAACATATTAAATAATGGACTTTTGTAACTTGCAGTGACCCTTATCCTCTCCTACCAGATTCCTTCCTCTTCTTTAAACCTGGGTCCAATCTGCATTGTTCTTTCCCACTGCTGTGCCAATGATCTCACATCGTCTCACAAATTTCTGTCTGCATCTCGTGCAGCATCCGTTCTACAGTTTCGTCTCAGCATCGGCTGTCTGCATCATTTTATTGCCATTTAGTGGTGACTCCGAGGTCACTGCGGAGTCCCACTGTGTTATTTAGATTTGGTTTTAAGGTGGTTTAAGTGCTCCTCCCCACCCTCAAGGTGCTGTGAGTGATGAGCAGACAATGGGAGCCGAATTCTCCCCCCCCATCTTTTCTAAGGAGATACACAAATTGTCACAAAGGAAACTAGTTAGCTGAAAATCCAGCTGTCTGCCTTTAAAAGTAGCCAGGGAACATTTTTCTGCAATTGTTTGGGGGTTTTTTTGGGGGGGGGGTTGGGAGCACACTCACCCCTGAACCATTTGTTATTTCTTGGGGCAGTCCCCAGAATGCTCTGCCTGGCAACTGCTGGGTGTTTTGTGTTTTTTACCCAGCTTGTTCCATCTTTCCTGCCTCCCCCTCCACCAGGTCACCCCCTTTACTTTCGGGGGGGGTCACAGGCAGTGTTCCCTCTAAGCTGAGTTAGTGTGAGCTAGCTCACAGTTTTTTAGCCTCCAGCTCACAGATTTTTGTCTTTGCTCAGGAAGGATGGCTCCAGAGCAAACTAATTTATGCAGCAGCCAAATTGCTCACTCAGAACTTTAATGCCAGGAGCTCACAAAGTAGAAGTTTTGCTCACAAGACTCCACAGCTTACAGGGAGCATTGGCCACAGGTGCCTTTTCCTCCCTGCAGTGCAGCTCAGTGCAGTGCCCTGCCGGCACCCCTGATGCAGACGGCGAGCTTTTTATGCTGAGCCAAATGGAAGGCAGAATGAAACAGCTTTACATAGCAAATACACATTGGGCCCTGGAATGGTACCATCCTGTTCATACGGCATTGGCTGTCTTCCTTTCAAGCATAATATGAGTTACATCGTGTCACTTACCATTTTGTAGAAACCCTCTCCTTTGTCTCGAATCACTACCATACAAATAATTCCAGAACAGTTGAGAGGATGTCTTGTCACATTTTGCAGAACTGTCTTTTTTGGTATCACAAGATGGGCGTATTTGAAGAGCCTTTGTAGCACTCTGTTACTTTTTGAAATTTTTTACAGATATCAGTTCCTGAGTCCTAGCCCTCAAGAAAAGCTCTTAAGTACCCTGGAATAACTTCTGCACTGCCTGCCAGGGTAGCTAGAGAATATTGGACTAGAGGGGCTAGCTAGTGGATTTTTTGGCTTTAAACAATGTACTCAGCTCCTGAAAATTGCATCATGTAGATATATCCTGAATATGGCTTGTCAAGGGATTGCCTGTCTAGTTTCAATAATTATTTTCAACCATATTCCTCATGGTTGCAGTGATACACTCCTAAACAGGGATGCTGTACCTTTCTAAGTCCTTTGAAGTGAATGGGCTTAAAAAGAGTGAAATTCTGCTTAGGAGTGCACTAAGAGACACTTAAGTGGTAGTACCTTAGAGACCAACAAAATTTTCAGGATATAAGCTTTTCAGAGTCCAAGCTCCCTTTGTCAGAACTTACATCTGCTTGTATCTGATAAAGGGACCGATGGTTTTTGAAAGTTTATAACCTGAAAATCTTGTTGGTCTCTAAGATGCTACTTGGCCTCAAATCTAGCTCTTCTATTGCAGACCAAAACTACTGAGAGCCCGTTTGGTGTAGTGGTTAAGAGCGTGGACTCTAATGTGGGAGAACCGGGTTTGATTCCCCCACTCCGCCACATGCAGCTGCTGGTGTGATCTTGGGTCAGTCACAAGTTCTCTCAGAGCTGTTCTCTCAGCCCCACCTACCTCACAGGGTGTCTGTTGTGGGGAGGGGAAGGGAAAGGAGATTGTAAACTGCTCTGAGACTCCTTTGGGTAGTGAAAGGTGGGGTATAAATCCAATTTCTCTCTCTCTCGTCTTCTAACTTCAGATAGTAGAAGATCTGAAGCCATCATGTGTTCATCAGTTCATTTGCCATGATGGTAATAACATTGAATGATGATGAGAAAGATTTAGAAAGAGTAATTTGGTGTTGAATGTCCATTCAGATTTTATGCTGCCTTTGAACACTAGGCCATATTCAGCTCATCTAAGCCCACTGCTGTCAATGGATTTAGGTATGCCTAACTCTGCACAGAAACAGGCCAACTAACTTTGATAATTTGGAAAACAGATCAAGATTCAAAGTAATAAAGTAAAACACATGGATATTATAAGAGAAACAGGAGCACCTATACCCATGGTCCAAATCCCAAACAGAGTTAAGGAGGCCCATTGAAAGCCCATTGAGTCAAGAAGCCCATTGAAATTAAGGGCTTTAAGTGTGCTTAACTCTGTATTAAGCCATTGGTCTGAGTGGTACTTGTGTAAATACATAACTGTGTATGAACTGTGGCCTTAACGTTTATGTTCATCGTGCTGTGTTTTCAAGGGGTGTTGTTTTTGAAATGATGATGATTATTGAAATAACTATGAGTATTTAATACTCAGGTTGACACATTCCTTAAATCTCCTTTTCAATTTCGGAATCCAAACTTGAGTATAAAACATGAATGGCACCATTAAGCATTTAAACATGTTCAGATTCTGCCTGTGTCCCTTAGGCAGTCCTGTGCGGTTCACAGAATAACAGGATTTCTTTGTGAACACTGAGTTTTCTTTCCCCATTGAAACTGCTTATTGCCAGCTGAAGAGCTCTTTAAGTGACAATTACTTCCAGCCTGGCCCAACCTCTGCATTCCTGCCTTTCTGTTTATCACAAGGGCATAATGACCACATGCTGCTACATGCTTTCAGTTTATGCGCTCTTTTTGTAGCCAAGATGCTTGAACACAGCAGACATCCCATCCCTCATTTATCACGCCTGACCTTTTAGAACCTTGAAAACATTCCATGTAATTAGAAGAGTGTGTAAGATATTCCTAAACAGTGTGCCGATTCCTTGACTAAGGAGTTGTTTTTTAATAAATAAATAAATAAATAATGCTGGTTTATGTATGCCTTTGCCCTGATTGGGATGGCCCAGACTGGTCTGATCTCATCACATCTCAGAAGCTAAGCAGAGTCAGCCCCAGTTAGTATTCGGATGGGAGACCACCAAGGAAGTCCAGGGATTGTGATGCCAAGGCAGGCAATGGCCAGCCACCTCTGGGTATATCTTGTCTTTTTAAAAAATAATTTGTATTATTTTTAAATATGATGCAAATATTGAAAATTCCAACTTTTCCATACATAAATGAAATACATCTTCTCACATACTATCGTACAATTCAACAAGTCAAACTTGATAATAGCATATCTTGTCTTGAAAACCCTATGGCCTTGCCATAAGTTAACTGTGATTTAACAGCACTTTCCATGACCATCTTAACTTTGCCCCACCTTAACCCTTAGTCAATGGATGCATCTTTGGGCTAAATTGTCCATACCAAATATCTGCTTTATTTATTTAAGTTACTTATTTAAAAGATCTTTATTCCTCCTTTCCACCTAAATAAGTCCCTCAGGATTGCAAACATCAAAACATTAGAACATTAAAACAGCATTTAAAATAATATATAAAATAATTCAATAAAAACATGTAAACACATAAACACGCAACACCCAAACCTGGGGGGGAGTGCTAATAAGAATTAGTAAGAGAATGCCAAACAAAACAAAACAGTCTTCACCCGCTGGCAGAAGACAATGGTGGAGGGAGACTGATGAATCTCCATAGGGAGGGGTTCCAGACTTCCATGACTTGGAAGGCGCCTTCTTGGGTTACTGCCCATCTAGCCTCAGATGGCAGGGCCTCTAAAGATGACCATAGCGGATGGGTCTCCTCGCTCCTGAGCCCCGGGATATGATGAACTTTGCAGCATCAACAAAATAGCTCCTATTGGTGTTATCTTGCTTGTTGTGTTTGTTTTTGTGTCAAACTGAATGCCTCACTGGATTACTACATTATTGATTGATTTATTATTTAAATGTCTGCACTGCCCTTTCTTCTTGCCTCCAGGTGCCTGATCTGGTTACAAATCAAAGAGAACCAGCATTTTTACCAGGTTTGCCTCCACATAGTAAGGTCATTCAGTGTCTGGCAGAGTAACCAGATGGCCACTGGTGATGGATGAAAGGGCTGCAATTGGCTGGAGGTCTCCCACCATTAGGGTTGCCATCCCCCTGATGGGGGAAATAGTTCCTCTGCTTTTGGAGGCCCCAATCTGCCACTGCCCAGTTGACCAGCAAGGGAGTCCTACCCCCGAGCAGTCCTGTCTGCACCTGATGTGCCCGGAGTGATGATGTCACCCAGAGGTAACATCATCATTCAGGGCATGTAGTGCAGGGGATGCTCTAGCATTTTGGGAAAACTCTATGGTAGCCATAGAGTCCCCCCCCCAAATGCTAGAGTGTCCTTGTGTGATGTGCCCTGCATGATGACATCATATCCAGATGATGTCATTGTGGTGCGTGTGCTTTGCACATGCACCAGAAGACTCCAGGAAGAAGACTGGAGCCCCCCGCTGGAATACGGTAAAGACCTGGATCCAAAGGAGTTAGTCATGTTAGTCTGTTGCTGCAAAATAGTAAAAAGCCCAGTAGCACCTTTAAGACTAACAAACTTTATTGTAGCATAAGCTTTTGAGAAATACAGCTCTCTTCATCAGACCTGGCAACCCTTCCCACCATAAGTGTGTAAATGAGAACCCTAGCCAGTGTACAGCCTATTTCTGAAAGCCGTCTTTCTGCTGAATGAGGTGCAGAGTGTCATTACCTTTCTTTAGAATTAAGTTTTATTGGTTTGGATCCAGGGATCCATCAGAAGAAGGTGCTGGCCGGTGCAGATCTTCACCGTGTTCCTCTCCTTTTCACACTTGCTTCCAGCCCTCAGAATGTTTATTCTTGTGTTCATGGGACCCATGTGGGCAGACAGCCTGTGGGTCAAAGGATAGGTAAAATTTTCACTCTTGTGACAGGAAAACTACATTTGCAGAAAAGGGGAAGGGTGATTTCACCTCCTTCCTCTCCTTACTATACCCCCCCAAAAAACCTGTGTGACTGTTTCCTGTGGAGCTCCCACAACCTTCAGGGCTTTCTGCAAGTTGGACATAACTACTGTATGGAAAAATCCGTGTTCCTTCTGACAGATCATGGAATTCAACCCATTATGCCTGACATATGCGCTTGTTAACATTATAAACAAATGAGAAATAGAAATAATATTATATGCACACACATATTTATATGACCTGTACATGATTCTGGTTAGTTAATGGCTGCTTTGGGTCACTGTACCCCAGTTCAAAGGAAATGTTCTTTGTTGAGCCTTCTACTACCAGGGAAGTTCACCAGAAAACCTAATTTGCACTTCTGTCTCCATGGGAAGGGAGAACTGCTTATGTCAGGGAAAGGGAAATAAAATGTTAATCCTAAATAAACGCTAGAATTTGTAAGTGAATGATGCACAGTCTCTCCAATTAGGAGCACTTATGGCAAGCATTTGGTAATTTGAGGCACTGAGCTATATCTTCAGTTTTGCAGTCAGAAGAGTCTCCACTGGATCCAGCGCAAGTCAAGAGATTTTCATTTTGCCAGCAAGCAGCCTGGCTCAGAAATGTCTGCAATGCACTTACGTGTAGCTATGGAGAGCAAATTGAACGGACGCATTAAAATTAGTGGCTTTTGTTCAGTTTTCCCCATTTTTCTATCGCTCATCTCCTGGGTGACTTGATGAAGGCAAGCTCTCATTTTAACAATTGTTAACAAGGAGCTTGGAAGAAGGAGTAGAAGTTTTGCAGGAAATAATAGGCAGCATTAGATTTAATTGATCTAGGAAACTGAAGCCAGTGGGAAGAATGGATGGTTTTCAAAGTGACCCGAGAACACCATGTTGTTAGCGCCATACTTACAAGCTGGGCGAAGGTTTAACATTCAGCTGACTTTCTTCTCTTACATATCTCTGCTTAGCAAAATCTAATTACTTAGCTGTATTGCTAACTTATTGTACCACACCATTTAAAAAGGCCCATTTATCCAGTGAAAAATGAAATCTTTTTTTTTTTTCTTTATTCTGGGTTTGGCTGGAAATGCTTAATTTCCAAAATGGTTTTTTTTCTTTGATTGCATTAAGTGGCATTTCATGTGTACCTGGGCTGAACTTCTAGATTTGGGGCTGAACAGCACCTTAGAGACCAACGGGAGTTTAGGGGTATGAGTTTTTGAGAGTCAAAGCTCCCTTCGTTAGAACTGGTAACCTTCAAAGTTGACTTATCCATATTTACATATTATTCTTTTCAAGATCATTTCCCCTACTCTAAAGTTCATCTAATTCATCAGTGAATACAAATTAATGATTAACAGCACATCAGATGTCCTTGATATAGCATAATGGTGCTGTAACCAAGTCCTGCCTTCGATATTCTTTTACATTCTGAAGGAAATAAAATGTTGTAAAGGATCTGGACTTCCATAACGTTTGTGGCCAGATTATCTGTAGTTGCTTTCAGTGTTCCCTCTAAGCCGAGTTAGTGTGAGCTAGCTCACAGTTCTTTAGCCTCCAGCTCACACATTTTTGTCTTCGCTCAGGAAGGAATGGCTCCGGAGGTGATGTCATTACACAGGGTACATTGTGAGGTGGGTGGTCAATCATTTAAGGAAAAACCATAGATTTTTCCTTAAATGGTAGAGCGTCCCCTGCAACATGCTGTGCACGATGATGTCACTTCTGGAGAAGATCCCAGAGAAGGACCAGAACCCCCTCGCCAGCACGATGGTAAAACCTGGCAATCCTACACTGTCAGTGGCCTTAAGCAAGTTGCACTCTCTACTCTCTGAATACTGAAAACACTATACAAATCCTGCATTATTATTACTATTTGCCAAAGTCCGTGGCTGCCATCTCCCTGTCGCCTCTGTATGTGGTGCTTAAGACACAGCCTATTAGTATCAACCATTCCACTTTATTCCTGTCAACAGGATGACCTCCTAGTGTTGAGGTCCATTTACTGGCTGCTAATTGCATTCCTAAGGGCAGTGTGGGGCACCAAGCAAGGAAGGCAACAGAAACTATCAAAAGGAATCACACAGACAAAGGACTGAAGCAAAAACAGGCCACAGCTTTATTGATTACAGCATTCAGAGCATTTGGCATGGCATAGGGCAGGATCCACACACTGGGCGACCCGACTGTTAGCTGATGAACCCTATCCCAGCCCATGTGCTGGGGAACCAGGAGTGACAAGCAGGTAGTCCCACGAGGGCACAAGCCCCTGCATGGAACCCTTGACACCTGGGAGTGGAGCCAGGCAACCACCCCTGAGGTGGACATGCCACTAAATGGCTTGAGCCCCCAAGACCCCATAAGACGGCACGCAGGTGCAGCCTTCCTCAAAATAGATCTGGTCCAATCCCTAAAACCTCCACAAATCTGTGAAAAAAGCAATTCAAATGAATTTACACACCAAGAAATCAAAGTGAAAAGGGAAGGAGGGACTGTCCGAGGAAGCAGAGTGGACTGGACACCAGCTTTAAATAGAATAAGGTGTGGGATCGGGCAGCAGCTGACACTTGCCCAGGCCTGCCCCCAGCCAAACCAGGGGAGGACACAGACAATGGCCAGTGACTGGCCAGCAGCCCAGAGTCTACCCAGCACCTGGAGGCCCCCAAAACTGCTGCAGCCCAGCTGGCGCCATGCCACGACTCAGATGGAGAGCCCTTCATCTGTTGGGAGCCCACAGCCCTGTGGCTGCAAAGCAATCACCAGTAAGTGGGTGGCTGCAAATTAGTTTCTGAGTTAGATTCCCAATACTGCCTAGGCAAATGCTGGGAGAATCTGGGGGCAGTGCCTGAAGATAGTGGTGTTTGGATATAATGTAATGTCACTTTGATGTGATGCTTTAGGAATTTCTGCTGATTTCTATGTAGGCCATTTTCTTTCCCACTCTGAAGGCAGGAGATTGGAGCTAGGAGTGACAAATTCCCTGCTGAGCCCGGACAACTGGGAAGCCTATTTCCAGGAATAGTGTTGGTGTTCCCCTTTAATGCCTTTCAACATCTGGGCCCCACATAACTGACAAATCCTCTCTCCCTGCACCATGTGACAGCTTTCAAGTTCCCAGCAAGGTTTATTGTTATTACCTAGAGTTGAGAGGCCCCTGCTTCTTGTTTCCCACTGAGACTAGGCAGCTTGGCTGGTGGCATGATGTCACTTCCAGAGAATACCCCAGAAGTGATGTCATGCCTCTTTAGGAATTGTCAGAAGATCTATGGTAAACCCATATAGGTAAACCATATGGCTCCAGAAAGTTCCATCAGTCCTCTCTAGGAACCAATGAAAACTATATGGTGTTACGATAGCTTTTTGGTGATTCCTAGAGATGCATGATATCGCTTCCAGTTTTCCCCCCAGAAGTCCTCTCTAGGAACCAATGAAAACTATATGGTGTTACGATAGCTTTTTGGTGATTCCTAGAGATGCATGATATCACTTCCAGTTTTCCCCCCAGAAGTCCTCTCTAGGAACCAATGAAAACTATATGGTGTTACGATAGCTTTTTGGTGATTCCTAGAGATGCATGATATCACTTCCAGTTTTCCCCCAGAAGTCCTCTCTAGGAACCAATGAAAACTATATGGTGTTACGATAGCTTTTTGGTGATTCCTAGAGATGCATGATATCACTTCCAGTTTTCCTCCCAGAAGTCCTCTCTAGGAACCAATGAAAACTATATGGTGTTACGATAGCTTTTTGGTGATTCCTAGAGATGCATGATATCGCTTCCAGTTTCCCCCCAGAAGTTATGTCATTGCCAATGGCCATTGTCCCCACTCCCCCCCAGTCTCCCACTGATTGCCATTTGCCAAACTAGGCCTGGCAATGCTATCAGTGCCCACCTTGTCTAAGGCACTTTCAGCAACAGTCTAGGTCTGATCTTTGCTAGAACAGCCCCCCTGAGGAGGCTGGAGGGCTTTCTGACAAGGCCCTTCTGGCTTTCTGGCAAGGTTACAAAACAATTATTCAGCTGTTGTAGCAGCCTGATACTGCATAAAGGGGAACTACCCTGTTAGTGGGAGCATAGGGTGTTTTTATGTGAGTTCTTTAAGTACAGATACAAAAGTGTTGTTTTAATGTTTGTTTTTGTACTTATATGTATATACATGAAATTTCCCTGACCCAGATGGCCTAGGTTAACCCAGTCTCATAAGATTTCAGAAGCTAGATGGGATTGGCCTTGGTTAATATTTGGATGGGAGACCTCCAAGGAGTTCCAGGGTTGCTATGCCGAGGAAGGCAATGGTAAACCACCTCTGTTAGTCTCTTGCCTTGAGAACCCCACAGGGTTGCCATATGATGGCACTTTACACACACAGTACTTAGAATTGTGAGGGTATGTAGGGAACAGTTATAGCTGGACTTGCCAGATTTCCCACTATAGCAGGAGACCTCCTGACTCTACCCCCACTACTCCCACTGCTGATCTGTGAAGCAGCAGGAGCAAAATTGGAGGGGAAATTAGCAAAAATCAACATTGTGGCAACTCTGAGACGTCTCTTCCTACACAAACCTGGAAATGATATCATCATGCTAGGGTGAAGCTCTAGGATTCACCCAAAACATTATGGTAGCCCTAGTTGGCAACCCTAATAACTGTTGTGTAAGGGGAAGATGAAAACTCAAGAAAGGCAACAGGACACAGACTGGTAGGGTTTCCAGATTCCCCTAGCCACCGGCGGGGAATGGGGGTTAGTCTTGCCGGATCCAGGCTGGGATGCTCCGGGAGATTTTGAGATGGAGATTGGGGAGGACAGGTACTTCAGTGAGGTACAGTGCCATACTGTCCACCCTCCAGAGGATCCTTTTACTCCAGGGGAACTGATTTGTGTAGTCTGGAGATGAGCTGGAAATCCAGCGGGTCCCCAGGTCCCACCTGGAGGCTGGCTTATGGGCAAGAAAGGAGAGGCATCTGAATTCCCATATGTTTTTATGAAACTATTTTTGATCTGATCCAGTATGGGTCACTGGAGCTTACTAAAAGCCACATGTGGCGTCTTGAACTGAAGCCTACTTACATATCAATGGGAGCTTTGACTCTCAAAAAACGAAAGACCTATACCCTGAAAATCCTGATGGTTTCTGAGGTGCTACTGGACTCAAACCTGTTCCATATTAAACCGTATCTCTTTAGTTATTATATAGTGATACATAATTTAATAAATATTTATAGCTTTTTAAAAAAAAATCTGAAACATTGAGGGTTTCCAAGAGTACAAAATCTTTGTGTTTGTTTTTTGGCCTGGTAATTTCTATTGGAGAACTCTTAATATTCCAATTGGATTGTGTTTACTTATTTTAAGATTCAGGGCATAAAACATGTAAGTGTTTTGTAATGAAAATGCAGGAGCTCCCTTTAAGGTGGTCATTTGGTGACTTACTTCTACGGAGCCGCGTCGGGCAGCAGCTCAGGACCCGCGATCACTTTATATTCAAGGCACCCGGCAATAGTGCTCGCCCACTGCTGATGATTTTCTAGTTCATTAATTACCTCATTATTCTTTGTTTTTGTTGCACGTTCCCAAGATTGACTGTTAACATTCCAAAGGTTTTCTGAGATATAAGGCATATTTGAGACACATGCCTCCAGCTGACTTAATTTTCACACCTGTTATTTGGAAAATGTTAATACATCCCCCCCTTCTCTTTGTGAAAGGAAAAGATGTGAATGTCAAATATTCTCTAGAGCCAGAATTGACTTCCCTTTGGCTGATTCTGTCCTTTTTTCAACTTTTGCTTCTCTGAAGAGTTTCTCTAAGGGAGGTAAAATTGTGCGAGGTGGGCTTGGAATTTTATGAATAATAAAAAAGCTAAGCGCTGCATTTTTAAGTGCACACTTATCACTTTTGACAGTTAACTCTGTGTGTGTCATTTCAACAGGCTCAATATTGTGGGTTAAGCTTTGCATGTATAATTGAGGGGTACTTTTTTGTGTAAAAGTCCAACGCAATAATAATTTAGATCCTGGAACAATTTGGCAAAGGCTTCACTGCCATCAAATTCTGCCTAAAGGCTAAAGACAGATTTCAGGAAAGTCTTGTTCATATGAAATGTTGACAGGTATTTTGAGAGTAGTTAGAGGACTGAGAGGAGACTCCAGAAACTTCTGAGGGGGTTTCTTACATCTGTAGAAATGTTGCATGAAGTGAAGACTGACATATATTTAGAGTGTCCCGACCAGGTAAAACAGATTGGATGAGGTTTGGTGAGTTAAGTGAATATTGTTGGGTGAGTTTTCACGTATCTCTAGCTAATGGAGTCACGTGTGGTGGTGGAAAGTGCCATGAAGTCACAGCTGACTTAGGGCAACCCTGGGAGGTTTTCAAGGCAAGACACATTCAGAGGTGCTTTGCCATTGCCTGATTCCACGTCACAACCCTGGACTTCCTTGGTGGTCTCCCATCCAAATACCAGCCAGGGCTGACCCTACTTAGCTTCCGAGATCTGACAAGATTGGGCCAGGTCAAGGCAATGGCTAGTGAATATATGCTACCAAGTTGCTTGATTTCTTATAACTCTTTTCATGACTTGATGGTGAAAAGGAGAACTACCACTGCTGAAAACATTTGTGTTTGGGGTAAAGTTGGGTGATATGAAAGTTCTGGCTGTAGTGATTTTCTAGCACAGAGAAAGCACAAGGGAAGACGGAAGTTAGGGCATGGAACCAGTTCTGTAATATGCAGTCACTTAATGATGAACATTCATGTGAGAACTCCTTCATGAGACCTGTTCCAATCCCAGCAAAGTAGCAGGGGAGAATCTCAAGCTGAGTATCTCAGTAGCCAAGCTCTTATTGCCTCATCACCTGTGCCTCCACCAGCAAGCTGTATCAATAAGACTAGTTCTGTCTCTGCCTTCACTCTCAATCAATGGGCTCAAGGTACTCTGACTCCTCCTGGGGTTGTCAACTCTGGCATGGGAAATCCCTGGAGATTTGGGGGTGGAGCCTGGGGAGGGTGGAGTTTGGGGAAGAGGATCCTCAGTAGGGCATGATGCCACAGAGCCCACCCTCCAGAGCAGCCATTTTTTCCCAGGGGAACTGATCTCTGTTGTCTGGAGATTGGTTGTAATTCCAGGAGATCTCCAGGCCTGACCATTAGAGTTGCCTGGAGACTGGGGGCACAACTGGGGAGGGTGGAGTTCAAGGAGGGGAGAGAGTTCATCAGGGTTTTGATTCTATAGAATCCACCCTCTGAAGCTGCCATTCTCACCAGGGGAACTGATCTCTGCCGTTTGGTGATCAGTTATAATTCTGAGAGAGCTCCAGACCCCACTTGGAAGTTGACAACTGTGTGTTAAGGTCTCCCAGTGGCTCTGCACCAAGCCGCATAGCCAGAATATTTCCCGGAAGGGGGCTTTGGACTTTTGTGGGGGGGCATCATGCTGCAGACCTCAGAATTCTCCTTATGTGGTTCCTGAGGGTCCGTTGTTCCCTAAGTGCAGCATGTGGGAGTATTTCTGGCCTCTGTGGGGAGGCAGAGGGAAATAAGGGACAGAACCCTCTATGGGGAGGGCAGAAGTCCAAAAAACAAATAAACAGATACATTCAGAGGGAAAAGATGAAACACTGAGGACTTAAAAATATCAATTGAAAAATTAGAAACTTGGAAGTCC
This sequence comes from Gekko gecko, assembly GCA_029375565.1. Taxonomy (NCBI): domain Eukaryota; kingdom Metazoa; phylum Chordata; class Lepidosauria; order Squamata; family Gekkonidae; genus Gekko; species Gekko gecko. The sequence continues at coordinate 36,217,114 of JAPDNY010000003.1, read as the reverse complement.
ATTGGGGGAAAACCCTATGAAATATTTTCTCATTTGGAATTAATGAAAGGCTATAAAAGACTAAAATGCTTTCTAAGGTCTGTGGGGTATCAAAAAAATTGAGTAGGCAGCATTAGATATTATTCATGTGTATGCTGTAGGCATAAACACAGAATACATTGCAGCACCTAGAGGGTTAGGGATTCCCCGGATTACAGCTCTTCTCCAGACTACAGAGATCAGCTCCTCTGGAGAAAATTGATGCTTTGGAGGAGGGGACACTATGGCATTGTCTCCCACTTAATCACCTGTCCTCCCCAGGCTCCATCCCCAAATCTCCAGAAGTTTCACAACCTGGATCTGGCAACCCTACCTCCCCCTCCCCTGTCAGTGGTCTGTGGGGATCTGGCAACTCTAGTGTTAGCTTGTCAGGTTCCCAGTCAAATCACTCTCCACATGGACTTTTGCAGTGAATGTTTTATTTAGAGATATGAGATGCTGTGGGTTCAAACTCTTTGTTAGGACTGAATTGCAAAGGCGGGAAAGCAGGAAATAGGTACAACCCCAAGATTCCACGTCAACATTACTACAATGACTATGAAAGATATACAGCCATTATCTAGCCAGACACAGACTTTACTTCAAGGACATTTCTTGTGTGAAAGATGTCTTGAGGCCCAGTAGGAAAGTTACCAAGCAGCCTCCCTAATTCACTACAGACATGCACTCCCTCCCCCCCGGAATGCAATGGCTGCTGAGGGCAACGATAAGGGATACAAAGAGCAAGCAGAATACATTAGGTTGAAATACAGCAGGTTCAGCTAGTCAAATGCCTGAGTCTGACACAACTCTGGGTGGGGGAGATATCTGGAGTTTTTTTGAGGGTGGAGCCTGGGGAGGGTAGAGTTTGGGAAGGGGGAGGGACCTCAGCAGAGTACAATGCCATAGAGCCCACTCTCCAAAGCAGCCATTTTCTCCAGGGGAACTGATCCTGGCTGTCTGGAGATCAATTGTAATAGTGGTCAATTTCCAGGCCCCACCTGGAGGTTGGCAACCCTATGAGGGTGCTACCATGTTGGCACAAATTGGGCCTTCTTTGGCATTGGCCTTTCTCTGGCATCCTTTCCTCTACTTTAATGAGGATAATAGAAACCAGTGCTTGAATCTGTTGTCCCGTTGATAGGGTCATCTTCTCATATGATTAGATTGGTGTAGATGGGACTATCTGTGGATTGGGGTCAGGTACTCTGACACCTCAAATGTTGTGTTCCCTTTTCCCTTGCATTAATTAACATCTCAGACTCTGCAACACAAAGGTGGTCATATTGCAACTCTCACATGGGGGGGAGGAAAAATGTGATTGCTCTATTTTTTATAGTTATGGTTCACTCCTGAATGGGAAGGGAGAACCTCTACTCATGATTCAAAAGTCAGCATAATGATCTGAGTTGCCTTTTCAATGGAAGGGTATTGCACCCTTTCATTCAACAAGTACTGTTGTCTGTGGTATTCAGTATTCATTGCATATTCTGAAGAGCTGCTGAATAAATAAAACCATAAATTAGGGATGCTGTACAGCAGGGTTAGCTCAAACAAAGGATAAGGACGCACATCTGTGGAGATGTGGTTATCAAGGGCATTCATTCTGTTTGATGGAACTGTGCAGTTCTCAACAAAGGGATGCCCCTCAGACTAAGGACATTTGGAAACCTATCCACTTTAGTGGCCAATTAGAGTCCAAGGATTTTTTTTAAAGTGGTATCCCCAGCTTTTAAAGCTCAAAATGAAATAATCTTTATGATCTGAAAGAACATCTCTGTCCCATGCTATAAAGGCACAAGGGACAGTCTATTTAAGCACACTTTACTTCCATACCACAAACCGCATGGAGATAAACTAGCATCACTGGGCTCCTGATCAGTTTCCTTCTGTTGAAGTTGGGCTTGCACAGGAGAACATCCGGATGCACTGTGCCCAGGAAACCTTCTTGTGGAAGAACTACAGCATTCTTGGTGCTGTGCTCGGATGTTCCATTTAGGATTTCTGTCTTGAATTTTTGTTTTTGTGTGTAGCACAAGTGCTTCTTGTTATAACAGAAGCAGAAATTTGTGGAGGAGATTGCATCATAGTGAGTTGAATATAGGGTTGCCAGGTCCTACCTGTCAGCCGGTGGGTGGATCTTGGGTCCTCTCCTGGATCTTCTGCGCATGGGGTGCAGTGACATCACCTGGAAGGGACATCTTCATATTGTCGACATTGTGGGGAGAGCCTCTAGTCTTGGGGAAAACGCTATAGTTTGTGGCTGATTTTACCATAGAATTTTCCCAAAAAACTAGAGCATTGCCATGCAGCATCAGAGACATGATGACATCACTTCTGGGTGATGTCATCACATTGCCTTTCAGGCCAGTTGGGACAGGATCTCCCCCTACTGGCCAGCTGGCCAGTGGCGGGGAAACACCCTGCAAAAGTGAGGGTTCCCTCACCCCTTGTAGGTGTCCGGTAAGCCTACTTGAATAGTACAGCCAAAATATAGGAAAGGTGCAATTCAAACAATATCATGGAGGAGGAACTCAATAAAAAGAATTGTACAATGGGGCAAGAAAGATCCTATCAAGGGACATAGATGTCGGGGCAAAGTGGCATTCCGGGCAGTTCGTATGACCCAAATACCAATCCTTAGATCAGCATTAGAATTATATCATGGGGTGTTATGAATTTGGTGACGTTACCTTATTGTATTGTTATTTTAACATGATCCTTTAAGGGGAAAAAAATGCTTTAGTTTCACTTTCCACTAGTTGTATTGGTTACTGGCTGTGGCTGGTTAGGGGGTTATGGCCTTCCAGGATTTTATGGAATGCAGTAGTATTCAACACATAACACACTGCCTCCATCAGCCCCTCCAACTGGTTGCTGGAGCGGGCAGTGCAGTCAGAGAAGATGGGTCTGCAGTGTGTGGGATAGGTGCTTCTTGAGACTCAGTTAGCCAGATTTCTACTGCAATACTGTGTGACTCCCCATTCTACCACCGGGGTGTCTCCAGCAGAAGTCACGTTTGGTCAGTTGCTATGCTCAAATTTGGATTTTTTGCAACCTGCAGTAGACACTAAGATGCATTGGAGCAAGGTAGTTATGCATCATGGATACTCCCATCTGACAGCACCATGTGTCATTCAACCAGGAGAGCATGTTTAGGGGGAGTGGGAGACAACTGATTAGGCATGCCAACCTCCAGGTGGGCCCTGGAGATATTCTGGAATTACGGCTGATTGCCAGACTGCAGAGATCAGTTCCCTTGGCTGATTTGGAGGGTGGAGTCTGTGGCATTATACCCCACTGGGATCCCTCCCCTCCCTAACCTCCATTCTCCCCAGGCACCAGCTCCAAATCTCAGGAACCTCCCAACCTGCAGTTGGCAACCCCACAGCCAATGGTGAGAGAGCAAATGGGCCTGTGTCCTTTCATGTACAGCTGTCCTTCAGGACAGATACTTAAGAGATACGTCGATCACATTCTTAGAGCAACATTGGAATATCCAGCAGGTGAAGGGATGGCAGTAGCAGAGCATGGTTAGCAAGAACACAGGGGAGATGGGATGTCCTAAACACATTTGAGGAAGGGGATAATCCCATCACAGCTGGTGATCAGCAGTCATAAATTGACCTGCAGGAACTGCACATATCAAGAGTGACCAGAGAGCAGGAGCCCCAAGCCTATGAGTGTCAAGATCTATCACAGACAATCTGAAATAAATTATGACCTCAGCAGGTGGTAAACAACTCTGTGCACTACCCTACCTTAGGTTGGAGGAAGTTCCATCAGCCTAAGGAGACTTTCTCCAGTTTTAATGGCTCTTCTCTAGGAGGAAGAGCCACTTAAGTTGGAGGAAGGCTCCTTAGACAAAAAGGAGACGTTAAACGTGGTTTAGTGAGATGGGAAGATATGGTCCACTGTACAGAAACCCAGAATTTGTTTGCTTCCTCCCCTTGCAATTCAAAGAACAAGTAAAGAAAGACACTGGTTACTTCAGGTACGCAAATTATGTAGAAACTAAGTATATGAACATCTCAAGAACTTATCAATGAAAAAAAAATCATTAATGCATTAGCCTTAGAAGTAAAAGTGGTTGGATACCTTCAGAAAATCTCATTTGTTCTGAACTGGTTTCCAGGGTAAAAAAGCAAAACAAAACATAACCACACACACCACCACCACAGCCCTTTCTCCCTGAGCTATGGTTCTGTTTCTTTTAAAGATGGAGCTATCTCGTCAGTTCTTACAATCTGATCAGAAACTTCTCAAGGTCTCCCTCCAGATTCCATAATTTGATACAGACTGAATAGTTGCCATCACAAAAGGTCATTCATCCACTTACTTACCTGCTTTCATTTGTATCCTGTCCTCTTTTGAAAGAGCTCAGGGTATCATCTGCAATGTTTTCAGCCTGTGAAATATTTTCGGTGGCATGACTGGCGTTTGTCCACATGTACTCACTGAGTTTCATGGCTGAGCAGGGATTTGCAGCCAGACCTCTCAATTCCAATTTAAACCTTATTTATTTATTATTATTATTTACTTACTGTTTGGTTTGGAAAGAAAGGTAACACAGTACTGAGGGGCTTGTGAGTTCAGGGAAAGGGCAATCACAGGGCAATCACATGATAATGTATTGGTCTGTGTAGTGTGACCTCAGAATCAAGAAAGAGAAGGCTTCTTTGTTGGGACACTCTTGTAGACCTGTGCAGATGTTCTTAAATTGCTTCTGCATGTTCGCTGGCCCACCCCAGGTCTCCACACATAACTCAAGACTACTGCCTGCCTGTCTGGTACATTTTCATCCTGCCCTTCCTCCAAAAGGCTTAAGGAGGCAGACATGGTTCATCCCCATTTTATCTTCAGAATAACTTTGTCAAATAGGTTAACAGGGAATCTGATCCTTGGTGTTTCAACACCTAATGCCAACCTCCAGGTAGCACCTGGAATTCTCCTGGAATTACACTTCATTTTCCAAATTACAGAGATCAGTTACCCTAGAGCAAAAGGCAACTTTGGAGGGCAGACTCTGTGGTATACCATAGAGTCTATGATAAATTGAAGTCCTAGTGACATCTGTTTCCCACAAAGATTCCTCCTTTCCTCAAACACTGTCTTCCTAAGATATCATCCCGAAGCTCCAGGAATTTTTCAAATCTGAGTTGGCAACCCTAACCACACTGCCTCTCTATTTAGGTAATTAGTACCCCACTTTTCTAACTATAATGTAGCACTGTCTGATCTGCACATGGAGATTGTGAGCAGGATCGGCAGATGTGAGCTTGATTCCATGTATTTTTATTACCCCTACAGAATCCATGAAGCCCATTTAGTCATATGCTATGCAAATATAGTGTTGGGCACTGATGTACCCTGAGCACTGAGTCAAGTCTACCAAAGGTTTATTGATTTTAAAATAAAAAAACATATTTTATATTACCTGTTACTTGATGTATGTTTTTTTAATGGAGGCTTATTTTGAAGAGCCAGCAACAGTGACCATTGAACTATGTGACATGAAAGAACAAAGCTTCTATCCAATCCATTTACAGGTTTAGACAAACTTGTTTGCTCTGTAATCACAGTGTCCTTCACTTTGAAATTGTGATAAATACTCCCGCAGAAAACATAGCGAGAGCGGGGGGGAATCTGACATTGTACAAAAGGCAAGTGAACAAGCAGACAGAGCAAAAAAAGAAATGAAAAACATAATGCAGCAAAAATAATTGGGTGCATTTGGAAAAGAGTTGAATAAATTAGACATAGATGCCATAATTTTTGACACAACTTTTTGACACGTACTATTGTGTTATGCTATTATTACTTTAATTTCTTAAATTATACCCTCACTGAATTTTCAGTCCTCACAAATGACACAAAATAGGGAAGCCAATAAACACCCCAGTCTTTATTCTGACATAATTAACAAACATGGTTTGTCATTAGGGAAATGAGCCCAGGAAAACCTTGACTCTCCTTCCGTTCTGCTTAGCTGTTTTCCTAGTTCCAAACTTTTGAAACAGCAGGCAGCAAACTTTGGCTGGAATCCTGGTTTGCAGACCACAAAACTAACTGCAGCTTATGGATACATCCAGTTTGGACATCGGAACAACTGTGGGATCTTTAGATCCAGTTACCCCACAGGAAGAGAATACAGCCAGAGCTGCCTCCATCTGTGTGGAGCTTATGTAGTACAGGAGTTCTGTGGCCCAGCAGCATCCCAGAACTCTGCCATTTGCACAAGTGAGTAAAGACCCAAGAGAACTATGTGTGTACAAAACCTGTCTTGTGTTGGTAGGTGAGCATTGCTAGTAGAGAATCCTAGAGCACTATCCTTCCCAAAAATGAAGCAATACTCTATTTATTTACAGCCAGGCTTTCTCACTGAGACTTAAGGCAGATATATAAACAGTGCAATCAGACATCGTAAGACATCCAGTAAACCATGCAATAGGGCTAGGATCACAAAAATTAGAAGATAATGTGGACAAAAAGAATCTACAAAATGACATACCATAAAATGCAGGAAACAGATTACAAAAGTAGAAGACTTTGCCAAAGAAAGATAATACATATTGCTAACAGTGCAAATGGACAACAATCCTATACCCTTGTAAAAACACCCTTCAGAACCATTCCAATATATTACACCATATGAAAAGCTCGAGATCATGACCAACATGTATTTGTGAAACTGAAAAGGTATCCAGGGCAGCTATGGGGGAAGGGGGGGGGAGTCTGCGGCAACTGCCTTCTGAACTGAAAAATGTTGAATCTAGTCTCTCGTATGGATTCCTTAAACCCCTGCCACCCACAATCAAATAAAAAGTGGACACAAGTTTTGATTGAAGGATGGATATCCTGTAACCTTTGTGCTCCCTAAAGCTATCTTGTTTGGGAACTTGCCAGTCCAAGGCTGTGCTTATTTATGAGGTAAAGGAATCACTTTTTTTGTAGATATCTGACTAGACAGACAACAAACAGATGGAGATGAACAACGAATGTTTATTTAACAGAAAATAAAGTATTTAACAGGGTAAGGATCTTGTGTGGAAATGTTTTAGTATATAAAGTGAAGGGCTTCTCAACTTCACTCCCAGACTTTACAAGCTTTCCGCAAAGACAGAGTAACCACTTTGTAGCTGAGCTTCGGTTAAGGTAAATAAACCCTGAGGGTATATTTGATTCCTCTTTCTTCAAACAGGTCACCTCAGCTTAGAAAGTTTCATTGGAGCCTATTTCCATAACAGAGAGGAACCTCTCCAAGTTCAGGGTCCCTCTTTTTAACACAGAGAGCTCCTGTCTACAGAACCTTATATGTGAGTTAGGAATGTCAGGCCCTTAAAAGGATGCTTATTTGCCTCACTAAAATGGGCTTTCTTCCCTGAGGCTACCCCAATCCCTAACTAAAAGCCAAATAAAAACTTGTCTAAGTAGATGCTCTTATCCAGAGCCACAGAATTCCCATCTGAGGAAAAGAGTTGTGCCACACCCTTCTTAAGCAGAGGTTGGCTCATCCCCTGCCATCCAGTGGAGTTCCATGGCCTCTGACTGACTGACAATCACTTGGGTTTGCATGAGGCCAAAATCACAAAGATTGGCTCAGAGTCCTGGAGGAAAGGCAGGACTTGTGGGGGACCAACAGACCAGTTTATGGACAGTTTACAAGCAAGCAGTCAGAACTGTAGCATAAGACATAACAAGAATGGAAGAAATGTGAAGGGGAAAAAGGAAAGAAGTAAAAACAGAAAACTTTCTGATGAATTAGACAACACATCATAACTATGGAAACTAAGATTCAACCAATAAGGTTGTATTTAAGAAATCAGAGCCACAATTGTAAATATTCTTTAAAGTCCCAGACTGATTGTCATTTGGAAGAGAGAGAGAGAGAGAGAGAGAGAGAGAGAGAGAGAGAGAGAGAGAGAGAGAGAGAGAGAGAGAGAGAATGATTTGGCATACGTGTTTATTAAAAAAAAAAACATTTTCTTTCATCAAATTCAGTCCTTATATTAGAGAAGCAGATATTACCAAAATAAATAGAAACTGTCATAGGACACTTACCGGATAAAAGTACACTTTTATTTTCCAAACAATTAAAAATAAATGGGTCAAAATCAATGGTTCCCTACTGCTAAGCGAAGAATCACCTTCAACTCTTTTTTCCAGTAGAAGATTATTTACTTAAAGGAAAGGAACTGTTGGATGCAACCCTATGATACTGACCTGGATTTAAACACAGACATGTATCTTTTCTACATGAAATAAGTTCAGAAACTGTAAAATCTTCAATTAACACAGTCACTGTGTGTGTATAAAAAGATTGGGCAAAAATGTAGGCTAGCATTTCTTAGAAAAGCATGAGTAAATTGGTTCCAGCCAGCTTTTTTGGACAATCTAACCTGAATCCCCTCTTTATTACAGCCCCTCTCCCACATGTCTTTAGTCCAGGGCTATTTTGGGGCAGGAATGCGCAGAAACGGAGTTCCGGCTGGCTCCTGAGTTGGCCATGCCCAGCAGCAACTCAGCATAATAGGCCACGCCCAACTGCAGAAACTCATCAGGATTGGCTACATTTGGGGTGTGTGGCCTAACATGCAAAGGCGCTCCTGCTATAAAAAAAAAAGCCCTGGGTTTTGACAACAAGCAAGGTAAACAAAATAAGAAGCAAAAGGTAAGTGTGGCTGGATGACCACACTTCTGGTAACATGGGGTGTATAGCCTAATATGCTAATGAGTTTCTGCTGTTGGGTGTGGCCTATTATGCTAATGAGTTTCTGCTGGGCTTTTTCTACAAAAAAAGCACTGCTTTAGTCTATGCAGATTCCACAATCCCTGGTGATAGAAAGTGATAGAAAGCCTCTTCCATCACCTAAGAATTAATCTTGACATCCATCACTGTTAAAAAACAAAACAAAAAAAAAAACAAACCACACATTTCAGGACATGAATATGCAACATCTGTGCAGGATCGTTCTACCTGCTGTGCTTAATTTCAAAATTAGTGTTGTCATTAGTGCAAAATGATTTGCTCTTTCGGAAAAGTACACTCAAACCAAAGGGTTTCAAACAGGTTCCCTAAAATCAGGGTTCAAGCAAATACTTTGCCTCCAGATGTAGAGCACCTCTCCTCTCCAGCTTTCCTCCGGATGCTAAAAGCTGGCCGACCAACAGTAGGCATGCTGGCCCTCTTGGAAATTAGAATGTCTCTTTGTATCCTTATCCTTTTCCAGCACATTTCCTTCAAAGCAAATGAGCAAAACCCAGTGAGTAGCAGGTGGGCTCCACTGTCAAAAAGTAGATATACTTCTCTCCTCTGGTTCCTTTGCTGTCCACAGTTTTTGGGTTTTTTTTGGGGGGGGGTGACAGATGGCTTCTTCAAACTAATCACCGATAACATCAGGGTTTTTGGTGTAGTACATGTATTTCCAGGCAAATCATGAACTGCTTTCATTTAATATTCTCGCTGTGAAAAGCTGGACACTTTAATGGAATGTGGTGTGCTCTAAGGAAATGTGTCGCAGACCCCAAATTACATTAAGACATGATTAATCACAGTGCTCTGTGAGGAGCAATGCAAAAAAGACAACAGTCGCTTGCTGGTCTGGAATCAGTTGTGAGCTTTGTGAAATGTTTGTGGTGATGTGGGCCACGGGGGTGGGGGTGGGGGGAGATGTCTTTCTTTCTGAGATACGATTAGCAGGAAGAGATTTAAGACTCTGACCCTGCAGTTTATTTGTGCTACATGTTGAGAGTGACTCATGTGCTGCTGTGCACTTCTCAGGAGGAGAAGTCAGTGTTTTGGAATTAGAACCAGAGTGGTGGGGGAAGGTATAAAGTGTGCCTCAAAAGGGGCACAGGCTTGCCAGGGCAGGGGATCCTCCATTCCCATGCCTCTTCCCCTGGCGCCAGTCAGCTGGCCAGCAGGGGACCTACTGGCAGCAACAGGAGGCTTTTACCACAGAGTTTTTGCCCAAGTACCAGAGCATCCCTGTTTCACTGGTGATGTGATGATGTAACTTCTGGTGTGGCCTGGAAGTGACATCACTGTGTTGCTAGCCACATCAGCCTAGGCCTCTCCTTGCTCTGGATAAGTCCCAACCCCATTCTGCTTTGGTTGCCATGTGGGAGTACCTGGCAACCCTACATCTGGGACATGCTTTGAAAAGTTAAGCCAGGACATTAGAAGCATCTGTCATCTTGTGGCTTTCTGTTCTGTGCTCTTTTCCACCCCTGCTACTGGTAGACATCTTGTAGACCTGTAAACGAAAATTGGCGCAAACTGATCACCTTTCCAAAAGCATGCAAGCTAGCTTCAGCTGTCAAAAACGTGGGTCTGTTCATCTCAGGAAACAACTCTCAGCTCTCAGCCCAAGTGAAGCCTCCATAGTCTATTCAGCGGATGGAGCTAACTTTATCTCTGCTTATTTAGTATCCCCAAAGTGATCATCAGTGTCTTCACACAGTTTCACCCAGATATGCACACACACGCCCCCCATGAAGAGAATCAGCAACAGGCCCTGCAGCCACATGGCCTTTTTTGGTACTATCATAGGCTTGCCAACTATTGATTGGGAAATTCCTGGATATTTGGGGGGAGGGTCTTGGAGGGAGGGACTTCAGTGGGTGATAATTCCATAGAGTGCACCTTCCAAAGAAGCTATTTTCTCCAGGGGCACTGATCTCTGTCATCTGGAGATCATTTGAAAGTCTGGAAGATCTCCAGGCTCCAACTGGAGATTGACAACCCTATACTATTATGAGATTTTTCTTAATGTATTATCTAAAATAAGTTATTGAGAGTTATTATTTTACATATAAATTGTAGCTCTCTCTTTTATTTTCTGTTTTCAAATACAGGTTCAGCAACATGCCGCCAAGTCCTCTGTAATACTGAGCGGGACAGACACAGTGGAGAATGGTAGAGAATGAAGAATTGTTGTCAGTATGGGTGTGGTGATTCCAAGGCAATACACAAGATTTGTAAATCATTCCCCAGAAACAGAGTTTTTTGAACATTTAGGTAAGTTGTTTTGAAAGGTTTTTTGGAATATCTAATTTGCCCAGCAACAAGGTAACATAGTTTAGGCGTCACCAATATTATATTTTATATGTATTAACATAAGCAATAAGGTGAACATTTAGTCACTATATGTCCATCTATATTCTGCACATAGTTTCTTGTATATTTTCAACACTTCACTTTGGTTCTTTTGGTGTGTCAGTTACCTCCTGCCAAATTCTCGTGATCTCCTAAAGCTGGTGTGTGGCAATGCTGCTGCTTCCTAGACTTGAAATGAAGTCAGGTTAATATTGATCCACAAAGTTTTGCAGATGCTTCAGAAATCAGCAGTATCTAGACACACAAACACCCAAGCCTCAGGGCCTCCAGTTTACTGATTCACATTGACTAAAGTTAGTGGACACACAAACTTGTACCTATCCAGCTTTGACCTTCATGGCAATGGCTTGCAGAGTCACACACAAACTCTGTTTGCCTAACCAGTGCATCAGGATTCATGGTTATTAACTAGGGCTATCAGGCTGCAGCCAGCAACCCCTGAGAGAAACCAAGGGTGGGGCCTGACATGCTGACATCACACCAGTGCTCAGACATCACTTCCAGCAAAAAATGGAAGTGATGTCATTAGACACTCTAGAATTTACAAAAACTCTATGGTTTACCATAGACTTTTTGTAAATTTTAGAGTATCCACTATGTCCATTCCACTTTTGCACCCCTCCTCCCATTTTATCCTGCTAGCATCTGAGGCAGTGGGATGCTGGAAGGTTATCTGTTTATTCGTTTGTTTGATTTTATATATATCCCACCCTCCCCCGCAAGTGGGTTTATATTGGGTCAGAACATAAATGTAACAATTAGACAATATTCTAAAACCATAGCTGTGAAAGTCCAGAATAAAAGACAGATGGCAAGCCAATAATAGTCCATTGTGCCACTTGTATTGAAGAACTATTGTATTGTATTGAAGATCTACTGTAGCAAGAGGCCTGGTGCCCTGTTATTAACGAACTGTCCACTAAATGCTACATTCTAATCTGTAGAATACATCTGTCGGTATTCCCTATACTCGAATATGCCCTGTCATCTATTGATAGCGTTGGAGGGGGGGGATTGTGGGAAGAGGACCCCAACCCCTTTTTTTCCCCTCGAGTCCCAAATTACTTCTCTGCAACCCTCCCAGGACTGTGTGCATGAAGGAATCGAAGCAAGCAGTAGAGAGGGTGACCTTTGGCTGTGGAGAAATACTTCATATGCATGTTTAGGAATGATTTGGAATCATGCCATGAGGAAGTAGCTTCCACTTGCTATAGGTAATTGTGAATCACTCCTGAGAGCTAGAAGCAGCTACTGACCACTATTCAGATGTCTGAGAAGGATTAGTTCTTCACAAGGCAATGCAATACTTTGTTTTTCAGACTTGCCACTAGGTGGTTTTCTGTTGAATGCTTTCTCATGTGGCTTATTTCTAGAAGGGGGATGACCTTCTGAAATTAATTTCTTAGCTGTGCTAGGAAAAGCCAGTGCATTGTAATGGGTGCAGTTCTAAGCAGAATTCTACCCTTCTAAATTCTTAGCAGTCTGTAACCCTGTTTAGAATTAATCTGTACATCAACGGCTCTTTCAAGGACTGGGCCTAGGAAACTCAAGTTATTGGTCATGGACCTAGTTCTGAATGGTAGCCATTTGGCATCTTCTCAACTTCAGCACTGTCTTAGTGATTTGTTTTCTTTCATCAGGATGTGAGTACCAAGGGATTAGTCTGAAAAAGTGAAGTTAAATGTCCATAGGTGTTGTTTCAGCCAGGACTGAGGACAATGAAAAGTCAAGGTCATAATGGGAACGGTAGGTTAGGAGAAGAAGGGATCTGAAGGAGAAGAAAGAGGTAGTTCCATGTAAGTGTTGTGGAATGCACTTTAGATAAATAGGGCTGCCAGTCTCCAGGTGGGACCTGAAGACCACCCACTACTACAGTTGATCTCCAGATAACCAAGTTGAGTTACCCTGGAGAAAATGGCTGCTTTGGTGGGTAGACTCTATGGCATACCCTGCTGAGATTCTTCCCCAAACCCCACCCTCCCCAAGCCCTACCCCCAAAATCTCCAGGTATTTCCCAACCTAGATATAAAGGAGATAATGTGTAGAGTTGTTTTAGAGTACATGAGACCTTCTGAGTAACCAAGGGTAGTACAGGTGGAGGAACAAGTCTTGTGGATAGTGGTGTAATGTGAATTAAGGGCAGAAAGACATGCTCAGTTGTGCACCAGAACTGGCATCCTTCCACTCATTTGCCTCCAACTCAGAATTCAGGAGCAGGCCTTTGCAAGGATGCCTGCAGAGTACGAAAAGCGGAAGTCATCGCTCAGTTAGGAAAGTCAGTAATCATCAGCTACAAACTGCACAGAGCTGTGGCTGATCCCATTTACCATCTGGCATGATATTACTTATTATTTCCTCTGGGAATGCGCTGAAGATGAAAAGAGAAGTGAACATTTTCAAGGTGTACAGAATGATAATCTGAAGTTACATCCTCATTGATAGTATCAATGAGATGTATAATTGAGATATGAGCAGGGTGGGGAAGCGAAATGCTAAATATTGCAGAATACTGGTGTGCTACTTTCAAGACTCAGCACTGAACAGACAATGTAATCCTATTAGGGACATCAGAACAGGAAGAAATCTCCAACTATTTTATTTAAAAGCTCCCTCAGACAAATCAAAAGTAATCAAAGCCGAGAAATCCCAGGCTTTTCAACAATTGCAACACAACTGTGCATCAGATTTTCTAGGGTAATCTCCCAAAAATGTTAATCCAATAATCTTCCAAAGGAGATTCTCCATATGCATAGCTATAGCAAATATATCTACAGGCTGCATGGAATTAACTTTAACCAAAAGAAAAATTCATTTACTAAAAGGGATTAAACAAAATGATTCTTAAATTATTTCAAAACAAGGACTTAGAGAAGGAGGGGGCAGGACAGGTTCTATCTCTCCTTTATTTCCCCCCCTCAAACTGTCAGGTTAAATCCAGTGTGAAAATTTTGCAAATCTAATTAAAATTTGCATATGGCTTTTAAATGAAACAGTTGCATTAAATTTAATGACCAGTGAGTGATGTGAGTGTATAGTTGTCAATGGCTGATCAGTAATTGTGCTTTTAAGAAAACAGTGTTTTCCCTCCAGCAGCTTTATTTGATTTTATTATTATTTTCAATTCTGCCCTTATCAACTTTGCTGCCTTCCACAACTGTGTTAAGGAAACTGAACATGCTTGCCAGAATCTGAATTCTGAGCATACTGTTGGTCCAAAGTGCTGTGATATCCACAAGCAGGCTCCTCAGTTCAGTTCAACTCGGGGGAAGTCTGTCTCTCCCAGGCCCAGCTTCAATAAGAGTTCTAGCCTGGTAAGTGTAGATGGATTGAGACCCCAGCTATTCCCATCTAACCAGTGTGGTGTGGTGGTTAGAATGTCAGAGTAGGATCTAGGAGACCCAGGTTCCAATCCCGATGCTGCCATGGTAGTTTGCTGAGTGGCCTTGGGCCAATTGTATACTCAGCCTAACTTACCTCATAGTGCCTTTGTGAGATTAAAATGGAAGAGAAGGGAATGATGTAAGCCAGTTTGGGTCCCCATTGTGGGAGAAAGGCAGGATATAAATGAAATAAATGAAGTAATAAATAAATAAGTCTTATTAAGTAAATAAGTCTTTGGACCAACGGTATGCTCAGAATTCAGGTTCTGACAAGCATGCTAAGTTTCTTTAACACAGTTCGCTTCTAGGCCTTCACATCTCTACATTTAATAAGACTTATTTATTTAATAAGACTTATTTAACAAGACGTGAAGGCCTGGAAGGAAAAAAATGGAAAATTTATTAGCCACCTTCCTACCATACAAGAATGCAACATAAACAAGAATAAAATACATAAAATACGTAAACTCACTAATTTAAAATCAATATTTCAAAAATGCCAGTAGGCAAAAGAACTAAAATTAATCGAATGCCATCTTGGGTAAAATTATCTACAGTTGCCTCCTGAATTTTGGGAGGAAGAGGGTTTTTTCCTCCCTCCCCCCCGAGGTTATCCCCACCACACACACATTTTTTTTTCCAACTGGATAACTGGGAAATTTGGAGAAGCACTGGGGGGGAAATACTTTTGAGGTAACAGTTTACTTAATATGTGTAACATGATTGTATAAGACAATCTACAGTATTAAATAACAATTCTGGTGTGCACCATAAACACCTAGAATATATTTTCAAGCATATGGTTATTTAAGAAATAACTTGGCAATAATTAATATACTATAATGCATTTGATTATATTACATTGTTGAAGAGTTCAGTGTTTTCAGTGCTATAAAGTTTACCTCACCATCCATGTATGTTGTTTGTCCTGTCATGACTCTATTTCTGTCTAAGTAATACACTTCTTTTTGTATAGTACAGAATTTATTTTGACTTCATTTTTTCCTGTGTCTCAGATGGCAAAAATTATGATCAATGTGCTGAGTTAGTAGAGGGTGCAGCTGTCTCTCAACTATTGGGTATATTTGTAATTTCACTTGCAGATAACCAAGGCTATAATACTTTTAAATTCCATAAATATGCCAAGTAGTATAATTTAATATACGAAGTTAAGGAACTTTTTCTTAGTGAATTCTGCAGTACTGTTATAACCCAGCTCCCAACGTGAAATGGAAATGGTATGGTATCACATTCACCAGAGAAGAATTGGAATGGGATTCCACCCCATCCATCCCACTTGAAGTACTGGGATCTACAGATGTCCAACCAAGTTCAAATGGTGACCATCGCCACTTCACCATGAAGCTCATTGGGTGACTTTGGGCCAGTCAACTCTCACAGCCTGGCCTCTCTCCTAGCATTATTGTAAGAATATGATGGGGAAGAGAGAACGATGCACCCAGCCCTGAGCACCTTGAAGAAAGGGTGGGATAAAAATGTTTGCGAGAGAGCAATATCTTCTACAGATCCAAAATCAGAACACACCTGTCTAGCAAAAATACGCCAGGCTGTTTTGACATTCAGCAAATGTCGACAATTACATTTAAAGGGTCTTACTGTAAGGAATTTTAATTCAGGTGATTACCAGCCTCTAATTCTATAATTGGAAGAAGTTTTACTGCTAGGCAACCCTACCTATCTGCCTTGGACAGCACTTCTGTTGCAAATGGGAGAGAATTTCCAGTCCCTCGGACCCTCAGGAGTAGAAAAAGGGAAGGAATATCCAAGCAATGGGCAAGGCATTCCACTGGCTGCAGGTGTTACATGGGAAAGTCCTGCAGGCCCATGGCCAGGTCTCAGGTGCATCAGCGTGAGGATCATAGGGTCAAGGGGGACAGTGTCCCAAGGATCTGGTGCTCATGGAGAAATGGAGATGCTATTTTCATTCTTTAGTACAATACCTAGGGTGCTAAATGGGTAAGGCTAGCCAATGATTTAGGAATATGGTTCTTGTTTAGGATATCAGGGACCTGGGTTCAAATATCAAACAAGCCTTTCATAGCTAGATAGTTTACTTTTTGTGGAAGGTCATGGTTTGGGGGGGCGGGGGACACATTTTACATGTAGAATATCCTCAATTTAATTCTCGGTGTCTCTAATTAAAATATCTCAGGTGACAAAGCGTACAACTACGATAATGACATCATAATTCATAGGCATCATCCCATCAAACATTTCTATCTCTGTGCTATAAGCTGCAGAATCCATGGAAAGTTGATGCATCAAGGATATGTGTGTGTTGTTGTGCCTATAGCAGATACCATGATAGAAAGAGGAAGAACAAGGATTGAGATGGTACTGGATCAAACAGTGGCCATGTCATTAGTATATGAATCTTTCAAAATTTTGGGGAAGCCCAGGCAAGGGCTCCTGAGTACTGCTGGCTGCCCATCTTGCTGACTCCTTGGGAACTCTGGGACTTGAGACAGCAGTTGAAGTGGACCTTTGGGGCCATCTGTCACAACCAACCCTGGGGTGCATAAGATTGCTAACTCTGGCTTGGGAAACATCTGGTGTTCCTTGGGTGGTGCCTGGGAGGGTGGAATTTGGGGAGGGAAGTAGCTCAGTAGGGACATGATGCCATAGAATCTGCCCTATGAAGCTGCCATTTTCTCCAGTGAAGGGAACTGTTCTCCTTAGTCTGGATATCAGTTGTAATTCTGGGAGAACTCCAGGTCCCACCTGGAATTGTGCATGACCCACATCCCATTCCTAATAAGCCATGCATGCACCATAGGTTTTGTAGTCTTCACACAGTATTATTTGGTGTTACAAAGGTAACCACAGACAGTCTGATTCTTCCTCATTCAGTCAGTCAGACTGTATATGTTTCATTTGTATATACCTCCACCATGGACTTTATAGTCTTAAAGCTGCTTTTTAAGATCTGCAAAAGTTACTTCAGAGCTTGATTTGTCCTCATTCAATCAATTGGAGTTAGGTTGAAGGATTATAAAATATTTAGAAATAAAGTACTGGAAGAAATTTATTTGATTTGTTCCACAGATGCTATATTGCTTCATTCTCAGAGATTGAATTATTCACTCCAGTTTTTTACGCTTTAAATTCATATTGTCCTGTCACAAAGTAATAGAGCTGGTGGGCTATAGCAAAAGCAAAAATCTTCTCCGCTATTGGACTGAATTCTTTACATTCTGTGTGAAGTCTGTTTGTTTCTGAAATACTCTAGTGCACTGCAAGGACATTTCACAGCATAAATTATTTAAATGGGCTGCACTTTAAGAAATGAGGGGTTGTATTTTCTATAGCATGGTTTGACAATGAGTCATTAGATGAGATACAGGGAAGGCTGGCCCATTAAGGTAAGCTGACGCACTTGTTAGCCGGATTGCACGTAATTATTAATAATAATGAGGGAATATGATTGAATATCAATAGGCAATCAGCTGTGAGAGTGAACACCGGTGTATACAGACGTCAGCCCCGCCGGGAGGTGTTGGTAACAGACCAGGAGACTTTATATAGTTGAAAAATAAAGTCTTTTACTGAAGTTCTTCACAAGCAAACAATACACAGTCTCACACACAATTACTCAAGTCTAGGAAATACAGAGAGAAATAAGCACATTTGCATTAGCAGGTAAATTGTTGGTGGGCAATACCTACCAGTCCCGTCATGTAGAGCGTTCCTCAGGAAAAATGGAGGGGAAGGAAACTAAGAAAAATGGGGAACCATGTGGCCTGGCCAGCAGGTAGCACATGGAAACTCAGGCTGCAGACCTAGAGTTTAAAGATGGAGGCAAGGGTTGGGGATAGCAAGCTGGACATAAGAGGGTCAAAGGTTCGATAGGGGTCGAAGAGCAGAGAGAGAGCCGGTGGTCAGGCATCTCCTTATAAGCAGGAGGGAGGGGGCTGGTCACAACCTCTGGTTCCACCTCCTGGTAAGTCCGTCCCTAAAAATACCCTATTGATTGGAAGGTCTAGGGGAGGTGTACCTGAGGGGTGGTCAATATTGAGAGCTAGAAACTTACTCATGTCTGACACCTGGTAGCAGCTAGGATGAGTCACCGGGCCGATTCCATTGTCTTCTTGATGGCATTAGCCAGGCTGCTGATGGCCATCAATTAGTTACCAAGCAACAGTGAATAGTCTCTGCCAGGTCTACGTGAGGTCTTGCAGGTGAGGGGGGAGGGAAGGAGGCTGCCTGCCTGATTTAGAAGGAACTCTTAATGGCGGATTTTGGAGCTCTTTGTCCTTGTATTTCATCAAGGCATGGTGCTGTATTTAGTGCATACTGGGTCTGTTCCATTCTCCTTCATGAGGAACAGGCTGGTAACCTATGCTGGGCACTGGAGCTGCTGGGGAGGTCAGGAGAATGTCTCTTGCCTAGGTGCAGTCTCTTCTGGCGTTCTGGTGGGGTTACCATGTGGTTCAGTCCCTTATGCATACACTAGCACAGTTTATTATTTTATTACAGTCCATAAAGAGGCTCAAAAGCCTTGCAGGGCAACACACTTTGCCACCAGGCTTAGGAGTCTACCCCTAGTTCTGTTCATACTTTAGGGAGACCAAACCAGGTAACTTCCCACTCCCAGTCTCCAACACCCATCAATGCTTAAATGAGCAATGGGAGAAAAAAGAGAGAGGGGAATGATGCCATGCAATGATGCAACATCATTTATTGGTGAATACCCAGAAGCAACATCACCACTTTGTGCAGTTTTTACCATAAATATTGGAGTAATTCCTAGAGATATATACAGTGTGGTGACTAGGGATGTGCAAAAAAAAATAATCAATACTTTTGGGGTTCGGGTATATTGAACCCCTAAAAATATTTTCCAATATTCCTGAATCCCAATACGGGCATGGTGTTCTGATTCAGGATTTTTCAGAAATCCCGATTTTTCCCTAGCTCCATTATACCCTATGGCAGGGATGTCAAACATGTGGCCCAGGGGCCAGATCAGCCCCCGGAGAGCTTCTATCAGGCCCGCAGTGGAACTGCCTGTCTTCTGCTTCTTCTTCCAGTTCTGCTGCTGCTGCTGCGTCATTGTAGGTTTGCAACTTACAGATACACACCTAAACAGCATACTCAAGATTGCAGCAGCACAGACACTGTTAAATAAACAAAATATTGCAAAAATGCTAATGTTTTAAGCATGTTTTTATTTTAAGTTAAAAAACCCTTTGTGTTTGTGTCCTTTATAAAGTTTATATCTCTGCTACCTGGCATTGCATTTTATGACACACATAGCCTGGTCCAACAAGGTCTCATTTATATCAGATCCAGCCCTTATAACAAATGAGTTTGACATCCCTGCCCTATGGGGACCAATGAGTCAATGATCCCCATAGGATATAATGGAGAATCGATCTGATGGTAACTGGGGCTCGGGGGCAATGCTCCCTCTAAACTGTGGAGTCTTGTGAGCAAAAATTCTACTTTGTGAGCTACTGACATTAAAGTTGAAAGCAAGCAATTTGGCTGCTGCATAAATTAGTGTGCTCTGGAGCCATCCCTTCCTGAGCTAAGACAAAAATCTGTGAGCCAGAGGCTGAAAAACTATGAGCTAGCTTACACTAACTCAGCTTAGAAGGAACAATGCTCGGGGGTGGGTGGGCTTTTTAGGTAGAGGCACCAAATTTGCAGCATAGATGCTTGTGCCTCTCCTCAAAATATCTTCCAAGTTTCAAAAAGATTGGACCAGGGGGTCCAATTCTGTGGGCCTCCTAAGAAGGTGCCCACATCTTCCATTGGTTTCAGTGGAGGGGGAAGGTGTTTAAAGGGATAGTAGTCCTTTTAAATGCCTTCCCCAAGTCGCAAGTGAACTCTGAAGGCATTTAAAGGGCTCACAGTCAATTTAACACCTCCTCCAACTGGCAAGTTCATCCGGAAGGCATTTAAAGGGACTGCAATCCCTTTAAACACTCTCTAACTGAACAACAAACTTTGACTGTCCAGCAGTACCAAAAAATCCTGAATATTCTTGGGATTTCAGGGGCTTGGCCATTTCAGATAGCCAAAAAAATACCCAAATCTATATGTGGCTGAAAGAATAGCTGGAAAATCCTGATAACATGTTTTTCGGATATTTTTTCTTGCTTGGATATAGCTAAATGCACACGCCTAGTGGTGACACATACCTCTCTAGGACTGGGGAAATTCATAGAGACTGCACAAAGTAGTGATGTCACTTCCAGGTCTTGCTCAGAAGTGACAACACAGTGCCACCACTTCCATCTTTCTGTGCCTCTCCCCCCATTGCCATCAATGGCAGGCAGCCCTAGGTGGAAGAGGGCGGAAATCATATGTACTTCCCTGAGCTCCTTAATGGATGGGAAGAGTGGAAGATGTTCTAAATAAATGAAATAAATCTTCCAAACTATTAATAGGAAATAATGTTTAAGTGGTATAAGCACACAATTAAGCACATAATTGAGTGGTTTTAAGCACACAATTAATGTCTATGATTATTAATACATTGCCTTTGTTGGCTACTGAAATATATTCATTATTGAGTAAAGCACAGAGAAGTGGAGAATCGAACCTAGGTCTCCTGGTTCCTAGTCTGACACGCTAAGTGCTGCACCACAGTGGTTTCACTGAAATTAATCACCATACCAGTTAACAAAGTAATTCAGTAATTTGCTTTGGAGATTCACTGTGCAATCCTTTGCAGAGTTGCACCAGTCTAAGTTCATTGGATCTAGGTGGAGTAACTCTTTATAGGTGCTCTGTTAGGTATTGTGGTATACTTGTTAGATTGTTAGACTAGGACCAGGTTTAAATCCCTGCTTAATGAGAGCCTTTGACCAAACACTGGGCAAGGGAGAACCATGTACACTTCTTTGAGCTTCTGAAAAAGGGGATATAACAGAATGGATAGATAGCTTTACAGTACCATCCAAAGCAGAGTTATGCCCGTCTAAATCTATAGACTTCAATGATGTTAGAAGGCTATAACTCTGCTTAGGATGGCACAGGTAGAATGGTGTTTCTTTTCTAATATCTATATATGACCCACACACGCATGCACACTTTTCTTAAAATGAATGTGGAGAAGTCTGGTAGATCAACAGAACAGACACTTACATGAAAGCAGCAAATTTAAAATTGTTGTTGTGTTTCTTTCAGTATAAGAAATGCCCAAGTTTTGGGTGGGTGGGATACAGCTACTTACCTTGATATCAGAACTAAAATATAAGAAGAAACACTATAGGTGAATGCTCAGCATGGGTACTCCAAGTTGTATATTGGAGGAACAAAAATTCACTTTTAAATAATTGTTATAGATTCAAAATAGAGTTAACTATGTAATAAAGATGCCCAGAGTATAGACTATTGTCCGGAATCGATTCAAAGGTACCTTACAAGTATGTGTATTAGGGCATGCAGGGTATGTTCGATGCTGCATTTGGGAATTACCCTCCTGACGCAACTGCCAAAATATTTTTTATCAATTGACAGTCCCAATTTTTTATCAATTGACAGCTTTTACTGTGGCAAGAATGGACGTTCTTCCCTTTGCAGTTTTGGAGGGCAGATATAATATACTCTAATAGAACATGTAGATGCTCATATGATAAAATCGAAACCATAGAACATATGATTATAGAGTGCCCTATATTTAATGAGTTGAGGACTAATTTAGTCACCCCTTTACTTAAAAATACGGAATTGCTAAATATGCGAGCCTAGGAGTCATGGCTACTATTGAATAGGAATGATTGTGTCACCATCTCAATGGCAAAATTCATAGGCACAGTAATCAAATGTAAGAGAACTAATACTGAATAATGTCTTTTATTTATTTTTTTTTGGTTCTAACTTCTGCTTAAGACGATAGCCATATGAGCAGTACTAGACAGATAGATTAATTCAAAGGTACCCATTCCTTTGATTATAGACTATTTGCAGTCTTTTATAATTGAACACATTCCTAACAATTCCAGATCATACCTGAATTCCTCCCTCCACAAAAAAAGAAACCCAAGGGCCTTTAACTCTTGGGCCTTTCTCCATATTTCCCTCCCAAATGTTTTGATAGCTGAGGTCACACTGGAAAGTCAGCTTAACATAATCGCAGGCAAAACCATTGCCATTACTGATTACATATTAGTTGTGTAATAAGCTTTTTTCTAAAGGTCTTTCATTTTAGTCCTAAATCAGCATAAGAGGCCAGAAAGGTGCCTTGAATCACAGCCAAAAGTTCAAGTGTATTTAGCTGCGGGTGGGATGGGAGGGGATCCCAATACAGTATGATTTTGACTAATACCAGAAGCAATTAAATAACTCGGAGCTACAGCTATTATTATAATGTCCTGATAATGGAATTTTAAGCAGTATCGGATCCAAAGAGCTGACCCATTTACATATCATGTTCCCTGTTCAATGGATGTATTCAAGCAGCATAGCTGGTGTTTGATTTGAAAGGGAGGACTAGAAACAGTGGTAGACTGCAATCCTATGAACTCTTCAATGGCACTTACTTTTGAGTAAGCATGCATAGGATCTAACGCTCAGGCTTCCTCCCAGGCAAGGTAAGGATCTGAAAAACTAGAAACAAAACTAGAAATAAACCATCAGACAAGTTTTCTGGGTAACAGTTCAAGAAACAGAGTAGGGCCATAACCAACCTAGATGCAACTTCCATGTTCCTGGGTGGGGCTTCAAAGAAATTAATGGAAAATCAATATTGCATTATGACCAACAGAAAATTGTATGAATATTTGATAGCATGTAAGCTATACTGGAGGGAATGTATGGCATCCACAGAAGGATATGTCTGTTTTAAATAAATCAACAAATGTGTAATCCTGTTACCAAGCCCAAGTTATGTGTGTATTTTTTCTGCATGTGAATGGCTACTACATATATTAAATAAGTACATTTTGAAGATCAGAGGTGTTCCCCTCCTTATAATGAGCACTTTCCTTAAAGAAATAATCCTTAACCCTTACCACCCTTAAACACCCTGATCATGGGCATAATGGATAAAGGGTAGTTGTTTTTATTATTTTCAGACAGAACATGACAAAGAAACATAAAAACATAATCTCATATATGAGAGTAATACCCATTACACTATACCCTTGATGTTACCTCATACATATAAGTCCAAATGCCACTCTTGCTACCATAATATGTTTACTTAATGTTTACTAAATGTTTCTAAATATTTTATAAAGCAAGTTGTAAATCTTCATATAGAAGCTGTCACGTCACAAAATTTGCATGCCTTTTTTTTTTTTTTAAAGTCTTAGATGAAATGAATCAGTGATCCAGGAAGAGCTCTACACCCACCAGCCTAAGGGAGAGGCTTATAAGAATTGAGAGGTAATCAGTTAACTTGATAACCGAACAACAGAAAGTGTTCTAGAAATATTTTTAAGACCAGGGTGGTATTGGTAATGGAAGGTAGGGGGACCCTGTGAATGGTTGTTTTTTGATTGTTTTTTTCTGTAGTGGGAGTGTTGGAAAAAAACATTCTGGAAAAGATATTATAGATTCAATCTACTTGATTTGGAGCATAGAATAGTTTTGACTATTAGAGTTATGCAGTGTTGCACCTAGGTTGACATAGAAGAGTTATGCAGTGTTGTTAAATGTGCTGCATAACTCTTATTGGCTGTACTGGAGATTATTGTTTTGGCTACTGTATTGGTTTGCTGTGAAACTCTGTTGCCAGATACTGAAAGGTATGACATGTTCCATGAATGTCTGAATAGCTAAGAAAAATCTGAGATCTTGTTGAAGTGAAGGAATTAATTGAAACCATCCGGAGACGAAATTAAGGACAATTATGGCTGGAAGTGGCAAGCAAATGTATTAATTTATTTAATTACTGAAAGTATGTTGTAAAGAGATTCAGATGGAGCAACTTTTTTTGCTATTTCTTAAGTGCATGAATGTTTTATTTCTGAGGCTGTCTTGGAGTTTTCAAAGCAATAGAACACGTTTGGCTTTTAGGAACTTGGCCTATGGAAGCCCTTTAACTATTTGTGCATGAAAAGTAGTGGAGGCGAGCTAACGAAGGTTCAAGGATGCTGGGTGGGCCAGTGAACTGAGGGACTTTCCAGAATACTTTGCAGATTTCATTGAGTGATTTTGACTTGCAAGGTGATTTGCATTCTTAATTCTTTTTTTGTATTTTTGTATTTGTGTGTGTGTGTGCCCATGCCTGGAAGTCATGGCAGCTTCTGCTGACTCCTATGAAGGAAGTTCAGAGAATTGGCTTGATAGCCTGCCCTTGCCTCCCAGCCCTGGTATCCTTTGGAGGTCTCCCTTCCAAATACTTGCCAGGGTTGGCCCTGCTTAACTTCTGAGATCTGATGAGATCAGGCTTGCCTGGGCTATCCAGGTCAGGGCAGTGTTTTGCAATTTTGATTGCACTTGAAAGCCAGTTTGGTATAGTGGTTAAGTGCACGGACTCTGATCTGGGAGAACCGGGTTTGATTCCCCACTCCTCCACTTGCAGTTGCTGGATGACCTTGGGCAAGCCATAGTTCTGTCAGAGCAGTTCTGGAAAGAGTTCTCTCAGCCCCACCTACCTCACAGGGTGTCTGTAGTGTGGAGGAGAAGAGAAAGGAGTTTGTAAGCCGCTCTGAGACTCCAAGTGAAGGGCGAGGTATAAATCCAATCTCTTCTCTTCTTCTCTTCTTGTTCTCCCAGAATGCCTGTGAGGTAAATCCCTATTATTCTGGGATTATAGGTGAAAGAGGACTTGGAGTGAAATCCTAACTGGGTCTACTCAGAATGCTACTCTGGTCTATTCAGTGGGGCTTGCTCCCAGGAAAGTGTTTTTAGGATTGCACTGTTGGGAATCTGTCTGAAAATAGATTTATCAGGTGCCCCACAGAGACTGTGTCATGGGGAGAACCCAAATCCACATCTTCCAGGTTCAAGTCCACTCATTCCTGTATGTTGTTGAGGATTTAATCTGTCTTCTTCCTTGCAGACCCCTTGTTTGTTAACAATAGTTTGCAAATTTTTATTTCCATACTCTGAAAAGGCACCTGCTGATTTATGCAGATTTCAAAGCAGAAGAACAAAATAAGCTGCTGCTGCTGCTTCTGGTCACTCAGCAACCCCACTGAACAGGGAGGCATATAAAAGCATCGGACATTGTTAAAACTGGGCAAATTTAGCATATAAAAATGAGGTGGATTCTAATTATTTTTTCCACATCTTTTCAGCTATTTTGGCAACTGCCCAAGGCTTGCAAGCTTTGATCTTATTTAGTGATTCTTAAATGCTGTATCAGATGTGCCAAAACTGCTTAAAGTGGGTGAGATTAAGCACTGTGCAGAGATGAGCAGAGTAATCCTAAACAGCCGATTGAGTTTGAAGATTGTAACTCTGTATTGTAACATCACTATCCTATGCATATCTACTAAGAAATAAGTCCCACTGTGTTCAGTGATGCTTGCTTCCAAGTGAGTGTGCATCAGATTGCGCCCTTAGTTTCTAGATTAATAGCTGGTGCCAGTTGGTGGACCCATCTCAGACAAATCCATTGGCAAATCCAGAGCTAGTTTGATGTAACAGTTAAGAATCTGGGAGAACCGGGTTTGATTCCCTACTCCTCCACATGTCACTGGGTGACCTTGGGCAAGCCACAGCTCTCTCAGAGCTGTTCTCTCAAGAGCAGTTCTCAGTCAGAGCTCTCTCAGCCCCACCTACCTCACAGGGTGTCTGTTGTGGGGAGAGGAAGGGAAGGTGATTGTAAGCCACTTTGAGACTCCAAATGAAGGGGGGGGTATAAATCCAACTCCAACTCCTCCTTCTTCAAACTATTTGTGAATCACATATTTACCGTATCTTCATACTATATTCACATTTTCAACTCTTGAGTTTTATGAATCTTCAAGAAGATGTTTGTTGGATGTCTTCACCAAATGCTGTATATGCAAAAGAACAATGGTTCACTGACTCATGTTAAGAGTGTGTAGCTTGAATGGATTCAAGAACAAATACAACTGTGATTGATCAATGATATGAACATGTTAAGTATTTCTCGTATATATTCATTTTTGATTTTTTAAAAATGCTGCCTCTCTGCCCAGATAGGGTCCCCAAAATGGTGAACATCAAAACATTTCAATTTTAAAACAGTTAAGACATTATTTAGCATGTATGCTGGATTACAGGCTCCAAGCCTGCATACAGTAATTTAAGAATAAGATCAATAATTCTTACATCTGGATGAGTATGCATTGAACTGGCATATTCTGTAAATGTTAAATTAAAAAATTGGAAACTTGGGTCACTTCAGTATGTATACTCAACATGAAATGGGACACCGGTGCTTAAAGCTGTTTTATTTTTGGGTCCATCATCTCTGCACCCATATCCTTTGGAACATTCAGCTCTTCCAAAGATTATTCTCAACATTCACTAGATTGAAGTAAATTTTATGTTCAGTTCCACTATTCTCACTGAAGCAATTTATAGTTGATCAGACTTGCGTGCATTGCACATATGTATAAGAGTAAATAAACATGCATCCATATTTTTCTGGCTGGTAAAAAGGAAATAAGAGTCATCTAGTTTTGTAATTTTTAGGAAGCCAATCTACCCAATGATCTCCGACATTAAAATATGACACTTAGTGGTTGGATCCTACCAGCTTTTCCTCTCTGTCTCCTCCAATCCCCCTCCTTATTGTATCCTCCATCCCATGTAGCTTTTGTCCATCTGGGTCCCAGCACCCAAAACATACCTTTTTGGTTGTTCTCCCCCTTTTGACAATAGGAAAAGCGGTTAGGATATGGCCTATGAATCCCACCTGCCAAGTGATGAGTCTTGCTCTCAGGAGAAAGAGTTTTGCTCAAAAAAGGAAGGAGACTTCTATCACCTGCCTCTCCACAGAAGGGAGTTGCTGGATCCTGCCCCATGTAGGTACCTTCATTCTCTTCCTTCAAAAAGATAAGTTCCAGAAGCTAGAATGCAACAATGGTCATTGTACTGAAAGATACTGAGAGTTTTCTCTGCAAAAGTTAAGCTCTTCTTAGGGCTGCCAGGCCTCCTGCTATGCTTCCAAGTTGTGGTGGGAGAAAATATTTGTTAAATGGCAGTGTTAGCTGTATTGTTACATCAATTATGAGAAAAACCATAGAGTTTCCAGAGATTCCTAGAGCTATCCTATATAACTTCCAGGTTTTTCCCAGGAATTGTATAGCAATGCAGCCAACATCACACACCCCCGTGTCCCCACCCCAAACCCTTCTAACTATTGCAAGGTAACTCTAGCTTCTTCTCATTCTGATCCTAAGCAAGTTTGTTCAAAAGCAAGTCCGGTTAATGTCAGCAGAGCTCTTACTTCCATGTATATATGTTTACCTAGTGAGCTTGAGTGTGGAATTACATGAAATATAAAACTAACATGAGCTGATGTGACAGGGTATAGGATTTGGAGGGAGACTTGTGAGAGAATCCCTATTTCCATGAATTCTTCCTTGAAAATCCCTCCCACGTTTCTGCATTACTGCTTAGGAAATATGTCTTTGACTGTTCAACATGTAGCTTCATCCTAGTAAGATTATTTCTGGACTGTGCGTGTAGTCTCTTTCAGATCAATAGAGAGTGATTTTGTAGTCTGTTTGATGCAGTTTGCTTCTGTCTAAAGACCAAAGCACGAGATATGAATATCTATAATTTTGCATATTCATATCTAGTGTGGGTGCACGCACACACATTTGATATTTGTTCTTACAAACGAGCGTATTGAAAAGAAACAACAGAAAAAAGATCTGTTAAAGCATAAGCCCAATATAACTTTGCAGGATGAGTGGCAGTTTAATTTAGGCTGCGATCATATGTGCCTTTAGATCCAACATAGCTGCAAATACCTGACAGATCTAATCAGACAGCAACATCTGGGAAACATCCTGCAGTTATCGGCAACCTGTGCTGCTCCGCCACAGAAGTGGAGTTAAAAGACTCTGGGGAAAGTCTGGCTCTAACTGGTTCCAACTGGCCATGGATGGACTTTCCCCTGTCTGATTGCTCAGGCACACTCTCCTGTCATTTGGATGGTCTGATCATTCCATCCTGACTCGGTGTCGGTTTTTCCCCCCCTTTTGCATCATGCACATAATCACATACTCCATGGGGAGCCCTCAGTGCAGAGGTGTGATTCCTCATTTATGCACATGGGAAACAAACTGCAAAAAAAGGACTCACCTGCGGTGGCGTCTGATCACACAGTGACAGGCTGAGCCCACGGTACAAAGGGATATGTGATCTCACAACTGTGTGTCAAATTTCTCTGGAGGAAATAGCCTCACTTCCTCTCTGTTCCAACTGGCATGTGTGACCGCAACTTTACGTAGTCAAATTTATATCCCTTTCCCCCCACCCCCACAGTGGTCCCATGGCAGGTTAAAAAAGAGGGCAACCTTGATTCCTGACTTTTGCATTACAATAGGTCATCGGTGAATCATCTTGATAGACTGAAGGTTGCATCTGATTGATTTAGACAACAGTAATGGTGGTTGGCTGATTGCAGCCTACCGTATCTTGTTTTAGAACTTTCTCCGTACATCCTTAGTGTGCCATAAAGCATTGTGGGCAATGGTGGGCCAGTCAGTTCCTTGCCACTCAAGGTATCATAGGCTGCAGTCACATACACTAAATAATCCACTTTCAATCCACTTTCCAACTGGATTTTTACTGTGTGAACTGGCAAAATCCAATTCAAAAGTGCATTGAAAGTGGATTATTTAGAGAGAGAGAGAGAGAGAGAGAGAGAGAGAGAGAGAGAGAGAGAGAGAGAGAGAGAGAGATGTGTCCACAGCCATATCCTTATTCTATTTCCCAGACTTTTTTTTTTGTGCGGATACCTATTCCCACCAACAGGGGCCTCACTCTCCCCCAACAGCTTTTCCTACATAGTCAGTAGACTTCCTGGGTTTGTAGAAAAATCCAAAACGTGAGGAAATCCCTTCAGGGACGGTTGAATTCCCCCAAAACCTTTTGAAATGGCCTCTGCAGGGACCTCACTCCAGGCATCAACGGTGAGAGATTAGAACATGGGTGGGAGAGGTGGGGAGGCTTCTGACTGGCTCTGTCAGTAAAGGGTGGGGGAAGGGCCCTTTCTTTCCAGGCCTCTTTCGGCCTTGGAGGGAGGGGAGGAGGGAGGGAGCCTTGGGGCCAGGCTGGGGGATTCCTAGAGGTTTTGGGGTGAAGTGTATGGAGGGCAGGATTTGGGGAAGGGAGAGGCCTCAGCTGGGTATCCTGCCACAGAATTCACCCTCCAAAGAAGCCATTTTCTCCAGGGAGACAGATCTCTGTTGTTCACAGATCTCTGGAGTTCACTCTCCAGGCCCCACTTGGAGGTTGCCAAACCTAGGCCTGGTGGGTTGCCAGGCTCCCCCACGGGCACTGACAGGGGATGGGGGTAGTGGGGTTGCCAGCTCCAGGTCTGGAAACTCCTGGAGATTTGGGGATGGAGCCTGGGGAGGACAGGGACCTCAGTGGGATATAGTGCCCTAGAGTCCACTCTCCAAAGCATCCATTTTCTCCAGGGGAAGAAGTCTCAGTAGTCTGGAGCTGAGCAGTAATTCCAGGGGATCCCCAGATCCCACCTGGAGGCTGGCATCCCTAGGCAGCACCCTCTGGGTGACTTGATACCACCTAATTTGCATGACTCAACTTGGCCTGGCTGCTTGCTGCTGTTCAGCAGCCACCCTATGGAAGCCAGCAGTGGTGCAGCAGTTAGAGCTTCAGAGTAGGGTCTGCAAGACCCAGGTTCAGATCCCCATATTGCGGTGGAAGCTGATTGGGTGGTTTTGGACCAGTCATATACTTTCAGCCTAACCAACCTCACAGGGTTGTTGTGCAGATAAAAAGGAGGTGAGAAAAATGTAAGCTGCTTTGGTCCCCACTGTGGAGAAAGACTATAATTTTACTTGGTAGAAGCTGTGGGGGAGGGGGTGGAGACGAAAAGCTGAAGACAGATAAAGGCAGATAAAGGTTAAGTTGGCTGTTGGGTGGGAAGGAAATAGGGTTGCCAACTCTGGATTGGGAAACTCCTGGACATTTAAGGGGTGGATCCTGGGGATGGTGGGGTTTGAGGAGGGGAGGAACTTCAGACCGGTATAATGCCATAGACTCCACCCTCCAAACCAGCCGTTTCCTCCATGAGAACTACCATTGCCAGCCTCTAGGTGAGGGCTGGAGATCACCCAGAATTACAACTGTTGTCTGGGTGACAGAGATCAGTTCCCCTGGATAAAATGGCTGCTTTGGAGGGTTGAGTCTATGGCTCCACCCCCAGAAGGGAGAAAGAGTGTGAGATAGATAAGGGTAGAGGGGAGGAAGCAAAGGTGTGAGGAATGGGATGACCATCCCGCAAGTTTCTTGCGGGTCTCCACTTGTATACTCTAATTCTCAACCTGGTCAGGATAATTATAATTAAATCCAGAGACTGGACTCATAAACGGACAAGACAGAACATTCTACAAACCTGAAAACCACCCCATGTTTGCAGAAAAATCTGAAACCTTTAAAAAAACAAACACTGGGAAGTTAAAAATCCCCAAAATTATAAAATGGGAGCCTGTAGCTATAAGAAGCAGATGCCCTCAGTGGCTGTTGACAGACACCCACAACACTTATGCCAGCATCCCAGGCTTAGTTTCTGTTAGCAAAAGGGAAGGGAGGGGACAGGGCTCTTTCCAGGGCTGTTTTGGCCTTTGAGGGAGGAGTCATCAGAGCCAGGCTGGTGGCAACGACTAAACAACTTGCTACCACTTGACTTGCATGAGTCATCTAGGCCTGGTTGCTTGCTACTGTTCAACAATATCCACCCTGTGAAAGCCAGTGTGATGTAGCAGTTATAGCTTCAAACTAGGGTCTGGAAGACCCAGGATCAAATCACCAGTCTGCCATGGAAGCTCACTAGGTGACCTTGGACCAGTCAAATACATTCAGCCTAATCTACCTCACAGGGTTGTTATGAGGACAAAAAAGGAGGAGAGGAGAATGATGTAAGCTGCTTTGGTCCCCACTATGGAGACAGGTAGACTATAAATTAAGTCAATAAATAAAGATGGAGACAGATAAAAGATAAGTTGATGAATGGCTGACAAGGTGAAAATGAGGCAGGGAAAGGGGAGAGGATATGAGGGGTTCCCAGGAGCAGGGAAATAGGGAATAATGCATGGAAAGAGATACAGGGGAAATTGAGGTTTCCCCCTGCAAGTCCTTCCTGCTATGCAAGTAGACCTGACCCAGTGGCTAGCCCCACACAACTGGGCCATAGTTTTCCCAGGTAGAAACTGTTGCGAGGGAAGGAAAGTGGAAGATGGGGAGGGGATAAAGGTAGGTTGGGTGTTGAATAGGAAGGAGAGAAGGAAGCAAGGAAAGGGAGAGGCTATGGGAGATTTAAGAACATAAGAGAAGCCAATGTTGGTTCAGGCCAATGGCCCATCCAGTCCAACACTCTGTCACACAGTGGCCAAAAATACCAGGTGCCATCAGGAGGTCCACCAGTGGGGCCAGGACACTAGAAGCCCTCCCACTGTTGACCCCCCCCCAAGCACCAAGAATACAGAGCATTCCTTAGCCCAGAGTCCCTATCTATACCTTGTGGCTAATAGCCACTGATGGACCTCTCCTCCATATGCTTATCTAATTCCCTCTTGAAGCTGTCCATGCTTGTAACCACCACCACCTCCTGTGGCAGTGAATTCCATGTGTTAATCACTCTTTGGGTGAAGTACTTCCTTTTATCCATTCTAACCCAAATGCTCAGCAATTTCATTGAGTGCCCACAAGCTCTTGTATTGTGAGAAAGGGAGAAAAGTACCTCTTTCTCTACCTGTTCTATTCCATGCATAATCTTATAAACCTCAATCATATCACCCCTCAGCCGTCGTTTCTCCAAGCTAAAGACCCCCAAGTGTTTTAATCTTTCTTCATATAGAAAGTTTTCTAATCCTTTTATCATTCTAGTTGCCCTCTTCTGCACTTTTCCCATAATATCCTTTTTAAGGTGTGGTGACCAGAACTGTACACAGTACTCCAAATAAGGTCACACCATTGATTTATATAGGGGCATTATGATATTGGCTGATCTGTTTTCAGTACCCTACCTAACAATCCCCAGCATAGCATTGGTCTTTTTTATTGCAGTCGCACACTATCTCGACATTTTCATTGAGTTATCTACTATGACTCCAAGATCTCTCTCTTGGTCAGTCTCTGCCAGTTCGGACCCTATCAACATGTATTTATAGTTAGGATTTTTGGCTCCAATGTGCATCACCTTGCACTTGGCCACATTGAACCCCATTTGCCACATTGATGCCCACTCGCCCATCCTCAACAGATCCCTTTGGAGTGCCTCACAATCCTCCCTGGTTTTCACCACCCTGAACAACTTTGTGTCATCCACAAATTTAGCCACTTCACTGCTTACTCTCAACTCCAAATCGTTAAAGAACAAGTTAAAAAGCAGTGGACCGAGTACTGATCCCCGCAGTACCCAGACCCCACTGCTTACCTTTCAAGGAAGGGAAAGAGAAAATAGGGCAGAAGGGGAAAACGAGATAACCCCTGCAAGTCTTTGTGAATCTTCCGCTTGTCTTATAAAGTAGTGGTGAGGATAAAACAAGGATGGGGAGGCAGGTGCACACTGCCCTGAGCATCGTGGATGAAGCTTTTTTCTTGTGTAGTAGAAAGTAGCTTCTTTAATGGTCCATTATTTGTGTTAATTCACTGCATCCCCTTGTGACTCTCTGCAGCCCATCTCTAGGGCCAGTGTGATACAGTGGCTGGAGCACTGGTCTGGGGCAGCCCATATTCAAGTTTATTGTGAAATTCACTGTGTGTTCTTGGGCTGTCATTCTCTCTCAGCCTGACCTTCTTCACAGGTTGTTGTGAGGATAAAATGATAAGAGGGGAGAATCATGTATGTTGTCTCGAGCTCCTTGGAGGAAAGGTAGAATGGAAATGTACCAAATAAATTTTTTAAGATCCCCTCAGCATTGGTAATGAGAAGGCAACATTACTCCAAAAGCGTAGTAGAAGTATTTACAATCAGAAAGCATCATGGTCCTGTTCATCGTGAAAGATCTCTACTCATGACTTAAAGATAGAATCATAGAATCAGAGTTGGAAGGGATCTTCAGGGTCATCCAGTCATCTAGTCATGATCATCAATAGAAGTTCAGTGTTAGAATCTTAAACAGAGAGATTAAAATTTGGTATACTTATTTTTATATGTATCTGTCATTAAACAACTTTTGCCTTCGATTAAACTGTGACAGTATGAAAATAGAGCCGTAATCAGTCTAAGGCAGTTGAAAATATAAACACGGAGGATACAACAGAAAGTGAAACTTCCTATTATTGTGAAAAATAACATGTTTTTAAGTGACATGATTTCCCCAACAAAAGACCCTCTGATTTGCGTGAGTCACATTCAGCCACAAGAGGTATAAATTTCTTTTTTTCCTTTAGTGTTTAGAACTTTATTGAGTTTTGTTTGACACCACAGATGACAGTAAAAGTGATTAATTGCCGCTCATAATTGGAGTTTCATTCCAGTGGTTATTGCTTGTCAGTATCAATTAATAGCTCCACGAAAACCTCATTCATTTCACAATATTAAAGAATGATGGCTTGTGGGAATTATGCTAAACTAGCATTTTCAATTAGGTTTTGGATTTTATAGTGTAATGAATAATAGTTTACTGTTTTATAATAGTTAGCAGTGATGGGTTATTGTCATATTGTAATCACCCTAATCACGTATATATGTTTCTTGGCAAAAATGCCATTATTGAGGCATCATATTAAAAAACAGCAGCTATTGTATGTAATTTGTTGCTTTTAAAATAAAGCTTCTTTTGGGTACATACGAGAGAGATTTTGGCTATCTCAGTTACAGAGCTTTGTTTCAGCAATTAGGGAATGAGTACTGTTTTGAGATAATGAAACAGAACCTGTCTAATGGGGGGGAAATGTTTCATAACGTCTTCTAGGTACAGATTGGGGTTCGCTGTGTAAAAAACGATATTGTCACCTTTTAAAATGTCAGAACCATGAAGTCTTTTCCAGTGCAATTCTAAGCAAAGTTACACCCTTCTAAACCCATTGACTTCATTGGATTCGGAAGACTGTAACTCTGTTTAGGATGGCACTGCCAGATTGCTACGGATAGAGGCTCATTGCCTTTCATACTCTTAATCTGGAGTAAAGGGTAGATAGAGAACTGTAGTATGGTTAATAAGGCCAGATTAATTTACTGTGAGTTGTTCCTGGATAATGTCTTCCCCAGGGACTCATTCGTTTGTTGCTATGCTACTTCTCTTCCCCACCTCCTTGTGCTCCAAGGGACCCTCCTAGCGGCTGGCTTCAGTGTCTCATGGGTACTTATTTTTGGCAACATTCATGCATATTTTCTTCTGCTGCATTTCCTTGCCCAAGCTCATAAAAGATGGGGATCTATTGTTGATAAAAGCCAAGTATTGGAAAGGTGGAGTCTGGGATCTGTACCCTGTTCTAGCATGAAAGTGAATGGGAGAACTTAGAGTTTCAAGCTAGAATTAGATAAAAATGGGGACCAGCCTGATGAAATGTGCTGGAATTCTATTGCCAGTGCTGCATCTACTGGTTTACATGGAACATTTCTGGTGTAGGTCTGACCACAACACATGCAGAGATCTACTGGGAGCAGATGTTTGCATCCAGCAGTTCTGTCTGCAGGATGTGACCTGTCCTCTGATCCTGTAGAAGTTTTCATATATCCTCAAGTTCATATATTAAACTTGTGCCCACAAGGGCTTACACTTCTCAATTAAAAAGCTGTAGGTGGTCATAACTCTGATAAGAGTTCATCTGGTAAACTTTTGCATATCCTAGAAATGTCTTGATGTGAGAACATTTTAGATATCCTCTTCGAGCATTCAAATGAGTCAAAGCATTTGAGCCATTGTTTTCATGAGATGGTGGATTCCACTTGTATCTCAGGAGTAGCTACTATGAAACATTGAGTTGGATCTACATTAGCAATTTAAATCAGTTCCCCCTTCCTGCTCCAGAACCCCCCACCCCCGTCTCCCTCAGAAGCAGCATTTTGTGGAGATCAGTGGGCTGTACTGGGAGAAGGGAAGGCAGGAAAGTCCCATTCTGCCCCTGGAAAATGTAGCCTGGATCCAACCCGTTAGATATAATGATATCACTAAGTATTTCATTTATTATATTGCATTCATTCCCACACTTTTTGATACGATTGCCCATCATTATACTACCTGTACATCAGCAAAAGTTACTGTTTCTCATTATTTATTGTCTCGATTTCTGTCAACAGCTCCAGGGGAAAAAATTCTTGAGGTGGAGGGGTCAGCAGGTCAGCTATATTTTTGTGCTAGATGATGCAAACTATCCATGCCTCAGTAACTTTTTGAGTGACAGTTGTTTGTTAGGAGACAGTGAGGGGTTTTGGTTTGTTTGTTTTTAAAAAAAAAATCAGTATCAACTGAATTGTTTTTCTATTTCTTACTGTTCTCAGCTTTGAGAACAAACACAGAGGTAGCCATTTGTAATGCTGCAGGATTAGTGGGAAAGTTGGGCTTTGAAGAAGCTCTGGCTGATTGTTTTAGCATGTTGCTAAACCTTCGTACCATCTGGCCCGTGATCCAAAGGGGCATGTACTTGTGAGTCCATATGTTCACCTGAAAGAAATCTGTTGCAATTTCCTGATGAAAAGCTGCCCCTGTAGAAGTCACAGATTTTCTTTAACTCTTCAAGGAAAAGGAGGCAGTTTTAGGACTGAGTACAAGAACTTTGCAGAAGGAGAGTGATAGGGCTGTGCCCAGGAACTTCGCATTCCGCTGGTTTTGATCACTCAACATTTCCTTCAGACTGTTTTATTTTGTGATAGCATGTGTTTGGAGTCATTGCATCCAAAAGATGCTTGTACTGGTTTCAGCAGAAATCAAAAACCACCAGTTTCAACAGAAATCAATTATTCTTAAACCTGCCACCTAAAAAGGATAATTTTTTCAGAGCCTGTTTCCCACACCCAGTGGATCCCCCCCTTCCAAAATTTCATGCCTGCGAGCAATGCTCCCTCTAAGCTGTGGGGCCTTGTGAGTAGAAATTCTACTTTATGAGATACTGGCATTAAAGTTGTGAGTGCGTGATTTGGCTCCTGCATAAATTGGTTTGCTCTGGAGCTTCCTGAGCTAAGACAAAAATCTGTGAGCCGGAGGCTAAAAAACTGTGAGCTAGCTGACACTAACTCAGCTTAGAGGGAACATTGCCTGTGAGAGCTCCCGTCCGCAATTCTGGAGGCAGTGAAAATTCCAACTGGCACAATATGATGTGAGGGGGGAAATGCTTCAAATAGCCAAGCACTCAAAATAAGGAGGTTTGCTTCCCTTAACCTACTAAACCGACCAATTTCATGTCTAATCAAATTCCCCAGGAGTGCATTCAGGCAAAAAGAAAGCTCCTCTCAGAGGGAGGGAGAAGAGGAGAGAGAGAGAGATGTTTCCTCTCTCTCATCTCACTCTCTATGTGAGAGGAACTTGGGGGGGGAATGCCTGTTAATTTACTGTTGACGTAGTGATACTCACTTAGTGGCAAGCTTGCTCTCACCTGAACTGCTGTGCCTCATAAGAACGTAAGAGAAGCCAATGTTGAATCAGGCTAATGGCCCATCTAGTCCAACACTCTGTCACACAGCGACCAAAATATACCAGGTGCCATCAGGAAGTCCAGCAGTGGGGCCAGGACACTAGAAGCCCTCCCACTGCTGCCCCCTCCAGCACCAAGAATAGAGTGCATCACCTGCCCCAGACTGAGAGTTCCCATCTATACCCTGTGGCTAATAGCCACTGATGGACTTCTGCTCCATATGTTTATCTAATTCTCTCTTGAAACTGTCCATGCTTGTAGCTGCCACCACCTCCTGTGGCAGTGAATTCCATATGTTAATCACTCTTTGGGTGAAGAAGTATTTCCTTTTATCTGTTCTAACCCGACTGCTCAGCAATTTCATGGAGTGCCCACGAGTTCTTGTATTGTGAGAAAAGGAGAAAAGTACTTCTTTCTCAACCTGCTCAATCCCATTCATAATCTTATAAACCTCGATCATGCTGAGGAGAGAGTGAGAAGGCTGAGAGGGAAGCCCTTCCCCTCACTCTAGATATACAAGGGCTTACTAAGGTTCAGACACAGTGGGGAGAGACAACCCTATAAGCTCAGAGTACTCTGTTAATTTAAACAGGTGTAATTTTATATTTAATATCTTAGTTATGTGTGTGCTTGGTGGGGTGATGAAGCAGGCATACAGTAGTCATGAGGCTTTTCTGGTTGGTGGCAAGTGTGAATGTGTATCCCTGTGAGCCATTGGGTGAGTACCACAGTGTTAAAGGATGGAAGCCAGTGCCCTAGGCCAACTGCCACAGGGATGGGAGAAAAGATCCCTCTCAGCTGAGTTAGTGTGAGCTAGCTCACAGTTTTTTAGCCTCCGGCTCACACATTTTTGTCTTAGCTCAGGAAGGAGGGCTCCAGAGCAAACTAATTTATGCAGGAGCCAAATCACTTGCTCACAACTTTAATGCCAGTAGCTCACAAAGTTGAATTTTTGCTCACAAGACTCCACAGCTTAGAGGGAGCACTGCCATTGCTTTGGAGACCTGACTATAAGCAGCTTTTTCACCTTACAAAGGATAAGAGTAAAGTCTTTGCCTCTTTGTTTGAAGATGCAAAATATTGGGCCTAGGTGGGGATTTGGTCAAGGCTGAAATATCTTCCTCAATCCTCCTTCCAGCTTTCTCCCAACAAAACCTTTTCTCCTTAGCTGGGATGCATCTGGCAAGCCACACCCCCTGCTCATATCAAGGGGCCTTCCCTCGTGCTATTTGTGTGCAGGTTCCAAGCTGCTGAACCAACTAGCAATGTTTTTGGAGGAAATTATGGTTATAGAAACACCACCCATGGCAATGTTATGTGGCACGAACAAAGGCCAAATGTTCTGGTTGGATAGTGTGCATGTCAGACAAATATCTGGTGTGTCATTGTCTCTCTTTGTTGTCCATGCCCTAACCATCACAGTCCCTCGCAGAACAAAGAAATTGAAAGACAGCATATGAAAATGGATACTATAAGCAGTGTGCACCTATGGGCATCATGGCATCGCCAAAAAATTGGCCCAGTCTGGCCCAGTCAATTCAAATCTGAACGTTGGTGGAAATTTCATTTGGATTAGTTACCCTTCTAAAGTTAGCAAACAGGATGTTTTCAGACCTGAATTGACTGGTTATTTTCTAAACACATATGGTGTTTAGAAACTGGTGCTAATGTGTGTCTGCAATTTTTTTTGTAGGTTCCAATCTATAGCAACATGCAGGTTGGTGGGCAAAGTGTATTACACAAGAACACAAGAAGCTGCCCTATACTGAGACCCTTGGTCCATTAAAGACAGTGTTGTCTACTCAGACTAGCAGCTGCTGTCCAGGGTCTCTGGCAGAGGTCCTTGACATCAGCAGTGCCAACTCCTTTACCTGGAGACTGGGGCAAGTGATGCTCTGTATTCTTGGTGCTGGGGAGGGCAACAGTGGGAGGGCTTCTAGTGTCCTGGCCTCACTGCTGGACCTCCTGATGGCACCTGGTATCTTTGGCCACTGTGTGACAGAGTGTTGGAGTAGATGGGCCATTGGCCTGATCCAGCATAGGCTTCTCTTATGACTCCGGAGATTGAACCAGGGACCTTCTGAATAGGGTTGCCAGGTCCCTTTATTACCGTGGTGGGGGGATTTGGGGGCATTCCAGGGGTGGGCGGGGACATCGCACAATGCACTGACATCCTGTGGAAGAGACATCATTGTGTTGGCGATGTTGGGGGTGATGCTCTGCTTTTGGGGCAAAACTTTATGGTAAAATTGGCAACAAACTATAGAGTTCTGCCCCAAAAGCAGAGCGCCGCCACACAATGTCCCCAATATGACGATGTCACTTTCATGGGATATCAGCATGTCAGGGATGTTGCATGGGGACACCGCTGGTTGGTCCCCAGCTGGCCCATGGTGGGAAGGAGTGCGCCAAAGTGGGGGATCCCCTGCCTGGACCTGGGGAATGGTGAGTCCTACTTCTGCATACCAAGTAGATGCTCACCCACTGAGCCATGGCCTCTCCCCATTAGGAGAAGTTGTATTTCGTTTTCTGTACTACAGAATAAAACTAAAGTTTAATATACAATTGGGAGGAGGGTAGACAGAGAAATTTATCTGTCTGCCGGCTCCATTTCAATTTCCAGGTACAGCTTGAGTTTCTAGAACTAGTCCCTTGAAACCACTGTCCTTCGAAATATGACAGCTATTTTCTGAGTGTTAAGAAAAAAGTAAATTGCTTGTCATTAGGGACTTCACTGCTTTGCTCCTGAGGGAAGAATATGGCTCTCTCTACTTCTTTGTTGTCTCTTCTACCATCTTCTGCTGCTGCTGCTGCTTCTGAAGAAGGAGATCTGTTAAGAATAAGGAAGTGTTTTATCAGCTTTCTGCCAAATTCGTATGCCTCTCCTAACAGTAGATCGCCAAGTAGCAGGGAGTAAATAGCCCAGGCTGCCAATTCTGGCTTAGGAAATTCCTGAAGATTTGGGAGCAGTGACTGGGAACGGCAGATTTTCAAAAGAGGAAGGACCTTAGTAGGGATGTGATCCCATTGAGTCCAAACCTGCCAGGTCCTCTAGGGGAACTGTATTTGTACTCTGGAGATCAGTTGTAATTCTGTGAGAACTCCAAGCCTCACTTGGAGGTAGGGTTGCGAGGTCCACTTACCTGGCTAGCGGGAGGCTCCCGAAATCCTTCTGGGAGACCAGAAGTGCAGGCCATGACATGATGGTATCACCCAGAAGTGACATCTATCATGTTGGGAGTGAGGCTCTGGGTTTTGGGCAAAACTCCATGGTAAATTTGGCTTCAAACCATAGTGTTTTGCCCACAAATCAGAGTCCCCCACCACCATCCCCGGCATAATGATGCCACTACTGGGTGACATCATCACATTGGGAAGGTCAGCTGGGGGTGGGATTTCCCCCTGTCAGCCGGCTGGCTGGTGGCGGGCAAAAGCCCAGCAAAAGTGGGGGTTCCTTGCCTCCACTGGGGGACTGGGAACCCTACTTGGAATACTGGTAAAAGTTCTCTGTGCATTGGCCCTCAACTCCTATGCTGGCATGTGTGAGTGAGCACCTAGGCATGTGGGAGACACTTTGAACACAGTCTACTTTCTTAAAAAGGAAAAGAACTTTTATTCGCCACAGCTTGACAGTCTAGAGCACGCTTCACAGAGGTAAAGAATACCATAAACAAAGGGCCATTGCCAATCTAAGGAACAAAATCAAAACACATTCACAGTCTGACATTTGAGTCCCAGGCTTTACCTCAGTATCCATCCAGGAGGGGGATGGGAACAAGTGCCACGGCTCGATTGCATAGCTGGAGCAAACATTTGTGCTGGCGCTTGAATGCTGTTAGCAGGGTCTCCACATCTTTTAACCATACCTGCCCTACCTGGCTGGAAGTCCCTTACCCAATCCTGAGTTTAGAACTGATGCCCTCCTGGGCTCCTGACACTTCTTCCCCAATCAATGCGGAGTGCACATTTCACATGTTTTATAGCTCGGCTCATACTTTGTAATAGCCATCCATCTTGCTTCTTCCTGGCAGTTGGGCAAAAAGTTGTCTCCCTGCAAGAAATTCATCTCGGTTGAGCAATTGGAGCATTTTTATGGCCCTCTTTCCTGGTAAAGTACACTGTTCCCAGAGCTTTGGGGACCGCTGGGTGAGGTTCAAAGCACCTTACATCGCCTGGGCATGTTGGCGGGGGCTCACTGGCAGCACTGATATCCACAGCAACATGAGGATGTCTCTTGTGGCACAACCCAGAAGTGATATCTGTGCACTCCTGCAAAGCTCTAGTGTGTGTCCAAAACTCTAAGATTTAATCATAGAATTTTAGGTGAATGTTAGAGCATCACCCGACACAATGACGTTATGTCTGGGTCGTTGCAGAACAGATGTCACAGTGTTACTGGCAACACCATTCCCACCCCCATTTCTCCATGCTATTTTAAAGGGCGAGCCCAGCCTACCTAGTTGTTAGACCTCACATAATATTTCACTTGTCTTTGTTACTTGGTATGGTCCTTTTTTCTTAATCTGACCTTGCATTGTCTCCTAATGCAACTGTATTCCTTTCTTTTGTCATGGCAACGGTAGTTCTATCTCTCCCCACACACACATTTGTCCAACTCACTGTTCAAATACTGAGGAAATATAAGTGAATTTCCTTCAATGACAACTATGGGGAGTCCCTAACTTTAGGGAGTCAATCACTGTGCCAATTAAACCATAGGTTGACCATCTGGACACAGACACACACTCTGTGAGGGCCTATCAAGTGCTACCAGATGGGATTATGACTAAGTTCGCTTTCTGTTGGCAAACTTTTGGTTATCCTATAGCGTTCATGAAAACAAGAACACTGACAGTGCAATCTTAAACAGAATTATACCCATCTAAATCCATTGACTTTAATGGACTTAGAAGGGTATAATTCCATTTGGGATTGCACTGCCAGTCCCCTGACTATGTTTTTAGATGTTTAAAAACAATACCACAAAAGAGTCTTATGGGAGACTCAGAAATTCCATTTCTTCCAGCTTCTTGGCAGTTCATTCCTAGGCACATCAGAATGTCAATACCATCTAGCAGAGGAAACAAGAAACTTTCTGAAAGGAAACTTCCTTGATCCTTACTAGCACAAGCAACTTCTCCCCTAAAAAAAAAAAAAAAATCATGCTTTTCCCATGACAGCCTTCATACTGCATGATCCAAGTTGTGATGTATTTCTAACTCTCTTGAAAAGAGCAAACTGACAATCAGAACACCACCTTAATAGCCTTCAGTAAAAAGCATTGTGGGAAATGACTGATTGTTCACCAATGAATATCTGTTCCCATGGAATGGCTGTTGCTGTCAAGCTGATCTGTTGTGGGGAACGGAAGGATATAATAACACACAAAAATGTATTGCCAAAAACCTAATTACGATAAATTGTTGCTAATTGAAAGCAAACTATTATACACGAGCCTTCTACTTTAGATCTATTGATTGAATTTGCTTGTGATACCACAAAGAAAATGGTCCCCTGGTTCCAGTAATGCCCAAAATTGCAGGACTCTTGGAATGATTTATTATTTATTTACCTAGAAAACATATATGATGCCTCTCTAGAAGCCTGCTCAAGGTGACTAATAAAGTAGAATAATATAGTAGCATCATTAAAATGCAAACATAATAATGATACACCATAAAACCTAGCCCAGGAATAAAAAGAACATAAACCAACAACAGCTCAAATAGGGTTGCCAACCTCCAGGTGGCACCTGGAGATCTCCCGCTATTACAGTTGATCTCCAGACAACCAAGATCAGTTCCCCTGGAGAAAATGGCGCCTTTGGAGGGTGGACTCAATAGCATTAGACCCTCCTGAGTTCCCTCCCCTCCCAAAATCCCGCCCTTCCCAAGCTGAGCCCTTCAATTCTGTAAGTATTTCCCATCCCAGAGCTAGCAACCCTACCCAAATGATTTTCATAAAACAGTCCTCAGGCTAGAAACAGTAAAGTAAAGAAGAAGTAAATATAAAATAACAAAAGATGCCACTGCTCAGTTAAAAGCGTGGGGTAAAAGCAAATGTTTTGTTCTGGCTCTTAAAGGACAGTAAGGTAGGCACCAGAAGGAGTGCATTCCAAAGGCGAGGTGCCACCACTGGAAAAGCTGTGATTCTGTATTGTGCCCACATCAACTCTAGAGGCACCAGGGACAGAGGAATGAATCCCACCCATACCATACCACTTCACTGAGCAAAGTTTATTTGTTTGTATATTGAAATGTTTATGCCTCTCCTTTCCTTTTGGCTCAACTGTGAAGCCTTCCTCCAAGAAAGCGAAATACAGCACTGTCCCAGTCTGTCGAATTACAGTTCTTACCTTGTATCCAGTCGGCTTCCAAGTTTCCTGTAGCTCCTCCTTGTCAGCCAAGGCAAATGATTTTGGACTTGCTTGAAAGGCCAGAGACTGAGTTCCAACTGGCAGTTTGAAGTGGGAGCCAGTCATGGCAAAAAATGGCCGACTGATGCGGAAGCATACAAGGAGGAGGCGCGCAGGAGAGTTCAGACTGCTGGCCCAGAGGCATGGCTGTAAAAGGCTTTATCCTGGTAAATCAGCTGGATGCCTATGTGTGTATGAGCGCATATGCGCTCATGCACTCATACACACATAGGCATCCAGCTGATTTGGGGAGGATCCCATTGTGCTGGCACCACATTGGCTGGTAGAGCGGACCACAGCCAATCGTATCGCTGCTGCCTTATGCACAACGCGAGTTGCTCCCGGCTTTTCGGCTGAGCGCTCACACTTCCGGGAAGCGGGATGCAGCGGGATAAAGGCACTCTCTGGGATTTCCTACCACTTTCTTTTTTTATAGTATAACTCTCCTAAAAAGGAGAGAATTTTATTTTTTTTAATAAGAAAAGGGTAGGGTATACAGATGGAGAAAGAAAAAGATGGAGTGATGTTTTTTCTGTTAAAAAAAGGTTAGTTTTAGTTAGTATTCAATACCGTTTTTGGCATCCATCACGGTTAGAAGATCTTCTTTTTAACTTTGCAAAGTCCAAAAAAAACTCTGTTAGTAAAGTTAGTAAAGTCCATTGGGGTTAGTTATTAAACAGCTCCTTTCAGATGTTCCATGAACCGTTACTTCTCCGGGTGTCTTCTTTTTAAATCTCTCCAATTATAGATTGAGTCCTTTTTGACCTTAATGCCTTCCGTTCCGTCACCTCCTTCCCCTGGGCTGCTGTCTTCTTCACTACTTGCCTTAGTCCAAATTTTGAGTGCTGCGTCCTCCTCCATGCTGGCGTGTCTCTTCAGAAGTTTTTGTGTTTTAAAGATGGAGTCCATCTTCTCTCTTTTCTCTTTTTCTTTATACTTCTGGCCTTCAATTTTCACGGGCTCCATAAACACTACGCATGTAATTAGATCTCTAGTATGTTGGCTGCTATGCTCAACAACCCCTTCTACTGGCAGATTATTTTTCTTCATAAAAGCGGAATAGACTTTGAGAG
Organism: Gekko gecko; assembly: GCA_029375565.1. Classification (NCBI taxonomy): domain Eukaryota; kingdom Metazoa; phylum Chordata; class Lepidosauria; order Squamata; family Gekkonidae; genus Gekko; species Gekko gecko. The sequence goes on along the minus strand of JAPDNY010000003.1, from coordinate 36,172,435 downwards.
CCATATCCACCTCTTCTTTTAATTCTTTCGCTTCATTGCCAGTTAGGGGTGCCAAGACATTCGTCAAGGTAAATCCGAGATCTTCTTTCTCTTCTTCTTTTACGCCCTGAAAACTTAGAGTCAGATTAGATTTCTGTGCGATTTCCGCTATCTTCCTTGTTGTTTCCGACATTTGTTTCTGTCGCCTGATGAGAACACTTTCCACTTTAAGCAAAGTTTCGTTGATTTTCTGCATTTGCTCCAGCAGGGGGCACAGTATCCCATTTTCCTGTTGATTGACAGCAAGCTCGGGGGGGGGGGCTACCCAGACCGGAAGTCCCTCCCCTCTTCTCTTCCGGTTTCTGCAGGACCTTTTCCAGCGTCGACATTTTCTTTTTTTTTTTGTTTACTTTTTCAAAGTTCGTGCCGCATCCCCCAGGAAGCTAATAAGGTCGTAATCTTCCGTAAAACCCCAACGGTACTTTCACCAACACTTTTTTCTCTCTACCCCCCTTCGCGCTTCCTTTATAGATCTCACTTCTCAAAAGGGGTGGGGACTCCTCCCTCCTCCCATACGTTCAAGTTCACGCTTCAAAATAGATCTTCAACTCACGATTCGATGCCAGTTCTTTTTATTTTCAATCGTAATGCTTTCTTCACTCCTGGAAGTCGGTGGCGCTAAGTCCCATTACGGGCACGACGCAGCGGGGCCGATTGGGGCGGGGAGAAAGCCTCAATTTCCCGGCTGTCTGCCGGCAAAGAGGCTACTCCCCAAGCGCCCCCGGTTCGGAGCCTTTGCCTAAGGCTCACTAGGGTCTTTCGCACATGTGAAGACCCCCCCTAACTGCGCGTGGGCTAACCACCTCCGGGAGCGTCCCGAAAGGTGGCCGCCATTTGCAACGCCGAAACCGAAAACGCTACCACTTTCAACAGATATCTTTTCATCCCGGGGTGAAGCAGAACAGCATGGGTTGCCTACGGGTGGGGAACGCCAGGCAGATGTGCCTGTGTGAACGCCCCCTTTAATCCGCTTGGGAAACGTGGCTGAAACGTGACTCTAGCGGGGCAAATTGCCAGTCTGAACACAGCCAGAGAGTATATAAAGCATGGCGCCTTATATATATAGAAAGAAAGCAAATGCAGAAGACCAGGAGTCAGAGACAAGCCAAAGCACATTGCTCCCAAACACAGTCTTAATTGCATTAAATAACTGTGCCTTTCTTGGTGTTTGCAAGCAGCTGGTCTCTGAAATCTCCAAAGGCTGCCTTTTCTAGCTTTTTCCTTCCTTCCATCTATAACTCTCATCTAAAAAGCAGAGGAATGCTCCTAGCAGCTTTATAAGCAGAAGATAATTGTTCTCTTTGCAGTACCCTCTCCAGCATCATAACATACATCAGTTGGTAATGGTTAATTACTCGATGCTCTTCCAGTTCAGTCTCCTGAGGAGTAAATTAAATTTCGTTTCCTTAACCTTGGGAGATTTTAGTGAATACAGAAAGCTTGGTCTGAGTGCCAGAAACAACAGTCTCTTACAGTAGGCAGGGTATCTTGGCTTTGACCTGGGTTGGAGTAGAATATGCACTACAGTCAACTACTGGTGTCTCTTTTCAGCCCAGCTGTTTACGTACAGCACCATTAACACACAATTTCACATGGCTGAATATAGTGGTGAAAAGTGCTGTCAAGTCTCAGCTGGCTTGTGGCCACCCTGCGGGGTTTTCAAGGCAAGAGATGAACAGAAGTAGTTTGTCATTACCTTCCTCTGCGCAGCAACCCTGGTATTCCTTGGTGGTCTCCCAGGGCCAACCCTGCTTTGCTTCCAAGATCTGACAAGATCACATTGGCCTGGGCCACCCTGAGAGATGATATGATAACCATCTTCAAGTACTTGAAGGGCTGTCATATAGAGGTGTTATGTTCTGACTCATGAATCAGTCCTATCTTTTCTTATGTTAAGCTTGAGTCAAAGAAGGGATTGTAAGAGTCAACATTCCCATTGGTTGTTTCTGTGAAACCTTTGTAAATAGCCAATAAGAACTGTATATACTTTTATGCAGGGAGCAGACCTCATTGGTCTTTATCCCTAGTTATGACTGGACGTTAACTAAAGTATGGGCGTGGCTTTGACAGCCTGGATTATTTAAAAAGGGAGCTGTGCTCCACTGTTTTGTGTGTGATGTCTAATGGACTTGTTTGCTGTTGAATAAAGCTGAAATCACTTGTTGAAATCACTACCTTGTTAAGGCTCATACTTAACAGAGGATGGTGCAGAGTTGTCTTCTGTTGCCCCAGAAGGCCAGGCCAGAACCAGTGGGTTGAAATTAAATCAAAAGAGTTTTCAGCTAAACATTAGGAAGAACTTCCTGACAGAGCAGTTCCTCAGCAGAACAGGCTTTCTCGGGAGGTGGTGGGCTCTCCTTCTTTGGAGGTTCTCAGACAGAGTTCAGATGGCCATCTGACAGCAATGCTGATTCTGTGAATTTAGGCAGCTCACGATTGCATTCATATGGGCAGTTTCATCCGTTGCCATTCCCTTACAGATTTAAAGTTCACGATCAGACATCAACATCTGTCTGTTGTGCCCCAGTCATCTGGGTCCTGTCCCGTCCCCCTTTCCTGCATGTTTCTTTGATACCTGAGAAAGTCCAGTCCTGTTGGTCTGAGCGGTTCCAAAATGGATTTCTTGTTGTCTGATCACTCTTGCATATCCAAGCCCTCAGGCAGGTCTGACTGGTCTCTTGTTTTCTGGCCGCCATTCTTTTTACTAGTTAGCAAATTGCATATAAGTGCATATATGCACCCCCACACACACAGGAGCTGCTTAAGACTTTGTTTTGTTTTTCAAAACTCTAAAAGAAAGATGCCTCTATTCTACAGCCTTTTTCTGACCTCTGGGGAAGGGTTAAATTGAAAAGAGTAGAGGGAGGATGGCAGTGAACTCCATATCCTCGCAGGCGGATCAGTGCTTGTGCACATGCTCAGGGGACATACTCTCAAGAAATTGTCTGACATGCTAACACATTAGGAGTTTGATTACTCAAGCATGGGTAAAAGTGCATTGAAGTGTGCTAAAAGGGGTGAGTCTGATCAGGATTCTCTGTCACAAAATCATCTGGCTCAATTAGAGGTGGAGCAACAGTGGATTGAAGTGCCCATCTGAATGCATCCCATGAGAGGGAGGGCAGGAAGTGTTGCATCAGGGCTTAGTTCTCATGGCCCTGTTTTACACACCCAGGGAAATGCCAATCACTACCTTGGGGTCAGGAAACAATTTTCTCCAGGCCAGTTTGGCCAGGGATCCTGGAGGTTTGTTTGTTTGTTTTGCCATCTTCTGGGCATGGAGCAGGGGTCACGGGGTGTGTGGATGGGACATAGTCATGAATTTCCTACATGATGCAGGGGTTTAGACTAGAGGACCCTGGAGATCCCTTCCAACTCTATGATTCTATGATTCTAGGTCAGGATTACACTGCAGTCTCACACCATTAAGAGGCTCTCTTGACAATCTAGCAAATTGAAAGGATGCATCTGACTACAGAGGTGCAGACAGGGGATGAAGCGTAAGTGATTCCATGCTTCATACTAGTGAGTCAGTTTAATGACATAGACAACCAAGATCCTTGGTGCTACTGCATTCCTCTGGTCCTGAAGGCTTAGTTTCCAAGATTTTATGGGATCAGGCTAGCCTGGGCCGTCCAGGTCAGGGACAGGAAAGTTCATGTTCATGCCCTGTACTCATGGCAGCTATGCAGAACATTCCCAATACCTTAACAGCCAGGTTTGTAGTGGGGCTGTGTTGTAAGAATTTGCTTTGGCCTTGCAAAATGAAAAAAAGAAAGAAAGAAAAGCAGGTGAAGGATGGTACTGGTATAGAAGTGACTGTTAAGACTGAACCAGCCCTAGTACCTGTGTATTAGAACACACTAAACCAGTCAGTGTCAGACGAGGACCTGGGAGAGAGCTGGGTTCAAATCCCCATGCTGCTAAGGAAGCTTGCTGGGTGTCCTTGGGCTACACTCAGTCTAATCTCCCTCTCAGAGCTGCTGCACTGTTGGAATACTCTGCCACGGACACAGAGCGTCACCAGGGCTGGCATTAGTGTCTGGCCTAACTCCATGCATTCCTTTGTCAGTTATCACCACCGGGGGGGGGGACGACAGGAGAGAGGATCCTTTTTTTTATCTTTACCTTTTTATAAGTTTTTGATTTATGAGGTTAATAACAGCAGCAGTTTCTACACATATGAAGAAATGCTCAGCTGTTGTAAGAGGTTTATACCTTTTCCCTTCCTGGCTTCCTCAGAAACTAACAGAATCCATTCTCTCACAGGGATTATTGAATGATTATATCAGTATGATGGTTTTTATCTGTTCCTGCTGTTGTCCAGGAATTTCATGATGGCTCCTTGCATTTTATGTGAGGGAGTTCTTTTGCTCTTTTTGGGGGGTGGGGGGGTTTGACTGTCCTCCAGTGTTCAGGGCAACAGATGTCTTGGGGTGATATTCCATAGACAGTATGACAGGAGTTACATTGACAGGTTTAATTCTTGTGCCACAATAAAAGACAATCCATCCCTTCCTGAATCCCACGCCCTATCCCCCTTTTTCTGAGACATCTAAAAATGACAAAACTGGAGATACAAAATGGTAAATCCTTTTACTAGTAAATCAGGTAGGGAAACTGGGATACCGAATGGGCTGCTACAATACTACAGCTTTTTCTCTGTCTTTTAAGGGTGCTTGGTAAACAGGTTAGCATGGGTGTTTGTGTGTGTGTATAGCTGAATTGGCTGGCCCATCAGTTTAAAAAGATTGTATCAATCTAGTGCATTTTATTTTAGTTTTACTCCAGGGAGCTCAGGGCAACACACGTGGCTCTTCTTTACCCCCATTTTATCCTTCCAACAATTCTGTGAGGCAAGTTAGATTGAAAGAGAGTGGCTGGTCCAAGGTCACCCCATGAGCTTCAAGGCAACACAGATCTCCCAGTTCCTAGTTCAACACTCTTACTTCTATATCACAGTAACACTATACTGCACATTAGGAGCAACCATAACCAGGTCTGCTACGAGTAAATCCAGTTTTATTCTGTGGAGCTTACGCCCAGGAAAAATGTTCTCAGGATTGCAGCCTAGATCATTTCAGGGGGTAGCCATGTTGGTCGGCACTGCAGATCAGCTAGATTCAAGTCCAGTCGCACTTCAGAGACCAACAAGATTGTCAGGATATCAACTTTCCACAAAGAGAGCTTTGACTCTCGAAAGCTTATACCTTGAAAATTTTGTTGGTCTCGAAGGTGCTACTGGACTCAGATCTAGTTATCTACACGTAGCACAACAGAAGAGACTAAAAACTCTCTGAAGTGAGAAAAACGGTCATTTGAGTTTAGTGGGAAACCTCTCTACCGCGTGTGTTTTCAGATTTAATCTCTGGCTTTGCTGTTGTATTGTCCAGTGATTCACCATCTTCTGTTTCTGTTTCATTTAAAGAGGGAATCTCTGGGGTTGTAGGCATTGTGAGATTATTTCTCGCCTGTGTATCTACCAACTCTCTGGTTTTACATACTGAGTAGCTGTCATTACGGTCAATTGAAAGGGTCTCTATGTTCTGTAGACATGTCAAAAGCACAGATCCCCTCACCAAAGGCTGGGAGGTTGGGTGGATAGCTGCTTAACCTGTGGGGTTAACAATGCTGTACTTATTATTAAATCTGAAAGAGTGCCACAATAAATTATCTTAAATTATGCTTTCTGGTCAGGGGAGGTGATTATCTTGCAGTTTAATCTTTAAAATATTCAGAGGCGGTAGGGTTGCCAATTCCAGGTTGATGAAATTCCTGGATATTTGGGGAATGGAGGCTGGAGAGGATGAGGTTCAGGGAGGGGATGGAGCTCCTTTGGGTATTATTTATTCTATTTTGATAAAATCACATTATAAAACCATTATAGTCAAGCCCCCAAAACAAATCATTAGAACAATTAAAAACAGAGCTAAAATATGTACGAAGACATAAAAACAGCAACTAAAACATTGGTCAGGAAGATGGCAACAGAAGGGAACAGATTAATTGCCCTGGAGAGAGAATTCCAGAGCTTTGGTGCCATGACCAAGAAGGCCCTCTCCCATGTTGCCACCCAATTTGTCTCAGAAGGCAGGGACACCCAGAGTAGGGCCTCCAAAGGTGACCATAGTAGTCAAGCAGGTTCATAAGGGAGTCGGGAGTAATACCATAGAGAGCACCCTCCAAAGCTGCCATTTCCTCCAAGGAAACTCTCTCTGTCCTCTGAAGATCAGTTGTAATTCTGGGAGAACTCCAGGCCCCACCTAGAGGCTGGCATCTCTAAGAAGCAGGCATTTAAATTTCACTGAGAATCTTGATTCTCTACCAACAAGATGGTTACCACTGCTGGTGGTACAGATATATTTCATTTGAAGGAAGAAATATGAATTCCCAGCCTTTTGACTGGTGCTCATGACCTATCTATAGTCTAATTCATCTTGTTGGCTGTCTTCTCATTTGTTGTGTCTTTTTGCTTGTTATTGGTCAATGACTAATGTATCTGAAATTTGAAAGCCTGTGAGGATGACATGAGAGAGATTTGTTTCAAATGTTTACGTGAAATTGTATATCCTTCATCTAATATTCAAAGAGGCCAGCAGTGTATTTAATGCACAGGACCAAAAAAACTCACAAAAGCACAACAATCCACAAATTCAGTGCTAACAATACTGTCCCCAAACAGTACAGTGACACAAAACAGATAGGTGGTCCCTGCAGACATAAAGATGATGCCTCCTGGACCCTTCCAAACCACCTCCTGCTCCAATGGAGTGGAGAAAACTGGGGTTGGTTATTTTAGGTTTTGAATTTTAGGTTTTTAAATTACATGTTATTTATATCTGAATTGTTGTACGTTTTTATTTATTGTTTTATCATTGATGTATATTATCCAGAGCCCTGGTTTTGCAGGAATGGGTTGATTCATAAATTGAAGAGGAGGAGGAGGAGGAGGATATTTGTTCTGGAGAAGACCTTTGTTCAACTCCTGAGTTTTAGCACTAAAATCAGCATTTTAGGAAATATGGTACTGCACTAAGGTCAAAAGTTCCACAACTCCTTTAATCCTGACCATGGTTCCATTGCATCACCTTGTCAAGTCTTTATATTCTTAAAACTATTTTAAGCTGATTACGTATTATGACAGTTTTTCTCACTTTGGAAACATCGTCCCATTGAGCAATTCAGGATACCGACAGGTATTTTAAGGCTGGCCCCTCTTCCCTTTGTTTTTAGAACTGCAAGATCATCAACACCCACACTGGGTATATGCCCATGCACAAGGTGGCACAAGTTTCTTTTTTGCTGTCAAGTCACAGCAGACCTATGGCAACCCCATAGGGTTTTCAAGGCAAGAGATGTTCAGAGGTGGTTTGCCATTGCCTGCCTCTGCATAGCAGCCCTGGACCTCTTTGGTGGTGGTCTCCCATGCAAGCATTAACCAGTAGTGATCTAGTTTAGCTTCTGAGATCTGATGTGATAGGGATGGCATGGGCTGAAAGGAAATTGAACACTTTCATAAAAATGCATAAGGATGTTTTGAGTGTCCATTCCTGGTGAACTGCTATGTTTGTTCTGTTCCTATGCTTCCTTTTACAGTTTTCTTCATATGAAAGTTTTCTTCATATGAAAGTTGCCCACCTCTGTAAGCTTGGACACATTGTGCATGCATGCATACATATTCACAGGTTGAACATTAAGGCATCAAGTCATGCTTTTTTTTTAGATCACTGACTCATTGGATGTTGTGGTATGGCCAACTATGCACAAGAGGAAGAATATAAGAACTGCCAATAAGACACAAAGTGTTGTGCATTGTATACTGTTCTTCTCCCTGTCCTGCAAGGGGGAGAAGGCAGGAATCAAAATGTAACAGTCACTCTTGGGGGATATCTGCTCTGTGCTATAAATTTGTAGGAAGGAACCCTCCCTCCGGGTGTTCCCATACATTTTTGCACTTCAGTGGAGCCAGGATGGTGTTGTGGTTAAGAGCAGCGGACTGTCATCTGGAGAACTGGGTATGATTCCCCACTCTTCCACATGAAGCCTGCTGGCTGACCTTGGGCCAGTCACAGTTCTCTCAGAACTCTCTCAGCCCCACCTGCCTCACAAGGTGACTGTTGTGAGGAAAGGAAGGGAGGGGGATTTTAAGCTGCTTTGAGATTCCTTAAGATAGAAAAAAGCAGGGTGCCTTCTCTTCTTCTTCATCACAGGCTCTGATTTGCTTGGGCTACTTACTAAAGCTGAACAGGCTTAGGCTGTGGTCACACTGGTGTCACCTCTAATTGTACCGGTTTAAACTGTTGTGGGGCATATCATCCAGATGGCACACCCTGCTGCAGGTTGCCCACCCAGACATCCCATGGTCAAGCATCCACATTACTACAGCACCTCAGCCACGGAGTGTGCTGCCTGGAAATTTTTCAAAATGCATCTGTGTGCATGTGTGCTCATGCACACTCATAAGTGTGCATGCACGTCCATATGCCCACATACGCTCATATGCAAGCACACACATGTGCATAGAGGCAAAAAAATTAAAAACCTCCCTAGTGGCGGGAACAGACCTGCAGGGTCAGACTGCCAAATCTGTTCTGCATGCACTCCCCCACGTTCAGACATCCAGCCATGCACAATTAATGTGCGGGGAACCAAAAATACCATTTGTGATGTGGTGTCTTTTCAACCTGGCTCCAAGTTGTCCTATGACAGGATGAGTATGCCAGGGAAATGCCTGACAGATGTGACTGTGTGACTGTGCCCATTTGATCTGGAGGGGAGGGGTGGCTGTGTCAGGCCAAACTGCTTGTGCGATCACAGCCTTAGGCTTTTTCAATTGCACAGCCCCAGCTGTGGAATGTTCTCCTGCAAGTTCATCACCTATCTCTGGATTTGTTGGGTTTCTAGCATTAGAGTAAAATGCATTTACTTTGCTCACATTTTTTTGCTGATTTGTTGTTCTGCTATTTTATAAATGTTTTTTAAATAATTGGATTTATATCGATTTGTTTTTGTTTGCTTTTATTTTACTCTCCGTGTTTCTTTACAGTTGTTGGCGAAGTTGCTCTCTTAGGTGGGTTTTAAACTTTTGCTTCTTATTGTTATTTTGATTTGTGAATTATGTGGTAGCTTATTTAAAAAAAAACTTGTATAATATTGTTTGTCTATTGGCTTGTGCTGTATGCTGCACTGAGAGCCCTACGGATGAAGGGAGCAATAGAAACTGATCATTCAGTTTTATGCTATTTTAATTGTCTTGACTTTTTTCAGAGTCTCAGAAATTGTAGTGGGATGACCATTAACTTTTAGCACCCTCATCGAAGAACTATAGTTCTTTTGGTGAAAGAAAAGCCATTTCTATATAATAGATCTGCACTGCAGTCCTAAAAGCATTTTCGTGGGAGTAAGCCCCTTTAAATAAAATGGGACTTACTTCTGTGTAGACCTGCTTAGGATTGCTCACTAAGTAGGTACAGTCCGATCCAAAGCAATTTTGCTCCAGGCCAATTTGGAGGCCATCTTCTGGACATGGAACAGAGGTCACTGGATGTGGGGGGAAGGTTTTTGTGAATTTCCTGCATTGTGCAGGGGGCTAGACTATAGATGACCCTGGAGATCCCTTGCAATGCTATGATCCTAAAAAGATTTATTATTCTGTGATCCTAAAAGATATACACCCTTCAAAGTCTATTGAAATCAATAGGTTTAGAAGGGTGTTACTCTGTTTAGGATTGCACTATTAATCATTCCTTTCCCCCCCGTTGAATTCTAAAAAATTGTTATTCACTGGAGATGGGCTAGAGATCTCTCACAAAGAGTTCTCAGCACCCCCACCAAACTACCATTTCAAGAATACGATAAGTAAAAGGCGAAAAGGTGGACATGCGAGAAAGCAAAAATATACTGGTCAAATGTTCATTGTGAGATGCAGAAAATATTGAAAATCCCTATTAGAAAAAGTCCGGAACTTCTACTCTTAGGTTTGACAATGGAAAAAATTAAGCAAGAAAAGAGAACAGTATTATGGTACATGATCACGTTGGCGAGAATGGCTTTTGCGCAACAATGGAAATCGGATAAAGTACCGGATATACAGGACTGGTTAAGAAAACTGCTATTTTTAGCTGAAATGGACAAAATGACTAAAAAATTAAATGGACAAATGGCAGAACAGTATTTAAATGAATGGGGAGACCTGAAAATATATATGGAAACTGAATATAAAATGAAAGGGAAAATGTATAACCTTGATTCTTATTGAAAATGGAATAATGTTAGATGAGTCAGATTTCTGTATACAAAAAACATTTTACCTGGTTTATCGATTGTTATAAGTTTAAACTTGATTACTGTTAAATTTTCTTTGTTATTGGCAATAGCAGTGTTGGAAGCCTATTAGGGGGGAAGGGGGAAAGGATTTAGTTTATAAGTGGATTTGGAAATTGTGTTTAACAATGTTGAATATATTCCAATAAAAATCTTTGTTATATAAAAAAAAGAATACAATAAGTAGGGTTGCCAGCTCTGGGTTGGGAAATACCTGGAGATTTGGGGGTGGAGCCTGGGGAGGGCAGGGTTTGGGGAAAGGAGGGACTTCAGCAGGGTACAATGGCATAGAGTCCACCCTCCAAAACAGCCATTTACTCCAAGGGAACTGATCTTGGTCATCTGGAGATCAATTGTAATAGTGGGAGATCTCCAGGTGCTACCTGGAGGTTGGTAATCCTAACCATGAGATATGCCATAACAAAATAAAAATGGCACAAGATCTGTATATAAGTTTGTCCTTTTGAGGGCTTTTACATTGGTAGTGTAGATATGCCCTCAGCATTTTGATGGAAATGTGCCGGAGCAGACACAATTAGGTGGGTGGGTCAATCTCTCTCTCTCTCTCTCTCTCTCTCTCTCTCTCTCTCTCTCTCTCTCTCTCTCTCCCTCCCTCCCTCCCTCCCTCCCTCCCTCCCTCCCTCCCTCCCTCCCTCTCTCTCTCATAGAGGAGAAGAATTTCCTCAGGCAAAGACTGGATTTCTCACTGAGATTTGATTTAGAATGGGCATTTCCCTCAGGCCAAAACTTGTTGGTGTCTCCAGAATTATTCTGTTACGGTGAATGGCAGGGAATATTTGTTTGAGTCATCCAGCTTTGTATAATTTAATATATTCGTTCTCCTATGGGCAGTTCTGGCATGGCGCATTCTTGCCTACCCAGAATGCTGCATTCTTTGTGCTTCCCTGTAATTCATCAGATCCTAGACTGTCACATTTGATTTTATGGAATAAACCCTTAGGCATGTTTTGAGTACGGATGCAAGTGTAATATAAACCCCAAGCCAGCTACGTTATCTACTACAAGCAAGATGTGAAAGAAAGAAAGGGGAAAAATCACATGTGTAATGCTGATTGACATTTTTTTTCACATTGTAACATTTAAAAAAATGAATTCTGGATGAAAGATTGAGGATGTGCTTTTCATATCTGAACTGAACTACTTTTGAAGAGTGGTACCTCTGAGACAGATTAGTTTTGCTGGTACGATGGCTCAGAATGTTCACTTGCTCAGAGAACAAAAAGGTTTGAAGTCCAGCTTCAAGGAATGGAGAAAAAGTTGGCGGTGTGTCCTTGACTATTCCTGATCCTCGCAGAGTGTGGACCTTCCCTGCTTCCTCCTTCTGCTACAGAAAAGTGAGCCCCCTGAAATTTTGTTCCTGGAGGTCTGCAGATCCCCAGGAATAGGAGAGGGGCGGAAACAGAGAGAATTGTTAGAAATTGCTACCCTTTTCTCCTGCAAATGGAAATGCCATTCCATCGGAGGACTTGTGTGGTTGGACGCATTCTAGTTTCCTTGGGATTACAACCAGCATTCTGCCAGTTGGTCTTGAGTGCTGTATAAATATTACCCTACCCATTTTTTGATTGGGTTATATGCCTACACCTCATATAGTAGTGAGAGCACTTCAGAGAAGCCTGGTCATGGAGGGTAAGAATTCTTCTTTCTTCCAACTCGATTACAAGTCTACAATATGTACTAAGCATGAGGAGATTTTTTTTGATATATGAGATATTTGGATACATTTATATGTGGCGATTACATTTATATGCATCAGAAGTCATTTTATTGCACCGCTGAGGGAAGGCTGAGGAAGCTGAAACACATTTGGTGTTTTTTGTTGTATGATATTCCATGACCAATTGCATCTGTATAGTAGAGCAGTTTTTATGGTGTAAGCATAATTTTTAGAAAATTAAAATTCATTTTAACTTTTGTAAATTATATGTATTTGGAGGTTGCCTTAATTACTCTTTTTGGGAAGGGTTGTAGGCCATGAGGGGAAGGGAGAAAATACTGCTGAGGGGGGTATTAAGTAAGTGGAAGCGGTCCAAAGTAGATAGTGGCCTGGCAAGCAGGGACCTGAGGAAACAAGAAGTGGTAGAGACATGAACCACTGGCTCTCTTATGAACTTACAACGCTACTGTGGTCATCTTCAGGGCCCCTATTTCCGGTGCCCTTGCCTTCTGATATCAGGCTGTTGGCAACCCAGGATAGGGCCTTCTCAGTCATGGCAACAAAACTCTGGAACTCTCTTCCCAGAGAAATTTGTCTGCCCCTTTCTACTGCTCTCTTCTAGGGTTCCCATTCCCTTGATGGGGGTGGGGTTTGCCCACTTTTGGGGGGCCCAATCCACCAACCATGATCCAGCTGGTGGGGAAAACCCCACCCCCAAAGTACCTCATTTGCACCAATGTGCCCAGTGCAATAACATCACCCGGGGGTGATGTCATCGCACAGGGCATGTTGTAGGGGGACGCTCTTTCATTCGGGGAAAAACTCTATGGTTAACCATAGAGTTTTTCCTTAAATGATAGAGAGTCCACTGCAATGTGCCCTGCATGATGAAGTCACTTCTGGGTGAAGTCATCACAATGTGTGTGCTTTGTGCACATGCCAAAGACATCCCAGGCTGTTGGAGGGACCCCCCAATGGCAGCCAGGTAAGATCTCGCAGCCCTACCCTGTTCTACCAGATGATGAAGACTTTTTTGCATTCCCTCACTGATCCCTCCTTCCTGCTCTAAGTTTTAATTGTTGTTGTTGTGTGTGTGTGTGTTTTCACTCTGCTTTTAATTACTTTAATGATGTGTTTTTTGTGGGGGGCTGAAGGGTTTTAAAATGTGATTTTATCAGGTATGTTTTATTTTATTTATTTATTTTATTGAACTTATGAATCACCCATTTGTTAGCCACCTTGATGGCCTAGTGAGGGCAGAAAGGCAGGATATAAATTTTATAAAAGAAAATAACTAACTAAATAAGTAAATCGAGAAAAGCCAAGGGAGGAATAGCATAGGTAAAAATATACACACAGAGACTAGGCATGGGAGAGATTGGCAGGAAGGAAGTGGGCAAGTAAAGGAAGGAACTAAAGCGACCTATTGATGTTGGTTTTGGAGCCTGGATTTCATTGGGACTTGGGCCATTTGACCTCAAGGGGACACTGAGGATCAAGAAGTGAGAGATGGTTGAACAGTGGGTATCCTGCTGGCATGCATTATTATGCTACACTGAAAAGGAGGTGATTAAGTGAACTTGTCAGCAGCTTTTTTATTAATGTATTAGTAACTATTTAGCTTTGTATTTTTGCATATTTCTCTATTAGTAATAGTAGCAGCTGTGAGTGGTGTCAGTGGAGCTGGAATGTATAGCTTGATTTCAACTAATCCATCACTAGTGCCGTCCTAGACAAAGTCATCTCTTTCTAAGTCCTTTGACTTCAGTGGACTTTGATGGCCATAACTCTGTTCAGGATGGCACTTCTTTGGCTAGTCTGCTGACCCATGATCAAATGCAAGATAATGACCACAGTCAGACATGCCATTTGGTGCAGAGGGGAAGCAAGCCTATTTACCCTGGTGGAAATTGACATGGCATTGTATGATCACACATTCTTTGCAGCTGCAGGCTCAGCCCATCACTGCCCGATCAGATGGCACATTCAGCTGAGTATGGGGGTTTTGCCTTTTGTTTCCCATGTGCATAAATTAGGAATTGCACCTCTGTACTGAGGGTTCCTCATGGAGTATGTGGTTATGTACATACTGCTAAGGGGGTGGAAATGGCACCGAGTCGGGATGGAATGAGCAGACCATCCCAATGGCATGAGAGTGTGCTTGAGTGATCAGACAGGGGAAAATCCATCTGTAGCCCATCAGCAAGCATTAGGACCACACTTTCCCCAGTGTCTTTTAACTCTACTTACATGGCAGGGCAGCACAGGGTGCCAACAGCTGCGGGACCTTTCCCAGATGCTGCTGTCTGATCATGCCATTTAGATCCATCAGGCATTCGCAGCTGAGTCGAATCTAAAGGCATGTCTGATCGTGGACACAGTGAGAACGAAATACTTTTCCATGAGCAAGGACCAAACCAAGGAATGTTCCTTAAAGTGAACAGAAAAACATAACAACTTACCTTTTGCATAACTGTTAAAAAAAAGTTCCCACATAGAAAAGAATGTCACAGCCTTAGCTGCTGCAATGTGAATAGCTGCTTCACCAAAGCAAGTCCTAATTTTGATAGGGAATTTCCTGAGATGAAGAAATGAAGCAATTGCTGCGCTTATGGGCAAATCATCCTCAAATGGAACAAATTATAGCTGATTATACTGTGGTTGCCTACGTGCATTCCTTGCTGAACATTACTCCTGGTGGTCCCCCCCCCCCATGTCAGTATCTTATGTTCACCTTTCTTCCACAGAGGAGAGGAAGAATGGCCCGTGTTGATTCTCTGTAATGTTTAGCTATTGAAAAGCCAAAATTCTTCCACTGAAAAGAGGACTTGGAGGGGGGGGTGATTTTCCAAAGATGTTGTTGTTTCAGTACCTTTCATTCCAGCTGTGGGTAAACACATCATAACCTGAACATCATATGCAGCCTGGGCTGGATAGGAAGCCACATCCACAAGCAGACCATCTCATTCCCTTCTAGAGCTGCCAGCCTCCAGGTAGCACCCAGAGATCGCCTGCATTTACAATTGATTTCCAGACTACAGAGATCAATTCCCCTGGAGAAAATGGCTGCTCTAGAGGGTGAACTCTATGAGATTGTATCCTGCAGAGATCCTTCCCCATACCCCACCCTCCCCTGACTCCACCCCCAAGATCTCCAGTTATTTCCCAGCCTGGAGCTGGCAACCCTACGTGTGCTCTGGTTCAGGCCTCTTGGTTGGCTGTTCAGGAGGGGAAGCAATTCTCCATTTCCCAACGAATAGCTGACAGTGAGGATTTCTCTTTTTTAAACAGGCTTTTATGCTGATTGTTTATTTATTTAAAACATTTATTAGTTGCCTTGTGGTACTCAAGGTGGCTTACAATATAACAATTATAAAAACACAATGAGAACACTTTAAATATGGTTGCCAGGCCACCTGGTTCCATGGGGGTTTCCCAGTTTGGAGGGGCTCTTTTAAATGCTGCTGGGGAGTGGTGGGGGCCACATGCCTGCACTCTAAGCCTGCACTCTAAGCCCCAAATTCAGGCCTTGGAATGCAGGTGTGTGTGGCCTCCCCCCTCCCAGCAGTATTTAAAGAGAGCCTTTAAACACTCCTGGGAAGAGGCGGGGGTGCTGTTCCCCAATGTGATGATGTCACTTCTGTGTGACATCATCACGTTAGAGACTCCCCACCCCTCCAGTAATGGCCCCTCAAAGTTCCCTGCTGGGGACTTTGAGGGGACCTGGCAACCCTAAATATAAATAAAACAACAATGATAAAAACACATAAAAGGTCGCAATTTAGATTTAAAAGCTCCAGTTAGGACCGCCAATAAATAAAAACCAAATCAGTCATATGCATCCTCAATAAAAATTTTCAACCTTGCTTCCCCCCCTGTTCTATATGTGGTATCTTGGATTAGCTCTTAGAAGTCTAAAAAACTTTGTATATATGCAATTTATGTATGTGTTCTGTTATGTATGTCTTTCTATATTGTCCCTCCCTCCATGGGATGCAGAGTGGTGTACATGGGCTGTCTTTCCCCTTTTTCTTTTTGCAGAAACCCTATGAGGTTGGTTAGGCAGAGAGATAGTGACTGAGTATGGGCTTCATGACTGAGTGTGGGTTTGAACAAATATCCACATCCTAGCCGCTTCGCCATGCTGACTACAATTGAACAGTTTGCAATTACATTAATCGATATGACTCATCCTGACAGCAGAGATGACACAGACCATAGCCCGTGTATTGTTGCTTTGTAGTTAATATAAAGGAGACAGAGATGAAGTAACTGTTCCACTCTCGGTCAGTAGAGTTACCATATTTTGAAAAGCAAAAATGAGGACATATTTCCCAACTGACTACTTCAAACAGTGATCACTATGACAGATCTTATTTTAAATACCCCTACTATTTAAGCTGTGAGGACATGTCCTCTAAAAAAAGGACAGCTGGTAACCCAATTGGTCACGTTACCAGATAGGGCTCCCATCCCCCTATTGGAGGAGGTGATCCTGTGACGCCCATTCTGAGCAGTGACAGGAGAAAAATTAAAAACCTGCAGCACCATATGACTTGTGTTTTTAAAAAACAGAAATGACATAGGGTAGCTCTAGAATTCGCCAGAAACCCTTTGGAGTTTCCAGCAATTCCAGGAGCTACCTGTGTCACTTCCATTTTTTTACCTGGAAGTGACAGGATGATGAAGAAGAGGAGATTGGATTTATACTCCATCCTTCACTTGGAGTCTCAGAGTGGCTTACAAACTCCTTTCCCTTCCCCTCCCCACAACAGACACCCTGTGAGGTAGGTGGGGCTGAGAGAACTCTAACACAAACTGCTCTTTCAGGAACAGCTGTGCCAGAGCTTGTGACTGACCCAAGGTCACATCAGCAGGTGCAAGTGAAGGAGTGGGGAATCAAACCCGGTTCTCCCAGATTAGAGTCCGTGCACTTAACCACTACACCAAACTGATGCCACAACTATCATCACCCTCCCTCCCGTATCCCCAGCCATAGCCCTTCCATTAGTTGCCAGGCACAGCCAGGCCTTTCAGCAGCAGGGCAAGTTATCTTGCTGGGGGAAATGTACATGCTACTGCAAGAGTGACTTTTTAAAAATGTAGTCATTGAGACTAGATCTAGGATGCAGAAAGGCTTCTGTTAACCAAACTAGTACAAGTAGTCTAATGACTATATTACTTCAGAGGTCTCTTGACCATATAATAATGATGATAATGATGTTCTTATGCCCATTTGGTATGAGGCCCATTAAAACACTATATATAAAACACCCTGCTAAGTGTGTTTATATGTAAGTCTGCCCCCCTAAATTCAGTGGAGCTTATTCTCTGGTAAGCGTGCATAGCATTGTAGATCTGGTCAGGCATAGATTTGCTTCACTGGAGTTTGGGCCAGATTATCTTATTTGGGGCCATCTAAAGGCCCATTGTACAGCCAGAGGAGTTGATTACTCATAAGGCTTATCAGGGTTATACACTTGTCAGTGATGCTGTAGGCTGATCTCACATTGAGCAGGGGGTTGGGCTAGATGGCCTGTATGACCCCTTCCAACTCTGTGATTCTCTGGTTCTAAGACTTAGTCACTTGCACAATCTCTCAAGTATAAAAATTTGCGACAGTGGTCTAGGTAAAAAATTGCACTAGCAGCTCACAGCTCACGTTGTTCATGCAAGTGGAGAAATCCCATGAATGAACAAAGCATTTTTTTAAAAAGTACGGTTGCATTGGTTCTGGGAGGTTACAAAGGGGAATACTGTTTAGCTTCAAACACAGGTGAGGCATCCTGCATTAAGGCACTATGATGAAAGCTGCGATCCTTAAGTGACGAGCACCACTGTGTCACGCAGTGGGAATGAAGAGCTTAGTCGATCAGCAAAAACCACAGCAAAACCCTAGCTCAAGCAACAATGCATGCATTCCTTTTCCTTTCCCGAATTCCCAAGGAAAGATGCAGGCTCCATGAAATAGACTCAGATCGTTCTTAATGAATTTTTCATGGAGAGCACTCAAACACTTTGGTGATGGGTGGGAATAAGAACCCTGAGAGAAAGATGAATGGGTGCATTTAATTGCAAACAGTATAGAGAGTAATACATTATGTCATTTTGCTTCTGTTAAAGTTCAGGGAGGGATTCTCCTCCCCCTTCCTTCGGTCTCATGTTCGTGAAGGTAGATCTGGAAGGAGAAGCTGGGGGGAAAAACCCAGAAGCTTTGTTTGAAACCCTTTCTCGAGTTTACTTTGCAGCGACTGACTTGACACGGTGATATTACAGATCAAGCATCTGGGCATTTCGTATTCCGCAAATCATATGCTTGACGAATAAATGCCTAATTCCATTGCGGGCCCCCTTCTGTTTGACGTTCCACTTGCAAATCAAATTTCCCTGTGTATTCTTCATGTCTGTGCTCCAGAGTGAAATGGTATAATTTCTTTCTTAGCAGCTGCCAACCATTTCGAAGGGAGCTGAGCCTTTCTGTAACATATTTCAATACTCCTACCGATTAATAACACAGCAGCAGGAAAAAGACATGTTGAGCTGAGTTCAATTATCCTTCCATCCCAATTATACTATGACATTAAATCTTGTGACATTTAATAAGAAAGGGCATTTCACCCATGGCTACCTTGAGCGCAGGCAATTTATGCAACTATGTTCCCTCGGAAGCATTTTTTTGGAGAAGGCTTTAAAAAAAGAAGAAGGCATTCTGACATGCTGCTATATCTGCCGCTCTGTGCTAATTAAATAAGATGTAGTGAAGTTGTTAATATTGAAGTTACCTGATACCTTAGACAAAGAGAAACAAATGAATTAACCATACCGGGCGTTGTACGTGTCAGTGATTCAAATAGAGGCTGAAGAGAGGGATGCCACTATCTTTCTTTGTTTTATTCTCACCCTTCTTCCAAGACATTTGGGCTAAAAGTTGTGGTTCTGTCTCCCATTGTATCTCCCTACCAACCCTGTGAGGCAAGTTAGTCAATAAAGATATGTCGCAAAATCATTTACTGTAGTAATTCTGTAGAAAATTCTCTTCTGTTATCGCTCACACGCTAACAAATGCTGCACAATGTAAACAGTTCATTTCACAATATTTGCTTTATCTGAGCGTGTAGCAATCACAATTCTTATCAATTACTACGTATCAACTCTTGAAGGAAACATTCCATGTTGGGTTCTGTTATTAGAGAGTCAACATGGAATGTTTCCTTCAAGAGTTGATACTACAGTAAATGATTTAGCAACATATCTTTATTGACTCTTCGTTATTTTTGTCACAGATGTTGTTGTTGGATTTCCACTTCCTCCCGTGATCTCTCATTTTTGGCTTCTACCACCTGGATGTTGGCAACCCTATTCTTGGGTAAGAGTGGCATGTCCTAAGTCAGACAGTCTTACCACTATGCCATAGTGGTTTCTGTCTTTAGGAACACAGGACCATTTTCATGGTTATCTATTGCTTACCTTAATGAGATTTCCCATTAAATTTGCAGTCCATGCATGAACCCAAAAGCACTATCTCTTTGTATGAAACTCTGGTGAATATTCAAAATATCTGTGAGGAAAACAGAAATTTCCCACATATACTTCAAAAAAGGTAAAGACATGTATACATACATACATACATCAGAGAACAAGGATGGTCAATTGCATTATTGCAATGAGTGAAATGCCATGAGATAAACAGAATGTCACTTACCTGGCAGCCTAAGGTTATCACCCAAAGATCTTGAACATCAGTAGCAAGGCAGCTCAGCTGGAGAGTCCCCCCTTTTTACTTATCAGAATCTGGAAGCTCATTCCATCCCAGATGCCTAGAAGATGCTTATTTTGTGCCTTCAGGGCTTTGGGGAGGAGACTCAAAGTGGTCTGCAACATCTTCCTTTCCATCTCCATTTCATCTTCCCAAGAACCCTGTGAGATATACTAAATAATCCACTTTCAGTCCACTTTCATATTGGACTTTGCCAGTTCACACGGTAAAATCCAGTTGGAAAGTGCATTGAAAGTGGATTATTTAGTGTGTGTGATTGCAGGTATGATCACAACCAGAGAGTGACTAACCCAAGGTTATCCAGTGAGGTTCCATGGTACTGTGGTGATCTGAGCCTAATTCTTCTAGATCCTCTGCTTTCACACCCCCAGTGACCCCTGCTCCATGCCCAGAAGATGGCAAAAAAACCCTCCAGGATCTCTGGCCAAACTGACCTGGAGAAAATTCCTTCCTGGCCTCAAAGTGGTGATTGGCATTTCCTTGGGTGGGTAAGAAAGGGCCACAAGAACTAAGCCCTGATGCAACCCTCCCTGCCCTCCCTCTCATGATCTGAAGTTCACAGAATCAGCACTGTTCACAGAATCAGTGTTGGAGTGGTATCCAGGAGATCCAGATTTGAACCCCCACTCATGCCGGTGAAGTTCTCTGGGTGACCTCTAGCCAGGTAAACTCTCTCAGCCGAACCACCTCACAAAATTCTTGTAAGGAAAAAAAATGGAGGAGAGGAGAAAAATATAAGCCCCCTTGGCTCTCCCATTGGGGAGAAAGGCAGGGTATAAATGAATTAGATTTTAAAAATCATTAAATGCATGGATCCTGGTTTGTGAGAGCTAGTCATTCTTTGGAGCTACTGAAAAAGTATAGTATGGCCTTACATACTGATCCCTACTGTGCGATGCAGTGGAACAGTTTCTGTTCCATGGCCAAATGACAATATATTGTCTGCTCCAAATATAGCCAAAATAACCTTTCCTTCTAAGAAAAAAAAGGCATTATGCAGCCTTCACTGATTTGGATAAAGATTTGATTGGAATTTATATATAACATGATGAATAAAGACTGCATCATGGGGCCCAGATAAAAACTAGACAGACCAGTGTGTGAAACTGACAGTTTGATCAAAATCTTCAGCCTAGATGAGGAATTTCATTTGCTCTGGGATCTCTTGCTTTTTGATACAACTTCCTGTTACTTCGGAGCAATAACTCCGTTTTCAGTAGCAAAAGAAAGCAGAATTGTATTTCCTCTAAAAAAAATCTATAGGGGAAAGTTTATGTTGTCAAAGTTTACATTGCAAGGGCTAAAACAGAAATGGAAGAGCATTCTGTGATATTTACCAGCTGTTCCAGGATATTTTTTAGCCTCTCCAAATGAGCCACTTGACGGCTTCATCAAGTGTGATTTGTGTCACATGGTCGTGCCTTGTGTGGGTTAGATGAATCCTGGGATAGCTGACAAATACCTGACTCCTGTTACAATCTGTTGGGAGCTGTGTGCCAAACTCAGTAAGCATTTTTGGAAGGAGGCTTGGCTTTTTCCTAGTCTTTGTGATCTGATGATAATCCAAATATCTAAGGATGTCTGTTAGAGGGAGAAAAATTAACAAAATGTAGCACAGTAAGTAAGGGCGACATCACTAGCAATGACATAACACTGGAATTTGTAGTTCAGTGCAGAGTTTGCACACCCAGTGCACAACTAGCATTTTACGTTCCAACACAACTGAGAAAGCAGGGTAACCACTCAAAATGAGTGCAACTGAAATTGTTTGGACACATTAAAACAGCTCCCCAAACAACCAGCTCTGGTCTTGAGACAATCCCCCCCACCCTTCCATATACTATAGTCATAGGGTGCCAATTTTCCTGGGGGGGGGTTAGTTGCTGGTACTGTTACATTTGTGTTGCCCTCTTCCCTGAAACCTTGTCTGGTTGTTGTGTCCTTTCCACCTAAGAATTTGGGCACAGCAGTGTGAAGTCAAGAATCAGCACGAAAAGATGTGATATGCTGTGAAAAACAGGCTGAGAACAACAAAAATAGGGAATTCTAGGACCCACAAAATGGATGGGTGGGGAGTTAGTTGCAGGAATCTCTAACTACTTTAGTTGTTCTTGGCTTGTTTCCCACAACATATTGTGGGAAACTGAGGGAACACAAGACAAAAACAAAAAGTTGGGAAGAAGAAGAGGAGGAGGAGGAGGAGGAGGAGGAGGAGGAAGAAGAGATTGGATTTGGATTGGATCGCTACCCGAAGGAGTCTCAGAGTGGCTTGCAATCCCTTTCTCCTTCCCTCCCCACAACAGACACCCTGTGAGGTAGGTGGGTCTGAGAGAGCTCTCTCGAGAACTGCCCTTGAGAGAACAGCTATGAGAGAACTTGTGACTGCCCAATGGTCACACCAGCAGCTGCATGTGAGGAGTGATGAAACAAACCCAGTTCTTCCAGATTAGAGTCCGTGCTCTTAACCACTCCACCAAAGTGGCTGCAGAAGAGGTGCCATCACAAAATGGCTATCAAGTGAGGAAATGAATGGAAGTTCCAAGCAAAGCATCCTCCTATGACCAGAACAGCCATTTCCAACTGGGCATTCCCTGTAGATCCAAGGGCTATGTCTCCAGAAGTGCATAGGCTTCAGAGAGGTGAAGGAAAGCCATGACTGGCTCTTTGCTTTTGGAAAGCGGTACTTTAGGGTAGAAGCAAGTGGGCACCATCAATGGGCCTTAGGTAACACAGAGAGGATATTTGGCTTGCTCTTTATGCCATCCGGAATGCTCCAGCTTGGGAGGTTCTGAAGTCATTTGCCATCTTTGTAAATACTAAAATGTATCCTGCTCTGCATAGAATGGGCTGTTTAACAGATTGCTTAATGCGGAAGTGGAATGCTGATGGATTGCCTTAACTTGCAACATTACTTGGAGACAGCTGATAAAAATGTCTTCATATATAATCATTAGCAGTGGAACTTTCCAAAAAGCTGAGGGGGGAAGCCTGTGAAGAAGTGGGGGGGGGATTCAACCATCATAATGTATCAATATGCACTTACATCATTTGCATTCATAGACTGATTGAGAATTGTAAAAATGGCCAGTGTCACAAATGAAAAATCAGGGCTGCCTCCAAGAAGAATGCTGTAAAAGCCAATTTTGGAGGTAGAGAATACATTTCATGCTGTTGCTGAACTATTTAGTATAGATCCAGTGGCCCAGGGCATCCATGTCTAGCAATAACGTATCTAAAGGGCATGTCTCTAATGAAATACATGGACTCCACAGAGACAGCAGTGCTCTAGAGTTCACTTACATTTCACATTAATGTTTGCTTTTCCCCCAGAATAAGACTTGTACATTGGTTCAGACTAAAGTTACTTTACCAAACACACACACACACACACACATAAACACACACTTATGTCCCACCAGCTTGAATTTTACCTATATCCATGCCATCTATCACTTCATTCTTATTTTCTTTGGCAGTTGATGACAGAAACAAAACAATGTGCATCTAGTAGGCAACTCTGATCATGAGCCAGTGTTGTGTAGTTGTCTCAGTGTTCTGTGTTTCACTATGACATTACTGTAGTTACAGAGAGGAGACCCAGAGTTCCAATCTGTGCTTGCCATGAAGAACTCATTGGATAATCTTGAGCCAGTCATTTTCTTCCAGTTTTCCTTATCTAGCAAGGTGAATATGGGGATCAAATGGCATCTCAGAGAGCCACACAGACTGCCCCAAGCTCCTTGGAGGAACAGTAGGACCAAAAAAGGAAAAGGAAAAAGAACAGTGGAACAAAAATGTAATCAGTAGGTCCAGTTCAAGGAGCAATTGTATCTATTAAAATGTGGATCATCTCCACATTATGGTACATGTACTAACCATAAGCATAGTTTCCCCAAAGAAATACTTCTGAGACAGACCAGTATTCGGGCCTTAGTATTTGTCTATACCAGGGGTCCCCAACCTTTTTGAGCCTGTGGGCATCTTTGAAATTTTGAGAACGGGGAAGTGAGCACCACCCCAAAGTGGCTGTCACAGGAGGTAGCGCCAAACCCAATATTTCTCTCCTCACTTTGCAAAAGAATCACAGAAAGAAACAAAGGAAATCCCAAGGGGAGGATGGAGAGAGAAAAGGGAATTTTAAAAAGTAAGGAAGCCTGATGCGGGAGGGTGAGGGAGAAAAAGGTTGGGGGATAAAAAGAAACAAAGGAAAGCTGGGACCAGGGACAAAAGGAGAAGAGAGTACATGGGACAAAAAGAAGGAGAGCCTGAAGGGGTAAAGGAACCACAGATTGACGAATCAAAGAATGGGTTGGGTACTTACTAATCCCTCCTGATCACCCAGTAGCATGGCAAACCCTTTCATTTGAATGAGGGCACCCGGTAACAAGTCCTGCCTTACAATGGTCCCACCCACTTTCTGAGAATCTTGGTGGGCACCAGGGGAAGTACTGGAGGATGTCGTAGTGACCACGTGTGTCATGTTGGGGAACCCTCTTCTACACACACTGCTGTTCCAGATCACTTGCATTCCTTCTGTGAAAATAAAAAGTGTGGAAGGGGGCATAGCTCAGTGATAGGAGCTTATGCTCTGCATGCGGATTCAGTCCCTGAGGTCTCCAAATAAAAAAGATCTCAGATAGTAAGGGCAGGGGAGAATATCTGCCTGAGACCTTGGAAAGCAGCTGGCTATTTACAGACAATCAGCTGAGTGGACGAATGGTCTTTTGGTCTGGCATAAAGCAATCTTCCATATTTGGTCAGGAAGAAGAGGTGGATAGAAACAACCTTTTGCCAAGTGGTAACTCAGCAATCATAGCCATACATCCACAGGGAAATCCATGTCATCAGCAACCTCCAGCTACATGCTGAGGATAATTTAACACTTTCCTGCTTTCCCAGATATGTTGATTCTAAGTATGAAAAACATTCTCCTCACACATGGACAAGTGGCACAGAAAACCGTTTCCCTGGGTGGTTACATGTTTCGATAAATTACCTCTTGTCAGCAGTGATTTATATTCATGGAGCACCCAGTTCCAATATCGCTGCTGCTGCTGACAGTGTAACCCCTTTGGCGCTTTGCGTGTGTTGCCAGTGGGAGCCAGCACAGGTTGGGGCATAGGGCAGTCTGCCAGGGTCAGATATACTGCAGGCTGCTTCGGGAGGAAAAAAACAAACAGCCAGCCGATTCCTTTATGGCGGAAAGAAATCCACAGTACTTTTCCGTCTGACATTTCCTGAGGTGGGTGATCATAGAGTGTCGGACTCCCTGCTGTGGACTGCCTGAAACGACTGATGGTTGTTTGTTGCAGAACGCTGTGGAGGCACTGCACTTCCACTCTCAGCTCCACGTTTTTTTGACAATGTTAACCTTGGGATAGTGCAAGCGGGCTGGAGAAAAGAGGAGTGATGCACCAAGGGACACAAGCAAAAGCAATAAACAGACATTTGAGAACCAGCATTTCAGAATACGTACATTTCATTCTCAGATCCTGGAATCCTATTGACGTTGTGCCTTTTAAAATACCAGCCACAAGGTAGACTTCTAACATGTATTTGGGCATCACTCAGTAACTAGGATATCAAATGAGCAATGTTTGTGTCCACCTGGATCTATGATATTGACTTATAAAACACTGCTGACAGGGGGAAGGGCATGGCTCAGTGGTAGCGCATCTGATTTGTATGCAGAAGGTCCCAGGTTCAATCCCCATCACCCCCAGTTAAGAGGATCAGGCTCAAGGTGATGTGAAAGAGAGCCAGTTTGGTGTAGAGGTTAGGAGCGTGGGCTCTAATCTGGGAGCACTGGGTTTGATTCCCCACTCCTCCATGTGCAGCTGCTGGTGTGACCTTGGGTCAGTTACAAGTTCTTTCAGAGCTATTCTCTCTTTCAGAGCTATTCTCTCTTTCAGAGCTCTCTCAGCCCCACCTACCTCTCAGGGTGTCTGTTGTGGGGAGGGGAGGGGAGGGGAAAGGGATTGTAAGCCACTCTGAGACTTCTTTGGGTAGTGAAGGATGGGTATAAATCAAATTCTTCTTCTTCTTCTTCTTCTTCTTCTTCTTCTTCTTCTTCTTCTTCTTCTTCTTCTTCTTCTTCTTCTTCTTCTTCTTCTTCTTCTTCTTCTTCTTTTCTGAGACCCTAGAGAGCCACTGTAAGTCCAAGTAGGCAGTTGGTCTCATTTAGTATAAGGCGGTTTCATATGTCATTAGATATGTGACCTTTTCAAGACAGGTAATTCACATTGTTCAGGTGTTCACAAACTGATGATTTGTTGGGAGATGCAGCTATATGTGGGCATCAGCTCTAAGCCGTCTTGTTTTTCCTCTAATGGCATGAAGTATATTTGTACCTTGAATCCCATTACTGTTTCCTTTGATACAGCCTGGGATTACCTCTTATCAGGAAGGGAGCTTGAAAAATATATACATTTCAGATGCCTTCTGAGGGTTTGCAGCTTCTTGAACATGTTTGTACAAGATCGTTTCAGCTGCTACCCAGGCCTGAGCTGCCTGCCAGTGGTGCCGGTGGTTTAGTCATTATAAAACTTCTCTTCCGCATCACTGTGTGAACCAAACACCCACTTGCAAAGAAATGAGGGACTGGCAGTAGCACTTGGGGAATCAGCGCTGACTAACTAGGCGGAGAGTAAACAAAATCAGAAGGTATGACATTTGGCTCTGTAGCGCAATATTTCTTACTCCCAGTGGCATGCAGAGAAGAGTAGGGAAGCAAAATATTTCCCACCCAAAGACATAGCATTTCAACATTCTTTCTCAGTGGCATGGAACATTATTTGGAAAGGGGGAAAGACAATGACTCAGGTGGTGAGAGAGCAGTCCTAAGCAGGCCTCCTTAAAATCCTACTCAGATCTATTCAATAGGGCTTACTCCCAGGAAAGTGTTTTTAGGATTTCACTGTGAGCCTTCAAATCTGAGTATACTTATTAGAAGATGTCACAATCAACTCAGAAGGCTCTAATTCTTGGTATTTATGCTCAGACACCTATAGGGTCCTCTGAAGTTCTATTTACCAGTCGTGAGCAGGGAGCCAGTTGTTCAGCAGGCTGTTTGAATATGTGGTGGTGGAAAGTGCCACCAAGTGACAGTCAACTTTTAACAATCCCATAGAGTTTTCAAGGCAAGAGACGTTCAGACGCAGTTTGCCATTGCCTGCCTCTGCGTAGCGACCCTGAACTTCCGTGGTGGTCTCCCAACTGAATACTGACCTGCTTAACTTCTGAGATCTGAGAAGATCTGGTTAGCCTGGGCCATCCAGGTCAGGGCCCCAGTGAATATGGGTATGTCCATCTGCATCACACTGCTTTCTCACACCATTAAGCAGCTCCCTCCGTAATCTAGCGAATTGAAAGGATGTGTCTGACTACAGAGGTGCAGAGAGGGGGTGAAGAGTAAGGGATTCCATGCTTCATACTACTCAGTCAGTTTATTGACTTGGATGACGAATACCCTTGGTGCTACTGCATTTCTCCAGTCATGCAGGTGATATAGTTCTTGAGCTGCATGAAAGCAAACACAAGCTGCACGCTGCTCCTGTGCAGACCCAGAGCTGCACTGTGCTGTTCTCCAGAGGGACTTCACCAGAGAACAAGTTTGCCTCAAGTGTAATCAAGGACATTCAAACAAGTTCTGTTTGCACCAAGTTCCCTAAAAGCTTACTTCTAAGCAATCATGCTTCGAATCATGCTGCACAAATCAGCTTACGCAATGTGTGGTCTCTATCTGCTGATGAGGAAACACAGCGCAAGAACTGTGCCATTTAAAAGAAATAAGACCTCATTGCAGATTGCTGGCTGAACTTCAGAGTTTCATTTTTTAATCTCCTCTTAACCTTTGATCTTGGGGATTTATGTGAAGCCAGACTAATTCTGGCCAACAAAATGCTGCAGAGTGTCAACAATATGCCCAGTAAAATAATGATGATTGGAAGCATTAAATGGGCTAATTGGAGTAGCACAGTTGCTGCTTCCTCATGGTTTCATTCAGGGCTAACGGTATCATTGGGCACAGGGAGAAAGCTGGCATCAGGTGGAAGATCTGGGGCTACTGTTAAAGGCCAGCCAAAAAAAAAATCAGCTATATCGTTATGGGGGCACCATCTGAACTTCTTAGGCATCAAACTGTTTTGAATCTTTTCTGACGGTATGGGATGAACACGCCAGGGCACCTAAAGGACATAACAGTTCTGGACAAACTCTTCTGCTTGTGCCCCAACCTGTGAAAATAATGTGGAAGGCCACAAGGCAGAGAAGGCCTTTCTATGGTGGTGCCCCACTTATGGAACTCCCTTCAGGAAAGCATTGCCTGGCACCTGATTGTCTTAACTTTAGGAACCAGGCTTAAGGGGTTTATCTCTTCCAGGCTTATAATGAAGAGTCTTCAGTTGATATTTATATATATCAGTTTGTGTGTGTGTGTGTCTTATGTGTGCCTGTGTGCACATATATACACATTTTAAATGTTTTATGGTTGTTATCTGCCTTCAAATCCAGAAGGGCTCAGAGTGTGGGCTTTACAGGGTTGTTGTTTTTCAACCCATCAGTCATATGAGAAGCACCCATGTGGCCCACACAAAGATGTGATGCTAACCTGAGAACTTCTTTAGGCATTTACCCCATTTTACTTCTCATTGAGGACCAAAATCAGCTAGGAGAAAGATAACTTAAATGAATGAACAGGAAAAAAACAAAAAGTGCAATGAACAAGAACCTAAATTGGTCTGCTGGACTGGCTCACCAAATGCCACGGGTTTATGGATGTATTTACTTCATTTATATCCCACCTTTCTCCCCAATGGGGACCCAAAGCAACTCACTTTGTTCTCCTGTCCTCAGTTTTATCCTCATAACAACCGTGTGAGGTGGGTTAGGCTGAGTGGCTGACCCAGTGTTCCCCAATGCGCCTCCACTGCAGAGTGAGGATTTGAAACGGTGGCCTGCCAGATCCTTGTCCAACACGCTGATCACTGTACCAGATTGGCTCTCGTTGTGAACGATGGGCTAAGAACCCAAGGCCAGGAGCCCTTTAGTTCTAGCCCTTCACTTTGTGCCAGAAGACTTGCTCCTCTTGCCAAACTTAATCGTAAATACCTGCAAAAGGAAGGGAAAGAAGCTCAGCCTAAACACTTTGCAGCTGTCCCCATCCCCAGCTATGGCTTTTTCATTTCTTTTTTTTGTTGTTGTTTGTGTGTTGTCATTGTGAGGGGTGTGCTTTTCCCAGGTTCACCCATTGCTGATCTGTTTGCTTTCTACCATTTTTATGCTGCTTACTTGCAAAAAAAAGAGGTCACATTAAACATGATGTAATTTCATGAGGGGGGAAAATTGGCAGAGGGAATCAGAAATGGCATGAAAATTAAGACCAATAGTTCAGATCATTATGTGGCCCACAAGCAACTGGTGCAAGGGAGGGAACAGGAGGCGGCTTGGGAGTGGGTGGGCAGAGCCACTCCAGTTGTGACTTCAGCACGGCAGAACAACCTCGTCTGCAGCAGTCGAGCAGAACTCCTTCACTTCAGGGACAGCCTCATGGGTAACTTGGGAGCCGTTGCAGCTGCATTCATGCCTCTCCACTTGCCCTGCAGCTCCTGGGATGCTGTCCCGGGTGGCTTCAGGGATCAGGGTTTGCACATGGGGGAGTGCAGATGATCCTCTGTTGGGGCATGGGAGCATCTGCCCAGTGCTGCACTGCTAGGTCTTCAGTCAGCCCATGTGGGTTTTCCTCTGCACCCCCCTCCCAGGCCACAGAGCCTTGCAGTGAGGACACACCAACTCAGAACTCACCAGTTGCTGCCCTTTATAAAGTTTATATCTCCGGTACCCAGCATTACATTTTATGGCACACATGGCCCAGCCTGACAAAGTGACATTTATGTCAGATCCAGCCCTCATAATAAATGAGTTCAACACCTCTGGTTTAGATTCTCACAAGGAACATATGCGATCAGACGAAAGATTTGCAAGTCTAAATGGTGAGAATGAGGAAGGTTGAAAATCAGTAGCATTGTGGAATGAAGGCATCACAAGGCTCTTTGGCAATAACAGGAGTGAGAGATTATCATCTACAGCCTTCCCTTACACACACACACACACAAAACATTCAATAAAAATTTCATAAAACCGTCTTGCAAACTCTTCCATTTGTTTTTTTTTTAATCTTTCAAAAGGTCGTGAACTATAATACTTCTCCTCCCCCCAAAAAAAACCCTCACAGTTTAAAGAATGCAATGTTCCAAAAAGAAATGTACTATTAATATTTTGATAACATATTACATCTGTCTTAAGGGGAAATGAGAATCAGGGAACAGAAAATGCTAAGGAAACTATGAGTTATTATAGCATAAAACCCCCATAAAAATGCTATCCTTGGCCACGGCTCTATAATGTTTAATATTGCATGATGATACTGAATATTGCATTCTACTTCTTGTATTCTACTTGTTAAGGAAAAGATCTATGTACTGCTAATGCTTAAGCCTGACAGTAAAACTAAGTGATTCTCTATTACTCAATTTGTCAGTTACTTACAGTCACATTACAGAGGATACGTTGCCTGGCCATGGTATAAAAAGACTATTGGAGAAAACTTTGTGAAGGAATATAACCATCCTGAGCCACCCATTAGTACCTGGCCTAGATCATAGAGTTCCCTAGATCCAAAAGAACTTCCTCATTCGCTATAAGCACGGGCACCTGATCTTCATGTCAGGCAATGCTCCCCAACATGGTGCCCGCCTTGCTTCTCCCCCAAAGTGACCCCTTTCTGGTGACCCCTTGCTCCTCCCCCAAAGTGAAGAGCCAATCCCAAAGGCTTTTCTCCTCTTCCCTGGAGCAGGAGGTTCTTGAGAGAACTGCCCCTAAGTCTGAGGCCTGTTGGAGGCTATGTGGCACCACCTGCTGATGATGGCCCACCCAGCTCAGGTAGATTTTGTGCAGTTATTTGTATTCTGAAATTTTGGCCATGATCTGGCCACTCCAGAAAGATAGGATAAAATGCACAAGGTTTTCTCAGCCATAATAAAAACCATCCCTCCCCCACCCTGTGCATATTGCATTTCCATAAGATGTAGCAGTGGTTGCAATGTAAATTGTAATGGTTGGGTTTGCTAAGTGAAAGACTTCCAGCCTCGAGGAGGTTCTGATCGATGGGCTGGATCCTGTGGAAGAGTTCAAAAAAGGAAGTTGATGGAGCAGGTCTTTCCCTGCCTTACCTAAGGAAGTTGAACCTTCTCTCTGAGGATTGAGAGACAGACAAAATGCACAAGATTAGCATCCACAGCTAATCTCTGTTCGTATCTTGCGAAGAAAATCTTGTGATTTGATGGCACTTTCTACCCCCAGGATAGAGTGTAAAGAAGACTGAGCAAAGCAGAGGTAGAAACCAGACCCTGAGCAGTGCTGGGGAAATCAGAATTCTTTGTGCGTTAAAGGTCATGTTGGTAGTGAAATGTACTCTGTAGCTATATGTTGGATATAAACAGATGCAATTATATATAACACTTCTACACAGCCAGCATAGCTACAGCACATGTACGTGTGATGTGTTCTTGTGTTGAAAACTGTCTTCTGAAATATAAATTTTTATACCCCTGGCACTGGGAATCTCCCCCCCCCCCATAAGCTATCAAATATACAAGATGCAGATCTACATTTAGGTACTCTAAAGCCAAAACATCAAAATGGCTTAAGTGAGTATCAGATAGGTTCAGGTCTATTGGATTCCCCAAAATTTGGGATTTCCGAAAAATCCCAGATCCCAATACCAGTATGATATTTGGATCTGGGATTTTTCAGAAATCCAATAGACCCAAGAAGAAAAATAGTGGTTAAAGAAAAGCCAGCAGCTGAGCTGGCAGGGAACAATATGCTCCTCATGGGCACAGCCAATCTTGGCTGGGCTTGCTTCTCCTGTAGTCCATTTTGACCCAGGCTGCAGAAGAAGCAAGCTCCAAGAGCTGCTGTGCCACACAGAGCATGGCACAAGTGAACTCTGAAGGTGTTTGGATGAGTTCATCCAGAAGGCATTTAAAGGGCCTGCAATCCCTTTAACCACCTTTTAAATTCTACTATCTGGTGGCCCTGAAAAATCCCAAATATTTTTAGGATCTTTCAGGCTTGCCATTTTGGATAGCCAGAAAAAAAGGCCAAATAAATATCTGGCTAAAACAATATTCAGAAAATACTGATAAGGTATTTTTCAGATATTTTGGCTCAGATTTAGTCAAACACATGTGCCTAATATCAGACTCTATGATGATATATCTTTATCTGATGCATGTGAGAGAAGTACATGGTATAAACTCATATTTCTCAGACATTAAGGAAGGTAAATGGGCTATTAGATCATACACTCTTCTTCCTGGCAATATTATGTTTTCAAGGATCTTTCTGTAGGGCAAATATATTTTATTTGGAAGAAGCTGCATCAAGATAGTGGTGCCGTGATGTGTAATAATGGCTGGCTGCTGATAGTAAAGTGTTGGTTTATTTAAAACCTACCAGAAGGATTGAGTGGACATGACAGGAATGAGGGACATGGTGTATTTTCTGATACCACACAAACAAATGGTAGCATGAAGGGGGATACAGCCAATATTTTACGGAGAGTGTTGAAGGTGGAATCAAAGAGGAACTGGTTAGATTCTAACAATGCAATCCTAAACAGAATTATAGTATTCTAAATCATTGAAGTCCCGGGTTTTCCCGGTCACACTGCACCGACTGATGTGGGAGCATACTGGGGAGGATGCGCAAGGGAGCATTCACACTGTTGGCCTGCCCCTGGTGGAGGCACAGCTGTAAGTGGCTTTTTGCAATGTAATCTGACAATATGCGCTTATGCGCTCATGCGCATAAGTGTTCATGCGCATAAGAGCATCCCTACCAAATCAGCTTGTTCGCGTTCCCACTTCTGGGAAGTGGGATGAACGCACTCTCCAGCATTTGCTACCACTTTCATCTGGTATCTTTTAAACTCGGGAGGGAAGCATTACAAGACAGATTGCGTACAGCTGGGGAACGCCTGACAGATGTTCCTGTGTGAACCGGCCCTTTAATCCATTTGTGAAACGTCTCTGAAATGTGCCTATATCAGGCCAAACTGACAGTCTGAACTCGGCCCAAGTATCTGCAACCAGAAGTGCCAAAATCACCCATCCTCAGCAATCAGAAGTGCTTTCTGTGACCAGAAAAGGGAGGTAAGGATCTAAAGTCTATATCATTATTGTCCATAAATAAGTTTTGCAGATTTTCCTGTTGTCTGCAGTGACAGAACACTGCATGCTATGGGAAGTCGTGGTTTTCTCAGACTGCTTTCAATTGTCTTCACCATTGTCTGTTTCCAGAGATGAGGATGGAAATGGAGCTAGCATGCCAGAATAGGAAGGTTAATAGGAAGGATTGCTTTAACAGAAGAGGCTGCAGACGAAAGCAATTCAACAGACCACAAGTGAGATGCTGCTGTCCAGAGACCATAATTAACCAGTGATGTCAATATGATGCTGTATAGCAAATGAAGAGACCACTAGGACAAAAACTTCAATAGCCTTAGAAGAGCACCAACACTGCCCATAAAATTAAGACTTCTAGGGATGAAATAGTCCTTTCTCCTACATGTGAAAAGCAGAACATTCTGCATGGTATTGAGAACTGTCTCTGAGCATCGTATTTAGCCAGACTTACTAAAAATGGGTTTATACAGGCATGTACATTGCTTGATTTCTCAACATGATTGCTGGTGTGGACAGGTGTGGCATAGTGGTTAAAGTAAAGGATTAGGATCTGGGATGATCAGGTTCGAATCCCTCACTCAACTGTGGAAGCCTGCTAAGTGATCTTGGGCCCATCAAAGTCTCTCAGCCTAGCCAAACCTCATAAGGTGGTTGTTATGAGGACAGGTTTAGGTGGAGGGTGGGAAATATGTGAAAAACTGCTTTGGGTCCCCCATCAGGGAGAAAAGTGGGATATAAATAAAAAATAAGCATAGATAAAAATAAAATAAACTTGTTGACTTGCAGCTGCACTTAACCTGGTTAAAATAAACATTTTTAATGATCTGACTTGATTAAAAAATGCCCTGTCATATATGTAAGGAGTTAATGCAGGGGTCCCCAGCCCTTTTGAGCCTGCATGCACTTTTGGAATTCTAGAAAAGCATGTACTACCACAAAAATAACTACTACCAGGAGGTGGAGCCAGACATAAAATGGCTGCTGCAACTTAACTTGTGCTGTGGTGGTCCCTGCTGCTAAAAAGCAACATTCTGAAAATCCATGGCCATTCAACTGTCCAATAGCCAATGAGAAGCCTTGCTGGTCAAAAGCCCCTCCCAGCCTCCCTCAGTCTCTAGGAACACTTGATGGGCTCCAGGAAAGATATCAGTGGGCACCACGGTACTCATGGAGACCACTGAGTTAATGGATGGCAGGGTTGATGAATTTTTGTGAACCAGCCTGAAGATTCTTATGAAATAGTTTTCATGTGGAGCAGTCCATATTTGAAAACTGCTTCACAGTTTAGATGGTGTTCAGTCTTCTAACAACCTAGTGATCTAAGCCTCTATGATTCCCTGTCCAGAGTCAGCAGACAGAGACTTACGTTCCCATTCTACAAAGCTGGAATTGAAGCTGACACAACGATATCCAGTGCCACCCAGCTAATTCATCTGAAACTCTGGTCTACAAGGATTGGATCACACTGATTCCTTCAACTAGTGTGTGTCTCCTTCATCATCTCCTTCCTAAACTCCAACCCATATCCATTGCAAACCTAATGAATACAGTGGGCTGGATCCAGACCCTTGTTTTCTGCATGTGCAAGGACTTCTTCCCATGGGGCATAATTCCTTCTTTTGAAGGCAGCCCCAAATGCACCCTGAAGTCCTGTAGCTTTAGAAGAGGGATCCCCCAGAAGTAAGGTTTTTGAGTGTGTGGGGGGGGGGAGTCCTTGCACCCATGGAAACATCAGATCCAAGCCAGGGGGTTCTTTGCAAACTGGGCAGTATCATACTGCCTGTTCCTCCAGCCCAAGGAGCCTTCCTCCAGCTTAAGGATCTCTTTCCATGAGAAGAAGGCCATTAAAGTTTAAGGAAGTCTCCGAAATTTGCTCGGTCGATTAGAAGGATACAGGGCACTGTCTCACAATGAACCACCTGTCATTTTCGTCCCCTGGTATAAAATCAACCTTAACCGGGCTTCATTCTTGCATTGTTAAATACACAGCAACATCAAAAGATGGGGTTCAGCTTTCCTCTAAACAGAAGGAAATCTATACTTTTACTTTCATACCCAGTTATTGTTACTCAGACATACATCCCATGTGGGCACTCAATTGAACAGTATTTTCTATTGTTATTGTAAATGTATCCTAGATTTACAGTGCCATTCTAAGCAAAGTTTACACCCTTCTGATTCCATTGAAGTCAATGGGGGTAGAAGGGTGTAACTGTGCTTAGGATGGCAGTGTAAGGTTGCCAGTCTGGTCACCAGCTGCAGTCCCTCAAGCTGCCCAGGAGCTGCTCTGGACTCATTTTTCCCCCCCGGAAGCATGGGAAGCTGCCGCTGGAAGAGGGAGTGGCAAAATTTCCATTCTTGATCATAAGCAACAGTGTGGCTGCATTCAGACTTCACAATAAATGCCATTAGTTTAAACTAGCCTTAGTAAGGTACCAGACACACATAACAGACCATAGTTCATTAATAAACTCTACTTAGTCTGCTTCTATCCAGCCTCCAGGGAATCTCTCGATGTTGTTCCTGGCAAGCCTTACTGTATATGCCACCTGTTGTTATTGACCGATTACAAAAAAATAGGCATGGAAAAGGTAAGGCAAACCTGGGCAAGTCAAGTCTAAGCCAAGCCTCCTCGTTGTTGTGCTTGGCTAGGCATCATCATTCTTCCCACTGAGAGTCAGTGTGGTGTAGTAGTTAAGAGCAGCGGACTCTAATCCAGAGAACTGGGTTTGATTCCCTCCCCACTCCTCCACATGAAGCCAGCTGAAAGACCTTGGGTTAGTCACAGTTCTCTCAGCCCCACCTACCTCACATGGTGTCTGTTGTGGGGAAAGGAAGGGAAGGGAATTGTAAACCGCTCTGAGATTCCTTCGGGTGGTGAAAAGCAAGGTATAAAAACCAACTCTTCTTCTTCTTCCTCTCCTTTCTGTCCAGCTGCTTCTCTGAATTCATGAATTTTTATACTTTAAAATGAAACCAGTCTTGTTCACATTTTGCCACTATTTTCTCAATTGTCAACCACTTTCCCCTTTCTGTTTCTTTCCAGACACTTCAATGCATCCCCTAACATTAAAAAAATGGGAAGAAGAGAAAGCACAGTCAATAATTCACTGCATCTTGAGTGGGCAGGTTTTCTGTTGGTCTGTGCTTCTCTCTGTGTGTTCAGGAGGATTACAGCAAGTCTGCTCACAGTCATCTTCAACGATTTTCACTGGGGCTTACTCCCAGGAGAGTGGGGCTGTTACAGTGTCATCCGAAGAAGAGTTACAACCTTCTAAGTCAGTGGACTAAAAGGGATGTAACTCTACTTAGGACTGTACTTTAAGAGGGACAGTGCTACTGAATGAAGTGGGATTTCTGCATTCCGATGCCACAACAAGCCACAGCTGTCAAGCCAGGTACAATCCATGGTTTAAAGTCTCAGTGTAGCAGGCTGCATTCAGATATTAAACTGCAGTTTAAACTACAGTCCATGTTACTTGGATCCAAGCTGAGACGAAACAGCACTGCTAATGCAATAAATCTCTCATGCTGTTATCTAAGGTATTACTTGGCTACAGTCCACATCAGAATTTGCAAGATCATATGGGGGGAAAGCAATATATTCAAGCCTTTTTCCAAACTGGAAATCATTGTTTTATGTTATGAAAGAGGTTTTCTTTGATCTCTTCCACAATTTATCCACTGACACACAATTTAAGAATGTTGCTTTCAATGCCTGTCGTGTCCACAGAACAATATTGATATTCAATAGAAAAATACAAATGACAAACCTTTACGGCCTAGGGGGATATTATTGGAAATGGCCCATAATTGCTCCTTTTAACTTTTTATAATAAATCTGACTGAGTCATTGTCCTAAGGATTGGACAATCCCAGATGATCAGCCAAGCAATGATTTTCCGTCATATTAAAGGATTTACTGTCCTTCAGGCCAAATTATGTTCTGTAAAGAAAAGAGGTATAAATCTAAGCAAAAAGGAAGTCCCCAAAACATGAAATGTGAAAACAATACAGGTTACTTACCCCTTCAATTTGTACAAAAACCTTGTGAGGAATATCTTTTTAATTTCAGAAGCTTTTCAATTAGATGGTGAATAAGGACATGTAAATGGCTCGGTCGTTCCATTTCAGGTTAGACCTGTTTGTCTGCTGTAAGTGTACAGACCCTTAGTTGCTTATAAAAGGCCACAAAATGCCACTGATGTAAAAAAAATAGATAAGTTAACCTTTCAGGCAGTATTAACAGCTCTGACATTATTGTGACATTGGTGATCTTTCCATCGGTCCATTTATTCATTTAGCATAACTTTTTTCCCAGTATTATCCATTATGGTTTTAACAATGAAGGAATTGTTGCTTTCATCAATACATCAACTAAGCCTTTCTTTTAGAAGGGTAGTTCATGCAGAATATCTTAACTATTGAAGCTATAAAACACTGGGAAAAGTTGCTAAACAAAAATATTTAACCTTTTACCAATTTTAAGTCTAAATTTTTAAAGTTGGTATTGGAATTTGTATATCCAGGTTTTACGCTGTGTCTGTTTTGAATTGTATATTTTGTTATTTGGCTACATTAGGTTGTATTTGGTTGTATCACAAATTTGTTATGATATGTTGCTATTTAATGGGTCTGACTGTAAAACAGATTGAATTGAATTGAATATCTTAACTAATTTGCCAGTTTGGAAAAGAACACTTTGTGATGGAGAAAGCATGTGAACTTCTGTGAAGGAAAGGTTCACTGCTGTTAGTGGGATGCATATGCATCTCATATGTCAATATATGTGGCTATGTTCACACACACTAAATAATCCACTTTCAATCCACTTTCAATGCACTTTCAAACTGGATTTTGCCAGTTCACACAGCCATTCTGTGGCTTTGGAATTCAAACTGTCCTTTATAAAGTTTCCCACAATCAAAAGAACAATATTTAGTTCCCCTTACTTTTAAGCTAAGTCCTGTGTCTTGGAGTATTTATCCATGCTTTCAGTATTCCGTATATTTTCTGCCTTAGGCTTTCCTGTTCCCTAAATAATAAATCTGAATTTGTGCAAACACAGAAGTTCTGTACTTTCAACACTTACAGCAATTCAGAAGAAGTAGCTTCCCCTTGAGCCAAGTTACAGCAATGTGAGCTGTCCTGCATATTGAATTTCTAACAGTCCCTAAGCAATGAAATAAACAGTCCTTAAGCAATGATTACTGTGGGGTTCGTTGTTATGGAATGTAAGAGGGTCTCCCCTACCCACCCCCTTTCCCATCAGCCCCTTTTGATTCCCTCCAATGCTTTGAGGGATCCTTGAGAACAAAGTGCCATTTGGAAGAGGAGGGGGACTGTAGTGAGGGAGGTGGAGTTGGGGCGGAGTGGGAGAGGAAGTGGGGGCAACATAGCCTGAAGGTGGGGAAGACCCACCATGTACTCTGACTGCTTTCAATTAATTAAGTAGAGTTCAGCCCTTAGTTTATAAAGCTCCTGAGACACTAAGAATTGTATGATTAATTTAAAAGGCACAAACAGGCTTGCAGTCTGAGAAAAAGACAGAAAGCTTGTGTCAGCGTAAAGGAGGGGCAGTCAGAAGCAGGCCTAATGATCCTAAAAACTCACTGGCCTATTTCAAGAGCCTGCATGATGTAGTGGTTAAGAGTGTTGAAACAGCATCCAGGGAACCCACGTTCAAATCCCACGCTGCCGTGATATCATGCTGGGTGACATTATGGCTGTGATCACAAGGGAAGTTTGGCCTGACACAGCCCCTCCTCCTCTCCGGATCAAATGGGCACAGTCAGACAGCCACATCTGTCAGGTATTCCCCAGCCATACTTATCCCATCATAGGATGACTTGGAGTCGGGTTAAAAAGGCACCGCATAACAAGTGATGTTTTTAGTTCCCTGCACAGTCATTGCGCATGGCTGGATGTCTGAATGCGGGGGAAAGCGCACAGAACGGATTTGGCAGTCTGAGCCTGCAGATCCATTCTGCTGCTACAGAGGCATTTAAAAAAAAAATTGCCTATGCATGCATGTGTGCACATGCACATGAGTGCATTGCATGTGCATGCACACTATGTACAAGCATGAATTTTGGAAAATTTTTGCAGTGCGCTCTGTGGCTGAGGCACTGCAATAATGTGGATGCATTACCACAGGATGTCTCTGTGCTCCGTGGGTAACCTGCAGCAGGGTGTGCTGTGTGGCTGATATGCCCCGCACCATATTGCGCCAAGCCACCAGTGTAACCGCAACCTATGATGGATATTCTCTCTTAGTCTAACCTACCTCACAGGGCAGTTGTTGTGAGGAATAGGGTGTGATCACACTGTCAACTTGGTGTGATATGGCACTGCCTCTAATTGTACCGGTTTAAAATGTTGTGGGGCATATCATCCAGATAGCACACCTTGCTGCGGGTTTACCCATGCAGCTGTCCCCAGTCAAGCATCCACATCCCTGCAGTGCCTCAGCCATGGAATGCACTGTCCAGTCAGTTTTTAAAATGCATGCGGGTGCCTATGTGCTTGTGCACATGTGTGTTCATGTGCACATAGGCAAAAACTCAAAGAAAAAACACCCAACCCCCACCCCAGTGGCAGAAACAGATCTGCAGGTTCAGGCTGCCAGTCCATTTTGTGCATGCTCCCCCATGTTCAGACATCCAGCCACGTGCAATGAATATGTGGGGAACCAAAAACACCACTTGTGATATGGTGCCTTTTTAACCCGGCTCTAAGTTGTCTGGGTGAGTATGCCTGGGTAACCCCTGACAGATGTGGCTGTGTAAATGCACCCATTTAATCCAGAGAGGATAGGTGGCTATTACAGGCTGAACTGCTCATGTGATCACACCCATAAAATGGAGGAGCAGAGAACAATCTAAGCCAGTTGGGTCCCCAGTGCGGAGAAAAGGAGGGTGGTGGTGGAAAGTGCCATCAAGTTGCAGCTGATGTATGGCGACCACATAACATTTCCAAAGCAAGACAAACAGAGGTGGTTTGCCACTGCCTGCCTCCTGCCTCTGCTCAGCAACTCTGGACTTCCTCGGTGGTCTCCCATCCAAGTTGTAACTAGGGCTGACCCTGCTTAGCTTCCAAGACCAGGCTAACCTGAGGGAAAGTATGGTATACTTAAACAAACATATAAACACGTATGCCTGTGGATATTAGCAGTTCCTGCCTGCTACTTCTGGAACGGACTAATTTCAGCCATTTTTTAAAATTCAATTTTAATGTTATTCTCAGCCGATTTTTAATTGACGCTTCCTGTAAGTGGAAGTTGATTTTTTTAAAAAAAAAACAAACCCTGCCAGTTCCTGTGTGGATCTGAGAGCAGCTGCAGTCCAAGACACAGTTACTTCCAAGGCCCACTCAGCAGATGCTCTCCCAGGGAGAGAGCAGCGTTTCCATTCCCCATATGGAAGACAATGGTAGAAACTCTAGGTCAAGATCTAAAAGATTCTGAGGCCCCTGTTTTTACTTGAGTTAAGAAATTAAAATAGCAGGAGACAGGCAACTTAAAAATAATTTTTCCCCCACTTTCCCTTGTAGAGCACTTCCTTTCTAAAAAAAAAAAATCATGTCTTTGGGGAGAGTTTGGCAGGGGGGACACGCAATGCAGCTGAGGTCGCTGGGGCTAATAATTTTTTTGCATGATTTGATGATCACTTCTCAGCCGTCCAGGTTGAAACAACTGCACGTGAGCTACAGTTGTAGAGTACTGCTGTC
Organism: Gekko gecko; assembly: GCA_029375565.1. Classification (NCBI taxonomy): domain Eukaryota; kingdom Metazoa; phylum Chordata; class Lepidosauria; order Squamata; family Gekkonidae; genus Gekko; species Gekko gecko. The sequence continues at coordinate 36,131,643 of JAPDNY010000003.1, read as the reverse complement.
TTTCTCCCCCTCTCACCTTTAATTCTGCTCTCCGAAGGCTATTGAATGGAAATGCTGCAAGTACCGGGGGCCATAATGCACACCCTGCCCTGGGGCACGACAGGAAAATCTAGAGGTGAAGAGCAGGATCCTGCATTGAGATGATTCGGCTCTTGCACTTCTGACTGAACTGGCTGAAATTCCCATCGAGAGCTGCTGGGAATTTTGTCATCACTGTTTATTATTTATTTATTTTAAAGGAATGTCATAAAAAATAACCTCCTGTTGGCAGGTTTTCTACCAGCCACACCCCTGAACTCAAGTAGAGCCTGCTGGATCAGAGCAGTGGTCCATCTGATTCAGCATCTTGTTTCAAGAGCCAGTTTGGTGTAGTAGTTAAGACTGGCAGGGCTCTACCCTGGAGAACCGGGTTTGATTTCCCACTCCTCTTCCACATGAAGCCCGCTGAGTGATCTTGGATCAGTCACAGTTCTCTCAGAGCTCTCTCAGCCCCAACTACCTCACAGGATGTCTGTTGTTGGAAGAAGAAGGGAAAGGTGATTGTAAACCACTCTGAGACTCCTTCTGGTAGTGAAGGGCAGGGTATAAAACCTACTCCTCCTTCTTCATCGTTGTCTTTTTTCCAGTGGCCAGTCAGTCACCCTGAGAGACCAACAAACAAGAAGTAGAAGCCAAAACCTCCCTTTCTAGCACTGGATTTCAGAGGCTGACTATCTCTGAATGTGGAGTTTCCCTTTATTCACCACAGCTAGTCACTATAGATATACTTATCCTCAATGAATCTGTCTAATCCTCTGTTGAATCTATCCATGTTTGTGGCCCTCACCGCAGTGTAATGCTTAGAGGCCATTCCCATCTGGATTGGTCTCATCATTTATTTAGATATTCATTTTGTTAGATATTTATAACCCTGCTCTGCTTCCCAGTGGGGACCCAAAGCAGCTTATCACGTCATTCTCCCGTATTCCATTGTGTCAGGTTCAAAAGCAAGTAGATCCAAGCATTCTTAGGAGTAAGAAGGGCTTTATTGGAATACAGTGCTAAAACCCACAGTGGAAAGGTTATTGTCAGGAATGGCGAGACAAGCTGCTCAAGCATGGTTATAGTGTGATGCAAAAGGCGACTAGCAAATGATCTGCAAGCGCACGCGCAGGAAACTCCTGGCGGGAGACGACTCCCTCCTCCCCTCGGCTTCACAGGAGTGGAAAATTCTCATAGACTTAAGAATAGCCCAAAGCCTGCATTCAAGGCCACCGTGATAACACCGAGCAGCAGAGAAGAAGCTCCCACGTTACAGCGAGCATACCTACGCAAGCGCAGAAGCAGGGACGAGATAGGGAATACAGAACAATGGACACAGTGTGAAACATTAAACAACCATTACTGACACATTGTCCCCATCACAACAAGCACTGGATTTCAGAGGCTTCCTGTCTCTGACTGTAGAGGCTCCCTTTATTCCCCATAGCTAGTAGCTATTTAACCAGCAACAGCCTTGCTATATCATCAGCTTGGATGCCTCTGTTAAGAGAACTGCAGTGCTTTTTATTCCGAATTCTAATACAAAGGAAAGAATCCAAATTATAGTGAAACCCTAAGCAGAGATACACCCTGGACTTGGAAGGATGTATGTGACTTTAGGATTACATGGGTAGCCTCTACCTGCACCATTGTCAGAGTCCTTAATTAGTCAGCAAAATACCAGGCCTTGTTCATTGAAGCAAGAATAGTATTTATTTTAAGCTGCAAGATTAGGTTACTGAAACAGGAACATTGTTAAGAATACCTTGGTTACATGAAGCAGACAGTTATACCCTCGGGGGGGATGAGACCCCCCTCCTCCGCCAATAGAAGCTTAGCGCACGCGCGGGAACTACAGACAGCGCTAATTAAGGCAGTTCCCGCCACCCCAACTTTCCCAGCCTAGCGGTTGCTTTCAAAAGCGATGTGAAGCTAACAGCCTGGCTTTCTCAAGGTCGTTGTCTTTGGGTAAGATATGAACGCCTAGGCAGTTTAGGCAGCTCCCCACATTCCATTCGAACAGTCCAGGTGCATAAATCAGCACCACACAGTCCCATCCACCCTCCCTTCACGAAACAATCCCATCCGCCCTCCCTTCTCCATCCATCATGGCAGGGCTACCTGACAACCATATCGTCTAAAACAGGGCAGTATAAACGATCTTCAACCGGGGATAGTATCTAGTGGAGCACACCCATCACGTTGTTTAGCAATTTTCTTATGTCTGGTAGCAGGAACCCCAGGCATAGCCTTGATCTTTCACTTCCAAAGCAGTTAACTGAGAATAAACAAAATGAAAGGTGGAGGCCCGTTCTCCACAGTCAGCATCCATAAGTGCTACTACTGCTGCAGAGTAGCATGTAGGATGGTGCAGAGTTGTTTTCTGTTGCCCCAGAAGGTCTGACCAGAACCAGTCGGTTGAAATTAAATCAAAAGAGTTTTGGTTAAACATTAGGAAGTATTTCCTAACAGTTAGAGTGGTTCCTCAATGGAACAGGCTTCCGCAGGAAGTGTTGGGCTCTCCTCCTTTGGATGCTTTTAAACAGAGGCTAGACAGCCATCTGACAGCAATGCTGATTGTGTGAACTTAGGCAGATCATGAGAAGGGAGGGCAGGAAGGGTTGCCTCAGTGCTTAGTTCTTGTGGCCCTTTCTTACATGCCCAGGGAAATGCTGGTCACCACTTTGGGGTCAGGAAGCAATTGTCTCTAGGCCACTTTGGTCAGCGATCATGAAAGTTTTTTTGCCATCTTCTGGGCATGGATCAGGGGTCACTGGGGGGGTAGTTGTGAATTTCCTGCATTGTGCAGGGGGTTGATGAGCCTGGAGGTCCCTTCTAACTGTATGATTCTGTGCTGGTAAGGGACATGCAGCCTGTACTCACCTTTACACAACAAATTAACCTTGACAAGAACAACTACAGGGAAGCAAACAAGTCCATCTCTTTCTCTAGCCATTCAGCATTCTTTTCCCCTCATGCCATTGCATGAGACTATCTAGGCCCACTAGGAACAGATGTTGTGCTGCCCAAACAGGCGCTGCCTTCCACTAGGGTTGCCATGCATTTCTCAGCGCATCTGCTCAGCAGTCGAACGTATCTTGTGATCATACTGTGAGCTGATCAAGGATACGTTTGGATTGCATCAAGCAATCAAGCAGCTGCCAATCAAATTTGCAGATGCCTGTGGGCTGGAAGCCAACTCCCAAATGACGGGAGGATTAGAAAAATAGCTACACAGTGAAGCAATGCTTTTGATCAGCCCATTGCTGATTGTTTCTCTTCCCCTCCCCCACTAAGTTGGGCGGGGACAGAAGTAATGCTTTTGATATACACATCACAAAAGGGAGAGAAGAAGGACATCTTTCTCTCCTTTTTCTCTGCAGCTCAGGCACAGCTTGGGTTGGGGAGAAGGGGAATCGGCTAGGCTTCTGATCACACTCCCCACCCCACCCACCACTCCTGCTAAAATTGCTACATCTCAGGAAGCCTGGAATGCTGCAGAGTTTCCTGGATGAGCGATCAGAAGCCTTCCAGCTGATCACATGGCATCTGGTTCCTGATCAGAAAAAAAAAGAACGTTGCATAGTACACAACAAAATTTCCCCGGCAAGAGATCAGAAGCTGCCTGGTGCTTGCAAATAATTTGTTTCTGCATATAGACGCAAAGAGGTTGCAAACAGCTATCCAGCCCATTGATTAATTGGCTGCCTGTTCACTGCTGGTGAAAAGGAAGTAAGCCAAACTGGCAGGTGTTTGAGCATCCTTTTCTACAACAACTCTGAATTCTCACATGGCTGCAGAAGTGCAAAAGACCTGCTGTTCTTGTCCATGTATGAAAATAGCATATATCCACAACACTGGACAGCCGGCATAGGCTTCAGCACCATGGACAGCTCACTGGTTCCAGATAGCCGAATGAACCACCTGGCCATTTATTTCCAGACTAGAGAATCTCTCAAGCTATCAGGCTGGATGCAAGAGTCCTCTTTTCTCCTAAAGCAGTTACCTGGTCTGTAAGGCTTCAAAGGCCATACTTTTAGTAAACTGCAGTGGTCCGTTCCCAACATGATTGAGAAAGGGAAAGATTGCCGTGTCATCCGATCCAGAATATTCCTCCGGAATCTGTCATCCCACAAAAAGTAAAGAACCTGCAGAATGTGAGCCAGTAAGAAAAGTTAACTAATTTGGGCTCAGCTGCAGCTAGAAGAAGACAATTGTTCAAGTTAAATATTTAATTAGACTCTGAACCTGTTTCTCAGGTGTTGTTGTTCTGACCATCAGGAAAATTCATTTTTAAAAAAGAAGGAATGCTTGAAGGGTGTGGATCCAGTGTTGGAATTTGCACAAGTGTACAGTGCATGATTTGAATGAGGCCAGGTCATGGCAAACTGATTTCCTTTATGACATATTCGTTGGTTCAAGGACAATGCAAAGTCATAATAGAGTGCCATCTCATACAGCAAAACTGGAAGATTCTTAGTATCACACAGAGAAATGCATGTCTTATCAGATTATTTACTTACAAATGAAAACATCCATCCATGCATTATATTGAAAAATATAACACAGTATAGTTTAAGAAAACTTTTAAGAACCAAAATAAAATAGTTCAACAGAGAAAAGTTTTTCCACACTTTGGTTCTCTTAAAAGCAATGGGGATAAAAAGAAAGAAACAAACCTACATCCCATTGTCAATAAATGTGCACATTGGCCTCTCCTGTGAGTTATGCCTTTCAATAGAGCTGTGTAGACCTCTGTGGTCTTTGTGGAATATCTGATCTCTGCAATAGTCTGTATTTTCTTGACTCTTAAATATGAAAAACAAAAAAGATCCTCTTTATCAAATCTTCAAAAATTCACCACCCTGCTAAATACGGAATTTAGTGAATGAGGATTGTACATTCTTCTACAACCTTTGTATCTATTGGTTTTACAGATTTTGTAAGGGTATCTCAACTGTAAATTCAGGTAAAAGACATAATGGTAACACAACAGGTAGAATACTGCAGTACACTTATGCTTATGGAATGGAGTGATTTCACTGAACCCCCTCCTCCAATTCACCCTTCATGCTATTCATTAAGCTCCCCTGTCCCCCCCCCCAGGAAAAGGATTTCAGGTAGCATTTTGAAGGCTGCAGTAGAAGGGAATGGATGGGAAGCTTCCATTCCACTAATGGAAATCCTTTTTCCTCATTAAAAATTACTTCTAGGATCCAAGCCTTTGCTTTTATGTTAAATGCTGTATTGTGATTGAAAGTCTATGCTTACAAGACTCATAAGAACATAAGAGATCAGGGCCAATGGCACATCCAGTCCAACACTCTGTCACACAGTGGCCAAAAATACCAGGTGCCATCAGGAGGTCCACCAGTGGGGCCAGGACACTAGAAGCCCTCCCACTGTTGCCTCCCCCAAGCACCAAGAATACATTTCATCACTTGCTCCAGAGTTCCTATCTATGCCCTGTGGCTAATAGCCACTGATGGACTTCTGCTCAATATGCTTATCTAATTCCCTCTTGAATCTGTCCATGCTTGTAGCCGCCATCACCTCCTGTGGCAGTGAATTCCATGTGTTAATCACTCTTTGGGTGAAGAAGTACTTCCTTTTATCTGTTCTAACTCGACTGCTCAGCAATTTCATGGAGTGCTCACGAGTTCTTGTATTGTGAGAAAGGGAGAAAAGTACTTCTTTCTCAGCCTGCTCTATCCCATGCATTATCTTATAAACCTTGATCATGTCATCCCTCAGCCATTGCTTCTCTAAGCTAAAGAGCCCCAAGTGTTTTAACCTTTCTTCAAAGGGAAAGTGTTCCAACCCTTTTATCATTTTAGTTGCCCTTTTCTGCACCTTTTCCAATGCTATAATATCCTTTTTGAGGTGTGGTGACCAGAACTGTACACAGTACTCCACATGAGGTCACACCATCGATTTATATAGGGGCATTATGATATTGGCTGATTTGTTTTCCGTTCCCTTCTTAATAATCCCAAACATAGTGTTGGCCTTTTTTATTGCAGTCGCACACTGTCTTGGCATTTGTACACAACATATTCTTAGCCATGTGCACAACACATTCTTAGGCATGAGATCACTGATACTGTGCATATAGGCCCTGAATCTTTGATTATCCAAGTAAGATGGAAAGTTGCCATGGGGAAATGATGGTTACTACACACTTCCTGTAATATATTATCCTGTCTTGCCATAGTTTGCTGTTTGCTCCTTTTGCCTGTAGGGGGAAATGATATGCTTTGTCATACTCTGCCCTGACATATACCTTAAAGATCCCAAAATCCTGTCTAACGATAAATGTATGTTTGAAAGCTACAAGCTTGCTCCTTGCAAAGTCAGGGAGCCAGTCATAGAAAGATAAGTACATGTATTGATAGCATAAATCACTCAAAGCCCATGATCTTCAAACCATTCTGAAGAACACATCCATCAAACTTTGCTCTCTGGCCCTATTTTCAGGTAACTATGTTTAGGGTTGAGTAGGCAGTGGGATTACTCTAATGACTATAACAGCATGTCAAAAATGTTGAAACTCCTTATTTCATAGCATTCATCTGACTTCAAAAAGACAAGAGCTGCATCTTTAGTTTCAGGTTGGCAGATTGAGGCTGACAGTCATGCATATTCTTGTTGTAAATTCCTCTTCAGTACTCTACACCAAATTCCTTGGAGTTATTATATGCTCAAATGTGGATCAAGGTATGTCAGTTCAGGAAACATGCTTCTAGAGCCTGATAGGTGCGGTTACCTTGCTTGTGGGAACATGGAGAATACATGTCCATTGCATGCAAATACACATTTGGGAAGCACTAACCAACCACTGGATTTTTGGGGCAGTTCTCATTCACTCATACCAAGACAAAAGATAAATGTTGCCCATGTTCACAAGTCAAAAGATAAATGTTGCCCATGTTCACACAACATGACAATTATGTGTGTTAGGAGTAGGGATAGGCATGAACTGGCTCATAAACCTTGTTTGGTTTAAATGGCTCAGAGCTATTTAAATCCCTTCTTTCTGCTCCTCATGAAAAATGGCAGGGAGCAGAAAGCAGGGGTCACGAACCCATACAAACTGGTTTGGTTAAGGAACCAACCTCTCAGTTCATACAGGTTCATGCCCATCCCTAGTTGGGAGTATCCCTAGTTGGGAGCATCACAGGTCATGCATGCCCCTGATATTTGTAGTTGCCAGTCTCCCAGCCCACAGGAATGTAGTATCTGTAATGAAAAGTGAAGCTCAGTACGGATAGGCATAACTGAAGGCCTGACTTTTATCCCACATCATTAAGCTTATGGGCCATTTGCATTTGTTTAAGCTATAGTTCACATGATGACAAGTATCCACGTGGCTGGATCTATTCACACCTCTGAGTTCTGGATTCCAGCTATTAGGGCTATTGTAAAATCACTAAATAGAAGCAGATGGTGGTTGTATAAATCAAGGTGAAATGGTATATAAAATCTTTGCTTTAAAACATCTAGATCTTTTAGTCTCTGCAAAACGTGCTCAACAGCAAATTTTACAGATGAATAACTTTGTAAATAATCCATTTCACAATGCTGATGTTTCTCTTATAACAAACTGTGCCTGAGCAAATAATTGTTCCCTCCTTCCATATTTATTGTTTATTTGGCAAATAAATCTTTGCTCGCAACTCACTAAGCACTTTGCTGTGACTTTTTCAAAATGTGGTGTCCATCTGCTTTCCAGGAACTTTTTTTCAGTAACTGGCATGTTTACCTCATGTTCCTGGCATGTTCAGAATTGTGCTGTGCAATGTGCCATCATGGGAAATGTCAACCACTATTCGGCGTATTTTCATCAATGACACATTTGCCCACCATTAGCCTCCCATAAGTGCCAAAAAAGACACTTTGAACAGGTACACAGAATAAAGGGGCGATGTCATTTCTTGGCACTGTGTGTTGTTTTCCCATGAGGTTTACATATTCTGCTTCAAAGTGTTTTTCATACACAGAATTTGTCCATGGATTAATGCTTTTAATAGCACATGGACATGATCTGTTCACATGAGTAGTGTGAAGTCTGGAAAAGGAAGTTGTGCAAGGGCACAAGTGATCTTCCCTGAGCAGGGGATGATCGTGAAAATTGATCTGAATTATTGCATGGGCTTCCTCTTCCACCAATACGTCGCTCTTGCTTGCAGACCACTCACACAAGCTGCTCATTTTGTGCTTCACTTACTGAATATGACAGCAAAATCAGCTCTTAGAATCACATTTTGATGGGAATGTTGCATTCTCCCCCACCCACAAGGCTGATGTCTCTTTGGTTTTGTTAATTTCAGTCCATCTGATCCTATCTGTTCAAAAATCTCTGCTTCCAGAAGGCATAGGAGCTTTCCAGGGTTAAGGTGTTACTGTAGCCGTAAGCAGACAAAGACTCTTGATGCTTTCACTATTAGCTAGTTATTTGCATCATTAGCAACCGGTTCAAGGTAGCTCACAACTAACAATAAAAACATGCAAATCCAGTTTTAAGAAGGTCAATAAAACTTGCCAAGCCAGTATAGGACAGGTCAATAAAAAAAACATGCCAAGCCAATAAAAACAGGTCAATAAAAGCAGGCCAATCCAGTTTTCAGAAGGTCAATAAAAACATGCCAGGGCATCAAAGCAGCATAAAACAAACAGAGCAGTCTAAAATGATATTGATAAAACAGGCTCAGAGCAGACCATAAAACAGCTAAACAAGATAGAATCCCTTAGTTAAAAGACTGTGTAAAGAGAAGTGTTTTGGCCTGGCTGATGTCTAATGGTATGTAAGGTAGGCACCAGGTGAGTTTCAAAGAGAAGGGCATGCCGCAGGCAAGGTGCCCCCATCAAAAAAGCTCTGTCACCGATCATAGACTCATAGAATGTTAGAGTTGGAAGGGACCTTGCAGGTCATCTAGTCCAGCTCCCTGCACTGTGCAGGAGCATAGCCAAAAGATAGCCCCACAACATACCCAAAAGATGGTCGTCTAGCCTCCACTTGAAAACATCTACCTCCCGAGGCAGTCTGTTCCACTGCTCAACCACTCTTACAGTTAGGAAGTTTCTCCTGATATTTAGCCAGTAACGACTCCCTTGTAATTTCCATCCATTAGATCTAGTCTTGCAATCTGGAGCAAGAGAGGATAGATCTACTCCATCTTCTACATGACAGCCCTTCAGATATTTGAAGACTTTAATCAAGTCCCCTCTAAGCCTTCTCTTTCCCAAGCTAAACATACCCAATTCTTTCAGCCTTTCCTCATAAGACTTGGATTCCAACCCTCTCACCATCCTGGTTGCCCTTTTGTGGACACACTTGAACTTGTCAACATCCTTCCTAAAATGTGGTGCCCAAAACTGGACACAGTACTCCAGGTGAGGCCTGACCATAGCAGAATATTAAATTCAACCCATACCTCACCTCTGTAGGCAGGGACACAGAAAGGAGAGCTTGAGAAGAGGATCTTAACTGGCAGGCAGGGCAATAATCTCAGCATGTAGGATCAGGATTCCCCCAGGTTCAATTCCTATGCATCTTACCTGGAATATGCATTTAGACACCATGTTGTTTACATATTATTCTCAATATTATCTAGGTGGGAAAGTGTAATGACACTCCCTCAGACTAACCTACTTCATGGGGTGATTGTTGTAAGAATAAATGAAGGAGAATGACAAGGGAGGCTGCTTGGAGTCCTCACTGGGGAGAAAGGTTTCCCTTGCTCAAAAGCCAGTCGAATCTGACTCTAGGGTTGTGGTGCTCATCTCTGTTTCCAAGCCAAAGAGCCAGCGCTGTCCAGAGACATTTCCATGGTCATGTGGCTGGCATGGCTAGATGCCGAGGCCCACGGAATGCTGTTACCTTCCCACCGAAGCGGTACCTATTTATCTATTTGTAATTTCCTGCTTTCGAACTGCTAGGTTGGCAGGAGCTGGAACCAGAGATGGGAGCTCGCTCCATCATGCAGCTCTCGGGTCTCAAACCGCTGAACTACCGACCTTCCTGCCTGCAGTTCAGCATCTTAACCACTGAGCCACTGCAGGTACTGGGGAGAAAAACAGTACATAAATAGTGAACTGAATAATATGGACACTTTACTGAACTTACTTACAAGCAGGAATAAAAGACCTAAGCACTCCTTGTTATCAAGCAGCATAATCTGCTCATCAATCCAACCATCAGTAGATCATTAGCACATTAACTACTTGCCAAGTTTCTTTTGATGGGAGTGCTCTGGAGTAAGAGCATTATAACACACCCACCCTGCTTCTCAGCAGTTCTTCTGGGCAAGTTCTGTGCTTGCAATAGGACATAATTGCAAGATGGGGCCCTTATGGCTGAAGCCCAGGGGCTCTTTGAGAAAGGTTTGATGAAGCTGTAGCAAAACCTCTGATGACGTCTCTGCATCGATGCAGAGATGCAATGCATGACACCGGAAGAGAAACATTTCAGAATTTATAAAAAGAAGCTTATTGAGACCTGGCTGAGACATGCAGAAGAATGTGATGGTAGAATTCCAAAGTGGTAGACTACAGTAACAATTCAGACTGCAGATGAGGAATTTCCCCCCACATAAAAAATTCCAGCAAATAATAAAAAATATATATAAGAGCACACCTAAGAGAAAAGTTTTAGCCCAGTCTGCTCCCTGCTGTGCCAATTTTCTATAGGGGGGGTTACACAGGGCAACATACAAAAATGTGACACACGCACACTTCCAAGCCAAAGCGATGAGGCCATTCTACCACTGCAGGACACTGCCATTTCATTACCACTTCATTCGGCTAAAGTCTTCCTATGCTGGGAGATGCTGAGATTTTTCATTTGCTTCAAAGGTGCAGAGAATTACAAGTTCTGCTTAGAATCACAGTAAATATATGGCAGTGAACAACGGAAATGGTTAAGAAACTCTGTTCGGAGCATTTACAGTGTTTGCGATTGCAAAGGGAAATGGAGACCTTAGAAAAAGCTTAGCAATGTTGTTTCATGTAGCTGGGATGTGACATACAAAACTTTGCAGTGAATTTGACCGTACACAGTCCAGAGCTCTTTCCAGAAGGCTCATTGCATGGTAATGGCAGAAGTGATGGTAATGAAGGGCTGGCAACAAAGGGAGTGATGGCAATGAAAGGCCACTGTTACTTCTGGCCAGTTTCATCCATCAGAGTTTGTCCAAGCAGTGGTGGCCTCATCCACCTGGTGCTTTAGAACACTCAGTAACATAAAATTGGATAAATTTGTTCTGGTCCATTCCAACTTGGACTCCACATTGGGGACAGAGGCTGTAGCAGAGTCTGTCAAAGCCTTCTCTTGTCCAGTATTGTTGGATGAGTTTCAGATGTCAACACTCAAGGCTATTGACAAAATATTTGGTGTTGCTGCTTGCCTGTCCAGTTTTGGCTGGCGAAGGCTTGCCAGGAAAGGCTATTAAATTCCATCGTGAATATAATGAATGCATCATTGCATAAAGAACTGACACCAGATGCCCTTAAAGCAGTAATTATAAGATGTCCCTCTAACCCCTTCCCTTGGTATCAGGAAATATCAAACCAATTCTAATTTGTCATTTCTGTCCAAAAGCATCTGATCAGTTCCAGATGGTTCTGGATGAGACTGATAATCAGGATGTGTTATAATCTGATTTCCAGATGGTGTTCAGGGTGGAAACAGCCTTAGTCACCCTGGTAGATAACCAATGGGGAGGCATGGGAGTACATTACCCTGTTGTTTGTCCTGGGTTGCCCCATAGCATCTCCTGACAGAATTCCAGTTCAGTGCTTGAGATCAACAAAACTGCCTTTTGAAAAAGTATTTGTTGCAAGTTGCCTTGAGGGAGCAGCTTGTATAAACACAGCATTCATATTTAAAGGTAGATAAAGAAGCATCAGTACCAAAAGGCCCACCTTGATGGCAGCTAGAATGATAGTTAGTATGGAGAGGGGGGTGTATTGCGTGTTCTGTGGAACCAAGTCTTGGAGTTGCCTGGGCTTCCTGAGCCTCAGTGGGAGCTACTGAGAAAAATGCCAGCCTCATCTGCCTAGCTCCCCCCTTCATCTGCATAGCCTCACCCCCCTGTTCTTGTTGCTTGATTTTTCCAGTGTCTGATGGGATGCAGAGACTGGCTTTTCTTAGGCAGCTGTAGGAACAGCTGTATAAAGGCAAGAGGGCTTTTCCACTGTTCCTCCATTACACAGCCTGAAAATTATAGTCATTATAAAATTGAGATAATTTATCCTGCTGGCATGGAATTTGGCACAGAGAATCTGCCACAGGACAGGCATAATTGTGCTAAGTTTCAGAAAGATCAGCTGAAGCGGAAGAGTCCATGCAATGTAAAAAATAAAAGTGCTTCGATGTGCAGGTTTCTTATATTTGCAATCATTTTTCACCAGCCCCAAGTACACCTTCAGGTTTCCACATTCTGATTTAAGTTCTGTCAGAAATTCAACACATTTGCAAAGGGCTTGCTCTTCTCTGCATTCATGAAGAATTATTATGTATGTCTGTGTTTTCTGCTTACCTGGCATGGTGGGCATTTTGACATAAACTTCCCTTGCCTTTTTTTTGTACACAAGTAAACATTGTAACAATTATTTCAAAGCGAAGGAGGATTTTTAAAATTTATTATTGGCCCTAGAACATGGATAAATAAATGTCCTCCTCAAACTCCTTTTTTCATTTCTGCCTTTTGTTAAAGTTCCAGAACAATTTTCTTCCTTTGAAAGTTTTGGCTTTTTTATTAAAAGAAATTGCTTTAAAAATTATTTCTTTCCAATTGTTATATCATTTTTCCCATGCTGCTTTTGGGGTTTTTTTTCAAACTGTAATTTGGAAATGGCTGAGAATCTACGTAACATAATTGGAATTGAAGCAAAATGAAGCAGCAGACAACAACAACAAAAAGAGAGTTTTCTTTCTCTGAAAAACATTATGAACCCCGGAATGAGTTTAGGTGAAAACTCTGCATTTCACATTTCAGTGCTTCTGTCAAAGCTTATTCTTCTGCTGTACATTAAGAGTTCCAGGTTTGAACACAAGCGATTCAATACAAAATAAAAAAGACTTTTCATTTTTTGACAAGGGGCCATTTGGGAGAAGGTGAAGTTGTTGAAATTGTACCAAATTAAATCTTGCAAGCTGTTTACAAACAAATAGCTTTTTAAGTGTTTTTCTCTTGGCATTACCTGTCTCCGTGTCCCACACTTCTTACCCAGAGGCATTCAAGCATTGATTCAACCGTTGTCGCTCTTCCCATAGTACCACAGCTGTCTAAGCGGCCTTCACACCTGCCACTTCTTCTCCATATGGGAATGTTCCCTCAGGTTGCCCTTAATGAATTACATTAAAAGTGAATTTGTATTTGCAGGAAGATCTGTATAGGCAGACAGCTTCATTTTACTGCAGGCTTGAAAACAGAGATATTCACCTTGACGATATAGAGGTTTATGGGGTGTGGGCCTTAGGGACTAATCCAAATACAGAACACACAGAGGCCAGTACGTCACCTTCTGTAGCATGTAGCCGACAGTAGATGTATATTAAGGCTTCATTGGGGACCAATTGGACTACAGCGTAAATTATTAACAGTGACGTTTCAAGCACACATGAGATGACTTTCCTCCTCTCACTTGAGACATTTATAATGGGTGCCTTCCAAGTCGTGAAAGGGTAAAATTTATAGCAGCTAAGTTTCTCAAGATGCTGTCTTGTTCAATGTAATCATCTCTGCTGCTGTCCTCTTTATTGACAGCATGAATCCTGAGCCATGCTGTGAAAAGAACCTGGCCTGTGTTTTTGAAAAACTGTCAGTCCATTGCAACGTGAGCCAAAGAGAATGTTGTGAGGTTCAAACAGAGATGAGGTCAAATAAAATTCCATTGAGATGGTGAGACATGCTTTCCTACAGAAAGCATCAGAATAAAGAAGTCTCTTCTTCAAATGTGCATGGTAGCCTCCAAACATGGTACTTTGGCCTAGATCCCCCACTGAGGACAAGTGTGTATTTTGTTAAAAAGTAATGGACAAGTTTTCTGGTAAGTATAGGATCATTTAAGGCCATAGTGTCTCTTCAGTATTTACCATGGATTCCTTTTCAGGGTAGTCCTCCCCAGGTCTATTGAGCTGAGATTCAGCAGTGCAGAGTAAGAGAGAAAAAAACAGGAGTGCATACCTACAGCAAGGTCAATGGGCCCTCTTGATTTTCCCCAGGCGTTCTGCACCGTTTGGCCACCCATGCTCTTAGAGATGGCTAGTAGTTCTCTTAAATGAAATTTACTGCCCACTAACATGTATGAAGCTAACCAGCCATGTGTTGTAGTCCATTAGGTGCTTGGCAGGCAACTAGACTGATTTACTGAACACTGGGTAGCTATTGTGCATTGGTAAAGGTAAAGGTAAAGGTTCCCTTGCTCGAAAGCCAGTCGAATTCGACTCTAGGGTTGCGGTGCTCATCTCCGTTTCAAAGCCGAAGAGCCAGCGCTGTCCGAAGACGTTTCCATGGTCATGTGGCCGGCATGACTAAACACCAAGGTGCACGGAACGCTGTTACCTTCCCACCGAAGTGGTACCTATTTATCTACTTGCAATTTCTTGCTTTCGAACTGCTAGGTTGGCAGGAGCTGGACCTAGAGACAGGAGCTCACTCTGTCTTGCGGCACCCGGGTCTTGAACTGCTGAACTACTGACCTTCCACAGCCTGCAGTTCAGCGTCTTAACCACTTGAGCCACCGCAGCCCCGTGCATTGGTAGTGGGCTACAATAGATCTGGCAGGTCACTGCAGGGGTCGTTTGGGGCCAGAGCACGAAGGAGCGCCACTCCGGCAGCTCAGGAGTGGGCACAAATGGCAGTGGCGGCAAGCCCCGCCCCCAGTTCCCCACCCCCACACTCCTTCTTTCTAGAGCCGCACTGCAGGAGTGGCACGATCTTTCCATTGTATTCTATGGCCCCATAGAATATAATGGAAAGATTGGCAGTGCGACTTCCCCCCCCCACCTTGGCGGTCCAGCTGAAGAAAGGGAGGGGAGGCTTTTGAAAATGCCTCCCCTCCTTTTTGCTTCCCCTTCTGACATCACTTCCGGTGATGCCAGGGTGTGTGGCATATGCTAATGAGCTATTATGCTAATAGCCTATTAGATATGCTACTGAGCTCCTGCAGCTCTTTTTCTACAAAATGGCCCCTGGGTCACTGTGATGGATAGAAGGCTGGCCCGACCCTGCTAGTGTGGCAAAGGGGTTTGGCTGTACTTCTGACAGAGAACGAAGTACCAGATGTTAGGCCTGTCTCTGGCAATGAGCAGACCTTGTACCATTTAGTCTGACTCTTGGGAAAGGGCAGGCTGGTGTTGGTGGAATCCTGTGTGTGTGTTGGCATCCAGCCTAGTGGCTAGATGGTAAAAGCCTCTTTATGCTCGGAAGTATTAAAGCAAATTGAAAGTACTCTCTAAATTAATGTTCCTTGGCCAAGTTTCTCTTTCATCTTTCTGTTCCTCGCTATAGGCGTGCCTTTATGCTGGTGCACCTTAATACCCTACCATCTAGAGTTCAACAAGGGAAGTATCTTAAGATACCATACTCTGATAGAGTATGCAACTATGGTGCAGGCAGTGTAGACACCTGGTATGATGTGACTTTTGAATGCAACTACTTTTCTGAGCCTAGAAATCTTTTAATTCTTCCTGTGCTCCAAAATATGGATCATATGGAGACATTACCTCTTTGATTAGAAGACAATAGCTGACCTGTCACCCTTTTATTTGCAAAATTTTATGCATCTGTGATAGATTTTCACAGCCGTTCAAATGGCATCTAGCTTTTTCTATCTTTTAGTAATCTGAGCCCATTTGTGGGGAGGGTGGGGTAGAAATCCAAATAAATAAAATAAATAAAAATAAATACTTAGAAGTAAAGAAGCAGTATGAAGGAGAGAGGGAGATAAGACAGACAGACAGACAGATGATTGATAGATACAGGGCTTTTTTTTTTTTAAGAGGTGCTGGAACTCTCTTAAAGAGGTGCTGGAACTCTCAAGAGGGAAATGAAGTTTTCAACCTGTATACTGAAAACTCATGAACTTTTAAACCTTTTGTGAAATAATTTTGTCAAAAAAGTTCCGGAACTCTGTTCCATCATGCTTCCCCAGAAAAAAAGCCCTGGATAGATAGATAGACAGAAGATCAATCAATCAATAGAGCTGGAGTCCTGTGCTGTTGATATATTCATGGAAACCAATCTACAAATAAATATTTGTAGTTAATATACAGTTCCTGCCTCAGTGACCTCCATATTCTACTTGTGCACCACAAGACTTACCTCACAGCAGCAAACCCAAAGCCTATGTGCTCATTGCCTTTAGAACACCTGGTAACTGAGGGGAAGGTTTATAGTTTAAAATAAATCTTGAGTCCCTCCCAAATCATAGGAGGCTGTGTGGGTCCCCTCAGTTGATAGAAACAGCCTGTTTTCAGATAGTTCTGATGTGAAATAGAAAGAAGATAAGGCCACACAGGTTGTTGTTGTTGCTCAGTCGCACAGTCGAGTCCGACTCTTCGCGACCCCATGGACCAGATCACGCCAGGCCCTCCTGTCTTCCACTGTCCGCTGAAGTTTGCTCAATTTCATGTTCGTTGCATCGATGACACTGTCTAACCATCTCATCCTTTGCCGTCCCCTTCTTCTTTGACCTTCAATCTTTCCCAGCATCAGGGTCTTCTCTAGTGACTGCTCCCTTCTCATTTGGTGGCCAAAGTATTTGAGCTTCAGCTTCAGGATCTGGCCTTCCAGGGAACAGTCAGGGTTGATTTCTTTTAGGATTGACTGATTCACACAAGTAGGTAGGAGAAAAGAGGAACAAGGTGCAAGGTTGAGCAGTTTTGCTGGATTTTCTGGATCCCCATGCATTTCACTCTATGCTTCATCAGGGGATCTAATAGAAAGTAAAAAATAGTCATAAATTCAATTAAAATGTGCATATAGTAAAACAATAAAAATATTTTTAAAATTAAAACTACTTGTAAAATGAATTACTACACAGACTGAGCATGGTATAGGGTTACATTACATATTGTCGTGCGATCCAAAAGTACATTGTTTATAACCCAAAATCTTTTATACTGAAAAAAAGATAAAAGAGCTTAAAAACATTAATGCAAAGTCCATATCAGAAAGGGAGAGAAATAAACAGTGTGGTATACCTTACATTAAAACTTCTTAACCTCCCATCTTGAACAACTGGATGTTGGGGAGATAGACCTCATTGTATTTTATAGCCAGGTATGATGCAATAAATCCAGATATTCTTTTACCCATAAACTTATTTTATGACATTTTTAGTAATGTGAAAATATAAGGAGAAAGCCATATATAAATATGTTTGGCTCATGGTGTGTGTGTGTGTATGCACGCGCGCGTGTTATGGGCTATCAAAATGCTTCTGACTTATGGTGACACTATGTATTAATGACCTCCAAAGCCTTTGGTCGGGTCTTGCAGACTGAGGGATGTGGCTTCCTTTACTGAGTCAATCCATTGCAAGTTGGGTCTTCCTCTTTTTCTGCTACCTTCAACTTAAATCCATTTCTACCATTTCTTAAACAAGACCCCTTCAGAGCCCTTTAACAACTGTCCTTGGGCAAGAGGAGCATTGGGAGGAGCACTGGGAGGAACATTGCTGCCAGCTGTAACATCTAAGCTGAGGTTTCATTTTATTTTCCATTTTCCAGATATAAAGTTTGGGTGTGGCCAGAGGCACAAGCCTTTTTGTGCAAGCCAAATGGCAAGAATCAGAAGGCCCTTGGTCCTTGGACTGCACCCTGTGGTCTTAGATATGCTGGATCCCACTGGATCTGAGATTGGGCCCAAGATACAGCCAGTGGCTTTTATTTGTTTGCTTCTTCTAAATTGTACTTTTTTTCTACTGTAAATTGATTTGGATCCTTTCAGGGAGAAAACTAGGGAATTAAATATTTAAATAAGTAACATAACTTGGTGGAAGCATATGTCTATCATATTAATTTATACCTAGCTAAGTAGCATCTGTAGAGTAATACTTACATTCCGTAGTAAATTGCCCTTAGGACAATAATTGTAATGTGTGGGACTAAACAAAGGGTTGATTTATGGTCTGAGAGACAGGAAGAAGAGATGGATTACCAAGAAAGGCTGCTGACCTTTAGACAGTAATATAGGGAACTGGAAAGAATGAAAGGAGTTGCTAAGGAAACAATACTAGAGCCAGAGGACTGTAGCCAAAAATATGGCTGGTTCTTTTAAATCAACCTATGAACGTCAACCTTCCTACTTCTACAGCTCTTGGACTATCTATTTAGCACATTTTTATCCTTTTGTTCTCCAAGGAATTTACAGCAGCATGCATGCTTCTCCCTTCACCCATTGGTGGCCAGAAACACATCTGCCTTCACCTGCATTGAGCAGGGGGTTGGACTAGGTGGCCTGTGTGGCCCCTTACAACTCTGTGATTCTATGATTCTGTGATTCATAGTAGAGAAGATCAGCCAATTCTCGCCAAGGAGGGGCCATAGTTCATAGAATCATAGAGTTGGAAGGGGCCATACAGGCCATCTAGTCCGACCCCCTGCTCAATGCAGGATCAACCTAAAGCATCCCTGACAAGTGTTCTTCCAGCCACTGCTTAAAGATTGCCAGTGAGGGGAGCTTACCACCTCACTTGGCAGCCGATTCTAATGCTGAACTACTCTCACTATCCAGCTGGTACCTTCCTGCCTGTAATTTAAACCCATTATTGCAAGTCCTATCTTCTGCTGCCAACAGGAACAGCTCCCTGCCCTCCTCCAACCGGCAGCCTTTCAGATTTTTACAGGATCAGTGGTAGTGCATCTGCTTGCATGCAAAAAAGACCCGGGTTCAGCCCCTAGCATCTCCAGTTGAAAGGACCAGGTGGTAGGTGAGACCCTGGACAGCCACTGCCAAGCTGAGCAGACAATACTGATTCAGTGTAAAGGCAGCTCCATGTATTCCTGTGTCTTCCACACCACAGAATTATAGAATGTTAGAGTTGGAAGGGACTTTGCAGGTCATCTAGTCCAACCCCCTGCACTTTGCAGGAACATAGCCGAAAGATAGCCCTACAACATACCTGAAAGATGGTCGTCCAGCCTCTGCTTGAAAATAGAATCCTTTAGTCCTTTACAATATATATTGCTGCATCCCAGAAAACATATTTACAGCTTTGGCGCTGAGTTCCATGGCTGTAGTACTTGAGCCACCATCCTGTTATTTATCTGATAAACTTAAGTAGCACTTGTGGCCTTATCATTACCTGAGCAAGTCAGTTCCCCATCCTGTCACAATGACACTGGAGAAACGAGGCACACAGTCATACCTTATATCCTAACACGATAGTTACATTTCCATTCTCCAACACACTTTAACAAGGGTTAACTAGCTTACACAACACAAAGTATGCCACGGTGGTTATTTAAATGCTAATTTCCTTCCTTTTTTCCAGTCTGATTGGGAAAAATAACCTACGAAAAGATCTCTGATCCCAGATAAAGCTTGCATAAATGTTTTTCCCCCAAAATAAGACATGGCACGGGAGTGGGGAGAATTATGCGACGAGTCTTAAAATAAGGTATAACTTTCCGCAGCAAATACAGCATGCTAATTTACAAACTTCTTGTTGGCACCTGTTCATCAGGATGGAAATTCACCTCTGAACTGATTTTGTCGAAGGCAAGCAGCGATATTAAAAATGTGTTCCCGGTTCAGAAGCAACTAGCGGCTGATTCTTGTGGTTGCTAAGTAACAGGCACTTTGTGGCAGAAATCTGCATGGAGCCCATTCTTGCAAATAGATTCACACTGTACCTTATTGGGACATACCTGGCAAGGCACAGGTTGTGTACAAATGTGACATTTGCAGAGCCAGTTCCCCCCCTTCCACAGCTAATAGTGCCCTGGTTCTGCTTCAGGGCCCAGACAACTTTACCATCATGTGTCCACCAACAGTTTGGGGCCAGCTTGTCCTGGCACAGAATCCAATAGATCTCATTTAGCAGTGGGGTCACATCACATCAACCGGAATATGCACAGGTCACATGGGTGTTGTGCAAATCCACACAGGACAAAAAATAGGTGATCGAAGTTACGACTGATTAAAAAATCATTGCAATGAATAAGCTTCAGATTCATTGAAACAATTAATAAACGAGATGGTCCTTTGGATACCCTGTTCCCAAGCCATGCAGAGCTTTAAGGGACAAAAACAACACCTTCATTTGGGCTTCCAAGGAGCCTGGGGTACACCCCTACAGGAAACCTAAAGGTAAAGGTAAAGGTTCCCTTGCTCGAAAGCCAGTCAAATCCGACTCTAGGGTTGCGGTGCTCATCTCCGTTTCAAAGCCGAAGAGCCAGCGCTGTCCGAAGACACTTCCGTGGTCATGTGGCCGGCATGACTAAACACCAAGGCGCAGGGAACGCTGTTACCTTCCCACCGAAGTGGTACCTATTGATCTACTTGCAATTTCTTGCTTTCGAACTGCTAGGTTGGCAGGAGCTGGAACTAGAGACGGGCGCTCACTCCGTCATGCGGCACCCGGGTCTCAAACTGCTGAACTACCAACCTTCCACAGCCTGCAGTTCAGCGTCTTAACCACTTGAACCACCGCAGCTCACAGGAAACCTACAATTTCTTAATAGATACAAAAATATATCTGCAAACTGCGCTTCCCAAATACAGGAGCATCTTCTTTTTTGCTCAGGATACTGTATAAAATGTTCATCTCTTCGAAGGTAGCTCCTAAGTAGCCAGCCATCTGAAAGATGCTGCAACTTGTTGGATAATTTAGGTTTAGATAAAAGAAGGCAATTAGCGTACTGCTGGCACTAATGAGCCAATTAGCACTGACAACATTACAAAGAACTCAGTCGCGCAGGTAGCTAATCAGCTTTTGAGAACTGTCCGCACTCGGGAGTTGATAGCCGGCAAAATAAATTTTTCATATGCTAGCCAGCTTGCAAGATCCGGTCACAGTGTGAGATACCCAACTCTCATCTGACTCACATCTGTATTGTTGGAAGGGATTCTCAAACTTTGTCAGGACTAGAGGTGGAGGGAGGGCTCCGCAAATGTAATGCAGCCAAATCCAGAACAGTTGTTCATCAAGTATAATCCATTGCTTTAATGTTCCAGGTACACATGACACTGATCTAAGATCAAAGTTATACGTTTTTTGTTAATGAAATGCAGTCCTTGAAGGCTGCGACACTGATTGCACCAGCTATTTAGGAAGTGGGGGTGATTGATTTTAATTTCTGCATGGCTTTTTGTTTGTTTTTGCAGTCAAAAATCGTCCCTCCAAACAGCTTTCCCACAAGAAGCAGGGAGATGCATTTGTTTCTTGGAGAAGGCAGGAACAACAAATTAACCCCAAATCCCCATTCACTTTATTTGTCTGGGTAGTGAAAATGAACAGAAAAAAACAAAGAATGAATAAATGACTTCCTTCCCTCCTTCTCCTGTCCCCTCTGCCAGTTGTCGGGCTGAGGATACCTGTGATGACCCTGTGCTTGTGGCAGCCATGCATACAGGTGGCCAACTGGCAGGTGGGTGAATAGGAGGAGAACCCCAAACTCACACACACATGTACACCGAAGTTCCGTCTAAGCTGTGGAGTCTTGTGAGCAAAAATTCTACTTTGTGAGTTACAGGCATTAAAGTTGTGAGCAATTAATTTGGCTACTGTATAAATTAGTTTGCTCTGGAGGCATCCTTCCTGAGTTAAGACAAAAATGTGTGAGCTGGAGGCTAAAAACCTGTGAGCTAGCTCACACTAACTCAGCTTAGAGGAAACACTGAGTACACCCCATCCCTCTCACTCTGCTTGCTGAGAGAGGAGAGGAATCCAGAATTGTCTCATGTCTGCAACAGAGATGACAACAGCTGTAATGCATAAAAAGAACACATTCCAAAATCTTCACCTACTCAAGCTCTTGCTCGAGATTTCTCGCTCACACTAGGAAGTGCTCCCAGACTAAAATCTAGAGGTGCTTGAGCATGTACTGGTCTGGCGCTCTCTTATCCTCCACGGCTAGGAATCCAGTTGTTCAGCAGCCAGTTTGGACTGCTCGTGAGCGGCTGAAGCCTTTCCATGGTGTTTCTTTTGGTGCAGCCGTGCAGTGCCCAGTAATCCCACCGCCTGTTGCCACCACCACACCATACTCGGTCACAATTGCTTATCTGAAGAATGGACAGCAACAGTCATTTGTACAAAAATAAACACCGTGTAATATTTTTAAAAGAGTTTTATCCTTGGGTGTTTGAGTCTGCCTGAGAAACATTCATCATTCCCATGAAAGCATGTAGCTGCCTCATCCTGAATCAGACCGCTGGTCCATCATTGTCCATACGGTCTGCTCAGGCTGGCAGTGGCTCTCCAGGGTCTCAGGCAGAGGTCTTTCACATCACCTACTGCCTGATCCTTTCAAATGGAGACTGAACCTGGGACCTTCTTCATGAAAAGCAGATGCTCTGCCACTGAGCCACAGCCCCTCTCATGCCTGAGCCCCTTAGTTAATTTTATTTAAAATATGGAAAACCTGCCTTATCTCTGCAAACAAAAGGCATCTGCATCAGTTTGCAAATGAGAAGGGTTTTTTCCCCCCACACAGCCCTGTGGGCAATGCTTGTGAGCAAAAATGCTACTTTGTGAGCTACTGGCCTTAAAGTTGTGAATGAGCGATTTGGCTCCTGCATCAATTAGTTTGCTCTGGAGCCATCCTTCCTGAGCCAGGACAAAAATGTGTGAGCCGGAGGCTAAAAAACTGTGAGCTAGCTCACACTAACTCAGCTTAGAGGGAACACTGCCTGTGGGAGTCATTGTTTTCTCCCCACACAACTGCAACTGCACCACCACGGCTGCTGGGCAGCTGCAAAGCTGCTCAGTGTGGTGCCAGACAGTGTAGGCAAGCCAAGGCTGAGCTCATGATCACAGCTGGAAAGAAAGGTGTGGCCTCTGCTAAATTCTCAATATCCCTGCCAAAGTCTTGTGTATTTGCATTCAAGAATCAAAAGGACCTCATACCTCAGATAGAGCCGCTTACTTCTTCTTATACCTGAATGAGAATTCTCATACATCTAGCTAGAATGTACCAAATATGATGACAGGCTAAGAAACTAGATTTCCTGCAGGTGAAAGAGATTCACTTTTTAGAATGCTCCCCACATTTTTTAAAAAAAATGCTTCCCACCATGTAGCAAATAAGAACATTAGAAAGAAAGTACATTGTGTGATCCTTTGCCTTTATCAGAGAATTGTTGTCGGAGAAATAAAATTCAGATTACTCTTTCCTGACATTTTACCATGCATTGTCTGAATGACACAATCAAGACTTCTTCCACCACACAGTCAGGGACCTGTGATCACCTGCTGGTGTGACTCATTTACTGTTTGCCAGCCAGACATAAGTGAGGAAACAATCATTTGCCAAGCTGTTTGGATGTAGCTGAACAAATTCAGGCATGTCCTTTGCACAATTAGACTGCTTTCTCATAGCTGCCCTCCCCCATTCTACCCCCCATCACCTCAAATTGTTAATCAACACTAGTTAGAAGAAATAATCCCATGGAAATTTTGTGTTGTGACTTACTACTTGGATCTTGCATGCCACTGACTGCACAGGGAAGAAGAAGAAGAAGAAGAAGAAGAAGAAGAAGAAGAAGAAGAAGAAGAAGAAGAAGAAGAAGAAGAAGAAGAAGAAGAAGAAGAAGAAGAAGAAGAAGAAGAAGAAGAAGAAGAAGAAGAAGAAGAAGAAGAAGAAGAAGAAGAAGAAGAAGAAGAAGAAGAAGAATTGGTTTTATACCCCACCCTAGGGTCTCAGAGGGGTTTACAATCACCTTCTCTTCCTCTCCCTGCAGCAGACACCTTGTGAGGTAGGTAGGGTTGAGAGAGCTGTGGCTGAACCAAGGTCACCCAGCAGTTGCATGTGGAGGAGTGAGGGATCAAACCTGGTTCTCCAGATTAGAGTCCACCACTCTTACCACTACACAAAGGTGGCTCTCAGGCAATGCAGTGTATCCAGTGTCAGTCCTTTAAAGGATCTATCTGACTGTGCAAGTGCAAGGAGGGAATAGCTGCAGATGACTGTGTGCTTGACAAGTAGACGACTGCAGAACACTGTGTGCATGACCTACTTGCCTGGGGAGCCTTTGCCATCGAGGTGGAGCTTTTCCACCTGCTCAGCCCCACCCCACGACTGCCTTGAAAAGGAGGGAGATACAACCTGGAGGTGCTGCTTTTTGCCAAGGCAGGCCTTGCCATCTAGGCTGAGCTTTTCTATTTTCCCTGCTCCATCTCCTAGCTATCTGCTTGTAAAATGAACAAACGAATTTGTAAGCTGGTACTGTTGTTATTAATAGTTTATTCTTATGTCTGTATGATAACAGAAATGCTTCACATTTGTTAGCTGCCAGGAGTGTTCCTTTGTACAGAAAGGTAAAAGATAGATTAGACTAGACTAGACTAGACAGATGGATAAACTTGGACTTGGCTACAGTGGCCCATGCAATGGTCACTTCTAGGCTTGATTACTGTAACTTGCTTTATGTGGGCTTGCCCCTGAGACTGATCCAGAAACTCCAGGTAGTCCAGAATGCAGTGCTATGCCTGCTGACAGCATTGTCTGTGCTGTGCAGGCATGCATTCAGCCAGTATTATGCCACTTGCACTGGCTACCAATTGAGTACTGGGTCCATTTCAAGGTGTGGGTACTAACCTTCAAAGTCTTACGTGGCCTGGGACTGACATATCTGAAGGACCGCCCCTTCCCATATGTGCCCCAAAGAGCCTTGCGCTCCCAAGACCAACATTTATTTATTTATTTATTTATTTCGATTTGTATCCCACCTTGCCAAGAAGAGAAGAGATTGGATTTATACCCCGCCCTTCACTGCCCAAAGGCTTCTCAGAGTGGCTTACAAACTCCTTTCCCTTTCCCTTCCCCTTCCCACAACAGACACCCTGTGAGGTAGGCAGGGCTGAGAGAACTTCTGACAGAAACTGTCCTTGAGAGAACAGCTGTGCCAGAGCTTGTGACTGACCCAAGGTCACATCAGCAGGTGCAAGTGGAGGAGTGGGGAATCAAACCCGGTTCTCTCAGATAAGAGTCTGCGCACTTAACCACTACACCAAGCTGGCTCTCACCTTGAGACAAGCTGGCTCAAGGCAGCATACACAATAAAACAATAAACACAATAAAATTCACAGATAACAATTACATAACGTGCTAGCAAAATTTACTGGTTACCCCCGGCCCAAAGGATGCCCATTTAGCCTCAACCAAGGCCAGGGCTTTTTCTGCCCAGGCCCCAGCCTGGTGGAATCAGCTCCCACTGGAGATCAGGGCCCTGCGGGACCTTTTATCATTCTGCGGGGCCTGCAAATGGAGCTGTTCCTCCAGGCCTTCCGTTGAGGTGGCGGGTGTCCACTTCAGTTGGCCTCCCTGCCTTAGTTCCCAACCTACTGAAAGGGCCCATCTGATTCCACCTTGTGGCCCCAATCAATTTATATTACTGCTACCAATCTTATTGTTTATTGTTTTTATGATTTTAATGTGATTTTATTGTAATGAGACTTTTACTCAATTGTTGTGATCTGTCCTGAGCTCATTTGGGGAAGGCAGAATAAAAATCCCCAAAATAAATAAATAAATAAAATAGACAGACAGACAGACAAAATGGCCTTGAAGAATATGTGCCTCTTCTCTGGTTTTTGAGAAGAGTTGCAGTGTAATCCTAAGCAGTCACATCCTTCTAAACCCATTGACTTCAGTAGGTTTTGCAGGATCCAACTCTGCTAAGGACCAGTGTTCCCTCTAAGCTGAGTTAGTGTGAGCTAGCTCACAGTTTTTTAGCCTTCAGCTCACACATTTTTGTCTTAGTTCAGGAAGGATGGCTCCAGAGTAAACTAATTTATGCAGCAACCAAATTGCTCGCTCACAACTTTAATGCCAGTAGCTCACAAAGTAGAATTTTTGCTCACAAGACTCCACAGCTTAGAGGGAGCACTGCTCATCACCCTTGGTTACGTGTTACAAGACTTCTCCCTTGAGCACAGGTGGCTTCCATTGCACGATCCACCTTGAGTCTCAGCGAGACTCAATAAATAAATATAATTCTACTGCACAGGTGGACAAGCTGCTTGGTATAGTGCTTGAGATAAATTCTTGCAAAAGTCACGGTGTTCTGATCAGGCAGGCGCTTGCCTTTCCTGTAGGCAAGGAAGTGCGAGCAAGGCAAGTTTGCCTGATGACGGTGTTCCTGTCTAGCTTGTCGGCATGTCTGTTCGCACCTCACCATCTGCAGTCTGGAGGGATACTGTGCGGAATCCACCCAACTCCTCCAACTCCCCCCCTCAGTCTGTTCCCGGTGTCGCACGGGTCTGAAACAAATGAGCAAAAAGACAAGAGACAGCGCAGAAGCAAATAGCTAAAATAATCAAATCAATTTGACACTCTCGAGAGAGTTAGAGGCAGAATCAATCACTTCTGAATTTCTCCCACTTGTTATTCTATTGAAAAAACAGTGTTTAAAGCAGACTTATGGGAGATTTATCTGCAAGGTATTAGGCATTCTAATCATGTTTAAGGTTTATGCCTCCCTCTGGTATTATCCTTGTTTATAATAAACTAACTATAGTATAAATCCTGCTTCATGAGTCTGGTGTGATTGTTGCAAAGATTAATTATGATCGGTGCAGGTTTTTTTTTGTTGTTGTTGTTTTTAGAGAAAAGCCATTCTGTGGCTCTAACTTCTAGGCTGGATTTTGCTTTAACTGATAGCAATTTACACATTCATAAATTCCCTAACCTCTTAAATATTTATAGTAAGAATAAAATTATATTGCCAAGATTTTACATTACATTATATCAGTGCCCTAAGGATAAATGTCTTGTTAGTCACCTTATTTTAAATTACATCATAGCAAGTTGACTTTATACAAAGAGACTGGTTGTTTATCTTCAAAGAATGTCAATTCAATAATGGGAACATGGGGGGGGGAAGCAGACAGGCATTTAGGTTTATATTCTGTCAATACTATCAATGGTACGTTAGGCTGAGAGAACGTGAGTGACCCAAGATCATCCATGGAACTTGCATGACAGAGTCAGGATTTGAACCTGGGTCTCCCTCTCCCAGACCTTGTCCAACATTCTAACCATTATACTATTTTGAATCTCTAAGCACATGGCCCTGTCAGAACACGGCCACCTGTCCAGCAGCAGCTGGGCAAACACTTGTCAGGGATGCTCTAGGCTGATCCTGCATTGAAGAAGAAGAGTTGGTTTTTATACCCCACTTTTCTCTACCTGAGGGAGTCTCAAAGCGGCTTACAATCACCTTCTCTTCCTCTACCCCCAACAGACCCCCCCATGTAGTAGGTGGGGCTGAGAGAGCTCTGAGACAACAGCTCTTGAGAAAACAGCTCTGAGAAAACTGTGGCTGACCCAAAGTCACCCAGTGGGTTGCATGTGGAGGAGTGGAGAATCAAACCCAGTTCTCAAAATCAATGCTCCCTTTAAGCTGTGGAGTCTTGTGAGCAAAAGTTCTATTTTGTGAGCTACTGGCTTTAAAGTTGTGAGGGAGCTATTTGACTACTGCATAAATTGGTTTGCTCTGGGGCCTCCTTCCTGAGCTAAGACAAAAATGTGTGACCCAGAGGCTAAAAAATTGTGAGCTAGCTCACACTAACTCAGCTTAGAGGGAACACTGCTCCAGATTACAGTCCACCGTTCTTAACCACTAGACCACACTGGGGGTGGACTAGATGGCCTATATGGCCCCTTCCAACTCTGTGATTCTATGATTCACCTAGCAGGTAGGCACGTGGAGGCAACTGTCAGGATGATGGTATGATGATGTCAGATGTCATTTCCAGGCTGAACGTGGAAGTGACATTATGCTGCTTCAGGATTCAGTGGAAACTCTATGGTGGCAGGTGGCCGGGGCTCAAAGCAGAGGATACCCTGCTGGGATCAGGAAAATGTCAACCCTACATCCAGCCTGCCTAGTTATTAATATGTTGGGCCCTCATTTAAGCACTTAGTTAACCAAAAAGTAAAAAATTAATTTTTGCTTAATATCTTACCTGACAATCTGCAGAAACATGTAAAATATTTGGAGTTGCATTTGTTGACAGCGGCGAGGACGTTACTAGCAAAATTTTGGAAGAAAGAAGAACTACCTAGCAGATGAGATTTTATCTGTAAAATTATGGTGGCTGAACTGGATAACTTAACTATGAAGCTGCATGGAAGGAAGAATAAGGTTTTTCAAAATATCTGGTCGGGGTTTTACGAATGGTTAGCTAAGAATGCCTAAACCGTCTATTTAAAGTTAGTTGATACTGGGAGTTAAGATCGTATTATTTGAAGGATCCCGTTTTATTTGGTTGTGGGTCTTGTTTTGTGTTTTCTGTTGGTTTGTATTATATGAAACTAATAAAGATATATGGTTTAAAAAAACCATTTAGTTGTGTTTGGTTCTCAGTATTTAACCTTTAACATACCAGGTAGTTGTGAGGATACAAGGAATCAGAGGAGAATCATATAAGCTGCCTCGGGTCACTCTAGTAGAGAAAGATGGGATATAAATGAAGTAAATAAATAATAAAATTAGCTGAAGATGGATGGGCAGATAAATGTAAGTTGGAGGGTACGTGGAAAGGAGATAGGGTTGCCAGGCCCCCTCACTGTCACAGTGGGGGGATTCAGGGGGCATTCCAGGGATGGCCGTGATGTCCCTGATGCAATGTGATGCTCTGGTTTTTGGACAAAACTCTATGGGCTTTTTGCCTTCAAAACTGAGTTTGCCCCAAAACCAGAGCATCGCCAAACAGTTTCCTGGCATAATGACATCACCCAGAAGTGATGTCATCATGTCGGGGACATTGCATGAAAACATCCCTGTTTGGGAGTGGGGAACCCCTGCTGGGACCTGGGGGCTCACAACCCCAGAAGGAGAGAAGGAAATGGGAAAGTAAGGATATTGGGGAAGGAGAAAATATGTAGGGAGGGGGATCAAGGGGAAGGTAAGGTGCCCCCTGCAAGTCTTGTGAGTTCTCCACCATGAAACTGTTCCCAGTGGCCAGCATTGAGCAACTGGGACATAGAGAGAGAAAGCTGAAGGGTACATAAAAGTATGTTGGGAGATGGGTAGGAAAGAGAACGAAGTAGAGAAAGGGAAGAGCTATGGGGGCATCCAGGGAAGGGAAGGAGGAAATAGTGGGGAAGTGGAAACTGAGATCCCCCCCCCCTCGCAAGGCATTGCAGGTCCCATGTTGTTGTATTTCTAGTTCTTGTAGTACATTGTATTGGTCTGGATTATGGTAGAATGACAGTTAAGGTTTTGCATCATATGTGGCTGGCTACCTTCTTGATTTCCAGTTCCACCCTTGATGACCTAGAGGTTCCAGGTTCAGATCTCAGTTCAGTCATGACCTCACAGGGTTACACAGGGTAAGCGACTCTCTGAGTGAGACCATTCTGAGTCCTTTGAAGACAATGGGTTCAGAAGGATTTAACTCGGCATGGGATTGCACTGTGTAACTCCGGTTCAACCCACTTCACACTGTTGGCCTCCCTCACATTGTTGTAAGTTTTGCTGCAACAGTGTACATGAAGCATCCCTGAACATTAGAGGAAATGTAACATAAATCCCAAGTAGGGATCTTTTATGTGTCGTGGTCTGAATGAAGTCCCTAGCCGATGGAACGACATTTGCATTCATTAGAATTGAGCACAACAGAAGGTAAGGCTGGACTGCCCTTTACTTACATTTTTTCTCCTGCTCAGGTCCACTGGTCCAGAAATTGTGTTTTAATTTAGCCATTCATTGACTGGTTGGTTGTTTCTCCATCCAAAAGCCAGTGAGCAATACAGTTCAATTACATCTCCTGCAAAGCTTCCTTGCATCACCAGTTTGAAAGGCACAGGGCCATAAAATGTAGAGCCAGTGTGTTTGGGGGGAGGTGAAGAGAGTTCCATAAACGCTTTCTCTCGATGTCTGTTGTGGGCCAGGCATTAAATAAACTTAGAAACACAGTGCCGTGAGATAATCTAGAAACAGAAGCTGCTCCGGGGCATATGATTTATTTTTCTGAACCTCCAGCATTTCCCCGTCCCTGGAGTCTTCACCTGGAGCAAAATGAGCTGGAAAGAAACGGTGCTAAATTCTTTTTCCCAACGCTAGGTATTATTTCTTAATCTGGCATCCACTCAGGCCTGTAGCCATGGTGGCACATTTGGGGGCAGAGCCCCAACACAGACAAGCCCTGCCATACCCCTGGAGGATACCAGACCCCCCCAGACTCCCCACCCCACTGAGACTCACCCCCACGGCAGAGGGCAGGCAGGAGAAGGAAAGGGAAGCCGCCCTACTGCTTCTGCTCAGTTTCACTCCCCACGGATCAGCGATTAAACCTAAGGTAAGTAAGCTAATTAAATTATCCCTTTATTTAATTAGCAGTTGTCTCCTAATGTTTCTAAATGTAGCATCCTGGCTATGGGGTGGTGTCCACTGATAGATACATCATCTAAAATTAATCTCCAATTTTGTTAGTGTAATAACTAACACTGTCTTGTGTCCCGCCCCGTCTCCCCACACTTTTCACCCTTTAAGGGACATTGAGTGTTCGAGAGAGATTTGATCAGCTGCTGTTGTCGTTGTTGTTTTTCAGTTGGAACCTACTGTTCTCCCTTCTTCTTCTCACAGGGTTCCCATCCTCCAAATGAGAGCTGGAGTTCTCCCAGGATTACAACTGATCACCAGACCATGGAGATCAGTTCCCCTGGGGGAAATGACAGCTTCGACCAGTAGACTGTATGGTTTCACATTCCCACTGAGCTGCCTCCCCTCAAGTCTGTTAGGCTGTTAGGCACTGCCCCCAAACCTCCAGGAATTTCCCAAGCCAGAGTTGGCAAGCCTATCTTCCCAACAGGCTAAAGGAAAACCTGGTACCAGCTTCAACCAGCACCCCTTCATCTATTCAGATCTTTTCCTTAATCTTCACAGGATACTGACAAGAGTTATGAGAGCCAGTTTGGTGTAGTGGTTAAGAGTGGCAAACTCTAATCTGGACAACTGGGTTTGATTCTCCACTCCTCCATATGCAGTTGCTGGGTGACCTTGGGTCAGTCACAAGTTCTCTCAGATCTGTTCTCTCAAGAACAGTTCTCTCAGAGCTCTCTCAGCTCCACCTACCTCACAGGGTGTTTGTTGTGGGGAGAGGAAGGGGAGGAGATTGTAAGCCACTCTGAGACTCTGAGTGAAGGGCGGGGTATAAATGCAGTCTCCTCCTCCTTTTCTTCTTTTTTTTCTTCTTCTTCATGGGGCTTGAAAAGTCTCTCTCTCTCTCTCTTTCTTTCTCTCTGCTTTTTTTCTTTTAAACATCCAGTACAATGAAAAGATCTAGAGAATTCAAAAGTATGTAAATTTTGTGTTATTTGGGTTGATACTAATAAAAAGTATCAATGATTTTTGTTTTGGTCAGTACTACTATAGATCAACATGGCTGCTTGCAACATCTGAGATAAGACATAGGGAGAAATAACCTAGATGGATGGATTGACATCATTTTCATATGGCTGAGCTCACCCCCCTCAAACTTGCTTACTCCTGAGTAATTTCTCTTAATTGGGAGGTATATTTAAAAAAATTGTTTGAAAGCAAATCTCTTAATAGTTCTTAGTAGACTAGGCAACTTTCTTCCCTCTGTTTGTCAGCTAAGTTCACCTATTTCCAAAACAGATCTGTTTTCAGTAGGCTTAAGCACATCTTCTTAAGAACACTTTTCTGGAAGTAAACCTCATTGAATAAAATGGGATTTACTTCTCAGCATACCTGCTTAGGCTTGCTAAAACTCTGATGGTTTATGGTCTGCTCATGGACAACCAAGCGTGAGATCCAGCGCAAGGTTCAAGGCCCATTGATTTCAATATGAGCACAATATGGCACAGTTCTAAACTGAAGGAGTTTTATTGTTTGATTTTTTGTTTTGCCATCAAGTCACAGCCAACTTATGGTGACCCAGTACAGTTTTCAAGGCAAGGGACATTCAGAGGATGTTTGTCATTGCCTGACTCTGTGTAGCGATGCTGGACTTCGTTGGTGGTCTCCCATCCAAGTACTAACTAGGGCCTGACCCTGCTTAGCTTCCAAATCTGTTGAGATCAGGTGAGCCCAGGATATCCAGATCAGGGCAAACAGAGTTACACACTTCTAAGCCCCTTGACCCTGTTTAGGAGTCTGTCGCTAAACCCTTGCTTAAATTAATGAGACTTAGAAGTAGTTAAGATATCCCTGATAGATTGCTATTTCCCATTACAATGTTGTACTCTGCTTCCTCAGTGAAGGTTAGATGTCCTGTTTCTGGAAATTATTCGAACCCCATCTTTGTGACAAAAGGTGTTTGACAGGGCTGTGTTTTAGCTCCAGAGCTAATCTATGACTTGCCTCTACAAAGAATTCCATCCTCCTAGTTTGAACTTTCATCCTATTTCTGTTCTGCTTTATCCAGATGATGCTGCAGCTTTGTCCTGCACCAGAGCAGGACTAAAGCACACGCTTCTTGATATGGTAGACGTCTGTAAAGAGAACCACTTCACAATCAATTATTCTAAATCTTAAGATTCTGGTATCTCAGAAGTCTGACCCTTGTAAAAGCTCCAAATTCACTTTGATAGTCACCTTATTGAGCAAGTACATCCATTTCGTTATTTGGGATACAATTTTCTGTTATCTAATAAATGGACTACACACTATAATTATGTGCATGAGAGAATTAAAATTCACCTGTCTGCAATTTTAAGGTTTTTTCCCCATCAAGTTGGTGGCCAATACATTCCTATGGCTCTTGCAGTATCTCGTGCTAAGATCTTGGCTCATCTGCTCAATGGAGCTCCTTTATGGGTATCCACAATTTCTGCTAAAGTGGAATCAGCTCAGGCTTCCTTCCTTCACACCTTATTGTGGGCCCCAAAATGCATTTCAAATTCTAACTTGCTTTGGGAAGCAAGCTGTCATTCCATTTCCTTGAAGGCTTGGACCGCTGCAGTTAAATTTAGGTTTTTGTTGGTTAGATCATGATTCTTTGCCAGTTTTTCTACATTGGTCACAGCAGAATTCCGATGAGTTGTGTTGGAGCATATTAGTAGATATGCAGTTAAGACGCAAAGGAGTAGCTTTACCATCCTCTTCTTTGGGTATCCCTAGCATTAAGCAGAAAACTCTTGAATGATCAGGATAGAATTCACCAGGATGCCAAAAGAGTTTGTTCTGCACTTTATTGGGGCTTTCCAACCCCTTTACTTCCTGGCCAGCAATAATATTTTCACTTTCTTACAATTCCAACATATTGTCAGCTTTTCTTTTGAGCCCAGGTAAATGCATTGCCTTTGGCAGAAACAGTGGGCCATTCTGCTGGAGTCCCTCGAGTCCAAAGATCCTGTCCATGCAGAAGAGCAGACAGTGAATAACTAACTCATTTCTTCTTTAATTGGGGTTTATATTATACTCAAAGGGCTTGCTTTATAACTCCCCTTGTTACATTTCCTGTCTTCTCACATGATTTTCACCTTTTATTTCTCTTGGCCGGTAGCAATAAGGGAGTTACACACCCTGTAGCTAAATTTATTCTTTCTGCTCTTAAAGTTAGGAGTGTGTATGTATTGAGAGAGCCAGTTTGGTGTAGTGGTTAATTGTGCAGACTCTAATTTGGGAGAATTGGGTTTGATTCCCCATTCCTCCACTTGCACCTGCTGATGGGACCTTGGGTCAGTCACAAGCTCTGGCACAGCTGTTCCTGAAAGAGCAGTTTGTGTTAGAGTTCTCTCAGCCCCACCTACCTCACAGGGTGTCTGTTGTGGGGAGGGGAGGGGAAGGGACAGGAGTTTGTAAGCTGCTCTGAGACTCCAAGTGAAGGGCGGGGTATAAATCCAATCTCCTCCTCCTCCTCCTCCTCCTCCTCCTCTTCTTCTTCTTCTAAGCCTGGGGATTCATTTTTTAAAATTTGTTATTTGTTTGTTTTAAATATCTAATAATTTGAGACTTGTTTCTTTGGTTCACCCAAGTATGTTGGCACATAAGTGCTTAAATTCCAGAACAGGAAGACAATGTAATTAAGTGTGGCTGAATCACACCCTACAAAAAAAACTAAGGCCAAGGTTCAATAAAATTGCAAACATTCTAAATTTTAAAGACATGCTTAATTCTGCAGCTGAAACCAGTGATTGAAAGGGGAGGTGAGTTATATTCAGCTGCATTGTTTCAAATGGAAGCCAGTATAAAATAAGTCAGAAAATAAAGAGGAGGGGAAATGGAAAAGCAAAATGGTGAAAACAAGCATCAAAATACCAGTTTTTCCACAGTTCACTAGAGAAGACATGCTGTCAAAGATTAACAGTGCTATCCTAAACAGATATATACCCTTCTAATCCACTGAAGTCAATAGGCTTAGAAGGCTGAAAATTGGCTTAGGTTTGGATTGCAAGTTACACAAAGTACATCAAGAGATCAGCGGTCTTGTAGCCTTGCACTTTTCATATGGGGGAAAGAGAGGGGCCATCATGACTACAGTTCAGTTGGCTAGAAGCTGGAGCCCCCAGAAGCTTTAAAAAGCTCAGGTTGAAGGATCATGCATTTGGTCCGTTAGATGGTCATTTTAACTGGGGCATTTATGATAACTGGGTAGATCTTCACTTTTATAAAGTACTGAGACTGAAACATAGCATAGTGATTTCAGCTCATACATTATTAATGCATAGGAGAACTTGAGATAACTAGCGGGGCCCATGGTCCACTTATATTCCCATTCCTAACCATACCCAACACCCACACCCATGATAGGTTTATTTACAAACAACTCCCACCATTGGTTCCTTTTAGGATCCAGGCTGGCCGGATTTATTGTCTTAGGATGCAAAGCTTGGCATGGCCACATGCGAGCCCGACCACGTGTGTGGTCTCCCTTGGTACACAACAACTTTGGTCCTCAGTTGTTCAGCAGAGTAGTAGTAGTAATAAATAAGGAGGAGTAGCAGGGCTCTTTTTGTAGCAGGAACTCCTTTGCATATTAGGCAACACACCCCTAAGGTAGCCAATCCTCCAAGAGCTTACAGAGCTCTTCTTACCGGGGCTACTGTAAACTCTTGGAAGATTGGCTACATTAGAGGTGTGTCGCCTAATATGCAAAGGAGTTCCTGCTACAAAAAGAGCCCTGAGTAGTAGTAAGTAAACAATAGTTTTGCCAAACTCCCGCTGGGGACTGGAGATCTCTTGAAATTATAAGTGATCTCCACACTATCGAGATCAGTTCCCCTGGGGAAAATAGCTGCCCTGGAGAGTGGGTTCTGTGGCATTAAACCCAGATCCCTCCTCTCCCCAAACCCCAAAGTTCCTGGACTCCATCTCTAAATCTCCAGAAATGTTCCAACCTGGAGATGGTAACCCTATGACTTGGGTTATAGTGTGTCTTTCTCTAGATCAGCCTGTGGAAGCCACTTCTACTAATGTACACAGCTCCCCGCCCCCAGGTCAGCAGAATGGAAAGATAGCTGCATCCCAGAAATATGTGTACCACCAGAAAGCATTAATAGGTCCATCTGATTTTTAAGTGTGTAAACTTGTTAGTTGAAAGCTGGCCCATAGCTACAGTGGGGCTATTGGGGGCCAGCCCCACAAGATTCAAAAGCATTTAAAGGGATCATTTGGTATCTTTCAGTGACTTTTAAGTAGACCTCTCGCTCTGCCCTGTGAATCTGTAAGCTCGAGAAAAACATCTTCCATAAGCAAGGCACTTTGTTTGGTGAGAGCAGGGACTGGGAAGTGCACATTTCTTTCCTCAACATTTTCAGCTTTCCATTGGCCAAATGTGCAGTACTCAGAGATAGAAGACTAAATTCATGGATTCCACGCCAAAGAAGTTCTGATCTGTTGCAGTCTTTACCTCGAGGACTGGTACCCCTGGCATTCTTTGATGGTGCTTGGGATGATTATAGTGGGATTGAAATATAAAATTGCATGCTTTGTTTAAAAGATGAAAACCTAACTATACAGCACATCCCCAGCAAAGGAAATGAATTGCACTGACAGTTTGTAAATGCATGTGTAATGACATGTTGTATGCTTAGGTGGGAATTTTCCAGGGAGATTGCTGGGTGTTTTATTGGTACCTTGGAGCAACTAATGATTTAATTACAGGCAGATGATGCTCCTTTTCCAGATTAAAAAGGTATTTCTCTTATTAATATCAAATTCTGATTTCTGATGAAGTGCCATGTAAAGGCTGACATATGCAATTTTGTGGGTAATTTATTTACCAGAGCAACATAGACATAACTCTGGACAATTTATTTTACTTACCAAACCAATTGGTAATCAGATCCAAATAACATCAAAACGTAAGAATAAGGTACTAGGAAAGACTGAAGGTGATTTAAGTAATAACAATAAATAGGACTACATTTCCTTGCACACCTAGCCCTAAGTCAGACTGTACTCAATGGGAGTAGAGTAGCCGTATTCAGAAGCCTGCCTGTTTCTTTCCGGTATCTGCCACAGAGGAAGAAAGAATGGAAAGGTAACTTTTGAGTTTAAGGTATTTCAAGACCAATCTATATAGGATTTTTTTTAAAAAAAATCTCCCAACAAATAGGGACATTTGCAGTTTCCAAATGGGAACACTGTAGAACTGTTGTTATTAGAAAGGATACAGTATTCACATTACTGCAAAACACCAAGCTTCAGAGAAGCTGAAAACACTGTGATGGCATCATTGGCTCTCTCAAACAAGCTAGCTCTGCTGGGATAGCCCATTGCTTGAGAACTACAAAGTAATTGATTGTTTGAGAGTGACACTGGGTATTTGACTGTGCCATCCTAAGCAGAGTTACACCCTTATAAACCCATTTACTTCAGTGGACTTAGAAGGGTATGACTCTATGTAGGAACGCACTGTGAATCTCCTCTGAAGGAAATGGTAGAGAAGAGCAACAGTGGAGCTTTTGATTGGACATGTAATTTAAAACACATTGATCATAATTAAGTTTGTTAAAGTAAGAAGTTAATTGACCTTGAAAGCTGAATCATGAGCAGTCTAGTAGTGGTCATGGAAACCAGAGACTGGGGAGGCTACAGCATCAAACAGCAGAGGAAAATCAGACAACAGCATCAATAGCTAAACAGATCCAGGTCAAATATGGGGGAAAGCCTTAGATCATATACAGAGTACATCTTTAAGTAGATGTTTCCCCATGCTATGCCCTGAGATATGTGTACCCTTTAATTAAATAAATCAAACATGGCCAAACTCAGTGTTTTCAGAAGTTCCATGAATAAAAGAAATGCAATTATATTTTTGCAACATCTTTTAGTGAGAACAGTTTCTTCATGTAGGACAACACTTTAATATATAATGGGTTGGTTCCTACCAGCTCTTCTGCTGGTGAAAAGGGGAGGAGAAGGGGAGGAGGGGATCCCAGTTTGATATAGTGGTTAAGAGTGCAGACTCTTATCTGGGAGAACTGGGTTTGATTCCCCACTTCCCCCTCCCCACATGCAGCTGCTGGTGTGACCTTCGGTCAGTCGCAAGTTATTTCAGAGCTGTTCTCTCAAGAGTTTTTCTTGAAAGAGCTCTCTCAGCCTCACCTACCTCACAGGGTGTCTGTTATGGGGAAGGGAAGTGAAAGGAGATTGTAAGCTGCTCTGAGACTCCAAGTGAAGAGCGGGGTATAAATCCAACCTCCTCCTCTTCCTCTTCTTCTTCCACTCAAAATGTCTATAACAAAGAGTGTGGGATGTGCACTAATGAAAATCATGTGGGACAGGAGCTGTATCAAGGAGATGAATTGGGTGAGGTTGATTTTAAAAAGCTAGCTGGATCCAACCCAGTGATATAGGATAGGGTATTTGGAATTTTTTTCCTCATTTGGCTGAAGACTCCAGTGGAAATTTGGTGAATTTGAAGCTCAAATAAGAATGGTAAAAGTGTGATTGTTCAGTATATTTGGGATAAGTTGTACTTTCTGTAAAAGTAGCCATATCTTTGCCATTGGTGAAAAAAGTAACCCATTTAATTGTTCTAATAATTTTGATATTTTGATGAGTTCTACTTTCATCATCATTCATTCAAAGCATTGTCTTTAGCCAGGGCTATTTTTGTAGAAAAAACCCAGCAGTAACTCATTAGCATACTGGGCCACACCCCTGACTGTGCAGCTAATTAGCATATCAGGCCACACTCCCATGTTATCAGAAGTGTGGTCATCCAGCCACACCCACCTTTTGCTTCTTATTCTGATTACCTTGTTTGTTGTCAAAACCCAGGGCTTTTTTTGGAGCAGGAACCTCTTTGCATGTTAGGCCACACACCCCTAATGTAGCCAATCCTAATGAGTTTCTGGTGTCGGGTGTGGCCTATTATGGTAATAAGTTCCTGCTGGGCATGGCCAACTCAGGAGCCAGCCGGAACTGCATTCCTGTGCGTTCCTGCCCAAAAAGTGCCCTGTCTTTAGCTGAGTTTGGGGGGGAAATTATATTCTTGAAGATGAGATTAGTGCCTTCCCCTTCAAATTTAGCTCACAGGTGCTTACTGTGTGATATGGATGCACTGAAGTTATTCAGCAGTGGAACTTACCTTGTTCAACATGATGGGTCTTCAAGTCAACCAGGGACAAAAAAGGGAGGGGGGGAATGAACCTAGAAACCTGGGATCCAGAACCTGAAAAGGCTAGTCAAGGGCTAATGGACTTGACGTGATGCATTTCGGCCTGCATAGACCCTCTTCAGAGGTCAAACACCGTGAGGAACATATTGGCTTATATAATAGTACAGTACAATCATACAAATATAAAATATAAATACAAGAAGGACCAGAAAAGAATTGTTACAAAATGAAACCACTAGGCACAGAATAGAAGTATAAATGAGGCCTCCAAAGATGCAATCATATTCCAAGTGATGTTTCACTGATGATAATTTCTGGTCCAGAAAGTGCCTTCCTATTATTGTTTAGCCAAAGTGTCTTCAGTAGAATTGTCCTTAGGCAAAGAGCAGAATGCGTCAGGCCAAGTCCATTAGCCCTTGTGTGTTAGATTCTGGTATTTTTACATGAGGTGTGATTGGGCCCTTATATATATATATTTAAATTCTTTGTTAATAAATACATGTATCTTTTCATATACTATATATATTAAGCTTTTATTGTTGGCCCTCTTTTCTACTTGACTAACCTTTTGATCTTCAAGTCAACCAGGCCTTGGATTGCATCGAGCAAATTGAGCAGCTGCCAAACAAGTTTGCAGCCACCTGTTGGCCAGCAGCTAACTCAGCTGACTGGAGGATCAGCTGAGAGATGGGTCCTTAATCCCAGGCATCCACCCCTGCAGAAAAATAGCTGCAGAGTGAAGACAGGGGTCAGAAGCAATTTCCCACTGCAAAAGGGAGGAGAGAGAGAAAGAATTGGAATGATCTCCTGATGGCTTGGGCTGGGGAGAAGAGAAGGAAAATCAGCCATGCTTCTGCTTGCCCACCTACCCTACTCACCATTAAATTTGTTGCATATCAACAGGCCTTGGATGCACCAGAAATGTCTGGATAAGAGATAAGAAGAACTTGACTCCCAGTTGATCAGCTGGGAATCAGCTCCTGATTCTCCCTTCCCTCTCCTAAAATAGGTTGCTGGGCACGGAGCAAAATTCCTTGGCAGGAGTTTAGATCTGATAGCTGCAAGTGGCCTCTTCTTGTGAACATACACAAATAGGTTGCGAGCCACCCATCGATTTATTGGCTGCCTGATCACCACTGGTGAATGGGAGGTGAACTGGAAGGGATTCAAGAAACCTTGTATGATTGGGAATAAGTGGGCATCTTAGGAACAATTAATAAGCTGTCAACACAAAGAGCTGACCCCATGGTTTGTTCCATACTGTCTCAGTAAAAGAATCTTATCATGGTCTAGCCGTAAACAATATGAAGAACATCAACATGTATTATGATCGAGAGATCAATCATCAACAATTTAACAGTGCTGTTGACATACAAATATAAAATTAATATACAGATATTCCAATTCATAGCCTTATTGTGCTGTGATTAATTATCCATAAAAGTTATTTAGAAGTTTGGAATATCTGCTTTCTTATGGACAAAGTCTTCGCTCAGAATTTGACCACTTTAGAGGTGGTCTTGTTGGAGCAGTTTGCAAGGAGGAGATACGTGTAGATTTTTTCAGGTCTTCCTGGGAACTTAGATAGAATAGAGGTAAGATATGTGGAACAGATGTCCTTATAAAATGGACCATATAATAACACATGTTCCACTGTTTCAGTTGGCAGGAATACAGGTTTTGAGGGTGGAGAATATGTTAGTATCTCCCTTCCAGTAGCGCTGAGGGCAAGCAATTAAAACAGGCTAAGGATAAAGCTCTGCAATATTTGGGGAATTCTGAAGCATAAAGATAGTTCACCAACACAAAGACTGCGGTCAGATTGGCAGTTTGAAGCTCAAGGGAGTCGTGGCAAAAAGACCCGGAACAGGTTTGTTCCAGGTTTTCCCTGTCACACTGCAGTGACTGATGTGGGAGCATACCGGGGAGGAGGCGCAAGGGAGCGTTCACACTGTTGGCCCACCCCAGGCAGAGGCGTGGCTGTAAGTGGCTTTTTGTAATGTAATCTGATGATATGCGCATAAGAGCATTCCTACCGGATCAGCTTGTTTGCGTTCACACTTCTGGGAAGCAGGATGAATGCGGGATGAACGCACTCTCTGAGGTTTGCTACCATTTTCTCCTGGTATTTTTTAAACTCGTGAGGGAAGTGTTACAAGACAGGTTGAGTACGGCTGGGGAACGCCTGACAGATGTGCCTGTGTGAACTGGCCCTTTAATCCATTTGTGAAATGTTTCTGAAATGTGCCTATATCGGGCCAAACTGCCAGTCTGAACTCGGCCAAAGTTTTGGCTATGGTTCCCTGCCATGGGATAGAGATGCACCTCCGCTCTATCAGCTTGATGAGCTGTATCCCAGATTAATTGTTTAGGTATTTCTTTAGCTCCCAACAACCCCTGATGGCATGATATACGGTAATATTCAGATGATATGGAACTAACTCATTGGTCCTGCCTGTGTGATTCGACACCCATGTATTATTAGGGCAGCAAGGGAAGGAACCATGCTGCTAACAATAGCATATGAATTGGTCCTTCGGCTGTAGTACTGTAGTCAGCAACGTTAGTCACAATTAAGTGGATTTGATTTTTCCGTCTGGATGAATGTAGAGGCACAGTATCTAACTCTAAGTATGATTACCTTTTAACTAGAAAACCCTTTGTTGTGTTACACTACTGTATGGAAACGTCTTTTGTGGAGATGAAATATGTTCGGTGAAGATAGTGTAATGGAATCGACCTAATTAGTCTTCTGTGAAGTTAATTGTAGCTCCATTACTTGTTTACTTTGGTTTTCCATACAATGAGCACCAGGTTTGAAATAGGGTAAAGGACAAATGCATTGTACTGTAAATATGAATTTCATTTGTAGAATATATAACTCACTGTAGCAATACTTTGAAATTAATGAACCTTCTCAGTTCATTACAGATAAAAATGTTACACTCCCTCCTCAATACGATAGAAACAGTGTGTTGATTATGTAAACAACTCCTGGTTTCCATTATTTTGTGCGCATAAAGCATCAATGGCTCGACTTGATTTCCCTTGGTGTGTTTCTGAACTTTCTTCTCAAATTTGCGAGATATATTGAATAACCAGTGAACTCTGACTCCAGCAAAAATCCCCAAATGCATTTTAATTAGGTCTCCGGATTTCCTTTAATGAAGATTTAAGTACTTTCTTTTTCATCCTACCCTCTGCAGCTTGTTCTCACTCGTAGCAACTGTGGAATTATAATGATTTATTAATTAAAAACTCGATATCAGGCTAAGTGTTGTTGTTGTATCAGTAAATTAGTTTGGACTTTCAAAGAGCCCTCAGTGCCATATCAGATAGCGAGAAAATGGCTCTTGGACTGGACGAACAAGAGAATTAAGGACTGATATAAAATGACCAGCTGAAAATGCTTCTGGATAAGAGCTATTTTCTATAAGGATCAAGATACAAAATGGCCCACTTAAGGATCATTGGTTATTTTCCACAATCTTTTTTTTTATCCTCAACTTGAAGCATGCTGGACCTGAGAACTGCATTTCAGGTAGGAATCAGAGATAGCTGGAAAACAAAATGGTGCCCACAATGCAAACCACATGTAGTAACGATAAAACAAATGCAAAATGACAGTAACAGAAGCAAGCGTTTTATGAGGTGCTCCTGCCTCTAAATTCAGTTTGTGCAGACAATATCTGGAAAATGGGAATGCATTAAAAAGAGATGAAATTGCAGGCTAGACGCTTAAGAAAGTTTTAATGAGACTGTAAAATATTATGATAAGCTCTTGTTCAAAATATACTCTGCACTGGTCACTGCAGTATTAGAGAGATAAAAAGTTACAGAGACAAAGAGCAGCGTAATTACGAATCCGACAGAGAGGTAGTATTACCATGATAAAGCTTTGACAGTAACCCAGGCAGCTGGAAAGGCACTATCGTAAAGCTCAGTCCTAATGCAAGTACTTGCGCTAAAGATGTGGGTTTGCAACCTCTGTTGGTCTCAAGGAAACTAATTTACAAGTAAGTGTAGCCCTATGGAGATGTTGTGTTTGATAGGGAGAACTGACAGGTGATAGATGAGAGCAATCAGTCATTCTCCTGTCCTTGCCCTTTCTCCTGCACATCACTTGTGCATGGCTCTTGATATAGCAGTACCCAAAAAGCTCATTCACACAATCTGTATGCTACAACTTTGAGATGTACAACCCACATGGGCTCTTATGTAAATGTGAAGTTCAGACAAAATCGGGTGGCAGGCCATTAGGTAGGGCATTTACATTGCAAACCTCTTAGTAGGACATATGCTTATGATCACTGTGTTGATTTGGATACAGTCTTGTGTCAGTTTCCCCACAATAGACTGGAAGCTGGTTAAAAATCAGAGCATTTACTGCAAGATGATAAATGGTCCAGGGTCAGGTAAAACAGCAAGATGACACCAAGTTATTTAGAGTATAGAAAATTCCAAGCTGACTGCAAAGTGCTTTCCTTTAAACTTGGCATTTCCGCACTGTTGAATCCTTTCCCTACCTGAAGCCTTGAGCACTTTCCAAAAACTCAGCGATCAGAGGATTATTTTATGAGAAATTTTCATATATTTTTTAGCCCCCCAAAGGGGATTTTTCTATTATTGCTTTTCTAAATCTACATACAGTGGGGGGGAAAAGAAAACTACGCACAAAAAAAGAGAAAACAAGGGTAAGGGAACTACAATCTATAGGAGAAAGAAAAGAAAATCCCACTAAAACCCCAAGAATCGGTGATATTATA
Source organism: Gekko gecko (assembly GCA_029375565.1). NCBI lineage: Eukaryota > Metazoa > Chordata > Lepidosauria > Squamata > Gekkonidae > Gekko > Gekko gecko. The sequence continues at coordinate 36,088,144 of JAPDNY010000003.1, read as the reverse complement.
TAACTCTTAAAAGACACATGCCTCTTGAATGCAGATTGACTTTCGCCAAAAATGATCATCCAGTTAATAAAACATTTCAGTATTTCCCCAGCATTCCCAATTTTATAAAGAGCTGCATCCCACAAACAACATATAAACAAAGTACTCCAGAGAAAAATAACAATCTACTTTTTCCCTCTATCTCCCCTCAAATGATAGCCTTTTCTTTTGGGGGCAACTGCCTCCAACTTAGAGTCTGACTTCTCATCAGAAGATCCAGTCTCTCCTTCATTGCTCTCCTTGGGATCGTCTGGAGCTCCTTCTCCCTCTCCTGATGGTAGACCATGTTGACACAGAAATTCACAAGCTGTTTTGACAGAGTCTATCCTTTCTCTGCCATTTGCATATCTAAAGATTAGTCCTTTGAGCACCAACCATTTGTAGGCCACTTTATGGTTTTGTAAAAATAGCACCAAGTCTCTGTTATTTCCTTCTCTTCTTTCTTATTTCAAATGGCACGTCCTTCAGTACTTTAATCTCCTTGTCTTTCCACTTCAGGGTAGTTCCATTAGTCGCTTTCAGAAGTTGGTCTCTCACTTTTCTTTGGGAGAATCTTAATGTGACTTCCCCTGGCAGATTATTCTTTCTGATAAAATCAGAATATGATCTGAAGACTGTGTCTATTTCGCTTTGGAGTTGATCTGATGTCATCTCTGCCAGGGGGGGCAACAAGTCCCCCACAATCTGTCTCAGATTCTCACCTTTCTCTTCCTTAATCCCTTGAAGCCTCCAGACATAGCTCGCCCTTTCCATTTGCAGCTGTAACACACGAGACTCTTCGATTTGACACTTCTTTTCCAGTGCCTGTAGTTTTCTATTCACTTTTTTCGTGCTGGTACTAGTCTCTTTGAGCTCCTGCTCTGCTTTTGTGATTTTCTCCAGCAGAGGGCGCAGAGCCTCAGACAACAGTAGAGTTGTGTCTAGGCACAACACTTGAAGGGTTGGAACTTCCTGAAGAAGGTTTAACTTTCGGTAGTTTATCCTTAACGTCTTTCAGCAGCACCATGTTTGGGGATTGTTTATTTTTTCCAAAAGTTCGTCAAAGCCTCTGGCAGTTCTCAATCAATCCAGTAAGCTCATACAGTCTCTTTATATCTTTTCAATCGCTTCTCACTATCCGCCCTCCCCCCTTTTTCTAGCTTTAAAATCACTTATAAACAGTTCTTATCGGGGGGAAGTCCCCTCCCCTCCCTCATTTCCTTTTTAGGGGGGTGGAATGTCTGCTGGAAGTTCTCGCTTAAACTCCGACTCACATTTTTAGCAATTGTCTCTCCGCTTTCATTTTCGCTTGATCATTGCACGTTTGCTCCAATGTGCTGATCTTGTTCCCATTTGGGATGCTCTACGACGGGCCCATCGGGGCATGGAGTAGCCCCCCCTCTCTGGCTTTACTCACCAGGGGGAGTTCTCAGGTGCCCCTTGGCCGGGGGTCCATCTCAAGGACTCCTGGGGTGACGTGGACGCTCGCACCCCCACCCAGCCGCAGATACTGGCAGGCTTCTCCCAGAGCCCCAGGAGAAGACGTCTGCCATGGCAATCACCAAGACCGGAAGTCATGAGAACTTTTCAAAAACTCAGTGATTAGAGGATTATTTTATGAAAATTAAATTTTTTAGCCAACCATTCTGAATCATCAACATAACAAAAGAATACCTTGAAGGCAGATCTGCAAGTTAGGGGGAAATGCAACTTTTAATAGGACTAACAGCCCAAAGGTTTCAATATCAATGTCTGTTTTTATTATTTATTTATTTGTTCATTTGTTTGTTAATCTGTAAAGCAGATATTTTGGCAGCAGTAATTTGGCCTGTAGTTCAAAAGATTGCCCTTACAGATGACCTCCGTACAGATGAACTGAGGCAGGTCAGTGCTGTTGTTGTTATTAGACCTAACAGCAGCATTTCACATGGTCAACTACGATCTCATGACCCACTGCCTTGCAGCCATAGGAGTTAAAGGGACTGCCTTGAAATGGTTTTCTTCCTCCCTCCATGGTGGGGGACAGAGGGTGGTGTTTGGCGAGAGGGTCTCCCCACGGTACCTGCTAGAATGTGGAGTGCCTCAGGGGGCGATCCTCTCACCCATGCTCCCTTGCCCAGCTAGTCCGGAGCTATGAGCTGGGTTGTCATCAGTATGCTGATTACACCCAGTTCTATCTGTTAATGGACAGCCATCCATCTTCCATTCCTGGAAAGCTGGCTGGAGTGTTGGACACAGTGGCTGGATGGTTGCAGCAGAGTTGATTGAAGTTAAATCCATCAAAGATGAAGGTCCTGTACCTGGGTCGAAGGGTTACAGATGTGAGCACCAGGCTCTCCACACTGGAAGGGGCACCTCTGGTGCCAGCCCAAACAGTGAGGAGCCTGGGAGTAACACTGGATGCCTCTCAGTCTGTGGAGGCCCAGGTTTCCGCAGTCATGAGATCTGCATTTTTCCATCTTTGGCAGATCAAGCTACTGAAGCCCTATCTCCTCCCCCAAGACTTAGCTATGGTGATCCATGCAGTGGTCACTTCCAGGCTTGATTACTGCAACTTGCTCTATGCAGGCTTATGCCTGAAGCTGATCCAGAAATTACAGTTGGTGCAAAATGCAGTGATATGCCTGCTGACATTGACGCCTGTGCAGGCTCATGTCCGGCATGTGCTTTGCCAGCTGCACTGGTTACCAGTTGAGTACCTGATCCACTTCAAGGTGTTGGTAAGAACCTTCAAAGCCTTATACGGCCTGGGACCAACATACCTAAGGGACCATCTCTTATCGTATATGCCTCAAAGAGCTTTACACTTTAATAATCAACACCTCCTGATGGTCCCTGGCCCTAAGGATGTCCATCTGGCTGCGACCAGGGCCAGGGCTTTTTCTACCCTGGCCCCCACTTGGTGGAACATGCTCGCCATTGAGATCAGGGCCCTGCAGGATCTTATTGAATTCCGCAAGGCCTGCAAGACAGAGCTGTTCTGCCAGGCTTTTGGCTGAGGCAGCAGGCATCCACACATGGCCTCCCTGAGGTTGCTGTCACCCACCCATCGGTCATCCATCCATCCATCCATCCATCTGTAACTGGCCATATCGATCTGTATTAATGGACTGGAATTTTCAACAGTAAGCTATAACCATTGATTTTAAATGTTTATATTGTGTTTTAAAATTTATTGTATTTATTGAAATGTGATGTGACCCACCCTGAGCCCACTCGCAGGATGGGAGGGATATAGATATGAAAAATAAATCAATCAATCACCAAAGTTCAAGTCAAACCAGAAACACACACACACACCCAATACCCCTACATCTCTAGTGACTTCCAGAAAATTCTTGTGATCTGCTGCTGGAGCTGAAGTTGGTTGAAAACTTACATCCAATTCATTTTTTCTCCCATTTTTAACCTCTTAAGAACACAAGAACTATTTATCTAGCATTCTATTTCCTGCAGTGAACAACATGGGGGAGACAGTTACCGATTGTTTCTGCTTAGGACTAGTGACCAAATGCACTTGGAAGTTGCATTCTTACTCATCCGTTATTTGTTTAAAATATTTATATACTGCTTTTCTGGCAGCCCTCATGGATAATAGTCACTGATAGACATATCCGCCCAGAGTTATATGAACCTTTAAAAAAAACTGGGCTAATAGCCATCACTATGTCCTGAAGCAAAGAAATTCTTTAGTTACAGTGCAATATTATGCAGAGAGTTACTCCATTCTAAGGCCATTGAACTAAATGGATTTAGAATAAAGTAAGACTGATTTCCCACAAACCGCTGCTCCACCCTCACTCTTCCCTTTCCCCTGATACTGAAAGCAGTTTCCAAGGCATGGAAGTCGCCTGTGTGATCCCAGGAATGACAAGGCAATGCTCCATTTTTTCATGCATGTGTTGTATGAAAAACAGCCAACATTGGCATGGTGGGAGCAGAATTATCATTGCTGCTGGATTACAGTAAACATCAGTTGATCCAGAATGGGAATCCATGTTTGTTCTGCACCTTTAAAACACTGAATAGAGATTGTGACATGAGGGCTGGGGGAAAGGGGGCCATTATGGGTAAACAGTTCTTTCCTCTAACCATCGACACTGAGGAGGTCTGTCACATTTCTTGCCTAAAGCCATCTGACATCCCCTGTATGAAATGAAATTCCCGCTTATCTCTAAAAGCCTGCCACAGGTCCCTTTGAATGATACATTGTTTATCACACGTACCACAGAGAAAAGCTCCTTCACAGAAAAGAAATGACTCTGTAAAAAAAGATTTAATTTTTTCCTTCCGTTTCTTCTGTTTCATCTGCTAATTGCTTTCATACCTTTTATATCTAATAGTTTTTGCTTTCCTTCCAAATCTCGTTAAACTCTTCCCCCCTTCTTTTCCCACCTGTTTAATGTCTATGTTTTCTTTTTCTTTCTTTCTCTAAATTTGGTATCCACCATCTAGTCTGTCTTCATTTGTATTTGCATATGGGTGGGGCTATTATTTGTGTATTTCATTAAAGTTTATGTTCATTTTCTTGCCATAATATCCTTTTTAAAAAAAAAAACAGCTGTCCTTCCCTCATCTTATTTATTTATTTATTTAGATTAATTAATTTTGCACCATTGAGGTTTTGCCCCAGATGCTAGAACGTCACAGTGCAATGGCCCTAGCACGATAACATCCAGGGCTATTTTTGGGCAGGAACGCACAGGAATAGAGTTCCGGCTGACTCCCAAGTTGGCCACGCCCAGCAGGAACTCATTAGCATAATAAGCCACACCCAACTGATTAGGGTTGGCTACATCAGGGGTGTGTGGCCTAACATGCAAAGGAGTTCCTGCTCCAAAAAAAGCCCTGGGTTTTGACAACAAACAAGGTAAACAGAATAGGAAGCAAAAGGTGGGTGTGGCTGGATGACCACACTTCTGGTAACATGGGTGTGTGGCCTAATCTGCTAATGGGCTGTGCTGTCTGGGGTGTGGCCTAATATGCTAATAAGTTTCTGCTGGGCTTTTTCTACAAAAAAGCCCTGCTTCTAATCAAATTTAATCTCATTAAAACAATAAAATCACTTTTAATTGTATAAAACTTGATCATATTTTTCCTGGTTCTGACACTCCTGGCTTCCTGTCAAATAATGGCTGAGTTCAGACTGGCAATTTGCCCCAGTAGGGACCCCGGGCCAACGACGATTCAATCCCGGAGTAAATGGGACGTTCACACAGGCACATCTGCCTGGCATCCCCCACCCATAGCCAACCCGTGCTGTTGCGCTTCACTGCCGGATTAAAAAAATACCTGATAAAAGCTGTACAAATCCGAAAGCCCACATCTGTCGTGCGTTTTTCCGCTTCCGGGGAGTCTGTGCGCGCAGCTGAAAAGCCGGGAGCAACCCACGTTGGGCAGGAGGCAGCAGCGGTGTGATTGGCTGTGCTCCGCTCCACTGCCCAATGCAGTGCTGGCGTTGCAGGGCAAAAAAAAAAAATCGTCAAAATGCGCTTATGCGCATGAGCGCTCATGCGCACATATACCCATACACCCACAGCCAAATTAATGGGGAAATGGCGAATATAGCACGCCTCCGGCGCGGCAGTCTGATCGCTCCCGCGCTCCTCCGTCCCGTATCTTCCGTCCAAGGCCCCCGCAGTGTGAATGGGAAAACCCGGTATAGTTTAATCCGGGTTTTTTTTGCTACGACTGGCTACCGAAGCAAACTGCCAGTCTGTACTCAGTCAATGATAGTATATATCTAAAGGCCAACGGTTAAATGTTGCATCAGAATGACTTCAAGACTAGAGTTAGGCAATTCTGAGAAATGATACCTAAATATTTATGTAGCTTATTTATAGTATAGTATTTATAGTATGCCTTTTTCACTGAGACTCAAGGAGGATTACAAAAAAATGAGAAAAAATGTAATAGACCATATAGGAAATTGAATGAACAGTCCAATAGACTTAGGAGCACAAAATTGAATGACAGTGTGAACAGCAAACTGCCCCTGACCAGCATAGTGCATAGTCCTGAGGTCAGCAACCTATTATAATTACAAAGCCAAACTATGTCAAAACTGAGAGCAACAGATCAGCAAAGAGCCTCTCTGAGAAAGTTCAACTCAATATTAATAATAATTGACCTGATTAATAACTGGTTAAAGGAGGGAGATTGGGGGAGGGTTGCCAGATCCAGGTTGGGAAACTCCTGGACATTTGGGAATGGAGCCTGGGAAGGACAGATCATGGAGGAAACTGGTACAGGGATGGCTGCTTCACACAGCATTTCCCTTCTGGTAAGGAGCCGTCTCTGAAGCACTGTGGCCACTTCAAACTGTGCCACTTTCTTTTCCTGCCATTTTCCTCCATGCACATGATCTCCCTGAGAGTTTTCTAAAAAAACATTTCATTGGGAGCTCTATGATGCTGATTTGACATCCTGTTATAGCGTTATAGCGCTTCCAATAGAACATTTTTTTAAAAGATGAAAGATTGCACGCTGGGGGGAAAGAGCATGAAAAACCCGTCACTGGAGGAAGCGCTGCGGGGCATTTTACACAGCCCACTGTAGTAATTCAGATCCGGAAGAAGGGATTGAAGACCTGAGGAAAGCAGTTTTCATCAACAGCGTCTCAGACATGCTTCCCAAATGGGAGACAACTGGCACTGTAGGAACAGGTAAATATATTCCGTTAATAGCCGGTTACTAAAACGGATCTGTCTGAGATGACAGAAAAAAACTTTAGTAACCAGTTCCTGAAATGGAACAGATAGACTGGCTGACATCAGTAATAATGTTGAAGTGAATTTGTACCTGAAGGTCTGGGAAGTTTTTTAAAAAATGCTCCTGCTTAAATAAACGAGGAGGCTTACTAGTTCATCAAGTGCCTCAATGCAGTCTTGGATATGGTTCTAAAGACGTAAGAAGCATAAGAAATAGCTGTGAGGTAATTTGTACCTTAAAGATGGGAAATAGGATCTGAAGAGGAGGATAGAGGCAGCTGGCCAGGTCTTGAAACATGTTCTGAATGATGAGCAATCCCTGTACCCACTTGAACTGCTCTTTCCTTTGAACACATAAGAAGGAAAATTAAGTCTGAGGGACTGGTCCTTTGTGAAAGTATCCAAGGGAACAAACAGGCAGCATAAAGCACTGCTCTGTTCTTGTGCAGTCCATTTGAATAGGGCTTGCTGAGGAGAACTTCCTAATGGAGTGTACCGTATGTCCAAAACTGAGGAAAATGTGCTGAAATAGGCTATAGACATTCTCGTACTCATTTGGGGGTCACATATCCACGAACAGGTCCCATATACTTGGGAGCACATTTAGACCACACAGTTGCCTTAGTCTTTCTCAAAAAACTTCAGTGGCAGATGAAGCAATTGTTTCATTGAAATGTGGTCCCAGCTTTGTGGGAGCTGCTGTCAGATAAACAGCTATTGGAGAGAACATCTAAAGGGCATCTCAGTCATAGTTAGGGCTGTGCAAACACACACTCACACACACACACACACACATATATAATTTTTTCCGGGTTTGGGTATACTGGACCCAACAAATATTGGTATTCCTGAAATCCAAATATTGATGTGGTATTTAGATTCTGGGTCTTTTTTCCCACATTTCCAAATTTTTCCAGTCCATTATTCCCTGAGGAATGGCTGGGGGAGTTGTTTTTAAAGGTTTCTAGATGGCTTGGGGGGTGTTTTTAGAGATACAGGCACCAAAATTGTAGCTGCTGGTGCCTGTCCTTTATATAATCCCTAAGTTTCAAGTTGATTGAATGAAGAGGTCCACTTTTTGGACCTCTGAACAGGGTACCCCCAGCCATTCTCCATTATCTCCTATGGAGGGAGAAAAAAAGAAGAAAACCAGGGCAAAAACCCGTGCCTGTACGTAGCAGTCACTGAGAACAAACAGTAAGTCCAACAGAACCATTACAGAGCTCAGTAATTCCAGCAGAACCACAAGCCACTGTTCCATGCCAAACAGAACCAAAATCAAGCCAGAGAATCTCTTCAGTGGAAACTGAAGGTGTGGCATTTTTTTCAAGCCAAGCACAACCAGTTGCAATGTATAGCATGTCCAGCAGAACCCAATGCCACTGTGGCAATGCAAGTTTAACAGGACTGCTGTCAAAGCACAGAATCACAACAAATCCAAGCAAGTGAGGGGGGTGTGAATTTTGCAAGCCTAGCACAACCAGTTGCAATGTACCAAATGCCCAGCAGAAGTCATTGCCACTGGTTGTGCCAAAAGAGAGCTAATGGCAAACCAGACAATCTCTGCAGTACAAACTAAAGGGGAGGCATTTTTGCAAACCCACCATAACCAGTTCTAGTGTACAGAATACCCAGCAGAATCAGTGCCACTTTGGACGTTCAAGCTTAACAGGACTAATGTCAAACCAAAGAATCTCTATAGTACGAACTTAAGATGTGGAATGGCATTTTTACAAGCCCAGCACAACCAGTTGTAATATACAGAATGCCTAGCAGACCCGAGCACCTGTGGCAATTCAAGCTTAACAGGAGTGATACCAAGCCTCAAAGCATGCCGTCAGATCAAATCCAGGCAAAGGTGGGGGATTTTGCAAGCTCTATGCAAGAAAATGAGAGAAGAACTCAAAGGAAGGCTGGCAAAGGGGGAAAAAACACTTGAAACTTACAAGATTCATTTGAAATTGACAACAGCAGCTGGGGGGTAGGGGAGAATAAAACCTAATAATCCAGGTTAGGGTCCACCACTCTTAACCACTACCCCATGTTGGGGCATTGTAGCTACAGTCCATTAGTCTTTGATTCATCTAAAAACTGAACTGTAAAACTGTAAATGTTTAGGGGTGTCCAATTCTCAGATTTTAAGTGGATTGTCTTTTATTTACCCAGTCAATTGATGGCATTTAACTGTATTTGCATATTATCATAGCCTCAATACAAGTGCCTTTTGAGTGCATAACTGAAGAAGTGTGAAAGCACTTAAAATTTAATAAACAGAAGCAGGAAAGGCTGTTTTTTTAATTTTATTTTCCATTCCCTCTTACAGAAATATGCCAAGATCAAAATGTCTTTTAAAAAATAAACCAGTGTCCCTTTCAGGCTTAGCCCACTTAATTAAATTTTCCCCACTGACTGATCAGCTAAACTTCAGATTTTATATAGGAGTCAGCCTGTGTTTGTTGGCTCAGAGAAAACATCGAATTCTGAAATTTCTGAATGTACCATCATGATCCTAAATTGCTGCATATTTAGCGATGTTAAAACACTACCTTCTCCATGAATTCTAATTCAAGAAATAGTTTGTTTGTTAAAAAAAGATTTTTATTTCATATATACAGAGCTTTTTTTGTAGAAAAAGGCCAGCAGGAACTCATTAGCATAATAGGCCACACCCGAGAGCAGAAACACATTAGCATATTAGGCCACACCCTTGACAGCACTGCTCATTAGCATATTAGGCCACACACCCATGTTACCAGAAGTGTTGTCATCCAGCCACACCCACCTTTTGCTTCTTATTCTGCTTACCTTGTTTGTTGTCAAAACCCGGAGCTTTTTTCGTAGCAGGAACTCCTTTGCATGTTAGGCCACACACCCCTAATATAGCCAATCCTAATAAGTTTCTGCTGTTGGGTGTGGTCTATTATGCTAATGAGTTCCTGCTGGGTGTGGACAATTTAGGAGCCAGCCAGAACTCCATTCCTGTGCATTCCTGCCCAAAAATAGCCCTGCATATATAAGACAAAGACAAACATACATAAATACAAATTAAAGGAAATTCATTTGTATCATTATTCAACCTGGTTATTGACCTCATACTATATCCAAAACATTCATTTCATTTATCTACCTTATATATTTCATATATACCTTTTGCTTACAATTCAACATATAGTTCTTATTCCTTTTATTTTGATTATATGTCCAGAAATTTTATATGTGATACTCCTCTATCCATTTATAAAATCTTGACTGAGTGTCCTCAGAATTTTCTTTGTTATGTTCTCTCAAAATTGAGGTTAAATTGCCCATCTCAGTTGTTTATAACTTCTTCTTTTGGAGGAACTTCATTTCTTCTCCAATATTTAGCATATAATATTCTTGCTGCTGTCACTATGTGTATAGTAAGATAAGTCTTGTTTTTTTGTATTTCTCTGGTGCTATATTCAATAACAATAGTTGTTGTGCATAAGGTACAGTAGCTTTTAACACTTTTTGTAACAATTCATGTATCCAAGACTAATTCAAGAAATAGTTTGTGATCATTTGTCTACATTATTGACGGCAGATGGATAATGGCAGACAATCATTTTGGCCCAAATGAAGAGTCAACCTGTGAAGATGGTAATGTGCCAGGGAGATGAGGGTTGTAATTGGCTGGACACACTTGGAGAAAGCCAAGCCCAAGCGGTGCAACCAGCGTCTCAGGGATGAGCTTTGTGAAGGTTTGGGAGGCAGCGACAGGTGTCAGCCATGCTCACTGCCTTCCCTTGCACCACTGGTTTCAGCAGTCCTGCCGGTGTCATGGTTGCTTGGACAGAGGTCTGGAGCAAAATGGTCTGATGTGCCACTGTAGCAGCGGTTGCCTACCCCTACTTTAGGGAGTTGCTGAAACTCTCTTAGATCTAATAGGAAACCTTAGTGCTGTAGTATTTGCATTGCTGAAGCTAAGCATGTGTGGATCTGTAAGCGTCCAGAGGGGGGCTGAGGGAAGCTCTATAAAAACTGTTCTGAACTTTTTCAAGGATGAAGGGGATATCGTGCTTCTTGTATCTTCGGGACATTTTTATCGATTAAAACAGCAACGCACCAGCCACTGATATAATACTCTGTTCAAGAGGGGTAGCTGTGGTAGTCTCTAGCATCTTAAAGACTAACACATTGATCATGGCACAAGCTTTTGTGATTAGAGGCATCTGGCCACAGGGCTCTTTGCTCTCCTCAGTTTTTTGCGCAGTGCTGCTTTCTGAACAAATTACTGGCTGTTTTCTAACTTACATTGGAAGATGCAGGTGAAAGTACTGGGCTTTTAAACATCAACACTTTTGTGAATGTTGATTCTTGTACAAATGGCTCCCAAATGGGTGTGTGCAGAATTGATGGAGCTAACCCCATTCATTTTCATTATTTAAAGACCAGAGAATTGGAGCTGGAGACTTTGGAGCCATTTATCTTCACACCTGCCATGGCTTTTTTGTTTGTTTGTTTGTTCATTTCTGTATGCCAGATCCCTGGTGTTCCTTGACAATTAAGAACTTTTAAAGAGAAAGGATTATCTGCTTTACGAGGGCTACAGTGGGATAAAGTCGCCTCCTTTTGCCAGCAGTTGGGAAATCTCTGATGAGTTTGACTGTAAACGCCACTCACATTTGGAGGCAAAATTTTAGATGCTCCTGAAGTGTGTATAGATCAGCTCATTTAAAGTTAATCAGTCAATATGCAATTAAGCCAGACAGAAAGAAGGGAAAGGAAAGAAATCAGCGCAGGCTGTTTCAGTCTAGCAATTACCATTTGAAACTGATACAAAGTTTGAGTCCTCATAAACGGAAGTGAAAGTTTTCTCTCACAAAAACGCCTCATCTTGTCTAAATGATGGTGTCCGCCATCTTTTTTGATTCTTTTTTTTTTTACAGCCAGCAAAAAGAATGTATCTTAAGATTTTTAAAAAATGTATTGAAATGTATTTCAATAAAAGAATTGAAAACAAATCAGCTGGTATCATAATGCCCCTGTATAAATCATTGGTGTGACCTCATTTGGAATACTGTATACAGTTCTGGTCGCCACACCTCAAAAAGGATATTATAGCATTGGAAAAAGTGCAGAGAAGGGCAACTAGAATGCTAAAAGGGTTGGAACACTTTTCCTATGAAGAAAGGTTAAAACGCTTGGGGCTCTTTAGCTTGGAGAAACGACGGCTGACATGATCGAGGTTTATAAGATTATGCATCGGATAGAGCAGGTTGAGAAAGAAGTACTTTTCTCCTTTTCTCACAATACAAGAACTCGTGGACACTCGAAATTGCTGAGCAGTCCGGTTAGAATGGATAAAACGAAGAACTTCTTCACCCAAAGAGTGATTAACACATGAAATTCACTGCCACAGGAGATGGTGGCAACTACAAGCATGGACAGTTTCAAGAGGGAATTAGATAAACATATGGAGCAGAAGTCCATCAGTGGCTATTAGACACAAGGTATAGATAGGAGCTCTCAGTCTGGGGCAGGTGATACTCTGTATTCTTGGTGCTGGGGGTGGGGGCAGCAGTGGGAGGGCTTCTAGTGTCCTGGCCCCACTGCCGGAACTCCTGCTGGCACCTGGTATTTTTGGCCACTGTGTGACAGAGTGTTGGACTAGATGGGCCATTGGCCTGATTCAACATTGGCTTCTCTTATGTTCTCTATTTTTGGACATGTAGCAGTTAAATTTCTGACACTTCAAAAGCTTAAAATAGCTGAAAGCATCAGAAATGGAAACAAGGAGTGAAAGAGCTGGAGTCCCATGAAAGAGCATCATAAACAGGCCCAAAGCTACAAAGAAGAGGGTAGAGAATGGGTGCAAGGCATTGTCCATTAATTTCGCTTTTCTCCTCCCCACCAGGCCAGATTAAAAACATGTTTCATATTTCTCCACTTGGGTTCTAATATTTGGGTATTTATTCAGCCCAGTAAATACCCCAGAACAGGCACAGTTGCAGGGTCTCCAGCTCCAGTTACTCTTAAAGAGAGAGAGTGTGTCGTCAGCAATACAAGCCCAGCAGAATGTCCCAAAGAATCTCTGCAAGTGAAAGTAAAGTATGTGGGGGGGGGATGTCTGCAAGGCCAGCATCAGAACCTCTGCAATATGTCCAGCAGAACCAGTGCCATTGTGACAGGGCCAAAGCCCAACAGGACTGCGGTCAAATCTGAGAATATGAGAACCTCTGAAGTAAAGGAGGGGCATTTCTGCAAGGACAGCAGGATCAGTGCAGTTTAGGAAAGCCACTTTGATGTAGTGGTTAAGAGCAGAGGACTCTAATCTGGAGAGCCAGGTTTGATTCCCGACTTCTCCCTATAGAGCTGCTGGGTGACCCTGGGTCAGTCAAAGAGCTCTGAGAGCTGTTCTCTCAAGAGCAGTTCTCTCAGAGCTCTCTCAGTCCCACCTACTTCGCAGAGTGTCTGTTGAGGGAGAGGAAGGGAAGAAGATAGTAAGCCACTCTGAGATTCTGAGTGAAGGGTAGGGTATAAATCCAATCTCCTCCTCCTCTTCTCCTCCTCCTCCTCCTCCTTTTTCTCCTTCTTCTACTAGTGTCCAGCAGCAGAACCCAGTGACAACTTGACAGAGTCCAGCAGCTGACCCCAGTGCCATTGAGACAAATGCCAGGCCAGCTCAACAGGACTGATGTCAAGCACAGAATCCAAGCAAGGGGGAGGGAGGTTGCAGGACAGCGGAACCCAGTGGTGTAGTGACTGCCCAGCAGCAGGACCCAGTGCCAACTTACTAGTGCCCAGCAGCAGGACCTAGTGCTATTGTGGCAAATGGCAGCTCAACATTACAGGGCCTCTGTGTATTGGGCTGGCCTTGGTTCAGGTGGGCTAGCAAAAGTGCCTGCCCACCCTGCACTTTGGAGTGTTCCGCTGGGCTCCTACTGCCCTTGTTTCTGCCAAACAAAAATTAAAAGAACCCTGCTCGGTTCTCTGATGCGGCATTGGTTGGTTCTGCTGCTGCCACATTGACACTGGGTTCTGCTGCTGGGCACTAGTAGGTGGGTTCTGCTTCTGGGCACTGGTACACTGCACTGGTTCTGCTTTCCTTGCAGAAATGCTCCCCCCCCCCAGTTTCTACTTTAGAGATTCTCAGATTTGACCTGTGGCTGTTCTGGGGAGTGAAGTGGCAAAGGGAGAGGTCCCTGCCACTGCTGTCTCCTGGTTCTTCTCTGCCGCAATCAACAGCACGGGAAGGGCTGATGGAGCCCTTCCATCTCCCTATAAGGTCTCTCCGAAGGTCCAAGGATGCTCTCTGGATTTTATTCTGAGAAGGTCTTCTGGACTCGTGGCGCTCTCCTTAAGGCAAGGCTGAAGACTGGGGCTCTGTAGGATAAGTCCCTCCCCTCCAGGAATCACACAAAGTTTGGCAACCCTGCCTGCTGAGAGGAAGGGCTACATCCTAGAAATGAAGACTGCCCCACCCCAGGCCCCTGGAGAAAGGTGGGGTACAAATGAATTAAGTAAACAGGTAAATAAGAGTACATGTGAGTCCCTGAAGCTGCCATATACTGAGTCAGAGCATTGGTCCATCAAGATTAGCACTGACTTCTCTGACTGGCAGTGGTCTGGCAGGAGCTTAGGCAGAAGTCTGCCACATCGCCTACCACTACATCCTGCAAGCAAAGAGGAAGAAGAAGAGATTGGATTTATACCCCACCCTCACTTGGAGTCTCAGAGCTTATATCCCACAACAGACACCCTGTGAGGTAGGTGGGGCTGAGAGACCTCTGAGAGAACTGCTCTTGAGAGAACAGCTCTGAGGGAACTGTAACTGATCCAAGGTCACCCAGCAGCTGCATGTGGAGGAGTGGGGGATCAAACCTGCTTCTCCAGATTGGAGTACACTGCTCTTAACTGCTACACCAAACTGCTCTGCCACTGAGCCATAGCCTCACCTCACATGTTGTAGTCACATTTAAGAAAAAGAGCTTTCCCCCCTAACAAAACACTCCATAGATACATTCCCTCCCCCAAAAAAGCTCATACTGTTTGCTGGATATTTTATACATGGCCTTCACAATATAAGGGGTGAGATTCCCATGTTATGCACATTTGAATAAGCAAGTTTGACATTGCCAAAAAGAGACTAGAAAGGAGTGGTTAGTTCTCGGCAGAAAGTAATTGTCCCCTTTCAGTGTTTGTTTACACTCTTTCTTTTGCTAGTCACCAGCTGCTTCTGCCCCTACTGATTGGCTCTTCGTTTGTTTATTTGTTCTCCTGAAAGACTCAAAATATGCCAAAGTATACCAGAGTCAACAATTAAAGCACTCAACAGTGAAAATAACAAAGAATAATACGATATTACTGACCTGCAAAATCATACGATGTTGCAAACAGAGATTGTGAAATGACATCTCCCTAACATCAGTTCAATGTCTCACAAATGGACCCCCTTTGCATCTTTTTCTGAAAAACTGTTAAAGATGGTGTCCTCCTGATATTTTCAAGGAAGCTGTTCTATATAGTTGTGGCCATAACTGATAAGATCAGGCCTGTCTTAGCTTGTTTGGCATAAGTATGTAATGAAGCTAGACAAAGAAGAAGAGAAGAGATTGAATTTATACCCTGCCATTCAGTTAGAGTGGCTACAACCTCCTTTCCCTTCCCCTCCCCACAACAGACACCCTGTGAGGTAGGTAGGGCTGAGAGAGCTCTTTCAAGAACTGGTCTTTCAAGGACAGCTCTGACAGAACTATGGCTTGCCCAAGGTCATCCAGCAGCTGCAATTGGAGGAGTGGGGAATCAAACCTGGTTCTCCCAGATTAAAGTCCGCACACTTAACCACTACACCAAACTGGCTATCTTCTCAGCTATGGCTGCCTGTTGCTTTCTCTTACTTTTCTTGTGCTACTTTGTAAAATTGTGTATATGTGTGTTTCTTTTTGTTCTGCTATAGTATATATGTCTACTCAGGTGACCATTTCATGCATCTGACAAAGCAAACTCTGGCCCATAAAAGTCCATGCCACAGTCTTCAAGGTGCCATAAGACTCCCTGTTTTTTCACCGTGGTTAAATATTTCTTGATTCCATTGCACTGGATATACATCATTAAGCATTCTGAATCTCTTAATTGAGATCTGCCAAATTTGTCAAAACAATAGTTATATAATTAATGAAAGTATTATATCAGAGCCAATAGCAGATCTCGAGGCCATTTTACTTTGCAAAAATGGTGCATGGGAAAGGCTGAAGCTGCTTCTACCTGCCATCGTCATGCCTGGACTCAGAACTAAGAGACATATAACTCCCATTGCGCTTGTCCTTGTGGCAGCCATGACAACTTCGTATTGTGTGAATCAGTCCTTGGTCTCTGAGGATAAACTGGGCAACTTAATTTTTATTGATTCTGAATTTTGATTATATTTGCTATATATTTCGTTATGCTAATTATTTTATTTGAAGTATGGTTGTAGAATTTTTAAAGACTTCCCTAAGCAGCTTTGAGCTCTGAAGAAACAGGACTTAAAAAATCAATAAGTAAAAATTTCAGAACTCCAACTGTTGCTATATGGCAGAGCTTCTATTTCTTAAAGCTTTATAAAGACTGCTAGCTTTCTAAAAAAAAGATTTGGCTGGGCAAAGAGAAATCAGTCAGGTGCAGTCAGGTTTATCCTTGAAAGCAATCTTATTAAGGGTCATCACCTCTGACAGGAATTCAAGGTTTATTTAGCATTGGTAGGGATTTCTTTAGAAGCAGTGGAATCACAAGAGTAATCCATACTATCAATAAGTAACAAATAACTGGGAAGACTTCATCAATGTTTTGGGAGGACCGCTGCAGGCTTTCAAATTCAGTTTACACTGGGGCAAAGCAAGTCCCACCATCCAAAGACATGGTTCTCCTTTTAGTGCTATTTCATATCTTCCCATTTCAGATGCAGAAATGGCTGAAGATTTGGAGGTGGGGGGCAAACAGAGTTTTGCAAAGATAAAGAGTCCTGGGAAAATCTCCAGCAGAAGAGATTAGTCATTGTCATGCAGAAGGAATAGTAGCATCCTCAGCCACAGTAGCAAAAAATAACCCCACACACAAAAAAACCCCAGTTCACTTATTTTACCCAAGTTTTTCAATATCCATAGTGAGATCGCTGGCACAGTTGCATGCTTCTAAGTCCACAGAAGGCAATTGTCTTCCAATTCTGTTTAGGATTGCACAAGTAGTCTATGTCTAGATCTGAATTAGCAATGCCTTCCAGAAGGCCAGTCATTAGTTTTTCTTCATTAGGTGTGTGCATTCGGTTATTTTTTTGAGCTGAAAAAAATAACCAAAAATACCTATCAGTATTTTCTGTCTATTCTTTCAGTCAGATATAGATCTCAGTATTTTTTTCCAGCTATCTGAAACAGCTGAATCACGAATATCCCGAAGATATTTTTCAGAACTGCCAGATAGATGTAGTCCTTTTAAACACCTTCCAGGTGATGTTGTGGCTTTGAGAAGGTGTTTAAAGAGATTGCAAGCCTTTTAAATGCCTTCAGAGTTCACTTGCTGCTTTCAAAAGGCATTTAAAGGCTCCATGTTCCCTTTAAATACCTTCCCCCTTCCATTGAAACCAGTGGAGGATGGGGGCACCTTCTTTGGGGGCCCATAGGGTTGGACCTTCAGGTCCAGTCTTTTTGAAACTTGGAAAGTTTTTTTGAGGAGAGGCACCAGCAGCTGTGCTGAATATTTGGTGCCTCTGCCTAAAAAAAACAGACCCCTGGATACCCCCAGATTGATTCCCCATTATATCCTATGGGGACCATTGACTATAATGGTCCCCATAGGGTATAATGTAGCCAGAAAAATTTGAGATTTCCAAGAAATCCCGAATCTGGATACCATGCTGATACTGGGATTCAGGAATATTGGAAAATACCAATATTTGGGGGGTTCAGTATACCAAACCAGAAAAAATACCAATTTTTTGCATACCCTTAGTCTTCATCACAAAAGAAAACAATAGTCATCTTCCATATTCATTGAAAAAATGAAGCAAATTTTTCCACCACTCTCCCTACCAATGCTTCACCTTCCCCTGAAGCAAATTCCCCACTGCAGACAGAGGGGCAATCCCAAAATAATACAACTCTCAATCCAGTTTTCCACCAATAACCTCATATCACGTCACTGTAGACTTTAAGCAGAACTGAAACAAAGATAAAGGGCCCCTGATGGGGAAAAGTCTGGCCTTCTTGCAGCTTTCATTCCCTCCTCCCATGCCTTCCCTAACAATCTGAACAAAAAGGGCTTACATGTTTCCTTTTATATCTCTGCAACAAAAAGGTAGAGCTAGAAATGTACAATTTTTTTTTTTAATGAAAGTTGGCGATTTAGGGGAGCAAATGACATTTCTGGGTGGCAAGGCCCCTGCATTCTCCCATATCTGTGGGCCTGCATTACTTCCATGTAGGAAACTGCCTCTACCTTTCATGTATAACATCATACATGGAGATCATACTCTGTTTCATAACATGCACATGGATGGGGACTAATTGAAAGGCTTGTATACTGTCCTCTGTACAGAAGCCATAACCATGTATGAAATGTGGCTGTTGAGGAAAAACTTTAAGGAACATAAAGGAGAGAGATTTTTTTTCTATTTTACCTACAATAAAAATTGATCTAAGAGTATGTGGGAAAGCCAGAAAGCTTAATTGTCAGTTTACCTCTTGGGGCTCGTCTTAATGATTGTTTTATTGTACAATAAATGCACAGGTGATAATTTGTTGCAAAGGTTCCAAACCACTTTCCCTCAATGAACACATCAGTTTCAGGGAGACATTTCCTCAATGCTTAAACAACAATATGCAGTTGTTGAGGGAAAGGAATGTTTCCATCAGCTTTTGCTCCCTTTGAACTTAGAAGAAGAGGAAGATCCAAAGAATGTATGTACCACAAGCAGCAGCTAGGTTTTTTCCACACAGGGGCAGATATGTGTAGTTTTCCCAGAGACACAGTGGCTGCCAATGTAATATAACAGCAATGGGGCTTCTGTATTCCAGGTTACTCCATAGTTTCTCCATGCCAGTCCCCCAACTTCACCTCATACCACCTGTACTTTCTTTGGTTTTTTATATTGCTTTATTAAAAAAATAAATATAACAGGTTCTCTTAGTTCCCAGCTTTCATTTTTTTTTAAAGTGTCTGTTCCCTTTCATTGCAGAGTTATGTCTTTTCACATGTCTGCACAACAAAAGCTGGAAATTCAGACAACCTGTTATACATTTTGTTATAATGTTATATAGATTTTTACAACAGTCAGTTGGTGTGGTCATGAGACCTGGATAGAAGTTGAAATGCATCTGTTCAACCTGTAGCCAAACATTTGTGTGTGCTAAGCATAGTTCAGTTCTACCAAGTACTTTGCAGAGACTGAAAATAATGGGAGCTGGTGATTTCTAGCCCACATAGATGTCATAGAAAAGAAAGTCAAGAATGGAATGATTCATCAGATTTCAGAAGGGGGGAAAGAGATTGCCCCTAGCCTTGTAGTTTTCCGTGTAAACTCTGTAATTAACTATGTAATATTATGTAATACTCTGAGAGATAGATGAGAAGTAGGGTTGCAGATGTAAAGAGGAAGGAAAGCAGCAGCCATCTTGTAAAAAGTTGCATAGCAATGTGGACCCAGTGTTGAGGAAAGAAAAGTCTGAACTATTCATGTTCTTGCAAAAGGGGGTGTGAACCTCCACCAGTGAGTTCAGTCTTCCCAAAAGTCTCTTTCATAAAGTGACTATTTTTCAGTGTTTGAAAAGTACCTGTCAATCAAGACAGTCTTGTAAGATCTCATTTGTAGACATTATAAAGGTTGAGTAAATGGATTAGGGAAGAGTTTTAGGAATAAAGCATGATGAATAAGACTAATGGAACTTGATATGGAAATTGGATCAAATGAGCAGTCTGAAAGAATTTAGCAACATGGAAGAATTCACTAATTGAAAAGAATTGCAGTTGGAAGCTACAGAAAATGGAGTCATGTGAGGTTATTTCATTCTGCTTGTATCCCGCCCTACCCTTCAAGGTTAAATGTGAGGAAAGGCCTGGAAGGTAGCAACTGCAATGCAATTGTTCAGTTGGATTATTGCCAAAATAAATTTAGCATTCTTTGATGGGGAGGGAAATCTGAGACACTCAAATGTCTCACTTATTCCATGAGTGTCTGGCTGGCTCAGGCAGAAAATTGCTGCAGGTGCATATAGATTTTGTACCTAACAAAGCCGGTTACCACCAAGGGACAGGAGGGAAATAGGAAAATGGTAAGCACCATGAGTCATATCACCTGAAGAGATTTTTCTTGAGGCCTCTTCAGAGAGCTGCAAGGGCTCTATGTGGGCCTCGAATGGATTGCAGTAAACCAGAGATTGGACTCATGATGTTATAGCTGCATGTTTTTGTGGAGAAACATCTCCGCCTTATCATTTAGCAGGATGACACAGACAAACAAATGAGGTCAGAGTTTGCCCTGAGATTATTCCGTCACGTTTCAGCTCAGAGTTTACAACTGACATGTAATCTATCTGTGTAGATACAACTGACATGTAATCTATCAGTGTAGATCAGATATTAATAACAACATTGAGGCCTGCTTTCAAAATAAACAGTGAATACAGATGACCGCTTTACTATGCCATAGAGTTTTTACCTACCTCATAGGGTTGTTGTGACGATAAAAAGGCAGAGAGGAGAACACTGTAAGCCACTTTGGGTCCCCATCAAGAAGACAGGTGTGGTATAAAAGAAGTAAATTTTCTCCATATTTCCCAGGGGGTTGGACATTAGTCCCTTAGACTACTGATCTCTGGTGGGATGGGGAAGGTATTTCCCAAGCTGTAAAGGTTCACAGTCAAGGTTTTCGTTTAAGGAATAATTTGCCTCCCCTATTTTCTTTGTTTAGTGGTGGTTTTCAGATCTCATGATGCTAAATGTTCTTCATGAGCTATGAAAGATACAATTACTTGAGTTTTTTTATTGAACGTCCCCTCATTTCATTAAAAGATATGGCTTCCTCCCCTTAGGAATGTCCTTCCCCCTCTCTGTACCTGGCACCATCAATATGTATCTTTGTGTGTCAGCCCAAGACTGTTATATTACAGCCACGTTTCAATGGATTGATTCTTCCCTTTAGGTCTATTGCTTCTTTGTCTTGTTATGGTTTGATATTAATGTTCTTGTTTGATGATCCTGCTGTCCTAGTTAATCTGTATGATTTTTCTTTACTGGTATAGGTTTTATCAGGGGTCTTTTTGTAGAAAACAGCTGCAGGAGCTCATTAGCATGTGGTATGCTAATGAGCTATTAGGCTATTAGCATATGCCACACCCCCTGACATCACCGCAAGTGATGTCAGAAAGGGAAGCAAAAGGGGGGGGAGGCATCTTCCAAAGCCTCCCCTTCCCTTCCCCAGCCGGCCTGGGTGGGGGAGCTAAGAGAGAAGGGGTTTAAAGTTTAAACTCCTTCTCACTAGAGTTGGACTACAGAAGGAGGGAAGAGGGAAGGAAAGAGAGAGAGTAGAGAGAAGGAAAAAAGGAGGGAAAGAAAGAGAGGGAAGAAGAAGGGAAACAGGGAAAGGAGGAAAAAAGAGAAGAGAAGAAGGTGGGAAAGAAAGAGAGAAGGGAAGAAGGAGCGGAAAAGGAAAAGGAGAGAAGGAAAGGCGGGAATGAAAGAAATTTGGCGGCAATTCGGCCCCATTATATCCTATGGGCCATTGAAGTCAACAGTGAAAATATAGGGTATATTCTGGGGACTGGAAGGGGTTTGAGGGAGAGGCTCCAAACTCACAGGGTAACTGATGGAGCCTCTCCCCAAGATACCCACCAAGTTTCAAGAACATTGGATCAGGGGGTCCAATTCTATGGGCCCCAAAACAGGTTGCCCCCATTCCCTCCATTGTTCTCTATGGTGGGGAAAAAGTTACTTGAGCGCATTTTTGTGAAGAGACAGCACACACATTTTTCAACTAAATAAATAAATGAAGGGCTAGGAGGGGCAAACATCTTTCCAAAAAAGTCAGTAACTTGGAGGAAGCAGAGCAACAGCAGCTAGAAACATACAAAAGCAGACATAGTCAGTTATATCACATCACTTTGTGTATGTAAAGCACCATCAACTTATGGTGACTCCGGCAAGGGGCTTTCAAGGCAAGTGAGAAGCAGTGGTGGTTTGCCATTGCTTTCCTCTGTAGAGTCTTCCTTGGTGGTTTCCTTTCTGAGTACCGATCCAGCTTAACTTCCAAGATTTGATGAGACTGGGCTATACCATGACACCTTCCCACCTACTGCATCACATTAGCACATTTTTAAGAAGTGAGCAAAACTCAGATTTCCCCCATAGCAAACTGGTCACTGTATTCAATTGTGGTTTCTTTCTAAGCCAAAGGGTCTAAAACTAGAAGTTTCCTGAAATATTGGTGTTTTTCTTGACAACATACAAAAGTGTATCTGCTGATAGAACCAGACAGGGTTAAGGTGAGTCCGAAAGAAATTCACTACATCAGAAAAAGAGTCACAGCTTCTGATCACTGCAACAGTGATTATTGTAAGGTGTTAGGAACAGAACACTTCTGCAACATGGATGAATTGCAATACAATACTAAGGACACTTCCCTGGAATTAAACCACTGAAAATGTAGCAAGCCGTCACAATAAACAAATTGCTAGATAGTCTTTTATTAAAACATGGCAGGGTTTTTAATGTGACCCTGTAACTGCAGCAGAATAACTCTTAACCAAATACCTCTCTGCCTTACTAAATCCATATTGATATTTTGAGAGTAATTTATTCTTCTTCATAGATAAATTCAGTTTAAGTTAGGAAAAAGGCGTTGAATAAGATGACTTTGAGATAACTTCCAGTTCAGGAACCTTTGCATTTTAATCAGTAATAACAAGATCAATTCATCTATCTCCTCTAGCACGAAAAATGTTTATTTTAAATCAATTAACCATAGGTCAATTCATCTTCTCTCTCTCCTGTCAACACACAAAACACTTTCATTGCAAATCATTTGTCCAGATCATTTCGGCCATTTCCTTGCTCCAAGCACAGTGCACATTTTTATTTTTATACCTTCAATTTAATTTCATAGACATCTTAACACGTGATCGCATGATATACAGCTGTGTCCTTTGTGCTTGCTGGTTCCCAAAAAAATCCCAGCATGCAGTTCTTTGCAGGAGGCTATCAGAAAGTCTGCTCCAACAAAGTGAAATATGCATGGCCATGCGTGCCATCATGGGAACTTGGCACCTCTGACTCTGACCTTAGCGAGGACACCAACTTGCATTTGTATGAAGTTCTTCCGCAGGAGGCTGAACCTTCACATGCAGCGTAATAAGGTGCTGGATAGGCTGTAGGGATGCAAACAGAATTTTTATTTGTTTTTGACTCACTTTTGTTTGTTCCAAATCGAGATTCCTTAATACAGCAGGTGTTGGGAGTTGTTATTGGATTCAGTTGGTGCACCCATTGGTTTCATAGAGAAGTAGAATTCTCAGCATTAATGCAGGGGAGGAGTTTGTGCTGGTCCACTAGATTGGAAGGAGGCACAAAGCCCCATCGGATGTTATAATATCTAGACGGCCAATAGAGAGGTGTGACTGTTCAGTATATGCTTGTTGCTGCCTCTCTCCTGAGCAGGCTTTTTCTAGCAGCGGCTGCCCACCTGCCCTCCCTTTAGGCATCGCAGGATTAGCTGGTCACCAACTAGGCTGAGCTGGAATTTTTTGGGCTCTCTCTGGTTGGCTTCGCAGGTGCCTTTTTTTACTTGTTTTGTTATGTCACTGTGAGGGTGGTTAATTAGGTCTTGGTCATTGTTTAGGCCATACCAAGTTTGGCAGGGATTGAGTAGGTTGATCATAATGATAGGAAGGGATGATTGACAAGTACCCCGAGACATCCAAAGTGGTGGAGGAAGTGTCTGGAAAAAGCACACCACTGGTTGTGTGGCACGGTGTGGCTGGGGAGGAGCAGCCCTCAGTGCTAGGCAACATCTTTCTGAACCTGGTAGTGGCTGTGCAGCACATGAGGTGAGGGGGATAGGGCTGGGCACCTCTCGGCACATGGTGTGCAGGTGATAATAAAGCTGCCAGAAGATGCTGGCTTTGTTTGGCATCAGGGTGGGCCTGCCAGAAAAGGAAGCCGTGGTCTGGCTGCCTTAGCACAACCCATTGATTTAAATATGATAGTGTATGATGCAGATCAGTTTAATTAATTAAATAACCTAGTGAAACCCAAGCTGTTGTCTCATGTCTTCTTGGAATGGGTGCCTGGGGCAAACACACACCCAGCTTTGACTGTAATTCTCACATGTAACCGTTTTATGTCAGCAATTGATCTCCTCACTGAAGGAATCTTCCATCCCAACTTCCAAGCAGATATAACAAAGTTTGCCACACTGATTGGATGCACCTAAGTTCTCATCTACGGAGCAAAGTGAGTGGGAAGAAATGCTTCAGACACCCCAGTGCCTCGAGAAGGAGAGAGGAGAAAGTCCTTTTCACACCTTACAGTGATCACATGTACATTATTGATGTACAGGCGTACTTCTGTTTGAGAGAGAAAAGCGAATGTGCATTTGCATTACAATGAAACCAAGGACTGGCACCTGGATCAGCGTGATGTTTCAGCCACGCATTCAGCTTTACATGGGTTGAACATAACATGTTGTTGTTCATTCGCACAGTCGAGTCTGACTCTTTGCGACCCCATGGACCACATCACGCCAGGCCCTCCTGTCTTCCGTCGTGCTCCGGAGTTTGCTTAATTTCATGGAACGTAACATGAGAGTTACTCAACTCACATATAAAGAAACATCGAGTGTACGCTGTGCATGAATTGTCCATGCACCACTTTCATTGTAACTTGTGGATAGGGCTGACCTTTTGTCTTCTTATCCATCCATTCTACTTATGTAAATGGAAACCAGGCAATATTACACACAAGCAATGTGAATTCATGTGCAATTGCTCTCGTATTGAAGAGCTGATCCTTCTCGTACCTTGCTCCTCTGTGTTTGTGTGTGCTTTATTACTATTAGAGAGTGGAAGCCTTAAGCTTCCACCCTACACAGCAGGCAGGCTGCCTATTGTACTAGAGGAAAAAATGAAACACAAAAGGTACTGGCCTCTGGCTCTGAGGCTGCCACCACCGAGAAGCAGAGCAGTGTTTATGGAGTATGCAAGTAAAAGTAACTTTGCTTCTGTTTAAAGGCACCAGTCCTTGGAGAAGAGAAGTGGACAAGGCTGTGAAAGTGTCTGCTACTGTTTTTCTCCCTTCTGCCACAGAGCACTAGCAGGGCGTTTGCTGCTCCTGTCCCAGGCTAACACCTAATTTTGACACTTTCACACACACTAAATAATGCATTTTCAATCCACTCTCAATGTACTTTGCGACTGGATTTTGCTCTGTGAAATGGACTGACACTGCATTCTTGAGCATGTGTGAAAGGGCTAATAGTTGCAATGGCTATGGCAGGCAGAGTCTCCGATGGTGTCGAATGAGAGCCCGCCTTGAGTCACGAACAATTCATTTCAGTGGGCTTAGACTCAGCATTGGATTGCACTGTAAGCCATCAGTGCAGTTGGGGCAAATGCTGTGCTGCCAGCGGTGGGTTGGGAAATTCCTGGAGATCTGGGGATGGAGCCTCGGGAGGGTGGGGTTTGAGGAAGGCTGGAAACGCTGCAGGGTATAGGGCCATACAGCTTACCCTCCAAATAGCCATTTTCTCCACTGATCTCTGGAGTCTGGAAAATCAGTTATAATTCCAGGATCTCTCCAGGGCTCACCTGGATTTTGGCAACTCTAGCAGATGATGCAGGATGCAAAAACGTGGGTTAAGCCTTCTAGCTGGATCCCTGCCCCCCTCTCCCCATGCTGCCTTTCCCTTACCCCATGAAATGGAAATTCGAAGTACCATGCAGTGGGCAGTCTGCCAGCTGTTTGGATCTGGAAGTTAGAGGAAACTTCATTTGGATTTGTTACTCTTCTGAAGTTAACAAATGGTTACACTGGATTTTTGTTTTATTACATTCCAAGTGCACCTGCCTCGTGGACTGTACCACTTCAGCCTACAGATGGAAGTTTCCATTTTAAAGCTGCCCAGGTTTTACCCCCGCCCACTGCCTGCTGTGTTCACTTTATGTTTGCAGAGTATTCTTTCATCCTCTCTCCGCTTAGAGGAGCATTCAAAATGGTACAGTCCTCTCTACCCTTTCAAGTCTCTACTGCCTAGTTTTGTTGCAAGGATAGATCCAGCCTCACATATTTGCAAACAAGGTGTGTAAATTAGGCGTTCCCTTGCTCAGTCATGTATGCAATCCCTTTAAGTGTTTTTTTTAAAGCCTATGATAACATGGGAACAAAACTAGTGATTGCAAAGAGAGTGCTGTTTGCTAATCATCTTCTATAAATACACCTGACGACTTCTGCATTGCTGACATCAATTTTAACTTCCCTCGTGTTTGCCAGTGAATTGAAATCATAGCCATTTTAGCCTGGAACAGCCTCTGACCTGTAAGTCGTCACTTTGTAGCCCTCGTGGCCTCTTTATTTTCAATAGAGTCTACACTGATTGTTCCATAACAGCAAAAATGCAGGTAATGAAAAGTCTTTTTTTTTTTTTTGCCCCATCTGGCCTTCCCTGGTGCCCATCTGTTTCTTTCACTCAGTGCACTGGAAAGAATCTTGCTTCATGAAACAGAACCTAAACCCCTGCTGTAAGCCCTGTATAAGTCACCCAACCTACGCCATGGCTAAGACTTCCCAAGAATAAGCACTGCCCCAGTGTTCATCAGATTTCTTTGCGTGTTGTGTGCGTACACGGTCACATCATATGAACAGCCTTTTTTCTAAAACACATTTTGGACAGAATAGATTTGCTTATTAAGAAATGTTCTCTGGTTTCAGCTGATGATGTGTTTCTGGAATGGGAAAAGGTACCACTGAGCTCCGTTCTTCCAGCTCAGCGTTTAACTACACGTGGGAGACTTTTGCACAGACTTCTGCTTGACGCTGTGGTCTGAATGGTAAGTACTACACAACTGCTAAGTTAACAAATCCTTTGAAGAGAAGGCAGCTTAAAGGCTGTAATAACAATAAACCACTTGTGTGTGTTCTATAGCATTTTCCCCCTTGTAGCTATGTGACAGTTAATAAGTTCAGTGTTTGATTATGCTGTGATAATGCCTTGGTCTGATATTAATTTCTGGTCTTGTTTATTGCTTTTCTGTATACACTGTAACATAAATCCCCTTGTGGCTCACAAGGGCCGTTCATCTGTTCCTCCAATTCAACGTATTAAACTAAAGGTAGTGAATGCAAGTTCTATTTAGAAGCTGACACAGTGCTTATAGGGCATGCATGATCCAGCCAGTGAAACCCCATTGATTTTGTTGGTAGAAATTTTCACACCCAGTAAAATGCATTGGACCAAAAAGTGCTTCACTTTCACTTGATTGTGCCCTTTGAGAGAAAAACACTCAGCCGTTTTTATTCTTCCAAGTGTGTCTGTTTATACTATATAGATGTAAGTCCTTAGATTAAAATGTGATGGTTCTTAAGGAGTGCTGTACTAGGGCTGCCAGGTCCCCCTTGGCTACTGCTGGAGGGCAGGGTTGTCAGCTCCAGGTTGGGAAACTCCTGGAAATTTGGGGGAGGAACCTGGGAAGAACAGGGACCTCAGTGGAATGCAATGCCATAGAATCCACCCTCCAAAGCATCCATTTCATCCAGGGGAGCTGACCTCTGTAGTCCGGAGGTGAGCTGTAATTCCGGGGGATCTCCAGGTCTCACCTGGAGGCTGGCATCCCTATGTACCCTCCATCAGGACCCATCAGATAGCAGCTTATTAGAGATGCAATCCCTTGTGTGTTTATTCAGAACAAAGTCCCTCTATATCCAGTGGACATTGGCATCAGATAAACATGCATACAGTTGCACTCTTAGAAATCTTGTTTAATATGTGAAATTCTGAATGTGGTCTTTCCAGTGCCATGCTTAGCAAAGATACACCATTCTAAGTTTGTTGACCTTGATGGATTTAGAAAGGTGTAACGTTGTTAAGGATTGCACTGCTTATTCCTCAATGCAGTTTATTCTAAAGTTAGGTGGTGGGGGGATTAATTTTGGACCTCTATGGAATTAGATCTCTGTCTCTAACAGTGTTTCAACTCCTTATGCTTAAGAGCCTTATGTGGCCATCAGAAAGGTACCATTTTTAATTCCTGGCTCCGCAGAGGTGATGCTTTGGCAAACAGGATCATATTTTAAATTATTCACAATTATTTCCAAGGTAGTCTCTGAAACACTATGGCATTAATTAATTTAGCACACAGCTGGGGTTATCCTCACAGACATTCACTTTGCAAATGATTATTTCTGCTGCAGAAAATTAGACACAAAATCAAACACTTTAGTAATGCATTCTCCTTCTGTGATTCTCAGCAATTGAAAGTAATGAATTGCTTCCCCTTTTGACACATGAAGAAGCTTTTATGATGTGAGAAGAGTTAAAAAATATATATGCAATTTGAATTTAACTTGGAAATCAAAGCACCTCCCCATGATGAAAATGGGACATGCACACACACACACACAAGTCCCTCATGGTAATAGCATTAAATGTACTAAAAGTTCCATCAGGAGATCAATAATGGGGCTGTGGGCTACTTTATAAAGGTAAGGACAGTGATTTTGAAAGCTTTTATGTGTACATTTCAATAGGCACAAACCATATATCCGTTTAATGGGAAAAGCTCTGAGTATTTAAAAATGAAAGTAAATGCTGAATGGCTTATATTAATCATAACCCTACACACAAACGCACACACTCACCATTTAAAGCTATAATCAATCTCCATGACAGCCAGAGTGAGTTTTAGCATGGATTTTTCTGACAGGTGAGTAGCACTGCTAGCTCAAATTTTTCAACCCAGCATTAGCAGTCACAGTACAAATTAGATTGGGTGTATGTATGAAAACTAGAGATGTGATAGTTAGAATGTCAGACTAGTATCTGAGAGACCTAGGTTCGAATCCACACTCTGCCATGAAGGGAGAAGGAGAAGAAGAGAAAGAGGAGGATGAAGAAGAAGAGGAGGATTTATACCCTGCTGTGGCAAACCCCTGTATCTCCCTAACAATACTCCCTCTAAACTGTGGATTCTTGTGAGCAAAAATTCTACTTTGTGAGCTACTGGCATTAAAGTTGTGAGCAAGCAATTCATCTACTGCATAAATTAGTTTGCTCTGGAGCCATCCTTCCTGAGCTAAGACAAAAATGTGTGAGTTGGAAGCTAAAAAACTGTGAGCTAGCTCACACTAACTCAGCTTAGAGGGAACACTGCTCCCCAACTATCTGGCAGATTTTTTCCCACCAAATCTTCAGTTCCCCTCAGTGACTAAGTTTGCCCTACAGTAGCATGTATATATTCTTTGTCATAAAAGACTTGGCTGTCCCACCCTATGTTTGAGATCTTTAGTTTAGGCTTTTTCTCAGCTCAAGAACTCTACTGAAAATACAGGAGC
This sequence comes from Gekko gecko, assembly GCA_029375565.1. Lineage (NCBI taxonomy): Eukaryota > Metazoa > Chordata > Lepidosauria > Squamata > Gekkonidae > Gekko > Gekko gecko. The sequence goes on along the minus strand of JAPDNY010000003.1, from coordinate 36,058,886 downwards.
TGTCCAGTTTTCTTTAAACCCTTGAGAAATGGCACTTGAGGAAAATTAACTTTCAAAAACAGAATAAAGATTTTATTAAACTGGCAGGGAATATATGTATAAATGGAATAGTCAAGGTTTTGAGACTGCTGAGGTAAAAAGCTTTCTAATATATAGAGAGTTGAATTCTTAAAACATTCAAGTGAGTGTATTTGTAGTTTTGTTTCAAGGCTTCCTATTTCTTTCTTTGACAGGTACTTTGTTCAGTATATTTCATCCCTAAGACAGTTCTTATTGATGTTTATAGATTTCTTCCTTCAGATATTACAGGTTTTCCTTTAGATAATCCTGTTTTTCAATTAACTCCTGAGGTGTCTAAGCTTCTCCCCTTTATCACAGACTAGAGTTCTCTCTCTCACTACCCAGACCTGCTAAATCCTTCTCCAGTATCCTTTGTCTGTATAAGGTTGTTTTGTAGCTTTCCTGGGAATCTAAAGTTATCCTTCAGAGCAATTTTAATATCTCTAAGACAATGGGGTTTCTCTTCTTCTGTTTGTAGAAGTACTTTTCTGACTACTGCCTGTTAGAAAACACTGAATCCCAAAAGCCCTCAGAAGCCAAGCCCTCTGGCTACTGATTCAGATGTGGGGTTTTGAAAGACCAGTTTGTGAAAGGCCTCTTTTCCCTCCAGATCAGCTGTTTTATTTCCTCTTTCAGCTGATGTCAGCCAATCAGACAGTGAGTAGAGCAGTCAATCACATGAGCTGTTCTCTTTGGGGATGATTAATGCATGAACTCCTTGACTCTCTGATACAAGCAGCATCTTAAAAAGCTTGCTTTTCTATGCAATCTGTCACACCCGCACTACACTCAGATTTTTGGAGCAGCTTACAATCACCTTCCCTTCCTTTCCCCACAACAAACACCCTGTGAGGTAGGTGGGACTGAGAGATTTCTGAGAGAACTGCTCTTGAGAGAACAGCTCTGAGAGAACTGTGAGTGACCCAAGGTCACCCAGCTGGCTTCATGTGGAGGAGTGGGGAATCATACCCGGTTCTCCAGATTAGAGTCCACTGCTCTTAACCACTACACCAAACTGACTCTTACTGAGTGACCTTGGACCATTCACTCTCACTCAGCCTAACCTATCCACAGGGTTGTTGTGACAATAAAATGGGGAAGGGGAGAACAGTGCTGTAAGCCACTGTGGTCCCCTTTGGAGAAAAAAGTGAGCCTAAATATCTAAATAAATAAAATTAGGTTTTAGGTTATAGGCAGTGACAAGAAGATAACTAGGAGATTACCAGCCTGGGAGAGCAATCCTAAGCAGGTCTACTCAGAATCCCATTCAGGTCTGTCCAGTGGGGCTTACTCCCAGGAAAGTGTTCTTAGACTTGCACTGTGAGTCTGGCAGCCAGTGGGAGGACTGGGGTGGGGGAATGGAGGAGAGTGCCGTCAGTTACATTGTGAAGTTACTTCCAGGGAAAACCCAATAGTGGCATAAGGTAGCTTTAGGAACTTCCAGAAACACCATGATAAAACCAGAGAATTTCTGGTGATTTCTAGAGCTATCCTGGTTTTTCCCAGAAGCGACGCTGTAATATAGCTGATGTTTTTTGTGAGGATATTTGGAGTAAACCACAGTTTACATGAGAGAACAAATGACAATATAGCGCTAAAACCATAACATTAATTTTTGAAAAATCAACAACAATCAGTTGTATTTAATAGTCATTTTGAAACTTTGCAAGGGTCTTTTTACCAGTGGAGAAGGGAAACAATATAGTTGTCAGTTTCCCTTCCCAAATCCTCACATCATGTGCATTGATGGGTGGTCCTCCACATTTTTGAGAGCCATGGGCCTTGGGGAAGTAGGGAGGCAGGAAAGTTCAATTAGGCAAGCAGAGCTTTCTTCACATTTTATTGGACACATACCAATGAATAAGCATGGAAGACCCAGCACCAATGCTGGAGTAAAGTTCACCCACTTCCAAAGGCCCTCTGGAATCAACAGAGTTTATTTCTCTGGTTTCCAAGAAAGGTGGGCTAAAAACGCTCTGAATAAAATAGGTTTGAACAAGATGAGAGGAGGCTAAAATAGAGGGGGGCAAATGCACTTAGGGGAAGCACAAAGCTGTGATGCCTGGGGCCTCAACGGAAAAGACCCTTCTGGAGAAAGCCCACAAAGCAGATTACCACCAGATGACCTCAAATCCTGTGCAGGTTCATTAGAACAGAAGTGGTCTTTCAGGTACCTTGGACCCAAACTCTTAAGGGCTTCAGGGTCAAAACCTTCACTTAGAATTGGGCCCAGAAGCAAAATAGAACTCCAGAGTAGTCGACTGGCATCCGGTTCCCAGAGGATCTCAATTAGCCACCACATTTTAAACCAATTAAACCTTCTGGATTTTCTTCCGGGTCAGTCCAGCTGCATATGAGGCACTCTAGAGTGTGTGGTGGCTATAACAGAAAATCTGGCCTTCACATCCTTTGTGGAAAAGGCTTAGGTCCAATTAGTCCAAGTGGAGAGAACCATAGCACAACTGCCAAGCTCATTCTGTTGCCTCAACCCAGAGTGCCTAGCAAGAGTAGAAGGATAATTCTAATGAATTTATTTCTGAGGTGATAAAGTTGCTCCAAGTGATGTTATCACAGCAATTTTGGAGAGTGGCAAATATTTTGTTTGAATATGCCTTCATGTGGTGAGTGCTGGCATTTAACCACTGAAAAGGTCTCACCTTGAGAGGAACAATACTAACATGAACCCATGGGATGCTATATTTAGATTAAAAACTTTCCAACTCAGAACTGACATGATCAATTCATTTCTTGGTTGCTTTACCAAAAAGTGAGAGCCCTCCTCCTCCTTTGGGCAAGATTTTAGTTCTTCATATTAATGCTTTTTATGATGTCTTCTGTCCTGATTTTAATAAATGTTACTGTATTTATATTAAGAGTAATGCAGATTTATTGTTGAAAGGAGGTAGATACTAGTGTTGTTTTTCGGGCCCACTGGCCAGAAAAGTGGGGCATAATATACAAATGATAAGCCTTCAGACAACCTAACATATCTGTGACTTCAGTGACTTTTCCTTTAAACAAACAAAAACTTGGACAGAGTTTGGCTGCCATGAGAGAAAGCAAGACGGAACTCTTCCTTGTCTTGTGGGTTTTCAGCTGGATTTATTATTTTCATCCCTGCCAGGTTTTCTGTGCTTAATATGTTGCTGAGTAAACACAGCATGTGAGTGAGCCTCATTTTGGGCTCTCTGCTTTCTGTTTGGCACTGAAATGCTGAGCACCCTCCATGACCAAAGACAATAACTCCCCTGACAGTGCTGTCACATTGCTTGGCTGCTTCGGCTCAGTTCACTGTGAAGTGAAACAGACCTACAGATGTAATCCTGGCAGATCAGCAAATACACTACTGAGCACAGAGAGCAAAATCTGTAGTAGAAAAGGCAGAGCGCCAGGTCCAGGCACTTTTCTGAGCAGACAGGTTGCCAAAATGTGAAGTACATGAAAAAGTGTACATGAGAAATAAAAATGAGCAAAAATCTGATTTCAGAATTCAGATTCTGAATTAGGGCCTTTCATATTTGGAATTCAAAATTTGAAAAACTAGGATCTGGAACTCTATTAGAGTTAGTACAAATAACTACTTTCAGAGTGGATATGATTTAAATCAAATCGATTTAATCACTAGTTAGTATGACTCAATTTAAATCATGGTTTTCTACATAAACACTCATTCTTGCTGATCTTAATATTTACAACCCAGATGAAGATTTCATTTAGTATAATAACTTTTCAGGTTATTTTAGATATATCAGAGAATTAATGATTGGTTATTTACCACTTGAAATAGATAATTATGAAATCATTGCAAGGTGAACTGTCTCTGGTTTCATAGGTTAGTCATTCATATTTGGACAACTTTTCTGCTGTACTTCATTGGAAAGAGAAAAAAATCATTAACAGTAACCATTTAAATTGTTTTAACTAAAACAATAACATTATATAGCATCTGCATTCTTGTATTTCCTTAAACATCGATGAGGATACACGCACAAAGATCTTAAGATTTCTGAGTATTCTGGTCAAAAAGTTTCACTTTCATATGTACTGTTTCCCTGTCTCTCCTCACACTTAGGTCTTAACATCTCCTCCTTTGCCAAACCTATTCCACCCCAATCAATCATATTCATTGAACTTGGAACTTGGCACTGAAGAGATAAGGGCTTGGTTCTGTATGTATAGATTTGCAGAGGACCAATAGGACTGAGGTCTCGTAACTCTTTATGTTTATTTTATAACATTTTTGCTGTGAAGAAGAGGCATGTTATCTCTGAAGACACAAATTATAGTTCTGAGAACTGCAAAACCAGGCATCTGTGATAATATCTTCTAGATAGAAAAATTGCCCGAAATAATCTTACAGAAACTTCTGGGAGAGCGTGCCATTGTGGATGGATTAATGGAATTCATTTACCAAAAAATTTAAACATTGCATGAATATACAGCCTCATGCTACATAACTCAAAACTAATCCTTATTTCACGATGAATAACTCCTGGGCTATAATGTATCTTAAACAGAAAGCTGTCTTTAGATAGATTTTTTCCCCTCAAAAAAGCATTTTATTTAAAAATCCAATTTAAATTTTAAAAATCCGATTTAAATCCAAAACAATCTGATTTTTTTTTTAAAAAAAATGATTTTTATCCATCCTGGCTACTTTCCACTTTTTAAAAAAGCATAGCCAGGCGAACCTCTTTTTACAAGGTTTCCCTCAGTCCCCTGACCCTTCCCAAGAGTTAAGTTGTGGCAAGTACACACAGCGCCAGCCAATATTGCCAGGCATTAGAAAGTGACTGCAAGCTGGGCATGAATCTTGTCCAGTGCAGATGCCACCAGGGCAGCACTGGGCATGGCACAGAGGACAGCTAGTGCTGGGGAGCTGGCAGACTAGAGCTACAGGCAGACCACGGTGAGTGGGTAGGAACTACCCCAACGGCATTGGGTACGGCACAGTTGAGTGAGCGAGCACAGTCCTGGAGTAATAATTGGAAGAAGGGAATGGACAGCAGGGAGAGGCAGCAGACTGAAGCATGGCATACCCTGTACTGTGGACTGGAGCAGGCCATTCTCTTACTGAAAGGGCACCTCAGTGGGTAGGTTGTCCTCGAGGAAAACTAGTTTTTCCCTAGATGTGAGTGGTGTGGACTGACATTGTTCCCGGCCTGAGGGACCACCTGCTCGATGGGCACACTGGTCGGTGGGCAAGACATTACTCCCACTGCCACCTTGGCCAGACCTACCCAAACAGATCCCTTCTCATCCCAATAAGCTAAGGGGTCGTCCATCCACCCATGCCGTCCCTCAGTTATGCCCTCTATCATGCCAACCAGGCCCAGGAACATTGGGATCACCTGGCTTGGAATGGCTGTCACCCCACTAAGGGACTATTTAGGGTTCCCAGGCCCCAGCAGGGATTCCCTCGCTGTTGGGAGCTCTGATCTGCCACCGGCCAGCTGACCAGTGGGGAAAACCCACCCCCAAACAGGGACATTGCCACGCTACGTCCATGATGCAATGATGTCACCCAGAAGTGACCTCATCGAGTCGCTGATGTCGAGGGTGGCACTCTAGTTTTTAGTCAAATTCTATGGTTTTGAAGGCAAAAAAACTCGAGCATCACCCCCCAACGTCAGCGACCCAATGATGTCACTTCTGGGTGATCTCATTGCACCATGTGTGCTTCACATGCGCAGCAGAAGATCCCAGGAAGGAGCCGGGAGCCCCCGCCACCGGGTTCCAGGTGGGACCTGGCAACTCTAACTGTATTGCGCCCTCAAATCTTCAGAGGACATAACTACCTGAGCCATAATGCCACATTCCTCTCTGCTCAATAGAGCAGTCATACCAAGGGGAGTCTCCAGGTCCAGGTCGTGGAGTGCCCTCTCCTGTTCTAGCACTGTTTCAAGCTGGTAGAAATTGAGTTCCATTTGGTTGCCACATCCTGGATTAGGTGGTGTTGTCATAACCTAAATTCTGGCTTCTGCTGCAACATTTCATTGCCCCAGACACTGCCTTGAAAATGCCGTGTCACCTTTCTGGTCCATTCAGTTATATTAGCTATGCAGCTGCTGTCCATATCTTGCAAAGCATAGGCCATACATCACACCGCTTTCATCTCCCCAGGCTGGAGCACTGCCACCATGTTTTGCCTCAATGTCCATGACAGACACAGGCTTTGCCTTTCTATAGCCAGACCCCACTGCTGCAGCTCACTCGTCTTGAACCTTCGCAACTGTGTGGGTGCCCTCCAGCACAGCCACATTCACCAGGGCCCACCGGTACCCTGCCCTTGAGTGTGGCCTTCTGCCTGACACTTCCACTTTGCACCAGTGCCCTGTCAGGGTCAGAGAGAAATGCTCTGCACCCTGGCTTCTCCAGATTTTACTTGTAAAATGTACTGCCTGTGCCCTGGCCAACTGCTGCTATGCCATTTGCCTGACACCCAGCTATAAACCCAGCACTACCCTGCAACTGAGGGTGGTCCAGGATGACAATTGGTAATGGAGTGCCAGTTCTGGTGTCAGTTCTACAGAAACTGGCATTCACCACCAGGGAGAATGGTTGGTCGCCCTAGGCTATCATCTCCCCTGGGCGACAAGTGATCTTGGCATTTTTATGTTTGCAGATGGCATGCTTCTGCACCTCCCCCCAGCACCTCCGGGGGGGCTGGTAGAGATGCTGCTGATAGGGAAACAAGGTCTGCTGCTGCTTCCCCCTCTTGCTACCTGCCCATCTGCCTCCCTGGGCCTGTGGCTCACCATCTGGTAGCCCTTACCCTTCAAAATAAGGAAGCCACTTTGCCAAATAGGCCCCTAAAATAAGGAAACTACTTGGCTCCTCACCAGCTGTGGTGCCCTGTGCTGAGTTCTCAGCTGGCTGAGCCAACACTCTCCCACATCAGAGGTGTGCGTGCCCTTGAAGAGGGAGTTTCTCCCAATCACAATGCTGCTTTGCACAGGGGAACTTTGCTGGGAATGTGGGCTGGAGGCAAACTTTTCTCTGAGGCTAATTGATAGGCTCTCAGCTGGTGTGATCCACCCCCTAACCACAAATGCACCAGCACTGCTTCTGCCCAAGCTCAGGGCTGATGCCATCCTTCCTCTGTCACGTCAGCCCTTTACGTGAAAAGTGTCTCCCTCACTCGCTTCTCCTGCCCCTCATGCTGGCTGGTTTGCACATAGGTGCCACTGAACATGCTTGGGGTCCACTCAACTCTGCCCCACCTAGAACCAGCAGCATCTCTGCCACCTTCTTGGCAGACAGACCCACACATCCTGTGCCACTGCCTGTTGCTTTTTGCATATTGCCAGTGCTTAACAAAGCAGCTGTCTGACAGATCTGGGGTGTGTGGGAGCTCAGCAAGGGCTGATTATTCTCATCCTCCTCTCCCTCTCTCCCTCCCCTCAGTAGTTGGTGCTGCAGTAGGTACAGGCAGTGTTATTGCAGTCTGTCCCATATGTCAGCATCCTCTACTACAACCACATTTCATACTGCTCGGAGAATCTGCCCAAATAATTATCTATCTATCTATCTATCTATCTATCTATCTATCTATCTATCTATCTATCTATCTATCTATCTATCTATCTACCTACCTACCTACCTATCTATCTATCATTTACCTACCTACCTACCTACCTAATCTGTCTAACAAAAGGCGCCTAAAATTCATATAAAATATCCCTGTTAATCTACAATCTACTTAATCTGTTTCATTCCTAACATACACTAAAAGGTAAAGAGAAAATTAAACGTAGGTTGAAGGACTAAGGATGAGAAGACTATTCCAGCATGCAGAGCACTAATCTTAGTAAATGGTAAGAAGAAAAAGAACTGGTTTTTATCCCCCACTTTCCTCTACCCTAAGGAGTCTCAAAGCAGCTTACAATTGCCTCCCCTTCCTCTCCTCACAGCAGGCACCTTGTGAGGCAGGTGGGGCTGAGAGAGTTCTGAGAGAGCTGTGTATGGCCCAAGGTCAGCCAGCAGGCTTCATGTGGAGGAAAAGCAGGGAATCAAACCCACTCTTAAACCACTACACTATGCTGGCTCTTTTCTCAGAAGACAGAAGGGGAATTATATGAATAGCTATTCCCACCTTTCAGTTAGAAAAGACCAATGTGAAAGTGCCTTCTGGTGTCCGTGCCTGCTTCAGGATAAGTGCAGACTCATATCACACACAGGCTTTGGTCTCACCTCCTTCTTCCCTCTCTTGACAAAACCATGGCAACACCAGTAAAGGGACGCCAAGTTCTCTGCTCCCACCCCCTTGGAACCAGTTTGTCTGAGGAATGTTTCAGTTCCGTACCTCACAAAGCCAGGCCAAATGGTCTGACGAGCTGGTTTCACTTGCCTCCTCTTGCAATCTGCAGGAGCCGATGTGACTGAATATTAGGAATTACTCCAAATATCCAGAAATAAAAAAATCTGGAGTCAGAATTGTTCACAACTAGTCCAAATAGAGCATTATTCAGTGCTTCCCAATGCTTTTGAAAATAAATTGTCCATCCCTGATGTTAAAAGAATAAGGATGCAGACCAGCTATGGTTGCCAACCTCCAGGTAGTACCTGGGGATCTCCCACTATTAGCTCTCGGCAACAGAGATCAGTTCACCTGGAGAAAATGGCCACTTTGGAAGGCAAACTCTACGGCATTACACTCCACTGAAGGCCCTCCCCTCCCCCAAATACACCTTCCTTAGGCCCCACCCCCAAAATCTCCAGGTATTTCACCACCCAGAGCTGGCAACCCAAATATCAGCCAAAAGACTTGTCATTCCTGACTTCATCACACATGTGGACTGATAACTGTCGTCCGTACGAGTAGCCTTCAAACTCTTTCACGGAGTTAAATCGCTCACTGTTGACATGATTCTCTCAGAGACTAGGGCAGTTCTGCATTTTTTTTTAACTTTGCCTCCCTTCAGAATATTTAGCATATTCATTTGCTTTGATCAGACACTACAGAGGGAATTTATTCTCACATTGCTTGTGCAATCAGCTAGCTTTGAATTCTGTCTTTCATGCAAAATCAAATATCTTCTTCGAGAAGTGCTACAACAAGGCAAATAAATACTAGTCAGTAGTTCAACAGTCTAGAATATTTAGAACAGAATTGCACTCGGTTGGTTTGAAAATAAAGTGGAGAGGGGAGAAATTTATTAGACCTAGACTGAAGATTCGCAGTTCTGCTGTACACCATGGTTTTGTAACAATCAAACATTATTTTACGGAATTCTCTTAGTAATCATTAGTAGCACAAATAGTGAATGATAACATCCCAGTGAAACAAGTGATTTGGGAGAAGGCAGGATTGGCAATTGCCCAGTATTCTATTAGTAACAGTAAATTGTTGTTCTGTCAAGTATTCAGTGCTGAGGTTTGAGAAACCAAAAAACTCCAGATTCACCTGTAACAGGTCAATGCCCCTCCCACTATAAGGGAAGCATTCCATTTAAAACACACACATGGAAATAAAGGGTCTCTTTGCCTGGTCCAGCAACACATTAACCACTAAATCACAGGGATACTTAGAGACAGCTACTCTCTTTGATATCCAATTTCTATAGGTTAACTATAGAACCTATAGTTCTATACTTTAGGCTGACTGTAAAGAAGACAGAAGTTTTAATGGAATTTTAATGTATATTTATGTATGTTGGTAGCTGCCCTGAGCCGCCGGAAGGCAGGGAGGGTGGGATATAAATGTAAATATAAATAAATAAATATAAATAAAATTTCAGGTGTCAAGTGAAAACCTTGTATCCCAACCATGTTTATCTTTGAAGATTTTTATTTCAAATCAATCTAATTTGAAACAAGTAAATATGAAAGAATCACTACGATACCAAATATTCTTGTGTGCATAAATGAAATCAGAAACAGAAATACATACGTTTCATTCCTTATCCTATCTAAAAGACAAAATGCAGTTTATGAGATTCTCACCAAAGCACTTTCAGAAAGGTTAGATAGCCTCACACAACCCACATCTGAAAGATTCAGGGGTGTTATGGGTGTGGCCACAGCCGGCTCTTCCATAAGGCGAAGTGAGGCGGCGGCCTAGGGGCGTGGCGTGAGAAGGGCGCCCCTGCTGGCCAGCTGCCCCGCCCCTGCTACGGCACCCTTCCTTGCCAAAAGCCCTTCACCCTGAAGCTGCTGCTGGGGGGAGTTGTTGCCCCCTGCTGGGCCTGGGCAGGTTGGGTGAGTGAGTGAGGGGGGGGCGCTGACTGGATCTGCACCTGCGGTGGACCCAGGGGGGAAGAGGAGGGGGCCAGGGACACCTCGCCAACAGAAGCCCTTTGTGCATCACCTGGCCTGGCTCCCCTCGCCTGGCCTGGCTCTTCCTCCCTTTGAAAGAGATCCTGGGGTCCCTGCCAAGTGCCGATGGCTTAATGAAAATGCTGACGGGAAGGGTAGGTTAAAGCTCCCCCCTCCCTCTGTTGGGCTAAAATATGCAGTTGTTTGGAGCGGCGGTGATCTGGAAGGGAGAGGAGGGATGTTTAGAATCAGTGCCCCTCCAGTCTCGCTTTCCAAGTATTTTGACTGGCTAGCCCTGTGGGAAAGTGCAGGAGCACTCAGATAAATAGCCCTGTGGGAAAGTGAAAGCAAAGTCCTGCAGTTCCCACAACCAGTGTTCCCTCTAAGCTGAGTTAGCGTGAGCTAGCTCACAGTTTTTTAGCCTCTGGCTCACACGTTTTTGCCTTAGCTCAGGAAAGATGGCTCCAGAGCAAAAAAATTTCTGCAGCAGCCAAATTGCTTGCTCACAAAATAGAATTTTTGCTTATAACACTACACAGTTTAGAGGGAGCACTGCCTACAAACCCCGCCCCTTCCTTAGAGGAAAAGTAACAATGAACAGAAAAGCATTGGTTGCCCTGGTTCAAGACCAGGATTTGGTTTGCAGGCCTGGCTCTGGAAGGTTTGTGGGCTGCCTCAGATTAGGACTTTACAGTTTTTAAAAACCTGGCTCTTTAATCTGCAGAGGTAAACCAAAGGTTTCTAAAGTTGCATGCAGGAAAGGGAGGAAGGGAAGTTCCCTGCAATTTAAGAGGAGCCCATTGCAGGCTGGGATGCTGATCAGAAGAGGGGCTGTTACTATCTTTGCTGCCTTCTCAAAGCTGAATGAGGCTGTGTTCACACATCTATTTCAACCACTCCTTAGTTGCTTTTTCAGCCATGATACCCTGCATGTGGAAAGGACCACTGCTGCCAGTCAAGCACCTCAGACAGTTATTTTTAAATGGGAGGCTAGATCACACGTTTGAGCAGCAACTATTTAGTGATGGCTAAATGGAACCTCCACGTGCAGATGCAGTATATCTGAGATGCAATGCATGTAAGATTGGTGGAAAATGCCATAAAGGTTGAAAGTGTGTACATAGTTCTTGATAGGTGGCTTAAAAAGTAAGAATGTGGACGGGGAGGGGGGAAAGTATGCAGAACGGAGTGATTGATTAACAGAATGACAGAGAGAGGAGTGAAGTGTTCTGACTGGATGAGACGATATGACTGAGAGGCAAGAAACAGGGAAATTAAGAAAGGGGGGTTTGTTGTTCTTTTTACATCCAACTGGGCTAGGTAGATACCCTGAAGTCCAGGGTCTCTACACAGAGGCAGGCGAACCACATCTGACCACCTCTTGCCTTGAAAACTCCATGGGGTCGCCGCCACTGCAACTTGATGGTGCTTTACATAAACAGGTTAGGTAGCTAGGATAGAAAGTGGCAGAAAGTGAAGATACTAGGGATATAATTAGGAAAGGTTAGGTGTATTCTATATTTTGAACTCCCTATGTTTCTTAAGCTAAAGTTTGTTTGTATTCATTTTCTTTTATAAACACAAAAAAAAAATTCTGCCCCCTCAGGCCATCTTTTTTTCTGTCTTTCCGTCTGTCCGTCTGTCCTTCTTTCCTTCTTTCCTTCTTTCCTTCTTTCCTTCTTTCCTTCTTTCCTTCCTTCCTTCCTTCTTTCCTTCTTTCCTTCTTTCCTTCTTTCCTTCTTTCCTTCTTTCCTTCCTTCCTTCCTTCCTTCCTTCCTTCTTTCCTTCTTTCCTTCTTTCCTTCCTTCTTTCCTTCCTCCTTTCCTCCTTTCCTCCTTTCTTCCTTTCTTCCTTCCTTTTGTAATTTGATTTCTTGAACCCCCAATCCATTCCTTGGGAATAAAACTGGCCATTACCATACTGGATCAGATGATTACAATCAGTTCCAAACTGTGTGCCAAGATTTCTTAGCATACTTAGAGGGAATTAATTTAAGGGACCCCATGGGTTCATAGTACCCACCTACAAAAGAGGCTGTCTGTTGCATCTCAGCATGATTTGAGGCCCAGACCTTGCCTCCTTCAAACCAGTCAACCTCTACTGGGGGGGGGGGTAGGTAATTCCATTGTCTCTCAGTATAAGGTGCGATTGGAAATCAGAAACAGCACGGGGGGAGGGCATCAGAAGGTATCCTTGCCTAGTGTGCAAATTCACCTGGGGCCAGCCCTGGGTGTGGCTATCTTGTACAGACCCATTTACAGGAAACTCACATGTCCTTACCAAAACCTTCCCATCTGTCACCTCTGATGGTATGAGGTGAGCGCTCTTCTGAATTTAGAAGACATTTCCCATTAAAATATATGTATCAAAACTGAACTGTTAGATCAGACATTTTTCTGGGCATCTGTCTTTCTGTTCAAAGTTATTTTTATCCCAAGGATGGGACTGAGAATGCAGCTGAGAAAGTAAAACTTGTCCATGTCTTGCTAATTACTAAAACTGAAGCAAATTGTCAGGCCTGCTGTTTGTTCAACCAATACCTCTAACTGACAAGAGTCTGTGACACGCCCAAAGTCTGCTTATGATCCTCTGAATTGTGCAAGGTTCCTTCACTGTCCAACATGGAGAACACAATGCCTTTTCTGTAAAGCATAGTGTAACCAGAGTTTGCAAGTCTCCTCCTTCAACCATGTTTTCTTCTGCCAAATACACAGACAGACAAGAAAACACAACCACTGCAGCAATGGTATTGACATGTCTTGCTGTGGGTAGGGCTCAGGGGTACCAAGCAAAGGGAACGCAGACACTGGGGCACACCTAAGTCACCATTCACAAAAGGTATTCCTGACAACTGCTGGGAAGACATACCCATGTGTTAATCGAGAGCCATGAGTTTGGATCTCACCCAACAAGAAGGCAACGCTGGCCTTTTGGATGACAACAAAGTAAGAAGCAGCAAAACCGAAGGAAGAGGCTGAATTAGAACCTACAGGTCACAAGCAGTCCTCTAATCACAGAGGAACAAAACCTTACATAGGACATTTGGATTCTTCCACCTGCCCTCGTATCAAAACCAGCCATACATGCCAAGACTGGCAGGACAGTAAAGAAAGGCAGAGTGCAGAGGAGATGCACAGGTATCACATAGCCAGAACTGGTGCTTCAACTCCCACATGTGGCTGGGAGTCCAAAAAGGAGTCCTTGTAGTGTTGCCAGGTCTCGTCGACAAATCCAGGCACCCATATATTCTTTCTAACCCCCATCTACAGTATTCTTTCTCTTCTCCTGGATTGAATTATGCATTTCAGTGTCACATTCTGATCTCAGAATAGTTTCTGCATGCCTAGCTTGCATTTTTTTATCGAAAACCTTGGAACTGTTTGAAGCAAGATGTAAAAGTACCTACAGAAATTTCTTCAAAGGCCATGTAACTTGACTGAATAAGTAAAGAAACTTAAACTCTTTTACTTTCTACTTAACCCAGGAGCCAAATATACATTTTGGACTTTCACGTCTATTAATTTTCTGGGAGTGGGGTGGGGCTCTGCAGTGCGATGACATCACCCAGAAGTGACATCATTGTGTTGGGGATGTTGTGTGGCAACGCTCTGAGGGCAATAAAATTGCCCTCAAACCATAGAGTTTTGCCAGAAAAAACAGAGCATCACCACACAACATCCCGACACGATGACGTCACTTCTGGGTGATGTCATTGTGTCAGGGATGTGGCGTGGCAATGTCACTGTTAAGGGGTGGGATTTCTCCCGATGGCCAGCTGGCTGGCAGCAGGCAGAACCCCCCAAAACTGGGGGAATTCCCCACCCAGACCTGGGGAATGGCAGCCCTAAGTCCCTGGCGTGAGCATGATTTAGCTCCACTGAATGTAATCGCTGGGGATCATGCTGACCGACTGCCTCATATGCCCATCATTTTGGTTAGCAATCCCATACACAATCTCCCTGCTCATTTCAGGGGGACTATTACTACCAGCATCTTCTGTTCATCCCAGCAGCCTTGGCACTCCATCCATGCCCACCCTTTCCCTGTCTTGCAGGCTCCATGGCTTATCAGACACCATCAATGAGAGTATTTAGACTATTTCTGTTCAGCACTTCCTAAGGAAGTAGGGCTGTTCAAAGTTGTTTTGACATTGTAGTAAAACACTGACTATACAGTAAAATAATACAAATGCAAAGAGACAGTGAATCCAGAAGGACTAGAACTAGTTAAAAGCAGCAATAGCATGTAGTCTACAAAACATAAATACTCATAAAATCCACTGCAGAATGTGTCAATATCATATATTCTAATGGTCAACAGGGGCCTCATCTGCGGATACTTAAATCTGTGGATTGGGGCACTGAGACAGAACCAGATTTTTCTGCAGACTTGGTAGAAAAATCTTGAAGCATTAACAAATAGAGGGGGAGGTTAGATCGCCCCAAAACAAAAGCATTGTCTGTGTAAGCACAGACAAGGCTCCAATATGCTGGGTGGGTGGCTGGGCTGGAAAGTCTCTGTGCCACCACACCTAGTCTTGAGCAGGCAAAGCAACTGGGTGGGTGGGTGGCCAAGTGGGCAGGCAGGGAAGCTGCTGCCACCACTGAGGTAGCAAAAGAGCTGGGAGGCCAGGCAGGGAGCTGCTTGGGTGGAGGAGTCACTGACTCTGCCACCAGTGAAGCAGGGAAGCTGCTGGGTGGCCAAGGGAGTCATTGCCACTGCTGCCATTGAAGACACAAAGTGGGAGGGCTGGGGAGTCACCACCTCTACCACCGCCAAGACAGTGATGTTGCAGAGCAGTTGGCCAGGCAAGGGACTCACCACTGTCACCACTGAAGCAAAAAGAGAAAGTTATGGGGGTGGGTGAGGAAGCAAGAGAGAGAAATAGAGAGTGATGAGGTGAGGGAAACAGAAAGAGAGAAAAAGAGAGGAGTGACAATAGGCATGGGATGAGAGGGACAGAAAGGAAGAGAAGGGGAGGGTTTGAATTTATAATTTACTGTTCTACTGCAATAATTTTAATTATATGTCAATTGTATTTTAAATGTTTTAAGGTTGTAAATCGGCCAGAGCCTGCTTGCAGGGTGGGCAATTCATAAATCCAAGGAAATAAATAAATAGTAAGACAGAGAGGGATGGACAAAAGAGGGGAGACAGAGAAGGAAGCAATGGCCAGGGGGATGGGGTGGGTGCTCCCACAATTTTCTTGCAGGTCCCCATTTTTATATGTATATTCTTAATATTAGAATGCACCTTTGTGTACCTTCTTGCAAGTTAGTAAATATGTGTACTTCCTTGAAAATTAGAATGCAAACACTGCCATCCAAGCTGGCGAAACCAGAATAAACTTTATGGCATCCACAGTTCCATGGGCAAACTCTCTGTAGAGTCCAAAGAAAACTTCCTACTTTGTTCAGACTGTAGCCTGACCTCTCCAGACCTTCATTTTTATCTTTACCGCACAGACCGTTGGCCAAAGGGCTGGCTTTAAATGACTCCTGAAGATGAGCATTGATTTAGTGCTGATGAATTCCCATTTATTTGCTCTCCTGATTTATTAGCACTATTCAAGAGAGCTTTGTTTACCTCATTCAGAACTGTTAAAACTGGGGGGAAAGCGCTCTGGAGGGCTTCAGGTCTTGATTTTCCTCTGATGATGTTTGTTAACCTTTGTGCCGATGTAGAACAAGAGCTGTAATTGAAAATACAAAGTGAGCAGTAGCTTGCAAAGTTTCATTTTAAGAAAAACGATAATGGTGTCACCCAGTGTTCACCGTGCAGGTATAATATTCCCCAAAAGGCACTCAGTTAGTTCAGATACAAACATCAACCATCTGTAGTTTCTTTTCTCATTCGAAACAGGAAAAAGGCAGAATCAACTTGAATTCTAGTCCAACTCTCTTTCACAGGCAACTAGTGCACAAATGTGTGACAAGTTGCACATAATAGTGGGTGGGCCCAGGTAAGGACAGGCGTCCAGTCTCTATCTAAAAACGTATTTGGTCTCTTAAATGAAGACCAGATAGCATCGCAATGCAGATGAGATGTATATCTAGATGTGCATTTGCACCAACATGATATGCAGGAGGCTGCTTCTGCTCATATATCTCACTTTTGGGATCAAGGCATTTGCATTCTATATTGTACAAATTATACAAAGGGAGAAGTCAGAAGGAGACCTTTTCTGCATCTCGGTGTTGCTGCTGTTTCCCGGAGAGCTGAATCCCCAGTTGATGCTCTGACTTTGTAGCACCCTTTCCACAAAAGGGCATTTGTTTCAGGGAATTTTTTTCTTGAATTCAGATCCTCCCCATGTGTTCTGCACTTCCTTTGAAAAGGGGTTGTGCAGCCATGTCATCATAGTGCTTCATCAGCAACAGAACGTCCTTTTTTGTGTGTGCATATTCACGTTATAACGTAGCTTGTAAAAAAAAACAAAAAAGGCTGGATGTATCGTGGGGAACAGCATGGTTGCTGCCATTTCAAAGGTCCCCTGCTCCTCCTTAGTCACCAACTAAGATTCCCACACAATCCTAATGAAAATAGTATTCTGTTTGTGATCATTGAACTGATTACACCAATTCATGACAGTGTTATTCAATAATTATGAAGCACACTGTCATTATGTACTTTGTCATCGAGGGGACTGCCTTTTTGTGCATATGCAGTAGTGTTATAACATCATAACATTGTAAATAAAAAGGCAGAACAGCATGGTTGCCACCATTTCAAAGGTCCCCTGCTTCTCCTTAGTTGCCACCCAAGAAAATGACTGGCGGCTGTCAAACTGGATACACCCATTCATAACAGTGATATTCAATACTTATGAAGCACGCTAAATGTGTCCTCATATACCTTGTCAGTGATGTAACCTCATTTTTTTTGTATATGTAGTAATGTTATAACTTCATAACATTGTAAAAGAAAACACACTGGGAGCTATAGGGGAAGACGGGGGAGAATGAAGACACAGCACAAGCATGTGGTGTCAAAACCTACCCACCCACCCACCCCCAAAAAGGAAAAGAATTTCATGGACAGGTAATTGCATGGAGAAGGCTACATGAAACCTTGCTGCCCATTTTGTCTCAACGTTATAGCACTGCTATATTATAATGAAAAAAAATCACATCATAATGCAATCAACATTACACTTTAAAAAATTAGCAGATTGCTCAGGGGACAACCTGAGGGAAGGTGGGAAGGAGGTGAATATGCAACACTGATGACACAAAATGGCAGTGAGAAACAAAATTAGAAACTGGGAATTCCTCACTAGAAAACTGCGAGTTCAGATCCGGTGAGGGGGAAAAAGTGGGAAAAGTAGATTTGGGAAATGTGGATAAATTATCTTTTATAGAACTGAGCTAGTCCTTAACATAAATCTGGTGATCCTAGCTTGTCTTTCATGATATCAGTCCTGAGGTCAATGATCAAGAGAGAAAGAACCACACAGATGGTCCAGTTAGGCTTGCCAACTGCCCACCTTTGGCATGCATTTGCCCGCTACCACTCTTACTTGACTGCTGCCACCGATGGTCATGACAGTAGGAAAAGGGGCAAGGTGTGGCATCTGATCCCAGGAGTGACATCATGGTTTTTACCATAGAGTTTTGAGGAGGTGCTAGAGCATCAACCGGAAGTAACATCATTTCTGGAGCTGGATGCAATCCCACTCCAAAAGTCCCTGGGGATTGATGGATTGTGCCTGGCAACCCTAGGTCCAACTCAACATGGTACCTGTATTTGGGCATTTCTCAGATCATCATGGGAAGACACTGGCAGTTAAGTGTGGATTCCCCCATACAATTTGTCCTCTAACTGTACTACCATCCTTGTAAACTCTTCACTTGGGCTGGTAGGGAACAGCTGCTATAGCTGTGATCAAAATCAATAGGCTATGGAAAACCTCAAGGTCTGAGCCAATTAAAGGTACCTGAACTAAAATAAATAATTGTCTAAAGGAAGTCTTAAAAGGTGCCAAGAAAACATGTGTCCCCAAAGTGATAAAAAGAGAAAATAGAATTGTAAAGATTCAAATCTGAACACTAAATTGTTTTAGTGGAAGGCGAAAGAGAGAGAGAGAGAGAGAGAGAGAGAAAGAGAGAGAGGGAGAGAGAGAGAAAGAAAGAAAGAAAGAAAGAAAGAAAGAAAGAAAGAAAGAAAGAAAGAAAGAAAGAAAGAAAGAAAGAAAGAAAGAAAGAAAGAAAGAAAGAAAGAAAGAAAGAAAGAAAGAAAGAAAGAAAGAAAGAAAAGATTCTACCACTGTTTAGCTTACCCAACTGGAGGTTTTCATTTAAGGGATGAAAAGTAGGAAGTTCTTTGCTAAATTAAGACAGTAATGGTGATTGAACTGATAAGATCCTGGAGGCAAGAAATTCTTTTATTCTTCAGAAACTGATATTTTCCTTTTAAAAAGAAAAGAAAAGCATACTTTGCAGTACAAAAAAAGTACTTTCATTTTCAAATCTGTTTCTATAATTTCTTCCCAGAGGGTGCATAAGCCAGGAGCCTTATCTGGCATACACTCTATTCTTGCTTGGTAGTTACGAGACTTTCCCTGCGGATAATATTTTCATTCGAGAGAAAAAAAAATGGGACTTAAACATAAATTAAAATACAGTTTTCAATTGTCCACAGACAAAAGGATAACAAATAGAGGCTTCTGGAATGTAAGAGGAGATCTGTACTTAGCATCACAAACAAAAGTGTGCCTTGGGAACAGAGACACAAATAATGCAGCCTTATTGTTTGTACCTTTGGATTCATCCAGTGGTAGGAGGGCTGTCAAAAGGCAGATATGCCACCTTGTTACTGAATTCATGAGAACTTTTGAAGAGAGACGTTCGGCTTACTTTCATCCCAGGCAATTCTTCAAAACAACAATCCACAGTAATGTCATTTCAACAAAGTTAAAATGTTATCTTTAACCTAAATAAAGATACGGCAGAATGTAGCTATAGAGAACGAAGACCAGGAATCATCTGGATTGCCATGACAAAGGTATGGCAACTTGAAGATAAAATTAAGCTGCTTTCAGGGCAATCCTAATCAGAGTCACACTCTTCCAAGTCCAGTGATGGTGTGATCAATGTCCAATTAATTTTACATTTACCTGGAAGGGGACTAGTTGGTTTTTTTTAACCTCATATATACTATCAAGAAAAAGAGAGGGGCATCTTAAACTTGCATACAAGTTACAGTTATGGACAGTAATTTTTTTAAAAAAAAACCTTGGGGTATAACTGTTTTTAAGGCAGATTTCCTCACATTTATTTATTTATTTATTTATTTATTTATTTATTTATTTATTTATTTATTGCATTTCTACCCCGCCCTCCCCACTAGTGTGCTCAGGGCGGCTTACAATAGGGCACCAAGTGCCTATGCATAAAACAGCATAAAAACAAGATAAAACAATCAACATTAAAGTGCTCAGTGGTTACAATGAAGATCTAACAAGATGGAATCACATTTACAAGATGGACTCCCCCGAATCTTACATAACAGTAGGGGATTAAAACCCATAGTTGTTACTCGACCCCACCCAGCAGTACTGACCACAGCAATGTCATGGTTGTTCTTCATGGGGCCGCCTCACTGATCTACCAATGGTGGTAATGGTAGTGGTAGTAGTGGTAGGAGTGGCAGCTCCTACTCAAAAGCCTGGAGGAAGAGCTCGATCTTACAGGCCCCGCGGAACTGTAAAAGGTCCCGCAGGGTCCTAATCTCCTCCAGGAGCTCATTCCACCAGGTAGGAGCTGCCACTGAAAAGGACCTGGCCCTAGTTGCAGCAGGCCTGGCCTCCCTGGGGTCTGGGGTCACCAGACGATGTTGTGTCCCAGACTGAGGTACTCTTTGGGGCATATGTGGGGAAGGCAGTCCCTCAGTTATGTCGGACCCTGGCCATATAGGGCTTTAAAGGTAAGCATCAGCACTTTGAAGCGAATCTGGTATGCTATAGGCAGCCAATGCAGCACTTTCAACACAGGCTGGATGTGCTCCCACCTAGGGGCACCCACCAATAGCCTGGCCACAGCATTCTGCACTAGCTGCAGCCTCCAGATTTGCAACAAAGGCAGCCCCATGTAGAGAGCATTGCAGTAGTCCAACCTCGAGGTGACCGTCGCATGAATCACTGTAGCCAGGTCATCGTGGTCAAGGAAAGGAACCAACTGCCGAATCAGCCGAAGACAGTAAAAGGCTGATTTGGCAGTGGCTGCCACCTGGGCCTCTATAGTTAAGGCGGGATCCAGGAGCACTCCCAAACTCCTAACCTCCAATGCTGGCACCAAAGGTGCCCCATCAAAGGTCAGAAGCGGAAGCCCCAACCCCGAACCGACCCGATCCAAACACAGGACCTCCGTCTTTGCCGGGTTTAATTTCAACCGACTCAGCCTGAGCCACATTCTAGGTCATCTTCCCAGATTGGTGTAGCAGTTAAGAGCGGTGGACTCTAATCTGGAGAACTGGTTTTGATGCACATGAAGCCAGCTGGGTGACCTTGGGTCAGTCATAGTTCCCTCAGAGCTCTCTCAGCCCCACCTACTTTACAGGGTGTCTGTTGTGGAAAGAGGAAAGGAAGGTGATTATAAACCGCTCTGAGATCCTTCAGGTAGTGAAGGGCGGGGTATAAAACCAACTCATCTTCTTCTTCTTTCGAGTAAATATGGTCATTTCACAGTCGAGCACTTGCTTCAATCTCTCCCATGCACAACAATGAGACTTGCTTGTTTTGTTTTGCTTATCTTATTTACAAAAATTATATCCCACCATGCTGCCTTAGCGGGGCCACCAAGGTGGCTAGCAATTAAAAGCAAAACATTGTAGAACAACAAAAATGAAGCAAGTCTTTTTTTAAAAAAACAACAATTAAAATACAGTGCAATATGGAGAGGTCACTGAACAAAACAAAAAAGTCTTCACTCACCAGCAGAAGACAGTGACGAAAGAAGACCAACAGATCATTCTGGGGAGGGAGTTCTACACTTTTGGTGCCATGACCAAGCAGGCCCTCTCTTGGGTAGCCACCCACATAAACTCAGAAGGTGGGAGGCTCCAGAAGTTTAAGGTCTTTGTAAAATCACACTAGCATGGAATATGTTCTTAGATTTAAAAAATCCTTTCACTGTGATATGTGGTACATATGGTGGTAGAAGAAGTGTTTATTCACAGTCATAGACCAGTATACATACAAAACCGGATTACAAAGTTAAAAATTTAGAAGAAAGAAGCTCTAAAATAAGCTTGTTGTTGTTGTTCAGTCGCACAGTCGATTCCGACTCTTCGCAACCCCATGGACCAGATTACGCCAGGCCCTCCTGTCTTCCGCTGTCCGCTGAAGTGTGCTCAATTTCATGTTCGTTGCATCGTTGACACTGTCTAACCATCTCATCCTTTGCCGTCCCCTTCTTCTTTGACCTTCAATCTTTCCCAGCATCAGGGTCTTCTCCAGTGAATGCTCCCTTCTCATTTGGTGGCCAAAGTATTTGAGCTTCAGCTAAAATAAGCTACTACAAACCAATAAAATGTTAAAAAATGTATACATATATTTTTCCTTTTAAAACCCCTGTTCATTCATCTGTTTGTGAAACTAATAAATTTCTAATCCTTGATGCCAACCAACCGAATCTAGCTATTTGGAGGGTGACCCTAGGAAGCCTGTCCGAAAGGAAGCCTCTCAAAAAGGCAAAGTCTTTGTCTATGTGTAAGTGGCAATGTCTTAGAAAAAGGGAGAGAGTCACTTCTCACAGGAACCCACTATAATCCCGTCTGGCCCACCAATGCCACCTGGTACCATACAAATGCTTTTACTATGCCAGGTGCAGTACAGCATGGCAGACTATTCAGATAGTGTGACATTTTGACACGTAAATATTGTGTGTGTGTTCTATTTCTGTGTTTTAATGTGGGCTTTTATAGGTAAGTTGCTGTGGTTTAAAAAGGCAGGCTTTTAGAGTAAGAAAGATGACTGAAGTGTGTTATGGGTGGATGGTGGAGTTGACTGGATTGTTCTGAAAGGCTTGTGTGTATGGAGGAAGGACCTTGAATGAGGTGCTGTAGAGTGCTGTGAGAGAAGTCTGTGCTCTGTGTGGAAGTTATTTACCCAAGTGGCAAGTGAAGAAAATAAGTCTGTATGGCTAGATCTATTTAAAGAACTCTAGAGAAAGGGGAACTGTACCTATCTGAAACCAGGGCTTTTTTTGTAGAAAAAGCCCAGCAGGAACTCATTAGCATAATAGGTCACACCCATCAGTAGAAACTCATTAGCATATTAAGCCACATCCAGGGCTGGCCTCAGGTGTCTGGGCGCCCTAGGCAGGACAGCCTGGGGCACCCACCCCACCAGGGATGCCAACCTCCTGGTGGGGCCTGGAGACCGGGGGGCAGCAGAGCGCTGGCTTTCCTGGGCGCTCTGCAGCTGCAGGGCCTCCAGGAAAGCCAGGGAAGGGGGTTTTAAACCCCGCCCCTTCCCTCCCAGCGCCGGCTTGCTTGGGCACTCCATGGCTGCGGGGTGCCCAAGCAAGCCAGGGAAGGGGTGGGAGTTTTAACCCTTGCCCCTTCCCTCCCAGCGCCGGCTTGCTTGGGCGCTCCATGGCTGCGGGGTGCCCAAGCAAGCCAGGGAAGGGGTGGGAGTTTTAAACCTTGCCCCTTCCCTCCCAGCGCCGGCTTGCTTGGGCGCTCCTTGGCTGCGGGGCGCCCAAGCAAGCCAGGGAAGAGGCGGGGGGGCTTTTCGCAGGGGAGTGGGGCGCCTTTTGGCACCCCTGCAGCCAGTGTGCTCTAGGCGAGCGCCTAGCTCGCCTAATGGGCAAGCTGGCCCTGGCCACATCCCATGTTACCAGAAGTGTGGTGATCCAGCCACACCCACCTTTTGCTTCTTATTCTGTTTACCTTGTTTGCTGTCAAAACCCGGGGGGGGGTTGTAGCAGGAACTCCTTTGCATGTTAGGCCACACACCCCTAATGTAGCCAGTTGTAATGAGTTTCTGCTGTTGGGTGTGGCCTGTTATGCTAATGAGTTCCTGCTGGGTGTGGCCAACTTGGGAGCCAGCTAGAACTCTGTTCCTGTGCATTCCTGCCCAAAAATAGCCCTGTCTGAAACCATTGTGTGTATGAACTTTACTGAAACTGTTATGCTGTTACATTTCTAAATAAACTCTATTTATGTTTAAGAGAGGGGAAAAGGATCCCCTTTTACCTCAGAGCCACCCCCACACGCTGACCATTTTGTCATTCTACCAAATATAACTAAGCCATTCTGATCTTTGGGTTCAGCTAAGAAGTCTAAGGAAAGAGCCTTTGGTGGTAGTGAAAATAAGTAGAAAACACTAAGGAAGGCAAGGAGATAGCATAACACACATCACCTTAGAACACTACACAGAGGTGCCTTTAAAGGTGTTACGTATAAGGGATCTCAGATAAGAGCAAAAACATTGCAGATCAGGTTGCCAGTCCAGTAGTGGCACCTCGCAGGAGACTGTAGTTGCATTGCAATGACGTTTCTTTTATTTCATGAATCCCCTCGCCTCATTTTTCCCCTGCCTCCCTGTCATACAGCAGTGGGACACAGGAAGTCCAGAGCAGAAGAAATGGCAGACCAGGGAAATAGCAAGGCTGAATTCAAAGGATGCTATAGTCCTCTCACATCTCATCTGGTCACTTTCCATTGTTTCCCCCTTTCTTAGGCATTTCAGTATACATATTACCTGTCATAGAAGGAGGTGTAGTAATCATCCTCAAAAGGCCCACCTCTCCTCCAGGGGCCTGGGCCAATCCTTTTGATTGTGATCCTTAACATAAGAACATAAAAGAAGCCAATGTTGGATCAGGCCAATGGCCCATCCACTCCAACACTCTGTCACACAGTGGCCAAAAATACCAGGTGCCATCAGGAGGTCCATCAGTGGGGCCAGGACACTAGAAGCCCTCCCACTGTTGCCTCCCCAAACACCAAGGATACAGAGCATCCCTTGCTCCAGAGTCCCTATCT
This sequence comes from Gekko gecko, assembly GCA_029375565.1. NCBI lineage: Eukaryota > Metazoa > Chordata > Lepidosauria > Squamata > Gekkonidae > Gekko > Gekko gecko. The sequence goes on along the minus strand of JAPDNY010000003.1, from coordinate 36,034,580 downwards.
ATAATAAAGGTAAAGGTTTCCTTTGCTCGAAAGGCAGTCAAATCTGACTGTAGGGATGCGGTGCTCATCTTTATTTCCAAGCCGAAGAGCCAGCACTGTCCAAAGATGTTTCCGTGGTCATGTGGCCAGCATGACTAGACACCGAGGCGCACAGAAAATGTTACCTTCCCACCGAAGCAGTACCTATTTATCTACTTGCAATTTCTTGCTTTCAAACTGCTAGGTTCGCAGGAGCTGGGACCAGAGACAGGAGCTCACTCTGTCATGCAGCACTTGGGTCTCGAACTGGCAAACTACAGACCTCCCAGGCTGCAGCTCCGCATTGTAACCTCTGAGCCACCGCAACCCCTTTTCTGTGAAAAATGCCTAGGCAAACTGGCCTTTTATTCATGACTCAGAGCCCTGGCTTATATGAATGCAACCGTGCTTGCTGCAGAAAAATTTAGTTCCACTTTATTCAGGTTGCCATGCCCCTGATATCCTGCCCTCAGGGTTCGCTGAACCCCTCAGAGCAGCACAGAAAGTGAAGTCAAAGTGAGAGTGTCAAACTGGTGGAAATTGCTCCCTCCCCTTCCACTAGGGTTGCCAGCCCCAGGTCCAGGTGGGGGTTCCCCAGCTTCTGGGAGCTCCAATCTGCCCCCAAGCCCCACCCCCAAGAACAACCACCTGCTCAGCCACCACTTTCCCTCCCCTCCTGCCAGATTTGAAGGGATTCAGCTGATCATCGGGGACATAAGGACATAAGAGAAGCCAATGTTGGATCAGGCTAGTGGCCCATCCTGTCCAACACTTTGTCATACAGTGGCCAAAAATACCAGATGTCATCAGGAGGCCCACCAGTAGGGCCAGGACACAAGAAGCACTCCAACTGTTGCCCCCCCCAAACACTAAGAATACAGAGCATCACTTGCCCCAGAGCAAGAGTTCCTATCCATACCTTGTGGCTAATACCTAATAGCCACTAATGGACCTCTGCTCCATATGTTTATCTAATTCCCTCTTGAAGCTGTCCATGCTTGTAGCTGCCACCACCTCCTGTGGCAGTGAATTCCACATGTTAATCACTCTTTGGGTGAAGAAGTACTTCCTTTTATCCGTTCTAACCTGACTGCTCAGCAATTTCAATGAGTGCCCACGAGTTCTTGTATTGTGAGAAAGGGAGAAAAGTACCTCTTTCTCTACCTGTTCTGTCCCATGCATAATCTTAAAAACCTCGATCATGTCACCCCTCAGCCATCATTTCTACAAGTTAAAGAGCCCCAAGTGTTTTAATCTTTCTTCATATCGAAAGTTTTCCAATGCTTTTATCATTCTAGTTGCCCTCTTCTGCATTTTTTCCAATGCTATAATATCCTTTTTAAGGTGTGGTGACCAGAACTGTACACAGTACTCCAAATAAGGTCACCTCATTGATTTATATAGGGGCATTATGATATTGGCTGATCTGTTGTCAATACCCTTCCTAATAATCCCTAGCATAGCATTGGCCTTTTTTATTGCAGTTGCACACTGTCTCGACATTTTCATTGAGTTATCTATTACGACTCCAAGAGCTCTCTCTTGGTCAGTCTCTGCCAGTTCGGACCCCATCAACGTGTATTTATAGTTAGGATTTTTTGCTCCAATGTGCATCACCTTGCACTTGGCCACATTGAACCCCATTTGCCACACTGATGCCCACTTGCCCATCCTTGACAGATTCCTTCGGAGTGCCTCACAATCCTCCTTTGTTTTCACCACCCTAAACAACTTCGTATCATCCACAAATTTAGCCACTTCACTGCTTACTCTCAACTCCAAATCATTAATGAACAAGTTAAAAAGCACCGGACCGAGTACTGATCCCTGTGGTACCCCACTGCTTGCCACCCCCCACTGAGAAAATTGCCCATTTATACTCACTCTCTGTTTTCTATTAAATAGCCAGTTTTTGATCCACAAAAGGACTTGTCTTTTTATCCCATGATTTTTGAGCTTACTTAGGAGCCTTTGATGAGGAACTTTATCGAAAGCTCTCTGGGAGTCAAGATAAACAATATCTATTGGGTCCCCCTTTGTCCACATGTTTGTTCACCCCCTCAAAGAACACTAACAGGTTAGTGAGATAAGATCTTCCCTTACAGAACCCATACTGAGTCTGCCTCAATAGTTTTTGTTCATCAATGTGCTTACTAATTCTCTCCTTAATAACAGTTTCCAACAATTTACCCAGTATCAGCGTCAGACTGACTGGCTTACAAGTTCCCAGATCTCCTCTGGAACCCTTTTTAAAGATGGGAGTGACATTAGCTACCTTCCAATCCTCAGGAATGAAGGCAAATTTCAATGAAAGGTTACATATTTTTGTCAGGAGATCCACAAGTTCACATTTGAGTTCTTTCAGAACTCTTGGATGTATGCCATCCGGACCTGGTGATTTATCAGTTTTTAAGTCATAGGACCTCCTCTCTTGTCACCTCAATCTGACTCTGGTCTTTCAACACCTCTCCCAAAATCAGCGGTTCTGGAGTGGGCAAGCACTTTTCATCCTCCACAGTGAAGACAGAGGCAAAAAATGCATTCAGCTTCTCCACCATTTCCCTATCATCCTTCAGTACTCCTTTAACCCCTTGGTCATCTAAAGGCCCCACTGCCTCCCTGGCTGGTTTCCTGCTTCTAATGTATTTGAAGAAAGTTTTATTGTTGGTATTTATGTTTTTCGCTATATGCTCCTCATATTCCCTTTTTGCCTGCCTGATCAGAGACTTCCATTTTATTTGCCATAGTCTGTGTTCCCTTTTATCAACCTCACTGAGGCCCCGGTCACACGGAGCATTTGCCCCACCGAAGGCACAGTAGCCCTGCGGAGTTTCCGGGCGCGATCACACCAGCAGATCTGGGAGGCGTAGCATTCCCGTGGCCAACCTTTGGCTTCCCGCAGAAAAAGCAGAGTTTAAAAACTACCTGCTAACCAGTACTATCTTCCATTAAATGCGTGGCACCATCGGGCATCTGATCGGAGACGCGCTGGTAGCCCGTCGCTTCCAGCAGCCGTCGGCGTCAGGCGCATGTGCACAAATGCAGTCCTGCTGCGTTGCCTTGCCGGTCCTGCTGCATTGCCTCACTGGTCTGATCCGCTGCCAGAGGCCTGCAGACGGAGCCACGGGGGGACATGAAATCCCACTACCGCGCTTCTTTTTGCTCCGCCACTAAAAGCCTCCCATCCCCTGCGGATTATCCCGCCCGTGTGACTGGGGCCTGAGACTAGCTTCCCATCGCTTAAAGGAATCCTTTTTACCTTTTATAGCTTCCATTACTTTGTTTGTTAACCATGCTAGCTTTTTTCTATACCTATTTGTTCCTTTCCTAAACTGTGGTATATATTTTCCCTGAGCTTTTCTTCCCCCTTGGCCTCATGCAAATCCAAGTGATTGTCAGCCAATCATAGCCCATGGAACTCCACTGGAGGGTGGGGTGAGCCAGCCTCAGCTTAAGTGGGTGATGGAAAACTTTTTCTCCAGACAGGCATTTTGTGGCTCTGGAAAGGAGTGTCAGCTTAGCCAGGTTTTTATTTAGTTTTTAGTTGTGATTTGAGGTCAATGTAGGGAAGAAAGCTTGTTTCAATGTGACATATAAGCATCCCATTAAGAGCCTGTCATTCCTAATTGAAGTGTAAAGTTTCTGAGGAAAGGAGCTCTTTGTGGCAAAAGAGCAGCATTGAACCTGGTGCAGTAACTGATCTGGAGAAAGGGGAATCAGATCTCCCTCCAGGGTTTATTTACTTTACTTGAGGCTTGGCTACAAAGTTATTACTCTCATTGGGGGTGAAGTTGAGAGCCAGTTTTACTTTATATATTGAAGCCATCTACAGAAAGCATTTACACTGTTAAATGCTTTCTGTTAAATAAAACTTTGTTGTTCATCTCCATCTGTGTCTTGTCTGTCTAGTCAAAGATCCAGGAAAAAGTGATTTCTGTTTACCTCACAAATAAGTACAACCTTGGTCTATCAGGTTTCCAGATAAGAGACCTCTAGGGAGCACGTGGCTTACACACAACCTATCCTTTATTCAAAGCCAGTGCCCCTCTTTTTTGTTTGATTGTAGGCAGCTGAGGTTTAAGGCATCTATAGGAGAAACCAGAATGAGGGGCTGGGCATTCTTCAGAAGGCAGTTGCCTCAGAGCCTTCCCCCTACCCACCCATAGCTGCCACAGAGAGGTGCCGTGCTCACCATGAGGGAACGCTGCAAAGATGGACATAGGAGAGCAGTGGTACACCCAGAACCAGGTTGCCATGGCAGGGGAAGAAAGAGAAGTACTTTACCTTCCACAGGTGGTGGTGGTAGGGAGGTCATATCCACTGTCTTGTATACTAGTGTGATAAACTATGCTTATGAATAAATAGCAGGGCATTTGCATGCATCTCTTCTGTTATCATTTTGGGGAAGTCTTGCATTTGCAGCACGTTGTCAGGGGAGGATTTTAAAACCACTGCAGAAATGCCAATCAAGGGTAACCTGTCTCTCTCCATGTCTAAACATATCCCCTAGGCAGTTGTGTCTTGCCTGGGATTGCAGCATCAAGACACGTCTAAGACGACAGTAATTCTGGGGTTGATTTAATCAATTGCAGGAGGAGTATGCAATTGTTCATGTCCTGCCAACTCTGCTTATTTCATCTGTGTTATTATTTTCGGGGGAAGCATCTTTCTGTCTCTTGACAAGGTGTCGTGCAGCAAAAAAAGTATGTGCGGCATACTAATGGGTTTCTAGGGAAAGGCAATGCTGGATCAGCATTTCTTACGAAGTACCTGCCATTTCTAGAATTACATAGTTGCCTGTTTTGAAGCTGGGATATAAATTCAGGGTTTTGGTCTTTATGATACTTAAAAAGGGTTGAACCTTAAAAGTGCTTGTCTACTGATTATATAATTGAAAAATTAGGGAACACGCTACTCAACTTTTTAGCAGTAATCCCCAGTATTAACTCTGCTCACTGTGAATTGTCCAGAGCTCATTGTTGAGTGCATGAACTTGTAAAAGGAGTGCCTTGTAAGAGGAGAACCTGTAAGGGGAGTGACTTTGAACAGTCCTGTCTGGGGCCACCTCCCATCCCCAATTTAACCCCCCTCTCTCTGGGCAAGCTACACACAAAAACGGAGTATTAAGGGCCCTTACTCAGAGCAGGAGGCAGCAGGGAACCTAGGAGCAGTGGCCAGCCTGGCAGGGCAGGCAGTGATAGGCCCAGCCAGGTAGTGGCCCCAACCACTGTTAGAGAGGAAGCTGGAGACCTGGACAGTGGCCTGTAAAGGTGGAGGCAGGCAGCTGAGAAGGGCCAGGATGTGATGAAGACAGAGGAGTGAAGCTGGGTCTGATACTTTTAAAGCCCAGGAAGGAGAACGGACAGCCCTGACAGTGGATATCTGCCCTACTCTTATCACTTCGAGGAAGAGGCAATGCTGCTGAACCCTGATTGGAGTGAAGGTCCTGTGGCTGGGGCCAAGGGTGGTACAGAAAGGCAGCTTCTAAGCCAGGCTAGAGAGGAAAAGCGGGAGGGAGGGAGGGAGGCCTTGTGTGCTTGGATCAGGTGTCCGAACCACTTCAGAACAGGTGTCTGGACCACTTTTCCTTCCCACAGCAAGGAGGCTGGCCCAAACCCATACAGGATGGCAGAGGGCGGGTGAGCCAGTACAGCAAAGGGGAAGCCTTGCATGTCCAGTGCCTACTGTATGGGCGATAAGCATGTGTGAACCTGCTCTGTAATTTAGGGGTAGGAAATCTGCATTTTGGTCTCTAGGTTTCTTTTTCTAGTCCATGCACCCTCTTCCAGGATTGCTGTTGGTTCGCTCATGGTTTATCATCAGATCACTGTATTGAATTTTCAGCTCCAAGGACTTCTAATCAATTAGAGAGTGATGCACGTCCATGATACATGAGTGTGTGTGTGTTCAGGTGGGAGAAGGATGAAAAGAAGACAAGATTTAATTATCACATAATAGATAGATAGATAGATAGATAGATAGATAGATAGATAGATAGATAGATAGATAGATAGATAGATAGATAGATAGATAGATAGATAGATAGATAGATAGATAGATTTATACATACACAGAGAGAGACACACACACACATTTAAAAAGGGTAGAACCTTTTGTTTACTGATTATATAATTGGAAAATTAGGGAACAAGCTACTCAACTTTTTAGCATATCTCAATAACAATTTTAGAACGTGCAAAGTGCTTCACTAACATTATTTCAGTTATGTTTACCACAACTCCATATTGTAAATGAGAGATGAAGCTAAGAGGTTAATAACTTGCCTAAAGTCTAATGCCTGGCAGATTTATGGGTTAACATAAGAACATAAGAACATAAGAGAAAACATAAGGGTTCCTGAGTCAGTCTAAGCACCATGAAAACAATCCTAAGTAAGTCTAGTCAAATCCTACTCAAGTCTATTGGATGGGGTTTACTCCCAGGAAATTGTTCTTAAGATTTCAGGATATGCTGCAGTAGGTCTCAAGACACTTCTGCCTGTGGGGAGGAGAGGAAAATATTCCCTCAGATACCAGGCAGTAATGCCAGCCATCTTCAAAATGTGTCTGCATTGCCATAAGAACATAAGAGAAGCCCATGTTGGATCAGTCCAATGGCCCATCCAGTCCAACACACTGTAACACAGTGGCCAAAAATACCAGGTGCTCTTAGTGATCAGAAAGGAGTAAATTCAGGTGAGATGCATGAGATTAGTGGTGAGGATTTGAGAGCTCTCAACAGTTTTAATTTTCTTTAAAAGAGTCAGCAAGGGAGGATTGGGCAGAGTTAACCCTTTCCTCCCAAGTTTTCTCACCATAGAAATTGTGCTCTGCATCTCCTATTAGTCCAACCATGGAAAAAGGCAGACAGTCATTAATGGTTCATTAAACTAAACCAATTTAAGTTAGGGCCAAACTAGACATGACAGAAAGATCCAGGTCCCCTGGTTTTGTCCCATTTAGGATTTGATCATTCTCTATTCCTGGATGTTTCCTTAAAAATTCATAAAACTCTGAAGAGCAAAACCCCAAAAGTAAAGAAAGAGCACTTCTCACCTTTCCTCAGAGATGGGTGCCATCCCCAAGGGTTTCATTTCAATTGAATGAGGAAAGATTATAGTCAGATAAGTCTGAAAACATTGAAAATAAATTCCAGTTGAATTTTTAAGACAGATAGCTCTAACTAATGAAACCCAATCAAGTTTTTAAAGGGACTAAACATCCAATAATTAAATGTAGCTTTGTGCATTTCTCTACTACACAGACACACTTTGTGTGATGTACAGCTGACATGGAAACCTGTGCTACTGATAGGAGCTTTCTCTAAATAATAACTTATTTATTTTCCATTCTTCATATCTCCTTGGTACAGAGAAAGCCATTTACCTTGGCAGAAAAGAATTCCCATCACTTAAGCTAGGGCAGCTTTCTCACTCCCTTCTTTTGTATCGGCCGCCTCAGTACAACAATGAACTTCGAACATGTGGATTGGAGATGCAGTAACTAAGCAGCAGATGTCCAAAATTAATTTAAACATTACATTGAGTGCTTTGTGTCCAGACTTTTCACAGCCTTGCAGACTCTTCTGTCTGTGGTATCAAAGAATATTGAGCAATGCATTCGGGCTGCATTGGAATTCCTTTTGCCTGCACACCAAGGGTAGCAAAAAGATGGCTCCCTGCTCCCAATCCTTGGTTAGCCAGAACATAGATGCAGAAAGGGTTATGAACCTTGTTGGCTCCAGTACTAGTCAAAAGACACTCTGTTGGGCTAGGTGGACCAATGGCTTGATCTTCATAGGCTTCTCTAGTACACAGACACGAAACTAGAAAGCTTAGGATAGACATCCAACTGGAGCAGAAAACAAGATGTTATAGGCTACAGTCCTCAAAATGTTTTCCTGGGACTAAGCCTTGTTGAAGAAAATGGGACTTACTTTTGAGTAGACCTGCTTCAGATTTTTCTTCCACAGATACAAGTGTATTTATCCCCCTTTAATTGGAAAAAGAGTATGCTACACCAGATGCTCAAGTGAGCTATGCTGAGGTTCTTCAGATTATACTTGTGCATACATATGGTGGGAGATGGGGGGGAGTTACTAAGACCAAGCCTTAATCTCCCTACCCACCTGGCATCCCAGCCCCACATCCACATCTGCCAGCTATCCACATGGTGGATATCCAGAGGGGATCAAAGGTTTAGATCATGTGGTTGATTCTGAGATATGATCTTAGAGGTCGGCTACACAGTCTGAACCTACACATATAGAACTGGAATCCATTCAGAATAAAACCACTGCACAGATGGCTAACGGTGCTGGAGGTGTAACTGGTACATTCTGATGGCTAGGAAATTGTTTCTCTCTCACCCCAGTCCTGGCCAACTTTGGTCTGAGATACTCTTAGCTTATGTACAGCTTTGCTTATTTATTTTTTTAAAAATATATATTTTTTATTTTCCACACAAACAAGACAAACATACATAAAACTGGGGTGTTCCGTTTTACATCGCTGTTTTATCTACTAAATTACCTCATACATTATCTAAATACATTTCATTTTTTCATCTTATATTATCTTGCGATCTTTTGCACATAACTTATTATTTACTACAAAATCAGACTTTGTCTAAGCATGAAATCTTATATATCTGTTTTGCCATAAAGTAATGCCACTGAAGGAGAAAGTGAGATTTATACATCACCTCTTTCTCCAAAGTGATTACTCCATTAATTAATGTATCTGCAGTACAAACTTTCAAGGGTCTATATTGGGGGGAAGTCTGAGAATCAGTGACTGAGAACCTTGTACCTGCCTAACCCCATGCTGGATTCTGTTTCTTGTTTATATTAAAACTAGGAATAAGGCCCGTTGTGGAAATAAATACAACGGGCTCTAGAAAGAGGCTCTGGGAGAGTGACCCGGCTTTGGGCACTCAGTGACAATTTGCTGTGGCAGTCTCAGCAGGGTATAATGACAGAGTCCACCATTTTCTCCAGAGGAACTGATCTTTGCTACCTGAAGAGCAGTAGTAATTTTGAGTGATCTCCAGCCCACCCCCAAGATTGGTAACAGTGGTTCCCCAGGAGGGAGTGGCTGGTTTGGAGGGTGGAGTCTATGGCATTGTACCTGTCTGAGGTCCCACCCCTCCTCAACACTCACCCTCTCCAGGTTTGACCCCTCAAATCTCCAGGAATTTCCCAACCTGGAGTTGACAACCCTATCTCCCTCCCAGCCAACCATCAACCTACCTTTAGTTTTCCATCTCCTCCCCCTCCCTCCTAAAGAGCAGTTGTAATTTTGAGTGATCTCCAGCCCCCACCTGGAGATTGGCAACAATGGTTCCCCATCAGGGAATGGCTGGATTGGAGGGTGGAGTCTATGGCATCGTACCTATCTGAGGTGCCACCCCTCTTCAAACCTCACCCTCTCCAGGCTCCATCTCTCAAATCTCCAGGAATTGCCCACCTGGAGTTGGCAACCTGATCAGGACTGGGCCCAATGATTTTCTCCCAAAGGCCAACATAGGTGTGGAAAGGGCCTTTTACTGACAGAGGAGAAAGTACAGGTGCCAACTTTGATTAGGGAAATACCTGGAGATTTGGGGGGGTGGATCCTGTGGAGGGCAGCATTTGGGTTGTGTGTGGAAGGACTCAGCAGGGTATAATGCCATAGAGTCTACCCTCCAAAGCAACCATTTTCTCCCAGAGAACTGATCTCTGTCATCTGGAGGTCAATTGTAACAGTGGGAGATCTCCAGGTCCCACCTGGAGATTGACAGCCATAGGAGAAAGTCAGCCGCACAGCGGGGAGTTGAAGAACATGGTTTGATGGTTGCTGGCCCACCTCGTTAGCCAGTCAGCCATGCTGAAGCTAAGCAGGAGAAAGAGCCTTTTTCCATTTATTCTGACAGGAAAGTGGCCGTTGGGGAGGGGGTTATGGGCGGGGGAGGGGGTTATGCTGAAAGTCCTTTGTTTTTTTACTCACAAGCTTGGCTGCCTACCAACAGCCACTGAGGGGACAGTCCCTCACAGGAGTCAAGAGAACTGTCTTCCTCAGGAGAGAAAGCTGTCTGCCAGGGGGAGTGGGTGGGGAAGAGGAGCAGACCCAGCATCTGGCCAATGGCACGTGAGTACTCTTGAGTGGCAGCTGATGGGCCAATGGCTGAGGGAGGGCATTTTACAGCCAATGGGAGCACATGGAATCTTGCGAAACCAAAAGATAATTATTTATAAGGAGAGATGGAACAGAACATTGAGCTTTTATAGACAGAGGCAGATGAGGCAGATGTGCACAGCCGGCATAACATAGTGGCTGAGAGAATAAACTGAGGTCTATAAGGACCCCCGTTCAAATTTTATCTCTGCCACAAACGCCTTATGGCAAGCCACTGTGAGGGATTTTTTAATGGTTTTGCCATTTTATGGTTTATTCTTTGGCACTACTAACTTTTGTTTTGTTTCATCAGTATTGTTTTATTGATTTGTATTGTTGAGTTTGACCTGATCTTATTATGTAATAAAACTATTTTATTTGATATGCAGGTATAGATATTAAATAGATGATAAGTAATAGAATTAAATATGGGGACAAGCAGCTTACTTTAAGGTACAAGTGTAAGAATCAACATAATGTATGTGAAATACTTTGAACTCCAAAAGATATATTGCTAATATTAGTATTAGTATGGTATTAATAATAATGATAATGATAATAACAACTTCACCACCAGTAATAACCACGTCATATAGCCCTTCCACTCGGTCTCCTGCTTGCATACCTTTCTAATACATTATAGGAAGTAGCATCACTGAAGCTGCAATAATACTATTTGGATACTGCAAGAAGTGAGCCTTAGAGACTGCTGAAAATTCCAAGGGATGCAAGAGTGCAGAATTAAGATTTAGCTATTAGTGGCTCGGTCTTCTGAAGCCAATGGGAAAATGTGTTACTGTGAGGAGTCTGCAGGGTAATAACTTTTTTTCGTAATGTGCTTGTTTTCTTTATTGTGCCTTCCAATCTTTGTTTCTATTTCTTAATTAAAGCCATGCTCAGAATGGGTAATGCAGTCACTTAAACTGTCTTTACGATGCCATTCTCAAGAGCTCAGCTCTTTAATGTTGCAATTATGCTATCATTATAAATGCAACTCTTTATTATGTGGGGTGTAATATACTTGTGGGAAGAAGGAAAATAGGTTTTATATATCTCTATCGCTGCATTCAGAATTTCCCAGCTTAAGGAGAAATTGCGTTGTACTTTATCCCTCTGAACAAGCTGAGTATTTAATGTGGCTGAAATTCTCCAAAGAGAGGACAAGGTCTACAAAACAACAGTTTCTCATTTATTTTATACTCTCCTTGGTGTCTTTCATCAGGAAGAATAATGTTAAGTCAAACTTCAGCACTTTTTTGTTGGTCAAATAAATATCTGTCCTGGCATTGATTTATACTGAATTTTCTAGGCATTGCTTCTTGCTCAGCAGAAATGCCCACATTGACAGTATTTGGAAAGGTTACAAGATGTTTAAGTTAAGTATGACATGCTGGAAATTGGATTAGTTCTAGTTAAGCAATTGCATGGTGATAACAGGCAATGTCAAACTGTCTGAATATTTATTATCAGATAACAATAACTCCACCTTACCAGAACTGCTATATAATGATGTGGGGAGAGAGATATGTGTAGAAAGATTTCTCCTGCCTCCTGCTTACATATCACCTATCAAATCTCATGGCACCTTTTGTTAATAGTGGGTTGCAGGGCTATTTTTGGGCAGGAACACACAGGAATGGAGTTCCGGCTGGCTCCCAAGTTGGCCATACCCAGCAGGAACTCATTAGCATAATGGCCCACACCCAACAGCAAAAACTCATTAGGATTGGCCACATTAGGAGTGTGTGGCCTAACATGCAAAGGAGTTCCTGCTACAAAAAAAGCCCTGGGTTTTGACAACAAACAGGGTAAACAGAATAAGAAGCAAAAGGTGGGTGTGGCTGGATGACCACTTCTGGTAACATGGGGTGTGTGGCCTAATATGCTAATGAGTTTCTGCTGGTGGGTGTGGCCTATTATGCTAATGAGTTCCTGCTGGGCTTTTTCTACAAAAAAAGCCCTGGTGGGTTGGATTCACACCATAAGGTTGGGTCCAAAGGTGTCCTTCTCACAGTAGGGGTACTTGGCTTACTGAAGTGTCTTTCCATGAATGAGAAAAGCAAGTTTTGACCCAGGACAAGGGCTTGGATACTCCTTAGTGGGACCTGTACCGTAAGTAGTTAAAAAAAGAATGGTTTGTTAATTTTAAAAAGAAGTTTGTTAATTAAAAATCAGGAGCTGTGAGTACAGAGAATTTTGCTCTGTGCCACTCTATATTTAAAAAAACACACGTTTTTATAGAACCCCAAGGGGCAACCTATATATACACATACACCAGGAGCACCCTGGGAAGTGGGATTGCCAACCTCCAGGTGGGGGTGGAGTTCATTTGGAATTGCTGCCGATGCCCAGGCTACATAGATCACTTCCCTTGCAGGAAGTAGCAACTTTGAAGGTCAGACTCTATGATATACCATGGAGTCTAGGAGAAATGCAAGCCCTAGAGTAATATCATATCCCAACTGAATGACCTCCCCAAGTTCTGCCCTTCCCAGACACAACTTCCAAATCTCCAGGAATTTCCCATGCTGTGGTTGGAAACCCTACTGGAAAGTGAAAATGGCATGGGAGCAGGTCAACCTGAGCCACCCCTGTGGTCCTACAAGCCAGCAATGTAGGGCCACTCAGCTTAGTAGGGCTGACAGTGGGCATTAGCCCACCCACTGCATCATCCCTCAAACTGCAAGCAGTGCAGGAGGAGACAATTGGTGGGCTGACACTAACAGCCATTGCTGATAAGGGGTCCAGGCCAAGCAGCCCCAGAGGCTCAGGCAGAGTTGCTGGGGCTTGGCTCTACTTGTTTCTGGCCACTAGGGGGTCCCTAGGGCAGTGACCCACTGGGAAATTTCCCTGTAAGTTAAATGCCCAGTCCACCCCAATACACATCCAGGTCTGATTCTCCTGAAGCTAATAGTGAACATGTAGTTCACCTGCTATACAACTGCCAGCTTTTTTTGGCATATATGTTTGTGTGTTTTTATCATGTTAGTAAATCAAACATGGGAGCATCTGTGCCAGGCCAGGTCAGAGAAGGACTAGGGGTGTGCAAGCCCCCCCCCCAAATGATATTTTCTGGGTTTGGGTATATTGAAATCCACCCCACCCCCCAAATCAGTATTTCCCGATGTTCCTGAATCCCAGTACCGGTATGGTATTCAGAGTTGGGGAATATTTGGGAAACTCAAATTTTTGGGCTCCATTATACCCTATGGTATTTGGGACTGGGGGGCCTGTTTTTTGTGGAAGAGGCACCAGATTTGCAGAATTGAAGGTGCCCCTATCCTCTGTTGCTTTCAGTGGAGGGGGGAAAGGCATTTAAAGAGACCTTCTCCAAGCTGCGTTCAAATAAAAGCCAAATAATAATGGCTTTTATTCAGGCTCAGCTATATCAGTAGCTGAATCAGATTCTCTATTTTTTTCCCCTTTTCAGATAAACCGAATGCACATCCCCAGAAAGGACCGCAAATGAATGAGAACACCTTATATTCTAATGGTTATGGTCCAGAACCATAGTAGTGATAATAGTTTTCCACTGAGTTCAGTCAAATGTATATTTTGTCCAGTAATTTAAGTTTTGAAAAGCTACACTAAACTCGGGATGGAAAATATTATTCATAGTGTTTTGGAATAAGCATTTTTGTTGCTTGAATTTCACATGCTTTGGATGGCTATCCAGAAGCAGGGGTCTAATTTGCAATATGGGCAGCTTTTTTTAATGACACCTTGGTTAGGGAAAATGTTAAAGAAATAAAGCAGGCTAGTGAATTTAACCTGTGTGCCAATCAGTATACATGAATCGAATGAGACTCCCTAATCTCAGCTACGCCGTTGCTCAGACATTTACTGACTATGTTGTTAACAGTCAGCTGAGCAAGCCGCTCACCTTAAAAGCATCTGAAATGCAGCCATGAACACACCTGCACACAAAGCTTTGATGAAGGTGACAAGGCATCGCTAAATCAGATGTGCCATATTTCCCTGCTCCTTTTGTTTGATGGAGCCAAAACACAGGATTTTAACATCAAAGAAAAGAAAACACAATACTCCTTATTACTACAGAAGGGGACTTTAATCTATGATTGGATTTTCTTTTACGCAGCATGGTCGAAGATTTGACTTGGCATCTGGTAAAGTGAAATTACCAGGAGTTGGCTTTATTAATGGCAGTGGGGAGAAAAATACATTTACCCACAACACATGCCCCACAAGTGTTAGGCTGTGGGTCAGAGGCAGAGTACATGGTTTGCATACCAAAGGCCTCCGATTTGATCTCCAGTGAAAGAGTAGCAGGTATTCCAAAAGACCTTTCAGGACCTGGGATACTGGAGAGAACTTTCAATCAGAACTGACAATATTGAGCTAGATGAGCCAATGTTCTGCAGTTATGTATGTTTGTATCTGGGTACTGTCAAAAGTTAGCTGGAAATATGTAGTTATTTTATGTCTTTATAAAACTGTGTCGGAAATACATAAAGCCCAGGATTTTCTCAGTAGTCTTCTATATCCCAACACTGTCACTCAAGTTTATAATGGTTATTATTTATCCAAGGATAATCAGATTGCTAGATCTTCCCATCTGTTGCGCCATATTCTTATTAAAAGATTTACCATATGTACAGTCCTCTCCATTTAATAATGTTGATATAAAAATAATCAACAAAATGCATAATCCATTTCAGATGGTACCCTGAGAACCACAGAAATTAATACACAATCCTGTCTGAGGAAAGCCTGTGAAGCTGTACTTGGTGAAGCACAGTGGTGCATTGGTACATATTTTCATCTTCCTGTACAATCTGAATTTAAAAACAAATGTATAATAATAGTAAAGCAAGGTGTGGAGGTTTAGGGTCCCATGACATATCATACACACACACACACACCATTTTAAAAGGAGATTGTGGGAATGCATAGTTTAACAAAACATGGCCCATATTTAGCACAATGCATCTATTAGATTAGAATGGGAATTTGTCATAGAGGGGACTTGCCAAAAGCCAAGACTGAGCAATTGTAATAAGTGCGAGAGCATGACAGACAGTATGGCATAGTGGTTAGAGTGTTGGGTTAGGATTTTGGAGACCCAGGGTTTAAATCCCCGCTCTGCCAATCGAAGCTTGTTGGGGGTCCTTCAAGCAGTCACATACTCTTTATGAAAGAAAAACCATATAAATAAGTTTGCATTCCCACCGGGGAGAAATTATGGAGTATAAATGAAGTAAATAAACAAACAACACATAGTCTTGTATCACCAAATATTAACAGTTCTTGACAAAGCCTGCAGAATTAGAGGAATTTATCTGTTCTTACCGCCATATAGCTTAAACATAAAATGTTGCACCGATGGCCTCAAGGTCATGGGCCTGCAATCCTGGTGAATCTGTGTGGATCTGGAATTTTGAGAGTGGCAAGTGGGTGCCACCACAAAATGGCTGCCATGGAGGATGGCCCGAGGCTCAAGATGGTGGGAAGCTGCTAGCCTAGCATCCTGCTACAATTGAAGTATCCGTTTCTGAATAGATGTTGCTTGCAGACACAAAGTTGTCGTCTCCTTTCTTCTTCTGAAGTACCTCTTGCTCCAATGCTGTGAAGGAAAGCCAGGACTGGGGGGGAGACTGATTTGGGAAGAAGCAAAATCAGTGTTAGGAAACCCATTGGTGGGCAGTAGGTTGAGCTGCGGTGGCTCAAGTGGTTAAGACGCTGAACTGCAGGCTCTGGAAGGTCAGTAGTTCAGCAGTTCGAGACCCGGGTGCCGCATGACAGGGTGAGCTCCTGTCTCTAGTTCCAGCTCCTGCCAACCTAGCAGTTCGAAAGCAAGAAATTGCAAGTAGATAAATAGTTACCACTTTGGTGGGAAGGTAACAGCGTTCCGTGCGCCTTGGTGTTTAGTCATGCCGGCCACATGACCACGGAAACGTCTTCGGACAGCGCTGGCTCTTCGGCTTGGAAACGGAGATGAGCACCGCAACCCTAGAGTCGGATTCGACTGGCTTTCGAGCAAGGGAACCTTTACCTAGGTTGCCCACAGGCACCACTTTGTGGGTCACTGCTCTAAGTGTTGACCTTTGAACACAAGCTGAAGCCGTGATGGAATCCGATAGCTTCCGGTGAGATATTGGTGTGCATTCTGTCCAGGAGGAACCCCAACTTCGGCAGAAATTCCAGCAGTTTTTCTTTACAGAAGAAAAAAAGGAATAGCATCAAAATAAAAGCCTTTGTTTCTGTGTTTCCAGTTAATATCAGACCATTGAGCTCTTTGCTCATTCACCTGCCGAAATATGTAAAAGCAACCTTCAATGGTGTCAGTGGGATAGCTGCGGCCCACTCAATATTTTGAGGCCTGCTGCAAAATTTTAAATAACCAAAGACAGGTGTAATGATTAATACATCAGTTCTAGTTTCCCACCATATGCTGTTTTTCATCCCCGCTGAGCACACTGTATCCGTCTCTTTTGCTCACCCGTATAGAATACTTTTTTTTCTGATTATCCTCATTTCTGACAGCGTTTTGGACTCATAATGAGTGCGAAAATGGTAGTGAAAATGTATGGTGCTTTGGGAGGAATATAAACACCAACGTATAAATATGAAATAAACGCATCGTACTCTGTGCCAAAAAGAAATACAAATTCTGTACGAAGATAACAGAAATTCTGTACCATGGAAACTCAGATTCTCTATTCAGTTTGTATTAGGCAACAATAAGGCAGAAGAACTCTCTCTTGAAGCCAGAGCTGACCTTGAGGAGGTCTTTCTCATCTCGTTCAGACCCTAGCTGTGATCATTTCAATTCCAAAGTGCAGACATGGGTAAACTGAGACTCCCAGAGGTGTAGCATGGCCGTCTCATGAATCTGCACTATGGTGAATCAGACCATTGGTCCCTCAAGGTCAGTACTGTCCATTCAGATTGGCAGCAGCTCTCCAGAGCAGGTGTGTCAAGCATGCAGCCGGGGGACCAGATCAGGCCCCCGGATGGCTTCCATCAGGCCCACAGTGGAACTGGCCATCTCCTGCTTCCAGTTCTGTTACCGCTGCTGCATCATCATCGCTTGCTTCGCCCGACTCTCTTAATCACTCAGCCATTTCATGTTTTCCCCTGGGTCCTAGACTCAGAACTCTGAGCATGAGATTTCTGTGGTGAATGTCAATAAATCAAAAGTAGGTTTGCAGCTTACAGAGCTAACGTTCTAAGCATGTTTTTCTTTAAATTAAAAAAATCTTTGTGTTTGTGTCCTTTATGAAGTTTATATCTCTGCTACCTGGCATTACATTTCATGACACACGCATGGCCCGGCCCAACAAGGTCTCGTTTATGTCAGATCTGGCCCTCATAACAAATGAGTTCGACACCCCTGCTCTAGAGTCCGCAAGTAGAGATCTTTTATATCACCTACTACCTGATCCTTTTTAAAACTGGAAATGCCAGGGGACCTTTTGCAAAGCAGAGGTCCTACCACTGAGCCTGGCCACTCCCCTGACATGAATTCTGCATTAGAATCATAGAGTTGGATGGGATCTCCAGGGTCATCTATTCCAATCCCCTGCACAATTCAGAAAATTCACAAATACCTCCCCCCACACCCCTAGTGACCCCTGTTCCATGACCAGAAAATGACAAAAAAAAAAACAACCCTTCAGGATCTCTGGCCAAACTGGCCTGGAGAAAAATTGCTTCCTGATCCCAAAGTAGCAATCAGCATTTCCCTCGGCATGTGAGAAAGGGCCACAAGAACTAAGCATGGATGCAGCTCTGTCTGCCCTCCCTCTCAAGAGCTGCCTAAGTTCACAGAATCAGCATTGCTGTTTGTGCATTATTATAACTGATTACTATAACTGCCCAATTAGACTTTCTTGCCACCGCCACTGCTCCCTGCCTCCCATCTTTCATTACATCTTCACTATAAAAGAACACATTGGGAGAAAAAATCATTAGGGATTTTGTGGTTGGGATTACTCACAGTGGAATCCTCACCAGAGTTACACCTTCTAAGCCATTGCTTTCAACAGACTTAGAATAGTGTAACTCAGCACGGTCAGTGGCTCTCTGTGCCTTTCTCCATGAGCTTGATTAATCTTGAGATGAGTTCTTGTGATCACTTGAATGATCAGTGTGGTCTGAACAATCAGGCTATGGAGGTGCAAAAAAGAAAGGAAAGCAATCTAACCAATGCACGGGTGTAAAGAAGGGATGAAGTTCTGGCGGTCTCATGCTTTCTACAAGTCAGTCGGTTAAATGACCGTGGCATATATTGCCCTTGAACAGGACAAAAGCTGCTATGACCAAGCAGATACCATGCAGGTGCAAAGCCCAGCGCTGTGCTTGTGATGAATTTTACCAGAGAACGTCAAGGTAAACCAATCAGCAGCTCCCTTCACAGGGAACTGAGCAAATCTGGACAACATATGTTTGGCTCATGATTGTGTAAGAAAAAAATTAAATCAGATATTGGCTGTGCTTCCACACCAGAAATGCACGTATCTGTTTCTTTTTTTCGTTCAGCATCCAAGGCAGAGATTTTCTCTACATGGATAGGTGAAAGTGGTGGAGGTTATCTGAGCTGCCAATGAACTATGAAGGGGTAAAAGAAATACACTATTTTTAAAAAAATCCTTTGATGTTGATTTTCCACACGGGCATCTGACTCTGTATTTGCATGACAATCCATCCTATGGACCATGTACAGCCCTGAACACTGATTCAGAACATAACGTGATACTAGGGTTGCCAGGTCCTCTCGTCTATCTGGTGGGGTGATTTGGGGGGCGTTCTGGGGGTGAGTGGAGACATCATGTGGGGGCCACCCTGGTTTTTGGGCAAACTCCATGGTAAATTTGGCCCAAAACCATAGAGTTTGCCCAAAAATTGGAGTGTCCCCCACACGATGTTCCCGACGTGAATATGTCACTTCTGGGTGATACAGATAAGGAAAGTGGTTCTCAGACAGAGGAGATTACAGTCCAGTCCTAAACAGTGATGTCATAATTAGTTGGCTTAGAGGGATAGAGCTCGGTTTAGAATTACACTGCAAATGAATTCTGTGTATTGTCCTCACTGTGTTTCAAGCGATCTCCTTGCTGTTCTCCTCTTGTTCACAATTTTAAATGCCATACAAGCCCTGCAATTTGACGCTGTTAAAATCAATAGGAGCTTTACTATTGACTTTGGTATGTATAAGACGCAGCTAAGATGTATAAGCCCTGACCTGGATAGCCCAGGCTAGTCTGATCTCATCAGATCTCAAAAGCTGAGCAGGGTTGGCCCTGGTTAGTATTTGGAAGAGAGACCGCTGAGGAGGTCCAGGGTTGCAGTTCAGAGGCAGGCAATGCCAAACCACCTACGAACACCTCTCACCTTGAAAACCCCATAGGGTCACCGTAAGTCAGCCATGACTTGACAGCCCCCCCCAAAAAAAGATGCATTAGAGTAGACCAGCTGGCAGAAATTATCCACCCCACTTTCCAAACCATGTGTATTGTGTGATATGCACACAGAATCAGGGCCGGCCTGAGGGGTTTTTGTGCACTAGGCGAGGCTGCCTTGCGGCGCCCCCCCTCACAAGCAGCCTTGAATCATGAAACGGCACTACTCCCACATAAGAGGCCACACAGGCCTGACGCCAGAGCCTATAAAGGTTCGCTCAGAAGGCCCACCTTTCCCCCCCACTCTTCTCCGTTTGGCTGCCTGCCCCTTTCCCTCCCATGTGGGCAGCGAGGCAGGTGGCCAGCAGTGTTCCCTCTAAGCTCAGTTAGTGTGACCTAGGCTCACAGTTTTTTAGCCTCTGGCTCACACGTTTTTGTCTTAGCTCAGGAAGGATGGCTCCGGAGCAAACTAATTTATGCAGTAGCCAAATCGCTCCCTCACAACTTTAATGCCAGTAGCTCACAAAGTAGGATTTTTGCTCACCGGACTCCACAACTTAAAGGGAACATTGGTGGCCGGCTCCGGGCATGTCCCACTGCTCTCAAGCCCCCGGCCCCTCTGTCGCCACAGCCAGCCGCATCTTCCGTCCAGATGTGAGGACATCTGGAAGCGCCTGTGCCCGCCTTGCATGGTACTGCCAATGACGTGGGTCTGGGGTTGTTTCTTTGTGACAATGAGGAAACTCAGGGGGAATCCATTGACAATGCTCCACAGCGCACTGAGGGAAGGTGGCCTCAAGCCAGCTGAGGGCTGCTCAGCTTTCAGCCCTGCTACCTGCCTGTCTCTGCCAGCCCTGCATCCGGGACAGCTGCATGAGAGGGCCCAGAGGGTGGGAACCCCCAACTTTGCCCCGCCCCTGCCCAGGCGTCGGGTGGGAGGGCCGCAGAAGGGGCGCCCTTTTCGAGGCAGCATGGCGCGATCGCCCTACAGACAATCTCTGGCTTCTGCAGCTGAGAGCTCCTCGCCCGTCCCGTCCATGGCTGTGCCGCCGCCGTTCTTAAGGGCCCTGATGGCCCTGCTGTCGGCGCCCTCTACCACCCGGCCCTTGTCCGCCAAAGCCAGCGCCGCCCTGAGGGTGGTGGAGGTGAGGGTGGGGGTCTTGCTGCCGGGGTGCAACCTGCTCTTCCTCCTCCCCCCCCCAAGGGAGGAGGGGGAGGGCTTGTGCCCTAGCTGGGCGCTTTCCGGTGGTGGCAGCGGCAGCGGGGAGATCCCGCTGGCCACCGCCGGCTGCCTCCTCCTCCTCCTCCTCCCCCCCCAAGGGAGGAGAGGGAGGGTGACTTGCGCCCTAGCCGGGCGCTTTTCAGCAGCAGTGGGCGCCCAGTTAGGGCAGCGGGGGGCACTTTTGGGGGGATAGCGGGGCGCCATTTGGTGCCCCTGAGGCCGGCGCGTTCTAGGCAAGCGCCTAGTTCGCCCCATGGGCAATCCAGCCATGCACAGAATTCAGGAATCGGTAGAATTTCACAAACTAGTTCTTGCTGTTCATTACAATGAGTCCCCTTACAAGCAGATGACTTTGGCCTGATCATCAATATCTCCTGTGCTTCCAAGAAGAGGAACTTGTTAATTGATCATTTCCCCTATACAAGTTCAGTTTATACAAAAAGGGTGTTTGTGAGTGAAGCAGACAGGAGATTAGATCCAGCAGTTTCCATGGCCCCCCTTTTCCTGCTGCAGACCCTCTCCCCCGGTCATTCCTCAGGATCCTTATCCAGTGGGTTGCAGTTGTGAGGAGAGAATGTTCCATTTCACTGAAGGACCATTTAATCCAGATCCTATTTGAGAAGAAGTCTGCTTCTTTCTTAGGTCAGCCAAGAAATGTTTATTGAGTAAGCCGTGTATACACCATACATTAAATGACCAAGAGTCTTGTCCTTGAACTCTGACCAAATAAGAATGAGGGATGGGTGGTTGGATGAAATACTTGCTTGCTTGACCATTTAAAGGTATAACAACCACTCAAAATTGAAAGAGAAATCAATGCCTTTGTCAGATAGCTAATTGGGGTTATACTGACAACATCTCCTGAGCACTAAGCAGAGATGGCCATGACAGGCTATGTTCATAGGTGGACTTGTTCTTCAGCTTACTTCTCCCAGAGCCAGTTTGGGGTAGCAGTTAAGAGTAGTGGACTCTAATCTGAAGAACCGGGTTTGATTCCCCACTCTTCCACATGTAGCTGTTGGTGTCACCTTGAGTTAGTCATAAATTCTTTCAGAGCTGTTCTCACATGGGCAGTTCTCAAAAGAGCTCTCTCAGCCCCACCTACCTCACAGGGTGTCTGTGGGGAGAGGAATGGAAGGTGATTGGAAGCCACTCTGAGAGTCCAAGTGAAGGGCAGGGTATAAACCCAATTCTTCTTCATCATCCTCTTCCTCCTCCTCCTCTAGAAAGCCACCAGCAACCAGGAGCAAGCTGAGACACGTGGCCCCTGAAGTAGTAGAAACATCACAGGGGCCACTCATCTTGCCCTGCTACATATCTATTTTACCACCTCAGTCTGCTGCTGGTTACACTGGGAAGGAAAAAGGGTTTCCAACCTTCATGTGGGGCCTGGAGTTCTCCCGGTATTACAGTTGATCTCCAGACTTCAGAGATCGGTTGCCCTGAAGGAAATGGCAGTTTTGGAGGGTGGATCCCATGGCATCTCATCCCCTGCTGAGCTCCATCCCCTCCGCAGACTCCGTCCTCCCCAGGAACTGCCTGCAAATCTCCAGGATTTTCCAAGTTGGAGTTGGCAACCCTAGAAGGGAGGCTGGGGGTGAAGATTGGCTAAAGAAGGGCTTAATTGACTTTAACACAACTTTAGAGGGTCTTTTAAAAAAAATCACAAAAGGCGTTGTCCATTTATAAAGCAGTTTTATTGTCTTCAGGCTGCTTTCCCAAGACTTTCTTATAAAAGTTGGGAAATTAGATATGATTGCTAAATGTAAAACATATCAAAGTTTGAGTCCAGTGGCACCTTTAAGACCAACAAAGTTTTATTCAAGGTTTAAGCTTACGTGTGCAAGCACACTTCTTCCAGGTACACGTGAAAGCTTATACCCTGGATAAAAATTGGTTGGACTTAAAAGGTGCCCCGGGGCTCAAACATTATTCGGCTGCTTCAGGCCAACATGGCCACCCACCTAAATCTGTAACACAGATCATTTGCTACTACAATTTCTGAATGCAAAATTAAACTCTGTGCTGTACGGAGGAATATTAGCCAGGCATAATTCTATAGAGCTCACCCTTCAAAGCAGCCATTTAGTTTGGAGATCAGTTGTAATTCCTGGAGATCTCCAGGCCCCATCTGAAAGTTGGCAACCGTATCAGGGTAGGACTTCAGCGTGGAAGTCCAGGGCCATGGTTCATGACCTCAGGCTGAAGGTTTGCACTTGAGATATACGTTACAATCTACAGGGAGCCCCCTTGTAATACCTTCAAGTCCACAGTCTAAAATTAACATCCTGTACTGCTGGCTCCAAGGCCAGTGCCCAGGAAAAACATCCCATATAGCTAAATGGAGTGTGGTGTTCAGGCCCAGCTTGACCAGCAGTTTCGTCATTATGTGAGAGCCGGGGTGCTAATGGTTACTAAGCTACCTCAGAGTTGCTGCCAAAACACAAGACATCTGGAACTAATTAGAGAGGATTTCCCGTGGAGTTCAAGAAAGTTGAATTTCTATCTATCGCTTTAAATACATAAAACATCAGCCCGGGTGGGAAAGAGTCTGGAGCAGAATATATGAGCGGCTAAGGAAGAAACTTCTTCCAGGGAAATGTTTTCTGAGAGGGAAAGGAGAGACTGTAGTTGCCACCAGGCTACCTTAGGATCCACTCTGAAACCATTTGGCTCTGCAAGGTCAATGGGGAAAAGCAGGAGGACCGCTTGGCCAGAGCCCTCAAGTACAAAGTGGGCCTCGTGTTTAGATCCTTGGAGCTGGATCCAGCCAGCTTTTCTGCTGCTTGCAAAGGAAGGAGTGGTACCCTTTCACTGTCACCCACAAAAAGAGCTAGAGTTGCTAGCTCCAGGTTGGGAAATACCTGCAGATTTGGGGGAGGAGCCTCAGGGGGTGGGCTTTGGGGAGGGTAGGAACTTCAGTGGGGTACAACACCGTAGAGTCCACCTTCCAAAATGGCCATTTTCTCCAGGAGAACTGATTGGTGTCGTAAGAGCTGGTCTCTAGGGTTGCCAGGTCCCCTCTGACCACCAGTGGGGGGTAGGGTTGCTAGATCCAGGTTGGGAAACTCCTGGAGATTTGGGGATGGAGCCTGGGGAGGACAGGGACCTTGGTGAGGTACAATGCCATAGAGTCCTCCAAAGCATCCATTTTCCCCAGGGAACTGGTCTCTGTAGTCTGGCGATGAGCTGTAATTCCAGGGAATCCCCAGATCCTACCTGGAGACTGGCAGCCCTACTGATCTCTGTTGTAATAGATCAGTTGCAATAGCAGATGATTTCCAGCCACTACCTAGAGGGTGGCAACCCTAACATACAAATAAACGAAGACATGAAGATGCTCTACACTGAGTCAGACTTTGGGTCTTTCAAAGTCAAATCATAGAATTGGAAGGGACCTCCAGTGTCATCCAGCCCAACCCCTTGCACAATGCAGGACAGTCACAAATACCTCCCACACCCCCAGTGACCCCTGTTCCACGCCCAAAGGATGACAGATAAACCCCAGGATCTCCAGCCAAACTGACCTGGAGAAAAATTGCTTCCTGATCCCAAAGTGGTGATCAGCATTTCCCTGGGCGTGTAAGAAAGGGTCACAAGAACTAAGCATTAAGGCAACCCTCCCTGCCCTCCCTTTTGTGATCTTCCTAAGTTCACACAATCGGCATTGCTGTCAGATGGCCATCTAGCCTCTGTCTGAAAACCTCCAAAGAAGGAGAGCCCACCACCTCCCGAGGAAGCCTGCTCCACCGAGGAACCGCTCTGACAGGAAGTCCTTCCTAATGTTTAGTCGAAAACTCTTCTGATTCAATTTCAACCCATTCAAAGTCACATCCAAGATTTGATTAATTGGCTGGCTTGGTTGGAGGGGACGAGGGTGGGGGTGAAGGTGGGCCGCAGCATGAAAAACGTGGCAGGGGTTAAGAGAAATAAAAGCAGGAAATGATTTGGGCCTAGGTCAAGGAGTCAGTGGTTTTCAGCCCCATGAAAGAAGAAAGTGTTTTGCCGAAATTAATGATGGGAAACTGGAAAGCGGCTTTCAGGGTCACAAAACTGCTTTGTGGGAGCTTAGTCCGTAGCCTTTTCAGCACAGGAGGAAAGAAAAGGAGAGCAAGGCCCTGCCAGCCTGAGAACTTCAATAATAAACACCAGCAGCTCACCCACTGCTATCCTTGCAGGTGCATGTCTTTTCTGCAAAGTCTTCTGCCCGAGTGCAATAATGGCAGCCGAGTCTGTAAAAGCTGCATGCGTTTTTGCTCAGAGCTTTATTGTACACTACAAAACCTGCTGTTTAAACAAGCAGGGCTCATGGAGTGTGTAATCTTTAACTCTTGTTCGTGATTATACCTTTTCCCCCCAAGATATAACAGATTCTGGATGCAGGCTGGAAAGATACCACCCGTAATATGTTTTGCAATGACAGGGACACCTTGCCACCGAAATCAGTGAGATTATTACCTGGCAAACGGCTTGAGGACTTCAGTCTAGGGAAAGCTTCACTTGTCATCAATGTTGCATACATATAGAGCCATCAATCTGATTATGTATGAAGGAGGTGGTCTGGCAAAAAGAAGTTCTGGCGCCGACACAAAAGACAGGTCTGGTTCTCACAGGCATGCATCTCCCTTAATTATTTGGGGCTGATGAGTGGCAGCTGAATGTGTGAATGGTCTTTGCTGAAGACTATTGTATCTGGAGTGACGTTAGGAGATATGAAAGTTCTTATCAAGTGTGAGATCTGTGATGACCTGTTTAGACCTGCAAGTGATTGTTTGATGTTGCATTCTGCAAGTGATAAACGCCTGCATATATAAAGTCACTCTTAGTCACTCCTAAACCCCAGAGGAGGCAATGGAATGGAGCTTAATCCATTTGCAAACAATCTACCAGTGACATCCTAACCACTGGATTTCTAAACCCACTAGATGCTTCTCTAACCCCACTGGATAAGTCCATTGTAACTCTGTTTAGGATGGTACTATGAAGATATTAATGGATGTCTGTAGGAAGAGCCAAATCAGAGAAGTAATCCCCATTTTCATCCTGTGGACAGGATTGTAGGGAGAAATCCTGTGCATGTTCAAACACATACATATTAGCTGATCCAGAGGTTCTCTTCACAAAATGCAGGAGCCCAGCATATTGTGAAGAGAACCTATTCCTTAAGGTGGGACCTGGAGTTGTTTTGGGATTGTATCCATTCTACAATGGGCTTTGCTACTAGTACAAACATAAAAGCAAGCATATACATACTCAATACAAAACTAAGAATTCAGAGAGGAAAAATACAGCAATTTTTCCATTAGCAGGAAGTATCATTGGTGGGGTGATATTGTACCTGCCCAACAAGACAAGTTGATTCTGCAGCAAAATAGGGATAAAATAAGGGAAGGGACCATGAACTGACCAGCGACACATGTGGAGAGGTTCCAAACTGCGCGAGGAATGGAACCAGCAGTTTAGGATGGGGTTAGGAGAGGTAAAAGCAAGAGAGCAAGTAATGACACAAAGCTCTTCTTTTATACCCAGAAATGTGACGAGAGGCAGGGCTGCTTCAGTCACCTGGTCCCCAGGAGATATTAAGAAAACTTAAACTATGAATGGAGCAGAAAAAAGGATTGATGGTTGGGCAATTGCAAGCAATGGTTTGGCTGGGAGTGACACCTCTTAGGGGAAGGGGGTAGGCAAAGGAGAGAAGGAAGAGAACCAATCAGGTTGCAGAACTGATACTTTGGATTAATGACCAGATGTTTGACAGTTTCGTTATCTTGATGGGTAGCAGGAAGACTTGATGGCTCGCTATTGTCATTGTTGGGCACATCATTTTGTCTTAGGCTGGAGAGGAATGTGTGTTCTTCCTGGTGATGTGAATATGTGAAGGGGGGGGAAATGTCTGCGTGATAGAAAATGGCATTTGTGCAGGAACATCTCACCCTTTTTGCACACTATGGCTTCCTTCTGCGATTTGCTGCTGTTTCTGCATCTATGGAGGTCATGGCTACTGGTCTGCAGCCTGCCGCTGGCACGGTAACAAAGCTGCAAGGGATCCACATCTGGCTTGGCATGCTGCTTTGGCCAAAGTGCATTCCATATTCCAGTATAAGGGACTTGGGCTACAGTTCTGTCCTTTGCCCTGACGCACTCTTTTCACAGTTCAGCAAAGCACTCGTTTAAGAATGCCATCTGAAGTGGCTGCATGGCAACAGAACTGATCTCTGTCACCTAGAGGTCAGTTGTAATAGCAGGAGATCTCCAGCTACCGCCTGCAGTATGCTCTCTCAAAAAAACAACAACCCCCAAACAAATGCCAGGGCATCAGATTTGGATTCAGAGTGCGCATCTTCTGACATCAATTAGAGAGCAACAGCAACTGGCTATAATGGATTATGGAGATGGCCTGGCAAACCAGCCAGAGTTTACTAGAAACTTGCACTACCCCCCAGAAAGGGAGATGACAATAAAACCACAACACAGTAAGTCATTTAGAAGAGACTGGCACATTTTCCCACTCTTCATTTCCAGGCCCAATCATCTAACTAAATGAAGTGTGAAATAAAGCTCTGCCTAAATCATTAGACAATGCCAAAGCCCTCCCCTCAAACGTCTCCTGAGTATTTGAGGCTTTTCCATCCAAGCCTGATTCCTAACAAAATAGTTCAGGAAAAGTCTGCTGCTCAAAGTTAACATACCAACATGCCGTCACATTTTCTAAGTGGTGTAAAAGTAAGCCCAAAGTAGGTGCGATGGAAGTCGTCGTATGGATTTATTCACAATTCCACCTTTTACATGTTAAGTGACAGAAGAGGTGCTCTTTTTTAGCAATAGAAAATGAGTAGATAAGTTGATGATGTGTAGATAAACTGACAAAAAATGAATACTTAAATCCTCCTTGCCAAGGGTGCTGACAGCCCATGTGAGCCCTCACATAAATATTCCCTCAGGGCCACCACCCACTTCACCCATGGCCAACCAAACATGATATAGTACTGCCATAAGATGGGCCTAACTTACAAAGAGTACTCAGAACACAGCCTTCTGGGAGGAACCAAGTTTAATAATATTTAACCCCACCCCCTACAGCATGGTATACAGGACTATTTGGGGGCAGGAATGCACAGGAACAGAGTTCCGGCTGGCTCCCATGTTGGCCACGCCCAGCAGGAACTCATTAGCATAATAGGCCACACCCAACAGCAGAAACTCATTAGGATTGGCTACATTAGGGGTATATGGCCTAACATGCAAAGGAGTTCCTGCTACCAAAAAAGCCCTGGGTTTTGACAACAAACAAGGTAAATAGAATAAGAAGTAAAAGGTGGGTGTGGCTGGATGACCACACTTTTGGTAATATGGGGGTGTGGCCTAATATGCTAATGAGCTGTACTGTCAGGTGTGTGGTCTAATATGCTAATGCATTTCTGCTGTTGGGTGTGGCCCAATATGCAAATGAGTTCCTGCTAGGCTTTTTCTACAAAAGAAGCCCTGATGGTATATCTCCTGCAAAGGAGGAGATTAACCCTTAAGTTCCCACGTGTATGTGACACTAAAAGGACGAATAAGCTAATAATGGGTTATCTATATGTATACATACATTTCCCCCATTCTTCACATTGGTAATATATTTAGTTTTCTGTAAACAGTAAACAAAAATCACTCCCCTCTCTCCTATAGCCCTTTTCAAACATAGATGTAGAGTCCACATGTACTAGGAACTGACAGCATGTACAGATGTTGTACACTCATACAGAGTCCATTTTCTGTCCCTCTCAGACAACGTGGCAGCTGTGCCTAATGGGAGGATCAGGGGTAGTGCATCTTCCCAATACATGTGGTCGACAGAATCAGTGCTGGCAACTTAAGATTTGAAAAGGGCTCTTGTGAACCAGTGTACGTGTGGAAAAATACACTTGGATACCCCAGCACATCTAGCTTGTCCTTTTAGCACTCCAGTTCAGTAACAACGATAATCAATGTGCAGCTAATTGCACATCAGGGTAATTTAACCAAAGACCAATGTGCTCTTTCTCTTTCCCCTTTTCTTGTCAGTTTTATGCTGAACTCTTGTGCTGGTACGTCCTAAAACAAACATTTGTACATTGTATTCCCGTCAGACATGTTCTTGCGTGAGATATCAAATACACAATCAAGGATCATAAAAGGGGCTCATTTCAGCTGTGTTGGCCATTTATTTTAAAACACTAAATCGTGACATTTGCAACACTGTGCTGATATATATTATGATGAACTGTGCTAAATTAAAGATGGGCTTCTATGAATATGGGCCACATGATACCGGCAGCATCATAGAAACAGTGGTATTTTAACACAGAGGCCATAGATCAAATTGCTAATTAGGTTCATACACCACGGACACCAGCCTTTAATGTTCGGCTTCATTGAGCAGCAAACAGTTGCATTTGTGTCCTGCCTAATGGCTCTGAGCATCCTCAGGAAAGTCAGTGGAAGCGCTGGAAGCAGAGAGAAATGGTTATCAGATGATCATATCTATTGTGACAGAGCACCTAATTCCCTTAGACCACCCATGTCCTCTTTTGTTTGGGCGGGACTGTGGCTCAGTGGCAGAGCAACTGCTTGGCATGCAGGCTCAGTCCTCAGCATCTCTCCTTGAAAGGACCAAGTAGTGGGTGATAGGAAAGGCCTCTGTCTGAGACCCTGGACAGCTGCTGCCAGTCTGAGTAGACAATACTGGCCTTGACGGACTGATGGCCTGGTTCAGTATGAAGCAGCTTCATGTGTTCATGTGTTATGTGCCTGTGGACTGTTTAGGTTTGCATGTACTGCTGATTGCGTCACACATTATGCTATCCCACATCTTTGATAAACATTCTTGACAGTAGCTTGTAGCAGTCCTGTGGGATTCAGGAGGATCAGCTGAGGACTGGAGAGGCCTGATAGGGTCAAGCCACCATACCTGAGCCTGAATCTATCATGCCATTGACTGTTTTATTGCTTTTATTGTTTTATGGACTATGGTTGCGATCATACGCACAATTAGACCTGAAATAGGTGCATATGCTGGGCGGATTTAAAGGGCACGATCAGACAACAACATCTGGGAAGCACCCTGCAGCTGTCGGCAACCTGTTCTGCTCCGCCACAGAAGCAGAGTTAAAAAACACCGGAGAAAATCCAGGAGTAAATGGATTGCGATGGGCCATGGACAGACTTTTCCGTGTCTGATCACTCCAGCGTGCTCTCAAGGCGTTGGGGTGGTCTGATCAGGCCATCTCGACTCTGTACCATTGTTTTTCCCCCTCCACAGTATGCACATCGTGGCAACCTCAGGGAGCCCTCAGCGCGGAGGTGTGATTCATCGATCTCTCGGTTAAACGCGTGGGGGAAAAATGGCACAAAAAAGCCCGACTCACCCTCAGTTGCATCTGATCAAGGACTGAAGGACTGCGCCCACAGCTTCAAAGGGAGGCATGATCATGCAACTGTGGGTCAAATTCCTCCGGAGGAAATAGCCTCACTCCCCCCCCCCATTTTTTCTGGTGCGTGTGACCACAACCTACATGTTGTAAGCCGCCCTGAGCCCACTTGTGGGATAGGGTGGGTATAAATTGAATAAATAAATAACCTACATTTTAGGAACACTGTTATGGTGGAATGGGATCACACACACGCAGACAGAGAAAACCATAGGATAGCTCCTTGGAGGAAGGCAAACAAGTAAATATACAATATGTTGGGGTGAAATTCACATTGGAAACAGGTGAACAAGAATGAC
Source organism: Gekko gecko (assembly GCA_029375565.1). Lineage (NCBI taxonomy): Eukaryota > Metazoa > Chordata > Lepidosauria > Squamata > Gekkonidae > Gekko > Gekko gecko. The sequence goes on along the minus strand of JAPDNY010000003.1, from coordinate 36,004,074 downwards.
TCTCCAGTGGACTAACTTTATCCACTGTCTCCATAAAAGATTTGCTGCTTTCAGTGCTTTCCACCATTCCTATCAAGAGAAGCAGTCAGATCCCCTGTTCCTTGGCACCTGCTCCCTGGACCAGCATATATGTACCCATCACAAGAACCTTGCAGAACTTATTTATGTGTTTAAAAGATTTATTAGCCACCTTTCTGTCTTACAGAACCCAAGGCAGCTTTCAATATAAATAAAACATTATTACAAAAACACATTATTACAGCCCATAAAAATCATACTTTAAATACTCCAATTAGGACTGCCAATAATAAAAGCTATATCAGTTAAATGCAGTCATAAATAAGACTGTATACCGCTGCCTCCTGAAGATGATAAGGAGGGGATCTATCCACTGCCATTATTTCAGAAATAGAATTGTGCAGGGGAATAAAGGGGGGAAGGAACGTAGACATGGGGCAATCTTTGAAGAAAGGGAAGTTGGTTGAAATCAGGCAGTTCTTAGGAGAAGGCATAGCAAAACTTCTTTTTCAGCACATAGTCTCGGTGGGGAGCATTATTGTATGCAGTTCTATAGGCTTATTAAACTCATATCCTCTGTTATGACATCTGTATATGCTAGAGTTTCTAAAATCTATGCATTATAAACACTGTTTTCCATTTGGCATGATACAGTTTTTGGTTAATGATGCAAGAAATGCCCTATTTGTCCCTAAATTCTGAAGGATTTTGTCTAACTATATACCACACCAAAAAAATCTTTGGGTTTTCCTGTAAATGTTGAAGATGGTACTGAAGAAAGGTTTCAGAAAGGAATTTGCCAGCTGTCATGTGTTCGTTGTAATGCAAATGGAATTCTAAATTGACATCTGCAATGTGTACCTGACAGCTGCCATTTTGGCTAAAACCACTAAGGACTTTCAAATATTATGCTCTCTACAGCTTATAGCTGGACTGGACCCAGTTATAGATTTTTGGGACGATTTAATCATAATGATAATCATCATTATTGTGTAGCCTCATCAATGTCATCTTACGAGTGCAAAAAACCCAGAGCCTTACAATCTAAAAACCCCAGAATGATGAAGGGAAAGAGGGGAGATTAAACAGCTAAAGAAATATGATGGAAGATAAAAGTCTACAGCAATGTTTCACATTTGAGAAAATAAACTTTTCAGCTCAACAGGCACTGCATAAATGGTATTTATTTTTAAATTGTTAATAGTATTTCTTTTAGCAATGTCATTCTGCTCTGTATTGGGATATATTTATATGTTGTTAAGGAGCAGCCATATGTCAGTGGTTATTATCTTTGATTAGGTTACGTTACTCTGTGGTTGTATATAATGTATTTTTAAGACAATGTGTGTCTTCTCGTATTCTTGTATTTCGTACTCAGGAACAAAAAAAAATAAATTCTGATTTATTTGTTTCATTATAGGATGACACAGTAGATTAAACCAAGAAACAAGCTGATGGCTTGCATTGTCCAATCATGTGGCAAGGAGAGTTTCGCCATACTTCTGTACCCAGTCAGAAATCTGTAAAAGCAGAAAAGTGCAGAACTTTTCCTTAGCACATGGGTGGATGAGACAGATGACTGGCTTCCAGTAAGATGTTATGTTTGCTACAGAAGATGGCCACTTCATAAATGGTTGATGATTTCAATAATATCTGTTACTAAGTGTAGAGGGGAAGAGGAAGAGGTTCTGCTGGTCAAAGCTCATGCCCTGATGCATAACGACAATGACACACTATTTTTAGCTATAAGCCTGTATCCTCATGTTCTCCTGGAGGTTAGGCCTAATTTAAATATCTCCAGGGATGTCACAGTTGCCACCTTCTTTATGGTTTCTCCCACACTGCTCTGGGTATAGTTTCCATCCCCATAGTTAGAGCAATTACATAGGCCGAGGACAGACTGGAAGTTTGCCCCGGTAGCCTGTCGTCGCAAAAAAACCCCGGATTAAACTATACCGGGTTTTCCCGTCCACACAGCGGGGGCTGCTGCTGGAAGATACGGGACGGAGGCGCGCGGGAGCGTTCAGACTGCTGCGCCAGAGGCATGCTATATTGGCCGTTTCCCCATTAATTCAGCTGTGGGTGTATGGGTGTATGTGCGCATGAGTGCTCATGTGCTCATGCGCTCATGCGCATAAGCACATTTTGCCGATTTTTTTTTTTTGCCCTGCAATGCCGGCACCGCATTGGGCAGTGGAGCGGAGCGCAGCCAATCACACCGCTGCTGCCTCGTGCCCAACGCGGGTTGCTCCCGGCTTTTCGCCTGCGCATTCAGACTCCCTGGAAGCGGAGAAACGCGCGACGAACGCGGGCTTTTGGATTTGCGACGGCTTTTATCAGGTGTTTTTTTAATCCGGCAGTGAAGCGCAAGAGCACCGGTAGGCTACGGGTGGGGGACGCCAGGCAGATGTGCCTGTGTGAACGTTCCATTTACTCCGGTATTGAATCGTTGTCGGCCCGGGTCCCTTCCCGGGGCAAATTGCCAGTCTGTCCTCGGCCATACTACATGTCATGTGGCAATCTAACTGCCTACCTTTTATTTATTTATTAAAGTATTGATAAGTCACACACTTGGTCAAACTGGCCGTCCAAGCAGGCTAAAACCTCACTCATCCAATAACCCTTTCTGTGAAAATAGGTAAAGGTAAAGGTTTCCCTTGCTTGAAAGCTAGTCAAATCCAACTCTAAGGGACGGTGCTCATCTCTGTTTCCAAGCCGAAGAGCCAGCACCGTCCAAAGATGTTTCCGTAGTTATGTGGCCAGCATGACTAAATGCTGAGTGGTACTTATTTATCTACTGGCAATTTCTTGCTTTCAAACTGATAGGTTGGCAGGAGCTGAGGGCAGAGACAGGAGCTCACTCCATCACACGGCACTAGGGTCTCAAACTGCCAAACTATAGACCTTCCGGTCTGCAGCTCAGCGTTGTAATCTCTGAGCCACTGCAACCTCTTTTCTGTGAAAAATGCCTAGGCAAACTGGCCTTGTATTCATGACTCAAAGCCCTGGCTTCTATGAATGCAACTGTGCTTGCAGTAGAAAAATTAACTTCCACTTTATTCAGGCTGCCATGCCCCTGATATCCTGTCCTCAGCGTTTGGTGAACCCCTCAGAGCAGCACAGAGAGTGAAATGGGAGTGAGAGTGACAAACTGGTGGAAATTGCTCCCTCCTCTTCCAATCTGCCCCCAAGCCCCATCCCTGAGAGCAACCACCTGCTCAGCCACCACTCTCCCTCCCCTCCTGCCAGATTTGAAGGGATTCAGCTGATCCTCGGGGATGTAAGGACATAAGAGAAGCCAAAGTTGGATCAGACCAGTGGCCCATCCTGTCCAACACTTTCTCACACATTGGCCAAAAATACCAGGTGTCATCAGGAGGCCCACCAGTAGGGCCAGGACACAAGAAACCCTCCAACTGTTGCCCCCCCCCAAGGACTAAGAATATAGATCATCACTTGCCCCAGAGCGAGAGTTCCTATCCGTACCTTGTGGCAAATAGCTAATAGCCACTGACAGACCTCTGCTCCATATGTTTATCTAATTCCCTCTTGGAGTTGTCCATGCTTGTAGCCACCTCCACCTCCTGTGGCAGTGAATTCCATGTGCTGATCACTCTTTGGGTGAAGAAGTACTTCCTTTTATCCGTTCTAACCCGGCTGCTCAGCAATTTCATTGAGTGCTCACAAGTTCTTGTATTGTGAGAAAGGGAAAAAAGTACTTTTTTCTTGACCTGCTCTATCCCATGCATAATCTTGTAAATCTCTATCATGTCACCCTTCAGTTGTAGCCACATGGCCCACCAATCAGCTGGAGGGCCCTTTAAATCTAGCAGAAGGGAGGGAGAGGGGCAGTCGTGGGCTACTTGCTTGGCTTACTTTAAAGAGTCTTTTTGTGAGTGGGGTGGGGGCCACAGCACACAGGTCTTGAGAAAATAAGCCCCATGTGCTACAGCCCCCACTCCACTTGCAAAAAGAACCTTTAAAAGGTCTTTTTGTGAGCCAAGATCCCAGCCACCCCTCTCCCTTCCTCCTGCTAGATTTAAAGGGCCCTCCAGCTGATTGACAGGCCATGTGGTCCCCACCAATCAACTGAAGGCCTTTAAACCTGGCAAGAGGGGAGGGGGAGGGAGAGGGGTGGCTGGGATGGTGGTCACTCATGGGGTTGGGGCTCAGGGGCGTCCCCACCCACCCCAGAATGCCCTCCAAATCCCCCCACCAGAGCAACAAGGGGACCTGGCAACCCTATCTTCCACTCACAGAAGTGGCTTCCATGAGCAGAAAATATAGCTAAGAAAGATCCTTACCCAGATAATTGCAGAGGGAGGAGGAGGAGGAGGAGGAGAATGGGATTTATACCACACCCTACACTAGGAGTCTCAGAGCTGCTTCCAATCTTCTTCCCTTCCCCTACCCACAACAGACACCCTGTGAGATAGGTGAGGCTGAGAGAGCTCTGAGAGAACTGTGACTGACCCAAGGTCACCCAGCTAGCTGCATGTGGAAGAGTGGGGAATCAAACCCAGTTCTCCAGATTAGAGTCCGCTGCTCCTAACCACTAGACCAAACTGAAGCCTTACCCACCCCAGCTTAGAATATGAACAATATTAATAAAAATACATATGTTCTGATTGAATCTAACTCTTCCACATTTGATCATATCATACAAGCCTCTGAACTAGAGTTGCCAACCTCCAGGTGGGGCCTGGAGGTTCCCCAGAATTACAAGTGATTTCCAGACTACCCAGATCAATTCCCCTGGATAAAATGGCTGCTTTGGAGGGGGAACTCTATGGCATTATATTTCATTGAGTTCTCTCCCTTTCCCAAACTCTCCCCTCCCCGGACTCCACCCCCTCCCCCAAATCGCCAGGAATTTCCCAGCCAGGAATTGGGAACCCTACTCCAGACAGAGTCAAGAGCAGGAATGTAGTTTCCTGTTAAAAGTGAGGCAAGGCTGAGGTCATCTTGAGTATGGGTAGCCTAGACGTTAGTTCGATCAGGCAACTAAAACAATGGTTTTTTAATTATGTGCAGCAAGCCATGGCCAAATATTATGGGTTATGTTTTTCACTGAGTGCCATCAATCCATAAAAAATGTCAAATAAATTTGAACAATGTTGGGAAATCACAGCCTAATTACTAGTAGTGTGTCAGCAGAGAAACAGAGGGGCTAAATTCATCAAATAAATTATTCCTCATGAATTATTTCCTTCACTCCAGGCATTATTAGTATGATATACATTGATGAACTCCTGATTTAGCTGCTTTTTTGGCACATTATAATGATGTCAATTTCCTTTATTTATGTAGTCATTCTTCACAGTGCCACTGTTCAGGCCTTGCATAATGTACTACAGGTGCAGTTACCCACTAATGAACTAAGCATTTGGCAAAGACAAAAGAAAGCACTCATTACCTGAGAATGAGAAAACAACAGTAAGAAAGCTTAGCTATGTCAGTGGGTTTGGTTTTTTTTTTTTTTTTAGTTATTCTGTGATTTTAGATTAGCAATTGCAATGATAGCCTCCTAATGATAGTTTGTGTGGTTTACAGAGCCCATAAAAATCTCTGAACTGGATAAGTATAGCTCTGGGAACATATACGAGGTGATTCACTCCTGGGTCTCCAACAGCCCCTTTTAAATACCTCATATATATTGATCAAAGCAACGGGACAATGAAGACATAGGCAAAGAGGTTGGATCTCATTTGGGAGACTATAGTGTAATTAAATTCAAGAGAAAAGAAGGAGGAAGGTAGGATGAATGTTGCTTCCTCAGATATTTTCTGGTCACAGTCTGGATTTTAAACAGTATGAAGTGTTCTCTCATCAAAGACCCTGAATTTTTCCTGAACTTCTCTTGTTTGTGTTGGGGAAACTAGGAGTGCGGGAACCTTTCCCAGGACTCCCATCCCCACCAGGCTCGATAAGGGATGGGGGTAGAACTGGTAGGAGCCTATAGTTCCAGAGAGAGAGAGACAACTGCTCCAAAGTTAAAACTATTTATTGAAAATTTAAAAACATAATGCAAAAGTATTCAAGCAAATAGCAATTTAGCAGTTATCGTACAGGGGGAAAAAACATTACCTATTAGAAAATTAGTGCACTTGTGTACCACTTCGATGGGAAGGTAACAGCATTCTGTGCGCCTTGGTGTTTAGTCATGCCAGCCACATGACCACGGAAACGTCTTCGGACAGCGCTGGCTCTTTGGCTTTGAAACGGAGATGAGCACTGCAACCCTAGAGTCGGATTCGACTGACTTTTGAGCAAGGGAACCTTTACCTTTACTTTAAATATGTTTATCAGATATTCCAGCTCTCCCCCAAGGCCTCAAAGGGGCTGTCGGCCAAGGAGAGCCCTGAACAGCAGCCATCACCAATATTATAAACCTTTAGGATCCAAAGGGCCTGTCAGTCAAAAATGGGATGAGCTCTGACCAAAATCAGACCAGTCCATTTCCTGGCGAGATGAATGTTTACTTTCTGACTTGGGATTCCTGACCAGAGTTTCTGTTTCTCAGGAGTCAGGATAACACTGATAACTGTGCATTGAGACCGTGGCACACACTCAGCCCTGGAATGTATAAACACCCACTAAGGCAAAAGTTGTGTACCGGGCAATTTGTATCACAAAGGCTAAAGCACTAGCTGAGCCCTGAAGCATCTTGGGAAATGAAAGGGACTGAGGCTCAGTCAAGGCCCCAATTCTGCAACAGTTTGTTTAGAAAAAAATGTTTGTGCCGCCTCTTCGGAGACCTGCTCAGGATGGCTCCCAACCACAGCAATTCAATCATACCCAACCGCCATTAAAAACAGGGCAGAGCATAGAATCTATGAAAACCCTTCTCCTTCACCTGCCTTTTCTGGTGGTGGATAGTACTGTCAAGTTGCAGCTGACTTATGGCAAACTCTTGGGGTTTTCAAGGCAAGGGACAAACACAGGTGGTTTGCCCTTGCCTGCCTCTGCATTAGCAACCCCATGTTTCCATTGTGGTCTCCCATCTAAGTACTAACCAGGGCTAATCCTGCTTAGCGTCTGAGATCTGATGAGATCAGGCTAGCCTGCTCCAGCATAAACGAAGGATAGTCTTGTTTCCATGCCCTGCTGATTGTTCTATCGGAAGGGGATAGAACATAAAAAATTAGTCTCACTTAGGCAAATCTTGGGGGTGGGCCAGTGTCACTGTGCATGATGTCCCCAATGTGATGATGTCACTTCCGTGTGACATCATCAAGTTGGGGATGTTGCACCGGGTCATGGTTGTTGGGGGCAGGGCTTCCCCCAGCAGGCCATCTGGCCAGCAATGGGCAAGAGCCTGCAAAATTGGGGGATCCCCGGCTCCCACCTGGGGGGCTACCAACCCTACTTCCAGGGAAACCCAGAAGTGATATCACACTTGTCTAGGAATTGGGCAAAACACTATAGTAACCTTCCCTGGTCTCCCCCACCCCCATCTCCTGCTGTTTCACATGTAACAATGTATATGCGCATATTCAAGTTGTACATTCATACATTGCTTGTGAGAAAGCCTGATTTTGTATCGGGAGATCACTATCCACCCAAAAACCCGCAGCCCAGATCAAAGGCACTGGCATAATCACATTGAGTGATAAGCTCATAGGGTTGTAAGAATGACTCACTGACGTATACAATCTATCCATGGCTAACAAGTTCAAACTAGATGAAAAAGGTTTATGAAGTCTGTATAACAGTACATATAAAATATCTCTACCAAAAATATACAAATACCAGTTTGTGAAATATGGTTCTCCCCTTGTCACTACATTTTGTGATAGTTCTTGAACACATGAAGCTGTCTTTCGCTGAGTCAGACTATTGGTCTACGAAGGTCAGTTTTCTGACCAGCGGTGGCTCTCTAGGGTCTCAGGGAGTGGTCTACACGTTATCATTTGTCTGGAGACACTGAGGATTGAACCTGGGACCTTCTGCATGCCTGACAGATGCTGAGCCGCAGCCCCTCCAGCAATTGCATTAAAATGAACAGATTTGGCTGTCCGACTCCTAAGCTTTCTTGTATTGTTCTTGTGTTCTTCAGTTCACATTGGAAGCCAGCCAGTTTAAATTTTCTTTGCCTCCGGGCAATTTTTTCAAGCAGAAACCTTTTGCACAAAGGGCAGGAAGTTGTTGAATGGGGGGCTGGTCAGATCAATGCCCATAGACAAGAAGACAGAAAACTGTCCTTGACTGACAACAAGCTCTTCTCATAAATAACAGTAGAACCAACTATTTTTAAAAGAACCCACAAAGATATATAGTCCTGGATATATTTTTTTTACAGTTATGATTACAGTTCTTCTTTAGTTATGATTTGGTCTCTGCAACAGGAAAGACAGAGTGGGTTTGGAATGTCAATATTATTCTACCTGTTCTCACAGTTTGACAGACAAACTGGTCTATATAACAATTCCTGTACTGATTTAATGCATAGGTGTACCACATCTTCTGTTCAGAGAAGCTCTGGAAAGTTCTGGCAGATAACAAGAGGTGGATTTGGTTTCCATGGCCTAGTTGTAGGTCTTCCAGGGGCACCTGGTTGGCCACTGAGCAAAGCGGGATGTTGGACTGGATGGACCATTACTCTGAGCCCCCACTGCTGGCCTTTGCGTTATGGACCAAATCCAGCTACTCTCTAATAGTTTCCAGCCAACATTGCCTGGAGGCAAAGAAAATTTAAACTGGCTGGCTTCCAGTGTGAACTGAAGAACACAGAAGTGAAACTAAATTCAAATCCTACATTGTGGAATACAGACAGGTTCACCATTGCCAGCATCAAGATGTTATAACTCTCTATACAAACCATCAAAGATGTTCTATAGATAATACGGGGCCCCGGTCACATGGGCCAGATAAAGCAGGAGGAGACGTGGCTATTAGAGCTGTCGCAATTTGCGCCGCTGCAACGTGATCAGACGTGACGGTGGCAAACCACATTGTTTTCGTTGGCGCGTGGTTCTGGCAGTGCTGCAATGGGGCAAAAGGAGTGAGCTGGGGCAGTCAGATGAAGACAGTCCATCTGCAGCCCGTTGCAAACAATTTGCTACTGGACTTTACGAGGTACTTTTTTACTCCGCAGCTTCGGCCAGGCAGTACGGGTTGGGGGCGGGGGCACAACGCTTGCCAGATGTGCCCATGTGATTGCGCCCGTTAAATCCGCCCGGCATTCATCCATCTCGGGTGACTAATTGTGCATGTGATCAGAGCCTGGGTTTCCTTTCTTATTTCATTACTTATGCAGGAGATTGAATAAAGTTTCACCGGCAGCTATGAATGTCTTAATTTCACTCAGCAACTTTTATGATTTACATAATGGATGTTTTTAAATAACAATGTGCAACTGTGGTTGTTCTCAGATGTATAACGATAAGGATGATGAACCTGCCCAGAGTTGTGTGAAGGAGTTGTATTGATTCCTTATGAGACTTAAATAAGTCTAACTGCCTGCAGGCTTGTAGCAAGCGTTTCAGTATAAACCTGTGTCTGTCTGTGTGTAGTGATTTTCTATTCTCATCTATAAAGTAATGTACAATGTAGGCCCACAGAAATCCTCTGTTGCATTCATGAGCAACTTCCTTAGTGTCAGAAGAGAAATGAAAAGCTCTTTCTCCTTGTTTGCAAATTTTGGAGCTTCTGAGTCACTGCCAATTTTTTTTTTGTTAGTTTGGATAGCCCAGGTTTGCCCAATCTCATCAGATCCCAGAAACTAAGCAAGGTCCGTGCTGGCTAGTATGGGAGACCTCCAAGGCATGCTGTGGTCATGATGCAGAGGCAGACAATGGCAAATAGGGTTGCCATATGTTAGGGTTGCCAGATCCCTTGTCCAGCCTTTGGGGCTCCAATTTGCCACCAGCCACCAGTCAGCTGGCCAGCAGGAGAAGCTCCACCCCCAAAGAGGCCCATCACGCATCAATGTGGTTAGTACAATGACATCACACGAAAGTGATGTCATCACGCCGGGGACGTTGTGCTTCAACACTCTAGCATTTTGGCCAAGAACTCTATAGTAACCATAGAGTTTTGGCCAAAATGCTAGAGCATCAACATGTGATGACGCCAGTGTGATGATGTCACTTCCCTGTGATGTAATCGTGCTGACAACATCGCGTGTAGTGACATCACCTTGCCTCCCACACTCCTGGATGGCTCCTCCCACCCCCCACTGCCAGGACAATCAGACCTGGCAACCCTACCGTATGTCAGCTGTGACCTGACAGCAAAACAAACAAAAGTTCCAGTTAAAGAGTCAGGTACATATTAATTCAATTGTTCATACCTGGCAGTCACAAGCTGGGTTTCAGATACAGGGAACTGAGGGATATGTGAGATCTTTGTTAAAAAGCAAGGGACTTTTTCTGCCTGAACTGGGGGTCCTGTGGACTCCACATGCTCCCCAGTACATAGATTTTCTGAAAATGTAATGTTCATATGAATGTACCTGACCTGCAAGGTCATTCCAGTTCACAACACATCTACATTTCTATGTAGTGAAAATGCTTCTTGCCACAACAGTCCTGGTTACCACAGCGATCCCTTAGCCATCTCATCTCTATCCACATGGAGCTGCCTTCTACTGAGCTGTGCTGTCTAGGTCAGTCTTGTCTACTCTGCCTGGCTGCAGCTTCCGAGAGTCTCAGGTGGCGGTCTCTCATTTGACCTACTCCATGAGCCTTCTCACCAGAGGCGCTGGAGATTCAACCAGAGACCTTCTGCATGCAAAGCTCTGCTACTGAGTAGGGGTGTGCAAAAAAAAAAATTCAGCCCAATTTGGATTGGCCGCCCGAATTACCCTGGAATGCTACTTTTGTCAGATTTGGACCAAATGGCTATCAGCCCTTGGAAGGAAGGAAAGGCGCTTTAAAGTGCCTCCCCTCCCCGCCTCTCCAGCAGCCAGCTTGCTCAGGCTTCCTGCAGCCACGGGAAGCCCGAGCAAGCCAAGGGAAGGGAAGGCACTTTAAACCACCTCCGCTCTCTCCAGGAGCCAGATTGCTCAGGCTCCCCACAGCTGCAGGAAGCCCAAGCAATCGAAGGGAACTGCCTTCCCTCCCCCTCCCAAGCCTTTCCTGGCCACCCATCAAGGCAGGCGGCCAGGAGAGGCCTGGGAGGGGTGTGGGGAGGCATTTAAATGCCTCCCTGTGCATTCCCTCAGTCGCGATCCGGGGAAGGCTTCCAAAGCCCCTCCCGCCCTTCCCTCTCCAACAGCAGATCCCAGAAAAGTCCAGGAGGGTGCAGGGAGGCATTTAAATGCCTCTCCATGCTTCCCCTGCTGCCGGGGCCCGCTCCTTGGCCATGCCACCGAATTTTGGCGATGGCTTTCAGAGGCAGGCCAAATCAGATCAGAGAATCTGATTCAGCCCATGGCTGCCCAAAAGGGGGCCGAATGGGTCACTTTTGGGGATGCATTCGGTTCACATGAACCGAATGCACATCCCTACTACTGAATCATGAGCAATAACATTGCAGAAACTGCTAGGCTCTAGACTGGGGTAATAACCTGTGGAATTTAGAATACGGGGGGGGGGTTGATTTAATCTTTTTCATCTGTCCTTCTTTGCATCAAAGACTTGTTCTTAAAACAGGGCTTTAGTTCTCTTGTGTTTAATAGTGGCAGCCTTCAATGATTTCTCAACTTTATTACCCAAAAGTAAACTGACGTCTTGCAGTGAACATAATGAATTTGCACTCTATTCAAACAAATCCAATTTAACGTAACATTTTAAGAATAGCTTTATTTAGAATATTTATAATGCACATGCTGAACTTACTTATTTGGTTCCACAAAGGCGGAGGGGGGGAGGGAGAATCACTCTTCTAGCAGCTCACTGCTGTATTTCAGGTGAGAAATGGGCTTTAGCTGTGAATTCCTTTCTAGCACTTTGCATCCCATTACTATGCAGACACAATTGTTATTGAACTGTTGAGAAAGCAATCCAAAGAAGGTCTATTCAGAATCCTGGTGGCAGTGGTAGGGGAAAGTGCCATCATATCACAACTGACTTATGGGCCGAGGACAGACTGGCAATTTGCCGCGGGATGGGACCCGGGCTGACAACGACTCAATATCGGATTAAATGGAATGTTCACACAGGCACATCTGCCTGGCGTCCCCCACCCGTAGCCTACCGGTGCTCTCGCGCTTCACTGCCGGATTAAAAAAACACCTGATAAAAGCCGACGCAAATCGTGAAAGCCTGCGTTTGTCGCGCGTTTCTCCGCTTCCGGGGAGTCTGAACGCGCAGCCGAAAAGCCGGGAGCAACCCGCGTTGGGCATGAGGCAGCAGCGGTGTGATTGGCTGCGCTCCGCTCCACTGCCCAATGCGGTGCCGGCGTTGCAGGGCAAAAAAAAAATCGGCAAAATGCGCTTATGCGCACATACGCCCACAGCCGAAATAATGGGGAAACAGCGAATATAGCGCGCCTCCGCCGCGGCAGTCTGAACGCTCCCGCGCGCCTCCGTCCCATATCTTCCGGCAGAGGCCCCCGCTGTGTGGATGGGAAAACCCGGTATCGTTTACTCCGGGGTTTTTTTGGCGCGACTCGATACCGGGGCAAATTGCCAGTCTGTCCTGGGCCATGGTGACCCCCGTAGAGTTTTCACAGCAAAAGCCAAACAGAGGTGGCTTGCCATTGCCTGCCTCTGCATGGCAACCCTAGATTTCCTTCCTTACCCGGTCTGCCATCTAAGTACAAACCAGGGCCAACCCTGCTTAGCTTCTGAGATCTGATGAGATCAGGCTAGTCTGGGCCATCCAGGTGAGGATACTCAATATTCTGCTCATATCTATTCAGTGGGGCTATCTGGAAGGAAAGTATTCTTATGATTGCACTGTGAATTTCAGCCCCTACCACTGCTGCATTCAAGCAATGTGCTTGGCAGGTGGAGCAGGTAGCAGTCAGAGACATGCCTTTTCAGTGGTGGCACCTCAGCTGTGGAATGCCCTCCACCTCAAGGCTCATCCAACACCTTTTAGGAGGCAGGCCAAAACGTTTCTCAGGGCCCAGATTTTTAATTAAGGGAGCCATCTTTTTCTAGTTGTTTATGGTCTGCTTTGAGCCTGAGGATTGTTTTACTAATATTGTTTTAGACTGCTCTTTTGTATACTGCTTTAGTGCCTCAGCTTGTTTTTACTGGCTGTACTTTTTTAAAATTTGCTTGTTGCCGTTGTTTTATTGTTTTAGCTGTGAGCTGCCTTGAGCGGGTTCTGCAGAAGCAATGTACGCATTTTCTCAATAAAATAAGTAAATACGTACATATCACCCTTCCATCCTGGAAGCAGTCCAAAGGCAATTTAGTATAAACTTAAAACATATAAAATACGCTGTATTAATAAAATGGGAAATGAGAGCCTGCCAGAATAGGAGCTATCCATTTTCTTGAGAAGCTGAGGAAAAATGAACAGAAGCGCATGAATAGCATACATCATTTTTAGCAGCCACTTCGCAGCGGGAATGCGAAGAATTTGCCAGGGACTCCAGGCAAAACGTCTCGCTGACCCTCCGTCCACACACTATCAAGACCCAGCCAAAGTATCATATGAGAGCAGGGTTGTCAACAGGCCTGGAGGAAAATATTCTATCCATTTAATAGAGACTTGAAGTGTAGAAATGGACAGCTGAAGCTTTTCATGGCATGGAGGCAAAAAAAAATCACCTGTTAAATTACATTGCATTAGACCAGTTTGGTGCAGTGGTTAGATGTACGGACTCTAATCTGGGAGAACCAGGTTTCATTCCCCAGTTCTCCACATGCAGCTGCTGGTGTGTCTTTGGGTCAGTTATAAGTTCTTTCAGAGCTGTTCTCTCAAAAGCAATTCTCTCAGACCTCTCTCAGACCCACCTACCTCACAGGGGGTCTGTTGTGGGGAGGAGAAGGGGAAGGAGATTGTAAGCCACTCTGAGACTCCTTCAGTTAGTGAAGGGTAGGGTATAAATCCAATCTCTCTCTCTTCTTAAGCCTCTATTAAAGGGACAGGACTTTTTTATATATGAGAGGAAATTATGGCACTGTTAGTATCAACAGACTAAATAAGTGGTTCTCTCTATCTTCACTGTAGAGTATTTTCATTCCATTCTTCACATAGATGTGCCTCACATCCATGAAGGACTCAGAGCTGTGTACATAGTGCTCTGTTTTGTGATGTGTTAGAGTGGCTGGCCCAGGTTACACATGCCCACATCTGCCTGGTGCTGCGCAAACTGCACTGGCTGCCTATTGAGTACCGGATCTGTTTCAAGGTGTTGGTGCTTACCTTTAAAGCCCTATACGGCCAGGGGCCCGCATATCTGCAAGACCGCCTCTCCCTCTATGAGCCCCAAGGGCCTTTACGATCTGCCAATCAACATCTTCTCGTGGTCCCTGGCTCCAGGGACATCCACCTCACCTTAACTAGGGCCAGGGGCTTTTCAGCCCTGGCCCCTACCTGGTGGAATGAGTTCCCATATGAAATCAGGGCCCTATGGGACCTTTTACAGTTCCACAGGGCCTGCAAGACAGAGCTCTTCCGCCAGGCTTTTCACTAGGGTAACAGACATCCTTCCCTCTTAACTGGGCCTCCCCTCAATAGGTCAGAACTGCATACCAGAGTTAGCATCTGTGAGGTTTTAATGTCAATGACAATGGCACCAGATGAAGGCCATTGCAGTATTTTACTAGTGTTTTAATTGTATTAATTGTATATATGGCATTTTTATCAAATTTGATGTAACTCGCCCTGCGCCTGCCATGCGGGGAGGACGGGATATAAGTTGAATAAAATAAATAAATAACATTTAAAAAATTATACCATTAGTCCCCTCTCTTTTGAAAGTCCTGGCTCATAGTTTTTAATTGCATGCCTCCTTAAAGATGACCTATCTTGGCCAGCTGGCAAATGCCAGAAAGAATTGGGATGTTCTTTGGGAAGGACATTCCAAAAGTATGCATGTCGGTGCTTCCTTACTTGTTTTGAGGTACAGAGAAACTATTTACATAATACAAAAGATCAGATGAATTCTTAGACTTAGGGGACTGGACTAGCAAACTCAATCCTGGTTCTTCTGTCATATGGGATAGATCCGGATTAAATTGGTGATTTCCACTGATTCTCCCTTCCTGATCCCCTTCATGTCATTCCTCAGGGTCCCCAGCTATCTAGGGGCAGCATTTCATGGACATCAGTGGCGGAGAGGCCAGGAAATTCCATTTTGCTACTGGAAAACTTAGACTGGTTCCTACCCAGTGTTCAATTTCTGTAGAGATGTTGCACAATGAAGTCCAGTGTGTTTGTGTGGAGGAGGGGTTAGGTGTTTGTGCATCACTTTTTCCATAGTTCAAGTTGCTATTGTTGCAATTTCTTTCTAGTTTGCCGTTTGTGCCTTTGCAAACATATCAGTAAGATTTTAATTACAAGTGACAGTCTGTTGTCTTAATGGCTAGATTTATAGAAACAACACTTTCATGCCAGGATTGCATTCTGAGAAATGAAGGGGGGAGGGGGACTTCAGTGTAGGCAATTGTTCTATTTATTTTTATCCCTTTTATTGCTCAGATAATGGCAACCACACAAGCTTTTAAATCAGTTGTTACAAACATATTTGTCCTGCCAGTTTTGAGGCAAACCAGAAAGCATCCTAATAGGTTCAGTTTACTGGTAAAGCAAGGCCAGATTCTTGTGACTAGAGATGAGCTGATTTGGCCATGTTCTTTTCCTTGGTGTTGTTGGCTTCTGTCTTTACATAATTTGTACACAACTGGCACAAAAAAAATGGGTTAAACTGAACAGGAAAAAATCATAGTGAGGAATGAGAAACTGGCGTGAAAATCAAGCCTCACATTTCTCAAATGGAAGAAATTATGTTGAAATGGAGATATTCAGATCAGCCCAGACCGTATTCTAAATTTGGCCTCTTCTCTACTTGTGACTCCTGGGGCTGTGGTAAATTGTTCAGTTTCCTGATCTGTGTATCAACCTATGTGGAACTGAGCGAGACAGAAAAGTAGAAGGGGGAGTGACTCCGAGACAGAGGGAAATATGAAGAGGTAGGGAACAGCTATAAGAAGTAACTCAGCAGAGAAGCAGAGACAGAGTGAGGAGAGTGAGTTCAAGAGAGGCAGAGAGTTCAGGAGTCTCAAGCAGATTTGTTAATAGAGTTTTCTATATTGCTCCTGCATAACTCTGAATTCATTACTCCCCCACTTGAAACAATCTGATTTTCCTGAAAGGGCCACCTGAAACTTCCAGCGCAGCCCCAGACTGTAACATTACAACTGACAGATCTGTAGCCTGAACTCAACAAACCCTTTCAGTGGGCCTCATCACTAATTCAGAACAGATATAAATCTTCTCTTCCATGAAGATTAACCTTCTGACTTTCTAGCAACTATAGACTCTCAGGTATGCTTCAGGTCTAACAGCCAGCCACGGTTTGTTTGTATTGGAATGAGCTTCAGGGATTTGAAGGCTCAGTTCATATATTCTCTCCCCACCCCCCTTACCTTTCTCTTCCCCCACACTCTTTGCCTCAACTTGCAGCTCAAAAATAAAAGAATTCCAAGTTTTCAACAAATCAGTGATCAAACCACAAACTATGGTGTGCTTTTCCCTTTGAATTCCTTCTGCGCCAGGTTTGGTTCTGAGGGAAGAGGACAAATAATAGTTTGTCATTTGGATGTAACATGGTTTTCTGCAGAACTGGAAGACTTCTTGAGCCTCATGCAAGAACATAAAAACATAATTAGAACTTGCTGGTCCAGACAGCTGGTCCATTAGTCCAGTAAACTGTTTCAAACAGTGGCAAACCAGTTGCTCTGGCGAGCCAAACAAACATGGCATAGAGGTTGAGGTTTGCTGCCTCTGTAGATGGGATATTCCCTTCAGTCACCATGGCGAGTAGCCATCAATGGACCACTCCTCCACTAATCTACTGTTAAAGCTATCTATGCTCGCAGCCATCACTACCTCCAAGGATAGCAGTAGAAGACTGGGAGTGCAGGAGCAGAAGGATTCCACGAGATAATTCTCAAAATGACAAATCAGGTATGAAACGTACCTGAATTTTAAGAACTAATGCTAGACTAATGTGCTCATAATCCTCTTGCAGTAAGCACAGTACCACATGAAACACATGGTTCAAGTAAATTTACGCAATCCCAATTCCGTCCCAGCAGAAAGCCTGAAATAGCCGGGTTGGAATTACCCAAACTATAGTGGGATCTATCATGGGCAGCCTCCTTGCCACATAGAGCTTTGTCAACATTGTACTGTTTTGAGCAGCCACTAGGGTTGCTAGACCACCGGTCCGGGTAGTGGTTCCCTCAAATTTGGGGGCTTCTGCCTGCCACCGGCCAGCTGGCCAGCAGGGGAAGCCCCATCCTCAAATATCCAGCAACATCCCTGATGCAATGACATCACGCAGAAGTGACCATCATGTTGGGGACATTGCCACGTGATGCTCTGGGTGAGGGCAAAAGAGGGCAAAACTCTATGACAAAACCATAGAGTTTTGCCCTTAAACCAGAACGTCACCATGTGACATCCCTGATGTGATGCCGTCACTTCCATGTGACATCAGCACATTTGGGGACATCATGCATGGTGATGATGCCCCCCCCCAACTCCTGTGGCAGGAGGTAAAGACGTAGCAACTCTAGCAGCCATCCAGGGGGAAGGATGGACATATGCGCTGGGTCTAAGAGAAGTTTGTTAACAGAATAAAGTGCCTAGGATTATCCTCCTTGGGCTTTCCCAAGGAACCGTCAAGACTACTTAATGTTGTACCTGATGTAGAAGTGAAATCCCAGATAACAAACTGTTGGGTATTTAGTGTGACCATGCAAAAGAAAAACACAGGACATGTGTGTATTAGCTTTGAAAGTACAGTTTATTAATTATTTAGGGGGAAAGAGAATTGGGAGTTCAAAACAAGAAAGATCCTGTCTAGCTCTATAACCTACATCTTGTTTCTGTAATGGCTAAACCTCATGTCTGTGCCCCAGGCAAGAGTTAGAACAAAGGCAGTAAAGTTACCTAAGCCTTCACCCCTGGGACATCCTCAAGTCTATGATTAGCCAATAGACAATCCCAATATTAGCTTACTTTGAATATTGTCACCTACACTTCAATGGGAGAAGCACGCATTATTGGCCCTAAACAAACTAACTAGGAAATTAGCATGCACAAATAAAAGTCTTAACTCTTTCATGATACCCAGGAAAAGAACTGCTATATATCCCAACACAAACACAAATGTGCAACCTGCTATTTTCTATACACCAGTAACCACCCTTAATTTCTCCCTGTCCAAAGACACACCATCCATCACAACACACTAGCCTGGAGTGAATATTGATTAATGATCGCACATGCAAACTTAGGCTCATTATTCAAACTATTAATATTCAATAGCACTCCTCAGACATGAATGCTCTGCAGACCAAAACAAAACCTTCCTTGAACATTATTTATATCCAGTTTATCCATTTCTGTTGCCACCGTAGAATTGGGAATTCTGTCCAAGTGTGTAAGAGATTCCTAATCCCCCAGTCTTTCTCTTGATGATTATGGGCCATTTTGATATGCTCTGAGAAATGTGCTGAAATACAAATTGTTAGTAGGCTTGGGTACACATTGGAATTGATGTAAGTTTGCTAAAATTCTGTGTGTATATTTCAGTGCGCACAGATACTTGCAATGTGAAGCTTTGCCATAACATAGCAAGATGCTCTGAAATCCTGAAAATAAATGGGAATTAGAGAGAATCTAGGGAATTCATGCACAGTGGCTACATGCAGATCACATATTCCTTTACAACATAATTCCTGGCTTGGGTGACTCAGTCCTTAGCGTCTTACAAAACAGAAATGGTGCCACTGCAGTGAGCATTAGTCATGCACACCCATGCACAGGGGTTCACATAATCACAGCTGAAATGTTCTCACTAATGAAAGGAATTTCTCGCAAGTCTCCTTGAGCTTTCTCATCATCATCCTATGCATATTTATTCGTACATTGGTCCTACTTTATTCATTGGGGCTTACTTCCAGATAAATGTGTGTAGGATAGCAACCTTAATCTTATGAGCTACCATTCATGGTCAGTGTGACCTGGTATCTCATTTCTGACCACAGCCTGTGCCAGTAGCTACACAGGAAATGTTCCTAAGTATAAACCATTCCAGAGTGCTCCAGTCACAGCTACTTGACCTTAGCATATAGTAATTTAAGCTTCTGTGAGATTCTAAAGATGGCTATACATTTTCTCAGCCCTTTGGCTTGCGGGCATCATTCTCTTTATTTTGTTCTGCTCTAAACTTAGTTATATAGTCAGCCAACGCCACATTATGGGACAGAGAATTCATACATATGAATGTGTGGAGTGGCTCTGTAGTGAGATTAGGGTCGCCAACTTCCAGGTGGCACCTGGAGATCTCCTGCTATTACAATTGATCTCCAGACAAACAAGATCAGTCCCCCTGGAGAAAATGGTGGCTTTGGAGAGTGGCAGCATACCATGATGAGGTTCCCCCCTCCCCAAACCACACCCTCCCCAGGTTCTACCACCAAAATCTCCAGGTATTTCCTGACCCAGAGCTGGCAATCCTAAGTGAGATGTGAAGTGGGGAGCGGGTGGGATAGAACATGACTTGACAGTTATGATGAGAGATGATGTGATGATAGAAAGCAGCCTGGGCATCTTCATGGCTAGGAAGAAGAGGGAAAGATGCTCTCTGCTAGAGCAGGGCAGCCTTTCCAGGTGTGAGAGATAACACGCCAGCCCTTTGAGGTGCTAGAACATCTTGATTGGAGGATGCAGGCTTGGCAGGCTGGAGCCCCAAAGTATAGCACCCAGACTGGTTGAAGACCCCAGAGCATACATGTGGGGGTGGAGGCTGAAAAGGGGAGCTGTTCCTTTGTTGGAGGCTTCTGCCTTGCTTCCTTCTGGTTTTCTTGCTCGGTTCCCTCTTGGTTGGGAACTCCGAGGAGTGCGTGTTTGCAGGGGGAAGGGACATGAAAGGGAGAAGCAGATGCACCAGGGTGGGCAGATCAGATGCAATATCGATTGCAGGTACTTTTCTGTCTTTCTGCTTATTTTCTTTAGTGTCCCTAGATCCTGACCTTTGCAATACCTTGAGTTTATGCCTTGTAAAAATAAAGTCTTGTGTAACTTGAGAGAGTCTGTACAAGTCCTTACCCAGCTGCATGACTGGTTGTCATGCTACTGAGCAATCTACTTGTGAGGCTGCCTACGGGCAACCGGGGGGAGGGGGGCAAGATTTTACCCAAAGTGGTGACAGCAATCAGAAAGGGGGGGCAGCAAAACAGTGGCTAGCTCTGCCCACAATGTGACAGAGACCACAACAGGTTATTTTTGGTGTTTTTAAATTGTTGTATTATATGTAAAGTATGTGTCACCATGGCTGCGGTCACACAAGCAGTTTGCACCAATACAGTTGAGTTACCTTTGCGGATTTAAAGAGCATGATCACAAGACAACATCTGCCGTCCATGCCCCAGTCGTCAGCACTCCACTTTGCCTCGCTTTGGAAATGGAGGAATCAGGCACCGGGGAAAGTCCAGTATTAATGGATGTCAGCACTTCCACTCCACATTTCCGGCTATCTGAACTCCCCTCTTGTGAAGTCACTCTGTTTTGGAAGTCTGAACCTTCCCTTCCATTTCTGCTTCCCTTTTTTAAAAAAATCAGGTAGCAATATTCTCATAAGCGCATAAGCACCCCACTTCAGCCAAGTAGTCATTCTGGATAAAGACTCCTTGGGGGAGTTGTTTTTGAGCGACAAATCCCCCCCCCAAAAAAAAAACCCTGTCCCCCTTTTCTGTGTAAGAGTCTGAGAGCATCTCATCATGGTAACAAGGGTAAATGCACTGAAGTTAATAGGACTACTCACGTAAATCTGAACTTTAACCCCCCCCCATGTATTCCATGGAAGAGAGGCGAAGGGAAGGAGGCTAAGAGCGGCCGGAGTTCTTGGCAGAGAGATTGTGGAGCTGTCAAAAAGGAGCTGGAGCACTGGCTACATGCTTATGTGCATAGGTGAAAGACAAAAGAACTCAATCTGAATGATGGACCATGGGGTGAGTGTGTAGTGAAGCGAGTTTAGTGTGGGATGTCTGATCAAAACTTCCCACAGCTATTTAAATTGGCCCAAATACAGACACATCCAGATCACACCAAGCCTCCAATGTGACCATAGCCTATAATCCATTTGCCCTTAAGCCATGTGTCCATGTATTTACAATAGACATACTGTGTTTCAAACTTTAACAACTGACACAGGCATCATAGGTGCATTTCTGTGCCAAAGCAGAGACCTTGAGGGATGTGCAAAAAATCTAAACATGCCTTCACTGCATAGCTATTTCAACTGCTGTATACTAGAGGAAAGTTCTTACCAAGCTACTAATCCAAGAAAGGATAGATGGTTCCAAAGGTAGCAGCTGCTAGACTGCTAGCAAGCATGAGCTATAGAAATGGATTACACAAGACTTAAGAGAGCTTTGTTGGCTTTCAGGGTACCGCTGACTACTACCATCCAAAGTAGTGGGCATTACTTATAAAGTCCTGCATGATCTGGAGTCAGCATACTTTTATCCATCTGAACCTGCCCATCGGTTGAGATCATCAGTAGATGCCCTGCTCTGTGATTCCCCATGGTCTGAAGTGGAGTGGTTGAGCACAAAGGACAAAGCCTTCTCAGTAGGAGCCCCAAGGTTGTGTAACTTCCTCCCCACACTTGGCTCCAACTTTATGATATTTTAGGCTCCAGGGGAAAGGGATTTTTTTCTTTTAATCCATGAAAATTTGTTATCCTGCCATCCTTCCTGCTAGGAGCTGAATTGTTAAATTAATGATTCCTTTTTGAGCTCTTTATTTGAATATTTTACCTGGATGTTTTCTTTGATTTTTTGCTGCTGCTGACTGGGATATTTTGAGAGCTTTTAAACACAACTCTGTGTGTGTGTGTGTGTGTGTGTGTGTGTGTGTGTGTGTGTGTGTGAGAGAGAGAGAGAGAGAGAGAGAGAGAGAGAGAGAGAGAGAATCTGCTCATGATTTAATTGTTTTGTTGGTGTGGGGTTTTTTTGTTGTTGCTGCTGTTTATATTTTTACCGCGTCTTATTTTGAAAGCTCCCTCATAGCAACTTGGATGGAAGGGCAGAATAGAAATGTGTTAAATAAGCACTGTAGAAAGGAAATACTATCGGCACAATACCTGTCTACCGCAAGATCTGTTTGCCTGTGGCAGAAATGCTATGTCTCTCCTCTCTCTGGACTTTCTGCCCCTTCCTCTGGCCTCCTTGACCTCTGTAACAGGACCGCCCTGTGCTATGGAAATGAATGGCACAAATAGCATTTGTGCATTTGTTTCATTCCACAATTGTTTTTTTGTTTTTTTCCTTATTCAAATGAGTGGAATCAATGGGGCTTTTGTGTTTCCTTTTTAAAATTGATTTGGAAATTCATGCACACCATGTCCCTCTGCAGTGAGACTATGAACTCTAGATAAATATGGAATTCAGGAAAGTTAGTTGGGGGGATCTATTTGAGTAGTATAGGTCTTTCTTGACACTTACGGCACAATGAGAGAAGTAAAAGGAATGAATTCCCAGATCCAAAAAGGTCATGTTCAAAGAAGTACAAAAAATAGTGTTGTGTGTGTGTTGTGAATAGGGGTGCCAAGCCCCTGGCTGAGGTGGGGGATCGCCCACCCTGAGATCCCATTGCCCTCCACCATTTGGAGCAGCAGAAGGGAAAACATTTTTAAAAATCACTGGCATTACAAGCATTCTGGGAAGACCTAGAAGAGATTGAGGTCACTCTAGGAATCACCAGAAACTCTATATTTTTACCATAGGTTGTGGCCTCTACTGTGCTCTGTGTGGATGTAAATAGACAGATACTGCAAGCATACTGTATGTCTCCAGAGTTATCTCCTCTAAAGGAAATGAACCCCCCTAGCTCCGGCCAGGGCAGCTGCTATTTGGAGAGAAAGTAGAGAACGTATTACTATATTATGTATACTAAAATATTCTACTGTACTGTAGTCATGAATGTTAAGGGAGACTGGAAACACATTGAAAGAGTAAATTGAACCTATGCATGACAGTTCAGAAGTAAGTCCCACTGAATTCAATGGGGTTTACTACCTAATAAGTATACCTTGAAACAAATGCTTGGTTTCCATCCCAGGAGTAAAATTTTCAAGGCATTTTGGGCTATCATGGGGGAGGGTAAGTAAATTGTGTTCCACGAAAACAGTGTTCTTTCCCCAGAAGTGCTCCATTGGATCCAAGCTAACATCTTTGATTTTCAGCTGGTGAAAGTTAGAAGTTAATGGTTCACCAAAACGCCTCATTGAAATGCTTCAGGTTAAGTGTCACATTGTGTTATGTGAATATTATATGGAGCCAAGTGGGTATAGTATCTCAAAATATCTATTTCCAGAAGACCGAATGTATGCATTAGTGCCATATAATTAGCTAATTAATAACAACTGTGTGCTGTCAAATTGCAACCGACTCATGATGACCCCAAGCAAGAGATGAACAGAGATGGCTTGCCATTGCCTTCCACCCCATAGCGACCCCAGTCTTCATTGATGGTCTTCTGTCCAAGTACTGATCAGGGCCAGCCCTGCTTAACTTTCAAACTCTGATGAGATCGGGCTAGTCAGGGCAATTCAGGCTGCTAATTAGCTGATTAGTGGCTCCCAAAATGGTTTTTAACCTTACAGTTTTAAAACACATCCAAGTGGGAAAATAATAGGTTTGAGTATTTTTTTCTGCTGAGGTTTCACCGTCAAAGTGCTGATAGATCTTGTTCCAGAATCCCTATAGTTTACTGATCAACTTGAATATGAACCTGTTCCAGACCTATATTTGCAGGGGAAAGGGTACATGGAATATATATATTCTGAACTAAAACTTAGAGCTCTTTCAGTCACAGTAACCCCATTATGGACAATAGAACAAAGTTTGAGTCCAGTGCAGGCCCGTAGCAATAGTGGGGCATCTCGGGGCCTGGCCCCCCGAATTACCACCAAGGCCCCTCGATTTCCCATCCAGGCCAGGGCCCCCAACTTCCAATTTTTTATTTTATTTGTGGCACTCCCTTGGGGGGTGCCTCCAATTTTTTTAAGGCCCCTTGAATTAAAAAATCCTGGCCATGGGCCTGGTCCAGTGGCACCTTTGAGACCAACAAAGTTTTATTCAAAGCGTAAGCTTTTGTCTGCAAAACACACTCCTTCAGACAAAACTGGAATAAAATCTCAAAAGCTAGTTACAGGAGAAAAAAGGGTGTGAGTAAGCCATTAGGACATTCTGGACAGAAAGTGTGAGAAAATATAATTGTTTAATGTGTGACAGTTATTTCTGCACATTTTTTGAGGAACCAAATAAAATGGTTACCAATGACAACCCAAATTATTTTTGTATTACATTTTTATCCCTCCCTTCCTTCAAGGAACTCAGGGCAATTTACAGTCTCTCCATCCTTCCAATTTAACTTCACAACAGCCCTGTCAGTTGAGGAAGTGTGAGTGACTGGCCCAAGGTCACCTGATGAGTTTCATCGCAGAACAGGGATTTGAAAAAGAGGCCTCTTGATCTGCTGCTCCATACTGCTGTCATCTTTGAATAGAGCATCATCCATGCGGGGTGCCTTGCAGGGAGAGTAACAGAATGATAAATTCATGTCCCGTACAGAAAGGGACAGGAAAGGGAAAAACAAAGAGAGGAAAGAGTAATAAGAGACAACTGTGGATTCAGTCTAAAATATGGAGCCCACCAGTCCACAGACTCACAAAAGGGGAAATATTTGGTAATGGATTTACAGAATATTAGGCAGAAAGCTCAAAACAATCCCCCATCCATCACCAGTAAATCAGTATAAGAGTGTGTCGCTATTCTAAATCTTTTCCCTGTAAAGTATTGTATATTTCCTGCTCATTTTACCTACATATAACAACACCAGTCTCCCAGAAATATCCTGATTTCTCTTTCAAATGATGAGTATTCCTGTGTCTGCAGTTTGTTTCCATTGTTTGTTTTTTGTGTTGCTCCTTGAGATAAGTATCACTTGCTAGCTAGAAACTGGAAACCACTTACTCTGGGTTAATCCAACTGAGAGCAGCAGGATTACCACAGTGTAAATGCTCTGAGAATCATCGTCATTCTCTGCATGGCAAGAATAAAGCTGTAAATAATGTGACCAGATTGGCGTATTATTGAATGACATACTCACTCTAAATTAGAACAGAAGAAAAGAAGGTTTTTATACCCTGCTTTTCTCTACCTCATGGAATCTCAAAGCGGCTTACAATAGCATTCCCAGCCTCTCTCCACAGCAAGCACTTTGTGAGGTTGGTGGGCCTGAGAGAGTTCTGAGAGAATGGTGACTGGCTTAAGGTCACCCAGCAGGTTTCATGTGGAGGAGTAGGGAATCACATCCACTTCTTCCAAATTAGAGGTGTAGGGGTTACCTATGAATGGGACCAAATCTCTTTGATTTTAAAGACTGGTTTGGTGGAGTTTTATGGAACTATGATGACTTTGGAAGGGGGGATTCTTTTGTTTTTTAGAGTTCTGATGTATGGAACGTAATAAAATATGGAAGCATGATGAAGCATGAAATTTTAACAAAAGGAGTACGTAGTCCTGCACAGATTACATGAGGCCACCATAATACAGATCAGCACATGTGTCACAAGCATTAAAAAGGTAGAAATATTTTGATAGGAAGAAGATATATAACACACATCATTAAATAACTTGAAATGTAATGTTCTAAATATATATTTTGTTATCTGTTAACCTAAAGGTTAAATACTGAGAACGTGACACAAATTCTAAATGACGCCACAAGATCAGGGATAGCTATGTAGCCTGAGCCCACCTTTTCATATAACGAGGTGGGCCAGGCCTGCCTTGAATTCCACTCTATTGACCCTATGAAAGGATTTCTTGCTCAGTATCATTCATAAAACAGAGTTTTTGGCCATCTGTCTATAAGTTTTCATTATTTTTTTTCATTCATGCATGTCTCTAGTATTAAATGTACAGATTTCACATCTGCCCAGTTGTCTTTAATAAGGTCATTTGTCTGAGCAGTGTATTCCAGACTATTCTTCAAGATGATGTAAAATTTCCCGTATCACGCTATAAATGTAGAAGCTTATAAAGGGAGTGATTTACATGCCAAACTGCTACAGTGGATATTTTGCTTGGAGAAGCACAATTTCTACTCTATTTCAACGGCCGAGTTTCTAAGGTACTTGAATCTCTACTTATTCTTTGCTATGGACACTAATTTGGCCTGTCTAAGGGTGTGGTCACACTGCCGTTTTGATCGGGATTCGCTGCTGTTTACTTGCGCATGTCAGTTTCACGTTCACATGCGCCAATCCGCCTCCCGCCACGAAGCCGGCTTACTCGCGCAATGCTTCCGGGTTTTCTTGACCCCTGGAGAAGCTAGTGTTTTCCTGGCACTTCCGCTTTGATTGCGCGATTTCGCCTATGTGGACAGCCCCTCTCTTGCAAGGATTGCGATTAGGGCTGTCTGAACATTCTTGGGTTTTTTTGTGTTTTTTTTAAAGCTTCCGGTTTGAGCGCTTGAGCAAACATGCGCTTAATAAATCCATTTAAAGTTTAATAATGGATTTATTAAGCACATGTTTAGTCAAGCACTCAAACCAGAAGCTTTAAAAAAAAAAAATGCACAACGACGGCCCTGGAGGCGGGAACAAGAGGTGGGGGCTACGGCAGCCTGGATGGGGCCGGCAAGGAGGATGGCGGAGACGGCGGAGCCTATTTTCGTGGGTCAATGGCGGTAGTGGTGGTGGCAGCACCCCCCCCCCAAAGTGTCGGCAGGAGCAGCAGCCGCCCAAGCCTCCCTGTGGCCGGCAGGATCGCCTGGAAGGACGGCGCAGCAGTAGGCAAGCGGGTGCTGGGAAAGAGGGGCTGGCTGCATGTAGACAGCCCAATGCGAATAAAAATGTTCCCAATTTAAATAAACCGGGAACAAAGTGCATGTCAGTTGCAGTGTGACCAGAGCCTAATACTCTGCTTAAGAGCACTAACTTTTGTTTAAGGGGTATCCTCTTCATAGGGATTTCGAACTACTTTTATTTTAACTGTCTGGTGGTTTTGCGAGACAGGTTATGACTGGCAGTAGCTGGGATCATGTCTTGGATGGTCATCTGAGCCTTGGAAGTTAACACTTAGACATCTAATCCCTGGCTTCCGTCTTAAGTGTACATTCACCACCAAATTAGTAGCCAGTAGCAAAATGATCGTCTTGACCTTTGTGTGGAAGTGCTGTTTGTCCTGATTCTGTAGTGCAACTTCAGGTTCTTGGCTTCAAGGATCCCCTGAGGAGAAGAGTTGCAGGAATAAATGTGACAGGATATTCGTTCAGCTAGGATTCTCATTTTCTGTAGAAGATTTATTGATCTGAATTCATTCATCATCCCAGCTGAGGAACAGAAGAAATTAATGAAGTATATAATGGAGAAAACAACTTTTTTAGAAATTTCTTCAGAAAATCATTAGTTGTTTTTCTCCTTTGGTGCTTTCTGAAAAAAATAGGTTAATTTTCTCATCTCAGCCATGAAACAAATGTTTAACAATAGATCTGTATTTTCTGCCATTTGGGTGGCTTTTCCACCTATCTTCCAACTGTATTCAAGAAAGAAATAATATATTTTGTATCAGTTTTTAAAATCTCTATCAACAGTTGGCTCTTTCAAATGCTCCAGCTCTATGAATCACAGGATCTATTAATAATAAATAGTAAATTATTTCTGTGATCACTGATATGACCAAAAAGGAAAATAATCCACATTTCATGGGCTATATTTACAACAGTCAATAATTATTTTATTAATCTGTTCCAGTCTTGGAGTGATTAGGTACCATCTCTGAGGCAGGCTTAGTAAAACTTTCCTGTCAAATCCACATTGAAAAAAACAGCATTTTATGATCTGGTCGTTTTGTTTCCAACACTTACATACGCAAACATCTAAAAACTACCTGTCCAGCCAAGATCAATTGAAAATATATTTTGTTAGCACAGAAATACTGCTAATATAGAATCTTCTCATATATTCTAACTGCAAAAAGGGTCAGTCACAGACTGTTGAAAATGTAATGGAAAATAAGGCAAGATACCTCGAGTAGGTACCTGGAGAAGCGGCACATTTTTTTTCTAAACAAATAAGTAGAATAGGGGAGTCATCCAGGGCCTTACGGGAGAGGCTGTATACTGAAGAAGTGCCAGGTACAGAAGAGGTCTGAAAATCAGAGGAAGAGGAGAAAAATATAGGGCCAGAACACAGAAACATATAGAGACAACTGTAGAAAGCTGTGTTGAGATTCAAAACAACCACTGAAAACTTTGTTTTTAATATATGCATGACTCAAGGTGGGGGGAAAGCCATCCTCCACTGACCCTCACTTCTTCTCCTGTTGTACTGATTCTTCCCCAACTTTCCTGGCACATGCTGTCTTCCCCAAGAACTAGGGATGCCAGCCTCCAGGTAGAGCCTGGGGATCTCCTGGAATTACAGCTACAAAAGAAATTTTTCAGTACTAAGGTGAAAGGGGGGGTAATTTATGTCATCATCTGGATGAGATTCTTGGATTGGCTGAGCAGTTGAGGAGTTCAGGAAAGGAAATTGTTGATCAAGATCTGATTGTGTTACCATTAATAAGCCTGAAAATGTAGTGTCTCAGATTGTATCTAAGAGTAATCTGTCCCTCTCAGAAGTTATAAATTAGCTGGAGGAAACATGCAAACAGACAATTTGAAAACTCTGACAAAGAATTTAAACCAAATGCTGATCGGATGGCTTTGAATGTAAATAACTAAGTTGGGCTCGTTTGTCATCTCTGTGGGAAGCCAGGCCACAATAAGGGGAATAGCATTGCCTTTAAGCAAAGAGATGCCTTTCCCAGAGAAGGAAAAGGGGGACACTCCAAACAGCTGTTATTAAAGAAATGTTTTATATTAATATGAGCCACAAAAAGTCATATTTGGTATCCGGACAGTGCCTGCACGACCCACATGTGTGCTCATAAAGATTTCTTTGAGATGTTAGATGAAGAAAAGAAAGAGACATTAAGTTTTGCAGATGGATGGTCTATAATGGCAGGAGGTAGTGGCTCAGGAACCATAAAATGCAAACTCCCTAGCGGAGAGAACCAGGACATCCTTGTTAAAGACTGCCTTTATGTCTCAGAACTGGCAAATCTTATTTCTGTGAGAGTACTCGTGAAGAAAGGCATGATTACATCTTTTGGAGAAAAATGCTATATCAGACAGAGGGGGGAGTTAATTGCAACTGGCAAAAGTACATCAGGATTTATATGCTCTTGAGACTTGCATGCAGAAAGCAAACGTTACCAAACATGATCACAAGAATTGCTTCTCGCTATGGCACAGACAGTTGGGACACAGAGAAATTATGCAATTTGCCAACTTGAAAGCCCAAATTTAACTAAAAGCATGCAGATGAGCCAATATGCACCACTGTTGTGTTAATTACTCTGCCAACACTTTGGAGTACGGACTCTGTGGCACTGTACCCCAGTGAGGTCCCTGTCCTCCCCAGGCACCATCCCCAAAGCTCCAAGAATTTCCAAACCTGATGCTGGAAACTCCCTGCACCCTGCCTGTGGCCAGGGGGATCTGTCAACCGTACCAAGACCCCCTTTGCACACTATCCTCCACCATTGCACCTGCGACTAACTGACATGGCTATGATTTGCTTCTGTAGTAACAACAATGGGAAAGAGCTGTGAAGCAGGACACAATAGAACTGGTAACAATGTTAATATCTTGGACAGATACAATGTGTGCAGTACATGAATATAATCATTGGGCAATAAAGCACAATACTTCTAAATACGAATCTTCTGATACACAATGAAATATTCCAAAAAATTATCTTTCCAAAATAGTTCTTTCCAATGAAGAATCCAAATATTGAAGACTTTGGCCCCGGTCACACGGGCCAGAAAACACGGGGGGGAGGTGTGGCTGTTCGTCCCAGAGCAAAATAAGGTGCAGTAGCCCGATCACATGGTCCGCCGAGTTGCCACGCTCCAGCTCTGAGCGCCGATCACACCACGATGCTGCAGCATGGTGAAAAAGCGGCACAGCACGAGCACACAAGCTGTGCTGATGTAATGTGTGCATGTACTGTTGGGGGGCGGGCTGCTGTTGGTGTCTTGTGTGTGTGCATGCGCCATTTGGTGTTGGTGAGCATCCCATGGAAACTTACAACATCTGGTTTGCCCCGGGACATGGGCGGGCATCGGATGCCGCGGGATACTGGCGCTCCTGCGATCAGACACCGGCTTTTGCCCCGGGGTTTCCAGAAGCTAGTGCTCCTTTCCTGGTAGTTTTTTATTCCGCAGCTTCAGAGGGAAGCTGCGCGTTGGCCACGGGAGTGCTATGCCTCCCAGATGTGCCTGTGTGATCCCGCCCAGAAACCCCGCAGGGCTACCATGTCTTCGGTGGGGCAAATGCTCCATGTGACCGGGACCTTTGTTTCAATAATCTTCCTCAAGAAAATTACTATTAAAAGTATCTCAAAGGCATAATGTTCCAGAGAACTGTATAGCTTCAGACTACTAACGTAGAAGAAACTGCCCTTCCAGGGTATTCAAAGCGGTTTGTAGTAACAATTGTGTTTCCATTGATGGGCCACCAGTAACACTTTTTAGAAACCACTCTGTATTAAAGCTGAGCTTCTAGCCATCATCCATTGTACATCATTCTCAGAGAGCAGTACCAATAAAAAAGGTGTTCTGGCATGCTATAGGATGGCCCAGAAGTCTTGCAGTCCAATTTTTAAAAGAACAAAGTTTGAGTCCAGTGACACCTTTAAGACCAACAAAGTTTTATTCTGAGTATAAATTTTCATGTGCATGTACACTTCCTCAGATGTGCACACAAAAGCTTATACCCAGAATAAAACTTAAAGGTGCCACTGTACTCAAACTTTGTTCTTCTGCTTCAGTCCAGCACGGCTACCCACCTGAGTCCATTTCCAAAAGGAGAGTCTTGTAAAAGAGTAACCATGAGGGTTAATGCAGGGTTTTGTTTTGCATGCACATTGTGGAGAGAGGAAGAGAAAGTATATCTAGGACTGGTAAAATTCATTGCATTCTAGTAGAGAGATAGAACTGAAAATAATAGATCTAGTCTGATTAAAAATACTCATGGTCATATATCACAAGGCGCATTTCAGGATCAGGGAGCCGTGTTTATTAGAGTTTCAGAAGAGAAATATCTCCCAAAGAATAAACATACATTAGCTCAGATTTGCAGCTGTTGTCTCTTTTTTCCTCCTCCTCTCAGTAGTGGACGCATTACTCAGACCAATGAAGGCAAACTAGACAATTTGTTTTATAACACAGGGAGACAGAGTACAAGAGTGCTATTGGATCTCTGGATATTTTTGTACTGTGAGCAGAACACCCAGAATAAATAACAACACTTACATACTCTATACATCCCAATCCAGTTTCTGGGGCTGAATTATGGCATCCCACAGTTTCTTTTGAATGTTATGTTCAGTTTAACAACAAAAATCCACCTGAAACCAATAGCCAATATGGTTACCAACTCCATCTCTGAAAATATCTGAACATTAGGCAGTCGTGCCTGGTCCGGGTAGGGATATACCTATAGATTTTGGGGATGGGGCCTGAGGAGGGGAGGGGAGAGACTTCAATGAGGTATTATGCCATAGAGCCTACCTTCCAAAGCAGCCATTTTCTGCAGGTGAACTGCTGTTGCCTAGAGATCAATTGTAATCCCAGGAGCTGTCCAGCCACCACCTGCAGTCTGGCAACCCTGGGGAAGGATGGAGTTTGAAGAGGTGAGGGAGCTTGGTAGTGATGTGAGGTCATAGAGGCCACCAGCTGAAGCCGCCATTTCCTCTAGGGAGACTGATCTCTGTTCTCAAGATCAATTGGAATTCCAAGCAAGCTCCAAACCACTGGTGTAGCGGTTAAGAGTGATGGACTCTAATCTGGGGAGCCAAGTTTGATTCCCTACTCCTCCTCCACACAAAGCCTGCTGGATAACCTTGGGCCAGTCACAGTTCTCTCAGAATTCTCTCAGCCCCACCTACCTCACAAGGTGCCTGTTGTGGGAAAGGGAAGGAAAAGGAATTGTAGTTCACTTTGAGACTCCTTAAGGTAGAGAAAAGCAGGGTATAAAAACCAAGTCTTCTTTTTCTTCTTCTTGACATTGGTAAACAGTATGGTCAATCCATATATGTCAGAGGTCTATGTTTGATTGGATTGCCAAGCCATAGTCAGCCACCCTGGGAAGAAATGGGCCTGGTGTGCAAGTGCTTCATCGGCACACTTACATCCAGAAGTGACATGGCAGATGGTCTAGCATTTTGAAAAAAAAATCAATGGTTTTACCATAGAGTGTTTGCAAGATGCTAGAGTATCTGCAGTATGACTTCCACTTTTTACTGGAAGTGACATAAGCATATCAGGATGATGCCATTATGTGCTCTCCCTACACCCCACTTCCACAATGACATGGGATACCAAGAAGCCTCCTGCTATAGTTGGAGTCCTGGCTTCCCTAAAGTTTGCTATCTCTTGTGCGTTCATATATACACAATTGCCAGAAGTGTGTTGTACAAAACTCTATAAAGTTCTCTGCCTCTGCAGTTTCCATGACTCTGATGGCACTATTGGAATCTTCTGAGATCAGAAAATACAGTGAAAGTATGCCCTGTATCTACCCATAATTCGACTTCTGTATCCAAAGGTTACTGAAGGAGGGTGGAGGCCATTCCGATGTGCCAAGGGCTTCAGGCCTGTTCCCATGACCATCTGAGTGTTTGGTAGCTTTGGGTAAACAAAGGGAAAACTCCTTTTTAATTTTAATAATATGTTTAACCTTGCTTTTCTCCTGATCTGTAGGATTCAAAGCCACTTAGATACTCGCACCCAGGGTCACACAAATCCACAGATTAGCATTTATAAACAGAGATACATAGCAAACAGCCTTTCTGTCATTCCACATCTTAACTGGCCCTTAATAATAAGAGGTCTCAAATGAGAGTGATATCAGTTCTAGGGATGCCAGCCTCCAGGTGGGACCTGGGGATCCTCTGGAATCACAGCTCACCTCTAGACTACAGAGATCAGTTCCCCTGGAGAAAACAAATGCTTTGGGGGGTGGCATTGTTCCCAGCTGAGGTCTCTGTTCTCCCCAGTCTTCATCCCCAGATCTCCAGGAGTATCCCAACCTGGGTCTGATAACCCTACGTTCCCACCCCCCACCACCCGGTGGCCGGGGGGACCTGGCAACCCTATGTCAGTTCTTTCTTGGGTAGAAATGCTTGAAGTGCCATGGGCACAGGGGAGGCCAGGGCTAAGCAACCAATGTTAGTCAGCTCCAGTGAATGCCTTGAAATTTACTTGCATGTAAATATTCTTGTTGTTGTTGTTACTGTTGTTCAGTCGCACTGTCGCGTCTGACTCTTTGCGACCCCATGGACCACATCACACCAGGCCCTCCTGTCTTCCACCATCCTCCAGAGTGTGCTTAATTTCATGTTGGTTGCATCAGTAACACAGTCTAACCATCTCATCCTTTGCTGTCCCCTTCTTCTTTTACCTTCAATCTCTCCTACAGAGATAAGGCCACTGAATAACTACTTTTGGTTACAGCTCTGGATTATGCTTCAATTATAGTATATAATGTAGTATCTAACATATAATTTAACAAAATATAAGTGACACTCTGTGAAAATTTAAATCGTAACAGAAATTAAATATATTATAATCATAACTCATATGAAGTGCTGACAACTCCAATAAATTAGAAATTATATCAACCTTATAAACAATTACTCATGAATATGTTAATACAACATGTCCTAAATACAAAACAAAGAAACTAATGTTCAAAAGTCTGGTGAAGTTCCCAATTAATATTCAACCGGAGAATCCACTCTCAGATAGTAAAGCAGCAGGGGTAGCTGATGGCACGTGAACCCCACGGTCCCTTTGTACTTCTGTATATAATTGAACCACTTTTTGTTGCTTATTTGCTTTGTGATATTTATGCCGTACCAATTAGATTTGTTTATGAGAGTGGATGTTAGATATTCAGTTCCTGAAAGAATTGTCACAAGTTAAACAAGCTTACATCCATTGAATTCACTTAATTCTTTGTGGGGTGGTGACCACTATGTGTTTATGCCCCCACAATATTATAGTATTAAAAAAACCAAAAAAGTTCCTCATTGGTCTCTGTGGATGTAACTGTCAGTTGTGTGAACATGGCTAAACTGTAGTATATCAAGAACTAAAGAAAACTTACTAGAACAACAGACCAATTAAAAGAGCTGTCACCATTTTTCGTCTGCTAATTGTGTGCGCTGAAAAGATTTTAAGGTGACAGTGGAAAGGGTAGGATGGTTCAGCCCTGGCATGTGGGAAAGGCTTTCCATTGGGCAGCTATGCTAAGCATTTCTTCAAGCTGCAGAAAGGATTCAGTGCTGACAATGGCGCTTATGTGACTAGGGACTTCAGAACTCCAGCCTAATGCGTTAGCTTGCAGACAAAATCAATTACCTAAAGGTTCAGGTTTTGGATAACTCTCTTGATCTCTTGGGTCTGCAGTACTAGGCAAGAATTTTATAAAACGATTTCTATGAAATATATTTTTCATCCAAGCCACATATGGGGAAAATCCAGCACATTTTTGCTTTCCCAGAAAAAATAACCAAAGGTTCATAGATAAGCCGGGCTCATTTTGTGCTGAGTGTATTGGTTTCCTGTGATCAAGCAAACATGTCTCTACAAATTGGGATAAAATCCACAGATGAACATACTGGGTTGGATCCTACCAGCTTTTTCACTCAGTCATCTTATTTCCTTCCCTTTCACAGTTCCTGTCCCACATAGTTCTTGTCTGTGAAGATCCCATGATCCTCAGCATAGCCTTTTTGGCGGACAAAAAGGATTCTCTCCTCAATTTTTCACCAGTGGAAAATCTGGTTGGACCCAGCCCACTATGCAGAGCAGAAAAGAATGGGAAATCAAAGCCACCTCATTACAGAAAAATGCTACACACAAGATGCTGTTTGTGCACTTGTTGTATGTATGATACAAAAAAAGTAAATATTAAATACATGGATGGGGGCAAAATTTGGCTACAGCCTTGTGCAAATATGGTTAGGAGGTCAGGAACTTGATGTGGTCTTGCATACTTCCTCCCCCTTCTCTGGCTACCATTAACTGTAGTGCAGTGTTATGGCTGCAACAGCTGCAGTTACCGTGGTGGGAAATACCTGGAGATTTAGGGAGGGTAGAGCCTTGAGAGGGCAGGTTTTGGGGAGGGGAGGGATCTCAGCAGGGTTTAATGCCATAGAGTCCACCTTCCAAAGTGGCCATTTTCTCCAGGTGAACTGATCTCTATTGCCTGGAGATCAGTTGTAACCCCAAGACATCTCCACTCACCACCTGGAGTCTGGTACCCCTCGCAACAGCACTAGCCAGGATTAGTTATAATGAAAAAAAGAAGGAGCAGCATTCAGGTGGTCCAGAGAAGGAAGGAATGCACTCGCTCACTGCACACTGATGCTAGATCCCTAGCATAACACCTGCACGAGCCAACTCTCTGCATATACACATCCATGTGGCCTTCAGTAAACTTTTCATTTTTAGTTACAGAAGGAAATTTGTTCATTAATGCTTAGAATTTCTGTAGCCATTTCAAACACATGAAGTCTTTGATCTAACCATATTCATGAGGTCTAAATGTAGGCACTTGAACAAACTGGGCTCCCCCCCAAAAAAACAAAACAAAAAAAAACCCTCTGAGATTGCAAATCTGCGTGTAACACTAGTTTGGAATACTGGACCAGTATTCTATCACTGTGCTTGGCAAAGTCTGAGGTTTCCCTCCTGCCTGAAGAGTCTTTTTCCAACTTACATAGTTCTCCAGAAGAACCCTTTCCAATAGAGGAGCACTTTGTAGGCTCCAAGGAAGACTAGATGGCCTGCAAGGTCCCTTCCAACTCTAACATTCTATGATTCTATGAGGAAGCT
The DNA here is from genome assembly GCA_029375565.1 of Gekko gecko. Taxonomy (NCBI): domain Eukaryota; kingdom Metazoa; phylum Chordata; class Lepidosauria; order Squamata; family Gekkonidae; genus Gekko; species Gekko gecko. The sequence continues at coordinate 35,967,950 of JAPDNY010000003.1, read as the reverse complement.
TCAGACTTTGCTGAGCAGAGGGGTCAGATACAGGCCCAGGATTCTGAACTGTTGTTTAGACCTGGTTTGTGCACAAGAAATAAGCCCCAGTTTGTTTGAGTGCCCGAATTTAGACATCTCACCATCTTTTTCAGATCCACATGGGATCCACATGGGAGTGCATGAGCTTGAAAATAACCCAGGCTCATTCAGAGTTTGTTTGTTTTGTGCGCTTATGACATTGGAAAATAGTTCAAGGAATAGTGCCTTTACTAAGGTCACCTAGTAACTTTATGGCAGAAGCCATTGTAATGGACAGGCTTTCTTTTCTTTTCTTTTAGCGTTGATTAGAAAATACTGCTGAAGATTCCTGGATGTGGTAGGACTACTTGTGCTTTAACAAAATACCAGTTTGGATCCAGAGTAGCATTTCTGAGGGTACAACTTTGGCAGCTTCCTCTCTCACATCAAAATGCCCCTGAAACCTGCTCCTTGGGGACCCCCAAAGAAAGGATTTGGGGGAGGGTTCAGGGTGCTGTGGAAGGGAGGAGCCATGAAAAGAGGGTTGTCAGGTCCCCCTGGCCACTGGCAGGGGATGAAGTGAGAGTTGCCAGATCCAGGTTGGGAAACTTTTGGAGATTTGGAGATAGAGTCTAGGGAGGACAGGAGCCTCAGTAGAGTACAATGCCATAGAATCTACCCTCCAATACATCCGTTTTCTCCAGGAGGACTGATGTCTGTAGCTTGGAGATGAGCTGTAATGCTAGGGGATCCTCAGATCCCACCTGGGGTTTGGCATCCCTTCATGAAAGTCATGCTCTATGGGTAGAAGTCCTTGCACCCATGCAAATGCTATGCCTCAGTCCCACCCCTAAGTTGTGACCAGAGCTATTTGTGGCATTTATTCATGGAGTTTACCTATTTATTTACTGGGACTTCTAAAAGATAGCGGTAACTGGAAGTAACAGTGATAGTTACAGGCGATCAGAACCAAAGCATTACAGATAGAATAGAGCTAGCAGATAAATAGAGGAAGAAAGAAGCTCCAATTGAAGGCCTCTTGAAAAGAATGTGGAATACTTTGAATATCATTGACCTTGCAGATTTGGAAAGAGAGGGAACTATTAAATCCAAAACATTTTACATTAGAGCAGAATCGCACATTGGGGTATAGGATATAATCTAAACACGCCAGCCAACTGAAATACTGGCTTTCTAAATTATGTTATTCCTAATGCACATTTCATTTTGCTTTTTGTGAAGACATGCCAAAGGACGTGACTATTACTCAGATCTGAAAACTGTAATATCATTAAAAACATCTACAACACATTTGTAGACTGCCCAAATCCAGCAGCTATTATAAGAGGCTCACTTCATTATTTATTTTAAAGTGCATTAAGGCATCGATGCCAGAGATCAGCAGGTAAGGTGAGGAGTGTCCCCCAACCAGACTCAACCAAGAGAGGAGCTACTCTGGCACGCTAAACCAGTTTGCCACAATCTCTGTGAGTTCAGCTTGTTTGTCAGGCCTCCACACCACACTCACCTCCCTCTATCATCCTCCCTTTTTACAAAGAGTGAAACCAAGTATCCTTGCTTTGAAACAAACTCCAGTTCACCATGACATACAGGGTAAATTGGAATATGCTTATTCTCTGCAAGATAGGATTTGAAGACATAGTTAAACTCTTGTTTAGATTCTCATTTGTGTGTGTGTGGGGGGTCAAACTCTAATTCATCTGGACCCTGCATCCATTGTCAAACATTTTCTTCAATAAAGCTCTATTTTGCATTACGGTGTGTTGCTGTGAGTTGCCAGGCCAGACCCAGGGTAAATTTAGCTACAGCACCACAGAGGGGTTTGTTCTGGGATCTCAGGTTGGAGACAGGAGAACAAATCTCTCAGACCAAGGCGGCTCAGCCTGGACACTGCCCTCATTCAAACGAAAGGGTTTCCCATGGCTGCAGTACAGCTGCAGCCACTGGAGGATCAGGAGGAATGAAAGGCCCCCTCTGGCTTTCCCTTTTTTATCCCTCAATCGCTTTCTTCCTTACTCCCCACTCAGACGTTTCTTCATTTCTTTTCATTCCTCCTTCTCTCACTTCCTCCTACGGATGGGCATGAACATAAGAAGGGTGGTTCAGGGCAGCTGACAAACCGAACTGAGCAAAAAGGGCCCCACCCAAACTGAGCTGGTCTGGCAAGTTCAGTTACCCCTTTCTCCCAGCTGCAGCTTGGCATGTCCAGGAGAAAGGGGGTGGGGACCGCCCTGGAAGGCTTAAATGGCTTCCAGCCATTCAACCATTCAGTTTTGCTGCCCAACACTTCGAGCAGGGAGGGAAACCAAAGGGTTTAATGGCTTGCAGCCATTTAAACCTAACTGCTAAGCGGGTCAGCCAATCAGTGGTTAGATTTAAATGGCTGGCAGCCATTTAACCCTTCAGTTTTGCTTCCCGTCCTTTGAAGGGGGGGAGCGAAAACAAAGGGTTTAATGGCTCACAGCCATTTAAACCTAACTACTAAGCGGGTCTGCTGGCCAGCTGTTAGATTTAAATGGCTGGCAGCCATTTAACCCTTCCCCCCTTGAAGGAGGGGAAGCAAAACTGAAGGGTTAAGTGGCTGTCAGCCAGCCATTTAAACCTAACAGCTGACTGGCGGACCCTACACCACTCAGCTGTTAGGTTTAAATGGCTGGCCCTGAACAGCCAAACCAAACTGGCCAAAAGTTTGGTAAATGTTCAGGGAAGGTGCCATCCCCGAACATCAGTTCCTGAGCTCCAAACCAGCCCAAGTTTGGCCTGAATTTTGGTTCATGATCTGGTTCATGCCCATACTTTTCCTCTTCTTCCCCTTTGCTGTCCTGCTGCAATTCTTTTGCAAAGCAAAGAGGTAGGTATTGCATTAGGTTACATGTCCTGTGGCAACAATTTGGGGTAGCACTCACCACCCATCTCACAATTCCAAAGGTATCCACAGGATCAAAAAAGTTAGGGACCCTTGCTCGTTGAGATTAATGGATTTAGACTGGAATAACTCTGCATAGAGTTTTGCTGTTAGTTTGCAAAAGGAACAGTGCTGTTGAGCTGGAGCAGCATCTATATATAAAAAAGGAAGTCTTTCAAGCATCTTCTGCAAAAATAATCATTTCTACAGGCTGTATAGATTTGGATGCTGCAGCTTTCCAGCTCCTGCTGTTATGAACTGTTCTTTTTTTAAACTCTCCTTGAAATTAGCTTGCAGATGTCAAATGGTTAACTCTTCACTAGCTATCATACCTGATTTTTAAAAGGTTCTTATGTCTTCTGTTAGCTATGCAGTGCCCGTCTCTGAATAAGAGTTTAGATTCTGAGCAACACTTAGAAACACATAATTGGGTGGATATTTTTGGTACGCATTATACATCCAGAAAAGATTTATTGTTCAAGTATTGCCGCTAGAAACAGGCCAATACAGAATAATGTGGAGGCCAACAATGTTCTTAAAAGCCTGAGAATTTTCCCTGAGAGTCCTTGAGAGCAGTAGCCTCATCCCATCAAGTACTGGAGACAGAGCTGGCGTCAGCATACCCTGAGGTGGGACAGCTTCCAGGGCCCGTGGCTTCTGATGGGGCCCACTGCTGCCGACTCCCTACTCACACATAGGCCCGTAGCTAGGATTTTGTGGCTTGTGGAGCAAAAAATTTTCTGGTGGGGCTGCCGTTACTTGCCATAATGAAGGGAGGTTGTGTGCACCCCTCTCCCTCTCCCTCCCCTCCTGCAAGATTTAAAGAGCCCTTCAGCTGATCAGCTGATTAAATTATGCAGGAGGCCGGGAGAGGGGTGTGCCCCACCCCCGCTTCTTCTCAAAAGCATTTTTGTGGATTTTGTGGATTTTAGTTGAGGGCAGCAACAGGAGGCTGAGACTAGCATCCTTTTCCCCCCCGATGGCCCCCACATACCCTGCCCTGCCCTGCCCTGCTGTGCAGGATAGCGGTGTGGCCAGCAATGGAGGACTATTTATCACCATCCTGATTGGTTCTAACTTCATGTTTATTATTTGGAATTTTAATTCTATATCAACTGTATTTTTAACCGTTTATAGTGTTGTAAATCGCCCAGAGCCTGCTCTGCAGGGTGGGCAATTCATAAGTTTAGTAAAATAAATAAAAATAAAATAAAAGGGCTTGCAGGTGGTACCCCAAGCATCAGCATTCCTCGTGGCACTCCTAGCTGCACCTACCACCCGCCACCATTGGGCAAAGGGTATGCAGCCAATTTGGACAGCTGTGCCAGCAGGTGGTGGAACTCAGGTGGGTGGGCAAGAAGGGGAACCTGTTAGTAGGCATGGGGCGGTCCTGGGCACTCTCCACCCAAGGCCTTCCAAAACCTGGAACTGGCTCTGCTACGAGAATCTGAAATTGGACATGATGTGCAAGAAGCCCAATCAAAGCATTATCCCAGTGTGGAGTGCTCTGTGAGTGGTCTAACACATACTGAACAAATAAAATTGATGCTGTTGCTACCAGCTTAAGACATGCAAAAGAAGAAGTGTTTTTGGCTGGTAACCATGACAGTGCCAAGCATTTTAAAAGACACTGATGACAGTCTGCCTGCTGATTTTGATTTAAAACTCTGTGTCAGCTAACGTTTTGGATCTTGTTTTTTTTTTTTAAATATATATTTGGATCCAATGCATTTTGGCTGGTTTGTGCTTCACTTTGAACACTTCCCTTTACAGCAAGATATTTTAATGGGTTTCAAAAGGACATTTTAAAATGAACATTAAAACTTCACAAGGACATTGAAAAGAAATTTTTACACGCACAGGCACCAATGAAGACACCGCAGAGTTTGTCTCATTTTCTCCTGTTACAGATTGTCCAGATGGCAATTTTGGCCACAGCTGGTTCTAATACTGTAGTATTAAAACCAGATGTGATGCAAAGGATACCTCAAGAAAGAAGTGCCCTTGGTACACCCTCTGCTATGGATTTCTGCATTGGTGTGGATACTGATAGATCTTGGTTTGCATTTGGAATGGAAGCCTGAGGACCCTCACCATCCTGGTGCAAATTGTGGGCTTTTCCACACTCTCATTTTGCTTGCTTGCATGTTCCTCTTGCTTGGGGGAGGGGGGTTGTATTCTGCATGTGTTTTGCCCTCTCTAGTGGTTGATTCAATGTTTCATGGGTTTATGTTCAGCATAAAAACCTGCAGCTTAAATCTGCAGGGAGTTATGCCAGACATAGAATGATAGAATATTAGAGTTGGAAGGGACCTTGCAGGTCATCTAGTCCAACCCCCAGCACTCTGCAGGAGCATAGCCGAAAGATAGCCTTACATACCTACATACCTACAACATACCCGAAAGATGGTTGTCCAGCCTCCTCTTGAAAACGTCCAGGGAAGGAGCATCCACCACCTCCTGAGGCAGACCATTCCACTGCTCAACCACTCTTACAGTTAGGAAGTTTCTCCTGATATCTAGCCAGTAACAACTCCCTTGTAATTTCCACCCATTAGATCTAGTCTTGCAATCCAGAGCAAGAGAGAATAGATCTGCTCCATCTTCTACATGACAGCCCTTCAGATACTTGAAGACTGCAATCATGTCCCCTCTAAGCCTTCTCTTTCCCAGGCTAAACATACCCAACTCTTTCAGCCTTTCCTCATAAGACTTGGATTCCAGCACTCTCACCATCCTGGTCGCTCTCTTCTGGACACGCTCAATAGTACATAAAGCAATGTACTATCAGATCGACCACTAGAGGGAGCAGAACACATGCAGAATAGGAAAAAAACACTGAAGCAACATGAACATACATGCTAGGAAAATAAGAATGTGGAAAACTCCTCTGTCTTTTAAATACTCAGATTCAAAACACCTGGAATCCAAATCAAAATTTGACAGCAGCTTGGGCATTACCTAACTTTTCATTAGGCTAAATTAATTTGGGTCTGGATCCAAGCCTGCCAGGCTGACACAAGTAAGGAGAATTCCCCCATTCCACTACATCCCATATTGTCACCAAGGGTTCCTTGACCTGCAGAAATAGCTTTTGGAAGAGGTGAGAAATGAAGAGGAAGGCACCAGTAATCCATTCTGCTCACCAGGCTTCACTCACAGTTCTCTGGACCCAAGCCATTATTTAAAAGGATAGTCACTGATTTATCTTGCTGAAGTGACTGTTCAAAACACCAGTTTCTGTAACACACCGCTGCCATGAGCTGGCAGAGCAAGAACATCAGAGTTTTCATATGCCTATCATAGTTGTGCTTGTCCATTTGTAATGTTCCTGCAGGATTATCCATTGACATGGTTTTATTTTGTGGATTTCATTATGATCATCATCATCATAAATACTGTTGTTTTTGTTGTTGTTGCTATTGTTGTTTTCCTTTTCTTTTGTCCTTCTGTTTGACTTTCTTCACTTATGTTCTACTTGCTATCTCTATCTTCTAGCTTTATACTCTTCCCCTTTCTATTTCTCTTTCCTCCTTTTCATCTTAAGAACCTTCCTTCGATTTGTCTTTCCCTGCTGCCCCAAAAGCTTAATTTGTACTTGGACTCTCCAGGACTCTGTTTTCAGTGGCAGGAACTCATCCTTGTAAGGAATTAATGAGATATTAATTCCCATTAGAGTTCTAATTTAAAGACCATGTACAGACAAGATGAAAACCACTTCATTTTCCCAAAGCTGACTAAGGACAAGTTTATTAGACCGATTCAAACATATATTTTCACCCACACATGCACAGTGTGCATACCCATCAATTCAGGGAGGAAGAGAAACAGAGTAAAAGTTAATGATGTATTTCAATAGGATTTCATGTTAGGGGATATGATGATTCCACCAGGATCCCTTTATCTTCTTCTTGGCTAGACAGCCCCTTTTCATTCTTTGTTCTTCTGTCTATCTCACCCAGTTGCTTGAACATATATAGATATATGTTGGCCCAGTCTAGGGATCTGAAGGACCAAGTAAAATTCTTCTTTTATCTTTGTTTGAAAATGGCACACGAGATGCTGATGGTAATTCAAAACAAACAGTTTTATTTTACTTATGAGAGAAAATGATCAAATAGGCAACAGGAATGAGGTAACTTTGTATAAATCTAAACAAAAGATCGTTCTTAGAAACACGTACCTTGTTTCGTTGTACAGACCAGTCTTTAAACACTGAGGAGGGAGATTTCTTGACAGTCTCTTCTTAAATAAAGAAGCATAAGCTTCTTTGTCTCAAAGACACGTAAGCTGGTGAGGGCAGGAACATTCACTCAAGTTCCAATTTCCCTTCTAAACCACTTAATAGGTATCATACACAGACAGCCTTTACTAGGAGCTATTTCCCTCAAGCTTGAATGGGGATCCTTCTTCATCCTCTCACTCTCTTAACCTTCCTTCCCAGCCAACTGTCAGTTCTTAACTGTCATTCTTAACTGCCACTCCTAACTGTAGAATTTTGTTTGAATCTCCTGTCACTCAAGATTCTCAGACCAGGTTAAAGTATTAACCATTTACTGTCTGGTTAAAGCCAAACCAAAAAAACCCCAAAATTCCTTTTTGGCATTTTTGGGTATTCAGCAAGCTGAATCAGAATCTATGATCAGATTCAGCTGCCAAATACAGAATGCCAAATAAAAGCTGAAACTATTTGGCATTATTTGGCATTGCTGAATACAGGCTTGGGTGGGTAGTTAAAGTTTAAACGGCTGCATTTTACCTTCTCTTTTTCACCATTTCTGTCTCTTTCCCACCCTTTGCTCTGCTTTCCAGAAGGGAGGAGGAAGAGGGATCTTACATATGCATTTGCATATGGCATTGCAGCTTGCAAGGCTGTTATTGCTGCTGGCTTCAAACTTGAAGCCCAAATACTAGCTTGCTTTCCCAGGGACAGTAGGACAGAGGAGCACTGGCCAATAGGATTACAGGTAAGGGTGCTCTTTGGCCAATCACAGAAGTTTGTTCTTTTTTGAAATTCTTCTGTGTATTGTTGTTGTGATGATTCTGTGCTTAAGATGACATCAGTCCTCCTGCTGAGCTGGCATTTGCCACAATGGCACTGGGTTCAGCTAGTAGATTGGCACTGGGTTCTGCTGCTGGGCACTAGCACTAGAACATTGCACTGGTTCTGCTACTGGCCATGAAAGCATGTGTCCTATGCTTCAGAGATTCTGAGATTTGACCTTAGTCCAGTTGGGGTTTGGTACTGCCACAGTGGCACTGGTTCTGGTGAGCAGATTGCACTGCTTCTGCTGCTGACCTTGCAAACAAGCCACCTTACACCATGCCTCATTTAGTTTCTAATGCAGAGATTCTCTGGAAGAAATTGTTGGGCTATTGTTTTATCTGCTTGCCTTTGGAAACAATGGAGGATGCAGGCACCCTCTTTGGATGCCCCTAGAATTATACCCCCTAGTCCAAACATTTCCAAACTTGGGGGTTCTTTTGGGGAGAGGCTCCACCAGCTGCAGTACAAATTTTGTGCCTCTACCTCAAACCCCCTCCCCCGCCCGCTGAATTCTTATTAGAAGATTTTGTCATTGACTACAATGGCCCCATAGGATATAATGGAGCTGATTTTTTTCGGTATTCCCAAATATTTTGGGAATAAAATTCAGCTTCATTATACCCAGATCCAAAAAATACTGATTTTTTTTCCCTGCACACTCCTGGTTTTAAAGTAGAGTGTAGAAAAACGTGATGTGGAGGGGGATTAAAATGTGAAAGAATATTTGCTCAGGAGAAGGTTTAGTTAGAAACTCTGCATGGTTTTGGGGGGGGCAGTGTTTAGAGTTCTGCTACCTTAACTCCCAATATCAAGTGTCTATCTCCAAGTGGCTTGCTGCTTTCTTTTGTACCCTAAAAATAGCTCACAAGAGAAGATTTGTGCAGAAAATATTTTTCTACCTGAGGATCTAACATAAGAATACATTCTGCGGTACAATCCCTGGGACATGTGAAGAAATTATAAGGTGAATCCCAGAGGGGAGGAGCTCTCATCATGTTCCTAGTCTTAAGGTTGCCAGGCCCCCCTATATGAGAGATCACAGGAGAAGCTGGTCAACCAATACAAACAACCATGATATAGTTACTATGCAATTCACTTATGTTACTTAAACCCTATAAAGATCCTTAACATAAATAGATACCAAAGAATTTTACAGTGCATATAATTCTTCTATAGTGAATATAGTGCTTAGGTCAAGCGTCCATATAGTCACTCTGAACTTCTAATTGTCTCTTTCTTCATCTGTTCAAAGTTCTGTGTGGCAGTCTCTCCTCTTTATGTTGTAAGCCTCAGTCAAGGCCACATTCTTTCTCCACTTCTATTAATAGCACATCCATGGCTTCCCACCAATGGGATGGCTCAAAACCCGTTTGCTCTTCCTCAGGGCAAATTCTGCAGCAGAAACATCTCATAAATCCTCCGTTTGACAATTCAGTGAGCTCCACTCTGTGAAGTGCTTTCAAAACAGGCTGCTTAGCTAGCTTGTGAAAACTCTTGTTTCATCAGTACTACTGATCAACACAAGTTATGCCTGTCATTTGCCTTCTTTCTATTTGGTTTACTGACACTGCATTTGTTTGCCAGTGTCTTCCTTTCTGATTCAACAATGGCAGATCTTTCCCACTGAATATGCCTTCCACCCACTGTGCATTCTGTTACTTTACCAAACCATCTTGTATTGCTGTTCAGTAACATTTGCTTAGAGAAACTGATTGTATTAACTCTCTGCAGAAAATTCAAGCAGCACAAGTGTTGACCACATAGCATAATCTAATTTTTCTGGGCAAACATGGGAACATAGAGAATAGTAAGCTCAAAAACGGTGTTGTTAGTTAATGGCATGATACAGGGTGACTTTCTGCATGCAGACAGTCTCTTGTGCTCACCCGAGGTTTGGTTTTGTTGTCTTGATGCATTGCATCAAAGTACTGCACAAGAAATGTGAAACGAAATCCAGAATTGGTTTTTGATTTGCAAAAAAAAAGTTTCTGTAACCCCCTTGCATGAGTGAAAGCACTCAGAACTGCTGCACAACCAACCTACTATACCACTATTTATTTAATTTAAAACACTTTTAAACCACTTTTCTACCCAACTTAGTGTTTTCAGGCAGCAAACAGATAAATATATAACAACTATAGAAATAGTTTAAAAAAAAACATGAACAGGAGGAAGGTTTGATGAGTATCAATGAAGGAACGCCAGACTAAACAGAGAAGTCTTCACCCATTAGCAGAGGACAATGATAGAAGTGGACAAATAAATCATAATTTTGATGCCACAACTGAGAAGGCTTCAAAATTGGCATCGAAATAGTGAATAAATAAGGAAAACTGTCTCCTTCTGTTCATGGTTCTTTGGCTGCAACATATAATTATTGAAATTGACTCCCAAAAGGATGATGGGAGGGGAAGTGTAGATCTTCAGTTTCCCAGGAGAGAAAAGACACAACTGCATTTTCTCTCTCACCTTCTTTTCTATTTTGGGACTTGGTTTCTTCCTTTGTTTTTGTTACTTAACACCCTCTGCCCACTCACTGACCCCCCAACTGGTTTCTTCTTGACAATCTGGTTCATCCTGATTTCCATTCACATAGAAAGAAAACCACTGGTTTCTTTGATCTATAGGTTGTGTAGCATATTTTAAGCTCACCCGTCAAGACAGTCAATATGTCTTTTGTAGATTAAACTAGGAATAAGGCCTGTTGTGGAAATAAATACAATGAGCTCTAGAAAGAGGCTTTGGGTAGGTACCCCAGCCTTGGGCACTCAGCATCAATTTGCTGTGGTGACCTCAGCAGGGTATAATGACACAGAGTCCACCTTTTTCTCCAAGGGAATTGATTTCTGCAATCTGAAAAGCAGTTGTAATTTTGAGTGCTCTCCAGCCTCACCTGGAAATTGGCAACAGTGATTCCCCAGGTGGAAATGGTTGGTTGGGAAGGTGGAGTCTATGGCATTGTATCTGTCTGAGACCCCATCCCTTATCAGACCCACCCTGTCCAGGCTCCACCACTCAAATCTCCAGGAATTTCCCACCCTGGAGTTGGCAACCCTATCTCCTTCCCAGCCAACCATCAACCTACCTTTATCTGCCCCTCTGACTTCAGCTTTCCATCTCCTCCCCCCTCCCTGCAACCTCTACCTAGGAAAAGTACAGTTTTTCTTCACAATGGGGCAGCTCACATCATTCTCCTCTCCCCCTTTTGAGCTGCACAACAACCCTGTGAGGTAAGTTAGGCTAAAAATCTGTGACTGGTCCAAAATCACTCACTCAGCTTCCACAGCAAGAACCTTGGTCTGGCAGACCCTGCTCTGAAGCGCTAACTGCTATACCATACTACAGAGGCTGATGATGATGAACAGGAGCAAGCAGCCAGGCCTAGTTAAGTCATGCCAGTCAGGTGGCATCAAGTCACCCAGAGGACACTGCCAGGCCTAGGGTAGCCAACCTCCAGGTGGAGCCTGAAGATCACCTGATATCACAACTGAACTCTAGATAACAGATCTCTCTCCCCATGGAGAAGATAACTGCTTTGGAGGGTGGACTCTTTGGCATTCTATTCAGCTGAGGCCTCTCCCCTCCCCAAACTATGGCTTCCATAGACTCCACTGCAGAACTTCCAGGAATTTCCCAACCTGAAGCTGGCAACCATACTCAGGACTAGCCCCAATGAGCTAGTAGCCCCAAAGGCCCCAAAGGCCAAAGTAGGCCTGGAAAGGGCCTCCTGCCCCTGCCTTTTTACTGAAAGAACCAAGCTTGGTTGCCTAGCAACAGCCACTGAGGGGAAAGTGAGCCCCAGGAGGAGAAGAAAATGGTATGTCAGCCGGTGGGTTACTTCAGTAGCCAGTCAGCCACGGAGGAGCCAAGCAAGAGGAGCAGCGGCAGTAGAAGCCTCTTCCTGAACAGGGAACAGCCACTTCAGTAGCCAGCCAGATGCAGAGGAGCAAAACAGAGGCAGTAGAAGTGTCTTTGTCAGGAGAGACAGCCATTTTGACAGTTTATTCAGACAGGAAGAGTGGCCAAGCAGTGGGCAAGGGAGAAAAGTGGACCCAGCACCCAGCCAATGGCATACAAGAACTCTTTGAGTGGCGGTTGACGGGCCAATGGCTGATGGAGCGCACAGCACAGTCAATGGGAGAGCCAGAAAGTGCCAATATGCTAGGGCTTTTATATATATAGGATGCTGAGAAAATATAAGCCTATAAACAGCATGGAATGGAGAAGAGGCTGGCGTAGCAGATTAGAAGGAAGATGCTTTGAAACACTGAGGCATATAGTGCTCTCAAAAGAAAATTTTCTTTCCACTCATCTCCAAAAGTTCTAAGAGACGCTGGAATCCTTGGTCTGTAAGGTGTTCTGCCCCCACTAACTGTTGCACTGCTGCCTACACTATGATACATCTAATTGTCATGGCCATTCTTGGCCGTGTTCAATAGGAATTGAAACTAGGTGATTAGAACCTGTTGTCTATGAAATCACATCTTGTTGCAAGCCAAAAAAAAAAAGGCCAATGTTCCTTAAAAATCTATGAAATTAGAAAAAGGAAGTAACAAAAGACATGTGGAGATACAAGGTTCACATCGAAGTCTTGTTATTACATTCATGGTAATACCAGTGTTCAGTAATCTTTAACTATCACCTCGGTATTGAAACCACAGCTTCCTTGCTCTGCATAGGATGATTATTTTTGCCATTCAAGGCAAAAGGCTGGTGCTGGTGCTACTCATATAGCTGTAAAACTGAGTTGTTCAGGGGTTGTTCAAGCACTTGTTTGAACATCTGTGAAAAAAATTCGGCAGTTGTGTGTTTTTTAATATTGAATTATTTATTGGGGATATTGCCCTGTATTGTATTTCATTGATTGATCTAGTTTAGGTTCATTGTTGGATGTACTATACTGTCCTCTTTTGAATGGCTTTCTAATTCTATAATCAACCTTGACGCTCAGTGAGAAAAACATCCTTACTGTGGGAAAAACAGAGATGAAGGAAAGAAGTAAATCAGTCAATTGATAGATAACTGCTGTATTGCGATCTACATCAAATTCTAAGGCCATTAGAGATCTAGTTGTTGGTTGTTGTTATTTTTTAATTTTATTTATTAAACAATATATTTATTTAAATATATCACCTTATTACCATGGGCTACGACATAATGTTTTGCTGAGGATCCTACAGATCAGGATGGCCTGATTCAAATCTCATGAATGCCATGAACAGACTAGGTGGTTTTCAACAAGCCACTGTCTTTCCCCTTTAGTCCCACATTGGCAATGTGGGGATGAAGAAGAAGATGATAAAACTCAGTAACTACCTGTGAAGCAGAGCTGCCAACCTCTAGGATGGTGGGTGGAGATTTCCCAGATTTATGACTGGTCTCCAGACAACAGAGATCAGTTCCCCTGCAGAAAATGGCTGCTTTGGAAGGTGGACTCAATGGCATTATACCCTGATGAGGTCCCTCCCTTACCCAACCCCACCATCCCCAGGCTCCTCCCTCAAGTCTCCAGGTACTTCTCAACCTAGAGCTGGCAACCCTACTCTGAAGGGCTACATTTCCCAGGTTTACTGCAACTTCCAAAAAGAGACAAATAGCAGGAAAATCAGACAGAGTTACTAACTCAGGCTTGGGAAAGTTCTGGGGATTTGAGAGTAGTGCTTGGGGAGGGTGGGGTTTGGGGATGTGATACCATACAGCCACCATTTTCTCCAGGGGAACTGAACTCTGTGCTCTGAAGTTCAGTTGTAATTTCTGGTCCCATCTTGAGGTTGGTAACTGTACCATCAGAGGGGTGAGGTGAGAAGTTTAGTCAACTTTGTTCCCTCAGGTATGAAAGCACACTCCATTGCAACACCTGTTTTCTCATCTTTAGTTTCAGTTATGACTGTGTCATTAATGAATTGATTAGGCATCCTTGATCAAGAGACTCCAACACTTATCAATAACAAAAAGAACATAACTTTATTAAACAAAGTGACTTAACTAGTGATAAGCTGTAGGCTCACATCTCGTATAAAAGCTCTTCCAGTTCAGGTTTGCCTTTTTCCCCTGAACTGGAAGCTTCTCTAACAGTTAACTTTTAGCTACCAAGTTTTCTAATGTTGGTCTAAAGTCTCTAGATCCATAAATGAATACCAACCTATCCTGTTGTACTTAGAATTGCCAACCTCCAGGCGGTAGCTGGACATCTCCCACTATTACAAGTGATCTCCAGGTGACTTTGTGAAGACCTTGGGTTCTGCTATTAAAGAGTCAACATGGAATGTTTCCTTCAAGAGTTGATTTAAGTAGTAATTGATAAAAATTGCGATCACTACACGCTCAGATAAAGCAAATATTGTGAAACGAATTGTTTACATTGCGCAGCATTCGTTAGCGTGTGAGCGATAATAGAAGATAATTTTCTACAGAATTACTACAGTAAATGATTTTGCAACATATTTTTATTGACTCTTCATTATTTTTGTCGTGGTTGTTGTTGTTGGGTTTCCACTTAGTCCCGTGATCTCTCATTTTTGGCTTCAACCTCCAGGTGGTAGCTGGACATCTCCCACAATTACAGGTGATCTCCAGGTGACAGAGATCAGTTCACCTGGAGAAAATGTCCACTTTGCCATGATATCCCATTGAAGTCCTTCCCCTCCCCAAACCCTCCCCTCCTCAGACTCCATCTCCAAAATCTCCCTGGATTTCCCAACCTGGAGCTGACAACCCTAGTGTACCTATTATTGAGATAGCCTATCTGATATGCTTTGCACACTCTAAAGTACAATATTAGTTCTGAGACAATGAGTGATTCTATAAAGTGTGTGTCTTCAAGGAAATATAACTGAATTTTAGAAGGGGGGGGCTGACCTTCATTCAAGTAAGGCCAAGAGCCAAAGAACTGCAGAAGCATATAACCTGCATAGCCTTGCACTAGCCTAGGGGAATGATTCACTCCTTTCCCTTTGCTCAGCTGACGCACAGCCACAAACTCCTTAGGAATTCCTCTCTGTTTCAACAGTAGTTTGCCATCTGGCGTTGAAGCCTGTGATTGCAGAACAGCCAACTGTAAAGCCCCCTTTGGCTCCTGACACTAGTTTTGCATTTTTTTGGATCATCTTCAAAAGATCTTAAACTCTGCCACCATCTGTACTGAATTACTCAACCCATGCTGAATAGCATCCGATCCAGTGTATAAAAACATCCTTACTGCATTGCACGAAATCTGTTAATGGGTAGTTTTCCTTCCTGGAAATTCCAAATATTGTAACTAGATAAGAGTGCAGACCAAAATAGCAGAGACTGGACAGGAACTGCCAGGCTATAACTGATTAATGATAAATTCTCTTCACTGCTTTCCAGAAGCCTCCTTCCATTTTTGGTGGCTGATATTATGTATTAAAAATATTATAGTTGAGGAAGAATGTAGTTCTCAGACTATTGGGCCGACGTGTGGCAGTCCCAATTTTCAATCGGGCACAAGGGCACGATGGGTTCTTGGAAGAGATGCCAGTGTCCAGGGGGGATATCCTGGAATCACAGCTTATTTCCAATGTTTTACACACTCATCCACACTGTTTTACATGAAGGTAAGGATAAATTAAGTTGGTGGTAGCAGTAGCTAAGTTAGGAGCCGGTGAAGGGGGGGCGTTACCCAAAACACTGGCAGCCATGGTAGAATGTTAGCACCAACACACACTAATTCAGGGATATTTAACTGATGTAGATAAGCCATTAATAAACCTGTTAACACTGGTGTCTCAAGCAATGCTCCCTCTAAGCTGTGAGCACTAATTCTACTTTGTGAGCTACTGGCATTAAAGCTGTGGGCGAGCAATTTGGCTACTGCATAAATTAGTTTGTTCTGGAGCCGTCCTTCCTGAGCTAAGACAAAAATGTGTGAGCCGGAGGCTAAAAAACTGTGAGCTAGCTCACACTAACTCAGCTTAGAGGCAACACTGGTCTCAAGCCTTTTTTGTCAGTACTGGTATAAGTATTCACTGGTAGCCTGACATATCAAATCTTGGGGGGGGGGTTAATTGCATAAGCACCTATAAATGCACTCTTTGGTGCTCCAAGTAACAAACTTTCAAATAGAACTGCCAAACCACCGCCTGGAACTCCCAGGAGCATTGGGGGTGGATAGGTGTGCCAGCATCACACCGGCGTATGACATCACTTCCTTGGAAAATCAGAAGTGATGTCATGACATCAGGAGGTGCTCTAGCATTCTCAAAACTAGTGTTTTTGGCATTTCTTTGAGTGTGTCCCCCCAACATCATGTTGTTCCTTCAGCTTCTCACTGGAAATGACATCACATACCAGTACATTGCCAACGTCTCCCCCTCCCCAAATTGCCACCATTTTTCACTCACCACCTTTCAGGCACCACCAGGCAAAAACAGGGATTGCCAGGAGGTCTCTCAGCATATCAGGAGGCCTGGGAACCCTAATTCCAGAGGCCTGATGTACTTGAGAAGGCCTGGCTGTAGGCATAGCCAGATTTACACACAAGATAAGTAAACTGCAGCTTAGAACTTCAGGTGTTGAGGCCGGGGTCTCTGAATACAAAGAAAATACAAAAAAAATACTAGTAATGCTATGGTGCCTCTTAAAACTTGACATATTTTAAGGCCTCACCATGTCTTAATCCAGCCCTGGATACAGGAAGAAAGTAATCCAAGATCCATCCCCCATTTCTCTTCTACTTAGTTTTCTCAAGGCTCAGTTGCTCTGGATTCAAACCCCTACGCTATATTCAATCATTGTATTATACTTTACATATTTGTACTGCCCTTCTGCTTCAATTCATTATAGATACAGACCGCAGACCTATTGTTTATTTTTTGAAAGTGCTTCTGCTTGAGCACCATTTAATTGGTGCAGTTCATACCACGTATTGACATATGCCTTTAAAAGAGAAGGCAGTTGGTTCTGATTAAGGCTGTGTTCCTAAGAATAGAATAGATTTTTTTTTCTCATCCCCACTGCAGCATACCAATGACACTTTGTGTGCAAGTCTATTTAGCTGCTTCTGAAGTGGCTGACAAATTATCTCTCCTCTCTGTTTGGTGTCTTTACTGTTGGGAAGATGTAGCTGCTGCTATTCATTCCATCCCTCCACAAATTGAAAGATAGCTATGTTTTAACTGATAGAGGGCTCATGGCTTAATGGAAAAGGATCTGCTTTGCAGGCAGAAGTCTCAGATTCAGCCCATGGCATCTTCAGCCAAAAAAGGTATCAGGTAGTAGGTGATATGGAAGACATCAACTGAGACCCCGGAGAGCTGCAGCCCATCAAAGTAGACATGACAGACCCCTGGCACTTCCCCAATATCAAGAAGATTTCCCCACCAAAAATTAGTTCCCAACTGTGATTGAGCAGCCCCAAGTAGTGTGGATTTAGTGGGTTTTTTTAAATAAAAAAGTCTGTCTGTCCCACCCCGTCATGAAGATCTGATTTGTCTTTTAGTCCAGCCCAGGAACAATGTGATAAGCAGGAGCTTTCTTGTTTTTCCATTTCAGATGGTACTTGAGATGGCATAACATTCAAACAGAAATAACTATTTTATTTAACAGGCAGGGATAGAATAATAGTCAGGGGTTGGAAATGCTGAGGTAAAAATTGTGGTTAATACAGATTATACGACTTTTAACAATCAAAATAGTGTTGTTGAGGTTCATTTTTGTATATTGTTGCCTCTTAACAGTGAGAGGATTTGACTGAGTATTTTAGTTGCAATTACAATGTTTCTTCATATAGTTTCCTATGATTCTTCAGGTTTCCTGGAGACTGTCTTTTTATTTGTGTACCTGAACTGTCCCCCTTTTGGAAACCACCTCTGAATGTCTCTTGCCTTTAAAACCCTACAAGGTTGCCATAAATCAGCTGTGATGGTTGCAAAGAAACCCAACAAGGTAATCAGGGACCCGATCCAGAGATGCCAATATGTAATTGTGATCTGCCCCCATACTGCTGCACATTGTCTCTAGCACCAGAAACTCAGACTTCTCCAATATATATTTGGTTCATCCAACTCTGACAACAGTGATCGCCTGTCTGGGAGGCACATGAGGGGGCCTGAATCCAAGCCTCCATTTCCCCACAAGCCATTTTTTGTCTTTGATGGACAAGAATGAAGAGAAGAAATTCATAGCCCTCTCCATGATGGTGAGCAAGGGCAGAAGTGCTCCTCATCTCCACATTAAACTTCTCACCATGCTTTCTCCACCTCTGACACCACTGGTCATTCAGGGGAGGATGTAATGTCTGAACAGGATCAAATCAACGATGCATATGCTCAGTGTACATGGTCAATTTCGCAGATCAAAACAATTAACTGGCTAATCTGAGCCTATTTGCACTAGATTGGTCCTATTCAATGGATGGTCAGAGGTAGGTGGGAAAATAAGAAGCACTGTTGCTGTCTTCCCCACCACCCTCCATAGGTAGGGGTGTGCATCATCCAGTCTGGTTTCATGAATGGTGTGCACACTCTTCCTACTCCAGTGAGATAAACCCTGTATATAATCTGGAGTGGTAGATAAAATCATTCATTTCAGAGAATGCTGACACAGAATCCTGTTACATGTGTGGTTGCAGAAGATGCCTGAGCAGAAGAGTGCTTCCGCATACACATTAGTGCACAGAGATACATGTTAATGTCTGTATTTCTGCAGTAGAATTTCTTTCATGAATGCCAATAGCTATAATTCAGGCATAGTGTCTTGGTTGTTCAGGGCATTTATTTATTATTTAAGAAAGCTATATCTCACACTCCCACCCATTACATGTTCACGATTGTAAAAGTACAATGCAATAAAAAGATATAATGTTTTATAGTACTGTACTCTTATGATAGATAGAGACATAGGTAGATGATAGATAGACAGATGGTAGATGGATGAAAGATAGACAGACAGACTGACTGACATGCACCTCAATTTAAACTCTCAGTTCAAAGATGGAACATTATATTCCATAACTGACAATGCAATCCTGAGAACACTTTCCTGGGAGTAAGCCCCATTGTGTACAACCACATTTACTTCTGAGCAGACATGCTAAAGATTGCTCCCTGAGTTCCATAACTGAGGTGCCACTACAGAGAAGATGCTCTCCCAGGTGGCAACCCATCCTGCTTCAATAGGTGGTGGCACATGGGGAAAGTCCTGCCCATCTTACCTGTTAGGCAGGAACATGCTGAAGAAGACAGTTCTTTAAGTATTCTGGTCCCAGATTGTTCTGGGCCTTCAATGCTTATGATCAGCATCTTGAATTAGGCCTGAGAGTAAGTTCTGTCAGGACTGGTGTGATGTGTTCTCTGGAGCCCACCACAGATGGCAGCCTGGCTGCAGTATGTCGTACCCATGGAAATTTCTGAACCATTTTCGAGGAGAGCCCCATGCAGAGGGCATTTCACTAATCCAGTCTGAATGTGATCAGAGCACAGATAGCTGTGGCCAAATCATGCCCGCTGAGATAAGCCTAAACTGGGCAAAGGCACTCCACCTCACAGGGGATATCTACACCTCCATCTGTAATTCTGGATGTGAAGGTATCCTATGCTACAAAGCTGCTATTTCAGAGGGTGGGTGACCCCCATTCAGACCAGGCTCATATTCCTCCACTGGTTTGATTGTCAACCAACACTAGACATGGGGAGAAATTATTATACACAGCTTGACTTCAGAAGACAGCTTTTTAACGACAAAAAAGATAAGAATTAGAGAAAGCCACCTGTCAATGGAGACAACTGCCAATTACTTGAAAATGCTGCATGACTATAAAACACTATGTCCATGGGTTCTGTTGATGTCTTAAAAACTGTCTTTAAAAACTTAGTGCTTGCCTCCCCAAATGTCTAAATTCTAGACATTTATACTGTCAGATGCAATCAAATGATAAGAATATAAAGTAAAAAAATGCATGAAATATTATATGCAGAAACATTTTTACCATTGCCATGAAAAAGTGACAACCAGAGACAGTTTCTCAAAAGGCTGTAACAAGACTTTGGGGGAAACAGCTTCTAAAGATTGGGGTTCAGGTGAGCCTGCATGGGTAACTACATGCCCTACTGGAAGGGCCTCTACCTGAAGACCCTGTAACATTCCCACCACATCCCTCTTGCATCGTGGTTGCTTCCCTACTTGATCTTAGCTGATTAAAAGGATTGGACCATTTTGTTATCTCTCAGTCCCACGGTTTTGTAGGGCATTCTTGTTTGTTAGGTTAAACATCACTCCTCCCATGGTTTTATAGGGCAGGTTTGCTGGCAAGGGGTATTCTGACAGAATCATGCTTCATGGCCTGCAAATGGACAACACACCTTACCACATTTTGTTCAAGTGCCCTATATTCGTGACACTCTGGAACCACTATATTGTGCCCCCGTTAAGGAACCCTCCCTACTCTCCGGAAAGTGTTCTCTTCTTACTCAAAGATAACGATCTGAAAATTACATTGGGTGTGGCTAAACAAGTGTTTTATTTATTTATTTATTATTTGCATTTATATCCGGCCCATCCTGCAGATGGGCTCAGGGCAGGTAACATCATTATAATAAATACAATTTCAGTTTAAAACATGATAAAACATAACAATTAGAACAATGGGTACAGCTTGAAACAGTGTCAGTTGGCTATAAAGTTCTGGCCTGATGGTGCAATGAGTTAAAGGCCAGTTGCCGGTGGTCAGTAAAAAGACGGGTGACAGCAATCTCACAGAGGCCATATATAGGCGCCCGCCGCCTCAACCAAAGGCCTGGCGGAACAGCTCTGTCTTGCAGGCCCTGTGGAATTGAAGGAGATCCCACAGGGGCCTGGTCTCAACAGGGAGCATGTTCCATCAGTTTGGGGCCAGGACAGAGAAAGCCCTGGCCCTGGTTGAGGCAAGACAGGCATCCTTCGGGCCAGGGACCACTAGGAGGTGCTGATCTTTCAAGTGTAACGCTCTTCAAGGCATATATGGGAAGAGGCGGTCCCTTAGATATGTTGGTCCCAGGCCATATAAAGCCTTCAACTCTTGGTCCCAAACAGCGTTCTCTCTAAGCTGAGTTAGTACAAGCTAGCTCACAGTTTTCTAGCCTCCAGCTCACACCTTTTTATCTTCACTCAGGAAGGATGGCTCCAGAGCAAACTAATTTATGCAGTAGCCAAGTCGCTCACTCACAACTTTAATGCCAGTAGCTCACAAAGTAGAATTTTTACTCACAAGACTCCACAGCTTAGAGGGAACATTGGTCCCAAATAGAATATCTAGAAATTTCCTGCTGCTCAAGATTATATATCTATGAGCTTCTAGGGTTGAAAAGAAAGGAAAGGAAATGAGCACTGTTCAGTCGTGAATCTAAGTGGACTTCATTTGTCAGGCCATGCTTTTCAAAACACATTTCCCATTGTATTCCTAAGGGCAGTGTGGGCACCAAGTGAGGAAGGAGGCAAACTATAGCAAGAAGACACAACAGATGAGAATTGGAGCAAACAGGCCACAGCTTTATTGATTACAGCATTCAAAGCATTGGGCGCGGCATAGGGCAGGTCCAAGCATCGGGTGACCCGACTGTCAGCTGATGAACCGCATCCCAGCCCACCTGCTTGGGAAGACCAGGAGTGGCAAGAAGATGGTCCCACTGAGGCACCAGTCCCTGTGTGGAACCCTTGCCACCTGGGAGTGGGACCAGGCAACTGCCCCCAAACTGGGTGTGCCATTAAATGACTCGACCCTCAAGCCCCATAAGGGGGTCCCCCACCAGGGAGGCAGGCACGCAGGTGCAGCTTCCCCACAAAATGAATTCGGCCCACTACCTAAAACTACCATAAAGCTGTGACAAAGAAATACATGTGAAACTATAAAACACAATAACCAAAAACAGGAAAAAAGGGGAGGGAGGGAGTGTCCAAAGTGGCAAGCAGGCAGAACGCCTGGCTGCTGGGCTTTAAGTAGGCAAAGTGTGGGGCTGGGCGGCCCAGATCATTACCCAAGCCTCCCCCCCACAGCCCAAGGGGAGGAGCCAGCAAAACAGCTGGCAATAGGAAGGCAGCCAGGGAGGCCACCCAGCTGCCTGGGGGGCAAACAGCTACTGCGGACCAACTGGAGCACTCCACGGCTGAACATGTGGCCTCTTTCCTACTTGGGAAGCCCCAGCCCTGCAGCCACAAAGCAACTGGTATGTCAGTGGCCATGGCTTATTTTAAAAAGAATAATTATAATTCTTACTTGTTTGTTATAGCTTCTCCATATGCTAGGACACTTTGCTTTGTTGTTATTGGATACCATTCCTCCAGAAGAAAAATCTAGTCTTCACCATCTCTCCTCTCCATTGATTTCAGTGGGATTTATGCGTAGATAATTGTAGGCATACTGCATGCTCATAACCTTGTGGAACAAATCATTATTTCAGCATTCGGCAGACAGATAAATGAAGCGGAAGCAGCAACTTGCCCCAGACAACTCAGATAAAATTTGAAACTGGCCTCTCAGATCCATAGCTAACAGTCAGCTTGATGGAGAACACTGTCAGTCTTGTTACGTGCCTTCTTAACAAATGCCTTTCACTGCTAATCTGTTCCATGATCGTTATGTTCTTGTGTTTTCCACATGCCCTTCCTCTGTTAGAAGAAATTATTTAGGACTGGATTCTTCAGGCCACTGTTTTATTTCCAACAGGGCTCAAACTTCTTGGCTTATATTTAACAGCCACATGTCTCTGGAGCAAAACAACCCAATAGCCCCCTTTTCAGTGTTACGTTCCTGGAGCTCCTGTTGCAAGTACCAAGACAGCATATTTTGCAGCATCGGTGTGTGTGAATGCATACCTCCACAAACTGTTTTTCAGGCAGCATGTACTGAACATGCAAAATAAACACATTGCCCTTTTCAGACAAAATAGAGGTTGCATGTATCAAGATGGTTGGGCATTGTACACTCTCCTAGTAGGCATGATACAGGCAGCAGAAATGTAATGTCTGAAAAGGGCTAATATCTCAGCACCACTGAATCTTTCTTCAATCTATGATGCCGCACAAGAAGAACTATCTTATGTCCTGCTGATGTCGCATCCCAGTCTAATTCCATCCTTCAGCATCTTCTTCCTCCAGGTAACATTAGGATCACCACAGCAGACCTTCTGCTGGACCAGCATTCTCTCCTCAGTTGATGCTTTCTAAAAGAAAAGATGCCAGGATCAGTAAAAACAGTACCTCCTGGCTTGGAAGCCTGGCCCTACTTCCAAATGGGAGAAATAAATGTTTAGAGGCATTCTTAGATGAGATAAGTAACATATTGTTGGAGGGGATGCACATATGTTTAGGGCTGTCCCAGTTCTCAAAACACATTTCAGGGCTGAACTCAAGACTATCTTGAGAGGACTTTGGTCCATCTCAAGACTTGAAGGGTTCAAAGCTGTACAAACAGAGGCAGTGTGGCTCGAGGTATGCCGACATTCAGCTATTCAGAAGCAAAATAAAGATTCTCTTGCCTGTGAGAAGGGTTACATTTTTGTGCTTGTTTACTTATTCTGCTGCTGGTTTGGCACCCTTTTCCCCCTTGTTTATTTCCCCCTTTGTGTTCTTCACCAGAGGATCCAAGTCAGTCGAGATTACATAGAGAATATGACCACTTCACATGGCTACTAAGCCAGTCTGAGTTGGCTGGTGTCAGTCCCGCAAAGCACATAATCATTGAGCTCACACATGAGAACACTGCTGAGGGGAAAGCAGTGCTGATTAAGAGTGAAGTCATTGTTTACTTCTCTGGTCATACTCATGGCCACAGGCAACTGAATGGCCAAACACCCTTTTTATCAGAGTCCCCTTAAAACTGCTGAAAGGAGAGGTAGGGTTTTTTGCCGTTGTTGAAATATGCTTACAAAAAGTGGCACATGCATCCACATGCAGGTCAGCCCCAGACATTATGTGCTCGGAATTGTGTGCATTTGGAGCAAGGTTAGCACAATCCAAATTTCAATTGAGGTATATAATAGTCATCCCATATCAAACAGAGGAAGACCTCCCTTCCAGAAAGATGCAAACCTTTGCACTGGCTCTCCAAAACAACACAAAACCAGACATACTTTATTGAGTAGGTGGAAGAAGACTTGTGAACCACTTACAACAACAACACTGTTCCATATATGCACCTGTTAGTGAGAATGCAGTTGACATCTGTGTGACTTTTCTTGACTGGGTATGGAATTGCTCCCACTACTGATCACAGAAAGCAAAAAATAAACTCCCTTACTTTTCTGCCTATGCCTTGAACTTCCTTCCCTCCTTCTTTTCCTTCCCCCTCTGATGATATTTAACAAAGTGGCAGATGGTGTCAGTCCCACAAAGCACATACTCATTGAGCTCACACATGGAGAAATAAATAGCTTTACAAAAAAGGATACAGAATAATGGACTTTCCCCCAAGACCAGAGATATCAGAAAATAAGAAATCATAGTGTCAGGTTTATATAGGTTTATACCTGAACACCAAAATGTACAATATAAAATAACCAGATAAAAATACAATGCACAGATTTCTTATTTGTCTTCCTACTGAATATGTTGTATATAAAAAGTTACTCAGGATGCCCTACCATTGACTGTCATAGATTTCCAAGTCCTCTGTAACCCAGCCACTATGGACAGAGTTACTGAGCTTTGCTTCTTGTCGTTGGTACTAAGAGGTTCCAGTTGTGCTGGCACAATCCTAAACAGAGTTACACCCTTCTATGTTTATTGAAGTCAATGGTTTAGAAAGGTGTAATTCTCCTTAGGACTGCATTGTAAGCATCTTAGTTTTGTAGTTTTGTGTGACTGCCCTACGAATGTTATACTCCTGCAGTTTCAGCAGATCTGTGGGTGTCAGAGTGCTCTAGTTCTGATCCAGTCAATAATTACTGATATCAAAAAGTTTGAAATAACCTGGTCCATCGTATGGACCAGCTCTTAGGACAGAAAGCCATGCTGAGTTCTGAGTCTGACACAGGCGTACACGAGTATTTGAATGAAGGCCGCACCTCTCACTTCAGTTTAGTGTGGAAGGAAATGAGGTTCCAGACTGAAATCACAAATCACATAGATGACAAGGATTGTCTCCCTTTATTTATGAATTTCATCACATTTTAATTCCATGGCATGCATGGGCTTATTCTGTTTTATTCTCTCAACAATTGTGTGAGACAGGTTAGGCAGAGAACTTGCACCAGGAAGTCTGGGATCCAAACCTAAACCTTCCCAGTCCAAGGCTAACATATTACTTGCTTGGCCACAATTAGTCTTATGAGACCACCATTATTCTCATGGAACAGACAGCCTCCGGAACAGGTAGAATTCCATATAGCTGATGATCACCTCCTTTCTGGGTACCACTTAGCCATCAATGATGAAGACATCAAAGGGCACTGAATATTCGCATTTTATAATTATGGCTTTCTCCTGCGGCAAGCCAACAGTCCATATTCTCTTTTTTCAATTACTTCAGGAATTATTTTTAACCTGGGTTTAAAGAATATTAAAATACATAAAATACCTTATCTGTAGTTCTAGGGAGGGGGTGCAGCTACTTCTTCCTAGGGGTCGTACTCTGCAACCAACCGGGCAATGGTGCAGAGGCAGGTAGAGGAACTAGCATGCTCATACCCACTCTGTCTCCCCGTGCAGTGAGTCATATCGGTCTTTTACCGCTTCCAAGGAGGAGAGGACACTGACTAATGGAGAGCTCCCACATAGACATTGAGACAGCACTACCTCAGTGCAAACCCAAGGCTCAGTCCTATACAGGCCTTGATGGAGAAACAGAAACTAACCTTTGCAGGCACACTTCAGGCTATACACACCTGCCCCTATCTATTTTTAAAATAAAAGCAATAAAAAAGAAAAGCCTCGAGCAGGTCATTTTGAGGTGTTTTCCTGGGTCTTTTAGGGAATGCAGAAGCTAATCTGTAGCAACCAGAGAGTTGCCTTTTGGGGGGGGGCTGCTGTAACCAATGAACTATTCCAGTCCTGAAGGCCCCCCCCCCAGAGTCCTTTTCTTTCTCGCACTGGTCTCTGATTCAAAAGCCGACTGGCCAAACTCACCTGCTTCTTTTGGGTTTGAGCTGCCACTAAACAGACCTGCCCATGCCCCCCACCCTCTGTCTCTCCCCTCTCCTCCCCCTTCAACAATCATGCTGGGCCAGCTTCAACAAAACAAGCAGCAAGCCTGGCAAAATGTTCTGAGGGAGGAAATTAAGGCTAAGACCCAACAGTAGCACAATATGGGGAAAGAGAGTCTGTCCCCCTAACTATTTTACCTGCAATTTTGTTGCTGTTGTTCGTATAGATTTCCCCCAATGTGCAGGAAGCACTGAGCAAAACACCCACTGTCATCTCTTATGCATTGTTCCCGATAGCAAAGCTGCTGCTCCCGTTGTGTGTGTGTTTATCCTGGCCTCAATGATCTGCCACGCTGGTTGCCTTTGCCAGCTGTTTTGTTCAGTTTGGTGTTGCTTCAGCCTCATGCTGCTCTTGCTGTCAAAGTGGGAAAGAAATGAATTGTCCGAGAGTCACATTTGGGGAAGCTGGAAGTGGGGGGTTGCAGAGCTTTTCTTCAAGCCAATTCTGAGATTTAAATAATTCTGAACGAGAGCTTCCAGAGGAGTGACAGAAAGGGCCCAGAAATACCAAAAGTGAACCTGGGGATCTAAATTATTGTCTAACCCTGGAAGAAATCTTGTTTGTTCGTATCAAAAATAAAATCTGGAGCCATTCACAGGAATTGGGAACACCCCCTTGTGCAAAGAGAACCTTTTGCTCCTTTTAGGTTTCCTTTGGATACACCCCTGTGCTGTTAAAGTGAGTTTCGATATAAACACAATAAAGTCATCAATAGGATCTCTTTCCTTTATACAATTTTATCTGTCTTCCTTCAAGGCACTTAAGGCAGTTTATGATTCACCCTCCTTTACTCCATCCTCACAACAGTCATCCTCAGAGAAAATGACTAGCCCAAGGTCACCTAATGATTTCATAGCTGTGTAGAGATTTGGCCATAAGCATAGGTCTCCCTACTTCTGATTCTGCATTATACCACAGTGTCTATACTTAATGTAGAGTAGTTGCTTGTAAACCATTGGAATGTGTTCATAGACATGGGATTGATCAGTATGGTAGCAGAAATACTGATTATATTGATCATTCCCACTCCTTAATGTTCAAGGGTGAGGTGGATTAGTGATTCATGGACAAGGTTATGACTATGGATTATTCTGGATTAATTATAACATGATGAATAGAGGTTATGTATCCCATATGCTCTACAGCTCTAAAACCATTATGGCAAGAATGTTTGTTTGTTTGTTTGTTTGTTTTCCAGCTAGCCCAAGAAAGCAATGCTTGACAGGAACAACAGGAAGAGATGGTGCATAATTCGTGCAAACAATCACTGAGAGAAAATTTCTAACCTCTGTCTTTTGAGGGCTTTTCACCTGACATTGGTCTATACAGTTATACCATGCTGTTGTATAAGGACACATTTTGCAGAAAAAGACAAGCCTTCCTTTAGGGACCCAAAGTTTACAGAAAGAAAAGTCTACCAACTCCAATTATTGTGCGAATCAGCAGTGGCATTGGGCGTGTTTCCATTGTTATGCTCCCCTCATGTAAAAAACCAAGGATACAGATATAATATGTGAGAAGCCTTAATGGGGATGAGGAGAAAATACCTGCACCGCTTGCTGTACCTTGCAGAGAAACAAATCATACAAGAGAAAGACACAACACAGGGGATAAAGTTCAACTGGAGGGTTTTGTTCAGCAGTGAGCATTTGTTATAATGAACCTAATGATGTAGCCACAAAAAAAATATATGAAAATTCGGGGTGGTATGACTGATCACAGATCACTGCCCTCCAGGAATGTTCATGCTTCCCAAATTAAAAAGTGAAACAGTAGCTCTTGTATGGAGTATCTAACGAGATAAGAAATAAAATATAAAACAGAAGGGCACCTTTGAGTCATCTGGTTTTTACAACATATTATAGGTTGGCATCCTTATTAGGTACAAAAAAAAAATCACAGCCTGAAGGCTCTCTGAATTTTTATTCATGAACTTTGGAAAGAGTCAGGAAGTTCATTTTGTTTATTTTAATAAAAGCTCAGGGGTATGAATCACTTTAATTCTGGATAGGCCAAAAGTTCTTCATGGAATACAGGAAAGGTAGTTAATATAATCCGTGACATCATTTGTGGTCCCTCACGGTGCTGCTTCTTTGGGGGCAACATCACATTTCCCCAACACCGTATATGAGAAACTCCTCCTCAAACAGTAAATGATGCAGTTGCAAGAACATTATCTGAGATAACCTGCTGCCATTTCACTACCATTTTCAATAGAAGCCCTTTGCTGTGATCCTCGCCTTCTGAAATGAAGCCATCTCAGTAGTGGCACCATGACTGTGTAGTTTCTTCCTTGGCAAAGTCTGTTTGGTACCTTCATTGTTGGTTTTCATGTGCCAGCTGACAAGTTATTGTATTTTAAGGTTGTGTATTTTAAAAAAAAGTGGTTCCTGGCCTTCTGTAATTAAATCTTACCTGATTGCAAACTGGCATATTATTTTTAAATTGCTTGGGTCCCCACTGGGGAAAAAGGCAGGGTATAGCTAGATTGCCCTGGCCTGCATGCTCCAGGCTAGCCTGATCTTAACAGATCTTGGAAGCGAAGCAGGGTTGGCCCTGGTTAGTAATTGGATAGGAGGCAAGTCAAGGGATACCAAGGTTGCTAGGCCGTGACAGGCAATGACAAACCACCTCAGAACATCTTTTGCCTTGAAAACCCCGTGAGGTCGCCATAAGTCAGCTGTGATTTGATGGCGAAAGGTGGGGGGGAATAGCTGATTCTGGCTTTCAAGTAATATTTCTGTTCTGGATTTTTGAACAAAGGTCAGGCACAAGCCTAGTGATGGGTGGGGGTTACCAGCTTCTAGATGGGGCCTGGAATTCTCCTACATTTACTACTGATCCTGAAGGAAATGGCAGATTTGGAAGGGAGGATGTATGTCATTATATCTCCATTGAGATCCCTCCTCCAGCTCTGGCCCTAAATCTCCAGGAATTTTCCAAGCCAGGTCTGATAAATTTAAGGGAAAAGGTACCCTTTACCAGGACCTAGAGATTCAGGAGCACCCACCCAGTCATAAAGCCAGTTACTCTGGTAACGTTATGTAGTTTCAGAAGTAAAAGAGAAACATTTTCATTATGGCTCATGTATAAAATGAGATTATGTTCAAGACAGAGAGAGAGAGATGAAGATGGATATATGTCACAGGTTTTCACCAGGCCGAGGAATACGATGCTAGTGCCAAGAGCAAAGGCTAATGGCATGACGCCACATATTCAGAAGTTGTCTCGATAACCCCTGCATGGCACAAAATGATAGACGGGTTCCCAACTGACAGAGCACGGTGCAAGTTACCAAACTTAAAGAAACAGCTGTCCAGAAGCCATGATCCCCATTCTTGTTATTAGGAGAAATTCAGTATTATTCAAGATGATGAATGCACTGGATAGATGAGTCAGACAATTTACATTTTTTAAAAGAAAACTCCATCCACTTCTTTGTTTTGAACATAATTGACAAAAGAGAACACAGATCATAATATCCTGGCCTCTCAACACAGGTTCTAGAGAGGACGGTCAATGAAGTTAATTGGTGCAGACAAAAGAGAAATCATGTCATCATCTTGAATGCACTCTCTCAGAAGCAAGATTGCTTATCATAAAAGTCATCATCACTGAACACTTTCTACCCTTTGATGAAATTCTGTTCAAGACACCCATCTTGGGGTGGGGGGAGAAATCTGATTAATCAACCATTTCACTTGATATATTAAGCTTTTTAGCTCTAAAGTAGTAGTAGTAGGAGGAGGAGATTGGATTTACACCCCGCCCTTCACTACCTGAAAGAGTCTCAGAGCAGTTTACAATCCTTTTCCCTTTCCTTCCCCACAACAAACACCCTGTGAGGTATGTGGGGCTGAGAGAGCTCTTTTGAGAACTGTTCATGAGAGAACAGCTCTGAAAGAACTTATGACTGACCCAAGGTCACACCAGCAGCTGCATGTGGAAGAGTGGGGAATCAAACCCAGTTCTCCCAGATTAGAGTCCGCACTCTTAACCACTTCACCAAAAGACTTTACATTTGCTTTTTTGAAGAAAAAGACAGCTGGCAGAATGTGAAAATAATAAGGATGTATACGAATCTGAACAGGAGGCGAATCTTTTGGATGTTCTAGCCTGAAATATTATATTTTTGTCACAGGGAGACACTGCTTTCACTGATACACAATTTATATGGAATTTATCTTTATTTATTTATTCATTTCATTTATAGCCCTCCTTTCTCCCCAATGGGGATC
Organism: Gekko gecko; assembly: GCA_029375565.1. Classification (NCBI taxonomy): domain Eukaryota; kingdom Metazoa; phylum Chordata; class Lepidosauria; order Squamata; family Gekkonidae; genus Gekko; species Gekko gecko. The sequence continues at coordinate 35,937,604 of JAPDNY010000003.1, read as the reverse complement.
CAAAGTACTGTACATCATTCTCATCTCATATGCATTAGATGTATCATTTATACTTTTACTTCAACTTTATATATCATTTATATTTATAATTGTGCATATAATGCAAATGATGGTTTATTAATGCAGAACCTTTTAAAAAATGCGTACATTTTAAAGAGTGAAAATGTTGGCAGAAGTGGAAATGGCACAAAGAATTATGGGTTCAAAAGAGGAACAAGATAAAAGAAGATATTTGTGGATTGACCGCAGGGCTTGGTAATCTTGGAACTTCCAAGGGTTGGATCCCAACAGCTTTTCTGCAGGTGTAAGAGGGAGGAGTGACTCCTAAGAAGGCTATCTCAGGACCTGCATGGACGAAAAAAGCTATGGAAGAAAGGTTTGCCCGGAGGATCGGGAATCTGATGAGATCATCCCTCCTCCCACTTGTCCCCATAGAAAAGGTGGTAGGGTCCAATTCAAGTCATTCGTGAACAGAAGCAGCATTTTGTGTAAGCTACTTAGAGTTGGATCCAACCATTCTTTTCCGCTCAGTTGGGTCATATGACTCCCCCTTGGCCGAATCTTCCTCCAACAGAGAAAGCGTCCCTTCAACAAAGAAAGGCTTCCTCTGATGAGAAGAAATCTTTCTCTGTTAAAGGAAGACTTAACAGACAAGTCATAGGGTCCAACCTTTGGGGAACTGCTTGTCCGAGCTATATATCACATTCAGACACACACAGCTTAAATTCTGAGCATGACCCACGCATAGGGTGGGGTCTAATTGGTAAACTTGAACAGGGCCTGAAAGTCAGGGGGCAGCACAAGGTACAAGCTGAAATTATGATATTTTATATTTATCTCATTTCAGACATTTTGCTTTCATGACTCATAAGGTTGCATGTAGGGAATAGGATTATATATGTATAAAGGGGCTTGAGCTACGAATTTGCGCTTGGTCTAGGAAAACTGTGTTTGACCCCAGTTCCCATAGAGAGAGGAATCAGAACCTAAGCCTGTTCAGAAGGTCTGTCTTCAAACATGGGAGTTCCTTTCCGTAATCACAGGCACAAGTTTATGCCGGACTATTCACATGTGCTTTGCTTAACATCTGATTGGCAGCTGAATGGATGGATGTTTCATGCAACATGTGAACTAGTTCTCAGGGGGAACTTCCGTACAATATCATAGGAGATTGCAATGCATCTTTTGAAGTGGCAAAGACCAAGCCTCATAGTAACCTTTTATGGTTTGAGGGATTTGGTTGTTTGGAGCCAATGTAATAGGCTTGCCACCCCCCTGATGGGGGCAGGGGTTCCCCCACTTTTGGGGGGGCCCAGTCTGCCACCACCCAGCCTCGTCTACACCTGACAGGACCAGCACGATGACATTTGGGAAAAACTCTGTGGTAACCATAGAGGCCCCCCAAATGCTAGTCCCCCGTGCGATGCACCCTGCGTGATGACATCACTTCTGGGTGATGTCACTGCAGTGTGCCTGCTTTGTGCACACACCAGAAGACTCCAGGAGGTAGACTGGAGCCCCTCACCAGAATGCAGTAAGGACCTGGTAACCCTACAATGTAGTATAGGGAGTAGCATGTCAATCTAGGATTGAGGAGTGGAGACCCAAGTTCAAATCCTCACTCTGGACCATACTTGACATTACAGTGTCCACAGATTCATGGCTGTTTCAGCACTGGAAAATGTTTGCAAGGGGGAAAACAAGGCACACAGAGACCCATTCCAGCTGCACCGCTGATCAGAATCAGCCTCTTGCAGCAATTTTTGTCTCTACAATGGCATTGGCAACCAGAGGCAGAACTCATGGCCACCATAATGTCTAATTTGGCCCTCTGTCATGAAGGTTTCTGGACCTCTGGCCATTCACTCAAATTATCTTGCAGAGCTGTTGAGAGGATAAAATAGCAGAAGGAAAGACATGTATGCCATTTGGAGGTCCTGAGGAAGTGTGGGATAAAAATGTAATAGGCAGGAGATGGGGGTGGACTGTGTTCATCACCCTGAGCTCCCTGGAGCAAGGGGGGAGTTGAATAATGGTTTTTGTCCTGTGATACCTGCTAGCAGAATTGATTCGTGTGGGTGGGTTAAATGTCATCAAGTGGCTTCTGACATCAGGCGACCCTAGGAATCCAAAACATCCTCTTGTTAACAGCCTTGCTCAGGCCTTGCAGACTGAGGACTCATGGAGTGGGACTTCCTTGCTTTCCCTTCCGACTGTAGCCCACACTGGAGGACTCTCCTCACAGTGGAGACCCATAGACAGCACTGAGTGCCAAGTGCCCTTCCACTGTGGGAGACAGACAGTACAATGCAGGCCATTAACAATGCACATTTCGTTTGCTGTTCACTGCAAAACCCTTTGGATGTTGTGGAAGAAAAGTAACCGTGAGAGGCAGGCATACAAATAAACCTTTTATGAGCCACTCCTGTAGCTGAAGATTGTAAACTTGTTGGGCATTTATACTTATGAAACTTGGTAAAGGGCCATGAATATTAACAATGGCAGTAAAGAGCTTGAGGGGAGGGGGAAACCCAGCAACAGTGGAACAGAAGTTGACATTCAGATATCTTTTTAAGGAAACTTAGCTATGGTGGTGATAGAAAGTGCCGTCAAGTCACAGCTGATTTATGGGCGACCCCCACTGGGTTCTCAAGGAAAGGGATGTTCAGAGGTGGTTTGCCATTGCCTGCCTCTGTGTTGCGACCCTGGACTTCCTCGTAGGTTTCCCATCCAAATGCTAACCAGGGCCGACCCTGCTTAGCTTCTGGGATCTGATGAGGTTGGACTAGCCTGGGCCATCCAGGTCAAGGCATCTTGGCTATACCCAGTAGGTTTTTCTTCTTGTCTACAACTCATGGGATTTTAAACATGGTTTCTTTGAACATCAGACCAACCAACATGGCACACGTGATTTTGACAGTTTCCCCATCCCAATTAGAAAAGTGCTTTACTGTGCAGCACAGGTTACTGGTTCAGAAACAGAGAACCCAAAGCCATTGTGATCCTACAAAACTAGTCAACTGGTTGTTTAGATCCTGGTCGGTTTCTTGTATCATCAAGCTGAAAGTAATCTTTTAAAACCCATCACTTGTGTTGCCAGCCTCCAGGTAGTTGCTGGTCATCTCCTGCTATTACAACTGATCTCCAGGCAATAGAGTTCAGTTAACCTGGAGAAAATGGCCACTTTGGAAGGTGGACTCTGTACCCCATTGAAGTCCCTCCTCTCCCCCAACCCAGCTCTCCTCAGGCTCCTCCCCCCAAATCTCCAGGTATTCGCTAACTGGCAACCCTACCAATCACCCACATTCAAAGGAAGAAATGCATGCATCCTCTGCCCCCTTTTGAATGGGAGTGAGGAGGGAGGAAAGACTGGATTTTGCCTTTCATTTTCCCCACCAAATGTAGCTAAATCTACAGGCATGTTAACCACTATACCACTACACTGAGCCTGCATCGCAGGGAGGGCGGAGTATAAGTGTGATAATAAATAAAAAACTGTCCCAGTACCTGGAATGGGCTTTTCATCTTGGAGAAAATGTATATGCAGCAGGCTTTTGTATATACAGTTCTGGTTGGGCTGGGACTCCATCTCTTTCAGACTAAGTTGCCTAAGGATCTATGGAAGCATCGACCACACAGATATTTTTCCTAGCAATTTCCTTCCTGATTCATCAGAGTCTTGCAAGCCACTCTAGAATGTGTGTGTGTGTGTGTGTTGGAGCCACAATTCTCATTCATGGCAGAGTTTGGTTACCAGACTTCTGCACAGGAAATACGGTGTGTTCGATAAAGATGACATGCTGCAGGCAAAAATATGCATCTACTTAAATGCACAGCTGGCTGATTAACAAAATTTACAACTGCTGTCAATGTGGCTGTTAAATCTAGGAAGAAGGGGGGAAATGGAGGCTAGAGTTAAATGTGTTAAGCCAAACAGGAAGAGGATGAAGGAGCTACTTATTACAACAGATTGGAAAATCTGGGCTTCTTCCTCATTTTAAAAAAAAAAGTCCAGAGGATTAGATGAATCTCCCTCCTGCAGAGCACTTTGAGAGGTTGTCATTCTTCTTGGACTGCTATAAGGCAAAGCTGGAAGTGTCCCAAGGCAATGCGAGTCTTGTCCCGGGATGTTTATGGATGACCATAAGAAGCCAGCCAGGCAATGCCACAACAGCCTTGGGCTTCTCCTGGTCTTTTAGCAGGAATACAGTGTATACCTGGGCTTATTTCCAAAGTAAGATGCACAGAGCTCAAGAAACTGCAAATCACATCCTTAGGTATGGATGTTTTTCTCCCTAATCTCAGTGGCTTTCGGAAACCTACCAATATGAAAGAAGCATGGGGAAGAGGAAGGTTAAGTAGAATACCTCCCCCCAACCTTTTGAGAGCTAGTGTGGTGTAGTGGTTAAGAGGAGTTAAGTAGTGGTTAAGAGCGGTGGACTCTGATTCGGAGAATAGGGTTCGATTCCGCGCTCCCCCGCTTGAAGCCTGCTGGGTGGACCTTGGGCTGGTTACAGTTCTCTCTGAGCTCTGTCAGCCCCACCTACCTCATAAGGTACCTGTTGCGAGGAGAGGAAGGGAAGGTGATTATAAGCCACTTTGAGACTTCTTCAGGTAGAGAAAGGTGGGGTATAAAGCACCTACTCTTCTTCTGAATACCAGATGTATCCAGGTACCTGATGTTAAGTATGGAACTCAACAACGTTTTGATTTCAGCAAGTGATTTCAGTTTATTCATAACAGCAACTCCAACTCAGAACACCATAACAACACACCACAAACAAGTGGAGCACAGCTCCCTTTTTAAACTGTCCCGGGCTTTCAAAGCCACACCCATAACTAGATAAGAACTAATAACAATGCAGGGATAAAGGCCAATCAGGACCGTTCCCTCTTTGATACATTCTCACACAGTGATTGGATATTTACAGAGGTTTCGCAGAAACCAGCCAATGGTAATGTGACAGATGAAGAGCCACATTTAGAATCAAGCTTAACATGGGAATGTATAGCATGAATTCACATTCTAATACACAACACCTGACCCAGGTATCTCTCCCAGGAGAAATTCTTGGTCTCATGAAGATGTCTGAAACAACCATTGGATGTATGGATATTGGGGTTGGTTTGTAAGTGGAAAGATATTCCATATATGTTCAAGACTTGGTGTTTTCTGTAGCTTGGCATATGTCTAAACTTTATCAGAAGTGATAAAATAGCATAATTCTTGAGCCTGAGGCAACATCAAAGGAAGGTCTTGGCCTCTATGCTCTGTTGTGGTCCCTCCAGGACAGGATGCTACACTAGATGGACCATTGGTCTGATCCAGCCGGGCTTTTCTTATGTTCTAATCTAGAACCACCCCTGGTGTTTACTAAGTTACAAGATAAATCCAATCCATTCTTTTGGCATTAAGCAGCGCTGAAGTCCAAGCTTCACAGTTACAAGGATGAATTTGTTTTCCATAATAAAATAACTGTTATGGCCAAGTGGATTGAGGCAGGCAGTGACCAAAACTGAGTAATCCAGACTTTCTTAGGCACAATTCAGCAAATCGAAACCACAATTCGATGCCACTGAAATCAACATCAGTTTAAGCATTTATCTTTGACTTTTTTACCTGTCATTGTAATGGGGAAGACACAGTATGAGAAGCACAGGGCTGTCACCCCAAGGTGGCACTCCATTTCAGATTCCTACCCCTTCTGTAACTAAGAACGTATTGAAATGCATGCCAGATTCATGACATCAGCTGTTTTTAGTGTCCCTGCCAGCCAGTGATGTGGAAGGAGGATGGTTGAAAGCTGTGTGATCATTGTTACAGATCATTGTTGTTATGGATCAGAGTGTTGGTCTGCAGTAGAACAGCTAGATTCGAGTCCAGGAAGCACCTTAGAGAGCAAAAAGATTTTTGGGATATGAGCTTCTGAGAGTTGAAACTCCCTTCATCAAATACCATATCTGATGAAGGGAACTTTGACACTCAAAAGCTCATACCCTGGAAAATGTGTTGCTCTCTAAAGTGCTAAAGGACTCGAATCTACATGATAATTTTACAGTGTTAAGAAGGTGAGAATTCAGTCCAGGGGCTGTTTTCATGGACCATGTGGGCCTTCAGTCCTCCTAACCTTTCTTGTTTTGTTTGTGGGTTAGAATTCACCCATCCTTAATTCCAAGTGAGAAACTTATTCCTTCCAAATGGCTTAGTTCCATTTTTGGAAAGAAAGGCACTAAGAACACCTGCAAAAAGCAATGCCTAGATACCCTGAAAGGTTGACTTGAAAACTTCTCTCAAAGCTTGCCCAGTGAATGCCAAAGGTTTTGTTGTTTCTAGTTTGTTGAGTTGTTAACTTGTTGAGTTATGGCCGACTGATTCATCAGCCTGCTCAGTGAGTTATCACCCCAGGCACTCTGTGTATGATTTCAGATGTCCTCATCTGCACATTAGTATTAGTCCTTCTCATTCTGACACTGATTAATTGCACACTACTGCCACTACAAAGAGGGGCTGGTATGCAATCAAGGCCATGGATATATTCATTCTGGGAGTCACAGCCGCAAAGCTGCTGCATTACAAGTATTCCTTATGAACGTTAAAGGGAGAGATGCAACAAAGAGGAGGACAAGGACCAAGGAAATGATTTGTTTGTAATACTGACTAACTGTGAGATCATTTCACTTGACCCCCGTAGCAAATATTGTCAGTAGCGTCACCAGAGGAATAATGAAGAGTTTGTTAACTGGCATTGAAAGCTGGTCCCATGTGAACATAGAAGGACTGAGTTCTCATCAGGAGGTCCCTCTCTGCTGCTGACCTAAAGTTTTCATTAGATGCAAAGTACTAGAAGAGATTTAAAAGAGACAACGAGGCCAGGAGCCTTATGAGAGAGCATAGCACAAGAGCAAGGGACCCTAATCACAGTGGCTATGGTAACCGAAGGTGAAATGTGTTATTTGCATCAGTTTATAACCCAACCGGGATGCAATTTACATGCAATGGCTGCTAACAGAATCTGATGGATGTAATCACGGACTACCTGCTGCCACATAAATCCAGTGATGTTTCTGAAAACCATTCTGAAAGGCAGGCAGGAGGAAAATGCAAAGATCTGGCACTTTGAGGGGTGAAATATTTCAGAGATATTCCACTCTGAGAAGGCTGCACTACGCATGATTTGCTCTCCACATTTCCCACCCCACCCCCCTTTTTGGTCACAGAAGATTGTTTTCATAAAAGGTCAGGCCTGACTCTTCTGCTATTCAGTTCAGTGGCAAAGCCAATACAATCAAGGTGTGTGTGAGTGTGTAGGCAGACCTTCAGCTGTCACAATCAGCTTCTGTTAAGGAGGTCAGAGCCAATGGAAATAAAGTCAAGTAATAGATATTAAAGATGAAATGACATTTGATCAGTCCCAGAAAAGACAGCTAAATCCACACTCTACACAGGTGGAGTCTCGGCTTGGTAAGGAAAATCAAGACTACTCCTCTGAATTACACATACTTGTCATCTTTAAGGCTAACCAAGTGTATTCCAGCACAAGCTTTCAGGAGTCAGAGAAGAAGAAGAGCTGAAGATGTGAGCTTTGAGTCATAAAAATTACACTGGAATAAGTTTAGTCTTGAAGATGTCACGTGGTTTCTGTTTTAGTTTGCTAAAAATGGCTGTGCTTTTGAAATTACTAACATACGTGCAATGGAAATGCTTCAGAGTTGGATCTGAAGATCCACCAGTGACAGAAAGCTGATTTTTTTGCTATTCCCCCTCACTGCAGACCCTCCCCCAATTTCCCCCTCATGCTATTCCTGACCATCCCCTCCTCCCCAAGGAGCAGCATTTCAGGGAGTTCAGTTGGCTGCAGCAGGAGTGAGGAAGCATGAAAACGGCTTTGGGATCCAACCAAAGGAGCCAAGAATATGGTCAATAGGAATGAGCATCTGTAAATGCACTAAGACTTACTTTTATGTAAGTGTGTGTAAAACCAGACTGAAATGTTTGTGATACATTAAAGTCTGTAAAGGGAATCGCGTTCTAATGCATTCTAAAGGAGCTGACATGCTAAGTATTGCTATCAGTTTGCACAGGTATCTTTCAACTCAAAATGGTGCTTGAAGAATGGAAAATGCTTAACATTCAAAAACTGCAAGCAGAAGACTGCATGTGTAGATAGAGGTACCAGCCTCTGGGTTTACCGTTCATCTCCAGTAGAAAAGAACAAGAGCCTGGTAGCACTTTAAAGATTAACAAAATATGTGGCAAAGGGAGGAGCGTTTGTGAGTCACTGCTCACTTCTTCACACTCACGAAAGCTCCTACCCTGCCACATATTTTGTTAGTCTTTAAGGTGCTACTGGACTCTGGCTCTTTTCAACTGCTACAGGCAGACTGACATGACTACCCATCTTGATCAGTTCATCTCCAGATTACAAAGATCAGTTCCCCTGGAGAAAGTGGGTGTTTTGGAGTGTGGACTCTATAGCATTGTGCCCCACTGGGGTCCCTGTCCTACCCAGGCTCTACCCCTAAATCGGCAGGAGTTTCCCAATTTGAATCTAGCAACCCTATCCCCCATCCCCCAGAGGTGGCCAGGGGGGACCTGGCAACTATGTGCAGAGGAATTTTTCAATTCTTCTTCCCTGCAACATTCCCCATTCCCAAAGCCACCCCAAGGTTGAGGAATTTTATGTATAAATATTCCATGAATCACAAGGGATTGATGCTACAAAAGAAAGCTGGCAGCATATAAACAATGTTCCTTTGGATTATGTCTATTGTGTCCCTGTTTAAAGAGAATACAGTAAATAGTGCAGTCCTAAAAAGTCTTTCAAAGTCCATTAAAGTCGATGGATGAAGATGGGTGTAGCTCTGCTCTGGATTATGCTGAGTCAGTTAGTTGTACCTCAGTTCTGTGAGGTAGCCATACAATATTATCAGAAATAATAAAGGGGGGGGAAATAAAGAAAACAAATTCAGAAACACTTCCCAAAGCTGCAAAAATTAGATTTTAGTACAGGTTTGGTTGTTTAAGAAATGGGGGAGGGACCAGGTCTGTTTGAGCGCCCAATTAAATAATTGGCTGTGTTTGGCACTCGTCTAGTAAATGATGCCACAGCTTGGAGTATATGGGTGGGATCCAATCAGCTTCTTCCTTGGTGAAAAAGGAGTCTGCTTTGACCTCCAGGGATCATGGGGCCCATATGGTCAAGGGCTGTGTGTTATGGGGCCTATAATAAGGAGAGAAATTAGACAAGAAAAGGCTGACTGGGTGCGAGTATCTGAGTTTTCTTTAAGTGCATAAAATACTCTCTTGTGATGTTTAGTTTTTCAGTTTCTCATACTGGAACATTACTTCATTTTATATCTATCTATGTGCAGGGTATTTATATATCCCACCTTTTTCTCAACACAGTCAGGACCCAAGGTAGGTAGCAACAATAAATATAGTGCAAAAATAAAACAGATGTTCATATCTGTTTTAGACAGGCATTCCAGTAGGAGCGGCATCTTACCAGCTGCGCACGTGGGGACTCAGACCCAGAACGGGGTGACCTAGCGCGGTGGCACTGCTGAGCACGTCTCAAATTGCACTTTACTGTTATGTATATTGTTTTATTAGTTTTATGGAAGCCACCCTGAGCCCACTTTGGCGGGGAGGGCGGGGTAAAAATCAAATCAAATAAATAAATAAAACATATCATTAAATCATATAATTAAAACAGGTAAGCCAGAGCTTGTGCATGTGCATGCACGTGCACACACAGACACTCAGGGTTTTGGGGTGGAAGAATGCACCGGAACAGAGTTCCAGATCCTCTTCGACAAAAATTTTTTTAAAGTATTTAAAAGTTCATGAGTTTTCAGTATACAGATTGAAAACTTCATTTCCCTCTTGAAAGTTCCAGCACCTCTTAAAAAAAAAAAAGCCCTGCACACATACATGCACATATGTGTGTGTATATATATATATATATATATGTATGTATGTATGTATGTATGTATGTATGTATGTATGTATGTATATTAATACCTTCAGGCTGCTTCATATGCTGTCCTGAATGGTCTGTTTTACAGCCTCACCAGAAGGTCTGGAGGGCACACACTTGTTGTTCTGGCAGCTGTACCACAGCAGTGGAGCAGCGGCAGAAAGGTCCGAGGATCGAAAATGATCCGACAAAAATTTTGTAATATTCAAGAATTAAAATATTATTTGGATCCTACAGACTGTGAACACAATGCCCTTGCACAAGTAGACTCCATCTACCTTTCCCTTCTCCCAGCTTCCCCTGTGACATCCAGAAAAGCAAAGCATGGGTGTGGGAGACCCTTATGGGCAAAGTACCATGTGGTGTACAGAGGGGAAATAAGGCAAAATCACCTCCATCTCCACTGTCTACAAGGGGATAACATTCTCCACTGACTCCTTCCAATGGTAAAAACACCATCAACAACAGTATTTGTATGGTCATCATCCTACCAGAAGGTTTAGATTTTACAGTTTGATTTATGCTGTCATTTTTTCTATTATGTCACACTTTCTTTTAGACGTTTGACACTGATAGCCCATTTAAAACATTGCAGCTATAATTTTTTAACATAAGAACATAAGAGAAGCCAATGTTGAATCAGGCCAATGGCCCATCTAGTCCAACACTCTGTCACACAGCGGCCAAAATATACCAGGTGGCATCAGGAGATCCAGCAGTGGGGCCAGGACACTAGAAGCCCTCCCACTGCTGCCCCCTCCAGCACCAAGAATAGAGTGCATCACCTGCCCCAGACTGAGAGTTCCCATCTATACCCTGTGGCTAATAGCCACTGATGGACTTCTGCTCCATATGTTTATCTAATTCCCTCTTGAAACTGTCCATGCTTGTAGCTGCCACCACCTCCTGTGGCGGTGCATTCCATATGTTAATCACTCTTTGGGTGAAGAAGTACTTCCTTTTATCTGTTCTAACCCGATTGCTCAGCAATTTCATGGAGTGCCCACGAGTTTTTGTATTGTGAGAAAGGGAGAAAAGTACTTCTTTCTCAACCTGCTCAATCCCATTCATAGTCTTATAAACCTCGATCATGTCACCCCTCAGCCGTCATTTCTCCAAGCTAAAGAGCCCCAAGCGTTTTAACCTTTCTTCATAGGGAAGGTGTTCCAACCCTTTTTGCATGATTTTCTTCACATAAACACGATTGGCTACCATCTTAAAATGAAATCTGACAGACAAAATTAGGGTCCAACATACGGCTGCTAACCTCCAGGTGGCACCTGGAGTTCTCCTGGTATTATAACCAGTCTTCAGACTACAGAGATGAATTAGCATGGAGAAAATGGCAGCTTCATAGGGTAGATTCTATGGAATCATATCCCCACTGAGTTCTCCCCTGCTCAAACTCCACCAGTCACCAGGCTCTGTCTCCAAATGTTCAGAAATTTCCCATTCCAGAATTGACAACTGTAGTCTCACACGTCAGCATTTTTAAGTTGCATTGTTTTCTATGATAGACATTTTAAGCATAGGTTTAATCTTCTAACTGAAATCAAAGGAGATTGTACACACACACATATATTTGGAGGGCCTGATCCAGATAAAAGTCCCTCTGAAAATAGTGGGTTTTTATCCTGACTTGATCCATTAATTTCAAAAGAATACAATGGTGACTAATTGTAGCTAGACTGGGGCTAATTTTTTTAAACAGCAAGTTCTAAATTACTGTTTGAGCATATTTATTGAAATCAACAAAAAAGGAAAAGAAAGCCAAAAGTTATCTAACATCAAAATTAGTGTTAATAAGGCTTTCACAAAGTTTTCTATGAGCATCAGCAATTCTGGAAGTCTTTTTTTAGTACCGAGAACCACATTTTCATGCAAGCGCCTTTATTAGTAAAGAACAAAGGGGAATTTAAAACATCATATATAAGCAGATTTATTTCTGTTCAGGGTATGTCTGAACATTTCTTAAAAGGCCCCCACTTCTCTTTAAAAGAAAATGTGTTATGTCCATGTTACCCTAGATGTTTCGGCTACAAAGAGAAACCATACATTCTGGCATGCATTGAGCTGAAAAAGCATATTCCCTCATCTCTTGCAACACTGGGTCTTGTTTCACTAGAAAGGAAGTTCCGAACATTAAAACAAATTAACATCTCCCAAAGTAAGTCCCTACTCCCCAGTATTTCCAGCTCTCATTACTGTTAGAGAAATGAAAAGCCTCAACGTATTTTCCCCACAGTCGAAAGGGAAAGGGACGGCACAAGAGTTTGCTAACCAGCTGATTTATTTTGAATGCATGAAAGGGTAAGTCCAAATTGTCATTTCTGAGCCACTCAAAACTGAAAAAGAGTACATCAGATTGCATCTGCTTTATTGCTGAGTTTAACATCATTTTTAAAAAATTAAACATTTGAGGCAGAAATACACTTTCGATGCAGTGCAGGTCATCTTTCTTTCACTGCGGTTTTTTTTAAATGGGTACGTCCAAATTTTACCAAATGAGGAGTACAAGCAGCTTAGAGGAGCAGCAGTTTCTAGCAGGGAAATATGTAAAGCGAAATGAGTTCAATTTCTCCTTCCTCCCTGCAATTGTTTGCCTCTTTAAATTGCAGCACCCACAACTGTAATCTGTAAATTAATAAAACCCTTGGAACAAAAACGATGGGACCACGCATAATTTGTTGAACACCAGTATGGTGTAGTAATTAGAGCAGAGGTGTCAAACATAAGGCCCAAGGGCCGGAACCAGCCCGTCCAGGGCTCTTATGTGGCCCGCGAGCAACTGGTACAAGGGAGGGAACAGGAGACTGCTTGGGGGGAGTGGGGGGAGCCGCTCCAATTGTGGCTTCAGCGTGGTGGAAGAACCTTGTCTGCAGCAGTCAAGCAGTGTGGGAGCATCTGCCCAGTGCTGCACCGCTGGCTCTCCAGTCCGCTCATATGGGTTTTCCTTTGCACCCCCCTCTCAGCCCATGGGGCCTTGCAGTGAGGATGCACCAACTTGGAGCTTACCAGCTGCTGTCCTTTATATAGTTATATCTCTAGTGCCCAGCATTACGATATATGACACACATGGCCCCACCCAACAGAGTGACGTTTATGTCAGATCCGGCCCTTATAACAAATGAGTTCGACACCTCTGAGTTAGAGTGTCCAGCTAGGATCTGGGAGACCCACGTCTGAATCCCTACTCCGCCATGGAAGCTTGGGCCAGTCACGCGCTCTCAGCCTCACTTACCTCACAGGGTAGGGTGTGAACCTTCTAACTGATTCAAAGAGACATATCAAATAAATATGTATTTTTATTAATGAACTGAGAGATTTCACATTTGTGACAGTGTGATTCCACCTTGTGACACTTGCATTTATGAAAATAACAATAAACAAACTTCAAAAGACATAGTATGTGAAACAATAATTAAGTATATATGACAACAATCAACATGTAACAATTCAGGCCTGAGCAGATCAGGGCCTTCATCTTTCTGACTTCTGTCTAGCCAGTCCCTTAAAGACGCATCAACTTGCAGCTCTGCTCTGCATTGGGATGTCATCTATTCTTTATAGGAGTTTCTGGTAGCCCTAGAATATTAATGTGTAGTTTTATAGAAAGGAGTGCTTCTGAGCTAAGAGTGCTTCTGCCTTCAGCTTCAGGCCCTCCAATCCCTCAGGAAAGACTGGGCCTTTTTTTCTTTATAAGGAATACCCCAACTCTTTAGCCCCCCCCCCAGCGGATTCATGGTTACAGTCGCAAAGATAAAATGGACGAGAGGACAACGATGTAAGCTGCTTTGGGTTAGGGTTGCCATCCCCCCTGAGGGGGCGGGGTTTCCCCCACTTTTGGGGGCCCCAATCCACCACTGCAGAGCTGGCTGGTGGGGGATCCCCACCCCTTAGCAACCCCATCCACAACACCGTGCCTGGTATAATGATGTCACCCAGAGATGATGTCATCACTCAGGGTATGTTGCAGAGGGGACACTCTAGCTTTTGAGAAAAATTCTATGGTTACCATAGAGTTTTTCCTCAAATGCTAGAGCATTCCCGCAACGTGCCCTGTGTGATGATGTCACCTCTGGGTGACGTCATTGTGGTACACACACTGAAAAGTCCCAGAAGAAGGAGAGAAACCCTCCTCCAGAACACGGTAAGGACATGGCAACCCTACTTTGGGTAACCACTGGGAAGAAATGCTGGGTATAAATGAAGCTAATAAATAAATAGATTCATTCAAAAACCTTGAACTGTTAGGAGATAGAACTAAGTACATTTATTAGTAGTAGTCTGGCTTCCTAAAATTTGTAATTTTTAATGTTGCTTAATGTGCACATTGCAGATATTATTTAACAACATTCATTGCTATTTTATCCTTTTCCCCAATATAATTTCATTTGAGGCTACAGCTTCTGAAGATTGTGGCCTGGGAAGCGAGCCAGAAAGCATGCAGGCCCGTGTAGATGAACATGTAGCATTATTCTCTGTTGGACAGGGAGTTGCTTTGACTGACAAGCCATCAGTGTCTTTCCAGAATCATGTAAAATCCAACTTCGCTATTAGTGTCACCTGAACATTGCTAAACTGGTAGCAACAATACTACTGTCTGGCCATGTGGCAATCACATTGCAGCCCGACAGAGAAAACTCACCAATCAGTTTTCTCATCTTTGAAGCTGTCATGGTGGCACAGATCACCTGGATCTTCTTTCCCAGGATCACAGTTGGAGACTGCTGATGTCCTATAATATGAAGGAACACAAATGCTTTGTAAAAGGAAAAGAAACTAAGATAAAAATAGCTATGGGAGTGAGCCTCTCTTGACGATTCTAACAAACCAATCCTGTGTACATTTATTCAAAAGCAAGTCTAACTGGGTTCAGTGGGACATACTGTCAAGGAGGCATGCACAAGACCACAGCCTTAACTTCTCTCCAAAACACTCAAATAATCCAGACCACAAAACACTTTACCTTCCAAAGTTTACGATGCCATGTGGCTAAGCAGAAATGTGTATATATTAACATTAACTTGCAAGGCAATTAGCAGATGCTGTCTGATGCTGCCATTTAAAGCACGTTACAGGGACAAGGTGTGATAGACAGGTGACTGTCCTGCCCCTGAAGGGAAGAATAGCCATTCAGCTGAGCCTATGGGAGTGCTGCTTCAGCCAGTTTGGTGTAGTGGTTAAGTGCGCGGACTCTAATCTGGGAGAACCGGGTTTGATTCCCCACTCCTCCACTCGCAGCCTTGGCAAGCCATAGTTCTGTCAGAGGTGTTCTTGAAAAGAGCAGTTTCTGTCAGAGTTCTCTCAGCCCCACCTACCTCACAGGGTGTCTGTTGTGGGGAGGGGAAGGGAAAGGAGTTTGTAAGCCACTCTGAGACTCCAAGTGAAGGGCGGGGTATAAATCCAATCTCTTCTTCTTCATCATCCAATCACCTTTCAGGAGGGGGATGGAATGTTGGAGGGAAGCACAGGACAAGTCAGTTCAGGTCTGCCTTAGAGAGAGGACAGTCCTAGTTTGGGTCTGCCTCAGTAAAAGGGCTGACGGTAAAAGAGTGGCTCTGCCCGGTAGTGTGACAGAGGGGTTTAGCTCTCCCTCTGGGAGAGACTAGAGTACCCAATAGTTAGGCCTGTCTCTGGTAATAAGTAGACCTTGTACCATTCAGGCTGACTCTGGGAAAAGGACAGGTTGGTGTCAATGGAATCCAGTGAGTGAGAGGGGATCCAGCCTAGTGGCTAGTTGGTAAAAGCTCGTTTGTGCCTGAAAATATTAAAGAAAATTCCAACCGCACTCTAAAACCATAACTAGCTTAAATTTATGTACCTCAGTCAGGTTTCTCCATTGACTACCCAAAGACCTGTGTTGCTGCTGATACGTCCTTTAGAAAATAAATAAACCTTTGTTCTTTATAGGCAACTCCTACATCAGTGATCTCTGTATTCTACTTGCACGCTACGGAACTGATATAATGGCAGTGAACCCATTCCTATACACTTACTACCTTAAGAAAACCTGGCAACTGAGGTTAAAACAAATCTGGTTCCCTAAAATCATAGGAGGCTGTGTGAGTCCCCGCAATTATTAGAAAAGGCCTGCCACGCAAGGTCAAACAGATGCCACAAATATGGCATACATGAGATAGCATTTATGGGCAAGAGTAGGAATGGGTACCATAGTATTCGGGCAAGTTAATGCTTGTTTACAGACTCAGAGGTTGTTCAGGATAAAAATGAAAAGCAGAAGAAACTTGATTATTGCTCTACTTAAGGAAGCTAAATAGAGATTGGGACTTGATCACAGCATGTCCACAGGACTACTATAGTTGGCCTTCTATTTCATGAACTCTTTTTTTAATTCAATCTACATTCATAGAATGCACATTTTTATGTGCCAAGCTCCAATATAGTTTCATATTGGTCTGCAGTAAAAGAGCTAGTTTTCAATCCAGCAGCACCTTAGAGACCAACAAGATTTTCAGGGTATAAGCTTTCGAGAGTCAAAGCTGCCTTCATCAGATAATGAAGGGATAACGGGAGCTTTGACTCTCAGACGTTTATACTCGAAAACTCTCACTGGTCTCTAAGGTGCTACTGGACTTGAATCAAGCTTCAGTATGGCACCCAAACCTGCTTGTGATATCCACTGATAATTTGATGAGGTAGTCAGTATTTATTTTTAAAAAAAAACCATTTCCCCTTAAACAATACAAACTTCTTTTAAAATCTCAAAATTAACTTTAAAATTAGCTTAAATCCAAAAGTCATGGAACTTTTGGGAAGGACCTTCCCATATTGTATTTCTTGCTCTATCCAATTGTAAACAGAGAGGTGGTCCACCAAGTGGAAGAAAAACAAGTATGATATAAGATTGAGAGTCTCTTGGTTTTGTCATCTGTCTTCAAGACATATCAACTAGTATGGTCATATATTCACCCCATACCCACCAGATGGTTAGTTAGTGTGGTATGTTGACACTTCTAACATAATATACATACATGTCAAACTCTGTCTTTAGTGGGCCATAACTGTAAATGGAAAATTCCTGCGGGGTGTGTGTGTGTGTGTGCGTGAATGGCTGAGTGTGTGAACTGCTGCTCTACTGCAGGTGTCGTATCTCTTTCCAAGATGCCTCCCTGTCTAGGGACGACCTTGAGCCATACTGTGCCAGCTTGCTATTCTAGATAAAGAAATAATATATTCTCAGGTGGGGGGGCAGTAGGCGCAAATGTTAGGTGGGATAGCCAAGGCGTGTGATTGGATGCATGGAAGGGGGGCCTTGTTTGAACTGTCTATATCTTTGGATTCTTCCGCCAGCATACTGATCTAACCTAGAACATAATTATTTCTCAATAAACAAATCACTGCAAAGAGAATGTTGTTGAGAGTAACTTCGTCCAGGAGTCTGACAGTATATTATGTAAGGAGTTTTATATAATGCACTTTTTTTTTAACCTTTCCCCCCAAATAATTGTTCAGATTCTTATAATACATTTGAAACTGGGACTCTTTGTCTTTAGGCCAGACCCACTGGAGAGCTGCATTGTTGAAGTACATGTACTCGGAGAGCTACATTGACATTGCTCAATCTCTGATAGCACAAGAACTTTCTAAATGTATAACATTATATATGAGGTTGACGCAAAGAGGCACTTACTGTAGCTCTAGAAAAGAATGGTAATTATATCAAATCTTTGGACTGAATTTTTCACGCAGATGTTAGATAAAAGCACATCTTGTAGCCTTCTGCTTAGGTACATGATTCTCCATATAACCTGCTTAGTATCCACTTTACTTTAATATCACACTTGATCAATTTGTATTTTGACTGAGTTTATAATGGAATCCATATTTGGACCATTCTCTGATGTCATCCAGGCTCCATGTTAAGAGAACATCCAACATTATCATAATGTAACCAGTACATTTCAAGATATTCCCAGACTCATCTAATCCTCTGCCTGTATTTAAATGAGCAGGGGTCTTTGGGGGGGGAGCACACAGCTTCCAAGGGCAGAAAGGCTCCCACATGTCAGTTTCGGCCATACAAGTGGATTCTGGAGTCTTTCAGCCAGCCAAATGTCAATTTCAGCCCCCATTATATCCTATGGGCCATTGAAGTCAATGGCAAAAACATAGGATATATTCTGGGGGCTGGAGAGGAGAGGGTTTGAGGAAGAGGCTCCAAACTCACAGGGTAGCTGTTGGAGCCTCTCCCCAAGATACCCACCAAGTTTCAGGAACATTGGACCAGGGGGTCCAATTCTATGGGGCCCCAAACAGGTTGCCCCCATTCCCTCCATTGTTCTCTATGGTGGGGGGAAAAGTTACTTTTTCCCCACAATGCTATTAGTAGCTGTTCCCTTCTCTCTCTTTCTTTCCCTCCTTCTTTCCTTCTCCTTCTTTCCCTCCTTCCTTCTCTCTACTCTCTCTCTTTCCTCCTTCTGTGGCCCAACTCTAGTGAGAAGGGGTTTAAACTTTAAACCCCTTCTCTCTTCACTCCCCCCCCCAGGCCAGCTGGGGAAAGGAAGGGGAGGCTTTCAAAGATGCCTCCCCGCCCCTTTTGCTTCCCCTTCTGACATCACTTCTGGTGATGCCAGGGGGCATGGCATATGCTAATAGCCTAGTAGCTCATTAGCATACCATATGCTAATGAGTTCCTGCAGCTCTTTTTCTACAAAAAGACCCCTGTAAATGAGTATCATCAGCTCCTAAGCTGAAGTACTCTAAATATGTTAGGCCAAAAGCTCTACTATACCATTCTAGGAAAGTGTTTTCTCATTTGGCTGAAATCAATCCTAGGTAAACCAAATAAGGGACATTACTAAAGCCACCCTTAAAAAGGAAGATGTCACTCCACTAGTAGACAGCTACTGAGGATCTTTGATAAGGAATAACTTACACTTTGGTGCCAACTAGCTGTGATCTGACTGAGAGCCAGTATTGGGTGCATGAAAGAAAAATGTCTTGCCTCTCTTGGGTCCTGGTCACATGGGGCAGATAACGCGGGGTGGAGGCATGGCTCTTTGCGCCATTGCAATTTGCCCCACCATTATGTGATCTGACGCGGTGGCGGTGAAGCGGATTTTTACCCAGCAGTGGGTGTTTCCAGCGTGCTCCAACGAGGCAAGAGGAGCGTGCTGGAGCGATCACATGAAGGAAGTCCAGCAGTGGCCCATCACAACCCATTTAATAGAAGACTTTTCCAGGTACTTTTTAACTCCGGATCTTTGGTGGTATGATATGGGTTGGAGACAGGTGCGCCATGCTTGCCAGATGTTTCCATGTGATTGCACCCGTATAATCCACCTGGCATTCGTCCCTATCGTGCAGCAAATCCTCCATGTGACCGGACCCTTGGTTAACTCCCTGGCAATGTATATATTCACTTCTCAAAAGTTGTGACCAAACCTATCAGTGCTGTTACCATTAACTTCCCTTCTGTACAGAATAGTAACATCTACATAAAATTTTGCATTTTAAATATTTGCATTTAGATTATTCTACCATCAATGGCAGCTTGATATAAATTATTCTCCACTTGTGCTTTTCAGGAAAAAAGGAACTTCAAACAAAATGGAGGCTCCAGCTACAGAAGGGGAAAGATTGCACTTCAGGTTTAAAACCTTTTCATTGATCCATGAACCATTACCAGGTTCCTTTCCTATGTCAAACTGTCAGGACTGAAAAATAACATGCTGCCTCAGTGGGACAAAGAGATGCTAATGGTAAGAAGGCTTTTTATTCACACGGCTGAATAGAAGAGTTCCAGGAACAATGGCTTCAAAAGTCTCATGCTTGTATGTCCTCACAGTAGTTTGTTGGGCAAGTGCTCTTTGGTACTTAAGTGTAACACGTCCCACTTCATCCTACACTGTCCACAGAACTTACGACAGCATCTCAATGGCTAGAAAAAACGTCTCATTTGGCAACATAAGGACTCGACCAATCAATCCCCATTCATTTGATTTCCTCATAAATGAGCCTCAGAAGTGCGAGAACAATGCCCCTTTTCTCGTTATTCTCATCAGCACCACTCACAAGGAATTTGATGCAAGACAAGCCATTCGAGAGACGTGGGGAGATGAGAACAACTTTAAAGGTATTAAGATCTCCACCCTCTTTCTTCTAGGAAAAAACACAGACTCTGTGTTAAACCAGATGGTAGAGCAAGAAAGTCAAATTTTCCATGATATTATTGTGGAGGACTTCATTGACTCCTATCATAATCTGACTCTGAAAACCTTAATGGGAATGAGATGGGTGGCCACATTTTGCTCAAAAGCCAAGTATGTCATGAAAACAGACAGCGACATTTTTGTAAATATGGACAACCTTATTTACAAATTGCTAAAACCCAACACCAAGCCAAGACGGAGGTACTTCACTGGTTATGTCATCAACGGAGGCCCAATAAGGGACGTCCGTAGTAAATGGTACATGCCTAGAGACTTGTATCCAGAGAGTAACTACCCACCATTTTGCTCGGGCACCGGCTATATTTTTTCAGCTGATGTAGCAGAGATGATTTACAAAACCTCCCTCCATACTAGACTTCTTCATCTTGAAGATGTGTACGTGGGACTCTGTCTGCGTAAGCTTGGCATTCATCCTTTCCAAAACAGTGGCTTTAATCATTGGAAGATGGCTTACAGCCTGTGCAGATATCGACGTGTTATCACAGTGCATCAGATATCTCCTGAAGAAATGCACAGAATTTGGAATGACATGTCAAGCAAAAAGCATCTCAGATGTTAGACTTTTTACAGATGTAAATACTTTTTTTTTTCATTTGGAGGTATATTATAATTGGAAACTGGGATTTTAACTTCCAGGAGGGAATGTCCTTTAATATGTTTTGTTTTCTGTTTCTTTACAACGTTTGGTTTTACAAGGTCAAGTTCTATTCATAATGGTCTTATTTCTAGCAATCAGAAAAGTTGGAATTACAGCTGTCTCTCTTCTTCAGTCTTGTAACAGTATACGTAAGAGGACAGGTGTATATCTATTATGTAGGGTTGCCAGCTCCTGATTGGGAAATACCTGGAGATTTTGGGGATGGAGGGCAGGGTTTGGGGAGGAGAGGGACTTTAATGGGGTACAATGTCATAAGAGTCCATCGTCCAAAATGACCATTTTCTCCAGGGGAACTGAGTTCTGTCACCTGGAGAACAGTTGTAATAGTGGAAAATCTCCAGCCACCAACTGGAGGTTAGGAACCCTACTATTCTGTTACAAATATGAAATAGGAAACCCTAGCATAAGACAAGAATGTACAGTATGAAGCTCCTGGGCTCTTTCATCTAACCTGCAAGTACTTGATGAAGTGGTGATAATCCCAGCTCTCTAAACAAAAGGTCCCTCATGTAGACTGTGATTAATTCAAACATGTGGTTTTATTATGGCCCTACGTTCCAAATTGTGTGCCAGGTTGTTGTTTTTTCCATTGAAGATCAGTTTTGAGTACAAACTTTATAGCTAGCACAGATAGAGTATGATTGTATGATAATTTCAGATTTAGTACAAGATTCTAAGGAGCCATATGCAGGGTTTCCCCACACGATGGCTGCAGTCACACACACTAAATAATCCATTTTCAATCCACTTTCAGTGCACTTTTGAATTGGATTTTGCCAGTTCACACAGTAAAAATCCAGTTGGAAAGTGCATTGAAAGTACATTGAAAGTGGATTATTTAGTGTGTGTGGTCACAGCCTATGCTTAGGAACAGTCCTCGCCCCTCCCCTCCCACCCCAAACTTTGGGGGAGTCTCTAAAACAACATCTGAAGAAACCTGTGCTGGAAAGTGCTTGTACATGAATGGAAGCACTATCAGTGTGTGCATGGAAATGTATTAGACATGTTCATAAGGCTCTTTGGATTTGAATCATGCATGCACACACCCACATAGCCTATCTCAGCCATTCTAATACATACCCCAAAATTTGATGTTATGCAGACTGCTTTTTAAAAATGCATTTTCACCATTTCCCCACACTAGCAGTATAATCCTATGCAGACTTGCTTTAGTCTAACCCTATTGACTTTAATGGGCTTAGACCAGAGTAACTCTACACAGGATTGTACTGTAAAGCCAAAATGAGGTGCACTAAAATCCCATCATTAAAATACAAACAGAAAGAATGTGCCCCCCCCCCGAAAAAAATTAAATTTGGTTGGATCATGTGAATCCATGCCACTGATTGTGGAACCATCTTCTTTCTCCAGATGAGTGCTCTGCTGCTAGTGAATGGATTAATAGGATCCAATTCATTGTGAGAAACAAATTACACATGTGTTAAAATTGTAAGGGTACTAGGAAGCATCAGTGACCCTTTTTAGCAAGGAACACAACTATTTTTTAAAAAGCAGTGGAATCAGTTGTACAGATAGAAAAAGCCTGGTACAGATAGTATTAAAGATAGTATGATTTTCACATAAGAAATATGCAGTGTTATTAAAGAAAGAGAGTGTTACCTGAACCAGCGTCCACTTGTGTATCACTGGATCCAAGCCAGTCAGTTGCTTTTTAACAAACCAAAGCATATGTTCACTTATAGTAGGCCGTCCACTGGAATGGCAGACTCATATTGGGCAGGAATCAACATAATTTATTTGGTTTTTCTTTAGGATTAAAAATCCTGTGGGTTAAGTAGAGAGCCAATCAAAAAGGAGGTTTCCTTATCAATTCAATCGCTCTTCATGACCATCTGTGTGTAATTCTAGTGCTGCTAAATGATAACAGTTTGACAAGGAATTTTGACAACAATAAAAACAAAGATCAGTTTTTAAAAAATCAAACCTTAAAAATGTTTTTAAAAATTAAATATCAGTTTGGCAGCAAACAGCATCATCATTTTTTCTTCAATTGCACCAGCATTTTTATGGTCCCCATAACAGGAATAGTTTGGCTTTTTTTTTCTGGACAGCAAACTAGCATTCTGGTGACAGGAGACGATAATAATAACTCCCTGAGGTTAAGAGAGTAGCATTCGGGCAGTAAATCTTCAATTTGTTCTGCTCTGTTCAATGCCTTAGAGTGAACAGAACCTTACTATATCATCCCTCTGGTTTTTCTCTTTTGCTACAGCCACTGATATAAAATAAGGGGCCTGGTGGCACCTTCAAGACTAAAACATTTTATTCCAGCATGCGTTTTTGCAAGTTAGAGCTCACTTCCTCAGATGTGTGAAGTATTCATCCACAAGGCAGAACGTTAGGCAGGTTCACCTGCTCAACTGAAGTACAGTTCAGTGCATCTAATTCAAGTGAGCTGTGACTCCAAAAAGCTTATGCCAGAAGAAATACTGTTAGTCTTTAAGGGGCCACTGGGCTCCTTTTTTAATTTGTTGCTACAGGAAAGGAATCATGGTATAGCCTGATAAGCCAGGTTAGCACTTGAGTGGGAGACCACCAAAGGAAGACTCTGCAGAGGAAGGCAATGGTAAACCACCTCTGTTTTCTCCCTGCTGGGGCTGCCCTCAGGCAGTTGTGACTTGGAGGCACTTCCATGGCACCGGGTCTGTACCCATCTGGAATAAGTCCCGGTGCTTTTAACAGCAAATCTAGAAGTTAGACCCCTTCATACAAGTGCAGGGTGCCTCCTTTCTCACTGAAAATTTCATATACATATTCTCCTCCTGATTATTTATTGACCTGCATACTTCATTGAAAGACAGTGCAATCCTAAATAGAGGAAACCTTTGACTCCAGTGGACTTAAAATGGTGTGACAGTGCCTAAGATGGCACCATTGAGTGTCTTTGATGCTTCTAGCCAATTCTGTATTCTGGCCTCTGCTCCTTTGAGAAGCAAGGCCCGCAGTCTGATTAGGGTTGCCATCCTCCTGATGGGGGCAAGGGTTTTTTCTTATTTTTGGTGCCCCAAGTCTACCGGTGGCCAGGTCGCTGGCAGGAGGAGCCCTGCCCCAAAGAGCCCCATCGTGTCTGACATGCCTGGTATGATGACATCACCTGACATCATTGCACCAGGCACATCATGCGGAGGACACTATAGCATTTGGGTAAAAACTCTATTGGTGGCCATAAAGTTTTTTACCCAAATGCTAGAGTATCCCCTGAACCACGTGCCCACGTGGTGATGTCATTGTGGTACGCACGCTTTGCCCCCGTGCTTAAGACAGTGGGAGCCGGGCTGGAACCCCCCACTGAGATGAAGGTAAGACCTGGCAACCCTAAGTCTGACACACAGGTCTCAAGGTTGTGACTCATCTGGATTCAGTCTCCAGTATTAACAAGAGATCACACCAGTCATCCATTTTCAGGGGAAAGGGAAGCAGGTGTTGTGCACTGTACATGGCAGGTCTCAAATTAACCCGGGCAGCTGTCTACCAAAATGACTATCAGTTCTGTGAACCCCCTACAACACCAATCCTCTCCTGCACAAAGACAAGTGGGGTTCACTGAACCTAAGAGTGCTACTCAGCCTCTGGGATGTCTGAGAAGCAGACCCCCTCCATCCACACCATATCACACCCTGCTTGTGAATGCAGTTTCAGCAGCAGTTTGATATGTGGCATGGGCAAGGAAGGCTGCTGTTTGAGAAATTCAAGCACAATGCTCCCCAGGGCTGCATACCGATGCACATCAAAAGGAAGCCTACAGTGCTGTGAACATGCTTTGAGCTCTACTTGGGAATGTAGCGTATAAACAAATGAAATGCTGGTATATGATAAGGTCACTGGCTTTTCTGTTACTTGGCACCTCCTCTTCTCTCCAGTTCTTTGGATCTCAGTCATAGGTTTTCAGCCTAGGATCCCCTGAGGGGTAAGTAAGTAACTAGCAGGGTTTTGGGTTTTTTGAAAGCAAGAATGGAAGGAAGTATTACAGCGGCCTCATATGGTACAGTGTGTCATTTTGTGTTTTTGTTTTTGTATTAACTAGGAAAGTATTTATACTGAAAGGTAATTTAGGGCTGGACTCACGATGCTCAGTCACCTGTCATTGTTCGCCCATTGTTTTATTTACTAAACGAATACAGTTCCAGAGGCTGCAGCCTTCAGCAGATGACCCATGGGGGAGTGGGGAGGGCATCTGTTTAACCACATCCCTCCTGCCTTTAAAAAAAATTCAAAACTTGTCAATTTCTGCAAAATCTCCTCAGACAGAACCTTCAGAACGTTGTTTTTGGAAGACCAGTATAGTTTGCGTAAAGCTACTGAGAGCACTGATTCCATGAAGAAATTCCATGAACCGTCTCCATTTATAAAATGCCCCAGCCGAATCAGAGATCATCAGTGTTTTATTACTGTTACATTTATACTGATGATAAGCATTTTGAAATAAATACAGAATACCTGTTATGCTGACCAAAAATTCTGGAAAACAGCACGGGGGGGATCTACCACTTCTAAGTCACTGAAGTTCATTTGAGAGATAATTTGATTTTTTTTTCATTTTAAACAAACAGCAGTTAAAACAATCAGATGAAGGGTATATGTTAAGTATAAATCATTTACAGATCTTTGTCTGATGAAGGTATTGGCAAATGGCAATATACTGTGCTAGCAGTATATTTCACAGGTTACTATCTCAGTGTTAAAGAAGCAAACAAATGTGAAATGTTTCCTTCCAATACTACATCAGAGTTGTGCATCATTTTCTCCATGTGCACACTACAGTCCTGCTCTCTTGGAACATTTCTGAATTTTTCAGCAATTTCAGGCAGCAACCGAAAACCATTCCAAAGTGATTAATGATGACTGATCAGTTACACCTTTCTAAGCCAGTTGATTTTTTAAATATGTGCATGTGTGTACGCATGCGCTCATGTGTGCACCTGGAAATCATGGCAACCTCTAGTGACTGACCCCTACTGGGGGCCTGGAAAAAATTCAGAGAGGTGGCTGAATAAAGCCTGCCCCTGCCTCCTGCCTCTGGTATTTCAGCCAGTGGCTTTCAGTTGACTTACAAAGATGTAACCCTTTTAACAATTGCTCTGTAAAATCAGTTGATTTTGATGGGAATGTGGATTGTACCCCAGCTGCCTCACCCTATACTTCTGGCGCATTTTCCTCACAAAGGCATGGAAACCATGTCTTGTTGCCACTATGCAAGGAGGCCGTTGCTCAAACATCAACAGGACTATGTATAATGTATGCAGAGGGATGTATTTATTGATCTTTAGTACACACTTGCAAATGGGTTCCTCTATCAAATATACATGTTTTCCCCCCACTGAAGAGTTATTAAGAAATAAGGTACCATGTATTGAGTTAATCCAGAAGTGCTGTCCTGCTGGCATAAAGGCACTTAACATTACCAGATGGTCACTGCTATTGGCAGAGAAATGGGCAATTTTATGTCCTTTTCTCCCTTTCTCACAATACAAGAATTTGCAGGCACTCAATGAAGTTGCTGAGTGGTCAGGTTAGAATGGATAAAAGGAAGTATTTCTTCACCCAAAGAGTGATTAACACATGGAATTCACTGCCACAGGAGGTGGTGGTGGCTACAAGCATGGACGGCTTCAAGAGGGAATTAGATAAGCATATGGAGCAGAGGTCCATCGGTGGTTATTAGCCATAAGGTATAGATAGGGACTCTGGGGCAAGTGATGCTCTGTATTCTTGGTGCTTGGGGGGGTCAACAGCTTTTACTGTCCTGGCCCCACTGCTGGGCCTCCTGATGGCACCTGGTATTTTTGGCCACTGTGTGACACAGTGTTGTACAGGATGGGCCATTGGCCTGATCCAACATTGGTTTCTCTTATGTTCTTATGTTCCTAACTGTAACAATCAAAGTAACGGGTGGTCCACACCTGACGACACTTTCAGTTGTATGATGCAGGACAAATCAATTAACAGGCCAGCTCAAAGTATAAGTACTGATACATGGATATAAAGGTACCTGTGCATGGTGAAAATGTCCCAAATGCTCAGGAATGGATAGGGAGAGAAATGAAGCTCTCTCCAAATCACAACAAAGCTGCTGCCTCCACAAATCACTTCCTTGGACACTTCTGTAATCATTTCACTTTTACAGGCGAGAATGGTTACAATCATTCTTCTCCTCTATGCCTTGGTTTTAGGGCAACAGATACTTAGATGTACCGATCCCATTGCCCACCCCTAAGATTGATGGCCCCTTTACAAGCAACCTGCTTGAAGCCACATGAAAATGTCCATTCAGAGGGAGCTATAAAAGGGTTTCATATATTTCATCCTTTTCACTGCTTGGATAAAAGAACATTAACAGTTGGTGCAGGACTTTGAAATCTTAAAATCTCCCAACATCCCTCAGTTGCTTGGCTTTAGGAGCACTGTTTTCACGTCAGTGGACAGACAGCGGTTGAATAGCCATTTGCAGTCAAATGATCTTCAGAGTGAACCTGTAAAAAGCTGCCTTGTACTGAGCATACTGGTCTCTCAAGGTCAGTATTGTGTACTCGGGCTGGCAGCAGCTTGTCCGGGTCTTAGGCAGAGGTCACATGACCTGATCCTTTTTTAAACCTAGAAATATCAGGGAATTAACATGGGACCTTCTACAAAGCAGATGCTCTACCACTGAGTCACAGCCCCATCCCTAGCACTTTCCACCATCACAAACAGTCAAGGTGGGAACGTTATCATGTGACAGCAAGTGGGCGCAGCTAAAGCAAGAGCTAATCCCACTATATGTTTCAACATATAAGAGTCCGTATTGCATCCTTCCAAGATGCTGGCTGGATTTGTAAATTGCCTTACCAGTTGGCTCTCCCTTATTCCTGGAACACATTCAAGAGGTACAAGATTGACACAATATTGAATCATTTAGCATACACAGAGATGTAATCAGTGATCAGTGTTAGGAAAACAGTAGAAGAAAATGTAGTGTAAACCAAACAGCTGGCTACAAATACAGCAGTAAAAAATTAAGAACAGCAAAATTGCCCACGGGGGGAAACTTTTTAAACAGTGAAAACATAACATCTGCCTGAACCAGAGGTTTGTTTGTTTGTTTGTTTTAAATTTCCCCCAGCACTGCATTCATGCTTAGAACTTTTTGTGGGGGGCATATTTGTAAATATTGACCATGGAAAATGTTGTAAATATATACATATATATATATATTTTAAATCAACTTCTGTATCTCACAGCCGATATCTGTAAAGTCAACTCGCGATGTAACATTTCATTATGCATGGAGCTGCATCAGGCTTTTTCTGTCAGTGTTTTAAGAGCCTTAAGCATGAGTGCCCTGGTTTTTGAATGTACAAGCCTTTTAAAGAATTAACCGATTTTATACTTTTCTTAATTATTTTGAGCAAACGGGGGGGGGGGGATGAAATTGCAAAGAGAACAGGACAAAGGGATATTAAACTTGTGTATGTTCCTTCACCTGGAAGTGTTTGGTCACAGTAAGATTGTAAAGAACCAACAGCCAGTATTTGTTTCAAATTTTCTTTGAGGAACACAGGTTGCTTTTCTTATTTTTTTAATTTATTGGTTCTATGTCTGTAAAATTATTTGAATTTTTCACAATTGTAACCACATTCTGAATTTTTTTAAAAAATGGATTAGCTCCAACCAGGTTTTCTGTTGGGGCAAGAAGGAGTGAGACGGCCCGGTCCTTTCAACCACCAAACAGGTTGTGCTGGACATCCTGAGATCTGTATGGGAAAAAAGCCATGTGTGTTAGGTGTTGTAGTAAGGAGGGGGATTAGGTGAGATTGAATGAAAAGTTGGTGGTATCCAGACCCATGTTTTATTTTTTTTGAAATGTCAATGCAAAAAAAGCACATATTGCCAATATGCTTTCAGAAGGCTTACGTTCTGAAGAAATATTTCATTATAGATTTCCCTACTGGGTGACTTCAGAGGATTCCAGAATCATTTAGATTCATGGGATAAAATGATCCCTTATTGGGATTAAATCTGTACAGATACCCATAGAGGATACCGAGAGCAGAGATAATTAGCTAAGAAAACCTGTGGACATTATCTGAACTGTAGGTGTACCATTATATACAAATGGCTGTATTTATGTATTTATTTGTCAAAATTGTATATATTGTTTTATCTACCGTTAAGTGTCTAAAAGTGCTTTCTTCTAGTTGAAAAGTATTATCTAGGGGTTTGTGGGGTGCCAGCCAAGCTGCTAATCATTTTTTTAAAATAAATGTTTAAAGAAGGATAAAGAACAATCAAAAATGTCCTGTAAGTGCTTCTTTTCTTTCTTTCGCCATGCTTACTGAAATGTCAGCTAGTCTCAGATACCACCAACCTAAACTATAGCCACATTTGTCATGAGACGGAGTGATGTTTTGCTGACTGTTTTAAAACACAGAGGGAAATAAATTAAGGGGGGGGTGTGCTTAGTCATCATTTCCACAATTTCCCCCCCTCAGAAACATACCTTATTAAAGTTCTCATTTTAAACCAACATCTACGGCTCTAGTCAGGCTTATTGGATGCTTAAAGGTACGCCCAGCCTGTTTACCACTACTGTTCTGTTTCAGTACAGCCACTGGGAGCACCTTTCAAATCTTACTCTATGACAGAAGAAAGATACAGTGCAGTAAATAAATTCAATTATGCCTGGGTTAACATTTAACATAATAGAAAGTGCCTCCTATAAACTTAGTACTTCAACCAGGAACAGCAAATTAAATTCACTGCCCCAGGAGGTAGTGGCAGCTACAAGTATGGACAGTTTCAAGAGGGAATTAGATAAACATATGGAGCAGAAGTCCATCAGTGGCTGTTAGCCACAAGGTATAGATAGGAACTCTCAGTCTGGGGCAGGTGATGCACTCTATTCTTGGTGCTGGGGAGGGGGCAGCAGTGGGAGGGCTTCTAGTGTCCTGGCCCCGCTGCTGGACCTCCTGATGGCACCTGGTATGTTTGGCCACTGTGTGACAGAGTGTTGGACTAGATAGGCCATTGGCCTGATTCAACATTGGCTTCTCTTACGTTCTCTTATGTTCTTATGTTAAATGTCATTCTGGAGTCTGGTGTTCAGTATTTCTTTAGTGACACTGAAGCAAATTAAAATATTGGGAAGGTTTCACAGAATTACTCTGAGGACAGCACAAACATAAATGATAATAGGGCAAACCAGAGTTACCTAGAGTCTAGATGCTTTAGGGGTACATTGTAGGTATTCAGCTGATAGCAAGACCATAAGAAATAAGTTTAAATCAACAGACTATAAGAAGGAGAAATATTTTGATAACAGCTCAACCAGTTACATTAGGGAGGCAATGAAACTGTCTGCCTGGGTGATATTGCAACCCCACATCCAGACAAACATGACAGAATTGCTTTGTGTATCCAGCATGTGGTCAGACAAGGTTGCATACCTTCCCACTATGATTATTTGCACTCCAACAATAGGATTTTATCTTTGCCCAAGACCACCTGACAGTCTGACTTCTGATTTCACCGTTGCCCTAGTGTAGATGCATAGTAACAATAATTTCCTGCCCTTCCTTGCAAATTTGTATGGTTTTCTCTTTTCTAATTTGATCCTGCACACTGGTCATGATCTTGGCAGTTTTTTAAAGCCTGTCCTGTGTGAATTGCACTCTTCCCTCAAATGGATCAATCCCAAGTGTTTCTTAAGTTTGGCAGTTCACAGAAGGTCCATGTGGCATAGCCACCATTTTAATGTTAGGCTTCCAGAGACTGCCAAAGTGGTTCTCCCCCAAAAAACTTTGTTCAGTAAAGCATTAAAGAGAAAAATATTTTCAAAGCTTTAGGCTTCCCATCCCGGTGTCTCTCGTTCTCTCCCTCTTTACATCTCGTGCCAATTTCATTCCACACTGACGGTCCCCCTCTTAATTTTCTTTGCATGCAGCATTGAAATCCTTTTTTTTTAATTGGTGTCACTGCCATTTGCCTCTTCTCCAATCCCCCTTTCAAGTCAATACCAGCAGGAAACTAAACCTTGCACAGCTCCTTTAAACTTCCCCTATCATTTTAATTTTTTAAAATTCAGTGATCCAAGACTAGTGATATTCTTATACTGCTAGACTCATGACACTTGTAAAAAAAATTAAAAGTTTTAAAATGGGGGGAAATGGAGCTTGCACCCCAATGAAGGGGAGAGGATGGCAGAAGGTACAGAGTGGGTTGGAATGACCTTGATGTGGGTGAGCTGTGAACTTCAAGGGGCGGCAAAAGGGCGGGGGGGGGAATCTGAGGCACTCTGTATGCTTTTGAATTACCTTCAGCTTGGAAGCAAAATAAGGGGAAAATCAGAACAAAACCACTCTCAGAAAACCTGGGGAAATAGCAATCAGAAAGCAAATTGAACTCTGAATGGAGGAAAATCAATGCAGAATGATAAAGAAAATCTGACGGACATGCACGGTGAAAGCGAGGGAAAACACTTGTGCATAATAGGCCAATGATAAACTAAGCAATGGATTTTTTTCCCCTGTGGCAGAGGAAAGCACAAAATCCTCAGGTATCCTGCTATATTTCATGTTTGCATTAGGCTCAGCTCTCCCACAAGGCTCTGTAATGGCTTCCAGGTCAACAGCAGCTCACTTGTCCTATCAATAAGAATTGCCTGAACATATGAAGCTACGTTATGCTCAGTCAGGTCACTGACCCCATCTAGTTTAGCATTGTCTCCCCAACTGGCAGCTCCTCTGTAGGGCAGAGGAAGGATTTTCCAAGTTCCTGGTACCAGAAATGCTTTAACTGAAAACTGAAGGCTGGGAATCCAAAGCATGCTCTTTACAATTGCCCCTTCCATGGTGTCTACTACATTGCTAGCAGCCTGGACAACTACCAAGAGTCTGCCATTATAGAACAGTGCTCAAAGTAGTGCTATCAGAGATAAAAGAAAATGTCCTTCATTCAGAATTGGTGCCCTGGGGCTTATCAGTCATTCAGAACAGTTCAGTATATCTCCAAGGAGAAGAAACATACTCGTTCTAAATGACAATGGCATATTCCAGAGTAGCTATTTAACCTACCATTCCCCATTACCATTTGTTCATTCTGTTTTTAGAGACTATCTGGATGACGTTGCAGTCAGTCTGTGGAATTCCAGTACTTTCTGTATGGCTTTTTCCCCCCTCTGAAAGGACTTTGCGGTGATTTCTCTACTGGTTCAGCTCACATCCTATCACGAGTTGCAAACAGGGAACTGATTTTTTGATGATCAGTTCAACAATTTGTCAACCTGTTCATGGCAGTTTAACAGGTTGCTTCGTTGTATTGCTAACCACACAGTACAGTGCAATTGGCTTTTTGCAGAGGCTGGTTCCCATGCAGCCTGGCTGAGTTCTGCTCCCTGCCCTCAGTAGACCCTAGAGACTGTAATGGCTGCTGGTTGGTTTGAATCAGCAGTGACTTTCCACGTACACAGTTTTGCAGAAGCCGGAGACAAACCTGATCTGCAGGCATTCACAGCGATTCAGCACATACCAAACAGACCAGGTGATCGGCTCACATTTGAGCAGCACCTTTGAACACAGTAAATTCAACTGTTGAATATGTTCACAGTGAAATTCACAGCACCCTAACCTAAAACACAATTCTAGACCCAGACTACCCCACTTGGCCAGCCCCAACACTATTAAGTCTTCCAATTGACCCTTAAAAAGATCATTCATGCCCTGCCCTGGATAGCCCAGGCAAGCCCAGTCTCGTCAGATCTCGGAAGCTAAGCAAGATTGACTCCAGCAAGAACTCAGGTGGGAGACTTCCTTGACACACCAGAGGCAGGAGGCGGGGGCAGGCTTTATTCAGCAACCTCTCTGAATATCCTCCGGGGCCCCAGTAGGGGTCAGTCACCAGAGGTCACCATGACTTCTAGGTGCGCTCTCTCTCTCTCTCTCTCTCTCTCTCTCTCTCTCTCTCTCTCTCTCACACGCACACACACACACACACACACACGCATATACAAAAAATACAAAAAAGATTCTTCACCTCCTTTTATGTGTCACTGATCAACTCATTGATCTTTTTTTAATGCTCAGTATTTTTGTAACACCATTATAATGGCAATAAACAATAAAATCAAATAATATGAGCTTACTACAAAAAAATTACTTAACCCCTCCTTCCCTCCACCAGAGCTGACAAGCATTTATTCATGAATGCCAGCTAGAGGTGTGCAGTTAAAAAATGGTATTCTGGATCTAGATTAACAGTAGGAACAACCTACTTTGTTACCCCAGATTTTCAGGGATGCACATACAGGGTTGGGATCTTATTTGGCATGGTGTGTGTGTGTGTGTGTGTGTGTGTGTGTGTGTGTGTGTGTGTGTGTGTGTGAGAGAGAGAGAGAGAGAGAGAGAGAGAGAGAGAGAGAGAGGACTTGAAAGTACTGGAAGATCTGCTTGGTGGCACCTGATCCCTTTAAATTTTAAAAGGCCATTGTTTTCTATAGCAGTAAACTGGGGGGCCAGGTCTACTTTCACAGAAAATAATAACTGTTTAAAATTTAAAGGGACCAGGCACTGCCAAGCAGATGATCTAACAGCTGATTGCTGGCTCCCCTGGTCCCTTTAAATTTAAAAATTAAACTAGACAAGCCTGTTCCCTAACTATAGTTGGCATTGCCCCACTGGTGGCACCAAAACCAGTTTGTGGTCCTTTCCTTCCACCTGAAGCCTCTACTGCTTGCATGCAAGGCAGTGAACTGACTGCCAGAAAATTGCATGCTGGCCAGCTGGCGGGCTCCTGGAGCCCTGTGAGGCTTGGCAGAGCAACCAAGGTGGCAGAGCTTGCCCTGACTGCCGGAAAATGGTGAACAAAAAAGAGATCACACAATAGTATAGTAGTAATAACGGGGGGGGGGGAGCTGTGAAGCGGGACACAATGGAACTAGTAACAATCTCTCCTTGTATATAATTGAGTTTTCCCTTCCCCGCTGGCCTATGGGGAGCACAGAAAAATGCACGCCGTCAGCCATTGGCCCGCCAGCTGCCACTCAAGGCTGCTGGCATGCCATTGGCTGGGAGGCGGGAGGCGAACGCTGCGAGCAAATGCCATTGCCAGGAGCCGGGGAAGGGAGGCTGTGATGCCAGCCAATGGTGCTGGGCGGGGAGCGAGGCCAACACCAGTTCCAGGGGGACATCGCAGCCCCGGAGAGACAGAGAGGGGGATGGTGGAGGCCGGGGTGGCGGATGAGCTCCTTCCCCATCGGCCACCTGTATGCCTGCCTCCTCCACCTTCTTGGCGGGGGGGGGTTGTCTAGCTCCTGTTGTCTCAGGGTCCACAACGGGCTTCCCTTCCTAATATTAATATATTGGATAAATACAATGTGTGCAGTACATGAATATAATCTTTGCACAATAAAGCACAATGATACTAAATATGAATCTTCTGAGACACAATGAAATATTCCATAAAGTTCTCTTTCCAAAGTAGTACTTTCCAACGAAGAATACGGATACTGAAGACTTCGTTTCGATAATCTTCCTCAAGAAAATTACTATTCTAAGTATTTTAAAGACATCAAGTTCCAGAAAACTTTATAGCTTCAGACTACTAATGTAGAAGGATCTGCCCTCCCAGGGTATTCAAAAGGTTTGCAGTGACAATTTTATTTCTGTTGATGAGCCACCACTAATACTTTTTAGAAGCCACTTTGTATTAATGCTAAGCTGGTCTAGCCTCGATTTTGTGAGCCAAGTAGTACTTAGAATAGTAATTTTCTTGAGGAAGATTATTGAAATGAAGTCTTCAATATCTGGATTCTTCATTGGAAAGCAGTACTTTGGAAAGAGAACTTTGTGGAATATTTATCATGCAATGATTATATTCATGTACTGCACACATTGTATTTGGTCCAATATATTAACATTGTTACTAGTTCTATTGTGTCCTGCTTCACAGGTCCACCCCCCCCCCCGTTGTTGTTGCCAGAAAATGGTGGGCAGGCTCCCAGACTCCTGTGAGGCTTGGCTGTCCTGTGAGAATCTCCCTTACCAAGCAGCTATAGGAAATAATGGGGCTGTTATTTCCTGTGGGCAGACCTGGTCTCTTTCATGTCCATAGAAAATAATGTGGCTATTATTTCCTATGGGCAGTAGGAGATTCTTGTGTGGTCTAATCTCATAGAAAATAATAATCACATAAAAGATTTTCAGTGGGTTTTTATCGTGGTGCATTTTTAGCTGAGTGCTCACCCCTAATGCCAGCAGAGAGCCAATAAACTCTGAGAACAAAGAAAGGAAAACACAGGAAGCAGTTAATTAGACTGAAAACACACAAAAGAAAGAGAATTGCAGAGAAAAGTGGGACCTTTGCTAAAGTGGCTTTACTTCCACACAGATATATTGTAGGAGCATCCTCTTAGGGATGGATTTTCAGAGAGAATATCTATTAGCCCTTCTGATTCAACTTGCTGTTGAATGTGGGAAATGAAAGGTTGGCCTCTCCGGTTTTGGTAGAGCCAGGAATCACTATCAATGCAGCAGAGCGCGCAAGGCATTTCCACACCGCAAAGCCTTGGTACTGAGTGTGCTAGCAAGCTTACAAAGTTACCCAGAGCCAGTAGTCAGATTCAAAACTAGTAAGAGTTCTTTATTTATATGGAACTCCATTCTCAACAGTACAGATGAGAGATAAAGATAGAAACTAACCTATCTTAACTACGATGAATGTGGATGCAGGGGAAACATCCCCTGCATCCATTGTTCCAAAGATGGGAAACAATACTCCTTCTTTGTGTGTGAGAAAGTGTGAAGAGAGGCGTTGAGCTGGAAGGAAGGAAACTCATCCCTGAGAATAGCATTCCACTTCAAAGGGGATAGGATCAGATAACAGGAAGGAAAGGATGCTCTGTGTGTCCTAACCCGCCTTTCTGGCTAAATCTATGGTGACCTCCAGAAGTCTGAGACAGGAGACAGCACAGAGTCCTTCACTTTTCTAACTCCTCTTGGGGATGGCTTTTTAGAGAGAATCTATTAGCCCTTCCAATTCAACTTGCTGCTGAATGTGGAAAATAAAACTGAGCAGTGCAATAAGGCCCTACGGGAATCTCAGCACTACATCCCAACATTTCCTCTTCCAGTTCTGGCTACCCACCAAGTCATTTTTTGGACACTTTTTTTCCCAACAAATCATCACCTATCCTTACTCAATTCAGAAAAATCTTATTATCCAAGTAAGGTCCTTGGCCTCACACTAAATCCTTCCCATGAGCTTGGTTTCCAGACATTAGCAATCAAAGTTCTTTCAGGTCACCTTCTTTGGAATGAATTGTTGTTCCTTTCTCTCGCCAAAAGAAAAAGAATAGACCTGACTTCCTTCCGACTTTCTCTTTTTTTAATATCATACACATAGCTGAAAGGCCTTCTTTTAACAAAGGAAAGGGCAGTGGCTGCTGGGTTTAAGAGCAACCAAGTCTGTCTGTTTACTCTACTGCCCAGGCTAGCAGCTGCATTTGCCCACATCATCATTGTTTGGAGTTTGTCTCATCGAAAATATATTGTTCCATTTGATATTGGGATGCAGGAGGAGCTGTGTTTGGTGTAGTGCTTAAGTGAACGGACTCTAATCTGGGAGAACCGGGTTTGATTCCCCACTCCTCCACTTGCACCTGGCTGGATGACCTTGGGCAAGCCATAGTTCTGATAAGAGCTGTACTTGAAAAAGAGCAGTTTCTGTCAAGAGCTCTCTCAGCCCCACCTACCTCACAGGGTGTCTGTTGTGGGGAGAGAAAGGGAAAGGAGTTTGTAAGCTGCTCTGAGACACCTTTGGGTAGTGAAGGGCGGGGTATAAATCCAATCTCCTCCTCCTCCTCTTCTTCTTCTTCTTCGGCTCAGTGTTTGGCATGCAGAAGGTCCCAAGTTCAATTGTTGGCATCTCCAGTTAAAAAAACCAGGAAGTAGATGATGTGAAAGACCTCTGCCCAGGACCCTGGAGAGCTGCTGCCAGTCTTAGTAGACAATACTGACCTTGATGGACTGATGGTCTGATTCAGTATGCCAGCCTCTTAGGTGTCCTTGCATGTGGCTGTCCTGCATTTCAGCTGTTTAACAATTCATCCCTTACATGTGTCCACTTCCGTGAGACCATAGTTGCCTTTTCCATTGAGTGCGCTAGCTGCTGCAGGCACAGCATCGGTAGCGTACAGACGGTGGTGCCCTTACGCTGCTGAGTTTTCAGCATGCACTACTAGCCATGGCCTGCCACATCTAACCTTTTGCCTGTGGCTGACTGTGGGTGATTTCATTGCAATAAAGGATAGGCACAATAAAGCCAGAGGTCCCTGTTTGAATGGAAGAGAGATAAAGATGGGCCCTGCTACAGCATCATTAACAGTTGCATAAAAAGGGATTTCAGCTGTTTCAAATTTTCTCCACCTGCATGCTTAACTGCATCTGCCATCCTTTGCCCATCTGTGTGACTTAGAAGAGGGCAGAAGCCCAGCCTCCCTGGCAGCTGCTCCCCCAGCTCCCATAAAAGGCATGAAATGGGGATTTGGGCACACTTTTTAGGGCTACGGGGCAACGCTCCCTCTAAGCTATGGAGTCCTGTGAGCAAAAATTCTACTTTGTGGGCTACTGGCATTAAAGTTGTGAGCAGGTGATTTGGCGACTGCATAAATTAGTTTGCTCTGGAGCAGGGGTGACCAAACTGTGGCTCAGGAGCCACCTGCAGCTCTTTCACACGTATTTTGTGGCTCCCGGCTGGGCAGCTGGAGAAGCAAAGGGAAGGCATGCCTCTCCAATCGGTCTTCCCTTCACCAGCCAGTGTTCCCCTCCCTGGGTAGGTTTGTGGTGGGAGGGAGCAGAAAAAGAAAGCAACTTTAACTTTAAATGAGCCAAAGCACCCCCCCCTACAAATATCATTGGATAAATAAATATCATTATCAATATTTGTTTTTAACCCCATCTGTTTTTATTTTTGGCAGTCTCGCTTAATGTTAATAACAAGCATGTTTGCATATTTTTCAATAAAAACGTGTAATATCTGTTCATGTCTTGCAGCTCCCAAACATCTGACGTTTATTCTGTGTGGCTCTTATGTTAAGCAAGTTTGGCCATCCTTGCTTAGGAGCCATCCTTCCTGAGCTAAGACAAAAATCTGTGAGCCAGAGGCTAAAAAACTGTGAGCTAGCTCACATTAACTCAGCTTAGAGGAAACACTGCTGTGGGGTACTTCTTGCTTTTTCAGATTCAGAAGTCCTTGTAACTTCTTGCATCAGTCAGCCTCCTAGTAATACAACAGAGCCACAGTTCTCTCAGAGCTGTTCTCCGTCAGAGCTCTCTCAGCCCCACCTACCTCACAGGGTGTCTGTTGTGGGGAGGGGCAGGGAAAGGAGATTGTAAGCCACCCTGAGACTCCGAATGAAGGGCAGGGTATAAATCCAATCCCTTCTTCTTCTATACCTGCCAGGAGCCACTTGGTTGTGGCATGGAAGTTATATCATTATACAATTATAGGTCAGGAAAGCAATGCTGAGCATGCTGGCTACTTCTGCAGAATCAAACCATATTAGAAGTGCTGCTGGCAATTCTTGGCCATTACAATGAGTAAATAGCAGCCACAGAAGCCCGTGATTGCTTGGTGTATGTTAGCAATGTTTTGCCTCCGTGCCCAGTATTCTCCTGTCCCCCCCCTCCATATTGCCAGAGAGTGACTCCAACAGTTGCCCAGGGTTTAATTAATGTGCAGCTTAAAGCTGTGTGGTGATTTGTATTAGTAGGGTGGGTTCCTCAGCGCTTGATGATCTTAATTACAAGCACTCCATTTTCTCATTTAGTTAATTGTCATAGATCTTCAAATAGGCCCACAGTGCCATAGCAGAAGCCAATCTCATTTTTAAAAAAGAAATACTGAAACTAGGCTGGTCAAGACCACGTGCCTGAAGAAAAGGCAAATGCAAGAGCAAGCTTTGTCCTGATTAAATATCTCCTTGCCTTCCGATGGTTAAAAAAAAATGTGTGAAAGGGAAGAAAAGACACGGTGGGATGAAGAAGGCTTTCTTATTGATTCCGCTGCAATCTGGCAATCAGGTCTGCACTGCACAGCTGTCTCTTCTTCTGGTGGATGTACCTCCTGCACAAGAGGGGAGAAAAAGCTACTAACAGTGCAGTGCTAAACAGAGTAACTCCCTTCTTAGCCCACTGACTTGAATGGACTTGGAAGGAAGTAACTCTGCTTAGGATTGCACGGTAAAGTTTCTTGCAAATATCTGCTGGTTCCTGTATTACGCTAGCTCTGTAAGTATCCAGTGACCTGTGCCCTTTAGCTCTTGGGTTCTGAGAACAACAGATGATTCATGGAGGGTTCTTCTAAAGGTTTTCTGCCGCAAGCAGAGTCAGCTTTATGTGACTTGCAGCTCTGTGGGAATCTGCTGCGTTGACAGCTATTTTGATAAGAGTGGCAAACTGTGAAAAAACGGTAGCAGATACATGCTGGCCCAGTGAAGACTGCCTGCCAAGGCTCCTGTAACATTGGGAAGGGCATCTCAGCAAGCCTCTCTTATCCTCAACAGCCCTATGATATGACCTGTCAAAATTTACTTCTCTGTTCCAGTATTAAAGGTACAGGTTATTTCTCCTTTGCTGAATCACAGCAACCTGGTTTGAAGCACCTTATTATCCTTCCCTTTTTTATAGGCTCCCCAGATAACCTCTAAATTTCAGCTTGAGCCATCTTTTTAATGCAGCGCTTGTTGTATTTAACTTTTAGGCTGCCTGCCTCTGCTGTGGCTATTTTTACACCGACAAACAAAGGGGCGTAAGCTAAAGGCCAGCTTCTAACTGAAGCAGCAGATCTGTGCCTGGCTTGTACCATGTAAAACTACAAATGGAGGCTTATATGACGGAATGTTCCCTCATCGAAAATAAAATAAAAGATTCCAGCACAAGGAAGGTGACTGTAGCAGGGAGAAGGCAAGATTAGAACCCTTCTCCATCACAGCTGAGGTTTTTGTTTACATGTATATCTCTCTTCTCTCTTCTCTCTTTTTTCTTTTATTTTCCTTCCTTTTAGGTGTGGTTCAATCGAGACACAGGTTCATCACTCAGAAAGAAGTACACACCACATTATAGTATTGCTATCAAATAAGAAAACATAAGGGCTGGGATTCAGTGTAGGAGTGACTGGAAACTGGTAGGAGCTTTGACCATGCAGACATGGTGGAGCGTGGCTTTGTGCGTATTTAAAAACTTCAGGATCCTCTGCACTGGCCTGGAACCATCCTTCATGCTAGCCTGTCTTTTTCTTTGCGTCAGCAACCACTCACAGTCACGAGAACAGGTGACACACATTTATGATGAAGCATTAATAGCATGTAAATTGCATGACCCCTCAGGTCTCTTATTCAGGCACCGGTACATAACAGTATTGGATGTATTTATGAGATAAACTTAATTTTCCTTTTTCTACATGTTTGACAACAGATAAATCACAAATGAAGGCAAAACAACACATCTTGTTTAACAGAAAAGAACAAGATATTCAACACAGCACGTATTAAGTGTCAAAATATTTCAGCTGGTAAGGGTAAAGTGACTCTCCACTGAAACCCAGCAGTTTCTCCCATGAGACGGAATACTTTGTAACTGGGCCCAACTCAAGTAAATAAACACTGAGGAGAGATTCTTGCCTCTTTCCCTCAGAAAGTTTACCTCAGGTTAGGAGGTTTACTCGGTCTGGTTACCATGTGACACAGGTTACCTCAAAGATTAGGTTTTCCTTTTCATCTCGCAGTCCCTGGCTCACAGAAACTACCCAAGTAGATTTGGTGCTTCTGGCTTTTACCAGGGTGCTTATTTATCACCTAAAAATAAGCTTT
Organism: Gekko gecko; assembly: GCA_029375565.1. Taxonomy (NCBI): domain Eukaryota; kingdom Metazoa; phylum Chordata; class Lepidosauria; order Squamata; family Gekkonidae; genus Gekko; species Gekko gecko. The sequence continues at coordinate 35,896,912 of JAPDNY010000003.1, read as the reverse complement.
CTCCCCTAAACCCACCCACCCTACCTATGAAAACCCAAATAAAAATCCTGGCTAATCTGACACTCTTACCCAGAGCCTCCAAGCCCCTGTCTGAGAAGTTTTTCTCCCCCCTCTAAACTGAAGCTGGATCACACATCACTACCCAGTGAAGTTTCATGCACTCTGGTTGACTGATAATCACTTGGGTTTGCCTGAGGCGATGATCACAAGGATTGGTTCAGAGCCCTGGAGCAGAGATGGGACTTTTGGAGGTGGTTGCCACACTGTGTTTTGCTGCCACTGAACCTTGAAACCCATCACTATCCATCATCTGTTGCAGTCTTAATTCTGCTGATTAGCTGCATCTTACTTAAAATCATAGCAGAGTTGGCCACTGGAGCTTGGGAAATTTCTGGAGATTTGGGGATGCAGCTTGGGGAGGGGAGGGGAAGGGTGGGAGCTCAGCAGAGACACAGTGCCATAGGCTCCACTGTCCAGAGTGGCCTTCTTCTCCAGGGGAAGAGAACTCTGTAGTTTGGGTATCAGTTATAGTTCTGGGAGATCTTCAGGACCCACCTGGAGGGTGACAAACCTAGATGTATGAGCCCCCAGCCACTTAGCATGAGTGAAACTTACCATTGCTTTGCTGCATTTAAACCTGAGGCAGTAAAAGCAACTGCCTCAGTGATAATGCAGCAATATTTGCTGATGCTGGAGACCAAACTAGATCTTCCTTCAGAATCTCATGCACACATGGAACAAGAAGGAAATACTACCAGGACACAATTTGTACAGGAATTGCCACATGCAGCACGCACATGACAATTCTTCTGTTGTCTTGTGTTGCAAATATATATATATATATATATATATATATAATAGAATCATAAAATCATAGACTGTTAGAGTTGGAAGGGACCTTGCAGGTCATCTAGTCCAACCTCCTGCACTCTGCAGGAGCATAGCCGAATATATATTTAGTTTCTGTTGTGTTTGTCCTCACAAGTCACCTGTGAGATAAGTCTGTCGTTCTCATTTTACAGGACAAAAATTGCACAATCCTAAACAGAGTCACATCCTTCTAAGTCCATCAAAAGGCATTGTGCTTAGAAGATGGTAGCTCTATTTGGATTGCACTGCATCTGACTCCGAGCTGCAGTAAATTGCTTGAGGCCACAGAGTGAGTATATGGCAGAGATAGACTTCCTGTTTTCAAGCATGACTTCCTGTTCTCAAGCAGTGTGCTAACCTACACTGGTTCTCTTGATAATGCCACATATTCACTGTTGTGAGCTTCTTTGAAGAAGGGCAAGATGCAAAAATAATACATCATGGGTACCCTTTACAAATGAATCAAAGTGGAGGGAGAAACTCACCAAACATTTAATGTTTTAATCCAATTGAGTAGAAAAGCATGTTGGGGCAGTGTGATTATGAAACTGAGACATGATCCTTTCTTCAGAGCTGTGTGAATTTCCTAAGTTCACCTAGTGATTTACTGGTTGTTTGCTGAAACTGCTTTGGTGGTACTTCTCAACATGATATAGATGGCAAATGTGCTATGTTGCATATACATCATGAGGACTCACTGGCAGATGCACCTTCAAAATGCTACCATAATCCATGAGATACTGTTCAGCAGATGCCAAGGTGGAGGATCATCTGGTTAAAATGGCCATTAAAACTCCATTGTTTACCACCTTATTCCTTGGATTCAGCATTTCCACACTCGAGAATAAAACTAATGGCCCAGGATATGGAATATATACTATGAACCATTTAAATTGTGTAATTTATATGTAAATAGACACAGTCAAAAATGGTATATAGTCACACACTGAATACATACAGTATGTTTTAATTTGTACTGCAATTTAGCTGTTGCTTCCAACAGATGGGAGAGTCGTGCAACACTTTCAACTCATTTAATTACTTATGTAAAATATTGGCTTGTGTTAATTAAGTTCAATAAATTACATAATGGTGGAGAGATTCCACGAAGAGAGACTTTTTGTAAATGATACACCAAATGTATTCCATTTGATGACTTCAAATAGAATAACACAATAGAAACTAAGCAAGAAAATTGTACATGAACCCAAACTTTGGGGACATTAATTTTAATCTCATGTCCTTTATAAAATGTATGATAAACATTTATTAAACAAATCATTAATGTACTCCATAGACATCTGACTTAGCAGTTAAACCTTAGCAAGAAAATGTTGTTCTACATGAGAAACTCTTACGGAGTGAATACAGATTGCCTTCCCTATGCATGTGTGCAGGGAACCATTCAGAGAATCAGTTGTCTGTATCATCTGCTGATGGAGAGATGCATATTTTGACATTTCTCCATTTCACACATTTTTGAGTATTAGAATAAAACTCTTTGTGAAGTGTGGTGTAATAGCTAAAGTGTTGGACTAGGATATGGGAGAACCAGGTTCAAATCCCCACTCTGCCATGAAAGGTGACCATGGGTCATAGGTTCATGCTGTTCATAGTTCATTCATGTGCCGCAGTCCTTTGGTGGCTGACAGAGAGTTATTGCTTGCAACACAGATGGCAGTCAAGGTGCTATACCTGATGCATGTCTCTCATAGGCAGAAGACTAGGCAGAAGCAGTCCTTCCTGTTTGTTGATGTAGAACAAGAGACATCAACTAGTCCACTGCAAGCTAGCAGCAGCTCACTAGTTTCCAAGGAGTAGCTCATTTGGCCCAAAGGTGGACTGGCCATTTAAGTCACCAGTAAAATTCCTGGTGGTCCAATGCCCTGGAGGGTCACCTTTCCTTGAGCCTTCCCCCTGCCCAGAGGCCTCCCCATCCGATTCTCCTCTCTTCTAATCTCCACAGCCTTAATAACTACATATTTCTGGTGCCGCCGCAACCTCACTCCCCCCCCCACTACCAGCTACCAGGCTGCAGCAGCATGGAGGAACCATTAGCCAGAGCACCACAGGAACACTTAATATATTTCCAAGAAGAGAATGCTTCACCTGTTGAAATTCTGCCTCTCACAGTCAGGTGAAATCAACACAACACAAAATATTGATATCTCATGTTTCTCCTGGTTAACATGGTTTACAACAAATTTTAAAAGAACCATAATCAAAGAAAGAGAAGTAAAAGGAATCAAACCATAACCTCCACTCAGGAGACACCAAGAGGATGTCAGAAAAGCCCTGTTTTACAGAACCTCCAAAAACTGTGCAATGTTGGGGTTTTCCTCACATCCTTTGGAAACCCATTACAGAGCACAGGTTTGGCCACCAAGAAAGCATGAGCTTGAGCAGAAATAGCTCTCACTTAGTGGAAGAGCTACTAGCAAACCCTTCTTTGATTATCGGAATTGCCTTCTGGAGGTGGACGTGGTCCCACAGAGGGTCCCAGGTAATGGATGCTAAAACCACCCTCTTGAAGTGAGCACAGAAACATCTTGGCAGCCAACATGATGACCTTAAATTTAGGGTAATATGTTCAAAATGCTTAACCCTCGCAGTTTAGCTGCTGCATGCCACACCCGTTGTAGCTTCCATGTTGTCTTCAAGGCCCAGCACACTTCACAGAGCAACCCAGTCTCAAGGTTAGTACAGCATGGATTTCCTTCTTCTCCCTCCCTATCAACCAAGCAAAGGATTGTGGGGAAACTGTTTTACATGACAACTAAAAATCGGGAAACATAAATGACAATGTGAAGGCTCTACTAGTATGAGGTAACAGTTGCATCCAGTTGAGATATCATTTGCCTCCACAAATTAGAGTTTTCTCCAGCAATAGTGGAACCGAAGGAGGAGTGATTCTGAGTGTCCCTGTGCTTAGGAGAATCAAAGAAGGGGAGAGAAAGATGCCACTCTCTCCCTTTGTCACTCACAACAAACAGAATGGCAGCCTTCAAGTTTTCCTCCATGAGATCACACTAAAGAGACCTTCGAAGTGCACCCCACAGATCCCATTCCTCCTCTGAGAAAACCACAGCCATGTCCTCAAAGATACGATGGGCTTCTAAAAGAGGAAGGAAAATATCTCCCATTAGGTTATCATCTCACCTCCTGTAGCATTAATGGAAGAAAGCAAAATCCAAGAAATGATGCAAGGATTTTCCAAATAATGAAAGGCACCCAAAAGAGGGATTTTTTTTTGTTTTTCATTGGGATGAATTTCCTACTCAGTACAATAGCTACCACAGACTGCTTCAACATTCACAGCACAGTACTCTTCCCCCACATAACAGAAGCCTGAAAACTTTGCTGTGTGGTAGGAAGACCTACCTTTGCTCTGGTGCATGACTAAGGAAAGCTGTAATCCTTCATGGCTTCAATGGAAAATGAGGGATGGGGCATTCTGAATTGCAAGAGAATTATATATAAACTATGAAATTGCTGCATGGTAGGAGATAGAATTATTGGAACAGGCCACTGTTATTTTTTAAGGTCTGTATGAGTGACCTTGCAGCTAACAGGCAACTCTGAGGAGCACCAAGCCTCTAAAAAAGTTAATGACAAAAAACTTTTTAAAAAATTCTCAAAATGTATATTTAGGATGGAGACAAAGGATTGTAGCTTTTAGTTTTTGTATATTTTCCAGGCTGTATGAACTCTCTTCTTTCCTGTTGAAATACAACAAATGCTACAATCGCCAAAAGACAGAAGAGACCTCCTCAATTCTGCGGGAGTATACTGCATACCCTGCAGTTGTGGACAGGTTTACATTGGGACTACACAACATAGCATCCAGACAAGAATAAAAGAACATGAAAGCCACTGCAGACTTGGCCAACCTGAAAAATCAGCAGTGGCTGAACATAGCCTAACTCAAACAAAACACAGTATCCTATTCCAAGACACTGAAATGCTGGACAACACATCCAATTACCATGTCAGATTACACATGGAAGCCATTGAATTCATAAACATAAACACAATTTCAACAGAATAGATTTTAAAAATAAATAGGGCATGGTTTCCTGTCCTGAAAAACACAAAATGCTCTACATCTTACAACTGCACTACAGATAAGATTAGAATTTCAACAGCCAATCCATATGCAAAAGAACCTCTTCAGGAAAGCTCTTCCATTAGCATGTCACAGCCTGGGAAACTCCTACAAGATAATGACTCAGCTGTACCCCGCCTTCCTGAGTAGATATAAATTACCTGCCTACCATTTTTTCTTCTCACATTGACACAGAGAGTACTCCATCTTTCTGTGTTATATCTCTGAGGATGCCAGTCACAGCTGCTGGCGAAACATCAGGTTCTACAATGCCAAGACCATGGCCATACAGCCCAGAAAATCTACAATAACTTATGAATTCCAGCTGTGAAAGCCTTCGACAACAGATTGTGGCTTTTATTGCACAGGTAGTAGTCAGTAAGTGATTCTGGCCCTTAAGGGGATTATATTTTACATGAAAATAGACTATCAACAGTTTCCTGGAAGACACTAATTCTTGGCTGTAATATATCAAATGTTCCATAGAATTTAAGCAATGAAATACAGACCAACAGTGGATAGGATGAAAACTTCATACAAGGGCAGGGGGAGGAAAGCTAAGGGGGGGGGGTCAAAATAATGAAGCACCAACTGTAGCCTATTTCAAACTGAGGTGGCTAAACTGTGTTTGGGCTGTACCACTTCAGACTACGGGTGGGAGCTCACAAGATTGAAAAGTCCACTACAAAGATTCCCTGCAAATAGAAAAGTAGATATCAAGAGAAGCCACTTGGATTCATCATCAATTTCATGCTGGTGGATCCTCTAAAGCTCGTGGGGTAGCCATACTCCTATCCAATAATATACACTTCAGACATAAAGCTACAACACGTGACCCTCGTGGCAGGTTCATATCACACATATCAAACAAATTACAGAATACTCACTTCCTTTACTCCCGGAATTGATCTTTTTACAACACGTTCAAGATCCTTCGATTCCCAGAATCAGATGGGACCTCATCCAAAGCTTACTGACAGCTGCCAAAACAGTGTTAGCATCATACTGGAAATTGCCTTCACTACCATCTATAGACATATGGTTTTCAAAGATTTGGGATCATCTGATGATGGAGAAAATCACTGATAAGCTACTGCAATCAGATCTCTATCCTAGGAGAACATCATTCAAAGAGAAATGGTTCCCCTTATTGAATATATACTTGTGTAGGACCTACTGCCTCCTAATCCAATATACTGATGAATACTTTCGCTTTAACCTGGTTCTCTTTACCATCTTTAACTCCTGTCATCCTTCTTTCTTACTTTATTCATTTACTTATTATTTCTCTTTCTTCACCCTCCTCATTTCCACAGGTGTAGAGTCACGTGATCTAAATCAAAGTGTCCCAAGTGCACCACTCCGCTCTAGCTCAGCAGCCACACAGCTACCATATCACACTAAACTGGCAATCAGTGTTTTATTTTTCTAGATCATATTGTCAGTTGTTGAGAACTGCAATGTGTGTTTATAGTTAAGTGATAATATATTAGTTTTGCCAGATGCACTAAATTTATTGTTAGTATTAATCTTGTTATCTTGATTAATCTTTGGACTTCTTAATTGTAATTACTATATACATCAATTAAAAAGTTTTTTAAAAAGAGAAGGCTTTCACCCTGAACTTCTATCTAACAGGCAAGTAAGGACTATGTTTTGTGCAGAGGAGCATCCCATCCCATGAGCCCCCGGCTCACTGTATACAGCAGGAATGCTGAGCCAGCAGAGGCCCCAGATAAAGTTTTCCTTAGGCTCTCCATCATGCCCCACCATACTTAACATACGCCAGGATCTCCCCTGACTTGGCAGGGGTGACAGAGATGGTGGGTTCACAAGGAGATAGCTCAGAGACAACAAAGCACCAGGCTGGCAACCCATGTTGAAGCTACTGAGCCGAATCACTGCCCGAGCACATATAGTGCTGGTCAGGATCAGGGTCAAGCAAGCCCTGGCTGGATGAAGCCGAGGAAAAGGTGGGGCTTCTTCCTTCTCAGGATATCTGAGCCCTGAGATAAGCAGAGGGCCTTGCTGATTCAGCCACTTCACATGGCCATGTTTCTGTGCTACCAGTAAGCCTGGACCCAGAAGTAGCTACACTGTAAACTCAGTGCTCTTCAGAAGACCGGATCCTGCCTCCAGCTATTATGCTGACCTATGACCCTGAGGCACCTGTAGACTGCTTCTAGTCCTTGCTGTCAGAGACAGAACAGTATTTCTCAATCAGAGATAGAACAGCTGCCCTCATTTCATTTTCACAACAACCATCTGCAATAGGTTTCGCTGAGAGAAAATGTCTTGCCCAAAGTTCCATTTCCTCTTCTTTCACCCTAAAAAAAATGGTATTTGAATAAAGACATAGGTAGCAGTGGTGCTTTACCCATCTCTCTGGACCCCAGAGTTTTGCACTCTGGTATCTACTCTTGGTGGCCAAGTATCCCAGCTTTTACTGTCTCAGGGGAAAGTAAATGGCTCAAGGATGGGAGACAGAAAAGGCATTGAGGTGAGAAGACATGGAGAGAAGGGGGTACAGGAGGAAGGGGAGAGGAATGATGTGTGGAGGACAGAGGGAACTGAGAAAAGAAGGTCCCAAGAAACAGGGGGTCTGAAGGCAAGAGAATGCATTTGCAATTATCAGGAAATACATGAAGATACCAAGGGAAATTTAGGCTTTGGGGAAACCTAGGTTCTTGCTGTGGAAGTTAAGTGGGTGATTTCAGACCAGTCACAGACTTTTATCCTAACCTACCTCACAAGGTTGTTGTGCAGATCAAAAGGGGGAGAGGAGATTGATTTGAGGTGTCCCACTGCAAAGAAAAACTATACTTTTCCTAGGTAGAGGCTGCAGGGAGGGGGGAGGAGATGGACACCTGAAGTCAGAGGGGCAAATAATGGTAGGTTGATGGTTGGTTGGGAAGGAGATAGGGTTGCCACTTCCAGGTTGGAAAATTCCTGGAGATTTAAGGGGTGGAGCCAGGAGAGGGTGGGGTTTGAGGAGGGGTGGGACCTCAGACAGGAACAATGCCATAGACTCCATCCTCCAAACTAGTCATTTCCTCCTGGGGAACCACTGTTGCCAATCTCTAGGTGAGGGATGGAGATCACTCAGAATTACAACTCTCTTCAGATGGCAAAGATCAGTTCCCCTGAAGAAAATGGTGGACTCTGTGTCATTATAGCTGCTCTGGTCACTACAGCAAATTGACATGGAGTGCCCAAGGCCAGGGCATCCACCCAGAGCCTCTTTTTGGAGTTTATTTCCACAATGGGCCTTATTCCTCTTCCCCTGGTAGCTCAGATGCTCTGGGAACTCTAGGTAACCAAAATAAGTGGCATTGTATCTTTGGTAGCAGTGCCCGTCACAGTTTACCTTGTCCAGGAATACCTTTCCACCCCATTCCAACCTAATTTCTCAGTATCAAGGCAATTTTTTTAAACCTAAAATCCCCAGCACTGAAACTCACAGCATAGGGACTCCATTCTGAGATGAAGCCTTCAAGGGTTCTGACAGTACTTTGTAACTGTGCATCTGACTGTCCTGTCTGACCAAATGTAAAAGGTTTTGTAGCTGTGCTAGTAAACTCGGCTTGATCTCTACCACAGCTTTGGTATCAGAAGTCTTTGACTACATTTTGCATTAGGGTTGCCAATCTCCAGGTGGGATCTGGAGATCTCATACTATTATACTTGGTCCCCAGATGACAGAGATCAGTTCCCCTGAAGAAACTGGCTGTTTTGGAGGGTGGACTCCATAGGATTATACCCTCTGAGTTCCCCCCGAGGCTCCACTACCAAAATCTTCAGGTATTTCCCAACCCAAAGCTGCTAATTGCATTTCCAGCTCCACAGTCTTCTTTTCCCCCCACAAAGAAGTCATTTGGCAACACTTTCCATTTTTCCTGCTGAAGTCTGGAACTGTTCCACTATTTTCTCTTGGATTAGTAAAATGGTTTTGTCTTGGCCCTCCTACTTGATCCCTGGTACCTCCTCAAGTTTCACCCTCCGCCTGACTAGCTTAGGGGCAAATGTTGCCCGGCAGTATTTTATATGGTTTAATATGAATAATATAAAAGTTGTGCTTGTGTATGTTTGGCCCACTTTACAAACAGAAAATTTAATTCTCTCTCCGTTTCACATAATTAACAGTGTAAAGTTATGACCAGGTTTTCAATGAAAAATGGAATGTGTTCAAAAAGCTTCTACAGTGTCGTGGTTAAAGAGATTAGAGAGGAATTTCAGAGCGTTAAAAAAAACCTTAAGCTGAATCACTGATTGTGCATTACTGTCGATTTAATGTTATGCTTAGATGTGCAGAATGTGGCACATCTTTGGCAATGCTTCATCTTGCAAATACTTTTAGAACACTCATCTGGATGTATAGTAAGAAGCTTCCAAATACACATTTGTACTTAGTAGCTCCCAAATAGCTTATCCATTGCCTAATGCACTTATGTAGCAATATATTTTCTTTGAGTTTCCCATATACCCATGAAGTCACGCATACACTGAGAGGCTTATTTGCATAACAATGCCTTTAAAAATAAAGTGTCCACTTTATACAGCTCCACTTTATACAACTTTTTATTTAATCACATTTAAAGCAAGGCATTCTCATACCATTTGGGACATCTACGTTCAATATCAGGTAAAGAACGCTGAGGGGAGAAAGGCACTTTTGAGACAGATAACCATCTGCTTCGAAATCTCCCCCTTGGCATGTGGGGACTAGTTTAAGTGCTTCTGTCTTGGAATCTTGTTCGGTCTTGACAGCAAGGCCAAGATACTAAACAAGTATTCAGAGGCTGTGGATGGTTCAAGTTCCCTATGCTACACTCATATTTTCAAGCATACTATGGCATGTAAGTGTTTGTTATGTTTCCATGCCATTTTTCTTCAAACTGGAACCTCAAAAAGGAGTATGTAGAGGGTCTTCCATCCAGGCATTGACCAGGTGTAGGCACGTTTAGCTACAGCAAGTGGCTGTATCACTTGCCTTCCAACTATTACCTACATCATCATTTCTCAAACATATATAATTATAGAATCATAGAGCTGGAAGTGACCATAAAGGCCCTTAGAATCATGGGAAAAAACCTCCAGGATCCCTGGCCAAACTGGCCTGGAGAAAATTGCTTCCTGGCCCTTGGGCCGTTGGGTCTAAGGATCTTAGTGCATCCTGGGGGAGGGAGGCTCCATCTTATCTAAGAGTCTTTAATAAAGACAGGGGACAGGACCCTCTCATGCCTTCCCAGCTAGCACATATGTGGAACCTCATCAGATCTCTTGGAGAGTCAGTGTGGTATAGTGGTTAAGAGCGGCAGACTCTAATCTGGAGAACTGGGTTTGATTCCACAGTCTACCACATGAAGCCTGCTGGGTGACCTCAAGCCAGTCACAGCTCTCTCAGAACTCTCTCAGCTCTACTTGCCTCACAAGGTGCCTGTTGTGGGGAGAGGAAGCCAAGGCAATTGTAAGTTGCTTTGAGACTCCTTATGGTACAGAAAGGTAAAGGTAAAGGTGCCCTTGCTCGAAAGCCAGTCGAATCCGACTCTAGGGTTGCGGTGCTCATCTCCGTTTCCAAGCCAAAGAGCCAGCACTGTCCGAAGACATTTCCGTGGTCATGTGGCCGGCATGACTAAACATCAAGGTGCACGGAACGCTGTTACCTTCCCACTGAAGTGGTACCTATTTATCTACTTGCAATTTCTAGCTTTCGAACTGCTAGGTTGGCAGGAGCTGGAACTAGAGACAGGAGCTCACCCTGTCATGCGGCACCCGGTTCTCGAACTGCTGAACTACTGACCTTCCACAGTCTGCAGTTCAGCGTCTTAACCACTTGAGCCACCGCAGCTCCCATTGGTACAGAAAAGTGGGGTATAAAAAAACTTCTCTTTTTCTTCTCAGTTCTCTTGGAGAGTGGTCATGGATTCATAGTTTCTGTCTCAGGAAAAGGGAAGAAAAAATTTATTCTGCAGCTACCGTTTAAGAACCCCACTTTTCTAAATCAGGGTGGAACATCACTTGTGACATGTGGGGGACGGCTTCCAAACTTTTTTTTAATTTACGCAATCGCCCTATCAAGCTGCATAGTAGCGTCCAGCAAACACCTTCCATTTAAATCCTTGTGGTTCAGGTTTTGCACAGGCAAAACCTGAAGCAGGCAAAGGGGGGAAATGATGTTGAAATTGACAAGACTGATTTTTTAAAACTGACAAGCAGCTGCAAAACCCCCTTTTCCATATTGCTAAGCACTAGGGGATTCTCTGCTATGTTATTAGCCACTGTGAGAAGCAGGAAAGAGTCACACAATCCCATAATATGGGTTGGTTGAGCAGTGGAACAGACTGCCTTGGGAGGTGGTGGATGCTCTTTCCCTGAATATTTTTAAGTGGAGGCTGGACGGCCATCTTTCAGGTATGTTGTAGGGCTATCTTTCGGCTACACTCCTGCAGAGTGCAGGGGGTTGGACTAGATGACCTGCAAGGTCCCTTCCAACTCTAACATTCTATGATTCTATGACAGGGGACTGACCTTCGAGGGATGGCAAAAGGGTTTGGGGGAATCCGAGGGAGTCTGTATGCTTCTGAATTACCCTCAGCCTGGAAGCAAAGCAAGGGGAAAACAGCCACAAAAGCACTCTCAGGAAATGCGGGAAAACAGCACCAGAAAGCGAACTGAGCACTGAAGGGAGGAAAATCAATGCAGAAAGACAAAGAAAACGCAACATGCATGCATGATGAAAGTGAGGGAAAACACCCAGGCATAATAGGCCACAGATATTTTACTTAAACCTTTACAAATGTAGCCGATGTGGTTTTCACTGTATTGTTTAGAGGCTTCTATGGGGCATGTGTGGCTTGTTTCACTCTTTGACAGGGGGCTGTCTGGCAGGTGGTAGAGCTGGCTGGCGAGGGAGAAGGGGAGGGCTTGGGGGGTCTACAAAAATGCAGGGCACTTTTTGTAGCAGGAACTCCTTTGCATATTAGGCGACACACCCCTAATGTAGCCAATCCTCCAAGAGCTTACAGAGCTCTTCTTACAGGGGCTACTGTAAGCTCTTGGAGGACTGGCTACATCAGAGGGTGTGTCACCTAATATGCAAAGGAGTTCCTGCTACAAAAAGAGCCCTGCAAAAATGTAAATCAAAAACAATGTCCATGGGTCTCTAACATTTTAGAACCACTGTTCTAGAGTAACTGGAAGCCATTTTGTTGAGTTTGCCAGCTAAATCAGTAGATTTATAAAGTAGCTTTAAAATGTCACCTTTGCCTCAGAGCAACCGTCCCTATTTTACACACTAGCATGCATTGCTGGTGCTCAGCAATTTGGCACCAAAAATTGAAATGAGACAAATTGGCTTAACAGACCTTCAAATACACACGTGCTCTTAGGTAGTGTCTTTAACCAGCTACCCAAGACAGGCACCTTGATCAGCAACTGTCTTCTGTTTTGGGCTCCACCCATTGGACTTTGGACTTTAGATAATAAGTGAGGAATGACACATAAAACCAACTGTCTTTCTGGTCTAGTCCAAAGTGGCAATTCATGGAGTGGTTTCCATATATATATATAGGGGGAAGTCGTAGAAGTAGTGACAGACTTCACGTTCCTAGGCACTAGGCAAATGCATAGGCAAATGCATACTTTAAAAAAAAGACATAACATGCTTTTGGGTAGTTGTCCTGACACAGAGCATATTCCTTAAACAGGGAAGTCCAGTTATTGAGGAGAGTATGAACATTGTTCTGACCAGTGTTCCCTCTAAGCTGAGTTAATGTGAGCTAGCTCATAGTTTTTTAGCCTCCGGCTCACACATTTTTGTCTTAGCTCGGGAAAGATGGCTCCAGAGCAAACTAATTTATGCATTAGCCCAATCACTTGCTCACAACTTTAATGCCAGTAGCTCATAAAGCAGAATTTTGGCTCACAAGACTACACAGCTTAGAGGGAGCATTGGTTCTGACCCCTCTCTCAGACTAAGTTTTTCAACGGACTAACTAAGAGCTACACAGGCAAGTCCAGGGTTTCTCGCTACCCATTTTTAGGGATAGGGCAACAAAGTTTTCCAGAATGCAACTAAAACCTCTTTCTGTATGTTTATGAGCGCTGGTTTAAAGAGAAAACTTAAACAGGAGGCCGATGGCACATTAAAGAATTTAAAAAATTATTCCAACATGAGTTTTCATGAGTCTGAGCTCACTTCATCAGACACAGAAAATACCCATCCTCCCTCCCTCCCTCCTTCCTTCCTCCCTCTCTATTTCTTTCTTTCTTTCTACCTACCTACCTACCTACCATCCATCCATCAAATCACAGCTGATGTATAGCAACCCTGTGGGGCTTTCGGGGCAACAGACATTCAGAGGTGGTTTGCCATTAGCTGCCTCTGCATAGCAACCTTGGTATTTCTTGGTGGTCTCCCATTCAAATACCGACGAGGGCTGACCCATCTTAGCTTCTGAAATCCAACAAGATTGGGCTAGCCTGAGCTATCCAGGTCAGTCCATCCCAGCTTTTTTTGTATTTAAAGCTGCAAACAAAAGAATAGGAAGGGGGAATCGGGGAGATGTTAAGGACAGGCCGGTGTAAAACAAGAACCAATCTAAGAATAATCAATCTACTCAGAATGTGTGAGAATGACTCCCGACTGTTTATTTTATAATATTTATTTACTTTACTTATATCCCGCCTTTCTCTCCAACAGAAACCCAACATGACTGTTCATAGATACAGTAGGATTCACATAAAATCTAATTATGGGAAATACACCATAAGACATGTTAAGCAGAGTCAACAGGGCAGGGCAGAAGCCACATAAAAGTGCAGTTGAATTAATTAGTATTGGTAAAGGGTGTGTCATGCCTATAATAGGCAAGGAAACCAATGGCCTTATTCAGGGATCCAGAATCCAGGAATGTGTAAGACTTCTAAATAAAGGAAAGGCTTTTGAAAGACTAACAGGAGATGTCAAAGTCAATTAATGTCAATTTCCCTGTCATTATGAATAGCGCTTACTAATAGGTTGTGTATGGTAACTGAACATAATTACTTGACTTTCCATATTCATGAAAGCTAAGTGCCCCAGAAAGGAAAATCTGTTTGTGGGACAAGGTTTCCATCCATGGATTCCCTTACTGAATTAGAATGCAAGAATTCATTTACTGTTTAGATTTCTAACCCACCACTTGAGCCAGTAACATCCTCCCCAGCTCACATCACATTTTAAACAGTATGTTAAAAGTATAATGTAATATCCATGTGCCCACAAAGTTATGCACAACAAAATGATGGGATGCAACCAGTTGGTTTGAACTGGCAGATGAGAATAAATATTGCATAGCAGGTAGGCATGGTCCACAATGGATACAGAAGGTAATCTAGTCACACTCCACCACCACTTTATTGAGTAGGACTGCATCGAAATGAGTGCAATGCTGGGGAATTTTAAGACATTAAAATCCTACCTGAAAGTTATGAACAAAGTATGGAACCAACATTCTGTTGTTCCAAGGACAATTCTACTTCCTGTTTCCTGGTTGTTCTCTAATAGCAAAAAGAACTGAACAACAGGATCCTAGGCGCCTTCCACATGGAGCTTTTGTTCCACTTTCCCTCCCCAACTGCCTCCATGTGACATTGTATGGTAACTCTTGACCGACCATGTTTTGAAATCTTTTGGATGGCTTCTCCAAAGAGGGAGTGGTGGAGGTGCCTTAGCAGGAAGTGTGAAAGCAATGAAAGAAATACTGAGATGGAGTCAATCCAATGGAAATGGAGAAGTGCCCATTCAAATGAGCTTTCTCACCTGTCTAGTCCCACTAGTCCTGAAATAACTGCGTCCCATGGTTGGATGGCCTCTGGAAACAACAAATGAGAAATGAAGTGGGGTTTCCAGTGGGAGTAAGGAAAACAGCTACAATTCTCTCCACTTTTCTATTGGTAAAGTGTCTCACTCAAGGAGGAAATACAATTAGGTTCTAGCTATATGTCAGAAAGAATGCAATGGAAGATTAACCTCTTGCCCTGGGAGACAATAACCACTGTTTAAAGCAGGGCCCCCAACCTTGGCTGCTTCTGCACTGTCATTGTTGTCATTCATTTGTCCCTATTGCTTTGGGTCTCCCCCCCCCCTTTTTCACATGTGTTTTGCTCCCTCTGGAACTACTAGAGAGAGCATAACACATTGTGGGGGGGAGAGCCCAGAAACAGTAGGGACAAATGAGTGACAAAAATGACAGTGCGGAATTGGCCCTTGTTGACCTTGAGGATACTTTTTGAATGTTGAGAATATTAACAGGGAATCAACACAAAATGGCTGCCACGGGTGCAGGGGCCAGTTACAAAATATTGGGAGATTCTAACCCAATGGGTGGTCCCTTCAGACACAGTGGTGATACCTCTTGGTCTCTTGCTACAAAGAGGCTGAGGGAAACCAGCATAGGTTTTTGCTTTGGGGAAGAAGGATGTGGGTACCAGGAAACACATCAACAGATGCCATGACACCCACAGCCACCATTTTGGGAATCACTGGCCTAAAGGCTGATGTTTGTCCTACCTTAACTTTGAGATCTCCATGGAAGGAGAGTCCACAGTTACCAACCTAAAAGTAGTTATTGAGATAACCAAATAAAAGAACCAAAGCAACTGAATTTCAGCTTCAAAAACCTAACCAAGAAGAAGAAGAAAGTACTGAGTCATTCATTGCATAGCACAAAGAAACCTCTGGGGGTTTGAGTGGAGATTACCAAGATATGGAAGTTTTAATTTCAAGAAAGAATCCATACCAATGGTTTGTCTCTCCATGGGAGCTAGTAAATGAAATGCAGGGGAATTCTAATAAAATACAAAGACTCTAATGAGAAAATTAAATTGGCCATTATGCAGAATAAGGTAGTGGCGGAAAGGAGGGGGAAATGACAGGAATGAAAGTTAGTCATGTCTAATCTCTTACACATAAACTCAAGAACTACCAAGTGAGTGTCTCTGTAATTCAGACCCATTTTATGCCCTGACTTGTTTTTAATGGCTTGTTTTAATGGTTTTGCCTCTGGATGTTTTATTGTTTTATTTGTAAGCTGCCTCAGGCAGGTCTCTGCAGAGGTGGCATATAACTTTTATAAATAAATAATAAGGGAGAAATTTAAGTAGGAAATTATGGCTCAGACAATCATAGAGATGGGTGTGGGTGGGTGGGTGGATAGGGGTGTGTGTGGGGGGTGATTGTGTGTTTGTGTGTGTGTGTGTGTGTGTGTGTGTGAGAGAGAGAGAGAGAGAGAGAGAGAGAGAGAAAGATTGCCTACCAATTGCCTTTTCAAGTATTACAGAAATCAATACATCACATTAAACTCATTTATTGTATTCTATGCCGCTGATTCTTATAGTTTATAAGAGTGTCCAAAAATATGTAGCAAAATCCAAAGAATAGGTGAAACACAAAATGTGCTAAAATAATTGCACTTTTTTGACATAATGTTGTTAAGGTCTGCAACTTGCTTGAGAAAGCAGGATTCTGATTGTTTTTGTGCCCCTTATGTTTTTTTGGGGGGGGTAACTAGAAACTGTACAGAACACAGGGAGATTAACCATTAAGGAAGCACAACTCTGTGTGTGCATGCGTGCGTGCATAAGAGTGTTGCTTGCTGCAATGTTTCAGACCACATGGGCACATGCCTCAAAAGTACCCATTTTTCTGGAAAGACTACTAGTTCTACAAGATCGAATGATTATTCTTCAAATGTTAAATGGACCTATCTACTAACTATAAAAAACAAAGGCAGAAAACTCATGCACTTGGAACACAATTGGTTTATTTGTCATCATAACACTGCTTCAGCTATGAGGTATAAACAGGGTTGCCAGATCTCCAGCTATGCGGAAGAACTCCTGCCGACACACCATACTACTCCCCACCGCCATTCCTTCAGGCAGTGGGAGTAAAAAAAAAAAATCACCATCATCCTGTACAACATGATGTCACTGCTGGGGAAAACCTGGATGTAATATAATGTTGCTCTAGGAATCACTGGAAACCGTGGTTTTTAGCATAGAATTCCCAGCATTTCCTAGAGTGACATAATGTAACTTCCATGACATCACATCACTTATGACAATGGCACTCCCCCATGTCCCTGGTCCCTCATCTCCTGCTTGGGGCCAACCATTGGCTGGTAACTCAAGGTATATATCAAGAAAGAAAGGGTTGAATCCAACCAGCTTTTCTACTGAGCCAGTTTGGTGTAGTGGTTAGGAGCATGGACTCTAATCTGGGAGAACCGGGTTTGATTCCCCACTCCTTCACATGCAGCTGCTGGTGTGACCTTGAATCAGTCATAAATTCTTTCAGAGCTGTTCTCTCACAGACAGTTCTCTCAGAGCTCTCTCAGCCCCACCCACCTCACAGGGTGTCTGTTGTGGGGAGGGGAAGGGAAAGGATATTGTAAGCTACCCTGAGACTCCTTTGGTAGTGAAGGGTGGGGTATAAATCCAAGGTTAAGGTTAATGAGTCAATGACATTGGTAGGTTTCTTTGCTCACAAGGGGTAGTTGTAATATAGGTTAAATAGTTTAGCTAAAAGCAGTAATCTTGGTGGGGGCACTGATGTAAAGGTTGATGGGAATGTTCCTCATACCAGGATCTTAAGTTAAGGTGGATGCAGGAACTGGACAGTACTCCCCTTGTAGCTCGCCGTGATCCATGATCCAAAGACCTTGTGACCAGGGAGAAAGAGTTGGGCAACCGTATGTTTGCTTGGCAAGTAAGAGATTGAATAGTTTAAAAGACTGTTCAGATGCATGGAGCCAGTGTGACCTGCCCAGATGCTTTCAGATGCTTACGTAGACAAGGTATCCACATTGTATTCAAATTCTGTTGCTAGTTGCGACCGATGACAGGTCCTTTTTTTAACATGAGCTATGACCTGTGTAATATCCAAAATCTATGTTGGCTTTGCTCATTCTGTATCTGTCTAAAAGCTCACTTTGTTTTTCTGCTGCTTTCAACCTTACAGACTAGGGTTGCCAGGCATGGTAACCAGCACAGGAGGGGAGGGAAGAGGAAAAGAGGAGGGCCTCACACCAACAACATCAGTCTTCTCTAGGGATGTGCATTCGGTTCGTTCAAACCGAATGCACCCCCCAAAATAGCCCATTCAGCCCTTTTCGGGCAGCCACAGGCTGAATCAGATTCTCTAATCTGATTTGGCCTGCCGCCAAAAGCCACTGCCGAAATTCAGCAGCAGCACGAAAAGTGGCCGCCTGTCAGGGAAAGCAGGAGGGAAAGGCAGCAAGAGCCTAAACTGGCCTTTTCCCGCCTTTTCCCTGGTTCCGGGGGGGGGAGGAGGCCACTTTCAGCCCATGCATTTGCAGCATTATACCCATAGGGTATAATGGAGCTGAAATTGACATTCGTCCAGCGGAATGACTTCCAAATCTGCTTGTATTGCTGAAATTGACATTCGGGGCTCATTCGGACAGCCGAATCAGGCCAATTTGGCCGAATCCGAATCAGGCCAATTTTTTTTTTTTTTTTTGCACACCCCTAGAATTCCAGAAACTCCTTGGTAAAACCGAGACTCCTAGAAGGACTGACATCACTTTTGGTTTTTTTTCTGGGAAGCGACATCATGCAGTCAAGCTGATGGCCAGTTTTTGTCTATTTTATATATGTATTATTATATGCTTCCTGTGTGTGACTCTGCCACACGATTGATAAATAAATAAATGTTTATTTTTCTGTTGCCATTGCTCTCAGTGGTGACAGGAAATGGGAGCTGGGGTTTGACAGCCCTATTACAGACAGTGTTGGAGAACAGACTGAAAAACCCTGATCTTTTATATTTTAAAGAGAGAAAAGACCCCAGTTTTATTACATCAGTGTTCTTTTTTGAGATGATGCGGAAATTTACAAGGCAGAATAAAATAGTTTCCCCTTAAAATTACTTACTTTTAGAAGCCAGTAAAAAGCCAAGAAGCAGAAAACACAGGCAGAAATATGGCTGCTGTCGGCCTTCAACTAAGACGAGCTCAAGCTTATGGCAATGGGGAAAACAAAACATACCCACTTGCTTCAGGTAGCTGTCAATCAAACCCAAAACTTCCCTTGTTGGCAAAGGGAAGGCAGAACAGACCCAATTCCACAGTATAAATTGGAAGGGTTACTGTCTGCATATTTTGCTTTCTTTCTCTAGATCTTGAAAGTCTACAGAACTGTTTTTTAAACAATAAAAGCTGGGGACGTATCCCAGCTCTTGGGCTTAGGCTTGCCAAGCCCCCGCTGAGGGCGGGGGAACCCCCGATTTGAAAGCCCCTTACCCGCTTTTTAAAAATTCCAGCCCGGGGGGAAAAATGGCGGCCGGAAATTGCCGCTCTAGCACTTGTCCTCCAAGTCTATGGTTATAAAAACCATAGAGATGAGGGCTAGAGCGTGTTCCCTCTAGTGTGCTCCGCCTGGAGGCTGGAGCACAGTTCTGGCTGATTTTCGAGCAACCCCTCCCTCCTCAGAAGCTCTGCTCCACTCAGGTACAGTGAAATTTCCCTCCTTCTTGCCTCTGGCATTGCAGCTCTTTCCTTCTCCAGCCTCTCCGATATCCTGCTTGAGTGGTGGTGAGAAATCCCTCTTTTTTATGTCTTAGGAGTCAAGCAGTAGCTTCCCTATAGTGTGTGGGTGATTTCCCACTAAAGCTTGCCGCGGGGTTGTGCCGCCGTTTGCCCGGAGATTTTTAGTCAAACAGGATTACGAAACTGCGGGGGAAATCGGGCGAAGCCGCGGGTCAAAATGCAGCCCCGCGGCTTCGGGTGTGAAATTGACTAAAAATCTCCGGGCAAACGGCGGCACAACCCCGCGGCAAGCTTTAGTGGGAAATCACCCTGTGTGTGTGGGGGGTCAGAGTCCTCTACCCAAAAGCCTTGCTTCTTCTTTTGTGTTGTAAATGTGGAAATCCTTGGAGATGGAGAACAGCTCTTCCTATGGCCGGTCCCCCTTCCCTTTTATTTTGAACGCCAAAGAAGAAAGGAAGGTGGAGTGTGTTTGTGGACAGAGAGAGAAAGAGAAAGGAGTAGAAAAAACTGAATTAAAAACAATAATCAGGCTTCTTACTATTTGCAGTACAAATTGTTGAATGTGGCTTCCATTTTCCCCTCCCCTCGCCTTCGTCTCTCCTGACTCCCCCCCAGTCCTTTTTGGATTTCTCCAGCTTTTCCACTCATTGTTTCTACTTAACTTTTATTTTTAAAAAGAAAGAACCCCCCCCCCTTTCTGACTGCTCACGACAGAAAGCTGAGCTAGTGAGTTTCTCTGGAGATGTACTGAAAGGAAGGACAGGATTGCCCATTGGAAACAATGGGAAACACTTGAAGGCCCATTGGAAATAATGGGAGCCAGGAATGCCTATTGCCTTGTATGGGCTCCATTAAAATACATTACAGTACAAGCAGAGTTGCAATAAAAATGCGGAATGGATTTTCCATTAGGGTCTCTGGGCCCAAATGCACTACTCTGGGAATGGAATGAGAGACCACAGAGTGGAATGACAGCCCCAGGGTGCAGCAGTAATGTTCTGGGACTGGGATGAGAGACTATGGAGTGGAATGACAGCCCCAGGGTGTAGCAGGAGTTGGAAGAATCTGGCCCCCACCTTACAGGATTGTTACTATAGGACTGAAGGTATGCTGTGGCCATCTATTCCTGGCTGGCTCCTGCAGCAGACATTTTGTGTCTGCATTCAGCATACTGTGTCAGAATTACAAAGATGCCACAGACTCAAAAAGGTTGGAGACCCCCAAGCTAGACTACAGGTTGGGATATTTCACAGAGACTATGGAAGGGGTTCTCTGGGTCAGTGGTCAACAGAGTAGGCAATAGTGTGCAAAGAAATCTGGGAGAGTGTGACACGGAAAGGGAACATGGAGGTAAGGAAGGCAGCAGAACTGGACACTGGAACTGGTAGAGGGACAAGGGCAAGATTTATAATTGACAATGGAGGAGGTGGCTCACATCAACCTCATGAATTTGTAAGGAAACAAAGAAGCTGAGATGGAGCTGATCTGGTGATAGCTACACACATTCCAGAAATACCCGAGCCAATTCCAGGTTTTATGGATAAACATATGGAGCAGAGATCTATCAGTGGCTATTAACCAGAAGGTATAGAGAGGAACTTTCGGGCTGGGGTAAGTGATGCTCTGTATTCTTGGTGCTCGGGGGTGGGGTGTGTGCAGCAGTGGGAGAGCTTCTAGTGTCCCGGCCCCACCGCTGGACCTCCTGATGGCCCCTGGTGTTTCTGGCCACTGTGTGACAGAGTGTTGGACTGGATGGGCCATTGGCCTCATCCATCATGGGCTTCTCTTCAGCTCACACACACAATGCACACAAAGCATGGTCTCTCTACCATCAGTCCATCAATGTCAGCATTGTCTACTCTGACTGGCAGTGATTCTCCAGGGTTTTAGGTAGAGGATTTTGGCAGAGTATTCAGCCTTCAGTTCTTAGACCATTCTGTTGTGTATTTTGCATAGTGTGAAGGAATGTTGTCTGGTGATCTTTTTCTAGGACCTAGCACACATACGTTTTGTTTTCATTAGAATACATATAGTCTCATTTGGTCAGAATTAAGCACATTGAATCCTATTGATTTCAGTGTAACGTTTCAGTGTGTGCTTATCTCTC
Organism: Gekko gecko; assembly: GCA_029375565.1. Classification (NCBI taxonomy): domain Eukaryota; kingdom Metazoa; phylum Chordata; class Lepidosauria; order Squamata; family Gekkonidae; genus Gekko; species Gekko gecko. Next base: position 35,875,278 of record JAPDNY010000003.1, on the reverse strand, counting down.
CTACTGAAAAAAGTGAAAAGGGCTTCACTTTTGACATGTGCTGTTTGCTTGTTTTTTTCCTTCTGATTGTTAAATGTTTAAAGCATTTTATGTTTCTTAAAGCTTTTTGTTATTTTTGTCCTGGAAGGAGGCCTAAAAGCCTATTGGTAATGTAACATAGGGGAAAGGTGGGGTGGGAATTGATATATGACACTGAATTTAAATTTTATTTTTTGAAAGAAGGTTACTTCAGAGGGGAGGTGGGTATGGGGGAGTGCCTGGAAAGTGACATCACAGGAAGGTGAGGTTTTCGTGCAGTGTACTGGAAGTGACACCATTGGAAGGGGAAGTGACATCACTTGCCATTTGACCTGGAAATGACATCACAGGAAGTGACATCACAAAAGTCTCCTGGCTCCACCCCCAAAGTCTCCTGGCCCCACCCCCAAAGTTCTCAGATATTTCTGGATTTGGACTTGGCAACCCTACTTGGGCCAAATGGGCAGCAAGTGTCATATTGCTCAAATTCCAGGGGAAACCCAACTAGCCAGAAAGACAATAGGGCAATCCTAGGGAAGGATCTCTTCCAGGGTGCTTTAGTGGTAACCTCTGCCTACCACACCTTCCCTTGAGTGCAATCCTCAAGCCCACTGATCCTGCTGGAGCTTTTCCAGGAATTACTCAGTCAGGGGGAGGCTCTGTTTCCCTCCACTAACAAATTACCCCTTCCTTCCTTCCCTTCCCCGTGTCCTCCCATCTCTGCTTTTTAACTACTACTTTCCTGCCTCATCCACTTCCTGGGTTTGTCACCCTACACCTGAGCAGGCCTTTACTCCTGCATCAGCTAGTACTGGCAAAAAAGTCCTCTTCCTGCTCTCTGGTGACCACTGGAGGCCTGATTTGACTTTCCCTCCTTCTCTCAGAACTGCTTTTTTGCTCCCCTTTCTTTCCCACCGATGATGCACCAGAGCGCAGCTGTGAAAAGCAGACAATGAACTGTCATGGTTACAGTCATTTTCAATGATTTACAATGATTACTGACTGCTGTTACTTTTGGATTACTTATATTAAAGGAAATTTGATTCAGAGTTTTGATTTGTTCACTGCCTGCACATCCTATCGTCTAGACTGTTCTTCTTCTAGCTTCTAGACTGTTGCAAAAGTAACACTGAACCTGGCCTTTAAAGCTTTTTTTTCCCATAATCACCTTCATGTGAAGCCAGCTTTAACATGGTGTTCTTAAGTTATATATCTATTTCTTGTGTGGACCCCCCCCCATCTGCAGATACCGAAATCTGCAGCTCAGGGCCACACTTGCCCAACACAAATAGTTCTGCAAAAAACAATGGGGGGTTAAATCCCCCCTAATAAAACAGCATCATCTGCGCACATGCAGACAATGCATTCACCTGCAGAGCTGTCAGCAGCCACAGGGAGCCAGTCCGGGCCTGGCTTCAGGCAGCTGCTCTAGGCCCGGCCGCCAAAGACATCAGGTGAGGCTCGGGGCCTAGGCTTGGAGCAGCTGCCAGGGGGGGGAAGGGGGTTTGTTTGAGGAAGGGGGGAGAGAAAGACCAAGAATGGTGGATTGTCGGGGGGGGGAGAAAGAGAAAGAAGGAGGGATTGTCTGTGGGAGGGGATGAGAAAGAAGAGGAGAGAGATTGTCCAGGGAGGGAGATAAAAAGGGGGCAGATTGGGAAGGGGTGGGGGAAAGAGGGGGGCATTTGTCACGTGAAACACATAAAACTGACTTATACTGAATCAGACTCTTGGTCCATCAAAGTCAGTAATGTCTACTCAGACTGGCAGCAACAGAGGTCTTTCACATCACCTACTGCCAGATCTTTTAACTGGAGATACCGGGGATTGAACCTGGGACCTTCTGCATGCCATGCAGATGCTCTACCGTTGATCCACAGCCCCTCCCTGACTGAGAACGGCTGGGATTAAGAGAGGGGGGAGATTAACATAAAGGGGTGAGGGGATAAAGGGAGGGTGGGAGGATTGCTGGAGAAGGGTTATGGGGAAAAGAGGGGAAGTCTGACATAGAAAAGGTGATGGAAGAAAGGGGGTGAGGGAAGATTGATAGATAAGAGGTAGGGATAGAAAGGGGGAGGGAAGGAAGCAAAGTCAGGGGAATGCCTCCTTTCCACAAGTTTCTTGCCAGTCCTGTGATGTAGGTAGTTCAAAGCAGCCAAGCAGAGTGGGTATAACTGTATTTACTGCTGAGGAACACCATAAGGCCTCAACCAAGCCTCCATCTTAGAACAGCCTGGAAACAGGAAAAGCCAACCTCCCCCCTGCTCAGACTTGCCTAGTTATATCCCCTGACAATGACTAACTAGGCCACTAGGTGGCATCAACATCTGAACATATCTTATAGGTCTCCACTTGTATTGTTATATTACCCTAAGGCTTACTTCTAGGGCTGTGCCCTTTTCCATTGTGAAGGACAGTGTTGGTCCTTTAAGAACATAAGAGAAGCCAATGTTGGATCAGGCCAATGGCCCATCTAGTCCAACACTCTGTTACATGGTGGCCAAAAATACCAGGTGCCTCAGGAGGCCCATTAGTGGGGACAGGACACTAGAAGCCCTCCCACTGTTTACCACCCCCCCAGCACCAAGAATACAAAGCATCCCTTGCCCCAGAGTCCCTATCTATACCTTGTAGCTAATAGCCACTGATGGACCTCTGCTCCATATATTTATCTAATTCCCTCTTGAAGCTGTCCATGCTTGTAGCCACCATCATCTCCTGTGGCAGTGAATTCCAAGTGTTAATCACTCTTTGGGTGAAGTAGTACTTCCTTTTATCCGTTCTAACCCGACCGCTCAGCAATTTCATCGAGTGCCCACAAGTTCTTGTATTGTGAGAAAGGGAGAAAAGTACCTCTTTCTTTACCTGCTCTATCCCATGCATTATCTTATAAATCTCGATCACATCACCCCTCTGCCATTGTTTCTCCAAGCTAAAGAGCCCCAAGCGCCTCAGCCTTTCTTCATAGGGAAAGTTCTCCAACCCTTTAATCATTCTAATTGCCCTTTTCTGCACTTTTCCCAAAGCTATAATATCCTTTTTGAGGTGTGGTATTCCAAATGAGGTCACACCATTGATTTATATAAGGGCATTATGATATTGGCTGATCTGTTTTCAATACCCTTCCTAATAATCCCCAGCATAGCATTGGCCTTTTTTATTGCAGTCGCACACTGTCTCAACATTTTCAGTGAGTTATCTACTACAATTCCAAGATCTCTCTCTTGGTCAGTCTCTGCCAGTTCAGACCCCATCAATGTGTATTTATAGTTAGGATTTTTGGCTCCAATGTGCATCACCTTGCACTTGGCCACATTGAACCCCATTTGCCACATTGATGCCCACTCGCCAATCCTCAACAGATCCCTTTGGAGTGCCTCACAGTCCTCCCTGGTTTTCACCACCTTGAACAACTTTGTATCATCTGCGAATTTAGCCACTTCACTGCTTACTACCAACATCAAACCATTTATGAACAAGTTAAAAAGCATTGGACCGAGTACTGATCCCTGTGGTACCCCACTGCTTACTACCCTCCACTGAGAAAATTGCCCATTTATATTCACTCTCTGTTTCCTATTAATTAGCCAGGTTTTGATCCACAAAAGACTTGTCCTTTTATCCCGTGATTTTTGAGCTTGCTTAGGAGCCTTTGATGAGGAACTTTATCAAAAGCTCTCTGGAAGTCAAGGTAAACAATATCTATTGGGTCCCCCTTGTCCACATGTTTGTTCACCCCCTCAAAGAACACTAACAGGTTAGTGAGACAAGATCTTCCCTTACAGAACCCATAATCACCTATTATGACACCTATTATGACAGGGTTTTTTTGTCTAGCCGCCATCTTTAATTCATTCATCATTTTATAATCTTCCTCCATCTTTTGATCTGGTGGGCGATAAACTCCCAGTGTTAAGTTTCCTTTTGGCCCCACTGTTTCAACCCATAGCATTTCCAGAAGTGAATCCAATTCTCTTACCCTCTCAGTCTTGCTGGACTGTATACCCTCTCTGACATACAGAGCCATCCCACCTCCAACTCTTCCCCCCCATCCTTCTGATATAATATATAGCCGGGAATCACCGTATCCCACTGATTTTCCTCATCCCACCAAGTTTCTGATATACCCACAATGTCTATTTTTTCTCCCAACACCAAGCACTCCAACTCCCCGATTTTACCTTGGACACTTCTAGAATTTGTATAAAAACACCTATAATTTCCCATACGTGTTAAGCCCTCAACCTTCCTCTTGCTGCCTCAAGACCCTGTCAGGTAGTCCATATCACTAGCCACAGTCTCAGAGGACAATTCCAATCCACCTCCCTATAGAAAAGCAACAGCTACATCGTCATCTCTCTGAGATGAGTCATCCCAAACCAGAGACTTTTCATCTCCTGTCAGCTTTCCCCCAATATTCAGTTTAAAAACTGCTCTGCCACCTTCTTGATTTTAAGTGCCAGCAGCATGGTTCCTTCTCGAGACAGATGGAGACCGTCCATTTTGTACAGCTCCCTCTTGTTCCAAAAAGCATCCCAGTACCTAACAAACATGAACCCTTCCCCCCTACACCATCGTCTCATCCACGCATTGAGACTCCTGATCTGTGCCTGTCTCTTCGGTCCTGCACATGGAACAGGTAGCACTTCTGAGAAGGCTACCTTGGAGGTCCTGGTCTTGAGTTTCCTGCCCAGCAGCCTAAATTTAACCTCCAGGACCTCACGACTGTATTTCCCCACATCGTTGGTGCTGACATGCACCACAACCACTGGCTCCTCCCCACTTCTATCTACCAGCCTATCTACAACACGCGTAATGTCCGCTACCTTCACACCAGGCAGGCAAGTCACCATACGGTCAGTATGCGGGTTCACCACCCTGCTGTCTACCTGCCTAAGGATCAAATCACCAACTAACAAGAGCCCCCCTCCCACCCTGCCCAGGGATGGTTCCTTGGTGCGAACAGATACCCTTTCACCAGCTGAAGAAGAGGTCCCTTCTGAGGGCACATTCCCCTTATCTGCAGCACAGTATCCCATTCTCCCTTGACCCTCATTCTCCCTGACAGCAGCAGGGCTGCCAGATCCAGAATGTGACATATCTAACAAGTCCCCGAGAGTCTTTTCCATGCACCTGACTGTCTCTGCTTCTCCAGGTCAGCCACCTTGGCCTCAAGGGAGCAAACTCATTCCCTGAGAACCAGGAGTTCCTTGCACCGAGCACACACCCAAGACTTCTGTCCAGTGGGCAGATAGTCATACATGTGGCACTCCATGCAAAACACTGGATAGCCCCCGACCCCCTGCTGGCATTCTGGCTTCCTAATTGCTTTTAAAAGGATAAAAGAATAATTATATATAAGCCCCCTTTTAAAACCATTTGTATTTATGTGGTTCTCCTTGTAGAAGTCTACTTACTTTACTATCCAGCTATCTGGCTCTTCTTGGGCTTCTTACAGAGTCCCTAGTCTAAGAGTCCCTAGGCTAAGAGCCACAGACAAAGACCCACTAGCTAGGTGCTTCCTTAAGTAGAGACCTCCCCCAGGAAAGGGCGGAGCAGCAGCTATTCAGTTTCACCAGGCACTCAATTACATTCAAACAATGGCCCTTCCTCACCCTCTCTCAAGCAGCCAGCACTCTGCAACAACTCTAAACTCTTGCACACACTCCCAAACACAGGCCTCCCACACAATCCCCTCAGCTAAATCCCCACAGCTGAAAGCAAATAAAAAAACACTCACCCCTCTAGCAGCTTTCTCTTGCTCTTTCTCAGAGTTCAGCTGGTTCTGTTGTGGAGCTTCTTTCTCTATTACCATGTGCTTCCACATATGCAAATTCTATGCGTTTCAGTGATCCAAAAAGCCCCTAGAGCTGGAAAGATGAGTTATGCCCACACAAAAGGGCATTACTGAAGCAGAAGCAAGTCTTAGGATCCAAGCAACACAGACAGCTTGTTTAGTTTCTGATGAGTCACCATTTGGGGTAGCAGGGTGGAAGGTGGATAATATACCAATATGTTGGAAGTAAGAAATGATTTATGATGGTATATTTATTTGACAGAGCGTTTTAGGCACACCTTTGTCTCAGCTTTCTTGCTTTGTTGCAAGAACTCATCAATATCACTCAACGGGTGTCACTTTTGTGCCATAGGCCATTTCCTAAATCTATGTAGGTATTTTACAAAGTATGCCAAGAGAGTCACATTGCAATTAAATGGCTGTAAAAAAATCTTTAATGCACGTTTATAACTGAAATCCAGAGGAGATCTTCAGTAGGACTGGATGCTTACAGCAAAAGGCCTTAAAATCAGGGGCGGAAATTATCTTCAGCAGTCTGCAAAATTGGAGAGCAGAGAGCATATTTGTCAATGCCAAGCCCGCACATGGATTTTATTTCAGAAAAAAATGAGGTTGCTTACCTGTAACAGTTATTCTTTTAAATGGATTCTATATGGCCACATGCTGGAGAATTTGTCTGCATAAACTTCAAGCAGAGCCAAGGGTGTGTCATGTGGGTCACCATGGTGGACCTTCACTGAAGCTTGTGAGCTGGCAGAAGACAACAATGACCCACCTTCTCCTGCCCATAATAGGAGATCCCCCCCCCCCGCACACATTGGTATTGGAACATCTGGACAATCTCCCATTCCATGCTGAGGGAAGCACAGGAAGGAATGATGCACAACTTTTTGAGCTACTTCGAGCTTTGCAGACATTGACATCCTTTTAACGGTACATGGAAGAGGTGCAGCTTCCACAGACCACCTTGGGGGGAGGGGTTGCGGCGGATGGAAGGGATAAGAGAGTCCCAGATTTCATACTGTCCCTGCTACTGTCCTCAACCAAATGGCTGGCAGAACATCTCTGTCTTACGTGGCCTGCAGAAAGGTAATAATTCCTGCAGGGCACAGATGTTCTCCAGCAGAGAGTTTCACCAGATGAGGGCCAGGGCTGAAAAAGCCCTGGTCCTAGTTGAGGACAGCCAGATCTCTATCAGGCCAGGGACCACCAGGAGGTGGTTAACAATGAGACCCTAAGCAGAGTTACATCCTTTTAAGTCAATTGAAGTCAATGTACTTGGGATAACTCTGTTTAGAACTACACTGCAATAGGGCAGCAGCCTTAGTGAGGAAGGATACTGGAAGAAGAAGAAGAAGAAGAAGAAGAAGAAGAAGAAGAAGAAGAAGAAGAAGAAGAAGAAGAAGAAGAAGAAGAAGAAGAAGAAGAAGAAGAAGGAGGAGGAGGAGGAGGAGGAGGAGGAGGAGGAGGAGGAGGAGGTGGAGGTGGAGGTGGAGGTGGAGGTGGAGGTGGAGGACAAGACTCAGAGTCTCAGAGCGGCTTACAAACTCCTTTCTCTTCCCCTCCCCACAACAGACACCCTGTAAGGTAGGCAGGGCTGAGAGAGCTCTTTCAAGAACTGCTCTTTCAAGAACAGTTCATCCAGCAGCTGCAAGTGAAGGAGTAGGGAATCAAACCCAGTTCTCCCAGATTAGAGTCCATGCACTTAGCCACTAAACCAAACTGGAACCCAAAGCTAGCCCTAAGCAGAACCATTTAGAAAACTCCACGTGTAAAAAAAGGGCTAAGCTTTTCCCCATCTTGACAAAAACAAGGCGATTTTAACTGGGAGAGTCCCATTACAGTGGCTCATTTCATAACTTGCATGGCTTTCCCATACTTTCTTTGAGAACTCTAGATGAAAGCACAGAAAGACCCAAAGCCCAAGAGAGCTCCCCCCCCCAGTCCTCTGCCATTATCAATTACCACCAGTTCTGCCTCTTTATAAACTTACCATCCAAGGGAAGGAGACAAGTAGCCAGGAGGGCTGACAAGGACAAGGACAGAGGCTTGTGTTGTGAGGATCCCTGATGGCAACTGAAATTTCATACAGTTAAAAATGCTTGCTGCTGCTCTAAATCATAGTTTTTCATTCATCCTATCGAGCCAAGGATCTCCAGCAGCAATGGATGCCCTTAAAACCAAAGTCTCCACTCCACAAATCCTCCCCAGTGTTGTTCTCCCATAGGGTTGTTAGGTCCCCCCTGGCCAACGGTGGGGGATGGAGGGTAGGGTTGCCAGATCTAGACTGGGAATCTATTGAAGATTTGGGGATGGAGTCTGGGGAGGACAGAGACCTCAGTGGGGTACAATTCCATACAGTCCACCCTCCAAATCATCCATTTTCTCCAGGGGAAATGATCTCTGTAGTCTGGAGATGAGCTGGAATTCCAGGGGATCCCCAGGCCCCACCTGTAGGCTGGCATTCCTAATTCTCCCACCACAACAGTAAGTTTGGGATGTCTGATGCTCAGCTCAAAACAGGTCCAGGTTTTTGTGATGGAGAAGTGCTAGGCTCTGAAAATTAATAATGGGGGGGGTAAGAATACCCACATTTGTGATTCTGCACACCGCACCTCCACTTATGAGACTCAGCATTATCATATGTTACACACAGATGGAGCAGGTCTTCTAGTTAAAACAAACACACCCCGAACTATATGTGTAAGTTTTTGTTTCTCGTACATTCCATGGCTGGTTTTGGTCCTTTAATATCTCAGCAAAACGTACCAGTTTAAGAGCAGCAGAGGGGTGATAAAGCTGTCTTTTTGGCAAAGCATGCCCAGCTGCCAACCCAGCATGAATTCTCTCTCAAGCGTCTCAATAACACCATCGCACAGACACTTCAGTTTCTCCTCGACTCATTAATTTGTCCCAACTCCCACACAGTGTTTTTAAAGTGGGAATTCATGATTTATCGTGGGTCCCTATTAATCTCTAAGATAACTTAAGATCTCTCCTATAAATCATGACTTGGCCCACTTCATTACCTCTTAGATTTTTTTTTTAATATTGCGGGTAGAAAGTCAAGGCCACTATTACCCAAAGACAGATATTTCTCCAGCTTACCTATGTTTCATTTTAACTTTGAATATAGCATTATTTCCCACCAAATTAGAGATGAAAAACAAACCTGAGGATTCAGGATGGAAAAAAAATGGGACTGATAAACTTCTGGGACCACCAAACAACACCTTTTGAGGGGGGGGGGCTGTGGCTCAACAGAAGAGTTTCTGCTTTGCCTGCAGAAGGTCCCTGGTTCAATCTCTTGACATCTCCACTTGACCAGGCAGTAGGTGATGTGAAAGACCTCTGCCTGAGACTTGGAGAGCCACTGCCAGTCTGAGTGGAGAATACTGACCTTGATGGACCATGGGTCTGATTCAGGATAAGGCAGCTTCATGTGTGTTGAACCTAAAAATTAAAGCTGCTGTATCCATAAGCACCCTGACCTGGATAGTCCAGGCTAGCCCGATTTCATCAGACATGATGTGGAGGCTGGCAATGATAAACATCCTCTGAATGTCTCTCACCATGAAAACCCTACCATAAGTCAGCTGCGACTTGACAGTAAAACAAACAAACAAACAAAAAATCCATACATCACTGACCCTATACAACCGACCCTGACGAAGTCTTTCTTCTGGGAACATTTTGATCATGGATGTCAGCCTGCCCAGAGAACAATTTTACTGCACATCAGGTTAGCTTTTGTGGTAGAAGGTGTGATAAAATGGTTGCCTGTATCCACATTGTTCAACACAATTATCACATAGGCAACTCCCTTTTGGTGCTCAATGGTTTTTTCCAATTGTAAATAAAAGGAAATGAAAATGTGCTTATTGGAAAAGTAAATAAGATAGACAAGGAAACAGGTGGATGGGAGGGCTAAGTAGAAAATACTCTAGCAAAATAAAATGGCTTCATAGCTCCATATCATCACATCAACAGCCAAAATGGCCCTCTGTGCCCATCTGAGAGAATAGAATGATGCAGTTCTCAAAAGCACATTCATTTACCAGCTGAAAAGGGACATTCCACATGCGGCTTTTTCAAAGACAGGATATCGAGAATTCTTTCTTTCTCCTTAAAGCTTTGTCTTCTGGGGGCTGGCTTTTCTGAATGAAGTTCTGGGTCTGTAGCATCTCATTTGCATGATGATCTGGCCCTGCCTTAACCTCCCGTAATTCTGGAGTTTTCAGTTTAACTTGGTTTGATCCAGCAAGGCTGATTGCCTTGGCTATGTGTACTGCTTGACAAGTAGCAATCTACCAATCATAAAACAGTCATAAAGCCACCCTTTTAATGTACTCTGTAAGGTTGAGTTTATTCACACTGGCAAAATGAATTACAGAAATGTCACAGTGCTCAGCTATTAAAATCTGGACAACTAATCAGGCAGGCCATCATGGAAATGAAAGGGAAGTAAAAACAATAGATTTCTCAGATTTAGATAAAAGCTCTCTCCCTTCCAACCCTTTAGGTGGGCAAATCCTGCAGCTCATTAGTGGAGAACTAGAACAAAATTAGTTTCACGGACACAAATTCGGTAAGAAGCAATCTATTTCTGTTACAGTTAGATTTTGAACGACTTGGTGGTACAGAATATTTATATCTGTGTCATATCCTGTTTGCAACTTGAAGATCCCTGATTGGGCGAGTGAAGCATGTGATTACACCAGGAGGAAAGAACAACTACCAGGGCAAACAATAGGAATAAGACGCATATTTGTAAAAAGTGATTCTTAACAGAGACCATACACCTCCCCAGGGTGCAGTCTTGGGGAATATTAATGTGCGGGAGTGGGGGCATTAGGGTTGCCAGCTCTGGGTTGGAAAATACCTGGAGACTTTGGGGGTGGATCCAGGAGTGGGTGGAGTTTGAGGAGGGGAGGGAACTCAACATGGTACAATGCCATAGAGTCCACCCTTCAGAGCAGCCATTTTCTCCAGAGGAGCTAATCTCTGTCAGCTTGTACTGGCTTGAGAAGGTCACTGTCTAGGCTTAGTGCCTTCTGTAAGGAGGAGCACCTACAAATTAACTACTCAAAGACCAAAGTGATGGTCTTTGGGAAGTGGTGGCACATTTTTAGCTGGACAATGGATGGGTTTCCAATAGACCAAAGCTGAAACTTTAAATATCTGGGTATTACGTTCTGTGACACAACTTTCCTGGAAGGCACATACTGACATCATAAAATCAACAGCGCTTCGGGTTATGGGGGCAATCCTTAATTTTTACCATACTAAAGGGGGATATCAGATAGAACCAGCCCTAAAGGTAAGTAAATCACCTAACTTTTATACGGTGTCAAGGTTTGGGGATGGAATGATTCCCTGATCATAAACTTGGAGAAAGTTCAAATTCTTTTTCTAAAAAGGCTGTTAGCACTTCCCTCAAACATTCTAGCTGTGCTTTTGAGGGCTGAAGTGGGTCTTCCCTCCCTTTGGGCTCGCACTCATAATTTTTTTTTGCTAACTATTGGCACAGATTGAAAAGGGCTCCAGCAGACAATCTTGCCAGCCTTTGTTTCTCTGAAAGCTTGAAAGACCCCAACTGACAATCGAAGTACAATACAGTCTTCCAGACGTATAATCTGCCGGACGTTGTCCGTGGATCCTTTCGGGCCAATTTTGATGGCAAGGTGGGGATATACACACATGATGCTGGTCTAGATAGAGAAGTTATACTAAGAAATAAAACATCATCACAGGGCACATTATCTGACTAAAATCTCTTTCATTGACTTGCATTCAGCCTTTACATCCCTTCATTTCCAAACTATGCAAACAGCAGTGCTTGAAGGCTGATACAGCAAAACACCAGCAACTGAGCACCTTTGTATATGCGGTGGCTCAGTCCCTGAAGATCTGTGTCATTGCCTCCTGGGTTGTTCACTTTATTCACTCCCAAGAAAGAAGTTTCTTGGCACAATCTTAGATAAATTGGGCCCTTGCTCCACATGTGGAAAAGTTTTACCTCTGTTGTGAAATCATTGTGAGTGTGTTTTTTCTCACATTACAAATTCCGCACTACAGTAAAGTGGAAAATGACACCTTTATTACATTATGGTGATGGATGCTAAGTTTTCACCAAGGTGCCAAGGGACAATTTGCCCACTCTAATGACACTATGCGCTCCCCCTCTCTTGGTTAACAGCAAGTCAGTGGACACCAAGGAGAATTTTTTGACATTTCTGCATGTCACAGACACAACAAGGAAAAGGTCTTACATTGCATTGGGTTTGGGTGAGAGAAAAGTATGGATTGATGGTGACTAATATTTGTGGCCAATACTGTGATAATGGTGCCAAAGCAGTACAAGTCATTTTTCTAGAACAGGAAGAAGAAGGATTTCTTTTTATACCCCGCTTTCCTCTGCTCTAAGGACTCTCAAAGTGGCTTACAATCGCCTTCCCTTCCTCTCCCCACAACAGGCACCTTGTGAGGTAAGTGGGGCTGAGAGAGTTCTGAGAGAATTGTGACTGGCCCAAGATCACCCAGCAGGCTTCATGTGGAGGAAGAGTGGGGAATCAAACCCAGTTTTCCAGATGAGAGTCTGTTCATAACCACTATACCACTAGACCACACTGGCTCTGGAAGAAAATCCCCAAGCATTCTTTGTACCTTGTTCTTCCCACAACTTGAATCTTGTGTTGATGCAGATTAAAGATACTCCTGGCCAGGCAAAGGATTTTTAAAGACTATTACATCACATTTAGCCAATTTTTTTCTGAAGTAAAAAAATGCTGGGAAGTAGCCTTATAGCATTTGCCAAAACTTACCCTGAAACCTCTCTACCTCAGACATCTTGGAGCAGGTGCTGTCAAGCTGGTTTTGTTGCAGTTGCCACAACTAATCAGTGCCTTAGAGGTGCTTTCTTATGCTAGACATGTTGATCACTTTGCCTTCTTTGTAACCAATTAGACTCCTCAAGTCAGTGAACAGTTAGAAAAAGACAATGTAAATCAGTTTTTAAAACAGTACATATTTATCAGAAGAGTATATTAGTTGTATCGAAGACGTAGCTCTTGGTTTAAATAAAATGAGTGATGCATTTCTCTGTATTAAAAATAAGTCTTATTTTCTTGTACTACTTAATTTATGGCTCCTTTGATCCAGTGTTGAGTGATGAAATTAAGTTCCCCTCTTTCTACCTGATGGTTCCATCAGCATGTTGGGATACTTACCTCATGCCAGCAGGGGACGGATTCGTCCTGGCAGGACCATCCCCAGGGGAAGGAAAGACGCGCCACATGATGCCATCACCAGGAAGTGATGCTAGGCGACGCTCTGGCAATGCGGGTGGAAACTCGATGGGATGGCATGGTGCGTTACAAGGAGGAATGGTCTGGCCAGGGAGCATGTTTCCACCGCCCAACCGCGGTAAGTACTTGGGAACCCTATGGGATTGTTCCGTTGCTTAAACAAGGCACAACTGGCACAATTGGTATGATTTCTCTTTACCAGAGTAAACAGATTAAAATGGAAAGGGGGTGAAAAAGCAAAGGTAGGGCCAAATCAGGCTCATAGCTATTAGGGCATTTCGGGGCCCTGCCCCATTGATTAAAAGCCACACCCCACAAATAGCCATGCCAGAAACCTTTAAAAAATATATTCAAATGTTTTAAAGTTATGCCCCCTTAACAATTTAAATGCTTCCCAAAGAAAAAATATCCCGGCTACAGGCCTGAGCCAAATGGGAGGGAATGCATGGAAGGGGTGTGGAGGGTAAAGGGGACAGACCAAAGGGGAAAGGGAGCCCGGTTATACTTTCACCCAGGGCCCATGCAATCCTGGAACCAACTCTACCTCAGCTCAGCCATTTTGTACTATGATGCTGGTCAAGGAATTTCTTAATTGTTTGTCTCCTTGCCCTGGTTCCTTGAGGTTTCCTATCTTGTATTGCCTATATCCCAAAGACTAGATGAGGGAATGACACTTGTTCCTACCACCACTGATTTCTGTTTGGGGTGCAGTTCTCCATAACATTTTCCCTCTGTACAACTGTTGTACAACCTTACTAGGTCAGCAGATAAAGGGAATGGAGAAGGGCAGGGGAGAAAGAAAGATGATAGTCCCAGCCTATCCTCCACAACTTTTAATTAATCCTTAACAGGCAGAGGGTGCCCTGCACCAACTTTATTATGCAACTGGATGTCTTCTGAAGGGATTCATGTGGCAACAGACACTGAAGTATGTTATAACCATCAACCACATGGAGACTATTTCATCAGATGTGCCATTTTGGCAAAGTTTTCAAAATCAGTGAGTGGGTGTCCACCCCCAAGAAAGACCACGATCCCAGTAAAGGCTAATAAATTCATGCAGCACAAGGGTTCGGCAGTTTTCTTCTGACCTTTATCCAATTCTTGATTGATTAAATGCTTACACAAAGCAGCAGGGCCAAATTTTATCCTAATTGCGCAACAGTCTCATTAGCCTCAGCTGAACTGGAAACATGCTTGCAATTATCCCGCTGAGCTCCTGTCCGTATTTTAGTCCTGATTGTCACTCAAGTGATCTTACAGATATCCCTCTTCACAGGAGAAATATGCAAATCTGGCATTTGAAATGGCCTCTGCGTTGGAATGTCAGCTTACCCCTGTTTTGAGTAGTACTTTTTCAAGTGTCTGTCACCGTCTAAAATTCATATCCTCCTAGCAAGATTTCCCCCCCCCCCATTTATTAGCTCCAAATATTTCCGATTTGTTTCTTCCTGTGGCTCAAGTCCCTATCAGTCATAGAATCTCCTGCACATTATGATCACACTGCCATTTGCCTGTGGGACAAAATATCACAAGACAGTGGCCAATCCGTATATGGAGTTGTACATGCCTTAGAAAGTGATAGTCAGAACTTCTCACCTTGGTCACCCAGATTTACAACCATCACTGGGGTTGGGGAGGGCAAACCTGGTGATTCTTCTGGACTTCTTGTGGCTAAAATACTGTCAACCAGGGTCAGCCATGGTAGCTTCCTAGCATCCCTGTGATTAGACTGGATGAGACAGGGATTGGGGGAACCACCCTCCAGGAGTTCTGTTTGTGTCAGATAGTTAGGAGAAGGTGAGGCTGAGAGGTAAAGGTAAAGGTAAAGGTTCCCTTGCTCGAAAGCCAGTCGAATCCGACTCTAGGGTTGTGGTGCTCATCTCCGTTTCAAAGCCGAAGAGCCAGCGCTGTCCGAAGACGTTTCCGTGGTCATGTGGCCGGCATGACTAAACACCAAGGCGCACGGAACGCTGTTACCTTCCCACCGAAGTGGTACCTATTTATCTACTTGCAATTTCTTGCTTTCAAACTGCTAGGTTGGCAGGAGCTGGAACTAGAGACGGGAGCTCACTCCGTCTTGCGGCACCCGGGTCTCGAACTGCTGAACTACTGACCTTCCACAGCCTGCAGTTCAGCGTCTTAACCACTTGAGCCACCGCTGAGAGACAACTCCTCAATATGGTGTCATATGTGCTGTGATTTCCATGGGGGTTCCCTCTTGTCCCTCATGCAGATTAGCATTTAGATGAGGCTGCTGGGAGAACAGATGGATGAAACACAACTCTCTATTTCATCTTCTCATCCATGTCTGGTGAGGATGGAGGTAATGGACTGGATGAAGATCAATAGGCTGAAGCTGAAATGACAGAGGCTGGCCAATAATAAAACTGGCAAAATGAGTCTGTTCTAGATGGCATTGCAGTCTCTCCGAAGGCTCACAGTGTACTTTTGAGTTACAGATGGAGACACAGGCGTTCTCTGTGACCTGTAGTGCTTTGGCCCAGGTTGGGTTGGTGTAGCAGCTGTGGCCTTTCCTCAGCAGACTCTATCTGGCCACAATTATCTATGTTTTGATTGCATCCAGATTTTATCATCACCATGCACGCCATATAGGGCTGCCCTGGAAAATGGCTTCATATAAAATGTTACAGCCAGACTACCATCTGGGGCAGGCAGTAGAGAGTCATTGTCGTTACAATCCTGGAATAACTTTACTGGCTGCTTACTTGCTTCTAGGCTTTAAGAAAGGTGATGATCATTCTCTTGAAGTGGCATAGGACCAGGATACCTAAACGATCACTTTCTCATCTACCTCCCTGCATGACAATTAAGATTTTCTAGACATGTTTTTCTGTACCTCCCCCGTGTGTGGAAGGTGGGTGGCCCTAGCTCACAGGGTGTTGGTTGTGGGGAGGGGAAGGGAAGGGAAAGGAGATTGTAAGCCTCTCTGAAACTCTGGGTGAAGAGCAGGGTATAAATCCAATCTTCTCTTCTTCTTTTTTTAGGCAACAGATTGAAGCTTCCTCTTTACCCGAGCTTCTAACTGTGGGATGCAAAAGGTGGTTTCTAGATATATCTATTTTTATTTATTTTACAAAAATTATATCCTGCCTTTCTGCCCTCACCAGGGACACCAAGGCGGCTAACAAATTAAAGCATACATAATAAAACCACATTTTAAAACCACTAAAATCAACAAAAAAGAACAACACATACTTAAAGCCATAATTAAAAAACATACAAAGAAATAAAAGCAATAATCAAAACATTGGGACGGAAGGAGGGATTGCCGAGGGAATGCCGAACAAAACAACGAAGTCTGGCAGAAGACGGCAACAGAAGGATCTCCCTGGGAAGTGAGTTCCAGAGTTTAGTGGCCACAACCAAGAAGGCCTTCTCTTGGGTTGCCACCCACCTGGTCTCAAAAGGTGGGGCTTCCAAAGCAGGGCCTCTGAAGATGATCGTAGCATTTGGGCAGGTTCATAGGGGGGTCAGTGGTAAGATTTCAGTCCACTAGAATGCATACATTTGGATTGGGGGAGAAGTTGCAAGGTAGGAAAGAGTCAGTGAGCTGTTACTTGCTAGTTGTGATGGATATGCATCAAGCTAATCAGGGAACCACGTTCACATAGCTGACCTTCCAGCTTTCTCTCCCAGTTGGAGGAAGCAGAGGGCCAGTACTATACCTGTAAGCTTAGAACCCTGGCACCAGTGTAAGAATTTTTCTTATCTTTATACTTGTTGGCTTTGAAGCTTGAAGTTGCCTCCCCTTTTAAAGACTTGGGCATTTCAAAAAAAATTATAAGCCACATTTGCTTTCTGAATACAAGACTGTGAGTGTGGATAACACACAGTGTCCCTACACTCATGTGCCAGTAACACACACCAGGTGGTTTGTCTTTTAGCAGAAGGATCCTTTGACTTTTAAAAGTGTACTGAATGGGTGCATATTCGACATCCAAAGTGGACGCGGTGCTGCTATCTGTATTTGTAAATAATACTGTACAGGAGGGCTTGTACTACTCATGTCCGATGAAGGGAGCTTTGACTCTTGAAAGCTTTATACCCTGAAACTCTCGTTGGTCTCTGATGTGCTGCTGGACCTGAATCAAACTGTCCTACAAGCCCTTACAAGTTACTGTCCAATGAAGTCAAGGGCTTAGAAGGGATTGCACTTAGGTCTCTCCAGCCCCCTCTTTTGAAAAGCTGATGTATGGTCGACTCATGGCTTTCCAAACGTTTGAGGCCAATAGCTGGCTGTAGAGGGACAGCCCACCTAGAAGTGCATGGAGTTTGGGCTGGAAACCACTCTGCACATTCCCAGAAGTTGCAATGATTGCGTGTGGGGAGGTCACAGAAAGGCCCTGCACTAGGGATGGCCAACTTTCAGTTTTTTTGCGATATCCACGCACAGTCTGGGAGCTGTATAGAAATGTAGTTTGCCACACAAAGGAGCCCCTTGAAAGAGGTCAGGGATGTATAATCCAGTTAGCGCTGTGTAGCATTGACAACTATTATTAAGCATTAACAAATGCTTAGGAATAGAGTTATTTACAAATACCGATAGTGGGGCTAGATCCCCAAAAAATGCTATTAACAGAAGAGGGGGGCGATTTCCTCTCACACACTCTGCAGACTGCTCTGTCCTTCTCACGCTGATCACCGGGGGGGTTCCCGTTCCCCAGGAGCTTCACTTTGGGTGTCATTTGGGGATGTGCAGAAGTCCTGCACAACAGACACAAATCCTTTCTGTCAGCAGAGATTTACCTTGGCAGTCAAGCCACAAATGCAAACGCACGGGTTGCATGCAAGAAGATCAGAATGCAAAATATTCCATATCGTTTGGAAACATTTTGTTTGGTGCATCCCCCCTGGGGCTGGATAAATCTGCCTTGGTGCCCAAATGCCGCTGGCCGTCTCCACTCTACATCAAGCCACCATACTTATCCCTGCCTGCGAGGGCTGCTGTTTTCGATTCAGCCCTTACCGCAAACCGTAAAAGGGGTTTATATTTTACCACCATTATAGGAACGTTGCAGATTTATACACAGTCAGCTCTTTTTTTCCTGCAGTGGGACTCAAAGTGAACGGCTTTAGCAATAAAACCAAACACATTCTTCAATATAATCAGGAAAAAGCCTTTGAGAGCTCACAGGCCTCTGTCTCGATCAGTAATGCACAACAGTACCTGAGCTGCTGTCATTGTTTCTAAGACGGACTCGACTCCCATTTGTGATACTCCTTCTCTCTGGGTCCTACGATGGGCTCAAATTGTCAGTGGTAATTATTTGAAAGGGGTCAGGGAACACACGCATTGCATGCGCTCTCATTTCTTTCCCCACCTAATTGCCTTGCCAGTTTGGTGTAGTGGTTAAGTGTGCAGACTCTAATCTGGGAGAACCCCACTCCTCCACTTGCACCTGCTGATGTGACCTTGGGTCAGTCACAAGCTCTGGCACAGCTGTTCCTGAAAGAGCAGTTTGTGTTAGAGTTCTCTCAGCCCCACCGACCTCACAGGGTGTCTGTTGTGGGGAGGGGAAGGGAAAGGAGTTTGTAAGCTGCTCTGAGATACCTTTCGGCAGTGAAGGACGGGGTATAAATCCAATCTCTTATTTGTGTGAGTCTTGCTGCAGTTCCACATTAACCAGTTTCACCCCTTTCCTCTCCTCCCCCGCAGTGCCCTAACTGGGATAGGTATCCTTCCACATCGGTCTCACAGTCCCAGGAGTGATCTTTCCAGGAAGTCGGAGTGGCTGCAGGAATGCAGAGAAACACAGCAAAACCAGCATTCTGGGCATGCAGGGTTGGATACGTGCCCCAGTCAGAATTAAATGGATCCCATTTTGAAAATAGAGCTAAGCTGCATCCCAGGATTGGCTGGAGGTTGAAGATCTCAGCAGTAAAGCTTGTAACGGAGAACTTCTGCATTTTCCTACAAATTTATGTGTGCATTCCACGGCCAGGGAGAAAACATGAGCGTAGTCCTTGGGAGAAATTTAGGTGCAGTTCATAGGAAGCAGCCGTGCAGCGGTCATTTGGCTTTTCAGATTATGCACATCCATAAGCCAATGTATTAAAAGTTCAAGCTGTGAGCTCAGTTGCTGCACTGAACAGAGTCTTCTGTGTAAAGCTGCTGAGCGTGGCGTTGCCCCTGCCAGTTCGAACTTAACTATTGCAAAGGTGTTGACATTCAGAAGTAATATCAGCAACGTTTGCGTGCCAGTAAAATAGTTGCTGCCTGTGCACTTGAATCTTTTCAGGTTGGGTTTCTGGGGGCGGGGATCCAGCAGCCCCAACGCAAACACATCAAGTGCTTCATTAAGGAGCCAAATGTGTTTGATTTCTCATGCCTGCACGTAGAGCAACTGAGCTCACTTAGCTTTTTCTTGATCATTTGTCTGTGTCAAGAAAGCAGCCTTAGGTCTCATTTTGAGGTAGGCAGCTGTGTTTCTGGTTTCATTCAAAAGAATGTTTAAATAACTTTCCTGTTTTTACCTTTGCGCCTGTCTCTACAAATTCTGCTCTTTACCACTTCTGTGGAGTTAACAGACTATAGTGCAGCATGAGCGAGCTATGTGTTCCCCGCGTGCACGTTTGCCCCCATTCCCTCCTGTGTCAGAGAAGCGTTCCCGTATTCTTATTCTGTAAATGGAGGAAGACCTAATCAGAGTTCCCATGTGCAGTTTAAGAGATTCAGAGTTCCATAAATCATCTCCCTATCTCCCCCTCCCCTTATGCTGCACTGTGCAAAAGAAAAGGAGAAAAAGTTAAGGTACCTTTACAATGGTACACTGAGGGGTTTGAACCCACAAGCTCACGGCCCGCCCACCCCCCAGCACAGAGCAGAAGACAGTTTAAATATGCTGCATCTGTGAATATCTGAAGTGGCTCTAAGTTGATCTGGGACCACTGAATGGTCAGTCTGAAATACTGCTGCATTGCTGGGGTGGGATTGGATATACATCTGAACAACGCATTGCCCCAGACAGGCGGGAAATAGAAGCCAGATGTAGGATACAAGGAGAGTGATTTCACTCTTTGCATGTAGGCAGGCAGAAAAAGAATCTCGAGCATAATTGAGACAATATGTTTAAAAAAACATGTGAAAAGGTGGCCTTAAAATTAGCTTCGTGAAGGGACTGGAGAATTCTCCACAACGTTCTCCGTGATACGTTTTTCCCATTCTCCCTCTACTAAAATTCATTTACTCTTTCCAGCTTATTGCACAGGAACAACTATTATATGACCACAAGTGGGAATGCAAGACCTGTGCGGGAGTGGCAGAGATCCCAGTTCTGTCCCTCCTTTTTTCACCCCCTACTATTTGTCTTACTTGTCTTGCCCCCACACTGCCTCCTCCTCCTACCAGACTCACCCAGCAGTGGTGTCTCTCCCATCTTCCCCACTGCCTCATCCTTCCTTCCACATTCCCTGGTTGCTGCCATGTCTGCCTGCCCCTTCAACAGCACTGCTGGGCTAACCCGGCAACAGTGTCCCCTTCCCCCCACCTCCTCCCTCCCCCTGCCATCTCTACTGTCAGAGCAGCTCCTCCTCCTGGCCTGTCTGGCAGTGGCTCCTTCCATCTACCCCCACTGGATTTCAATGTTTATGGGGTTGCTAAGCAACTCTCAGGCCATCACTTGGATGGCTTAAACTGGCCTGATCTCATTAGATCTCAGAAGCTAAGCAGGGTTGGCCCTGGTTAGTATTTGGATGGGAGACCACCAAGGAAGTCCAGAGTCACTGAGTAGAGGCAGGAGGCAGACAGTGGCAAACCACCTCTGAGTGTCTCTTGCCTTGGAAACCCTCCAGGGTCACCATAAGTCAGCTGCAACTGGATAGCACTTTCCACCACCAAGCAACTCTCAAAATGGCAGCAGAGATCATGTGACGTAGCAGGGCCAGATCTCAGGTTTTTCTTCATGTGAGTTAACCCTTTTTAAAAGTTTTAAAAATTAGGCATATTATGAAAGGAGTTGGTATAATGGCCTTGCTAAGAGATATACCAAAGTTGCTTGCCTACAACAGTTTTCACTGAGCCACCTGTCTGATTATGTGGATTTTTAAATATATTTTACGGGATTTTCTAGATTGCAGATGCTTAAAATTACAGGTTAAAAGAATTATGAAAGAAACTGAGATAGTGGAGTGGAAACACATGGTCAGACTTTGGATAGGGAGTGAATTGCTAGTTAGTACTCATCACAGAGTCAGTGACTTTTACCCAAACTCCTAGCAAAAAAACCCTACACCATAGATCCACAGAGAGATGTCTTCACCACCTTGTTTTCACCATCTCCCAGTCCAGTGCTCAGTTTGAACCTGGCATGCTACAGCTCATCCCACTGACAGAGCTTGACCCAAGAACAAAATGGCTTCTGAGCATGGGCAGAGCAAACAAAATCACCACTCCCCCCAAGCAAGAACTGGGAAGTGTTTAAAAAAATGGGGGGAAAGCCCTCAGATCTACTAATTTCAATCAAATATAAACTAGAGGTGAACATTACCAAAAAGAAAAAAGGACTATGAGGGAATTAAGAGTCTTGCCTAGTTAGTAGGTTCTATATGAACAGTAGGGTTGCCAGTTGTGGATTGGGAAAAACCTGGAGATTTTGGGGGTGGAGCCTGCTGAGGGCGGGGTTTGAGGAGGGGAAGGACCTCAGTGGGGTATGATGCCATAAAGCCCACCCTCCAAAGCAGCCATTTTCTCCAGGGGAACTGATCTCTGTCATCTGGAGATCAGTTGTAATTCCAGAAGATCTCCAGCCACCTGGAGGCTGGCAACCCTAATGAACAGATTCTTCTCACCAAGTCCCCTCCCCAGTCCTACTGAATGCAGTGGGGCTTGCTTTGAAGTCAAAACAGACCCAAGATGGGATCATGAAAAATCATTACTCAGCAACTCACATGGACTGAGCCACATGGTGATCAAGGAACAGTCAAGAAGAGGAGGTCCAAAAGCTGCCTGGGGCATTTAGGCTTGAAAGGAGAAGAAAAAGAAGCTGTGCAAATATAATGAGTCTAAGTTTTGAAGGACTGGAAGCCAGTGTGATACAGTGGTTAAAGAATTGGACTAGATCTGAGAGAACTGAGTTAGAATCTCCATGCTGCCATGGAAACCCATTGAGTGACGTTGGTCCATCAGTAGCTATTAGCCACAAGGTATAGATAGGAACTCTTAGGCTGGGGCAAGTGATGCACTGTATTCTTGGTGCTTGGGGGGGCAACAGTGGGAGGGCTTCTGGTGTCCTGGACCCACTGCTGGACCTCCTGATGGCACCTGGTATTTCTGGCCACTGTGTGCCAGTGTTGGACTGGATGGGCCACTGGCCTGAACCAACATTGGCTTCTCTTATGTTCTTATGACCTAGGGTGAATTACTCTCCCTCAGCATAACATACAACAAAGAACTCTTAGGATAAAATGGAGAAGGGGTGAATCATATACACCACCCTGTGTTCCTTGGAAGAAGGGTGGGATAAAAAAGTAATAGACAATAGACAAACAGATACAACTGATTGGGGACAACGGTACTCAGAGGCTCTAGTTCCAGAGATTCCCAAGTCCCTGTGGCTATTTCTGGTGCTTTGAGGACAGGTAGTGAGCACCGCAACAAAATGGCTTCCATGGAGTAGGTGGAACCTGTAGAGAAACAGGAGATAGTATGCCTTGAAGTAAAACCAATTTTGTGGGCAAGTCAGAAAATTCTCGGGTTACTTCAGAGGGGGAGAGAAAAAACAATTTTAGAGAATGAATTCTGGGTGAACCAAATCACCATTTGTCCAAACTGTTCAAAAGCCAAGACAGATGGCTTTTAACGTCAAGCTCAGACACCCTAAAAATCCTTATCACGACTTTGGGATAATTGGTCAGCAGCAGCTTGGCGGGAAACGTTTATCTGAACCCACAAAAAGTCTGATTAGGTCCACAGACAGTCCCAGGCTGGAAACGAAGGGTTAGAACTGTCAGCCTGGTTTGCCAACATGCACCAAGGGGAGAGAGCCAGGGAACAAAGGCTGAAGACTGCCCCAAGGGAGAAAAATCTGTGTTCAAGGTCTGAAATCTGTGCCAAGAACACTGGCACAGTCTTTGTTAAGCCTTGACTTCCTTGCATCCATTTCTAAGAGAGAAATGCTGCACTTTTGATTATTTCCAATCCATTTGTGTTTTGGTTTATGCTAGGATTTGTGTGTATCTATTAAAGATCTTTTCTTTTTTAAAAGATTCCCCCTACCCCATCCAAGATTCCTAGTCTGCTCTGACTACTTCAAACTGTCACCTACATTGCCTAGTTACTTTACCATGCTGGAATGCTAAGCACAGAAGGACAGTGCAGGCTAAGGGAGAACAGAGGGGAGTTCCTCCTCACTCACATGTGCACACACACCAAACTCCACATTCTGGTGAACAAGGGGGGGGGGGCAAAGGGAGGAATACAGACTCTGGTTGGTCGTAGACGACAGAACAGTAGCTTCCTAACCTCGGGAGGGGGTTGGAGAAGAAAGGATCTCTTGAAAGGGCTGAAGCATCCCCACCCCGTGTATTCCAGACCCTCGTAGTCACAAATGAGGGAGACTCAAAGGAGGGGTGGCTGAGAGTGAACACAGGACAGGACCAATCACAAAATGGCAGCCACAGGATCTATATCCACTCAATCACAAATCCAGAAAATGTTAGGAGGTTCCAGGCCAGGCATCCTCCTATGATGTAGGTGGCTGTTTCCGCCTGGGTGCAGAAACAAAGGTGGTGCCTCCTGGACTCTCCCCACCCCCTTTAAGTACCTCTTACTCCCAAGTGGGTGCTAGGAAACAGATTGGTAGGCACCATGTTAGGGATGACTGCTCTAGGTTAGCAGCTAATCCAGCTTGTTTACTTATGCAGGCAAAGTGGTTGAGTTTGCCATTCGGGCTTAAAAACCCTGTGAAATCATCATCAGCATTAGAAGAAACCCAAACAGTTTGTGCAATACACTTTATTTTCCTTTTACCTCTGCAGTCAGTCTTTGAGTAATCATTGTGTAAACAATAGAATGGAATGAAATTACATTGAGTTGTATGCAAATGGCTCTAGAACACCTCAAACATTTATGACAAGGCATTATAAATAACTCTTAAATAACATATTTGCCATTCTTTTCCCTCTCCCGTATGTCAGAGAGAGCTGCCGTTTATCTAAGTTTAGCATGGAAGTGGCTGAACATGGCAACGTCCAAGAAATCCACCTCCTGAAAAATATGTTTCAAATTAGAGAATCCATCTGATGATTTACTAGCTCCAAAATATCTATGCCACAGGTTAAGCATATGACTACTTCGGTCAGAAGTATTTTTTTTTAAAAAAAAATCTGTAACCATTTTGTTTCTTTTTACCCTTAAGTCATTGCACAAAGCCCCTTCTTATTTGCACTCCGCCATGGTGTTCTGCAGAATTTCAAGTAAAGCTTAGATTCTCTTCAAGTTTTTTATTGTTATAACACAAAAATTCCTAAACTTTTAGAGATAAGCCAAATCAGAGATGGGCAAAGTAAAGGCATTTTTTTAAGCTTAATGGCAACTGTTTATAAGAAGTTTTCGTCTTGTAGACTTCCCCCCAACAAAGCGGAATTCAGGCCATATTTTGTCTCAAGTCTGATACAGTAAACCTTTCTCATTACTCAAGAGATCTTGACATGGTAGGTCTAGAATTGAGATGAGCTCAGATTCACAAAGCTTCAGGCACAGTCTTAGATCAGTTAATATCCACAAGGCACCTCCCACACCCTTGACAACCAGATGATGGATTAAAAAAAAAGACACACAAACCAAAACAAAACCAAAACTAAAATGCCTACAATCAGTTCAAAAACTAGGGGAGAGAGAGCAACAAATGCTTCAAAGATGAACCTGAAACTCTCTTTTAAAATAAAAAAGGGTTACCTGTAAGTAGTACATAATCAAGGAAACAACAAGAACAAAAAGGATATAACTGATTTCTTATAGCTAGGCTGTATAATGCATAAATATAAGGAGAGAGGGAAAATAAAATTCACAGTTGTCTTTTCTTAAAACTAGAATTCAAGTTTGGCTAATAAATCCTAGCATTTGTAAATTATGTTCATTTCTACCTACAACAGAAGAGAGTCAGTATTATCCCCTAAAATAGGTTGTTATTGATTTTTTTCCTTTTTAATTAAAGAAGAAAAAGCTCTGATAGAAAATTCCTTTTGTAACCAATGGATACAGCCACCTGAGTGCATTTCCAATTCTTCTGCTTTCACTTCAGGGAAATCCGAACTTGATTGCTAGAGAGAGACACATTGAGTAGTTCTTGGAATGGTAGCGAGAGCAGTGTAGCGGTGGGTCGTTCCAACTTGGTGAGTTGCCATAGAATGAAGCAGGAGTCAGAGTGTGGTGCTCGGATTTTTCCTTCGCAAATGAAAGCTGGCCTCTTTGCAATCTCGCCATTCTGCTGAGGGTCAGGTGGTCGGCATCAGCTGACACTTAACTGAGCAAAGCCAATCAGTTTTATCTCGTCGGGAATCTCGGTACCATCGCAGCCAGAAGCCTGGAATGGCATGGGGTGGGGGGAGAAGGAAGGGGAGGGGAAAAAACAAACAAACATTTGTTATGTGTAGGGAGACCTACTTCATAGCCATGATGTGCCTCACAGTGCAGACTGGAGAACTAAACATCAGGTTAGATCCCACCAATTTTTATGATCACTCAGTTCCCCTACTTTATTACAGAACCTGTGCTACATGGCTACTGGTCATGCCAGTCTGATGAATTCCAGCATCACATTTTTGGTGGCCCAAGGGGACTCTCTCCTCCACTTCTCACCAGTGGAAAAACTGGCTGGATCCAACCCATTGTTTTATCACTGAAAGACTGAACAGGTAACAGGTTGGTTGGGTTGATCCCTAGGAAAAAGTCAGAAGAAAGAGCAGTGCAATACCTACTGGGCCATGGAGAGCCGTCTCACCTTCTCCCCCCACAAACATTCTCTCTGCTCCCCTCCAGACCAAACCAAAATCATGCAAAAACAAACCACGTGACTTCCTATTAGTATGAACTAATATTCCTATTAGTATGAACTACTACTACTACTACTAATAATAATAATGAACGAAAGGCAGTAATGGGATACAATCTCAAAAATGACAGAATGATCTCTGTCTGAATCCAAGGCAAACCATTCAACATCACAGTAATCCAAGTCTATGCCCCAACCACTGATGCAGAAGAGGCTTAAGTGGACCAGTTCTATGAAGACCTACACCACCTCCTAGAACTAACACCAAAAGAAGATGTCATCCTCTTCATAGGGGAATGGTAGGAAATCAAAAGGTAACCAGAATAACAGACAAGTTTGGCCTTGGAGAACAACATGAAGCAGGGCAAAGGCTAACAGAGTTTTGTCAAGAGAACACGCTGGTCATAGCAAACACCCTCTTCCAACAACCTAAGAGGCAACTCTACACATGGACATCTCCAGATGGGCAACACCGAAATCAGATTGATTATATCATTTGCAGTCAAAGATGGAGAAGCTCTATCCAGTCAGTAAAAACAAGACCTGGAGCTGACTGTGGCTCAGATCATGAGCTACTCATTGCAAAATTCAGACTTAAACTGAAGAAAGTTGGGAAAACCACTAGGCCATTCAGATTTGACCTAGATCACATCCCTGATGAATATACAGTGGAGGTGAAGAATAGGTTTAAGTGACTAGATCTGCTAAACAGAGTGCCTGAAGAACTATAGACAGAGGTTTGTGACACTGTACAGGAGGCAGCAATCACCACCATCCCAAAGAAAATGAAATGCAAGAAAGCAAAGTGGCTGTCTGATGAGGCTTTACAAATAGCAGAGGAAAGAAGGAAAGCAAAAGGTAAAGGTGAAAAGGAAAGATTTACCCAACCGAATGCAGATATCCAGAGAACAGCAAGGAGAGATAAGGAGGCTTTCCTGAATGAACAATGCAAAGTAATAGAGGAAAACAATAGAATGGGAAGGACTAGCGATCTCGTCAAGAAAATTGGAGAAATCAAGGGATCGTTCCATGCAAAGCTGGCCATGATAAAGGACAAAAACGATAGGGTCATAACAGAAGCAGAAGAGATTAGGAAAAGATGGCAAGAATACACAGAAGAGCTATACAAGAAGGACCTCAATGACCTTGACAACTACGACGGTGTAATCACTGACCTTAAGCCAGACATCCTGGAATATGAAGCCAAATGGGCATTAGAAAGCATTACTAACAACAAAGCTAGTGGAGGTGATGGTATCCCAGCTAAGCTATTCAAAGTCTTAAAATATAATGGAGTTAAAGTGCTGCACTCAATTTGCTAGCAAATTTGGAAAACACAACAGTGGCCACAGGATTGGAAAAGGTCAGTATACATTCCAATCCCAAAGAAAGGTATCCTATAAGAAATCAACCCTGACTGTTCCCTGGAAGGCCAGATACTGAAGCTGAAGCTCAAATACTTTGGCCACCAAATGAGAAGGAAGCACTCACTGGAG
The DNA here is from genome assembly GCA_029375565.1 of Gekko gecko. NCBI lineage: Eukaryota > Metazoa > Chordata > Lepidosauria > Squamata > Gekkonidae > Gekko > Gekko gecko. Next base: position 35,847,650 of record JAPDNY010000003.1, on the reverse strand, counting down.
AAGACCCTGATGCTGGGAAAGATTGAAGGTCAAAGAAGAAGGGGATGGAGATGGTTAGATAGTGTTATTGAGGCAACGAACATGAAATTAAGCAAACTCCAGAGCACAATGGAAGACAGGAGGGCCTGGCGTGATGTGGTCCATGGGGTCGCAAAGAGTCGGACTCGACTGTGCGACTGAACAACAAAAGCCAATCATTCTTTGCCAGACAAGAAATGCTACAGGAAAAGGAGCAGGTTTGTAAATAACAGATTTTACTTGTTTGTAATTTACACAGTGCATGCTGTAACAGGCTAATGCACAAGTGTGTAAGCCCGTGTTCACAGAAACAGTAGCAGTTAAGTATTCTAAATAAATAAATGGCACTGTTCCCATATCTCAAATGACAACCAACTAGTCAAGTCAACAAGTAAGAAACAGGTCTATAGAGACAGAGAAGCTGGCTATATCTATTATCCCTTTTAAAGCATAACACTAGCAGCAACTGGGATTATCCTCTTGGCAAGTATGACCTCAACTGGGATTGTCCTCTTAGCAAGTATGGTCTCTAGCCTCATTAAGTACAAGTTTGCTGCTAATATCCTCTTTTTGGGTATGCTGCTGAAGGAGGTGGGGGCTGCTCTAGTCCAAATGGTTTTGGATGAAATCCATTCTCTAGACTCATTCCAACTGGGTTTCAGTCTTGGCTTCAAACAAGAAATAGCTTTGGATGCCCTGATACCAGGAACACAACGGGGAATGTTTGTGAGACAATTTTCAGTACCACAGACCTTGTTACTGGTATTGGGAACTATACACTCCAATGATTCCATTATCTGGCTAATTATTTCCAGAAAACCGAGATGGTGGGGTTTTGTTTGGCACCATAGCTGTTACACCATAGGGCTGAATAAGGTCCAGTTCTTTCCTGCATCCTATTTCATATCTACATGAAACTGGTGGGAGCAGTGATCAGGAGATTTGAACGGGTTCTCTTTCCTTTCCATCTGAATCAGGTGGGGCTGCCAATGGAATGTATCAGTTTCTAGATAAAGAACAATAAAATGAAGTTCAGCCCAGTTAAGAATGATGTAGCGATGGCTGGTGCTAGTGCTGATTCTGGAGCTGAGGGAAAAGGTACTCTGGATGGTTCTGACCCTCCCCCCCAAAGCAGGTTTACGGCTTGAGGTCCAGATCTACATCTGGACACCTAAATTTTTTCTGTACTGTGCAATGCTGTTAAACCAAATGTAGCTAATTCACAAGCTGCAGCATTCCTCAGAGTGTCATCTGGTCTCATATTCTTGTCCTCTCCTGGTTAGATTACCACAATGCACTCTACATGGGGCTGCCCTTGAAAACAGTTCATAAATTCAATTGCAGAATCCAGAATGCAAACAGCAAGACTTCTAGCTGGGATGGACTGCAGGAAGCAATTCTGGGCATAGATAACATATGGTAGCAGTAAGGTAAGCAGTAAGGTAAGCAGTAAGCAGTAAGACACCAATGTATTCATACAGTTTAATGGGCAGAAATAATATTAAGCTGTTTTCTTTATGTTTCAAAAAGTAAGGCTGCATATTTAATAATATACCTTCTCCACCCATGCCTGCCCTAAGCAATTTTCTACTGAATACAACTGTGTTAATGTAGATGACCTTCATTAACTGTGAAGTGTGCATTTATTTTATCAGGAAGCAACATCTTTTGATCAATATTGCTAATTAAATCAACAACTTGAAGACATACAACTCTCCTTTCCCTGTTTAGGGCAGGTTAGCCTCCTGAAAAATAAGCCACAGATGTCGGACACTTTAAACAGAGACTGATATGTTTGTCAAGAGCATGCATTTAACACTTCAATTAGCTATTCTCTGTGTGTATCGAGTACCCCCGGAGCATTAATATACTAATTGTTCTGGGAATGTGTGCCTTTTTAAGCCTCTCTTAAGCAGACTACTTTTACTCCAGGCAGAGGGGGGGAAAATCTTTATTTCCCACTTTAGAAGCAGCTTTGAGAGACAGTAGTTGGGAGACCTGGGTTCAATCCTCCACTCTGTGATGAAATAGCCTAACCCACCTCACTGGCTTGTTGTGAGGATAAAATGAAAGAACAATGTACACTATCTGGCCCCACTGCTGGACCTCCTGATAGCACGTGGTATTTTTGGCCGCTGTGTGACAGAGTGTTGGACTAGATGGGCCATTGGCCTGATTCAACATTGTCTCTCTTATGTTCTTATGTTATCTAAGCTACACAGAGGAAGGGGTGGTTTATAGATGTACAAGGCATCTGTGCTCCTATGCTTTTTAAAAGCCTTTGCTGCAGATAAAACATCTTTTTACAGCATACATGACACTCTGAAGAAGTGTGTGCCTATGTGCACATTTTCTGCTAGAAACCATGTCAGTTCCATACAGTTTGATTACTTTTTACAGATAGGTGCTAGAAAACGAAGAAACAGTTTTATTAGTAGAACACTTTAAAGAAACCACATCCAGTGCAGCCCATTCAGGATATATATTGGTTAAGATGCTCAGCGTTTGCTGCAACAGATGTGCTCTGTTTGGTCTTCTGGTATTTTAATTCCTTTTATGTATAAATGGAAATAGTAATTTACATATTACAACAAAAAGTCTTGCAATAAAGTGCTGGAAGGAGCCATCTATCAGAGGTTTAAGACCTTTCATTGCTATTTAGTGGCTCACCACCTCCCCATCGGGTAAGAGTTTGCAGGACTCCATTTGGAAGTTGTACCTCCAATTAATGTTTCATTAATATGGTAGCACATTTTCCCCTGGAGACCCGCAGAAAGAAAACAGCCGTACAGAAGTTACATATTTTCAGTCCACTGCCTCTTCTTCACCCTTCACCGCCTCAAAACACTGTGTTGGAGCCTATGAACTGCCAGCAAAATGCATTTTTAACTTGCATTCCACAAACTTTTGAATGAACTCCCGCATTAGTGCTTGCACAAATCTTTTGTGCAACAGCTTTATGCGATAAGAACATAAGAACATAAGAACATAAGAACATAAGAACATAAGAACATAAGAACATAAGAGAAGCCAATGTTGAATCAGGCCAATGGCCCATCTAGTCCAACACTCTGTCACACAGCGGCCAAAATATACCAGGTGCCATCCGGAGGTCCAGCAGTGGGGCCAGGGCACCAGAAGCCCTCCCACTGCTGCCCCCTCCAGCACCAAGAATAGAGTGCATCACCTGCCCCAGACTGAGAGTTCCCATCCATACCCTGTGGCTAATAGCCACTGGTGGACTTCTGCTCCATATGTTTATCTAATTTCCTCTTGAAACTGTCCATGCTTGCAGCTGCCACGACCTCCTGTGGCAGTGAATTCCATATGTTAATCACTCTTTGGGTGAAGAAGTATTTTCTTTTATCTGTTTTAACCCGACTGCTCAGCAATTTCATAGAGTGCCCACGAGTTCTTGTATTGTGAGAAAGGGAGAAAAGTACTTCTTTCTCAACCTGCTCAATCCCATTCATAATCTTATAAACCTCGATCATGTCACCCCTCAGCCGTCGTTTCTCCAAGCTAAAGAGCCCCAAGCATTTTAACCTTTCTTCATAGGGAAGGTGTTCCAACCCTTTTATCATTCTAGTTGCCCTTCTCTGCACTTTTTCCAATGCTATAATATCCTTTTTGAGATGTGGTGACCAGAACTGTACACAGTATTCCAAATGAGGTCGCACCAATGATTTATACAGGGGCATGATGATACTGGCTGATTTGTTATCAATTCCCTTCCTAATAATCCCCAGCATAGCGTTGGCCTTCTTTATTGCAGCTACACATTGTGTAGACATTTTCAGCAAGTTATCCACTACGACTCCAAGATCTCTCTCTTGGTCAGTCTCTGCCAGATCAGACCCCATCAATGTGTATTTATATTTAGGATTTTTGGCTCCAATGTGCATCACTTTGCACTTGGCCACATTGAACCCCATTTGCCATGTTGACGCCCACTCACCCATCCTCAACAGATCCCTTTGGAGTGCCTCACAATCCTCCCTGGTTTTCACCACCCTGAACAACTTCGTGTCATCTGCAAATTTAGCCACATCACTGCTTACTCCCAATTCCAAATCGTTAATAAACAAGTTAAAAAGCATCGGACCGAGTACTGATCCCTGTGGTACCCCACTGCTTACCACCCTCCACTGAGAAAGTTTCCCATTTATACTCACTCTCTGTTTCCTACTTATAAGCCAGTTTTTGATCCACAAGAGGACTTGTCCTTTTATCCCATGACTATTGAGCTTACTTAGGAGCCTTTGATGAGGAACTGTATCAAAAGCTTTCCGGAAGTCAAGGTAAATAATATCTATTGCGTCCCCCTTGTCCACATGTTTGTTCACTCCTCAAAAAACACTAACAGGTTAGTGAGACAAGATCTTCCTTTACAGAACCCATGCTGAGTCTGCCTCAATAGTTTTTGTTCATCAATGTGCCTACTAATTCTTTCCTTAATAACAGTTTCCACCAATTTACCCGGTATCGATGATGTGTGTGATGGGACAGGGTAAGTTCCACCACTCCCTCAGAGCAACCAATGAGAGCTAATAGAATGTTGGGGAGAGGGTTGGAAACCAGTTAAGAACAGCAGTTGGAGTTGGCAGCTTAAGAGCCGGTGTGTGTGTGTGTGTGTGTCAAATGTCTGACTAAGTGGAACTATGCAGAACAGCTGCTTAGAGCAGGCGAAATATAGTCAATTTGTGATCCACTTTGCAGGAATAGGATCTCAGTGAAGAAGAAGAAGAAGGAGAGGAAGAAGAAGAAGAGGAAGAAGAAGAGGAGGAGGAGGAGGAGATTGGATTTATACCCCGCCCTTCACTCGGAGTCTCAGAGCGGCTTACAAACTCCTTTCCCTTCCCCTCCCCACAACAGACACCCTGTGAGGTAGGTGGGGCTGAGAGAACTCTGACAGAAACTGCTCTTTCAGGAACAGCTGTGCCAGTGCTTGTGACTGACCCAAGGTCACATCAGCAGGTGCAAGTGGAGGAGTGGGGAATCAAACCCAGTTCTCCCAGATTAGAGTCTGCACACTTAACCACTACACCAAACTGGCTCTGGTTCAGAAGTTCAATGGAAGAGAAACGTTGTTACTTATACCTCACTTTCCTCAGTATTATGTTTGTACCATCATTAAAAGTTGACTTGTTTTGTTAATGCTATGGGCTGCATGTCTAAGGAAAAGATGCACACACACACAATTTTAAAGTCTCAGACGAAACATATATTAGGATATGAGTAAATACTGGCAACATAAGGGCAGTAAGGGACAACTGGGTAAAGGCTTGCTATTAAAGGCAGCTGGGCTACCCTGTCTGTGGATATCTCTGTGCATGAGATGACCTGAGATGTGCTCATGGCTGTGTCTTTTAAAAGAGACAAGAAGGGTGGCCAGGGTTGCCAGTGTAACGTCCTGATCTAGGCGTGTCCCATAATGAGAGGGAGGGAGGGAGGGAGGTTTAAGAGAGTGAAAAGCACTCTGTGTGAGTGGAGAAGGGGCATCACAATGGCTAAACTGAGGCTGTCGTACTTTGGTCACAGTATGAGAAGACAGGAGTCACTGGAAAAGACAAATAATGCCAGGAAAAGCTGAAGGCAGCAGGAAAAGAGGAAGACCCAACATGAGAGAGGGACTGACTCTATCAAGGAAGCCAGGGCCCTCAGTCTGCAACACCTGAGCAAGGCTGTTAACAGCAGGAAGTCTTGGAGGTCATTAATTCATAGGGTCACCATAAGCCAGAAGTGACTTGACTACACTTAACACACACATACACAGAACATCAGTTAGCAAAAAGGGGGGCAATTTGTGTTTGCATTTGCTGCAGTTTACTGTTGGCAGGATCTAGCTCGGACTACTCCATCACAAACTGTTTCACCAGCAGAGGATATTGAGGACCCAGGGGCAAGGGAGGGAGCAAGGGCAAGGACGAAGAATGATGACGCAAACCAGATTGGGGAAAAACTGTCCACAGCTTTTATTGAATACAACCGCAGGAGCACTGGTGCAGCATGGGGACAGATCCTGTATCAGGCGACCTACTTGCTGTGTGATAGACCCCGTCCCCACAGCCCACCTGCTGGGGAGAAACTGCAGAGTGGCAAGCCCTGGGATCCACATGGGCACAAGCTGCTGTGTGGCTCTCTTGCCACCTGGTGGTTACGGCCAGCCAGCAGCCCCCAAGCTGAGCACACCACTGAATGGCACCCCCCCAAGACCCCTTAAGGGAGTCCCCAAAACAGGTGAGGCAGGCACACAGGCACAGTCTCTCCCCCCAAATGGATCTGTCCCAATGTCTAAACCACCCAACCAAGCTGTGATGAACATGCAGTGACACAAAAGAACAAGGTATACTGAAGCACAACTTGTAACAACTGAAAATGAAGGGACGGTGGGAAGGAGAGTCAGCATCAACTGATGGTGAGGCCCCAGCAGGAGCCCTACTAAATAGGGAAGGTGTGGACCAGAGTGAGAACTTGGAACTCCAGGTCTTCCTGGAGCTCCGCCCCCCCTAGCTGGCTCAGTGAAAAGGTGATTGGCTAGCCCTGGGCTGCTGCAGGGATTTCCCCCTTCGAGCTTCATGCGGCTGGCTCACATCCAGCAAAAAGACCTCCCTCTGCTCGCTCCCAGCACTGGGCCAAAAATACAGCCCCTTGGTAAGTCAGGGCCATTGCTTCTCTGCACTGGTATTGGAAAGCTGCAATTGCTAAGGCAACTGATTCAATATCAAAGCCTCACATTTATTTCTAGTAATCTGAATCCACACTATCTAAAGTTATTTCTGCAGCACACCAATTACATTTATGGTTTACTGGCTCTGTCAGATTACTGAAACACTGCCTGGCCATGCGTGGCCACTGGTGTGTTGATGGCTTTGCTCACTGGAGCCATTCTAGAATCATTTCCCATTGTGTTGACCAGCTGCCCATTTATCTTCCATAACTCATGCTTCCTTTCTACCCCAAAGAGATCACAGTAACTCAGCTCTACCGGAAAGCTTCATTAGAACACTGCTTGGGGCCCATTTTAAATTCATGTACATGGTGAGACTGTGTTGTCAGAGAGCGATATAATAGTTCTTCAACTCCAAGATTCCCAATTCTGCTTCTTATAAAATGTAACATTGAAAAGGTAGTGTCACAGCAGGAATCCTTGCCTATACAGCATTCAAAGGAAGCGAAGGAATGGGAGCACCGAGAGAACTCTCAGGTTTTGTCGAAAGAAAAAGAAAATCCCATTACTACTTCCACTCCTCTTCCAAACTGAAGTGGAACATTCTGACCTCTAACTTCATCGGAGCCAAGGGCACTGCTTCTTCTTTGTATGCACTGAGTTCTTCCACTGAGGTCAATGCCACAATAAATCCAACACATCAGAGATGCATCTGAACACTGTACGCCAGTTACAAGTGTTGGTATTAATGTTCTCAACACACGCCGCCTCCAATATTGAAATGAAAGTCATAAAGAAACCGCAGAGGTAACATCACGTTGTACTACTGTTAACAGTCAGACCCCTCCTCTCACAGAGGGGCAGTTTATAGCTAGAATAACCATAAACACTCTTCTTAAAATATCACCTCAACATTCGTAAGAGCAGGACGCTGGCTGATCCAAAATGAAACAAACTGGATGCCAGTCAGGAACAAGTTTGGACAAGTAGTTTAGAAGTGTGCGTAAGAGCAGCTGACTGTCTACTGCCACCTCCATGCCCCGAAGAGATGCATAATTTAGGACAATGGGTTTATTGACTCATTGACTTTATTGACTTATCCTTGGACTAATCCCATCAACACCCAGCCTTACTTCCCTTGTGCCCACTTACCTTAATTAAGTGACAGTTATTCAACACTTAATGCTGTTCCCCTAACCCATTAGCCCTTCCTGCCTGGTACTTGCAGGGTCATCAAGCCTCTCTCACACCTTTGTCCATCTCAGAAGAGCCCATTAAGTTCTTGTTTTTCTGGCAAATACATCAACCTGCCCAAAGGTACATTTTGCTCTATATCTGGAGCACCCTGCTTCCCAGCAGTGTGCATGTGTGTCTTAGATTCCTCTCACACCCCCACTCTTGTGGGTCTTCTTCTGCATCACAAAACACTGGCTGTTTTTCTCTCTAACTCTGTTGCTTCCACAGACCTCTTCAAGATTGATAAATATTAGGAAGGTAAAGGTTTCACTTGCTCAAAAGGCAGTCGAATCTGACTTTAGGGATGCGGGGCTCGTCTTCATTTCCAAGCCAAAGAGCCAGCACTGTCCAAAGACGTTTCTGTGTTCATGTGGCCGGCATGACTAGACGCCGAGGCGCATGGAATGCTGATACCTTCCCACCAAAGTGGTACCTATTTATCTACTTGCAATTTCTTGCTTTCAAACTGCTAGGTTGGCAGGAGCTGGGACCAGAGACAGGAGCTCACTCCATCATGCAGCACTCAGGTCTCGAACTGCTGAACTACCGACCTTCTGGTCTGCAGTTCAGCATCTTAACCACTTGAGCCACCGCAGCCCCTGGTAAATATTACCCTTCTCTAAAAAGCTTTCCCATTTCCTCCCTGTTTTTCCTTAGTTAGCTCTTGCATGTGTTTTTGGTGTGTCTGTGTGTTGTCCATTTCTGTTTTCTTTTTTATAAAAACCTTTCCGGTTAAACATATGCCTGGTCTATTTTAAAAGTTCTCTTAAGGGAAAAATCCTGGTATACATACACAGAGAATCCCAGTTACCCCTCTCGGTCTGTCTCCTTAAAGCTAATTCCTCCAACTAATTAGGAGACTGCCTATTTGGGTAACACTACTGTTCCTTAAGACTTCATACTCTGATCAACAACTTACAAGCAAAGTAACTCCTTTCTAAGCCCACTGACTCCAATGAACTTATAAGAAAGTAATTCTGCTTAGGACTGTACTGCTAATGAACTAGAAAGTTCACTTCATAGGTCACCATGGGTGTGCGTCTATGTGTGTGTGTGTGTGTGTATTAAGTATGAACAATGCAACCAAGGTTTTATCAGGAAAGTTATGAGATAATAACAACATAGTTATTTTGAAGCCATTTCGGCTCTGGTACATTGCTGAAAAGGAAAAAGATTATTAAAGGTTGTCTTTTGTTCAAATAACATGCCAGACTGCTTGAACTAGAAGCTGCATTACGCTTCCTACAATATCTTAAATAGCCAATTATATTGAGGTCCTGGAATTTTGCAAGTTTATTTAAATTACACACATTCATCGGTCAAAAGAGAGGTTATCAGCTAAACGCTATCTGGCTGACAACACAAATGTTGTATTTGTCATATTTCTATGCTGCCTTGATAGCTGGAAGGGTCTCAGAGCTGCTGCTTGTGATGTGGGTGACTCTTAGGACCAAACCGGATGTTATGTTTAACACATGATCACCACAGCCACTTCCAGCAGGACATCAGCTGTGAGTTCCCTGTGAGAACTCTATTCTGAAGCACCACAGGGCCCAATTTGTATCAGAACTACCCCAAATGGCCCCAGGGGACATTACTTGCTTTGTGGGGGAGTTGTACATGCAAGTGTTCAGTGTACATACAGCCCCACTGGGGCAAATAACACTACCTGAGACCTTTCATGTTTGGAAAATGGCATGGGGGAAGCTGAAGCTCCTCCTCCCCTGCAATTCTGGACCACACTGGGCTCCTGAAGCAATTCAGAACTGCCATCTGTCTACAAATTCCCATGAGGATGTATCTGGCCTTTACACAACATGCTGTACCTTCTGTAGTTCCTAGACACAGAGCTGTTTACGGAAGGATGGCCTAGAAGTCAACTCCCCTCCCCCACACACACACATCAGTTGTTGCTCTCTCAAGAAAATAAACTAATGTAGACCAATTGGCGTAAATGGTCCCAATGTGAAAACTTTGCCTATGGCCATTCAATAAACTTGAGGCATCAGCAGTCAAGAGCAGCTGTTAAGCTTGTGGATGTACAATACATGCCAGGCATTACAAGTACAGCACACACTGTTTTGCAAATTATTCTTTTCAGCAAGCAAATTAAAAAAAAAAACCACAGGCCATTAAAACATGGGTTTCTGCTTCAGACTGTGCAGTGTAATAAAATGCTGAAAAGGTCAATGTTCAATACGGAAAGGTGGCTAATAAAACATCAGAAGAAAAGCTGGCTCAAAAGACTAGTAATTATGTTCTATTTACTAATATTATTTTGTTGCCAACATTGCTTTACTTACCAGCTTAAAGGTTAACGTTTTCAAGGCCTTGGGGTCATCTACTATTTTTTGTAAATTAGCAGCAACTGCAGAAAACAAAACAGAAACAGAAATAGACTATACATTAAATAACATAATATAATCAATCACTGAAGGCCTTCATTCATGAGTAGCAGAATGATGGCATATCTCTGTACGATACTGGTAAAGATGACAGCCCTAAGAATTATTCAACCATACTTCAGGGGAAGGGAGCTTTTAGAAATAGCCAACTTTATTTTCTTGGATTCCTTGAAAGGTTTTTTCCTCCACAAGGGAACACTAGAGAACACTAGAGAACGCCAAGATCAAAATTCAAAATAATTTTGCCTTCTGTTCCACATTTTTCCACAGGCATTCATCTCCTGGAATCTGTCCAAAGCATGGAGATCTTTCCATCAGCCCTACACCTGTATCCACTCCTAAAAAGATTTATGATAATTTAACAGCAGTTCCTACCCTGAATATTCAGTCATTAGACACTTTACCTGACATGGCAAACCTAGTAGAGCATAATTAAAAATGCTTAACCAAGAAAACCAGTATCTTCTTTAGGCATACAATTCAGAAAAACTAAGCCATATGACAGTCTTGAAAAGTTGTGGAAACTTATGAAAAATAAATACTGGCAGAGGAAGAATTACAAAACAAGTGACCTTTTCCACTGAGAGAAAGGTGGAAGCTTGATGTAGTAGTTAGAGAGATGGAGACCCTGGGTCAAATCCCTACTGAAGGTCACTGGATACCCTTGGGACAGTCACTCCCTCTCAAGCAACACCCTTGTTGTGGTGTTGTTGTGAGAATAAAATTGAGGGACCCAATTATTGAACCCATGACAAATACAAAATAAGAGACCTCGGGTAAGACTACATGTAATTCTAGATTTATTATGCAGGTCTGAAGCACTGTCGCACGTGATTTCAAAACTATTACAAAAATTAAATCAACACTATTAAAAGCAGCAGCAGACAATCAATCCTTAAAACAGCTGGAGAGACTGAAGAAGAACCTCAAAGTATGTCTTAACAACAAACTTGCATTTAAATCCTATCTTCTAATAATAGAGCTGAATGGGGAGTGGCCATGACCAACTTCAAGCTCGCAGGCTGCCCACTCAAAATTTGAATATTTTTACCCTTTCCACCGCAAAAAAAATATTTTGAAAGATAGCATCTAAAGGTGGTAAGAAGGGGAAACAGAAAGGAGAAAGCACTTTGTGTCTAACGGTTTTCCCCAGTTACAGATGCACCATTGACCTCATCTGCAGTGCTGGGGAGGGGTGAGCTAATGGCTGAAGAGAGCCCGCTTACTACAAATTTTTTTAATGCAGGCGCTAACCAAACAACGTCAGTAACTGAGAAACAATATTACAGAAATGCTGAAACCAGTATGGATGAGTTAGAAGAGCTTCATAAACAGGCAAACCAAAAGATAGAGAAAGTTCTCAAGATATTTATTGAGCTCGAAAGTCAATTACCTGTGAGAACCTATGATGCTTGGGCACGGGAACATATTTTGTCTTTGGATTATCGTAGTTGTGCCTAAAGGTCAAGGGGTTTAAATCAAACATTGAAGCTGAAACAGAGCTGAATATATTTATGGTGAAATGGTTAGCAGGAACTTTAAGCCTTGAAGCTGGTGTTATGCCCCTTCTACAGAGAGCTTATCGCATTGGTAAGGTATGTGATAAATTTACTTCCTCATTATATACTAGAGAGATACTGGTAGAATTTACGGACTTGAGTCTGTACTCCTTAAGACCACAAAGATTTTGAAGAGAGTTTGGAGTCTGTTTAAAAATAGGATTTGGATAATATGAAATATATATATTTCATATTATCCATATATATATGGAGTCTGTTTAAAAATAGGATTTGGATAATATGAAATATATATATATATATATATATATATATATATATATATATATATATATATATATATTGATGCTACAAGAGCAGTGTGATTGTGGCAAGTGTCTGGGTATGTTCCCCCAAGGTTTAATTGCTCCTTGGAAGGAGGGATTTTTTTTCTTTCTCCTGACCCTTGAGGACTCCTAGGACTGGGTTAATTATTTGCAGAATAATTTAGTTCAGAGATTAATTTGATAATATATTGTAAATCTATTATAATGAGCTAAGATACTTTGAGAATCTTAAAAACATTATCATATAATAATTTTGGGAGAAGAAAGAAGATGAAGATATGAAGATAAAGTGTGCAAGTTAAGTTTTGTTTTTCATAGTATTAATGATTTTGGTGGTGGAGTTAAATTATAAAATTCTTCAATAAAACAAAAAGCAAAATGCAAAAAAATAACAGAGTTGAACTAGACATTTGGGGCAAACTGCAGACAGCACTGGACTTCTGCGACTGGAACCAAAAGAATTAATTGGTCTTAAGAAGCTGCTGGAGGAAGGTAAGGAGAAATGTGCATCAGGACTGCAGTACTAAAGAAGGAGAGAATTTAACTCCCCCCTCCCATGTGCTCTTTCTCCAGTTGAAAGCACCCTTCCCCTCACATTACTTTCAGCTCTCATGAATGTCCGTCTTTCATATCAATAAGGGCATTTATGCTCTATAACATTGTTTATCTAATGAAAAATATCTCTATCTTGCCATATTTCCTTGGATATAAGGAGCTAGCACTGTGACTACAAGCTGCAGAATATAAAACATAAAATGCAATCAACAAATAAAAATAATGCACAGATTTAAAACACTTGGGAGTTGGGGCCATTGCAATATACATCGTATTTCACTAGTGGTCACACCACAGACTTATATAAAGGTATCATCATCATCAATTGTCACAGTCAGATATTTGACTGGTAAATGCTGTTCTGCAATTCAAGATCTAGCCACCTTCTTGGAAATTGCAGAGGTTATCTTCGCAGGATTCTTGCTGTTCCAAGCAACACTGTCTTCTGGAGCTGAACTGGTGTTATCTGGTCAATGCCCAGAGAGTCCAGGTGTTTCCTGAAACTTCTAGGCACTCCTTCAAAGGCTCCAATGACAACTGGCATGACGATCATCTTCTTCTCCCAAAGGCACTCTAACTCAGCTTGTAGGTCTTGGTATTTTGTGATCTTCTCCTGTTCTTTCTTTTCTATTCTGGAGTCCCCTGGGATTGCAGTGTCAATGATCCAAACCTTATTTCTCATTTTTTCTATAATTGTGATATTAGGGGTGTTATGCTTCAGGTGTTTACCTGTCTGAATCTTTGTTTCCTCATTCTCCATGATGTTGTCTGGTTTGTGCTCCCATGAATTTCTGGTTCAATGTTCTTCCCTCTATTCAGTGCTAATGCTGCACACTTGTCAAGGCCAAATTCTATTGCTATATCCTTGCTGAATATTTGAACTGTAAAGAGTAAAGAATCAATCTCTGATTATGACTTTCCATACATTTTCAAGTTATCCCTATACAATAAGAGTGAAATCTTTGGGCCTGTCTTTGAAAACTGGTATCCTAGGCCTGTTCTACTGAGAATGATTATGAGTGGTATTAGGGCAATGACAAAGAGCAGCAGTCATAGTGAGTCTCCTTGGAAAATTCCTCGTTTGATATTAACTGTTCCAATTTCTTCTCCATTCACTATCAACCTGGTGTTCCATTTATTCATGGCATTTTTGTTAGGCATTATTACAGTTTTACTGGTGCCTATAGTTTTTTGTGCTTTCAGGATCCATGTATAAGGGAGTGAATCAAATACCTTCTTGTAATCAATCCAAGAAACATCCAGGTTAATTTTCCACCTTTTACAATTTCATAAGACCATTTTATCGATCAGTAACTGATCTTTAGTGCCTCGTGGTTTTTGGAAAATTCCTTCTTGTTCATGGGGTAGGATTGAATTGTGCTGCAGATATTCTTGAATGGAATTGGTCACAATTCCTGTCAATAGTTTAAAAGTTGTTGGGAGGCAGGTAATGGGGCAGAAGTTGTTTGGCAATGCTCCTTTCTATTTGTTCTCCAGGATGAGAATGTCCTCCAGCTGTTATCCAATCTTCTACTGCTTTGGGATGGAGCACATCATTAAGCTGTCGCACCAAACACAGATGAAGATTTGCCCACTTTTTAAGCCAATAACTGTGAGCTTCCTCTCTCCCATGCACTGTCCAGTTTTTCACTTTCTTCAGTTGTTTTTGGAGGCTTTTGAGGGTTATTGTGAGATCCTCCATTTGCTTTCCTTTCAGCAATCATCATCATCATCATCAGTCTTTGGGAGGCTGAGTGTTTGAGCAACTGAAGGGTGTGCTTAAACCTTTTCACTAGCAGGTTTCCTCCAATTCTAAGCCCCTTCCTCAATTTTCTCTTTGGGGCAAAAGATACTGGGATCCATACTGCTTCCCTGTAGCTGGGAAAGCAGCTGATATAAGGAAACAGCTAGAGGAGAAAGAGTTACTACCTCCCCTTACAGAAGCTGGCATCCGCCCGCCCGCCCCCCCCCAAACACCCCTTCTTTGCCTTTAAAGATTCAGGAGACTGTTACATGCTGCTGCCTTTTAGCATCTAGTTTGGCCCTATCTTTCTTTCTTTCAGGCTGCTACTGAAGGATCTTTTGACAAAACCCTGGTACTGAATACCTATTGTACGTGTGGGAGCACAAACAAGAGAAAGGGGCAAAAGCAACTCACCCGGGTGGCTTTATTTTGCTAAGCATCAACTCTTAATAAGGAAACAAGAAAGTGAACAGACTCAAGGACGGAGCCATGATGTACAGAGACACGGAAAGCAACTCAGAAAGAGTCTTTTCAAAAAGCTGTGTTTACTTATGACTTGTACCTTTGGCAACTGTTAATGCCTTTCCTTAGTTGTAGCTCACATAACTCATGAATCATGGTGCATTGAGGAACAGGGTGGACAAGCTGCATAAAAGACAGCCAAGTGCAACCTTCAACTAGATGACTGTATTGAGAGACAGAGGTGTGGAAGACAGGGGAATAAATAAGCAAAGAAAAGAATGATGAAAGTAAAAATATAAAATAGAATTAAAAGGCAAGCCTTCAGAAGCTTTAGGATACTCTCTTGTGCTTAAACTACAAATGCCACTGCAAATTAGGGAGCGACTGTATGCAGGCACTTTGATCTCCCTGTTTTTAATATAAAGCAAAACAAGTAACTCCTACATGTTTTGGGGGGAAATGCAAAGCAAGTAACAAAATCAGCCTCCCTGGGATTCTTCAAAAGAAATAAACAGCTTAAAAAAAGAAGAAATGTCCCTTAAGCAAGTTCATTCTTAGGCACCTGATTGACGTGACTGAACAACTGCAAGTGGTCTTTCTGTACCCCCAAGAAATTATGTTCCAGGGTGCTGTTTTGGTTAACCTTCCATGCTTTTCTTGGCAAAGTACATCGCATCAAGCCTCGCACACAATTTCTCCTTACTCAGTCTTACCAGAAATCCATTTCATAAAAGATTTCAGTGTCTCTCTTGCTTACTAAAGCAGGGACTTGCATCTTGGAGACCCAGGTTTGAATCCCCGCTCGTGCCATGGAAGCTTGCTGGGTGACCTTGGGCCAGTCACACTCTCTCATCCTTGTTGTTGTGAGGATAAAATGGAGGAGGGGAGAATGATGTCAGCTGCTTTGGGTCCCCACTGGGGAGAAAGGTGGGGTATATATGAAGTAAATCAATCAATCAATGAATATGTAAAACTTCCAGATTTGAAATTTAAAGTCAGCTGGAGAACTCCATTAGCAAGAGGCAATACCGGGGCACTCTCCTTCAAATATATTCATATTTACTTTCTGCTGAAGACGTCTCATTGGTCTGTACAGTCAGAGCTTTTTTTCAGGGGGAACTCACTGGAACGGAGTTCCAGACCTCTGCAACAAAATACTTTCTAAAATGTTTAAAAGTTCATGAATTTTCAATATAGAGATAGAAAACTTAATTTCCCTCTTGGGAGTTCCGGCACCTCTTTTTCAAAAAACAACAACAAACCCTGTTTACAGTTATTTTGTTATTTCCCATTGCCTATATTTATGGAGATAGATCAAGATTGGTAGCCGTGACTTCCGTTCTTGGCATTCGACATGGCAGTCATCTTCTCCCGGGGCTCTGGGAGAAGTCTGCCAGCGTCTGCGGCTGGGTGGGGGCGCAATCATCTGCGCCATCCCAGGAGTTCTTGGGTTGAACTCCCAGCCATGGTGCGTTAGAGAACCCCCCGCCCGGCGCATCAAGCCAGAGAAGGGGGGCACCTCCAAGCCCCGCCGGGCCCGCCGTAGAGCGTCCCGAATGGGAACAAGCTCAGCACACAGAGCAAGCGCACAGTGACCTAGCAACTACGAATGCGGAGAGACAATCACTGAAAATGTGAGTCGAGTCTAAGTGAGGAGCACCGGTGCATTTGTGCCCCTCTTAAAGGAAACAGGAGGGAGGGGACTTCCCCCCAATAAGGACTGTGAGCAAGCAATTTTAAAGCTAGAAAAGGGGGGGCTGGCAAGGGAAAGTGAGCGAACTGAAATAAAGAGGCTGCAAGAGCTTACCAGCCAGATTAAGAACTTCCAGAGACTTTGACAAACTTTTCATAAAATGTAAACAATCCCTAAACATGGCGCCGCTGAAAGACGCGAAGGACAAGATACCGAAAGTTAAACCTTCTTCCAGAAGTGCCAGCCCTTCAAGTTTGGCGCCTAGACAAGACTCAACTGCAGAACTCCAAAGGTTGCTGTAAGGGAGAGCGAAGAAGAAGGAGAGACTGGATCTTCCGAAGAGGACTCAGACTCTAAGCTGGGGGCTGTAGCCCCCAAATCAAGCTATCATTTGAGGGGGGGAAAGGGGAAAAGTAGAGTGTTACTGTTCTCTGGAGTATCTTAAAAAGAATACTTATAGTGGGATGCAGCTCTTTATGAATTGTAACAGTAATTGCGAGTGAAAAATTGTTGTTATATTTGCTAGATGATCATTTTCAGTGAAAGTCAATTCACATTTAAGAGGCAGAGTTTTTATCTAAACTGACTGTATGGTCACTGACTCTTGGTTTTTAGAGGTTATCTTTTCTTTCTCCTGTAGTATGTAGTTCCCTACCCCTGATTTTTCTGTTGTAGTTTGTAGTATATAGAAAATGCAATAAAAAATCCCCTTCAGGGGGGCCAAAAAAACCCCAAAAACGATTGGTAGCCATGTTAGTCTGTCTGTAGCAGTAGAAAAGAGCAAGAGTCCAGTAGTACCTTAAAGACTAACAAAATATGTGGCAGGGTGTGAGCTTTTGTGAGTCACCGCTCACTTCTTCAGATTTCCAAAGAAGTGAGCAGTGACTCATGAAAGCTCATACCCTGCCACATATTTTGTTAGTCTTTAAGGTGCTACCTGACTCTTGCTCTTTTCTAGTGCTATATTTATGGACAGGCATAATTTTAGAAGGGTAGACTGGATAGTAGACAATATGCAAGAGAAGGCTAAATATGAGGCATTTAACAGCATATTTAGTTCGGTACTCTACACAGGCATATTGTTAAGAGTTTGTGGTACGGTCCTCGTATTGCTAGGTTTAAAACGTGCACCACTGACCATGGCCAGCCCCCCAAAATGCACTTTTTTTGGTGCTGCTGGAAGCAACGCTGGCCTTGCCCATGAGGCAGATCAGGTGGAGATGGATGCATTTCCCAAACCCAATCTGGAAGCCAAGGGCTGTGAGTTACTCTAATATCTCTGTGTTTTCCACCCTCTGCATCCAAACCCTACCTCAAAGCTGTCCCTCACTAGTGGTAGCCGACGATACATCACCTCCCCTGAGTGACTACACTCCCCATGCTGTTTTTTGGAGCCCACACAATGCAGCAAAGTAATCTGCTGCACTACGAACTTAAGCAGTGACTTAAAAGCACTTCTGTCCTTGACGCTATGGTTTATATGGTTTGTTTTTATGTAGTTTATAGTTTATAGCAATGGTTTTAATTATTTTATTATATTTGTTTTTACTTGGTGAACTGCCTTGAGCAGGTCTCTGTAGAGCTAGCATGCATATTTTCTAAGTAAAAGAAATACGCAAGCAAGCCAGGGCCGTGCCTGAGGTCGCCGAGCCTCGGGGCAATATTCTCATGTGGTCTTCATGTAGCAAAAAAGGCAAACCAAAACATGGTCCTACAATAAGGCTCTTCATATGGCTGCCAACCTCCAGGTGGAGCCCAGAGATCTCCTGGAATTACCACTGATCTCTGGACAACGGAGGTCAGTTCGCCTGGTGGAAATGGCTTCTTTGGAGGCTCGACTCTATGGCGTGATATCCACCTGAGGTCATCCCCTGTCCAAATCCCACCCTCCCCAGGCTCCATCCCCACCCACCCCGGAAAAAAAACCTCCAGGAATTTCCCAGCCTGGCGCTGGCAATCTTAAACAAGATGGCATAATGAATAAGCAAACGAAGAGCTACCAGGGCCTACACTAGCACACCCTTCATTAGAGAACAGCAAGATGCAGATTTTCCCCTCAATGAAACACAGTACTGGAAATGACAGGCTCCCATTATTAATTCCTCCCACAGACCTAAACAGGGTTTTGTCACTTTCATTTCCAAGACCAGAGTACAACAAGCAACCCAACTCTCTCAAAGTCTGTGGAAGTGAGCAGATAACTTTGTCTTGTTCATTATGCCCACTCATTAGCTATGGAGTTGCATTCAATAAACTATGGTTGTGATTCCCACTAACAAAAGATATGCCTCTTCCCAACCAGTCTAAGGCTGCAGTCACACGAGCGAGATAATGCAGGGGGGGGGAAGCAAGGCTATTTGCTCCGTAGCAATTTGACCCGCATTTGCGCGATCACACAGTCCCGATTCCCTAGCGAGTTTTCCGACACCGGGAAAAGCAAGTACTTTCTAGGTATTTGTGCTCTGAATCCACGATTTTGCCTATCTGGACAGCCATCTCTCACAATGATTGCAATTAGGTCATCTGGACGTCCTTCTTCCGGTAGGTTTGTTTTTGCAACTTTCAGCATCGTGCACATATGTGCATGTGTGCATATGCATGGAATTTTTAAAAAAAAGTTGTGCCACACTGCCATTTAGGCAGTGTGGCTGTCTGCGATCACACGGGAAAGTCCATCTGTGGCCCGTAGCAACCTGTTTGATAGTGGACTTTCCCCAATGTCTTTTAACACCGCTCTTGTGGCAGAGCAAAACGGGTTGCCGATGGGTGGGTGCGGGGCGCTGGCCAGATGTTCACGTCTGATCATGCCGGTTAAATCCATCTGGCATTTGTGCCTATGGCGTGGCTAATTGTGCGTGTGATCGGGACCTAAGTTTATATGACAGCAAAGACCAAACTCTGTTATTACTCATCTCTCTGTGCTTTGCATTTTTTCATCCATTGAAGTACGGGCCCCTATCCATGATTGGAGAGATGAGAACCCTATGTCCCAAAAGATGTAAGAGATGGTTTGGAAGGTTATGAGAGGCACTTAAGCTTAAATGTTCCAACTTGCTCTAAAAAGAGAGCTTTCCAAGACTATCCAATGAAACTGGGGTGTGTGTTTGTAAATCTAGGGATTCTTCCCAGGCAGGTTAGAACAACTAATAACCCAGATGTTTCTTTTTGGTTTTGATATGAGATCAGGGAGGAAGGGTTTGACCCTCCTTTCTCTGAATGCAGATGTAGCATAAACTTTGCCATGTTTCCTTGAGCCACTTAAAATTATTTTACTAAAAACTGTTCCTTCACTGTGGAATGAGTTTCCCTAGAGAACAGTATATACATTATAGTGAACGCATGAACATTTTGCATGGACATCTGTTTGTAAGAAAAACTAATATATATTTCAGTTTTAAAAAATTAAAACCTGGGGACTAATACATTGACAAACGTGGGGATGAAAATGCATGATGTGCTAAATGCAGCATAAGAACTTCTCAAAATGCACACAAAGAAAAATCAAATGTACCCTGTCTGTACCCTGTACTTCTACTTGTTCTTGTTCTCTGAATTTAATCTATAAAGGAATCACAATGAGGGAGGGAGACCTCCCTAACTTAGGAAGGCAGCTGCTTATGACTGATGACTTTACGATGATTCATAGTGTTATCAGCTTGCATTCTGCTTTACTAAGAACCCTAAGGGAAAAAATAGGTCCTTACCCCTGATAGGATTACAGTCTAAAATTTTAATGTGAGATGTGGATACAAGGGCAAGAAGTAATGACTGTGAGC
Source organism: Gekko gecko (assembly GCA_029375565.1). NCBI lineage: Eukaryota > Metazoa > Chordata > Lepidosauria > Squamata > Gekkonidae > Gekko > Gekko gecko. The sequence goes on along the minus strand of JAPDNY010000003.1, from coordinate 35,827,248 downwards.
AAACTCTTGTTACAAATGCTCTTCATGTTTGTGATTTTATTTTCTGGGGAAGGAATGGCAAGCAAAGTAATGTGTACACGGGTCTGTACTTCTTGAGCCAGTTTGGTGTAGTGGGTAAGAGCATGGACTCTAATCTGGGAGAACCGGGTTTGATTCCCCACTCTTTCACATGCAGCCAGCTGGGTGACCTTGGGACAGTCACAGTTCTCTCAGACTGTTCTCTCAGAGTAGTTCTTGAAGAACTCTCTCAGCCTCACCTACCTCACAGGGGGTCTGTTGTGGGGAGAGGAAAGGAAAGGAGGTTGTAAGCCACTCTGAGACACCAAATGAAGTGCAGGGTATAAATCCAATCTCTTCTTCTCCATTCTGTCTCCCCCTCCATCCACACACACAAACAAAAACCTTACCCAATTTTCATCTTGAAGTAATGCCTAATTAGAGCTCGTACACACTGAATTAGACTTGTGTTATTCAGGAGGTGAGGAACATTACTGATTTAACATCACACATAAGTGCAGGGACACATTACTTCTAAACAGCTCTCAATCCATACAATACTGTTTGCTGAAGAACACTAGAAAGTTGACCTGCAACACAAGTGGTTGATTTAAACATCAAGCAGGGTGCCTGGGGAAAATCCTACCCCCCACTGTTATATCCCTTTTATCTGTCCACTTTAGGGGCTCCCAAGATTTACTTTAAAAAAAATGTTACAGCTATATCGAATCTCACAAGGCTTTCACAGAACTCAGAGTTTTGTTTTCTCTCAAATTATAAACAGGCCGAATTTCTGCACGCTTCAGCTGAAAAGTGGAATGTAATTTATCAGCTGCTTTCAATCGGGTGGGGAAGGAGGGAGCGAGCTAATAGAATCAGTTCCTCTCTGCAAACAAGGTTAACCCAACTAATCTCTAAAGCCTTCCCTGTGTGAAACACCTATGGTGAGGGGGAGCGGGAAAGGAGAAATGTCAGTAAATCATGATATGCACAGTGTGTGGCCTGCTGTTATTCCGCATATTTTACATACCCACTCCCCAAATCTGATTTGGCTTTTTAGTTTTCTGGTCACCGGGTCAAACTGAAGCTCTGAAGAGATTGGTTTCAAACAAGTTTCATTTTATCTGTTTAAAAACTTGGAACCCATTTCCACTTTAGCCAGAGATAGATTAATGGCTCCCAAATTGTTTAAGTGTATCATTGCTGCTGTGGACCTAACTACACATTACTAAGATGTTATGGCATGTCCAGTTTTGCCTCAAGGACTTTGAATCAGAAGTGTGTTATGAGTTCCCCACTGGAAACCCAATTTGGATTGGGACCACAGCATGCAGGAAGAGGGGCCTGTGACTTCCCCCACACTGTTTTCCTCACCTGAAATGGCTGGGAAGAGCGCTACTTGCCCTGTTGGGGAAGCCTGTGTGTATGCCAGGAGTATACATGGGACCCCTCAATGGGGCCAATAGCTCCCTCCCACAGCCATTTCAAGTTGGGAAAATGGCTTAAGCCTCCCTTCCCATTTGCCACCATCCTGAACACACACACACACACCCGGTGCCTGGGAACTCAAGTCCAAATGTCTGATTGCAAGCACCCAAGGAGGATGTGAGCAAAACGTAATGTATAGTTAGGCACTGAGACACACCTTCTCTCATCCTATGGATAAAAGGGAGTCAACTTTCACACAGACTCTTCCACAGGGTAAGGTGTGGGCACAAATTCTATCAAGAAGATTTTTTTAAAAAGAGGCATGAACCAATTTATCCAAGGTTAAAGGAACTAGGAGGGTCAACATGCTCTCTCCCTCAACCTCTGCCCCTAGTTGAAATGAAGCTCTTCTCAACTCTTCTTCATACTGAGTTACTAAAGCAAAAGCTTGAGTTCCCTACCAAAGATAAAACCAGTTTGGAACACACTGGGATCCTTCCCTTTTGAGTGACTTCCTGTGATGAGCTCTGCCTCCATATGTGAAGGAGCCACCACCCCCCTCCCATCTACAGGCTGTCTTCCTAACATCGCTGGAGAATCCCCCGGGATTGTAAAAAGTTCTGAATGACCCTGAAGAAGTAATTTTATATTATGTTTACTGAAGTCATAGAAACTGGCTAGGCCAAAACAAGTCACACTGCACCTCACAAGGCCCATTTCCTAAAAAAGAGGTCTCATTTCAATAATTTACTGGGGAGATGGAAGAAAAAGGAGATAATCATGAACAGAAACTTTAAAATATTTTTTTCCAGCTTGAGACTGGGGAAGGGGATTTTAAGGAAATAATACACACACCCTGTTCATCACTTTTTCTGCTGCTGTCACCTGTTAGGGTAGTTCTGACAGAGACAACATTGATGCTCCTTGCTGCTTATCAGGTGTCTGTCCCTCTTCTTTTTCACACATGATGCAATAAGGAGTACAGGAAGCAGTGCTTTTTGCCCTGAGTCTTCCTCAGGCAACACCACATAACTAAATCTCACTGGCTGTGTGGCACACCATCATGAAGCCTTGCTTTGGCCATTTCATGAGGTAAGATGAAGAGAAGAACATGCTGTCAAGTAACAACCAATGCATGGTGTCCCCATCCACAGGAATTCCAGGCAAGAGACAAGCAGAGGTGGTTTGCTATTGCCTTCCTCCACACAACAATTCCTGTCTACCTTGGTGGTTTCCCATCCAAGCACTGACTGTAGCTGACGCAGCTCAGCTTCCAATTCTGATAAGCTCAGGCTAGGCTGGACTATTTGGGCTGCTTTCATAAGGTAAAGAAAGACAAATCAGGGGGACCAAGCAGCAGCAGTGAGTAGTATTGCCACTGCTGGTAAGTGGGCAGGGCACTGTGCATCAGCTTGAAATCCTTTGAGAGAGGGGGGAAATCAAAATATCCCCTAAATGCCCCACCCTTTCCACAGGCTGTAGAGCTGAAGGGAGGGGAAAGTTTTGGCTCAGCACTGAACAAAAGGCTCAAAAAATAGTTTGCAAGGCATAGCTGTAGACAATGAACGCTACAAGACACAAAAGCATTTTAAAACGAAACAGAATCTGCAGTTATCATAAACACTGAATGGCAGGCGAAGATACTCTTTTTCCGCCTCACTAAAAGTACTGGCAGTAGGCTGCAGTAAAGAGTTTCAAGTATGTCCAATTTCTTTCAGAATGAGTTGCCGGTTCTCTTGTGAATAGAGGCAAGCAAAGGAAGATTCGCTAACAAGCACCCTTTTTGTGGAACAGCTGAAGAGAGGAGATGTGAGTGGGCCCTTATCCATTTACCGTATTGCGTAGTAGCAACAGCATAATTCCAAAATGAAATGTAATTTACCTATAACTACATCGTGGCCATCAACCAGCCCTGCAGAGAACAGCTCTTGAGATACGCCATCTGCTGTATCTGTGCAAAAATGTGAAACGAATATATATATGTATCAGTCATCGTAAAACTGGAAAAACAAAGCAAAAAGATATAAAACCAGGGCAGTTTGTTAAACAGAATATATCCAACCTATAAACACCCATCATCATTATGTGCTGCAGCCAAAAGATTCTTGGCTTAGAGATTCCACATGTTTCCCCTCTGTGGGTAACCATAATTTTCAACACAGGAGAACCTGGAAGATTAATCTTTTCATTCTTCCTGAATCCTGTGAAGCTCATTCATTAGGATGCTGGAATGTCTCCTCAGCTTAGGCATTCTTATTGCAGCACAGGCAGCGATAAAAGAAGAACCTTGAAATAAACAGGGGGTGCTTGCCACAAATTCTTCTCCCTTTCCTCACTTTTTATGGAGTCTTAAATTCAAAAGAAACATTTAGGCCCATGCTCATGAATACTTTGGGAAACAATCATGGGCGGGGGGGGGGAGAGAACCCACCTGAAACTTGTTCTGCATAAAATGTAGCATTACGTTTGGAATGGAAGGGACAGTGTCTATTTTTAAAAGATCCTCTACCAGAAAGGATGGGAGCTGACCACAGGTATCAAATAGTGTTTATAGCAGTTGTGTTTTTGTGACTGGTTAGTCTCCCCCCACCCCGGTCTATGCAATCCTTTCACAGCTAGAGGATTTCAAGCAATCTCATCTGGAAATAACATATTTCTGCATCATTTTGTCTACGTCCCTGTATTATTGTCACCACAGCATGTCAAAACCTGTCCCCCTGTAATCTCTAAAGGAACACCAGGCTTGTGTAAAGGAGAAAACTGTGTGTACAACTGGATCTTTGGACACTTTTTTTTTTTGCCACAGAAGCCCTGACAGCCAAGGAAAAAGACTGTCCTTTGGGCTAAAAGGCAGGCCGGCCTTGTTGACTGTTAGAATATGTCCATAATACCATAAGGTCCCTCCATGATGTGAAGCTGGGGACACTAGAATTTATCATCAGTTATGGCTTACAACTCACGCGAGGGAAGTTTCTCGCCATGAATTCTTGTTCTTGAGGGAAGAAAGTGGGTATTTCTCTCACCCACTTACCATTTGGCCTAGTCATCTGCCTGGAAGAAGCACCACTCCTTCCAGGCAGATGATTGGGCCAAATGATAACTGGCTTCTCCACAGAAAGAGCATCTGTTCTCTTAATCAAACCGGAGAAAGCCAGAACACCACATTCCTGACGGGAAGAAGGGGACACTGATGGGATTTTGTGCCTAACTTATCTCCGATCCCTCTGTTGGTGTAGTTCAACACAGATAAAATTATGGGGCCAGGAGCTGTTGAAACATGTTGCTGCCAGCTTCTTGCATCAGCCTGGGTTCTCCTGGGCATGCCTGGCAAATGCCAATCTCCTTCCCAATTATTCATTGTGCCATTAGCTTTGTTCAGTGCCCAAGAAGCTCCTCATGGAAGTACCTTTGGGTCATGTGGACTAGAAGCCAGCCAGGCAAAGTACCCTGCAGGGTTTGGAAAAGGCAAAATGGCACATACATTTCCTAAGACTAGAACAATACAATTGTGCTCTAGTGGGGTCACTTACTAGGATCACAGCCACCAGAGCTTCCATATGTTTTGTATTATGCCTGCAGTTGCAATTTCTGCATAGCAACCACTTACTGATATGCCACAATAACTCACAGCTTTCAGCAGGATTGCTTTGTACTCTGTATTCCACAAGATGAAGACCAAAAGAAACTGACAAACTGCCCCCTATCAGTATATGGTACCCCCCTCCGGCCCCCACAATGGACAGGACACTTCATCACCATGCCACTAAAAATTTAAACACTTGGCACTATTTTTGTTTTGGCTAAGTAGTGTAATATAAAACACTTGGTTGGTACAAGTGATTTCGTAGCGCTAATTTATATTAAACTATAAACAGAAATCCATTTCCAAAATACCATTTGGAACCATAAAAGCATAATTTCAATTAAAAGTCTTACCTCTGCCTGGAGTAAACTCAAATCGTATGTCATTAAGTTCCTTTCTGGAATTCCTGGAAGGGGGGGGGGGAAAGGGAGCCATGGTAAACATCAAAATGTAATGAAGTGCAGCTTGCACATCCTAAATGCATTCAAACTTCATAAATAAGAAGCTGTTAATATGCAGGCCATATTTTACAGCTTTATGTTCTTGTCTTTCCCTCCAAATGCATTACAAGTGCACATGGGAAAAGCCCTAGAGAGTTTAACTATATTGCCTTTTTAAGACAAGTCTGCAATTGCACATTTTCGTAGTTACAAGGGACAGCCGTATCTAATTTTTAAAAAATGCATATAATTCCAGTCTGAACCTCAAAGACATCTTGGCATCTTTTCTCTGAAGGCAAGAGAGCTCCTGAAGGTTGCAGATGTGAGCCTTTTCAAGCTTACTTCATTTGACAGAGTTTTATATTTCTGACCTTCTGCCTCAACTCAGTGGCTTTTATAGGGACGTATGTTTAGAACTTTAGGAATACAAAGCTTGTACTGTATCACTGAGTGACGCGACACCTACCAAAATAAGGGATAACCCACAGAATTACTAACAGAGGAACAGCCATAACAGATCAGATCAACAGTCCAATTAGCATAGCGTTCTTTTTCACACAAGAGGGCACGTTACAAATTCCCACCACCAGCTGCTGCCATGCCACACCCCCTTCTTTAAAACTGATCCTGGCGCTGCACACTAATGTTATGAATTCCTTTTTCAAACTAGGGAACCAGTTATTCTTCTGTTTCTATTATTTGCAGTTATGAATATTTCTCATCAATACTAAACAAATATTGAAATTGGACAAACTGCTTCAAGCCTAGTTTATCTGTTCTCTATTAGACATATGTGCGTGAGAAGCGGGGGGGGGGAGGCTTGCTATTCCCTACCAATCTTTTTTCAAGACTTCAGTGTGTGATAGGGCATAGGCCCTAATGGTAGGTAAGTTGTTCCAGGAATTCTTTGCCAGAACAGGTATCAAGGTTTATAGTTTTAAATAAATAAGCACTTACATTAAACACATGATATTTAGGATGATTCTACAGACAGCAGTAAAAAAATACTGAAAATATAGAACACTGGAAAACAAAGGACTGTTGCTAACTAGCTAATCCTCACGTTATATAAGCATCTCTCCGGCTCACTTGGATCATCTGGGTGTCACAAAAGCGGGATAAAGATGAGATAAAAGACTGCCACCCCCTCCAACCTCAGTTTCGGGTTTTCCATCTAGATGGGGAATACCTCTTTGGGGCATTCAGAAATTGTGGCAAATTCTCACTCTGCAGTTAAAGACTTTCTGTACACAGCCCACAAAATGGTGAAGTGTGCAAAAGAGTAAAAAGGCATGTGATTAAACGAGTGTAAGACTGGAATCACATCTAAGCCTTGCCCCTGCCTCTGAGATGACAGGTCATTATGTCAGTAAGGCTATAAGATGGCACCTTCGTGCTGATTTTACTCTCTCTTGACTCCAAGTCTAGGAAGTGTAAATGCAGTCTCCAACTCAACACATGGAGTATGTGTTTGGGTTTTTTTTGCAAAACAGGATTCAAAACAGGATAACCCTGTTTGTCATAAAATCACATTAATCTATCCATAACAGGGCATAGGGGCCAAAGCCTACCCCTAAAGCTACTCTTCCAACACGAATATTCAAAAGCCCTCTAAACATGGAAGTTACATTTAATCTCTATGGCTAACAGCTACTGATGAGCCTATGAGATTGTCCAATCAGTTTTTAAAGACAACTAAACCAGTACCCATTATTACACCTTGTGACAGTGAATTCCTCATTAAATTAAGCCCTCTACAAACAACCCCTCTGTGTCTTCGGGAGGGACAGTAGTAGGGTTGCCAGTCCCCTGGTGAGAACCCCCATCCTCAGATGGCAAAAGAAAAGCAAAATAACAAAATGGCCACTGTCATGACATCATTTCTAGGGAAACCTGGAAGTGATGTCATGTCTTTCTAGGAACTGGCCAGAACTCTATAGTAAAACCAAAGAGTTTTTGGCAATTCTTAGAGAGACATGACATCACTTATGTGATTTCCTGGAAGTGATGTCACCCCATGAGCACATGGGTGCCATCCTCCTCCTCAATGCAATCATGTGCACAATGTAAACATACACAGGAGGAAATGTATGCGTGCATGGTCCTTCCTCACCATAGCAGACACTGTTTCTGAATGTTGCCAGTCATGGTGAGGAAGCATATGTGCAGACACTTCCTCTGCATACGTAGGGGGCAGTGCAATCTCCCTCTCCACTTTTTCCTCTATGAATGAAGTAATAACAACATTTGAAGACATGCTATATTCACCAGATATGTATCCTTCATTTTTACAAACACATTTAATTAGCTCTAACTACAACCAATTAGTTTACACATATTTGAGAAGTAAGCCCTGTTTGTTCCAACAGGACTTGCTTCCAAATACATCTATTTTGGAATAAGCCAAGGAAATAACCTTGAAATATATATGTGTATTTTTTGTTACTGAGGAAAAAGCAAATCCAGTTTTCCTGGAAAAAACAGGAACACTAGATTTAGCCTGCCCACTCCAAAATCTTTACTCTGACTCTTGTTTAAGGGGAAACCATTTAAAGGAAATAAAGCCCAGCTCGTGGCAATGTGATGCACTGACGGCAAAACTTGTCTCCTCCTTCTCTAGCATCAAGTGGTCCAGCTCCTATTCCAAGGAAAATGTATTGTACAAATGCATGTCAAGGACCCTGAAACACACAGAACTACTTCTCTGCCTTGTCACAGGGCTGTGCATCTTGCTAGTATGAAGTCAAATGTATGAAGTCAAATGCGTGGTTTCAAAATAGTTTTCTCGGGGACAGATGATCCCCTCCAGAATACACCTGAAGAGGCATGGCTAGGTACTTCACCAGCATCCTCTTTTCCATCAAATTGCACCAGCTATTTCACCAGTTCTGCTCTGTTCAAAGTCCGCTTCTTCCACGCACAATGTCCATACAGGTTTTCCTTGAACCATAAATAACTTCTTTTAAAATCTGACAACAAGGGTAATCTACATTTCCACTCTGGTCTTGGTTGACACTTTCCGCTGTCAACAGAGGAGGGTGAAGAGAAGATAACCATTTCATTTTTTGGAAACAGCAAGTGGGCAAAGCCCAGATAGGAACGTAATTGCCGCAACACACTTTTTTTGCCCAGTGAATAGCTCAATCTACTTGAAAAGCTAATAGCAGTGAAATGTGTTTTGCGGTCCATTATTCTTCTGTTCTTCAGCACAGAAATGGTAAGCAGGCTCATATTTCAGTTTACCAGGCCATGAAGACTTGCTGTGCGAAAAACTAAATCCAACATCCAGGCCCACTCAGCCATGACTCAGGACCATTATCACTTGCTAAACACATATTAAGAAAATGTCACACAGTTACAAAAAAACCAGGATCATGCAAGAGCAACAAAAATGGAATAGCAAAGGCATCAGATATAAATTTTTACACAGTGAGCTAAAGTACACACGCGTGAGAGAAAGAGAGATCACCTCCAAGCTACTATTTTTTTTAAAAAAGGTGAATTAATTTCTTGCCTTCCCATCTCTTGATTTCGATCAAACTGATATTACAGAAAACACCATCATGTGGCAAAAAGTAATTATGCACAACTGTTTTGACCATTAACTGTGCAAGTGGTATTAAGTCCTTTTTGCTTTCTTCAGCAGCTCATACCATTACTCAGAAAGTATTTGCATATGACACAAAACCGCCAAGCTTAAAATGAAGTTTCTGAAGTATAAAAAGTGGCAACTTCAGTGGTTTGTTCTGTGCTACTCCTCAGGGTCAACTACCAACATCAGAGCTACTTAAGAACCTGAACAGAGGCAGACAAAGACCCTGCACACCTTCATAGTCCACCTAGAGTGACCCATGGTGTTCCTCCAGAGCCATGTAACATCAACTGCCCTGTGAGATGGGGATTGACGGAATAAATATACCTGCTCTTAGATCAATATGGGCAGCCATATTGGTCTGAAGCAACAGAACAATGTTAGAGTCCAGTGGCACCTTTAAGACCAACAAAGTTGTATTCAAGGTGTGAGCTTTCATGTGCATGCACACTTTGTCAGACAATGAAATGGAATTATAGATCACAGTTGTATATATAGAGGGCGGCTTGTTAAATTAGCATGCAAAATAGAGAAGATACCTGCTCCTAGTTCTCCTGAGAACTGTCCTTTTGAAAATGTAAAGGGGATGGGGGGAAACCACCTAGCCAGTCATCATGTGTAAAAGGCTTTTGGGATTTCTTTCAACTTCTCTGAGTACTATTTATTTATTTATTTATTTATTTCATAGCCTGTTCTCCCCCGTAGCTTATTTTAAGACATACACAACGAACTGGCAGCTAGCCAGCTCGAATATTCATCATCAGCTGAGACATCAATAAAAATGAACTGAGAACCTTAAGCACCCTCTTCCTGTTCAGCCGATCTCTCTCTAAATCAAGTCAGTCTTGAGATGCTATGGGAGCTTCCCTACAGAGGCAGAAGCTGCTCCTTCTCAAAGTTGAGTGTCCCTTTCAAATTCTATATGCAGAAGTAGCGGGTATCTGGAACTGGTCAGAATAGGTCGTTTCCATCTTCTAATCTAGGGAATGTAACACAAGCGACGACATTCCTCCAGTATACTCGCCCAACTTTCAGTTGTCTTGCGCTCTACAGGCACAGCCATCAGGTTTTTGTTTTTTTAAATAAAAAAAAAATTAATAATAAGATCAGGATACAACCACGGTCATCATATATACAGATATAAATAAATATACACACACACACAAACGTATACAAAGGTGGTGAATCAGTAAGCAGTGAAATGCACAGCCATCAGTTTGAACAGCTGATGTGTTTAGACTCATTGCAAAATGGCCCCTATGAGGCAGCTTTCAACCATCTAATAGGTGCTGCCAGTGACACAAAATATACAGTTGGTTGTCAATGTATGTGGTGAATCTGTATAAGCAGAGTAGTTTGGCATATTGTGCAGCTGTCACACAGAGACAGTTCAGGTAACTTTCAGGCAGCAGCCGTATTATAAAAGTTTCCCAGCCAACCAGGGTTAGAGAGGATAACTGAAGGAATACAGGCGGGATGCAGAAGTTCCATAGCCTGTATGCTGTAGGATCCAAAAATAATTGACAAAATTTGAACGAATCTGTGCAATGGCCGCCCCAACTAAATACAGCCATTTCGAGGAACCCTGCAGCCAAGGGTGTGTGTGTGTGTGTCTGTGCGCGCACGTGTGTGTGTGAAGTGCTGTCAACTCACACCTGACTTATGGTGACTTCAGGAAGGCGCTTTCAAGGCAAGCGAGAAGCAGAGGTGGTTTGTCATTGCCTTTCTCTGCAGTGTCTTTCTTGGTGGTCTCCCTCCCAAGTACTGACACTGCTTAGCTTCCAAGATCAGGCTATGCCCCCCCCACCCCGAGCTTGCAGAGCCTCTAATCTGTAATGAAGTTGGGCAGGCAGACTGAAACACAAGGAAACTCAATGCCACAACCACCCCTGTTCTCCTAGCTCATGGCCTCTGGCTGCCAAGTTAGCCCAATCAAGACGCAAAGGCAGGGGGGAAATGGGAGAGCCACCTGCATGAGAAGTGAGAGAGGATAGGGAGAAATACCAGAAGCAGTACATTTTCCCCTTCTCATTAAAGTGAGATGGTAATGGTGACTGGGAGAGAAGGCAGTGGAATGGATGCTTTGAATGGCTCTGAGACAGAACGGTTGACTCCTGGGACTTGAGAAGAGCCCAGGACATTAAAGAAACGCAGTCCAGATTGGATAGGGCTGAGGGAAGTGACTGAAGACAGAGATATTACCACAGCTAAATGAAACCCTACATATGCTGCTCACATGATTTTATAACACACCACTATTTTACCACCATTTTAATATAGTCCCATGACAGACAGAGCACGACAGGAGCCAGTGAAAGCAGTGCTCTGAATTAGCCAACAGGAGCTGTGTACTGGGGAAGAGTGAGATTTGACAGGTGGAGGGTCGGTCAGTTAGGTGTTGAGGGTTGAGAGGCCGAGGCTGCATAGTGAGAAGTTCAACACCTCTGGTCTAATGTGTGAGTTAGTTGCAGCAGAGTCCTGTATTTACACATAATAAGCCTGCCTGAGAGAGGAATTTTCCCTAGACATGTACCATTTGAACCCTAAACCCCATAATTCTTGTTTAAGAATTAATAGTTACCTCAGATATGTGTTTCCTTCTGATTAAACTTTCAAAAGTAAACCATTTTGTTCCTCTCAATTTACCTTTATTTCATTATCCCTCAGTTATCTATCCAGGTTTGGGAGGCTTCACACACAGGCCCCAGATTATATCATCATGAACCTTCTAAAATTACCACTGGGAACCCTGGTGCAGTGGGATATGTGGAAAACTGTGATGGGAGAAACCCTGTAAGGTAGTATCTAGTTCCAGGAATTCCATTAACACTTTTCCAGTCTATTTTAGTTAGGTATGTAGTGCTGTATTCCTAGGAAAACTACATTACTTACTCATCCTATATTTCAGATATTTTAGAAGCTGATTAATCTGAGCTCAGGAAAAACAATGTGAAAATTGGATCATTTTGAAATGCCAAGCCTAACCCGTGGTTCAGAAATTCCACATAAATTACTGCAGCGGTAGATAAAATTGAATGAAACTCTTTTTTAAAAAAACTGCAATTAAGTAGAAACTCTATAAAATGACTTTAGCCTTCATTTTACCATGATAAAACACGTTCCCAAATTATGAGATCGTTAATTGCCATGTCCCGGAATAGGGTGCTATTTCAATCATTCCCTGTGATGCAATAAATATTGATCTTCCGTTTTGTAGGGTACACATGAGAAAACCACTGAGCCAACCATAATTGCCAGTGTCCTATAAATCGTACCATCATTGTTTAACTGCACAACATGTCTGGACACAAGCCACTGAGATAAAGAGTATTTTATATTCTGAGACTTCTATAACTAGGGTTGCCAGCTCCATACTGGGAAATACCTGGAGATTTGGGGGCTGGAGCCTGAGGAGGGTGGGGGTTTAGGATGGGGAGGGACTTCAAAGGGGCACAATGCCTTAAGAGTCCACCTTCCAAAGTAGCCATTTTCTCCAAGTGAACGGATCTCTGTCGCCTGGAGACCAGCTGTAATAGTGGGAGATCTCCAGCCACCACCTGAAGGTTGGCAATCCTATCTGTAACACTCTGTATCGTATGGGAGAGAGTTGCTATATTCAAATACTGGATTGGTAAAGTTTCTCTTTCTCATTTAACGTGGGAGCTGTGCTTGAAGAAAAATTGCCAAGTTAGCCACGAAGTCAAGATAGTACTTAAAACAAATTAGGGAGTAGCAAACAATTTTCAGAATAATTGCTGTTTCAACAGCACTTGTCTCAGGATTCAATCATTTCTAATTGAAAGCAGGTCCATCCCTTGCAATGTGGCAGGAATGAGACATTTAGAGATAAAGGTAGGTTTTTTTGAAAAAAAAATGCAAGTAATGTTTTCCATTTAGAAACTTTTTACTCTCTTCCACTAAAATAAATGAAAGGCATACATAACCAATATATTTATTTCTGAACTGTGCCAGAGAAGATAGGATTGACAGAGCTGCAAAGGAGAGCTAGGACAGATCATGGAGATTTCTCTACAAACCTGGAGTCACAGAGCAGCAGAAAAACCAAATACGAAATGCTGGGGAATTAAAACTCCTCCAAATAACAGAAACAATGCTGGCGGCTTTAAGAAAAGACTGTCCAATCCACTGAACGCTCAGGGTCTGTTGGGGGCTGCTAGGAAACCCCAATGATATTGCCAAGCCTTGGCTTCTGTAAAGCAAATCTACAGGGGAGTGGGCTGGGAGGCCAAAACAACCTTGAAAAAGCCCCACCCTCTAATACAGGGTCATTTTGTAGAAAAAGAGCTGCAGGAGCTCATTAGCATATCTAATAGGCTACTAGCATAATAGCATATGCCACACCCCCTGACATCATCAGAAGTGATGTCAGAAGGGGAAGCAAAAGGGGGGGAGGGTCCTACCCTTCTGAAGCCAGCCTGCCAAGGTGGGCTGGGGGGAAGCGAAGAGAGAAGGGGTTTACACTTTGCTTCCCCCCCCAGCCCGCCTTAGTAGGCCAGCTGGGGAAGGGAAGGGGAGGCTTTTGAAGATACCTCCCCCCCCTTTCTGCTTTCCCAGCCAGGAAGGACTGCGGATACTTCTAGAGCCCCCCCTCTCCTGGCTCGCCTGCCTTGATGCATGAGCCAGGAAGGACTGGGGAGATATTTAAATGCCTCCCCGTGCCTTCCTCATCTCGCCCGCTTGGGCGGGTGAGACGAGGAAGGCTTTTAGAGCCCCCTGCCTTCTCCTGACTCACCTGCCTCGGCACGCGAGCCAGGAAGGGCTGGGGAAAGAGCAGGGAGGCATTTAAATTCTTCCCCATGCCTTCCTTGAAGCGCGGGGGCGGGGCTGCCGGGCGGAGCTGCTGGAGCCTCAAATGACCGCTGCTGATGGATATGGGCTGGTTTGTTCTTGTTGTTATTAGCCATTCAGTCGTGTTTAAGTCTTGGCTGATTACCTCTCAGTTTCCAGGCACAATCCAAAGTTCTGCCTTTAAGGTCCTAAACAGTTTGAGGGCAGGGTACCTGATAAACAGTCTTGCCCAGGGGTGTCAAACATGAGACATGGGGGCCGGATCAGGCCCCCAGAGGGCTTCTATCAGGCTCGCAGTGGAACTGGCTGTGTTATGCTTCTTCTTCCAGTTCTGCTGCTGATGCATCATCGTAGGTTTTCAGCTTACAGATACACACCTGAACAGCACACTCAAGATTGCAACAGCACAGACATTTTGATGCAATAATTCAGAGCAAGAGGTGTCAGTTATCAGACACTGTTAAATAAACAAAATATTGCAAGAGTGCTAATGTTTTAGGCATGTTTTTATTTTAAGTAAAAAAAAACCCTTTGTGTTTGTGTCTTTTATAAAGTTTATATCTCCACTACCTGGCATTACATTTTATGACACACATGGCCGGGCCCAACAAGGTCTCATTTATGTCAGATCCAGCCCTTATAACAAATGAGTTCGACACCCCTGGTCTCTCAAGCCTTGCCTGCAGAGGTGGGGTACATGGCAACCAGAGACAGAGCATTTTCTGTGGCACCTCACCAGCTTAAGGCTCGCTGAGCACATCTACACTTTCTTTCTGGCACCAGGACAAAACACATCTTTTTAACCAGGCTATTAATTTGGAATTGTCTCTTAGCAGCTTTTAAATGGTCTGCCTCTGTTTTATGGATAATTGTTTTGTTGTCCAATGGCTTGTTTTAGTATTGTGATTTTGTAAACTCCCTTGATAAATCAAGCCACCTTGAGCATGGCCCTGAAGAGGAAGCATAGAAATGTCTTAAATAAATAAATGGAAGAGGACTAGAGATGTGGAAGGCCATCAAAACTCTCTCCTCCTCCACCCCGGTCCCCAGCTCTTTCCAGGGCCTTTTTTTTTTCTCAAATAGAAAAACTGGAAATTCTGGGGAGTACTGAAAAAAACTCCTATGAAATATTTTCTCTTATGGAATGAATGACACACTTTAAAAGACAAGGTGGGCATGCTGTAGACGTATACAGCTCTTAAATCCAAGATGCATTTCTGCACTTAGAAGGATACAAGATATTCATGAGGGGAGCATGCAGGGCTTTGATTGCTTCTCGACTGTTGAATGTCTTCAGTTGTCCTTTGGATCTGACTCCTCTTGTGGTTGATCTTAAAACATTATGACACAAATATCCACAGATTGGGTAACATGTAGTTTACTGCCCTACCTTGCTAAAGGGAAACAATATCAGAAGGAGGTGGGGCAGAAACTGCACCAAAGTCTCAAAGGGAAACTGAAAGTTTTGCTGAGAATGAAGAAAACAGCATCTAGACAGCATCTAGCTAGAACTACATCTAGTTCTGCAGATTTTATTATTGACCCTTTGTGTGACCCCTTCTGCTGATCAAATAATATATCATGTAATCTGCCACAAAGCTTGTATGTCCTGTTTAACTCCTATCTTTTCGATTTTTCAGATGGCAAAAATTAAGGTACATGTGCTAACGTAGCACAGGGTACATCAGCTTGCAGTTTTTTCTCAAACAGTGTGTATATTTGTAGTTTTGCTTGTACAAAACTAAGGCACTTATAACTTTTGAATTCCATAAATGTCAAATATTGTGATTTTATACACTAAGTTATAAATGGTATTTTATGTTGTTATAGCAGTAAAGTTACTGCTTGAGGTTTGCTAAGGCAGTAAGTATTGCATATATTTCAACTTTCCCCCTAAATTTGGGTTTTCCACACCCCAAAATAAAGGAGGGCTTACTTTCTGTGGTTTCAAAGTTTCCAGATATTTTACATGATAATGTAATTCAAAGACATGGGTTTAAAGATCCACCCACTAGTGACCTGGAGCCTGCCTCTGGGAGGATGTATACATGTTTCTTTGAAACCAAACACAGTTCCTCTATGCCTCTTTGGCTTGGAGATGCTTCTCTGACTACATTACAAAATATCTTTTTATTTCCCTAATTTTACAGCTCATTTTGTCACTGACACATGCACATTTAAAGTTGCACAGAATGTTTTATTTCATGTAATGTGTACTTGGGGGGTGGGGGGGGGGAACCACTGCTGAATCTTATATGTTCAAAGTAAAATCCATAATTTCCAGAGTCTGTTTCAATGCATGAAGCTGACCACTGATTGAATCCATTTCAAACATTACAATCCAAGATGATATTTAGCATCTAGATTCTGCCTTAAAGCTCACTGGATGATCCTGAGCTAGTCACTCATTCATGTTGTTCCAATGTACAGAATACCCAGCAGAACCAGTGCAACTGTGGCAACTCAAGCAAAAAAGGACTAATGGCAAATCAGACAATCTCTGCAGTGCAAACTGAAGGGGGGGGGCATTTTCTACAGCCCAGCAAAACCTGTTGCAGCGTATAAAATGCCCAGCAGAACCTAGTGCCAACGTGACATTGCCAGCAAAACAGGACAAAAGCCAACCAGTACAAACTGAAGGGAGGGGGAAATTTTGCAAGCTCTGTGCAAGAAAAGGGGAAGGACAGCAAAGAAGGGGGGGAAACACCCTCTCAAAACTGACAAGACATATTTGAAATTGATAAAAGCTGCTGGGAAGCCCAGAGAAACTCTGGAGGCACGGGGGGGGGGGGAGAAAGCAAAAACAGTCCCTAGGAGCCCCAAATGCTAGCTCCTGATCATCCTGGTAACTCTTAATATTTCTGTGATTTTTGAGACCTTTTTTTTGTTTCCTAAAATACTAAAAAAATACAGATAAGGTATTTTTTTGGTACATTTTCCACTCAAGTGTATCCAAATGCACGCCACTACTGGTGGCCTAGTAACAAATGAAAAATTTCATTCTATTGAGCTCAAGAGTGAGATAGAAGAAAATGTTACTAGAACAGTACCATATGCATATGATGAAATATTGAGTAAGAGCTGCATTATAATTTCTCATTTCAGCTTAATATCAAGAACTTAATGATTTTCTGTGACTTGACTTTATTTTAGACTGGCTCATCTGTTCCCATTTTTCAAACTGATTGAAAAGAGCTTTCACATATAATGAAGTCTAGAACTCATGTTCATACTTCAAAGTAACAATCTTTTCTACAACAGAACAGTTATACTTTGGGCAGCACAGTTATACAACAGGCCTGGAGAAAAATGTCCTGTCCCTTTAATAGAAGTCTAATTTGTAGAAAAGAGTGGCTAGAGCTTTTCATAGCATGGAGGTAAATAACATCAAAAAACATCCCATTGATCCTCTATTAAAGGGACTTTTTTTCTCCAGGCAGTTGGCAATCCCAGCCATACTACTGTTTTCACGACTTAGAGTAGTCCTTCCATTTATTTTTACTTATTTACAAAATTTGTATCCCACCTTTCTGCCCTTACAAGGGCCACCACGGTAGCTAACAATTTAAAACATACATGATAAAATCATGCCCCAGGTAGAGGGCATTGCAGTAATCTAACCTAGATATAACCAGGGCATGTACCACAGTGGCCAGATCTTTTCTGCCCAGGGAAGTTCGCAGCTGCCTAAGTACTCAAAGCTGGTAAAAAGGCACTCCTGGCCACAGCTGCCACCTGCTTATCCAGCAGTAGGCCAAGAGCACCCCCAGATTATGGACCGGTTCCTTCAAGGGAAGTGCAACCCCACCCGAATCCCAGGTCAATCTTCTGCCCACCAGTAGCACTTCCGTCTTGTCTAGATTATACCTCATCCACCTTAAAACTGCCTCTAGGCACCAGTTCAGGGTATCTATAGACCCTCTGGGATCTGCTAGAAGTATGCGATAGAGCTGAGTGTTATCCACCTACTGCTGACAGCCTAGCCCAAATCTCTGGATGACTTTCCCAGTGGTTTCATGTAGATATTAAAGAGCACAGGGGATAAGATAGAACCTTGTAAGGCCCCACAGGTCAAAGGCCAAGAGGCTAAGCAGCAGTCCCCCCCCAGCACCACTTTCTGAAACCTACGCTCCAGGTAGGACCGGAACCACTGCAGAACATTGCCTCCCAATCCCAGAACTTTAGAAGGATAGCATGATCAATGATATCAAAAGCTGCTGAGAAATCCAGGAGAATCAACAGAGCCATGTTCCCTCTGTCGATCTCCTGGTATAAGTCATCCACCAAGGCAACCAAGACTGTTGCACTCCCATAACCAGGCCTAAATCCAGATGGGAAGAAATTTATCTATCTTCTACTGCATAAACATATTCTACTGCATAACCAAATTACTTTGCCTCCATGTCTCCCATAAACAAATCCTCACAAACACTGGACATGTATACTCTGCATGCTCAACACCCTGTCTCTGTTCAGAGAGTCCTTTGCTACATATGAATAATCCCGCTAATAGGTGAAATATGGATGGCAAAAGAAACCCCTACATTCCCAGCCTTGACCTGAACCATGATGTTTAAAATGATCTCCTTCATAGCGTAGTACGTAGAAAGCACAATCGACCTGGTTTCATTTTTTTTACAAAGTTTGAATGTATTAAATTTTGTTTGACTTCCTCTTTGTTGTTGTCTGGTTGTTTACACATTCCTTCACTGTATACTGTCTTCATTTCGTTCTTGTGATCTGATGTGTGGTTATGGGCCCTTGCCAGATGTGTTCTATCAGAGACTCACAGTGCTGTAATCTATAATGGTATTGCTGCAACTGTCGGCTGACCATGTGTTTATTAGGTTATATGGCTCAAAACAGCTGAATGTTTTCCCAATGGATGCTAATAGTTCAGAGATAAAAAGAAGTATCAGGGGAGTATTAAAGGAGTAAATATCCATGGAGTGTGGAAAAGATGGTCCCTCCTAGTTGAAGGCAAGAGTGGATGTCTGTGTAACTGACGATTAAAACTGAAGTTAACCAAGTCATAGTGATCATTATAAAATGCTTGGTGCCTAAAAAGACCTAGGTTGGGTTTTTTTAAAACGGGTGGGGAGGGGGGGGGAGAGAGAGAACTGCATGCAAGTACTCATTCTGGATTGGAATGGGAGACTCAGTTCACAATGATATCCAATGAGAATGGACACAAACCTAAAAAAGGGTGGTTTGGTTCAGGGTGGCCCACAAACTGAACCTTGAACTGAAGGAACCCACCTGAACCAAACCAGTCCAGCAAGTTCAGTTCCCCCTTTCTCCAGGCCGTCTCGGCTTTTTCAGTTTTGCTTCGTTCTCCTGTATACTATACTATCCTTTTCACTATCTTCTTAAACCTGACTCCTCTGCCTTTTCCCTTCTTTCTTTTCTTTTTTTCTTTAATGACACTGTTCATCACAATACTGCTTGTAATGAACATGAGCTGCTCTTGCCATCCGTGAAAGCTACTGTGTGATATTAACATGGTATACCTTGTTTTCATATACATGATATAAAGTTTCTTTGACGATTAGGTGGACATTCAAAGCTCTTTCTGACATCCTGGCCCTTTCATTGGTCAAAATGTGTCCAGTTTTTGAAAACCTTCTTTCTATGTCTGCACTACCATGCAATAATGATAATGCTGTTTTCAGCACCTTGGAGAACCTTTGGATCTCCAGATGGGTTTGTCTTTTCAAAGAACTGATTCCAGTATGTATCTATGTGGCAAGTTTCATTGGCAGTTTCATCTACAAATATAAGAAATTTCCATTCATCTGCAATCATGTCCAGTGGAATACCCATTGGGGGTGCTGCTGCTACTTTCATTATATCCTTGTGGGTTCCTTCCTTGATCCTCTGTGCTAAAGCTAAACACTGAAGATATGTGAGGATGGGCTTGTCCAAAGTTGACTGGAGTAAAAGGTGTTTGCATGCTATTATGAAATTTTTTTTGCTCCCGTTAAAAAGAGTAACTGTTCCTTTTCAGAAAGTTTTTCAGTTCATCACAGATTCTACTTTCATTGACTACTTCTCTCACAGGTATGCAGTGCTCATCACTGAAGTCTTCAAGAGACAATGGTGCTGAACTCTTACAAACACGATTCATTGTGGTTCTGGTGAGTATTTTTACTTCACTGTGCATCACATGCACCAAAGGCTCTTCTTTCTGGAATACTCCAGTGAACTTTGTAAATAAGCAGGCACTCGTGCAAAAAAAAACATCACCTCTGCTTTCATTGTCTCATGTTTTAAGAGGTTAATTATGTTTCTATACTTTGTGGAAGATTTCACCAAATCACTTTTACTTTTAGGAACAAAGTCCTTAAAGTACTTCATTACTGAACTAAAAACAATCTGTCTTCCCACTGGGAAGTCATCATGTTTCCCCCAAATGCAATAATGAAAACAAAAAAACAAACCGCATTCACAAAAATCAAAGAAATACTGACTTTATTGACCAATGTTTTTAAAAAACTGACAAATTACTGATCAAGATAAAAAAAACTGACTTTTACTGATTTTACTGTCCATGTTCCACCCCTGCAATCCTAATCACTCACTAGAAAATCTCACTGAACTCACTGGGGACAAACTGCAGAGCAAACATGATTTGGATTGTACTGCACAGCATCAAAAGAGCAGCAGACTTCCAACCTTTACCAACCCAGGAACTACCAAACTATGTGAATGGAAATCACATTACATCAGAGTCCTGTGACAGGAGATGGGAGAGCCAGTATTACAACCTTAACAGTGTAGAGGCCCAAACAACAAGCAACAAACCAAAGAAGCTGAAGGCAAGAAACACAAGCCAAGTACTCGGAGGGGTACTGCAGTGAGCACAGGCCAAGGGTCACACAGCCACGGAAGAAGCCTCCTCACCAAGAGACCTTGCCTCACTCCCCTGCTGTCCTTTTTCAGAATGGATGCAAAAAGAGGCAAGAAACTCATATCCTTCCTCTCAATGCAGCAGGTCTTTCCAAAAAGCAGCTCTAAAGGGGTTCGTGATCCAGCAAGAGAGGCTCCACACCCACCTGAGGGTTCTGACCCATGGGCTGAAGACCACAGAGACAAGAGAGAGTTTATTAACATGGTGAAGGTAGTATAATTGTGCTTGCACCACTGTTTGGTTGCAGAAGTATTAAGGGTTTTTTAGTACCTTGAAGAAACCCTTTAAAACCTACTAGAAACTGTTGCAAGAGAGTAAATGGAGGTAAACGCAACACAGACGATAAGTCTCTATCATGTAACCTTCAACTCCCGGAAATCACTGTTCGTATACAGAGTCTATCTGCAGATTTTTCAGTAGATTCTTCATGGAACAGAAGCACCCACAGAAATATCTAATACATTAAAGGCTTTACTTTCCGCACACCCCATATAAAAGCAGAGACACAGAATCTTTAAATCTGTGATTAACAACACGGCATAGCAGCTATGCTTTTCATTTGCAATATGTGGCGTCTCTGCAAGAGCAGGAGACTGTGTCTGCAACAACCGACCAAACAGCTGCCGAATGCCACAAAGTCATACAAAAAGCAGTAAACATTCCTGGTGTGCTAATTCTATGTTTCCACATGGAAATGCCATTTACTGTTTTGAACTTCTATTATCCATTTTAAAGAAACTCTGAATAAAAGAAAATTGGGAAAGACGGCATTATTTCAACAGACAGAATCACCAATTAAATGTAAAGCTGTGTTTGCTATGAATCTCTACTCGTTAACTCTCTCACCCAGCTGGAACCCATTCTTGTACTGCTGTGATTGAACCCATCAACAATGGTAGCCACAGCACCTCAGGCCTGAAGCAACATTACTCCCTGCGCCATTTGTTTCTGCATTGCTAATGCAAAGACACAGTTGTGTACTTCCCTCTTATTTCGTTTTGGTTGAATAAACGAGGATGGGAAAATGGACAGAATTTTTTAATACACACACACACACACATATATATATATATACATACAAATATATTTGCAGAAACTATAATTTCAAAATCCCTTTGCAACAGTGGATCGACAGTGGCCTCTGACCACATTTCTCTTGGGTTTTTTTTGGGGGGGTCAAGGATAACTTGCTTCCAAGAAGACTCTCTACAGTCATTTCCCTCGGGAGGCAGCTCCAGGACGCCATGGGTAAAAGGGGAAGCTTTTCAGATGTATTCAAGCAGTACATCTCCCATTTGACGATTTCATTGGAACGGAAGGATACATTAAACGAGACCCTGAGCTGTGCTTCCATGATATGTATCCTAGCATTCTGCATGCATGCTCACGGTTTGCCAAAGCTGGTGGCTCAAAAAGCATTTACGTAAGTAAAACCGAAGGCATTTTAAATTACTACCTTTTCTTTACTGAACTTGAAAGATCCAGTGGTATCCAAACTACAGTTACAAGGGCTGCATTGTGTAACAATCTGAATACCATAGTGCCACCGTCCTTTTTTGCTTTACTATGTAGTACTATGGAAGCATACAGCCCGCCCCCCGTCAAAGACCACATATCTCTAAAAATGTAAGTTAGTCTAAAATTTAAAGCTAGAATGATGTTAACATACAAGCAGCTATATCTAGATTTATCTATATATATGGGGCCATCATATATATACACACATACATATGTTTCAGCTAACAATTCACAACCAACTCACAGTGACCCCAGGAAGGGGCTTTCAAGGCAAGAGGGGCGCAGAGGTGGTTTGCCATTACCTTCCTCTAAAGAGTCTCCCTTAGTGATCTCCCAACAAAGCACCAACCCTTCTTATCTTCCAAGATCTGATGAGAGCCAGCTATACCATGCTGCCTTCCCTCCACAATGATATATACATAAATAAAAATATTTTGAAGTCATTTCTACCCCGTTTTTCTTTACTTTAGTACTTTAGTAGAACTCAGGAACAACCCAAAATAATCAATCAACTATCCCATTAAAACAAATCCAGCAATAAGCCACACTTTTTAGAAAGCTGTTGCCACTAGATGCAATTAAAAGCGACAGAGAGGAGAGAGAGAGAGAGAGACCCGTTGGATAGACATCAGTAATGACCAGAAGACATCAGTGTAATAAATACCCAGGTAAATATGAATAGGAAGGGAATTCCACAACAAATGGACCAAACGACACTCTTGGTCTCAGAATAATAACCTGACTGACTTCAGAAGATGAAGATCCTTTGAGCAGGTGGACTTCCCACTTCCCAGGCTTAACTGGCTACTCCTCTTCTGCTGCATGTCAGAAGCCAAGCTGGGTATTGCTAGCACATGCAGCTTCATAAGTGGCACTTTTATAGGTGGCACTTGGCCAATTATCCTGTCCATTTCTCCTAGCTGCAACAACAAAGTCCATTCAACACAGAGAGGGCTCTAGATAGTCCACATCAGTCTACTGAAATCGGTGCAGCATCTGAGCTAGACCTTCATCTGAAGAATGCTAAGCAAGTAAGTCACATCAGGTTACTCAGGGTTTTAGCTGGCCTTTCTGGGGTCTATCTGAAGTAGCCTGTGTAGCACTCGAAACAGCTATGCTGGACAGCACAGAAGAAATGCAATAAAGGCAGATGATTTTTCATCGCCACTGTCTCTATGCAGCAGGCCTGCAAATGGGCTCTCAATGGTATTTGGTTAATTTGGATTTCCATCTATCGGAATTCTGGCTGTGGTCCCAATGGATTAGCTGCATTTCTGTTACTGGCCTTTGATGAGAAAGAAACAGCCCCAACCCTTCCAACAATTAGGGTATTTGTGCTCCTTTATTTATTTATTTATTTATCCCTGCTTTTCTCCACAATGGGGACCCAATGCAGCTGACATCGTTCTCCTCCATTTTATCCTCACAACATCCTTGTGATGTAGGTTAGAATGAGAAGAAGTGACTTGATCAAGGTCACCCAGCAACCTTCCATAGCAGAACGGGATTCAAACCTGAGTCTCCTAGACTGTACTCCAAAACTCTAACCACTTTACCACAAACTGAAAGCAGAAGTAGATTTAAAAGTTTTTTGTACAGACAGGATATATTCAGCACTGTATATCTTTCACTGTCCCCTAGGAATTGTAGTTCTTTGAGGAGGACCATGGGATCTAGAGGATCTGGATGACTCGCTGACACTGGGAGGAGCATAATGGGATGACACCAATGAGCAGAGCAGAAAGATAAGGAACAGTCGCTTTTGAGCATCAACTGGATGCCTAGAAGGGGCTCTGCTAGCTGTGGCACTCTAGGTGAAGCATCTGCCAGTGGGGTTCTGTATTTCATCTCAGTCTTCTCAGGAGATAAGTTTCCCTCACAGGAATATGAAAAACCACATGACACACATGCAATATTACAACACATTATTTATAGCTAAGAAGGAAGTCTGTCAGGGACAAATCTGGCCCTGCTTTGGGTGCCCCTGCTATTTGAAGCTGGATGGGCAGCAAACCAAGAAACAGCCTTCTCAGTCATGGTATCAAAATAATGGAATTCTTTCCCTGGGGAGATATCAGTGTTTTCCACCAGCAAGTAAAGACCTTTCTGGTGTTCTGTCACTGATTCTCATTGATCCTCCTTCCCAGGGCTCTTTTTGTAGCAGGAACTCCTTTCCATATTAGGCGACACACCCCTAATGTAGCCAATCCTCCAAGAGCTTACAGAGCTCTTCTTACAGGGGCTACTGTAAGCTCTTGGAGGATTGGCTACATTAGGGTGTGTCGCCTAATATGCCAAGGAGTTCCTGCTACAAAAAGAGCCCTGCTCCTTCCCATTCATGTGTCTATATCTATATGTGTGTTTAAGCTTGTTTTTATTGTTCACCTCCTTGTGGACCCTTGAAATCTTTTAAGTCAGAAAATGGTCTCCTGACCTGAATGACAGTGGTTGGGAGTAAAGGAGGGCTCGGGTGATGGATAACCCTTTCCCTTCCAACCCTTCCCCAAGGCCAAAGGACTCTCTTGGCACAATTCCAAGCAATAGGTACAGATGGGTGGCTCACAGAAACTGACATCCCCTTTGGACAGAGGCATTACTTAGTGCAGCAACTCTATGTGGAAGCCAAGACCATCAAACTTGTCTAAAATCAGTATTTTTTTGTAATGTTTATTTATTAATTAAAATATTTATATGCCACCTTTTCTCTTGGTTCAAGAGGGCTTACAATAATAGTTAAAACATCCCCAGCTAAAACCAAATATAAAATATTAAGTCCCAAATCCCCCCCTTAAAAATGCCCGCCACTTAAACCCCTTCAAAAGCGCTTGCAAACAGACAGGCCTGGCAGTGCCTCCTGAAAATCTCCAGGAAGGGCCCTCCCCTCCCCTCTTCTGGGGTGGTCAACTGTATCAAAGCCCACTGAGAAGTACAAGTGCCCTTGATACAGCACCTTTAGAGTGCCAAGAGAATTTTAGAGCATCATCCTACTATGCCGACAGAATCATCAATCAGAATCATGGTGGATAAAGCTATATTTGGCATATGCCTATTTTCTCGTTTAAACAAAAGCCTTTGTAAATAATCACAAAAGGCTGCAGCAAATGTACGCTCATTCTTCTTCATCATCTGGCCCTTACAGCAATTCCAACTTTTTGGGGAAAAAATCAGCCCAAGAACTCTAATTTCTCTAAATTATTTGCTTATGATGATGGCTGTCCTCCACGATTGAAGGCGACAGATTGCCTCTAGATATCATATTGGCTTGCTCAACGGTGCTGAGATTCCATAATGCAAGTTTCAATATCATTTAGTCTTGCTCATTTTAAAAAAATGTTAAAAATGTCTTTTTAATCAGGCCATCCTAATTTGGCACGGTCAATGCCCAAATATTACATCCATGGTTTGTTATGATGGATATCATAGCACATTGCCATCTTAAGTATCTCCCAAATCTGCGGTGGACCTTTGGCATTTACAATTAGTAGCACATCTATCTTGTTCTAACAGCTCTTTGAGCAACTTCTGAGTTTGAGGTTGCTCTTCCTGGGAAGTATGGCTTGTTTGTGCAGAAATTCTACATCCCAGCCATGGTGGCAGTCAACAACCTTCATAGCAACAGAAGCTTCTCTGATGAAGTGATAAAATCCAACATTTTAAGTAATGATATATGCAAGCAGTTTTGAATCCCTTCAGTAAGCAGTAAGTAAGCTCCATGAAAAATGCATGATTGTATGATGATGCTGCATTGTGCATCTAATGAGGAACTTGGAAAATTCAAGGGAATCTACATGTATAGGAAAAGCCAGTGTGGTGAAGTGGTTAGAATATCAAACTAGGATCTGGGACACCCTGGTTTAAAATTCCTACTCTGCCATGGAAGCTTGAAGGATGATTGGGCCAGTCACACACAAACAGCCTAAACTTCCTCAAAGGGCTGTTGTGAGGATAAAATGGAGAAGAGTACAATGCAAGCCACTTTGGGTTCCCACTGGGGGAGAAAGGCGCAGTATAAATGAAATAAATAAATCTCAGGAAGACACAACTTCATGTGTTATCAGTGAAGGAAAGAGATCCTACTTGTCTACAGTACAACTTGGATACTGATTTTAGTTACTAAGGATTCTTTTTAATGAGGTTAGAATTGAGATCTGAACCCTTCTTTCTTGGGATTATAGCATTTTCAGCTTCCATTAATGGACAGGTATTCCTTCATGCCAGCAACATTATTCAGCTACAAGAGATCAACTGCAAACAATTTAGAGAATTCTGAAGTAAGGGAGGGTGTGTTCCTAAACATATAAAATGCACTGCAGCATCACAACTAGCCCAATCTTAATGATGATAAACAGAATGCAATTTGCAGGCCATGTATTTTGTAGTTTGCCATCCAAAGACACCTTGCGTTCCAGCATGCCTAAGTTGCTGCAATCTGACTTAGGCATTTCACTGAACTCCCACACAACAAATCTATTATTTCCTTCAAAAGTATTTAAGATGGGGGGGAACACTTTTAAGAAAAGAAATGTACAGTACCATTGTAAGGAGAGATATACATTTCCAAGTCTACTGAATCAATGGGCAAAGGTGCAACTCTGCTTAGGAAGGCACTGCTATCTTTGGCAACAATCTGAAAGAAATTGCACTAATTGTATTCTGGGGTTTATATCTTCTCCAAGCCAAACTCCATGTCCTGGAGTTGAAAAATGTCCCATGATGTAGAATATTTATTTGTGGTGGCAGAAAGCATTGTTCTTTACAACAGCCAAACCATTACAGTCTGAAAACATACTTTCACATAAGGGAAAAAATAACAGCTATACTAATATTAAAACCTGTACATTTTGCAGTTAGCCTAGGGTATTTTTCTAGCCCCAAAACATCTCTCTTTCTGTGGTGAGACAGATGTTATGAGGTGCTCTCTCCCTCTCTCACCCTCTAGAGAACTTAAAAAAAACCCAACTTCCCTAGATCAGTGATGGGGGGGGGCACTTTTGGGGTATTTTTCTTTTTATCTCGAACACC
The DNA here is from genome assembly GCA_029375565.1 of Gekko gecko. NCBI lineage: Eukaryota > Metazoa > Chordata > Lepidosauria > Squamata > Gekkonidae > Gekko > Gekko gecko. The sequence continues at coordinate 35,799,949 of JAPDNY010000003.1, read as the reverse complement.
AGGGTGAAAAAGCACCCAAAGCACAAACAACTAGGTTTCTGGGGTTATTTTGTACCACAGGCACTTTTCTATGTGCAGGGAAAAAATGGCAAATGGGAAGCAGAAGTACTTTGTGGACACTGATTATTAATGTGCAGGTGACAGTGTTGTAGAACCACTGTTCTACTTATTTTGCCAACATAAAGGGTATCTGAGGTAGAAATTAGAAGCACTTACAAACTCAATAATGCTTCAGAAGTGAAGGAACTATTCATGGCAGAGCACGATCACTTTCCCCTAAAAACCAAGTTACCACACATGGCTTTACATTTAACACAGCCTTTGTTCTGGCTCTCTGTAGGGACTCTTGTTTGACAGGGCTCCAGTTATAATATGTCTCACATTTCTTATACTGGCTTGTCAGAAACTATCTTTCTGTCCTACAGTGATTAATGCCATTCTCTTTATCCTACAGTGGTTATTGCTTCTTCTTTTTAAGAATATGTCATTCTGTTACATTTTTTTCATGAATGAACTGTGGCTATAACTTTAATTTAAAAAAAGAAGTGATGGAACTATAAAACAAAGTTTGAATCTAAAGCAGTTCCAATTCAGCAAAAGCTGATACATAAGAACAGCCCTACAGGACCAGACCAATGGCCCATCTAGTCCAGCATCCTGTCTCAGACAATGGCCAACCAGTTCCTCTGGAGGTCCAACAACAGGGCACAAAGGCCAAGGCTTTCCCCTGATGTTGCCTCCTGGCACTGGTATTCAGAGGTTTACTGCCTGGTATACAGACTTCCATGTAGTCACCATGACTAGTAGCCACTGAAAGACCTATCCTTCAGACGGCTGTGCCTGTGGCCATTACTATATCCACTGGCAGTAAATTCTACATTTTAGTCACTGGTTCAGTGTAGAAGTATTTTCTTTTGTCCACACTGACTCTATTGTCTGCCAACCTCATTGGATGTCCTCAAGTCCTAGTATTTGGGAAAAGGGAGAAAAAGTTCTGTCTACTTTGTCTACCCTGTCTATAATTTTATAAACCTCTGTCATGCCCCCTCTTAGTCATTTCTTTCATAAGAAAGATGCTCCAACCCTTTAGTCTTCCTGGTCACATTCACCTGTACTTTTTCCTGTTCCTGTTTTTGAAATATGGTGACCACAACATTCAAATGAAGCTGCGCCATAGATCTATACAAAGGGCACTATAATACAGGCTGTTTTATTGTTCAGTCCCTTTTCTAATAATCCCCAGTAGTTTGCCTTTTTCACTGTTGGGGTACACAGGGTTGACATTTTCATTGAGCTATCCACCACTACCCCAAGGTCTCATTCCCTCTCAGAGTCAGCAAGTTCAGATTCCACTAATGCAGGGTGAGAATTCTTCAAGTAGAATGAGACTTCTGTCCTCTCCCTTCCTGTTGCAGTTCACCCCACATCCTGTCCCTTGGGGTGCCACAAAACCTCAGCGACAATCGTGGGATAAAAGTAGGGTATCTACACTAGAAGGTGACACTTGCAAAAGTCACCCTCCCCTCTACCAACAGAAGTACTGTTCTGCCAGTGTAACTGACACCTACTGATCCAAGCAAATTTGGCCTTGACTTGCAACATACCGCCTCATTTATTTTGTTTGCTTACAAATTAAATTCCGTGCACCCACATTTTGTACTGGTCTTTCAGTTCCCAATCCTCTTCCTCTCTTTACCATGAGGAGACACAAGGACTGGGGTGTAACCAAGGAACTGAATGGAAGGAGGAGGAGGAGGAAGAGGAGATTGGATTTATACCCCACCCTTCACTTGGAGTCTCAGAGCAGCTTACAAACTCCTTTCCCTCCCCCTCCCCACAACAGACACCCTGTGAGGTAGGTGGGGCTGAGAGAGCTCTGACAGAAACTGCTCTTTTTTCAAGAACAGCTGTGCCAGATCTTATGACTGACCCAAGGTCACACCAGCAGTTGCATGTGGAAGAGTGGGGAATCAAACCTGGTTCTCCCAGATTAGAGTCTGCGCACTTAACCACTACACCAAACTGGCTCTCAAAAAAGACTGAAAAAACTGTTAGAAAAATTGGGTGAAAAAAGCAGCTGGGAAGACTAACATCACTAAGGTCTGGGAAACCCAGGTTCACATCTCCCTCTGCCATGGAAGGCTAATACCATGAAGATATTCCCCCTAGTCCAATCTTCTGAAATTATTTTCCATTGCTAATGTAGGCCAATTTTCTTCTTCTTTCACAGGATGCAGGAGAAACTACGTAATTATATCCATGAATATACATAATTTCTGTCTCACCCCAAGGTCACTACTTCCCCAGAAACCTACACATAAACTCCCCATACACTGTTCCTGCACCTGCTCTTCTGAATCTGGTCTATCAGTATACATGTCATTTATTTAAATACACATCAAATATACATATAACTGACATACATATGGAGCTTTTATCTGATTTCCTTTGCAGATATATGTACCAGTGGAAGTATACTTTGCAAGGAATGCAATGTGTACGATTGTGTAGAATCTGCAATGCCAAATATGTCTTCTTTTTCTCAAATTGGAATTAACAGAAATTTATGTGGAACGGAAACAGGACAGATTACATGCATGTGAAATGGTGAGTGTCAGCTTCTGTCCTTTCCTGAACATTAGCAAGTGGAGGATTTGGTTCCCTTTGCAGTAAATCTGATATCTCCTAAGCCAGTTTAGTACTGGAATGGTAGAATGCTGCCAGGTTGGAAAAGATGGCCGCTGGAAGATGGAGAGAAGGGAAGGAGGCAAAAAAACAAAAAAATCTACTGAAGCTGGCTGAAGTCGAACCTCATGAGAGGGAACACGAAATCTAGAATGCAGATCTCAGTATTAAGAGGTTTATTGATCTAACAAATGTTTGTCCCTCTAGGAAGCAGAAGTCCAGTGGCACCTTAAAAACTAACCAAGTTTATTCTAGCATAAGCTTTCATTAGTAGAGGCTCACTTCATCTGATGCATATAGTACGGAAAATCTTTGTAGAGAGATTTTTGTAACCAAAATCATGGAAAGGGACAGGGAGAAGGCACAGCTATAGCGGAAAGAGGCCTGTTGTAAACCATCAGATGTGAGACTCTGTGTAAGGAACTGGAATAGATGCAGTTGTTACAAATAATAAATGATGAGAAAGAGGTTACAGTCTCTTGTGGGCACACAGTGTAATGAGGAAAGACTGGACTGTTGCAATGCAGTGTACCTGGGGCTGCCCCTTGATGAGTGTTCAGAGGCTCCAGCTAGTGCAGAACAGTGCAGCTGGACTGCAGGTTGGGTCCAGCTATCAGAAACATGTGACTCCAATATTACAATAATAGCATTGTCTATTGATCCATTCCTGGGCCCAATTCAAAAAGTTGGTTTTGACCTTTAAAGGCCTACATAAACTTGGGACCAGGGGTATCTGAAGGACCATCTTCTCCCATATGTTCCTGCCCAGACATTAAGATCACACGGAGAGGTCCTCCTGACTGTCTCGTCAATCAAAGAAGCTCATTTGGTGGATACACAAGAGAGGCCCTTTTCAGTGGCAGCCCCCAGATTATGGAACAGCCTCTTGTTGTAGAGCCAGTTTGGTGTATTGGTTAAGAGTGCAAAGTCTAATCTGGGAGAACCAGGTTTGATTCCCCACTTCTCCACATGCAGCTGCTGGTGTGACTTTGCGTCATTCATAAATTCTTTCAGAGCTGTTCTCTCAAGGGCAGTTCTCAAGAGAGCTCTCTCAGCCACACCTACCTCACGGGGAGGGGAAGGGAAAGGGCAGTGAAGGGTGGGGTATAAATCCAATCTCTTCCTCCTTTTCTTCTTCTCTCCACAGAGGTGTGCCTGGCCCCTCACTTTCAATTCTTAGGAGGCAGCTGAAGACAGTTTTATTTAGGACTGCATTTGCTTAAGCTTAGTAGCAATCCTGAGTACTGGTCTTAAATTCTGGTTTTATGTCTTTAATGCACTTTGTCCTATGTATTTTATCTATACTTGTAAGCCACCTTGAGATCTGTAAGAAAGAAAGGCAGCGAAAAATGTTTTAAATAGATAAAAATAAATATTGAATCAAGGAAGAGGCAGTATAAACCACACAGAAATTAACTTATATGTGTAAAAGGTTACAACATCATAACAACATGGTAAGTGGAAGCAGTTAAGGACACAGGACACTTCAGTGGGTTGGACCCTTATTTGAGGGAAGCCAGGTCCTGACATCCATCTTCACTTCTGCCCTCTATCCATCCCCCCTGCCTTGGTCATTCTCTATTTCAGCTATAACACACTACCCACAAGTACCATTTTTTGCCATGAGAAAACTTTTATTGTGTTATAAGTTACAGTTCCTTTAAACTTCATATCTCCTCCAGTTTTTCCTAAACACCTAGCTGCTCACTTTTTTTTTTAATTCCCTTCCTCATTTTAGAAATAATTGCCAAGTTAAAAATAGCCCCCGCCCCCCCATTATTACCTAATGTTTGTGGGGGCAGACTAATGCATTAAGCCTTGGATGCTCAAGAAAAGTCTTCTCCCTCCCAAGAACAAAAGATGGGAAAATATAAAATTAATCTTTTACAGTTCTTCCGACTTCTATTTCAAGGCTACCATAATGAGTTCACTGTCTCCATGCATGGTGATTTACTGACAGAGTGTCACAAAGTCAATTTTACTGTAAGATATGTTAGCAAGGTTTGATTTAAGTTCTACTGTTCGGGGAAACCTTGATAAAAATGATGCAATATACCTGAATGGGAGTGGAGGGGAGAGAGGAGGAGGAGGAGGAAACTCCAGAAGTCAAATGAAAGTACATTGAAAATAACCGCGTTAAATTTATGAAGTTGCTAAAGGTTTGTGTTATGGTATGTATGATGCAACAGTTGTAAAAGAGTTATGCAACTTTTTTGTTGCGACTTCTCCTGAAAATGTCAGTGGGCTATGTGGGCTAAGAGACACGCATTACAGCAGACCCTGGGTTGTTGCTACAGATACATCCCATCATGCTCCCCAACTCTTCCGTAATGTGCAGTTTCACACACCTTATGATATCGTTACCTATATGTTTCTCACCATCACCATCTCCTCCACAACTCTGGTCAATGAACTGGAAATGGGCAGGAAACCAGACCATGCCATAGGCATGGGAAATGACACATTACCATCCAAGATAAAGAACGTGACATGAGAATGTGGGTTTTGGTGGCAACTGAGCACCTTCCACAATTCATAGATCATTCCACAGCTTCACAGTTCTTTTCCCTGAAAGAATGCATGGTAAGTCTGTGCCTTTCACTGTTCTAGAAAAAAAAAATCAATATAGCAGCTACATTCATACACCATGTTGTCAATAAATTCCAAGTTGCCGCTATGGAAACAAACATGGCTTGTTGGTTTCAGCCCCACGCTCTCCTTGCTCTTCTTCCTGTGAATGGCAAAAACTTTCCTCAGCAGCTCATGACCTTTGAATACAGGCACCTGGCTGAACTGGCATTGGTTTCAGGACACTAAGATAGGATTCATAGAGGAACTTCTGTTTGCCCTGGTGCCTGTATTCCATGGTCTCAAGCAGCTGAAGTTGGCTTTCATTATCCAAGCAAAGGGAAATGAGTGAAGATATCATGAGGGCACAGTCAACAAGCTTAGTTAGTGCCTGTTGAGGCAAACTGGGGATTAATCATGGCTTAGAATGGCCAGCATGGTGTAGTGGTTAAGAGGGTGGACTGTAATCTAGAGAACAAAAAGGAAATTCATCCAAGCCGTATAATTAAAGTAAGAATTAAAGTAAGAATATAAGTAGTTTAGACACATTCCTGAACCCAAGGGTGTTTCCCCCTCCCAACTAGCTTACAAGACCATGGGCAATACAAAGAAAAGTGATTGCAACACAAAGTCATACCCAAACTCTTATACAATTCAGTCTTCTCTAGCTACTTTCACTAAGTAATTGCTAGCTGCATCTGTCTGTCAACTGCATGCTAACCCCACTCAATACAAACATGGCTTAACCAAAGGGTTGTGTCCTTAATGCTAGGCATCAAAAGAGGAGTTAGCATGGTTTTAAACAGGAGCACTGTTTAATAAGTCATGCTCTTTCTGTCTCTCTCTGTGGAGCTGCAGTAACAACTTCCTATTTCTCTGTTCTAGCCCACACTAAGCCCTGCCATGGACTACGGCAGTCTAAAACACTGGCTCGGATTCGAGGTACAGACTTGTCACAAACACCCAAAAGAACTAAAGGCAATGTAGTAGGCTAGCAGGCCATATTTGTGCCCTATACTGAATTTTGTAGTGTGTTTCAATGTTCATTTTTGGAGATCCTAGCCTCCTATATGAAGTGCAGAAGCACTTAATGCTTCCAGGGGACTTGAAATACAGGTATAAATATCAATCTCCCATCACAAGAATGGGAAGAAAATAGTCAAGCAACATAAGCTGCTCAGCAGTAGGTATTGTACAAATATTGAGGTAATCAGAGTTACTGAAAGCAAAAGCAAGATAAATGCTATTCTTTGCTTTTAAGAATTATGACTACAGTCTTTTCTGTGCAGACATTGTTAAGTCAGCAGGTGCTTGATCTCCACGCTCTGAACTTCTAGTGCAACAGTTATGTTATGACAGATTGTTGACTAACACAGGAACACTTGGCTTGAAGAAGCAGAAAGTGCTGGCATCGAGGCCCCAGACCTGAACTTTCACTGGCAGATACTGAGGTAAGAAATTGCTGTCCTTCACAGGATACTAGACTAGCACTCGTCTTGAAATAGCAGAGGAACTGGCCTCAGCTGAGGCCACGTTTAAGCTATGAACAAAGCGTCTCGAGACTGCTCAACATCTGGATATTCTTGTAAAGTTCCAGCAGGGACAACTGGGCACATTAAACATTACCAGGTATAGTGAAGCAGTAGCCAGACCCTTCTTTTCCTAGATGGCAAAAGTCATTTCATGCATCCAAGCAAGCATTAACCCATACAGACATATTCCCAATCCCAAGCATTCCAGGTGGTGGCCTTCAACGTGGAGGAACTACATCTTCGAACATGAAGCTGCCTTATACTGAATCAGACCCTTGGTCCACCAAAGTCAGTGCTGTCTACTCAGACTGGCAGCAGCTCTCCGAGGTTTCCAGCAGAGGTCTTTCCCATCACCTTCTGCATGTTAAGCAGATGTTCTCTCACTGAGCCGTGCCCCCCCCCACACATGTTAGAGAAGCTCATGTTCTCTTAGGCTTTTAGAAATTGTACGGAAGAATCATTCTGCAGGAATTTTAACTGAGGGCAGGACTTTTCTTGTAATTATAAAGCATATTTTGTTATCTAGTGTTTCCACTGTCAATTATCTTATCGGAAGCTGCCTTCATAATAAAAGAAAGGCAGGATATGAATTACATTAAATTAAAGCATGATTTTATTTTAATAAGACACCACGATTCTGCTTTGTTTTGTGCTGTGATAGTCTAATACAGTTACCCCGCAGGAAGATTCAAAAACTTTACCGGGGAGTTTTTTTTCCTAATGTATAGGCAATACATCAACTCGGATAAATTAGATTGACCCTTTCAAATGCTGAAAAAGTGCAAATTTTAAAGTTTTGCTATTCCTAAACTTCAACAGAAGCCTATTAATTATAGGTAGGACTTTTCTTTTAAATAGATAATTTTCATTATGAGAAGCACTGTGTATGTGCATTCTCCTGATGAAGAGAATTTATTTTTCGAACCACTCAGAGATATTGACACTATAATCAAGCTAAGTGATGGTGCTGGTGACTGTATGGGGGTACCATAGGTTCTTCTCCAGCACCTGAAGAAGGATTTAGTGAATAAGAAGGATTTTGCAATACCTTTTTTGCTAATATAATATTGGCTGCACTGAAAAGGATTGCTCTCCTGTATGTGACTTTTCCATAAGTTTTAGCCCTAGTTAGACGATCTATGTACACATTTCATTTCAGTAGGTGTTGACACCAGGTTAGCTCCAAAGTTGCCCTTGCACAAGAAGTTGCCCTTTGTACCACAGAAAAGGGGCACCTGCCATTTCCTTGGGGGTCTTTTTGCACTTAAACAGCAGCCTCCCACACTTGAGAGCAGCTTTTCAGGTAGTGCAGGTGGCTGCTAAGACCTCTGCATTGTGTTACTAAGCCAGTCAGCAATGACCTAAATGTCACTTGAAAGGGACCAATTTCCTGGCAACAACACTAATTCCTATGGTGTAACTTGCCTTTCAATCAAATCCTAAAGATTTTTAGAACAATAATTAGAAGCAAAAAAGAAGCCGCACTAGATGAAGTCCAAAGGCTGGTTGCTGCCTGCTGCCAACGCAACACAGTGAACAGCTTCAACTTCGAGCCGTATAAGTGTCTTTAGGAGGGTTTAGCAGCCCCAGGACTCTGAAGGATACGTATTATTTTGAAGATAGATTCAGGTGGGTAGCCGTGTTGGTCTAAAGCAGCAGAACAAAGTTCCAGTCCAGTGGCACCTTTGAGACCAACATATGTATGGACTCGTAACTTTCATTTCAACATGTCTAAAGTAGCGTGTGTGCACATGAATCAAGCTTATACCTTGAATAAAACTTCGTTGGTCTTAAAGGTGCCACTGGACTTGAACTTTGTTCTATTTTTTTGAAGCGACATTCAAGCCTGATATTCCAAACTTTATTGGACCACCGAGCCATTTTTTTTTTTAAAAAAAACCACCCTGCTATGCAAGTGGAAATTCATCACAGTACCAGACGAATTCTCGGGAGAATGCAGTTTAACATGCAGCGGTTGACTTACTACTCTTCAGAAACCACAGAGCTCATCGCCACAGCCCTCAGCAGCTCCTGCAGAAATTGTCTGATGCTCTCCAGGTCATATCAACAATTAGATTTAAAGATCAGCTCAGCTTGTGTTGTTATGATTTTTAAAAAAAAACAGCGGTGATAAAGCCAACAATCCCAAGAGACGTTATCTCCTTCTGCTTGTATTAATACCAGAACTCAAGGCACATTACGAAACAAACCACATACAATTGAGAGATCATACCCTTCTCTCTATGCAGACTGGAGCGATGGAAGCCAGAGCAATACTGAATACGTTTTATAGAATAGTTTATCTTTTATTGTGCTCTCAGCTTTTGTTTGTGGCAAGGAGATTTACTACTGGGCCTTTAAAAAAAAAGCAGGCACTAAAACCAATAATACGAGAAAAGGGGGGAAAAACAGGTATGGAGCTTCTACAGTAGCCGGTGCATTTAAAAAAAAAATTGTATAGAGAAGCAACACAAATAAAAACCCCTTATCTTGGACTACTGTTATAAATTCTGCTCAAAAAGAAAGATTGCCTGCCCTTTCCTGCCAGGAAAAGAATGTACACAGAGTTCCACCAGAGCCCACCATTTGTAATAGTCACAAAGACTGTTCTAATAAAAATTAAAGCTCTTTCAAGCACTGCTCAAATAGTCTCACTCCGAAAGAGTAAAATAAGTTGAGAATTGACGACAGGCCTGAGACTTAGTGTGGCACAGAAGCTTAAGTGCTGAACTTGAACATGGGAAAATGTGGTTTCAAGTCCCTGCTGTATTATAAACCCCACAGAACGAGTCACAGTTACTCTACCTACCGGAAGAGGCTGGTATCAGGCTAAAGCTCCACCTTAAACTCTTTAGAGGAAGGCTGGATTACAAATGTGATAGTTACCGTACACAGCGGGGTCTGCAGCCAACACACACTCAATGAACGAGCTGGATGTATCATCTCAATGACAATGTTTGTCAACTGGTCTTGGTAACTGTCGCCTTAATGAACACTCCACTGGGTTGAAGACGGATAAGGCTTGCCCATTTCAGTTTGCTACAATTCAGAAAAGGCCTGTAATCCAAACCCTATGAAGCAGGGCTGATTCATTGAATAAGAGACCCAACTGGTTGCTTGCGCAGCCAAGCTGGCAGGGGGACTGTCCACAAGGAAATATCCTGTGTGTAAATCCTGCTGAGATAATTTTATTTATTTGACTTTTATCCCATTCCTTTCCCGCCAGGCAGGGTTTAGGGTGGCTTCCAACAATTTGATATACAATAAAATTAGCATCACAATTTAAAACCAATCTTACAGTTAAAACTTAACCAATCATAACAGATGGCGCCCCAACAAACCTTCAAGGTAGATAACTAAGGGGGCAGCCAGTACAGCCAAATCTGAGGCCCAGCAATGGGGGGGGGGCGGCACAGTGATCTTACTGCCATTGTCCTCAAACATATGCCCAGTGGAACATCTTGGTCTTATAGGCCCTGTGGACCTGAACCAAGCTTGGGTCTCACTAGACAAAGAGTTCCACCAGGTTGGGGCCAGAGCTGAAAAAGCCCTGGATCATTCTGGGACCAGGGATTATTAGTAAATTGTTACTAGATGAGCATAATGGTCTCTGAGGGGTATATAATGGAATCATATAAACCCCACTGAGAACCAGTTTGGTGTAGTGGTTAAGTGTGCGGACTCTAATCTGGGAGAACCGGGTTTGATTCCCCACTTCTCCACATGCAACTGCTGGTGTGACCTTGGGTCAGTCACAAGCTCTGGCACAGCTGTTCTTGAAAAAGAGCAGTTTCTATCAAAGCTCTCTCAGCCCCACCTACCTCACAGGGTATTTGTTGTGGGGAGTGGAAGGGAAGGGAGTTTGTAAGCCGATCTGAGACTCCCTTGGGTAGTGAAGGGCGCGGTACAGATCCAATCTCTTCTTCTCTTCTAATGGGATGGGTACAAACCACAATTTATCACATGCATTTGGCTGTCCATAATCCTTCTTGCCAATGGGCTCCTTTTGTGAAGTGGACGTTTAAACAAAGAAACTCTACTGATAATACATAAATGGTTAATTTTATTACATTGATGGTGATACAGTAATATTGCTAATGGATAGCTGTGTTAATCCTAAATGTATTTTTGAATCGTTAGGTTTTTTTATGTATTTTGAATTGTATATCTGTTGTAGTTATGTTTATTGTTACAAACGTTGTAATTTCAAATTTTAAATAAAAAATAATTAACACACACAAAAATCTTGCTTGCCCATGTATTTTTATGATATTGTAATCTCTAGTACATAACATTCTCTGTATCCAACTTTGACTACCTACATGTGTTTAGTCCTTGAATTAAAATGCACGAACACAAACTCTCTTTGTTGAAAACAGGCATTTAAAAGCATTCTTGGAAAGAAGAGGAGGGTTTTTATTACGCAAGACATGCATTAATTTAATATATTGCCTTTTCCCCTAGATAATTAGGTCCTTTCAGTTGTTACACAAATCCATCTAGGAATTTTGAACTTTAGTTTTAGTCGGTACTAAACTAAATTGTGCACAGTAAACTGAAAAAGGAAAAGAGAGAAAGGTGGGAGGAAAGCAACAGGCATGGCTGGCACTTCTTGTTACCTTCCAGATCAGGTTCAAGAAGGGCCCACATTTTCACCTTGGAGTGTCTGGAGGAATCAAGCACTCCTTCCCTGCACGTGCCACTTGGCTCTAACAGGCTGCACCTTCTGCAGGTCACCTTGGAGCTGGAAGAGACAGCCTCCCCTCAATGACTGACCATGACGGGGGAGGACATCTCCTCCCGTGATGAGTTGGCCACGGCACCAAAATAGGTTCAACTAGCCTTGCTATGAGACTTACTACTGAGACCTTGCTTTATCCTTTCTACTCTTCCTTCTGCAGCCTCATTACATGAGAAGACATCAGCTTTTCACAAAGATTAGAAATAATATGTTGATTTACAACCAGCATGATTGTTATCTGTATGCACACGAGCTTCTGCTGGAGAGTTTAAGGGAGAAGAAGGAGAAGAGAATCCAAACTATACCCACACAGAAAGTACGTTACTAATATGGACTAGAACAGATTCTAACAAATCAGTTGGGCATATGAGGCAGTCCTCAAGGAACTGTACTACAGCCATTATGAGTGTAAAGCAAGCACTGCTTGTTTAAAGACAGTGATATGACAAGTTCTTCCTGATCAAAGAAACAGTGCTCAGATTTGTCATGTGCAAGGTGGTGCTGATGCGGGGTAGTGAACACCTGCAACTAAAATCCACTGCTGGATTACGATCTGGGAGACCTGGGTTGGAATCTGTTAGAGATTTCAGTGTAAAAAGCAGAGCATTGGAAAAAGTGCAGAAAAGAGCAACTAGAATGATAAAAGGGTTGGAACACTTTCCCTAAGAAGAAAGGTTAAAACGCTTGGGGCTCTTTAGCTTGAAGAAACGATGGCTGAGGGGTGACATGATCGAGGTTTATAAGATTATGCAAGGGATAGAGCAGGTTGAGAAAGTAGTACTTTTCTCCCTTTCTCACAATACAAGAACTCGCAGGCACTCAATGAAATTGCTGAGCAGTTGGGTTAGAACGGACAAAAGGAAGTACTTCTTTACCCAAAAAGTGATTAACACATGGAATTCACTGCCACAGGAGGTGGTGGCAGCTACAAGCGTGGACAGCTTCAACAGGGAATTAGATAAGCATATGGAGCAGAGGTCCATCAGTGGCTAGTAGCCACAAGGTATAGATAGGAACTCTCAGGCTGGGGCCAGTGATGCACTGTATTCTCAGTGCTTGTGGGGGCAACAGTGGGAGGGTTTCTAGTGTCCTGGCCCCACTGCTGGACCTCCTGATGACACCTGGTATTTTTGACCACTGTGTGACAAGAGTGTTGGACTAGATGGGCCATTGGCCTCATCTAACATTGGCTTCTTTTATGTTCTTATGTTAATAAATGCAGCAGAACACTTGTATTAGCCATTAAACAAGTCCACTTTACTAATGAGAGAAGGGTCACTGGGAAGTACCACAAACAAAAACAAAGGATTAATATCCTCTCTGACTGTACTAACCTACATCTTGACTCTCTAAAGTCTCAACCACATGTGCTATCCCCAGGCAAGGGTTAGCGCAAAGAACAATAAACTTTCTAAGCCTCTGCCCCGGGACATCTTCTGATCTATTGATTACCCAACTGGGGAAACCCAAACTAACTACTTATGCATTTTAACACTTTGCTCTGGTGGCAACTACGTGCATGGTCTGCTATTGGGTCTCTCACTAAATAGCTATCAGCATGCAAAAACAAACATGTACATTCTTCCATGACTGCAGAGAGAACTTGCGAACTCCAACAGAATCCCCACTCTGCCACGGAGTGACCATGGACCAGTCACACTCTCAACCTAATCTACCTCACAGGGTTGTTGTGAGGATAAACAGAGGAGGGGAGAATGTTGTAAGCCACTCTGAGTCCTCACTGGGGAGAAAAGTGGGGTATAAATGAAGTTAATAAATATTGTTCAATCAAGCTGCCAAGAAGCTCACCTGGGGCCAGTCCTTCTCTTAGCCTAACCCACCATACAGGGTTGTTGTGAGGACAGAACAGAGAGGATAACCACATATGCTACCCTGAACGCTTGGGGGCATAAGAACATAGTAAATTAATCTTTCATGTACATAGGCTGCAATGGGTGAGTACAAACAACCCTGTTCTGTTGAGTGAAGCGTCTTCCTCCACTGAGCCAAGGTATCTCACTTGGCAGAAAAGAGCTGCAGACGATCTATTTTTCCCCCTATCTGGTACAATACTCTGTCCTATTTGTAACAGCAATATAAAAGCTACACTGCAAAGTAAAATACAGAATCAAACAGAAATGATCACACAGTATATAGTCAGCAAAGCAGCAGGCAATGAGAAATTAATCCTCTGGCTGGTTAAGAACATAAGGGCAAAAAACGGTTTTGAATAGGAGAAAGATAACAGGAACAAATGATGTTGAGTAAACAGTGTTTGTGTACAGAAGCATTTTGCTTCGTTGCCAGCAGTGCTGGTCAGGCAAGCTGCAGCATGAATTTCAAATCTGATAACCCACAGAAACCGAGATTAAGATACCGAGAAAGGCTTGAGTAATTCCACCCATGGAAAGCAACTTTCTTACCTCCTCACTCCAGCCCAAAATATTCCTGAAATAGTCTCATCAGAGACAGAGGTCCCTTGGAACAACATCTGGGGGGACATTTGGGACCAGAGAGGGAAGGAAGAAATTTTCACTCCATAGGTAGAAATTCTTTCGCCCACAGAATTGTTCCAGTAGATCCAAGCCAAGGAGGAGAAGGAAAAGGTAGAAAGAAGACACGCTGCATGTTCCTAAGTCTCCTGACTTGGGGGAGGGGTGTATGTGAAGAACAGGAAAAAGAAGTCTTATTTTAATTTATTTTTTGTGTATTACACAGTAAGGCAGTTGGCAAACTCGTAATCTACACGCACATCATAAACTCTTGTATCTTCTTCTGCAGGAGAAATTCCAAGTGCTTCCCTTCTGACTACACAGGAAATGCAAAAAAAGGAAGCTCTTATGTTGACACCTGTTCACCATGCTGGACCCCAAATAATTTGTATAAGGTTGCACTGCCTACTAAAGGAGCACAAAGGTCTTTAAAGGAAGTGGGCAGTGATACTGGACTCACATGAAGCTGCCTTATACTGAATCAAACAATTAGCCCATCAAGGGTAGTACTATCTACTCAGACTGCCAGCAGCTCTTCAGCATCTTAGACAGGAGTCTTTCACATCACCTGATACTAGATCCTGTAAAAGGAGATGGAGATTGAAACTGGGACCTTCTGTGTGTCAAGCAGATGCTCTACCACAGAGCCATGGCCCCACCCCATGGTGACAATTTTCGTTTCATTTAATCGCCTGCCTTTCTTCTATCACAGGACTTAGAATGGTAAACAGAGGCTTCCCAGGAGGTCCTCCATCCAGGCAGTAACCAGATGCCAACCTTCTTAGGTTCAGCAAGGTTACTGCATCATATGGCTTCAAACCATACCATGGGACTTCACAGAGCTAGAATTAATTGCTGATGCCAAGGCAGTACTACCGAGGAGAGGCTTCAGCTTTCTCACAACAACAAATCAGGATGTTAATGAAGGATGGGGGGGAATGCTCCTTCCTTCAGATGAGAAGTGGGATAACACAAATCTCTGAAGAAGTTTTATTCTTTCAAAAAGATAGCTAGCAATCTGGGGGAAAGAAACCTAGCCTAGGACTACATGAAAAGCATGTTAAAAACTAAAATTAATTAGGGCTCTGAGAAACGTGATATCCAGGAACCAATTAACGGGATGTAAACTCACTTTATTAAAACGGAAACCAACTTTTGTCTAGTGCCTGAAGAACGATGAGGTCTGACAGCGTATTTGTATCATTTCCTAAAAGGCTGAAAGTTCTTTGAAAAATATATCAGTCACTTTCCCCTCAGCTGCTGATCAAACCTGCCCAGTAAAATGTTCTGAGCTGGCAAGTTGTAATACAGCCATGGTTTATTTCTGTCAGAGGTTGACTGCTGAAGTGTGAAAGAAACTCATTAAAAACTCACTGTGATCCTGCAATGGAATGAAAAAGGAGGGGGAAAAGAAAATACTTAATGAAGGGTCCCCTCAGCCTGAAGCTACATTCATATTCAGTGCATTTTTCCCCCCTCCACCCTTCTGTTTTAGTAAGCAATTAAAAGACAGCAATTAGTCACAGGAACACTATTGCCGCTGGTCACATTGGGAGACTGACTTTGTTAACACTTTTTTTGTCTCCCCTGATAATATCATGAAAGTTGAATGAAGGGAGGGAGAAATAACAGAGCTGACAAAAAAGGGAGATTATGAAAATAAATAGATGACGTTTCTTACCTTAATCTTAAAACAAGATTCACAGCACATGGAGCATCACTATATTCGTTGCAAACAGCTGTTCGAGTCTTTTTTTTTAAAAAAAAAAGGAAGGAAGGAAGCAGTACACACTAGTTAGAGATGCAACATGTCATTGTTAAAGCAATAACCATAAACTGACAAAGTATCATTCTTGAAAGGTTATGCTCTGTAAGATTAGTAAAGTTCTTCAGAATCAAGCAGAGTAACTTAAAACACAAATGCAGAAGTAGTATAAAAATCAAGGCAGCGATAGGGACAACACTTTCCGAGCCATTGGGCACCTAAACCTGATTCACAGAGGGTACACACTTACACATTTTACTCAGGGCTTTTTTTTTCTGGGGGAATGTGCCAGAACGGAGTTCTGGAACATTTTTGGCAAAATTCTTTTAAAAATGTTTAAAAATTCATGAGTTTTCAGTAGGCAGATTGAAAACTTCATTTCCCTCTTGAGAGTTCCAGAACCTCTTTTTCCAGAAAAAGAAAAACCCTGATTTTACTGTTTGGGTAGTTCCATCCATTTGCTTTACAGGTAACATCCCTGCTCCATGTTCTCCAAGTCCCAGCTGAATATAGTGATACGAACTATGCAGACAACTGGTTTCACAAGGGCAGTGAATTGAAGGAGAATCCTAATAAATTTGGCATTGTTTATACTGCAATCGCAAAAAAAAAAAATTACGAAGAACCGATTGCTCAAAAGTCACCATGGCTAGCTGTGTTTGCCAGTGAGGGGACAGGGGAAGATAATAAGCGGGAAGACCATTTCTCTTCCCTCCATACTGCCGCCCATTTCACACAAACCAACTTCACAAGGTTAGATTTGAGTCCAGTAGCACCTTAGAGACCAACAGGATTTTTTGCTTATAAGATTCTGAGAGTCAAAACTTGAAAGCTTATTACACCCCACCCCTCCAAAACTTGTTGGTCTCGAAGATGCTACTGAACTCAAATCTACCCTCTGAAACTAGCTTCTCAAGGTTAATCTGCATAGTGATCTGGGTTAAGTGCTGAAGAGTGCATGCTGTGCCATGTACAATCACAAAACAGGTTAGTTGGTAGCATGGTAAATAGTGGCATAAGTAGCAAGCCAGGGGTTCCGTCAATAGCTAGCAAAAGACCTCTACACTATGTCAAGCTATGCCTTGGTCCACTCAGTCCACGATTATGGAATGCAGCCCTTAGATCCACAGACATGCTCCCACACATGTACCTGAGAACCTTGTAAAGACAGATTCTGTATTTGATCAGGGATGTTTCTAGAATTCATAGAAATCTGTTAAAAGAAAGCATTACACATTTTAAATTGTTTTATTATACAAGAATCATGACTTCAAGGAAGAATTGTTTTGTGAATGACAATCACTAGGCCTAAAGCACACTAATAAAACTTAGTAAGCACTCATTTTCCACATGTTTCTAGAGTTCTGTTACAACTCCCTTCCCAGAGAAGGCCCATTAGTGTTCACCCATCAAGGCATTCTGTTTTTCTTACTCTCAAATCAGAAAAAGACTGACTTAAAAAACAAAAAACACCCTTGCATTGTACATTACAAGTTAATATGGAGGTTATGAAGTGTAGTATAAGTGTCCTCCCTAAAAAGAAACCTTCTTAAAGAAGACTCATCCAGAAAAAATGGAGAGTACTCTAAATTTCACAATAAAGGGACACTGTTTATCTGCTACCTTCCCCCCACCCAAGACAGCCTTTTCATAGGTTTTGCCAATGTTCTATGTATTATGGTCCCATTCTATAAAAGGCTAAAACAAATCTAGAACTACAAAAACGTAGCTAACTTTCAGAGAGACACTACACAAAACAGTCCACATCTTCAACAAATGACAGAAGTCAATGTGGTCACTTACCTCAGTGTTCTCCTCTTTTACTCTTCGTGACTAGAAGACAAGAATCAGTAATTATGATTTGCATATTAATAGGTAGCAAAAATTTAAAAAAATGGTTACATGAGAGAGAATAAATTGTTGCATGCTTTCCCAAAAAATTACCTTTTCTTGGGTAAAAGCAGCTTTGCCTTCTTCACTCTTTTCATCCATTTCATCATCACTCCACTCCCAGTCTCCATCTTCTGTCTTGTGGAGGTGGCCGCTGGAACCGGGTACTCTTCTAACCTAACAAAACCACAGCAGCAGCAATGACAAAGGATTTTTTATTATACATTTTCCTTCTGAACAGTCCTTGTTTTTTCACTATGTGAAAAGTAACACCAACTAAATGCATTCCTCATTACCTCACAGGCTCTTTCCACAGGTTACAACATTGATTTATTCTGCCCAGACTACAACAGCACAAATTCCTAGCATCTTCAGCATTCCAGTTCCAGGCCATTAAAATAAATTTTAAAGTAGTCAAGAAAAAGCTGTGCAAGCCACTGCTGCTGGAAACTCAGGGGTGTACTCTGTCAGCACATCACTCACCCACTCTGGGCATATCTAGCCTACAGAGCCTTTTTATCAGGCCTTCAACCTGCTAAACAATTTGTTGGGAGTCACCAACCTACTAGACTACAGCACTGGCTGGTGGGCCGATACTTCAGGAAAATGGTTGAACCATTTGAGGGCTAAGGGCCATCCAGAAGCATTAAGAATGAGGGAAATGAGAGAAAATCTGAATCTCCAGCTAATTTTGAAGTCATCAAGTTGGATACTACCTCTTCCAGTTTTCGGCATGGGATATGCAACAGAAATCGGCATTTGCTTATCTGACGCAAGCCGCCTTGTCTTTTTCCAAGCCTAATGTTCACTATTCTGGCAACAGCGTACACAAAATAGTTTCACTCCTGTTTTATGTAGCTAGTAAAAGAGTGTCCAAATCTTAGCTGGAGAAAATCAGAGCCACTGGAGAACTGTCCACTTAATTCCCACCTAATTATCCGAGGAAACTAACAAAATGGAGTGATCAACTGTATCAAAAGCTACAGATAACTGTAATAGGTCCAAAAGAGAAGAATTACTCTAATCAAGTTGTAAACCAAGATCTCCTATCACAACAACCAAAACGGTCTCCATTCCAGAACCAGGTCTGAAGCTAGAGTCAAGAACAGATTTATTATCCAGATACTCTTGCAGTTGTTCTATACTATGTTTGATCACCTTACTCAAGAAAGGTAGTGTTTTTTTTAAAAGCGGTAGCTTGCTCATAGCATACTTAAGAAGTTTTAGGAAAACTCTCCACACTCATCTTCTGCTACCAGACTCAAATCTTGCTTTTCTACCGCATTCCAACATGGCCACCACCTGAAACGATCTCCCCACTAAGCACACGATCACAATTTTAGCAAAGGGAATTCTCCCTGCATGACTTACTAAGTAGGAACTGCAAGTAACCTGTCAACAAGGATGTTGTCTGCATCAGTCAGACAGACTACCCTAAGCCTAAGAATTCTGACCAATGGATGCTCCCAACATTTCTTGATCAGGATCTACCTTCAGCCTGGCATCCAGGGCAGACCAGACGAGAGAGATTTTGTCAGCCAAAAAATCTCACAAAATCACCACAGCTAATGGCTGTGAGACATTTGACAAGAAGGGTGTTAAAACATTACAAGATTTGAGATGGTGGAATTGACACTTCATATCGCAGAAGTAGATCATATTTTGAAATATTTCCTGTGTTAAAAATTTTCTGCAGTCAGACAACTGGCACAGCAGAAGGAGCAGAACCTGTCTTCTTGCCATGTTTGTTTTCTATTTACAAGGGGGTATTTTTAATGCAAAGCCAGAATCCACCACCTGCAATCTGAAGTGGTACAGTCCATTCTGTCATTTCAGGTTTCTACTACCTCATCCTTCTGCATGTGTGAATGAAGCATGCTCTGCTCTAGCATCCATTGCTTATTCCTCAGAGCCTATTAATCCTCTGGCTGTTGACAATCTATCCAGCACTATTTCATCCTACACAGAATTACATCCCTCTTAGCCTTCTAACATCAGTGGACTTAGAAGGGCATAATAGTTTTGCCTAGCATTGCACTGTAGATCACCAGAATCTCTTCAAGGGTTAATCTACTGTTCCCATGCGGTTAATTATCTTGTTATCTTTTGTTTCTTCACAACAATTACACAGAAAGAAATTCAGCTTGAAGCATTTCTTAAATGTTTCTGCAATTACTCAGAAATTAAAAAACAAAAGTTCCAAAATGGATTCTCTGCTCGCTTCCACATTTCTACCAAAGTTATCTGTAACTTGAACAAAATTTCATACAGATAATGAACATGGAAAATGAGAAAGTGAAGACCACAAGAGGATATTAAAAGCTTATTCAACACTGCTTTGACCTTTTCAGATAAGTTTGTAACTTTATAAACAGCGGCACATGGCGTACAATTGATGTTTCTTGATAAGCCATGCACAAAAGTCGCATCAGGAAGAACACTGCTCAACATCCAGACACACCAGGTCTTTAATTAGTCAAAATTTCCAAAAATAACCACAATATTTTCCCCAAAATTGGATTCTTAAGAATACAACTGAGGTTCACTACTTTTAATGCCTGACATTCCACCAGCCATATAGATAATTGGTTTGGTCTCTGGTTTCTAGCCAACTGAAATCCACAGTTGATTAAGAACTAGGAATAAGTTCTTGTTGTGTCATATATTTTTTTCATCATGGGTTTTCATTTCACTCATTTTAATTGCCAGTATCCTTTTTATATGCAACTGGTACCAGTTTTAATGGTAATATCTGTTGAATTTTATTAGTACAGTCAAGGCAAGAAAGAGACACTACGAAGAGAACCCATGACAGAAACAAGAATTCTCTAAGGACTAAGAACTTAAAAGAGTCCAAAGGCACTACTGGAAAAAATACTTGGAAGAGTCAGTAGACATACTCTCTTTGTACATATAGATGTGTGAGATATTTTGAGTCTAGGATGGCAGATATGCTTACACAGCCATCCTCTTCCAAAGTTGAACACACTGAATTCTTCAGGATCTGCGATTTTTTTTAAAATCATCTTTGCTGCTCTTTTCTGAAGGATGTAAAGTATCCCACCATTATTAAAGCACCCCATGTTTGGACTAAAGTTGATCATGGTATACTAGAACTTTAAAAACACGGATAGGACCCAAAGGTGCTTAGCATAACCCACTTCTGCTTATCTAAGCATCATTTGGCTTGACCTACTGCTCTTTTCAGCACGAGGCCTTCAAGTGACAGCCAACTTCTCTTCTCCCTTGACAACAATCAAGCATTTTCCCCACATCCGCTCCCGTTTAATTGGGAAACCTGAACAAAATTTAAATAATCTTGAATGTTTTATTTGGGATGATTGCTGCAGTGTTTCATGTCCCTAGGGTGGACCTCAAAAATACTGTTTGCATGTGAATCAATACTAAATGTAAGCCACAAGTATAAATGTTATGAAGCCCTCTTAAAACAAATACCTTGGCACCACTGTAGGCCATGATGTCCACTCTGTCAGACCAAGATATCCTACCAGAGTAACATGGGAAAACCCCATGTTTAGTACTGTGGAATACCAAAATGGAATCAGGAAGGAGGACAGGGCACTGTTGTGGAAATGAATATATGGAAAGGTCCCAGGACAGCCTTTCTGGAGGTTAGAACAAGATGTTGTAAGATGTTTTCTTCTACCTTGAGTGGCAGCTCAAGACAAAACCAAGGAATCTACAAGCTACAACTGACTATTGTCTCTTAAGATAGAAATGGAGGACAACTGAAATATGGGTACCTTTAAGGCATGTGCTTCAGTGAACTGCCCTCCTTGTGCCACCACTTGTGCCACCATTTTTCTTTCTCCAAGTACTACCACAAGATAATATCTCATGGTTGTTATGCAACTATCCTGTGCTTTTTACTTCCAGCCTGGAGCTAAATAGCCACTATAATAACTGTTACAGGACCAAGCAGAAGGCACCACTGGCTGCCAGCAGCTGCAGAAAATGGAAGGTGCAACAGATCTGTTTCAACAAGAACACTGATGCATGATGCCTTAGGAACTGCAGCATCCAATCGCACAACCTAGGACCAGCTCTGGAAAGCTGCCATCCTTGGCTCTGTTCTTTGTTTCAGGAAATCAGAAATAGTACATGTTGTATCATACCGTGCATCAGAAGTACCATCACTCTGACAAGAGGTGGGGGGGGGGAAGAGTTTCTAATTTGGGCTCTATTATCTGCCAATAACAAAAGGCCATTCCTAGCATAAATAGCGAACTTTTGTAACTTTTAACTAATAATGGCAACAAAGAGAACCTTCAGTCTTACAAAGACAAATTAACACATATTAAGAGACATATTTCACATGAATCACAGGAGTGTACAGGTGATTAAAAAAAAACCTGATTCTGAATGGCTGACATTTAAACTGTACCTAGCACAAAAGCAGTGCAACACATTGTAATCTGCAGCAGAAAGCTGTTCCCAGGAAAGGGAGAAAAATTAACAAGCTACTGCCAACACTGCCGCAGCTGTGGAGGAAGACAATATGAATGTCAGCTGGGAAGAGAGAATGCAGGACAAATTAGAGGGTAAAAAAAAAGCCCACAATGACAGAAAATGGCAAAAAGCAAATTACCCATCAGGGGGAAAAAAAACACATCCAGTTTCCACTGTGACTGGATGTGTTGTGTGGTCTTTGTTTTCTGGTCAGCATTGAAGCTATTTGTGTCAGAAGATGCCAGGAACTGTTAGGCCATTTTTAAAACTTCAATGGGGGATTAATTCAAGTAATATAGAGAAGACAATAATTCAGGGCGGTCAGTAGGATGGCAGAGGACACACTTAAGAATGCGCAAAGACCAGCAGACAAATTGTTTACAGCTGTGTAGGTCCAAAAATAAAAATCCTAAAAGCTAAGAGCACAATCCATGTAAAACCTTTTTATTAGAACCAACCTAATGACATGTAACATTGTAAGCTCTTGAGCTCCTCAGAAATCAACCCCTACATCAGAAGCCCAAACAACAGACACAGCAAATAATAATAGCATACAAATGCCCTTTTGCTTGGACGTCTTGAAATCCCGCACAATGGAAGCTCACTACAACAAAGCTGTGTATGCTATTATACTGCCATCTTGAGGTTACTTTGAGCCTGACAAGTGTTTTATGGATTCTTTTTGACTGCTCAGTTGTATTTATTTATGCATTTATTTAATTTAGACACCACCCTCCCCGCAAAGCAGGCTCAGGGCTTTTATGTCCATCACTTGCTATTTATATTATTAATGTATGTTGTTTTTAAGATATTGTTTTTACTCAAAGGCCACCTCAAGAAGGTCCCTGGAAAGATGGCACAAATTCCTTAAATAAGTAATGAATACATAAATATTCAGCCTTGGATCTGCCTAGAGTAAACAACATGAAGAGCAGGTTGGAGAGTGGCATCCATTACAAGGTCATCTATGTTTTTAAGGGCATTGGACCATTCACTTGCTTTACACCTTACATTTCTCACAGGAAAATGGCGATGTTGAGGAAACTTGAAATGCCTGCACCTCCCTCTCTCAAAAGAATGTTCAATAGGACAACAAAAAGTAGCATAAACAACATTAAAGAGTGAACCAATTAAAAATATTGGTTACTAGATAAAAATATGAAAGGCTAAAACAGTTAACACTCAGTGTAAACACTAACTGGACATTCTACAAACTCAAAACACTGAGACAATATTAATCTAAAAGCTCAAGAAAACAGAAATGTTCTCCTTGGGCTATGAAAGACAGCAAATTTAATGCCAGGCAACGTTGTGCAGTGAGGGAGTCCTCAGAGACTCTGTGTCCTAAGAGAAACAGTCCAGTCTCTGGTGCTCACCTACCTGACTTCTCTAAGTGGAGACACACAGAGCTGGGCCTTGAGGGCCAGAAAGCAGGCTCTTATGGCAGAAAACAATCCTTCAGGGATCCTAGCTGCAGAGTACATAGGGCTTTATTGGCAATAGCCAACCTCTGAACTGTGCCCAAAATCAAACCAAGCAGCCCCTGGTGATGTGTGATTGCTGCTGCACCCTGACCCAGTAGAAGCTTCTGCACAGTCTTCACAAGGCAGCCTCAGGCAGCTTGCTCTGCAGTTGTTGGACCTTGATGTAATTACAGTAGATGGATAACTATGACTGAATAACACCTCTCCATGAAGGTCCACAGTGAAAGCTGGCTAAAAACACTACATACTATAGAAGAGGCATGTACTTCTATCAGCAAGCTATGAACTTCTATCAGCAAGCTATGATCTACTGGAACCCCAAAACCGCAAGCTTCCATGCAACTACACCCCCAGTAGGCTGACACTGGAAACATAATGGCTTTATTTTTTGACGAAGAACATCTCAATCTTATATGGACAGAGTTTCAGTTTATTAGACCTTATTCAGTCCAGACACTAGTTCAGGACTTCCAACGGCCACCTGGCTTGGTTAAACAGAGAAAAAGCATTTGATATCATTTGTACTCTACCTTTCCTATTGAGGTATACTGGCTCCTGCTGCTTCAACAACAGACAGCAAAATATTGAATTGTTCTAGTGTAAACCCCACACACACACACCCATATCTCAACACTGTGTGTGGAGAATGTCTAACCACTTGGCAGTCATCCAGGCTAAACCAGGGTAAGAACTCATCACAGGTTTAATTTAGCCACATAAACAGGCTTAATCAATAAATTAAATGCCATCAAGCTTAAAGAAAAATAAAAGAGAGGCTATCTGTCTAAGTATCATAGTTCTCATTAGATGTGCCAGAAACTCAATTTTAGAATCCAGCTTAATCTCAAAATGGTTCTGGACATCTGCTTTGGTGAAATTCTGTAGGCAAGGTGACAAGAAGTGTTTCAAATATCTGTATACTAGAATAGAAACTACAGACGAATACACTACACTTTGATAAAAGCCCCTACGCATGGATGAGAAAAAAAATCAAAATTATTGGGCATCAAAATCAAATTCTTGGGTATCCAGACAAGCAGATATCACAGATTCTTCTGTTCCTGTTAAAGTGTATATGGTGTTAAATGCAACCAGCATATATATATATATATATATATATATATATATATATATATATGACAGAAGACTTTTAAAATTTATACACACATATGCACTGTTATTGTTAGCCATTCAGTTATGTTCAACTCTTGGTGATTCTATGGGCCAGCTCTCTCCACATTTTCCGATTTTGTACTGTTTCATTGAGTTGTTCCATACTCCTTTTAAGGTGTCTAGCCACCATGTTCTTTGGCAACTAGGTTTCCTTTTGCTGCTAACAAATCCAAGCATAATTGCTTTTTCTGGTGAGTTCTTCTGCATGACATGGCCGAAATAAGTCAGTCACAGTTTTGTGATTTTTTCCCTTCCCATAGCATGTCTGATTTTATGCACTCCAGTACTTGCTTGTCATCTTGGCTGTCCAAGGAATGCACAGGAGCCTCCTCCAGCACCACAACTCAAATGAGTTGATTGTCCTCCTGTCTTGCTTCTTCATGGGTCCAACTTTAGCAGCCATAGGTTGCTATGTGGAACACAGTAACACAGACTAATCTGCATTTGGTTGCTAGGCTCATTTCCTTGCTCTTCCATATTTGATTCATGCTCATCATTGCTGTGTGACCCAGCATGATTTGATGTTTTATTTCTGGACTGCATTTGCCATTTTGGTTGATCTGTGATCCTAAGAAAGTGAATTCTTCCACACAATCGATTTCTTCATTGTCAACCGCCATTTTGGAATTTCTGTTCTTCTCGGTGGTCATGAACTTGGTCTTTTTGATGTTTAGGAAGAGGGCAAACTTCTCCCTTTCTTTGATTTTCTTGATCAGGTATTCCAGGCCTTTTTTAGTTTCTGAGAGGAGGGTTGAGTCATCAGCAAATCAAAGATTGTTGATATTCCTTCCTCCAACATTTACCCATTTTTGGCTCTTCCAGCTCTAACTTCCTCATGATTGTTTTGGCATACATATTGAATAGGAAAGGTGAAAGAATGCAACCTTGTTATACTCCTATATATATATAACTTAAAATAAAATTTAATGATAATCTAGGATTGCAGAACAGTTTTGGATGTAGTGGTTAAGTGCACGGACTCTAATCTGGGAGAACCGGGTTTGATTCCCCACTCCTCCACTTGCACCTGGCTGGATGACCTTGTGCAAGCCATAGCTCTGGCACAGTTGTTCTTGAAAAAAGAGCAGTTTCTGTCAGAGCTCTCTCAGCCCCACCTACCTCACAGGGTGTCTGTTTTGGGGAGGGGAAGGGAAAGGAGTGGGTAGTGAAGGGCGGCGTATAAATCCAATCTCTTCTTCTTCTTATGCAACACAACTCCTCCAGGTTTAAATGACTGTAATTCAATTTAAGAATATACACAAAATTGTTGCAGTACCAGAAGCTCATCAAATATTCATTGTTCAGTTATAATTAAATACATTTAATTACCATAAGAGAGCTTTATAAAATATATATATATATCATCCAATTTAATTAAGGCAATTAGGAGAATTTATAGGGAAGGAGTAAAAACATGCTTTAGAAGCTGTTTTGATTTTTATTGATTACATCAAGCAAGGATGCTTATTGCTAACTACAAAAAGTGGGAAGCAAACTATTATTGTACTGTACTTGTTACCTTAGTTTTTGGGAAATAAATCTGAAACCCTGAAACTGTTGTATGTTAATCTCCAGTAGCTAGATCAAACAGCTGAACCCTGAGTCTTGATCATAAACCACTCAGAATGCAATCTGACCCACATTCACATATTAAGTTAACACTACAGGATGGTCCAGATTTAAAAATCAAGAAGTCTTTTGTATGGAAGGCTTGGACAGATATGGGGATTTTTAGTTTTGATCAATTAATAGACTATGGCAACGAACTTTTGTTTTCTCAGCTGAGATCTAGATATGACCTGTCAACCTGTTTCCTTTATTATTAAGCTCTCATGACCAAAGGTCTTGAGCATAAAAACAATATATCACAACAAGGTAAAAACAAACATTACAAAACATAACAGGCAAAAGGCAAAATACAGAACAACAAAATACATGTATCTCATAAAAGTCTAAAACACATTGGATAAAATAAATGAGTGGACCTATTTAGCTTTTCATATGGTCAGCAGAATAAAAACCATTTTAGCAGTATTTTAAAGACACCGCTATTGTCAAATCCAATCAACCTCTGTTGAATGGCAATATTTACAACTTCAACATCTGTTGGTATCTAAATATGGTGTGTTTCAGGATCTCCCTTACTTCTCGAAATTCTCACTGAATCCATTCAGAAAATGAAACCTAGAACATTTGTTTATAAATATTTGATGTCACTGAATAAATACCATATGCAGATTCTCAGAATTGAATGGAATAAGGAGCTAGATCACCCTATTTTGCCAGAGCAATGGGATAAGGCCTTAAATTTTATATCTGCTGTTTCGATGGTCCTTCAATTGCAACTTATCTAGTAAAAAAAATTGTGGATACCACAGTGCCTTTTTTTTAAGTAAAGGACTAAGCGAAGTGCCTGATTGCTGGCACTGTAATTTACAAGATGCGTCGTTTAAACATATGCTTTGGGCCTTTTCCAGTTATTCTTTCTTTTTGGGAGAAAGTAATTACTTATACTGATTTTGTAATAAAATATTCATTGATCTTTATGGAGACTCACTGATGATCAGCGGAAATGGACCCTCCGTGCCCTTACTGTTGCTAAAAGAATTATATTACAACACTAGAAAGATTAATGCACACCTCTGGTAACCCTTTGGATTAAGGACCTTACAATCCTATCAACATTTGAATATATGGCAGATATATGAACATGGTTTTATATATTTGGAAACCACTCACAGATGCTATAATGATGATGATGATGTTTTAATTGCTATTTTATGACTTTATATGTATTTTAATTCTGTTCTAATGACGTGTGTGTTTAAAATGAGATTTTATTATGAATGGTTTTTTATCATGAATGTATTATGAAAGCCACCTCGGCAGCTCTTGGCCACCTTTGTGACGGGATATAAATTCTGTAAATAAAATAGACAAATAATGAATTGCCAGTACACCATTACTTGAGCAAAACACAAAGAACAGCAAAGGTATGAGTACATGCAGCTGTGCCAAGATTTCTCACACATTTATACCACAATTTTTATTTTTCAAATGTAAAGCCCACTACTAACTCTATTCAAGGTGGTTTACAGTAAGAACTATGAATTTAATAATAAATGACAACAAACAAACTCATGGCTCAAACAGAATACAAAATTCTATATTGGGAAGCCAGTGTGGTGTAGTGGTTAGAGTGTCTAATTAGGATCTGGGAGACCCAGGTTCAAATTCCTGCTCTGCCAAGGGAGCTTGCTAGGTCAATTGCACAATCTCTGCCTAAACCAGGATAAAATGGGGGAGAGGAAAACAAAGTAAGGTGCTTTGGGATTCCCCGGGAAGAAAGGGAGGGTATAAATAAAGTAAATAAATAAAATTCAATCCTATCTTTAAGGAACAGCAGCCACATAATAAGCCAATACCGAACCGAACAATTCAGTGATAGGCTTGCTGGAATAAAATGGTCTTGCACAGCCTGAAAAAAACACCTGGTCAAGGCTGGTGTGCTCTTCACACCTCCTTTGGAAGGCAAGACAGAAAGGAGGGTGCCACTCCTGAAAATGCTTCTCTGTCCCACAACCAAGTCAAAAGCCTCAGCAAAATGGATCATGGGAAGAAATCACCCTTTCAGCATGCCCGCATCAATCCCAAATTTAAAGAACCAACTGGAAACTGAGGCTTTTATATATTCAAAATTCTGCACATACCTTCCCCTAGCTGCATGACAGCAAGGCATCTCTTTTACCTCTTTTTCCTGATCTTTTCTAACAATCACTTCATCTGGATTTACCAGGAAGCAGAAAAGCCTCCAATTGTCAGGAAGTGATCCATAAGAGGCCACAGTACCCTTGGCCAAGCTACAGTAGGGTTGTGTAGCTGAAAACGCAGTTCACACACAGCGCCTCACGGAGCATTCCCTCCAACAAAGAACAGGCTGCCTTACCATTTTTAAACCCTAAAATGCAAAGTGTTGCTAAGGAAATGCTAGATGTGTCATTCAGAATGTTGATAAAGGATCTTTGAAAAAAATTCTAACTGGCAGTTGCCTCCTACAGCTTTACAGTTAAGTCAAAAAGCTGACAGATGCATTTGTAGTGCTACTATTCTAGAAGCCAGAATCAAGACCTTGAACATTTTTTTCACCCAGAAGCATTCAAAATCTTCAGTGCCAAGTTTTAAGTCTTCGGATACCTTACCTGTCAAAATAATCAAGATGCAAAGACTGGAAAAAAAAAAAGTTTAACTTCATCATTCAGCAGGGATTTTGCTACTGAGCCCTTTTTCTTTGCCCCATCATATAACACAAAATGCCCTTAGCTGATCTTAAAATTCTGTTTATTCGCTTTCTTTTGCTTTGTAGATCAGCATATGTCTGCAGAATGGATGCAGCCATGCCCCAGTAACCTCCAGGAGGCATAACGATGAACCAGTGTGAGAATGAGTGGAACAACTGAACCCGAAAGGGAAAGCATGGGGGGGGGAATTGCTTTTCACCTATATCAGCATGTTCCAAAAGGAATAAAAGAAAAACGCTAAAAGCAGCTTCTGAAATTATGCATTGCAACTGCTCCCTCTAGCGGTGAGCATAATTACATCCTAATAGTTTTCTTCAGCTGAAAAAGAACAACGAAAACAGAGGATGAACACAGGTGCACACACTGAAATTCAGGGGATGTATGAAAGACAGAGAAGTGGGAAAAGAACTATATATGATTAATACTACAGAATTCCTGATATTGCATTGCATTTCATCTATCAGTGAGGTTAAAACCACTGTGTAATTAATAGATACGCTGAATATTGTATTGTAGCCCAAGCTCCCCATACCAGACAAGGTCATTTGTTTAATCTAGGAGGAATACTTTAGCACATTAACAGAGCATAATCAAGAGCACTTTGCCATGGAGCCAAATATCACAAGGACACCGCTAGCCATAGGGTCGGCTAGATCCAACCAGTTTTCTTGCAAGTGAAAAAGGAGAAGGTCCCCTTTAACCACTAAAAATGACTATTCTGAGATGATTGGACCTGCATGGACAAAAGCCATAAAGACGTGGGGGGACTGACAAGACTGAGCAAAAAGGCTTGCTGGATCCAAGCCATAATAATGAATTCTATGTTGTCTGAAGAACTGCTGGAAAGTTGTAGAGGCTAGTTGACTCAGGCCCTACCTGTAGAGACAAAACTAGAAAGAGAATGCTGGAAATTACAAGGTGCAAGTTATGGCACGTGGCACTTGGAAGTGCTCTGCTGCCCCTCTAAACCAAAGAAGAGCTGCTTCTACTTAGTAGATGCCCTTCTCTCAGACTTCAGGGTTGTATTTATCAACAAGACTTTCAATAGTAAGGGAGGGAAAAGAGCATCCTAGGTTCATTTTGCATAACTATAATAAGTTTTGGTGCAATGTAGCCAAGTACTTACCATATGTGAGTGTATTATACAATTATTGATATAAAATATAATATAGTGTTAGCGTACAATTGGACAGAATTTGAGGAGGGGAGAGACTCTTTTAATTTAATGGAAGTTGTATCGGCACAACAAATGATTCAGTTGCCTTTATTGCTACTTTTCATTTGAACCAATATTAAGGCCCGCAAAATGTGCTGCTGCCCTCTGCTGGACATTTCAATTCCAAAAAACCAAAGTGTGAATCCAGGGGCACCTTTAAGAACAACAGATATTTAAGGTATGAGCTTTCGTGTGCATGCAGGAAAGCAGTGTGTGTGCGTGTACACAAAAGGTCATACCTTGAATAAAAGTTTGCTGGTCTTAACGGTGCCGCTGGCCTCAACTGTTGTTCTGCTACTTCAGACTTGAATCTAACGTCAGTTCGAAGTCACTCTTTTTTTGTATTTTTGCGTGTGCGCGCATGCATGTGTGTGCCCGTGCTCAGAAGTCACAGCAACCTCTGGCGATTCCTACTGGGGCATTCGGAGTAGTGGCTTGATAGCCTGCCTCTGGCCTCCCCAGCCCTGGCATTCTCTGGAGGTCTCCCACCCAAATACCTGCCAGCGTCGGCCCTGCTTAGCTTCCAAGACCTGATGAGATCGGGCTTGCCTGGGCTGCCCAGGTCGGGACCCAAGTCACTCTTCACTATCGTTTCACTGCATAAAGAGTGCGTAGATCTATCACAGGCATTTGCAATTGGAAACTTCAGTATTCTGCGCAAGTGGAAATTGGCTTTTCTGATCCAAGATTAACCGCGTCTCCATGAGTCCGTTAAATGATTTACAGCAGTTTATATTTGCCAGCCGACAAGGCTTTAAGCTAATGCATCTTAAAACGATTACAGGGAGGCAACAGCCTTTGCAGCAAACAGGGGGAAGCACGGATGGAAAGAGAGGCGCAGTTGGCACTCATTTTGCCAGCTGCAGTTAAACGCATTCAAAATTACTTAATTACAGTGGACAACCAGCGCCTAGAGGCTTGATAAGGGATCTGTTGAAACTCACAAAGCAAAGTTTGTTTGAAAGCTGCACTACAGAGCCTGGTGCCAAAGTGAAGGGAGCCACTCCACCATCTTGCACGTCAACCAACTAGGTGCTGCTGTTCCATGGGACTAGGAACGGAAATTTTCTATTCATCCCACCTAGCATCCGTTAAAATAAAAACCAGCAGCTGCTGCTTGGTCAGGCAAATTAAAGCAGACAGAGATTTTAAAACCAGGAGTAATTAGAAGTCTGGGAAAGAATCTACTTGCTATTACATGCGCGACAGTGGATATTTTGACTATGTCCAGCTTGTTCATTGAGTATTATAAAACTGTTGGATTAAAGAAGCTGAGAAGGGCAAACATTGGGAAGACCAAGTTATCAGCAATATCTAGAATGCAATGGATCTAAGTAAATGGGAATGCATCAACATTACAAGTATTTGTAAAAAAGATCTTCCTTAGTAGAACTAAAACCTAGTTTGAGGCATTCACAGTTAATGCAAAATGAAATATCTTCTGTGAAACCAATAGCCAAAAACCATCTTAGAAAATTACAGTCACCATATGAAGCATACAAATGCATTTTTCCTCTGCAATGCAGAACTAATGTCTGAGGGTTTTTTTAAAAAAAAAACTCTTTTAAATTTTTCATACCATTCTTTAGTGTGAGTTGGCTAAAGATAATTACATCCCTTGCTCGCACTGCCGATTCCTACACTATAGCAGAAGATTCCATCTCTTATTAATGCTCAACACTTTAACCAGCGCCTGGGCCACAGAACTCTGCCATGAAAACCTTGAACCTGAATGGGTCAGGGCACAGGCTAACAGGTTTTTTTTTTCCGGTGGGATATCCACCCACTGAACGTGTGGTAAACATCCAAAACAAGTCTTTTTCGACAGCACTCCCACAGCCCCCTCAGATTTAAAGGGACAAAGGGAACTGAATGACAAAGACCAGGTTTGGGGAAGGAAAGTAAACTCAGATCTTCATGTACGGCTGCGAAGCCCAGCTTGGAAAATTTAGGGGCAGAGCCTGGAGAGGGGGAGGAACTCAGCCGGGATTTGATACTATAGAGTTTACTCCCTGAAGCTGCCGTTTTCCCTAGGGAAAAGGATCTCTGTAGTCTGGAGATCAGATGAAATTCCATGAGAACTCCAGCCCCCACCTGGAAGATGGCAACCCAACCTCCGTGAGGTATCTCGGCATGGCTGGTTCTAGTCCACATGGCATCTCAGAAAGGTATAAAAAGAAGGCTGCATTAGGCTAAAGTGTCTGGGGAGCAACGTTAGGGGATCTGAACTATCATTTGGGCAGATAATGAAATTAAAGAGAACCAGCGTGGCTCCACAATGAGAGTGTCAGATTAGGAATGAGTTGACCCAGGTTCAAACCCCCAGTTCGCCACTAGGTGACCTTGGCCCAATTCCCTCGCTGCCTAACCTTCCTCACAGGATTGCTCTATGGACAAAATAGTGGGAGAGAACTATGTTCACCATCTTGAGCTTCTGGGAAAAAGGGCAAGATAAGAATGGTTGAGTGAGAGACTTAACATGCCTGGACACTGGGGGGCACTACATCACTCTAAGGGTGTATAGGGGTTATCTTAACCTGGGAGCTGCCCTCTGCCCCTCCACTTTGACCTCTCATTCGCTTCACACGGCCGTCCATAATGACACATATCTCTGCAGGTCTCTCCTGTAGATACAATGCCCTCATATTCCCACACACATGATAGAAGAAGCAGAAGACACAGCAGCAGAAGCGGAAGAGGAGGAGATTGGATTTATACCTCACCATTCACTTGGAGTCTCAGAGCAGCTTACAATCTCCTTCCTTTCCTCTCCCCACAACAGACACCCTTGTGAGGTAGGTGGGGCTGAGAGACCTCTGACAGAACTACTCTTGAGAGAACAGCTCTGAGAGAACTGTGACTGACCCAAGGTCACCCAGCTGGCTGCATGTGAAGGAGGGGGGAATCAAACCTGGTTCTCCAGATTACAGTCTGCCACTCTTAACCACTACATCTAACTGGCCATTTGTAGTAGGGAGAGCACTCTTTATTTTTATTTATTTGATTTATACCCCACCCTCCCAGCCGAAGCAGGCTCAGGGCGGCTTACAAAAGATAAACAGAAGAACAATTAAGGCTTCCCTCTATTCTGTTGACTGAAACCTGAATGTGAACTGGATCTACTTGAATAAATGTAAGTTTACCTTTTTTTTTTTTGCAATATACTTCTTGGGAGATTTATTTACTACATTCAGTATCATGCTTCTATTACTGGGCAAACTCTGCTATATTAACCAAATATCCCAATAAAAATATTATAGAAAAAAGCGAAGGCTCATCACATTTAATTCTCCAAGAAAAGAAGGGAATACTCTGAAACATACTTATAAGAAGGCACAGAGAATTCTCCTCTGGGTTTTCAGCGCTTGAAAGAAATGAGAACCAAACAATAATGACAGATAGCTGGTTTCCTTCACAGGCCTGAAGAGTCTGCTCCATTGGGGCCATTATCTCCTGGACTTTATTCATATGGTCCCTGTGGGACTGCTGCATACAACATTTCTATTTACTTTCCAGTGAGATTTCTCTCCAACAGAAGGCTCACACAGTTTCTAAGCATCACACATTCACACACACACAGAAACAGAATTCAGTGTTTTAAAGAGAAAGAGAGAAATCTTAAATAAAATCTAGACATTTACAACTTCATTTACATTTTTACTAGTTGGAAACGCCATTTAAGATTTTTTTCCCTTCCAATTAAGACAGCACTTGGCAAATGTTTAAGCCATTCACCCTGTTTTTACAGCACTCAGAGCTCCAAACGTGAGCCTGCCTAATTTAGACAAGGAAAGAACACACTTGAGGGCTAAGGCTTTTTAATTTCAGGAGTAAGTCATATCTGAAAAGCAGCACTAGTGGTTCAGCCACAAGAATGAAGTAGATCGACTATCTGTGGGCACAAGTGTGCCCTCTAAGCTGAGTTAGTGTTGAGTTGGCTCACAGTTTTTTAGCCTCCAGCTCACACATTTTTGTCCTAGCTCAGGAAGGATGGCTCTAGAGCAAACTGATTTATGCAGCAGCCAAATCACGCATTCACAATTTTAATGCCAGTAGCTCACAAAGCACAATTTTTGCTCACAAGACTCCACAGCTTAGAGGGAGCATTGGGGCCCCTGAAAAAAATCCCCATCTGGTGAAATACTGCTACAACAATCAGCTTACTGACGGCAATACTTCTATTTAAAGGAGTCACTCTCTTCTCAGTTCGAGAATATCCCTGCTAGATCTGACCGTGGGTCTACCTCAGGGGTCCCCAGCTTTTCTGTGCCTGTGGATACCTCTGCAATTCTGACACAGGATTGTGGGTCCAACAACAAAATGGCTGCTGCAGGAGGTGGATACCATCACAAACTGTGTGATGTTTCAGGCAGAAGTTCTGCTTAACAGGATGCCTTTTAATCTGCACAGCCAATCAGAGTTCCAGTGGCCAATCCTGCTGGGCGAAAGCCTCACATGGCCCTACCCACTTCCTAAAATGTTTGGCAGGCCTCAGGAAAGATGTCAGCGGGCACCATGGTGCCCACAAGTACTGCATGGAGACCTGTTTCTGACACAGGCTCGCTAGATGCCACAAAGATGGACATAAGCAGAGACTGAAGGCATCACCTCTCCCCCACATCTCCTCAGCAACTGACCGGTCACTGCTGAACTGGGGAGGTTCCATCGAGCTATCAAGGCTAACAACTCACTAACTGGCTTATCCACAAATCTGTCCAAAACTTCTTTTAAAGTAATCTAAGCCAGTAGCTATTTTCACACCTCATGGCAGTAAATTCCTAAAGTTAGTTATATGTTGTAGCAGTTAGAACATATATCAACCTCACTGAGTGACTGAGTTTT
Source organism: Gekko gecko (assembly GCA_029375565.1). Classification (NCBI taxonomy): domain Eukaryota; kingdom Metazoa; phylum Chordata; class Lepidosauria; order Squamata; family Gekkonidae; genus Gekko; species Gekko gecko. The sequence goes on along the minus strand of JAPDNY010000003.1, from coordinate 35,764,793 downwards.
AATATTATGAGGGAGAAAAATTCTTAAATAATATGATGTCCTCCACCAAACTGACTGCCCTAGATGCTCACCTACTACTCCACTAAGTTATGAGCATCTAGGGCAGTCAGTTTGGTGGAGGACATTAAGTTATTAATGTAGTAGTAGACCCAACGGAAACTCCTAGGGACCCCCCACTTCTTACCTCTCTGTTGTGAGAACTATCCATTTACTCCTATCCTCTACTACTTGTTCTCTAATCAGTAACTGATCCACAAGGGTTCATAACCTTATTCCAGGATCACCAAATTGAGTCAAGAGTCTTTGTTCATCACAAAGACAAACTTGCCTTTGGCTTTCACCAAGTTTAATAAATTGTGACTTTAATATTGCTTTCTACCAATTTGCTAATTCCAGAAAAGAGTGAGGCTATTTATTGTAATTTATTGATTTCCTTCATGGATCACCTTTCTTTAAAAAAGGGTGTTGCACAGGCCTTCCAACTCTCCAACAAGAAAGAAGTTTTAAGGGATAAAATGCATTTTTCTATTAGAAAATTGACAAGTTTCACATTTGAAGTTCTTTTTAAAAAAATCTGGTGCCCCTGTCATCTGGATTCAGTGACTTATTAATTTTTAATTTGCCCTCTAACTTCACACTGTCATTCTTATTTGGCCTATTTTGTCAGATGCCGTCTGCTGTCGGCTGGAAAAAAAAATTCATTCTGTGGTGGGTAACAATGATCCAACAATTTTTTCAGTAAGGAATGACAGAGAATTAGTTTAGCTTCTCTGTATTCTTGTTCTTATAACTAAGCAGAATCTACCAGTTTACTGAACTGATTTACTGGCTAGGTAGTAGGGGGGAAAACTACACCCTACACCATTCCGGACAATACAAATAGCATTCAGGTGGGTAGCCATGTTGGTCTGAAGCATCAGAACAAAGATTGGTTCCAGTGGCACCTATAAGGCCAATGAAGTTTTATTCAAGGTTATCAGCTTTCATGTGCATGCACACTTCCTCAGATACAATTACCAGTCCATACATAAAGATAGAGGGTGAGCAGTAAATTAGCATACAGCATAATTAAGATGTTTAACAGATTCAAGGACCAACAAACAGGAATAACAAGCTTAGTTTATATGGTTTATATGGTTACCATTTGTTTAATTCCAGGGGAAAAACATAGTGAAGGAAATATATATCTCAAAATTGGAGACTGATGTGCAGATGTGTCCTTAATTGTGAAATGTTGAGAATAATTAACTGAAACCCTGCCATCATGCTCTATCCATCTCCTCCCAAGCATGGAGGCAACCTTGCAGCATCTTCTTCTTTGAAGCGGGGCAACTGGCTTTGTAAAGTTATCTCCCCTGATCCCAGACCAGCAAAATACATTCCCATCTACCATTCCAAATTACAGTACATTCTACTATTCATTACGTTACATTACAATCTACTATTCTAATCTATTATTCCAAATACGAAATAAAATAAAGAGGATGTGTAGACCTTCTGGAGGATTGGTGAGAATACAAATGTAAGGGCTGAATGTGGTTAGCATATGTAGTGAGATAAGAAACCAATATCCCTGTTAAGTCCTGGGGATTCCATTGTTCTGAGTGTTGTAATAACTTATAACTCAGCAATTTCTCTTTCTAGTCTGCTCCTGAAGTTCCTTTGTAATAAAACAGCTACTCTGAGGTCACCCATTGAATGTCCTGGAAGGTTAAAGTGTTCTCCTTCAAGTTTCTCAGTCTTGTGATTCTTTTTTTTTCTTTTTTCTTTTTTAGAGGGTGTACAACTAAAGTGAATGCACTGAAAGCTGCCAGAAAACAGCTTGCTTCAGTACTGGAATTCTAGAAATTCTCCTAGTTAAACAAGAGTTCAGGAGGAGTGAAGAGCAAAATTTCAGAACATTAAAAAGGGCAAAATGGGGGAAATCTACACACATATGATGCTACAAGACAAGCGAGATAGGCAGCTGCCAACTTAGCACATTTGAGTTCTGTAGCTTCCCTCGTTGCTTTATTACATGATTGGAAGCCCAGGAAGGGGTAGGAAGAGACTTCTTGTGACCAGGAAAAGAAATAACCTCCTTGGACTACTGCGTTCAGTGTGTGTAATATCTATAACCTGTTTCAGGACCAGTATTCAGCAGCTGTCTGGTATGTCAGCCAGCAAGCCATGATAAACTGCTAGGCTTGATCCCTGGAAAAATGGGTCCCTTGATGGGTTCTCCCTCCCCAATATTACCTCTCAGCAGTAAAGCTGTTGCACCATCTGGCACTGATGGAATGCATGCATCAATTGAAGTATGGCACTTCTTTGTAGAACCCATGTTCAAAGAGAATGCTGTTCACTTGCTCATGAAGGGTGATGTTTGTGTAAGTCATCTTTACCAAAGGTGACACATGCAGCTAGGAGGTGCACCTTCTATCAGTCCAACAGTGTCTTGAAAGCCATAGTCAGTGAGCTCTAGCTCCAATTTTAAACCCTGTTTCTACCAACTTTGCATCTTTTCTATTTTAAACTACATTTGGAGCCATGTTACAGTTTTCAACACCAAAACACCCTTTGCCCCCCAAGCCTCACAATGTTAGAAGTTGAGCATGTGAATAAGTCTGAGATGGTGTAGTTGGGGTTGTTAGGTCCAGTGGTTGTGCAGCAAAGTTGGCATCTGGGTTTACTGCAAGCTCTGGTACCAGTGTCCATGTTCAAACTAGAAATTGTATTATTGTGGATTCTTGTCAGTCCGCAAGAAAAGGTTTGCCTGCCAGTACTTGTGAAACAGAACTGTCATTATCCAGTAGAGGTTGTAAGCTGCTGATGACGCATTGAACTATTTTGAGTTGAAAGCTGTATGTAACCACTAGTGGTGTTCTGTTATTGTCTCTTTTGGGCCTGTCTTGCAACACGTTTTCACTGGGTACCATTCTGGCTTTGTGAATCTGTTTCTTGACATCAAGAAGTTACTTTAGTTCTAAAAAGGTACTTTAGTTCCAAAAAGAATAGCAGTTTGCTACACATTATAAACTGACAAGCAATGCTCAGGAGCAACCACTAGAGGGATTTGGTGAAGGACTGCCATGAAGCTAGGAAAGAAGTGAGTGGAACTATATCCTCAACACAGAAAGACGAAAGAAAACCATCTGACACTAATATGGCTGATTATACATAGCCTTTCCCCAAAAGTACAGCTATAATAATATTTATATAGTTTTACATTAAAACATTAAGATATCAAAATTATTCTTTTCCCCTCTCAAAATTTACTTGCCAAATAACCAACATACTCCTGAACTGTTTCCCTTCCAGAATACACTGAGCTTTTCGTGCCCCCTCCCCCCCCCCAGCTTTGTAAAAGGAATAAACAAATGCAGCGCTTCCCTAGCAAGAAGGATCCCAGAACACACCAGCTCTCTCTTTTTAAAAAAAGGATTGGATCAAGCAGAAACTTGTTACTGGGTTGCCTGCTTTTTCTTCTTGTAAGCAGTCAACCACACTGCCTGCCTTAATTGGTTGATAACCCAAGCCAGCCCACACCAGCACGGTGACAGCGCTGATAGCTGCTGCAGCGCTGCTACTAAAAGACTGAGCATTTCCTTCATTCCCTTCCCTTGTCCTGCCCACTCCTGCAACCAGCAGGTCTGCTCTTAAGAGCAGCACTGATCTGTTAATGGAATGGCTGGACCCCAGCCCCATCAACACTACAATAGCCTTTAGGTAATACCTGCCATGTACTTAACACGCTGAATTCCAAACTACAATTACAGTAAACCTGAATATGACCTACATAAATATGGCTTGCTCCTGTATTCCCCACTGTCTGCCACAACAAAGAATCTTACCTTTTTTGCTCTTTGTGCTATGTCAGGGGTCTTTGTAAGAAGCTTTTCAATCAAGTATTCTCTAGTCTGCAAAAACAACGTTATAATAAGAGCCAACCTCAAGAAAGCAGGGGGAAAACACACACCAAGCTTAAGAGAATTCAGTAAGAATATCCGCTTTAAGTGTTTTACCTTGGATTTCTGGAAGAACTTGCATTTTAAAAGTTCTGCTGCCGTGGGCCTGAAAGATCAGGAAGAAGTTACAACAGAGCAGACAGAAAAAGACAAGTCCTCATTAATACAGTTCAGGACACTGTGATTCTCCAGCATTTTTCACGTAGACCTTTCAAAGGCTGCTCGAATTGCTAGCTTCAGCGTTTCTGCGTTTCAGCTGACATCTAGTGGCTAAAAATGTATTCCTTGTGGAAGCTGAATATCCAGAATGAGGGTTTATAAACCAGAATATTACCATTTATATTAGGGGCAGAGGTTATGTGTGCAAACAGCGGCACACCAGAATGTTACTTGGCACCAAGGGCCAGATCTCTATCCAAGCAACTGAAGTGCTGGCAGCACTACTGCGGCCAGTGGTGCAGGAGAAGGGAACAGACGTGGCTTATGCCTGTCATCGCCTCCGAGACCTGCACAGCGACCAGCTGAGTCCAAGGTAAACCCCTCAAGATACTGGCAGTGCCACTGCGGCTTGGCTTACTCCAGGTGTGACTGGCAGAGTACAACCCCTCATCTCCTCCACCCAGTTTTACTTGCTGGCATAGCTACATCTTCACAGGTAGATGCTTGACTTTTCTTCTCAGCACTTGGGTCAAAGAAGGCTGCCTATCCCTAGTTCATAGAGGATCAGAAACCGATGTTGTTATGGGCCAAGATAAAGAAAAACTCTTTGAGCACGACCCTAATACACATAGTTGAATCTGTCAGATATGGAAAATGGGGTTTTTTTTTAATGAATCACTTGACCTATTTTGTAAATTGGCTTCCAACATTTTAAAATAAAAAAGGTACATAGGACAGTTATTGAAGAAGAGCAAACGTGTGTGTCTTCAACAGATCGCAAAAGGCAAAAGAATGGGGCATAAGGTCCTCTGAAGCCTGACAGAAAGCACCATCTGAGGTATGACGTACTGGCCAACCTGTTCTGATTCACCTTACTTAATCAGTTTTAAACTTGTAATTCTTAGTGCTTCTCAAAATAAGCCAGATGCATAAAGCTACTCTGGTAGACAGGCAACTATTGCTGGAGAAGTTAAACATACTAATTCACAATGGTCTATGGAGATCACCAACTTTAGTTGTTAATAAGGAAGTGGTAGCACTATCAACATGTGAAGCAGCCGTATTTTGAATCCAGTTGCTGGTCCATCTAAGTCACTGTCTACTCTCACTCAGGGCCAGTTCGCCCACTAGGCGAGCTAGGCAATCACCTAGGGCGTCAGCCCTGCAGGGGTGCCAAAATGCCCCCCCCCCCGTGAAAAGCCCCCGGGCCACCCAACGCTGGCAGCCCCGGCTTTCCTGGGTGCCTCGCGGCCACGCCGCCGCCCCTGGGACGGAAGGGGGGGCGTTCAAAGCCTGCCCCTTCCCCGGCTCTCCCGGGCGCTGGGCCATCTCCCTCTCACTGGCAGTAGCTCTCCAGGTGTTTAGGCAAAGAAAGGTCTTTCCTAACTTCTTCTACCTGAACCCATTTTAAATGGAAATGCCAGTTGAACATCAGAACTTCGTGTGCTTCACCACTGAACTACCCTCAAACATCTTAAAGGACATATTTTGTAAAGGATTTCTTCATTCTCACCCTGCTTGCTTCCTTGATCTTCTACTTATCAATTATGCAGCAACCACATGAAAAAATGAGAGAGTAGGTGTGCATAGCTATGGGGCAGGGTATCAGTTTACAAACATTGAGAAACCAGTACAATATGTGTTAGAGAAGCAAGTAGAAATATACTCCTTCACTCCACAGAAAGGTCCAAAATGTTTTTAAAAATTAGCTTGTAGCTTAAGAATGGATTATACCAATCATTTGTAAAATTACAAATCATTTGTAAAATTCATATTTGTAAAATTCCATAAAATTATGAATGATTCATAAAATTACAAATGATTAGCCCATTTATTCCCAAAACATTTAGTGAGCAATATACCTGCCTGCCTTGAAATATCTGCTTAAATCCATTTTCATAGCATAGAAAAGTAGCTTTGTTTGAAAAACTGGGACCAGTTTCTGCTCAGACACATCCTGTTTTGTGACTACCTAAAGCCACAACATTCCTCAACCATCAGCGCCTTCTGAAGGTACAAAAGGTATTCTGAACAACTTAGAAGGTGAGGAGTTCCTAGGTCCAGCAGGATTTACATATCTGAAGCGCTGGAATGTTTGGGGAAAGTAGCATTAAGCAGATGAAGGCAGCCCAGGGACTTTGACCACACTACCCAAGCAAAATGAGAATGGGGGTCATTTTGTGGCTAGGCATGATGTAACAAGGAATGACATACTGAATGTTTAAAGGGGCAAATAAAAGAAAAAGTTCATCCAGTTTTCAAGGATGAGCTAACACACAACTGTCCATTATACTTTGAGACTATAACATACGCAATAGGCTTGTAAGAACTGTAGCTTTGATGGTGTTTCCTGGAAATAACTGCTCATCTGCTTTAGTTCAGTCCAGTAACAGAACAGTAGACTGCTCATACTCAGTATGCAGCTGGATGAAAATATGTTCTCAGAACATTTCAAACTAAATAACACAGTGCTGTTGAGGGGTTTTTTTAATCTGCTGCCTCACTGTAGATCTCTGCTTAAAGTATGCACCTTGGGGACTTAAGAATTAATGGGAAAGGAATTTGTTTATAATTATCTTGAAACAAATTACACAAGGGGAAGAGAAGCAAAGAGATTCACAAGGTTAATTTAATTGTATGCATTCATGTTTCAACTGTCAATTTTTAGCATGAAATCCTCCTCTCTCAGTTGTGGTGGCAACTGCTTCATATTGACTGCAGAAAAAGCAACGTAACGATTCGTGGTTTACTTTGTTAGTTCCACTCACCTTCCCAGCTCTCACCGTTCTGCTGCAGATTCCTGATTCCCCCCCCCCATACTATTCCTGTGGGTATCCTGTCTCTCAAAAGCAGCAGTTTGGGGTGCATTTGGGAGAGGGGAGAGGCAGGGAAGACACTTTCCATGGAAATAACTTCCCTTATTTCTAGATTCAACCCATCATAAAACATCAACTGAAAATTAAATCTGAACTGATGGAAGTAAGTCAACAGATGATGCCACACAATTCCCCCTTCTTCTGCAGAATGGTCAGGTGCTGACAGAGAAACATGTAACAGTTAGGCCAACATGCCTAAGTAGTTTAATGTTTGCTCAAAAATAATCACCTTAATAAAACCTCTTTTTAAAAAGCACACACCTTTTAGAAGGGTCTTTTTGAAGACATAATGAAATTAGTTTCCTAAAGGACTTGCCGTACTTCTTTGTCATTTCTTTATCTTCCACACCCGTTTCCAATGTTGGAGGGTCATTTTGCAATGTCAGCATTAACACCTACATAGAAACCAAACAAGGGACATGAAGAAAACAGTTTTAGTCAAATAAATCAAGTGCTAATTCACCCCTTAATGAACACTTAAGTCATGAACAATTACTATAAATTTAGAACGTACAGAAGGGGGGGGCAAAGTTAGGAAAGTGATATATGGATATTTAGAGACAAACATCACTTAAAAATTACGTATAAGGATTTGTGAGGTCAGATATTAAGGGGAAAACCTTTTGAGCACAAAGGGTAACTTCAGAAATCCACAATCAGCCACAGAATTCTAGTACACCACAACAGTGATCCAGTTTGGTGTAATGGTTAAGTGCGTGGACTCTAATCTGGGAGAACCAGGTTTGATTCCCCACTCCTCCACTTGCAGCTGCTGGATGACCTTGGGCAAGCCATAGTTCTGGCACAGCTGTTCTTGAAAAAAGAGCAGTTTCTGTCAGAGCTCTCTCAGCCCCACGTACCTCACAGGGTGTCTGTTGCGGGGAGGGGAAGGGAAAGGAGTTTGTAAGCCGCTCTGAGACTCCGAGTGAAGGGCGGGATATAAATCCAATTTCTTCTTCCTCCTCCTCCTCCTCCTCCATTCACTGCTGGATAATGCACCCCCCCCCAAATGCATTCTTTGTCAAACCCAACCCTTGACTACTGCAGCCAACCATGATTACTGCTCACCACTGTTATGTGGGGTTCTGAATCAGACTCTAAACCCTGACATAAGCTTTAACACAGGCCAGCAAGGGGTAAAAAAGTCACCCTGGAAAAGGAGGAAGTGGGCAGGGCAAAGGGAACATGCAGTCTCACAGGCCACTGAGTGAATCTGACCAGCCCCAGGTCAGCCCCATGTTTACATATCTTAGCAGATTGCTATTAATGTAGCATGCTTATCAATTAACCAGGACCTACTATAAATCTTCATTACCTTTACGGCAATATTTTTACTTCTGCCATTCTTGCTATGAAATGAGGAACAGGGAGCAACTTGACATACCCTTTTGAAAAATGAAGCATTAAAATAGGAGTCAGAGTTGGAAGTCTAAAGACAGACACCCTGGGGGGGGAGGTGGAATGACAGGTCAGGCACCTGAGTGTTTCAGGCTGTGGTCTCAGAATTCAAATTACTGTATTTCAGCTGTGTGCTGTGCTTATTCCTAGTTATCCAAGGATGGATCTCAAGAATTCATAACCATTTTTCCCAGTCCTGTGAAACACATCAGAGAATGTAGCACCTGTTTCAACTTTTCTCCTTTCTTTAAAGAATTGGTCCAAAAGAATATAAGCAAAAGCAATAGAATGTATAAAATAAATATTTATAGGTATCTAGGCTTATTGCAGTACATAAATGTGGAACTTAGCATCTTTACAGTAAGTGGTTAACACTCTAAAATTACTATAATTTATAACTGTCAATTATTTTTCATTTTATGCTTCACAGGCCTCTGCCCTCATCTGCCTTTCAAGTAATAACAAAGAAGGCAAAAATGTGTTGGTAGTCCACTTTATCTTTCAGTTCAGTACAGAAATCCTCCTTACATGGATTAAAAAATGTGTTCCAATTAACTCTTCAGTTGTACGCTGAGAATAAAATTTCCAGTTTTAACTCTTCTACAATACAGAAGCTCAGATGACTCAACAGTGCAAAGCCTCAAAAAAACCCACCAAAAAAATCCCACCCACAACTCCAAAACACCTATTTTCTAAATATGATTTGCATTTCTGCTTACAAATGGAAATCCAGGACAACATCCACAGAAAGCTGTAGATTTCTGAAACTGGTAACTTCCAAAATTATGGGACTCCCCCTCCAGATATTCATCTGTCCCCTTCCATCACTGAAGCCTTGCTTGTTTCGTTTGCCATTGCCTCATTGACCTCTACTTCCTGCTCTATGTTCCAGTTGCTAGTTTTTTTAATTTTTGGTTTACCTGATCTTATGATTTTTTAAAATCATTTTGCTTTTAGTTGTTAACTACCTTGGTGGCCCTATTTGGACATAAAGGCGCGATATACATTTTGTAAATAAACAAATACATGTGCATCCACACAAGATACTCTATAAACGACTGGCTGCAAGTTTTTAAAGGCAACTGAACTCAGGGTCTCTACAGGCTTCTCCGCTTCACCTCCTCCTGTCCCTTCAACTGCAGCCTGGACCATGGCCACCTCACATCCTTTTAGCCCCAGCTGTACCAGAGTGTCAAAATAAGGCATAAGAGAGCCCAACTCCACTCCTTCTAGCACTGCTCCTAGCAGGATGTCTGCCTATTTGAGGAGAGAACAGAGCACAGGACTCTTTTGCGGTCTGCTTCCTCCACTGCAATAAGACATTCTGTTGGCCTAGCATCTCCACCCAGTAGTGGGCCTTCTACCAAGCCATGGATCTTAGCATATGCTCAAGCATACTGACCCCTAAGGTCAGTCCTGGCTCTGTGCAAAATGCTTATACACAGTGTATTAGCCTCTCCCTGCAGTAACAGTCTACCCCATGGATTGAGGGGGAAATCGTAAGAGCAGAGCAGTTGCCATATAATCAACAACTCCAGGGTTGCCTCCAGAAGGAAATCAGGGGAGGAAGGGGGTGATAAGAGCATCCTCATCAAACCAACAGTGTAGGAAGCTACTCGGCAGGTATAAAAGCCATTTTTAATCTGAGCAAACAGATCCAAAGAACACATGGGCTACTCTGGAGACATCGTTCTCTGAAAATGGTGCCAGGCTTTCAGACTCCTGCTAAGTCCAAAGTCAAAATACACACCAGGTTGGAACACCAGTAGGCTTGGCAGTCACACATGTCCCAGATGACAATAAACTAGCAAAGCAGTACAGCCCAGAAACACATAGCTCATCCTTCACATTCTGGCTTTTTAACCCGGAGGGGTTGGTGTTTTACTTGGTAACTTGACAAGATGTGTCGCAAAAAGATTCAACACTGGTGTACTTTGTTTTTGCAGTCTAGTTTCCAAAAAGAAGCCCATGTTCTTCAACTTTGGGGTGGGGGAGGGAGTCTCCATTTCGTTAGAAATCCATATGCCCTTATTTTTCTCATGGTTTTTACTAGGGGTGTGCACCAAAAACAAAAAAAAAATAGGATTTTTCAGATATATTGAACCCAATATTAAAAACCCAAATTCCAATAACAGTATGATATTTGGATTTGGGTTTTTTTGGAAATCTCAATTTTTTTTGGCTCCATCATACCCTATGGGACCATTGTAGGCAATGGGGAATCTATCTAAGGATATCCAGGGGATTGGGGGGGCTATTTTTGAGGTAGAGAACATAGCTTCTGGTGCCTCTCCTCAAAAGACCTCCCCCTAGTTTTAGAAAGATTGAACCAGGGGGTCCAATTCTATGGGCTCCCAAAGAAAGTACCCCTTCCTCCATTGTTTCCAATGGTGAGGGGGAAAAACAGCAACAAAAACAAGGACTGATGCCAAAACAGAGTGCCTGTGCAGCAGAAACTGAAGTGGGAGGGGGTCCAAGCCCAGCAGAACTGGTGCATGTACAGACTGCCCGGCAGCCAAAAATACCCCCCCCCGGTATCCAGCTGAAAGAATACTGATAAATACTGATAAGGTATTTTCCAGCTATTTTTTCAGCTCTTATACAGCCAAATGCACACCCCTAGCTCCCTTGTCATGCAGTTTATCCTAAATTTCAACTATGTTTAAAATTACTTTTTTTTTTAGAAAGCCAGACATACAGTCCTATATTGTTTGAAGACCAACAGAGAAGACCTTTTACGCAACATTAGATTATTTGTTTATGATCTAAATGTAATTACTTTCATTGGAGGATACTTGTGGTAAGGAGCAGCTCCCGTTGCCAGTTCAATGGCTGTTATTCCAAAACTCCAGATATCAGCCTTGAAGTCATAGCCTCTCACCTATTCCACAGAAAGGGGGAGGGGAAAGAGAATTAAATTAGCACTGATGTGTTTAACTCAGTGTAAAATACAAAAAAAACATAAATCGAGTCTCCATGTACCTGTTCCATGACTTCAGGTGCCATCCAACACGGCGTACCAACAAACGTCTTCCTTACTTTGTTACGGGTAACATCCCCACCTGTGGCTAAAAATGCACTAACACCAAAGTCTAAGAACCGGAGGAGACACAAGAGAAACAGAAAACACTTTTAGCACTGGATTAGTGTACTGAGGTAACTATGCTAATTTTAACTCAGACGCTACATAAAAATATGACATTTCTATTTAAGTAAAGCTGAGAATGTAACATTCAGTAGGTGTCACAGTGCAGTTTATAGAAGAGTTACAAGCCATAAGAAGCTGCTCCTCCTCATGAATCATGCTTTTAGGGGAAAGAAATATTTGCCCTCATCTATTAAAAACATAAATATACTCAAAGACACTGAACAGGAGGCCTTTTTTCCTTTTTGGACTGGCATCACAAGCTGGCATTTCCGTGCACTTCACAGAGAATTTGAAGAATACTAATTTTTTTAGATATGCATTGAAGAAAGTATGAGCAACAAAGGAACAATTTTTCACAGTTATTTTGCTTCGAGTTACTTAAAGTCTGTAAGAGACTGCTACCTGTTATACAAAGGTTATGGTGAAAGTACCGTATTTTTCGCTCCATAAGATGCACTTTTTCCACCCAAAAAAGTGGGGGGGAAAGTGTGTGTGTCTTATGGAGCGAATACTGCAAAAAAGAGTATTTGCTCCATAAGCCCCAGCTCCCCCCAAGCCCCAGTGCCAGCTTTCCTGAGGGCGCCGCAGCAGCAGCGCGCCCAGGAAAGCCAGGGAAGGGGCGGGCGTTCTAACTCCTGCCCCTTCCCTCCCAGCCCCAGTGCGCCGGCTTTCCTGAGCACGCCGCAGCAGCGGTGCACCCAGGAAAGCCAGGGAAGGAGCACTGGCTTCACGGGGGCGGGGCGGGGGGCGGTTTGGTCAGGTGCGCCTCATGGTCAGGTGCGTCTTATGGAGCGAAAAATGCGGTAATTAAAATATTGGGAGGGCAGTGTGTGCCAATGAAGTGTCAATTGCAGGGAAACATACAAATTTCAATACTGATTAACTTATATCCCACTACTGTAACTGCTGGTAAAAAGCTTGTGGGTATTTCTGGTAGCTGATATTTACTTATATGTCCAAAAAGATCCAGGAAAAATTAAGCACAGATTCACAAATGCGTGGGAATCACAAGTTTTGTGATTACACGTACACGTGTGAAAGGTGTCTGAGATCAATCCCAGGCAGAAACTTTCAGGTCAACTTTGCATACTTTAGACAAAGCCTTTGCCATGGAACCAGTTCACACACGCAGCTCCTAATTTACCCAAAGATTTACATACATGCATGTGTGAAATCAGCACTAATCTACAGGTATGATTGTTTACTTTCCTATTTGGGATCTGATGCCATGATTAGAGTTTTAAAGGTTGAGGGGTTTGTTCACGTGTATGCATGGAAATAATACTAAAAAGAATCTGAAAGATTCCCCCTGATGAAGCTGCACGCAAAAGACGTAGGGACTGTATAATAATAGAAGATTTGTTTTCCTTTGCATCATTTTTTTTTTCTGGATCTAGGGTTGCCAACCTGCATCTCCTGATATAGTTCAGTGGAGTCGTGAAGCACATAAGATAACAAAGGACTAACTTACTGCACTAGTTATGCTAACGGCGGCACTGCTGCTTGTGACAGCTGAAGCATGATGTTCCAGAGCTGATAAAAAAGTGCAGCCAGGGGGTGGGTGGAGGAGAGGGGATAAAAAGGGAATGTCTGTACCTACCTCTCTCTCTCACCCCCTCCCTCCCTCCTTCCTATGGCCTATAATACAGATAATGCCAGCCATTATCTCCTGACTTTCCCAACCAATCACAGGGCTTTCTGGGGTGAAAGCGAGGCCCCCCCTCCAATACCAGATTCACAACTGAACTGTGTGAACTAATTAACAGGCTCTCATGATGACCTTGTCAGTCTGAGGGGGAGGTAGCTGACACCTGCAAGCACTCAGAGTGCCAGAAGATGAGAGTTTTAGCTGGAATTTTCCTCTTAAGATGGCTTTTCTCTTGACAGTTGTCTTCTGTGACTCTTTGGGACATATAGTTTAGAAAATGTGTGTGCATTATCATATCAGTATTACATGTCCTTAACATTCGGGTGGGAGTTGTACCTAAGAGCACACCTGTCTTGGGTTTCCCACTGAATCTCCTGACTGCTCTTCTGGCTTAGTAGCCAGAATGAAAAACTGTAGGCCAGGGAAGGCTGGAAACAGACATAGATGCATGGTTATAAGATGGAAGAATTCCTTCAGAGTAGGTCCACCAACAGACTTGAGTGGAACTATCTTGGTTCAGTACATTCTTGAGTACTTTGGTTTGATCTGTTTTAATCACTTAAAATCATGGCTGTGTCACTGGAGCCAGTGTTTACTGATCTGTTGACAGCTAAAATTTTTGGCTTTTATGAGGGTCCCCCCCTGGTTTGTTAGAAACCCCCAAGCAGGAGAAAAACTGAGGTGAAGTATGCATGCTTTCTTTTTACCTTAACAAAATAAAAGCCTGTGAATTTATCTACTGTGCTCTATTCATTAAAAAGTAATTGCTTCTGAATACTATTTAACAGTTACTGGCTCAGAGCAGCTCTTGTGGGAGAATGAACGGCTTGTTGTGATGGACAGCTTTATTACTTCCTTGTCTTAAGCTTTAACAGCAAAGTGTGTATTGATGTGCACAGCTCCAATTAATGCACAGTTCGCAATAGAGAGTTGTGAAATGTTTCAGAATTTTGAAACCCACAGAAATGGTCAAGGCTTTTCTTGAATTTCTTCAACAAAGGTGTGACGGGCTGTCAAGGGTTGCCACTCTAGCAGAGTCTGAGAACCTTTGAGCGACAGGCTGTTCAAACGGTATTTTGAGCAGTTACAAAATGACAGTTGGGAACTGACAGTTGAAGAAGAGGCAGTTTAGTAGTGACTGAGGACTGGGAAGAAGGCAAGAGGAGTAGGAGGATCACTGAAGATCCCTATTCAAGCTGAAAAGTACCAGAGCTTCTAGTCTAGAGAAGTAGTCCCTGCCCAGTGAAAAGCGACATAGCTCTTAAGAAAGGAGTGATCCTTTGATCTGTGTATAGAGAAGGATTTGGGGCATTTGGTTGTGTGTCTCTGCCTTCAAAACTTATACTTGAGTGATAAGCAGACGCTGTGAAGAAAGCCTCTCTCCTCAAAGTTTCAAAGACCTTGTGCAAAAGCAGAAACCTACTTATCGGCAACCTTGAATTTAATGTGATTACAAAGCTATCTCAGTTATTATAATCTGTTCACCTCATACACCCGACAGTTGATTCCACCCAATCTTTTCTCCTGTAAGTCAGCCTTGACGACAACCCATTTAGGACTAAAATGAAGTATCTATCCCGACTACATTTAGAAACACCAGCTCACCTGGGAGAAGGCTAAAACAGAACGCCCCTCCAGATGTGCAAGATTTCCATATGCCAAAGGCTTTTCATGCTAGTGAGCAAATATGCAAGTCCCCACCTGAACTTTGAAGCAGCACAGCCTTAAGAAATGTACCCATGAAATCTCTCTCATAAGCAAATTCAAAAGCCTGTTTGGAAACAGCTCCCTTATGAGCACACATGAAGTCAAACCATTTGTCTATAAATGTCAGTATTGTCTACTCTGACAGGGAGCAGCTCTTCATGAAGTCTTTCGTGTCATCTACCACCAGATCCGTTTAATGGGAGATGCTGGAGATTGAACTGATGACCTTCTGCACGCAAAATGGGTGCTCTACTGCTCATCCATGGCCCTACCATGCTTGCCTCTGGCTCCACGTATAGGAAGATGGACAAAGGATTGTTTCTGCAACCACATTGTGCTTTGGAGGTGTCTGATGGAATATCTCACTGCAGTGTCAGAAGCAAGACCCACCCCTGCCTCAAACTGGTCATGGCAATCATACCTTTTGGCAAGCTACTGACTTTGTGGAGCCCTGTGCAAGAAATGCAAGAAACTATTAACATTACACCATGTAATATTAGCCACTATGCCGAACAGGTGTTTTTTTAAAAAAAAATCTCCATCTACACAGTGTACACAAACATGCTGCCTGCCATTCAAGGAGTACACTTGTAAAAATACTTGTGCCCAAGGATATACCACATCCATAAAGACACAGGCATGCCCTGTTTTTAGCTGAACAGCCTAGATTTAGCCAAATGATTTTGTTTCAAGAAGTACCATTCGAACAGAACTGAAACTGGAGAGTGCATGAATTCCATGCATACGATAAAAGAAAAACACAACCCCCTAGAAGATAAAAAGCAGCTTCGTCAAGAGATTCTTTGTGAGCCCTTGATCAAAAAGAACACAACTCACTTTCACTGGGTGTAGAGAATCTTTATCAGTTTCTGCTTCTTTTCAGATTCTACTAATTAAACGGCTCTGCTTTAACCACAATCAAGCGCATGGATTCTTCAAACAAATTCTAGCAGTTTTTTTTAAACAGTCGCTCTCAGCTTCACTAGACCAAGCCTCTTTGTTTATCTCTAACCATTTTTTTTTGCGCTAAAAGAGCATAAGCATTAAGAAATTACGACTTAATCAGGAAAACACACACACCATTTCTATCCTGGTTATAAACACATTTTTCATTATCAGGACTACAGCTGAGCAATTAAAACCCTATGCCACCACATATTCAACGCAGTTTGGTTTTAAGCTTCTATTCAAGCTCCGAGTCCCTAACAATTTATTTCATTGTACAGGGTTGGATCCAAAGCATCACATTAGAGACAAGCTGTCAGAATGGGACTTCCCTGCGCTCCACCCCTTCAACTACAGCCCACTGAGCCTGCACCTGTCAAATTCTGATCCCATGGAGTAAGGGATGCTTAGGAACAGTATGGGGGGCAAAGTGGGGAGTCTGCAGTAGAACGGGGGAACTGGCAAAAACCACCCACCCTTCTTCCACCAACGTAAGTGCTGTTCTACTGCTAGACACCTTAGGATCCAACCTCCAGAATTCTGAAAGCTTCTACACTTTCAGCAACAACAAATTCATGGACTCATGAATGGTGTTTACCATGGGGTATAAAAAGGTACCCCAAATATTAGGAAGGCTTTGTTTCACATTTATTTTAAACCTCAGTCATCTGCAGTTTAATTCAGTCAAATCTGCAATAAAAGGAGAACACACTGTCCTTTATGCAGTTCCACCAAAGTTGCTTTTTGTCACAGGAGTTCCTTGTCACTACACAGGGGCAGAAACTGGTCCTCAGGAAAAGTTTCAGTGCTACAAAAATATTTTGTTTTCTTTAACACATACATCAACGTCTCAAGACATTTATACTGTAAAAAGCAATAGTGAGGCAACATGACTCATGCTCAGATCAGAGACAGAATGCAGGATTTTATCAGGGACTTGCCAAACTGTCCACCAACCATCACAGCAAAACCATTGAACACAAGTACATTTTTGGCCATGTGCATGGTTTTAAACAGATTGTGGCATTCTGGTTCTCTTAGAGCACCTGGTACAGAATTTGGTTTTATTTGCAAGTATGCATATCTTTCCTTATTGCCGAACAGAATTAAGTCACGAGATGGAATAGCATTTACACAGAGTAAACTTTATAGAAACTTTTGACAATGAAGCCACTTTCATTAGTTATAAAAAAGAACTCAAAAGGCGAAGATTATTATTATCCCCATGCTGCAAAAGAGGGTGAGGGAATGGTTTGTCTAAGTCTACTTAATGAGTTCAGGACAAAGGAGATTTAATGGAGGACTTTTGAGCTCATATTTTTAGCCACTACAACGCAAAGGGTTGAATGCCACAGATCAGTTCTGCTTGAACAAGCAAAAGCACTGCAACTCCCCCTTGTGCTAGGTCAATTTAACCATGCCTTGTTTTGCATTTCTACTTAAACAAGAAGTAGTGCAAGGTATATTTCAGCACCTCCACCCCATTATGATCTTCTTCAATCAAGACATATCAGTAGCAGACTCTAATGACAGCATCAAATAGCCTTTTGATTGTTTATCACAGCGACACCGATGGGAAATGAAAAATCAGTGCTTGAACTCACAGTACCTCTTGTGCAAATGGAATTGTATTAAATGAAACACTTCTGCTATCACATGGTGGGACCCAGCTTAAGAGATCGACGCCGTGCAAGGTTAAGTGACACATATTTCAGAAATGTTTTTCTGAGTACTCTGAACGCATCATCAATTAGCATTCTTGCGTTTCTAAACAGCCTTTTAAAACGTTAAAATTCAACTGGATCAACACATTTTAGATTCTCTTCCACACCCAGCAGACAAAAACTTCAATGCTCTATTTTTATTACCTGCTATTTGTACTGAGCCATCTTCACCCAAAAGAATATTACCAGCTTTTAAATCCCTGAAAAAATGAACAAATAGGAAGCATGTAAATTCAGATAGTGAAAGACACCGTCACTCTCAATGGAATTTTCTTTACTGAGAAACGTGCCACCGGATAAATTAAATGCCACTTCACACATGCCGATTAAATGATCATCTCATTAAAAGGAAAATTGCCTCTTTAAAAAGAAATAGGAGAGAGAACTGGCATTCTTCCACTCTCAGAAAGCTCATTATTTAGACAAGAGACCATCTCTCCAAGACCGCAGACCTGAGCCCTCGGCTGCGTCATATCCCATGTGGAATGCCAGCTCTCTTCACGCTGCACCCAGCCAGTAGGAGCAAGCCAAAAGCTGAAGCAGGCCCAGGGCATTCCGCATTTTGAGATAATGTAAGGAAACCTAAGTGACAACCAGGAGAAGAATCTTCAATCCTTCTGAGTGTTGCCCTACGCAACAACAAAACATTAAGTTTTGGGGAATTACCAGGAAATAAGCAGCTGAAGTGTAAAAGAAATCGGGCTGTGACTGTTTCCACATGTTCATACCTGTGAATTTGCCCGTTCCTGTGTAGATAATCTAAGCCTTCCAAAACCTCTTTAAGAATTGTTGCTATTATTGATTCTTCAAGGACGCCATTCTTGTGTTCTCCTCTGTTGACAATGTACTTTATTATATCCAGCATTGATCCTAGGAATTTAAGATTCAAGGTTACAGGAGAGAAAGGAGACTCTCCTTCAGAATCATCTTGTCAATTTTTGGGCCTAACTCAGAAATAAGGAACTTTTCTTGTTTTCAATCTATGCACACATTTACAGAGACCTGCAAAAATCCAGACTGAACCCAAAGTTCTCCCAAAGACATCTTTGGCATATAAGCCTCAATGATTTCTGAAACTCCACCACCTTGGTTACCCAAATGGCCGGCTCGCTTCTGAGGAAGGAAACAAATGGTGCGGAAGCAGCAGCCAGAGAATTTGGGACCACACATGATGGATGTTGCAACACTACACTGCCTGATTTGGCTACGTTACAATACCACAAAGCCTGTAGTGGCTATGGGGGGGAGACTTTGAGGCAACTGCCCACTGGACTGAAGAATGTCCAGTCCCCCACTCTGGCCTGTCCTATAGATTCTTTAAATCCCAACCACCCACGATCAAATAAAAAAGGGGGCACAAGATTTGAATTAAAGGACTGGTAGTGTGTAAGCTATGTCCTTCTGAAAGATCTCTTATATGGGTATCTGTTAGACCAAGGCTGTATCATTTGTGAGGTAAACAGAAATTGCTTTTTCCTATATATTTGGTTAGGCAGACAGGACACAGATGAAGATGAACAACAAAGGTTTATTTAACAGAAAACAAAATATTATATAGAGTAAATGTGGATGGCTTCAACATATAAAGTAAAACTGGCTCTCGGTTTCACCCCCAAAGGTCACAAACTTGTCCCCAATTAGAGTATCTATATTGTAGTTGAGACTCAGGTTAAAAAATGAACCCCTTTCTCAACAGGTTACCTCAGCTGGCTCAAGGATGCTCTTTTAACACAGAGAGTTCCTGTCCACAAAACCCATACACACAAGTTAGGAATAATGGACCCTTAACAGAATGCTTATTTGTCTCACTGAAACAAATTTTATTCTATAAGCCGACTCCATGTCCTAAAAGCCAAAAAAAAGCCTGGCTAAGTTTTTCTTCAGCATTCTTAAGCAAAGGCTGGCTCACCCCCTCCTATTGCCTCTTACTGGCTGACAATCATTTGGATTGGTTCAGAGCTCTGGCGGATAGGTGGGACTTTTGGGGATGACTGGCACAAAACCAATTTTAGGGGTATCTGAAGCAAGAAAGCCTTTCCCAACAATTTCAGCGCCCCACCTACCAAAAAAAGAAAACCGATGGAAGGATGTGTTTTAGCAGCTATGAGTACTTTTGCAAAAAGTCCCTCCCCTTCAGTTTAACCTTAGAAATAAGCAGTATCTTTGTAATTTCAAAACAGCTCCAGGACTGGAAAGAAACACCACACAGCGTGAGTTGACAGTATTACTGTAGCTCCAGATAATGTGCTACACCAGCATAAGAGCAACCTTGAAGGAAATGACAGACAGAAGAGAGACAGAAGAAATCCAATACTTCATTAGGAGATACTTGAGGGATACCCTAAGATGGCAGATTGATTAGGTAAGATAATGTAGACATAGGGCTGCATCATATCACACACACAGAGAGAGAAAACTTACCTCCACTTAGCAGCTTCATGACCAGCCAAAGCTCATCCTTGACCACAAAAGATGTATAATATGTAACTATGTTGGGATGGCTGCATTGACTCATGGCTTGAATTTCTTTCTATAAGGAATGCAAATACAACATAGATATTCTGGCAAGGGAATAACAGATAGTCTATCAAAGACAGTCAACGGTTCAACCTAAGGGAAGTTATACGTTTGGATATCATGCCTATCCTGCCCACGTCTACAACAGATATCATTTAAAAACTAGTACTTCATATTTGAATAATGCATACATACACACCTTTATTTGCAAAAAAGAACGGGTTGTATTCTATTTGGGATTTTTGCACACACAAGGTTGGGAGTGATGGCAGACTTCTGGTGCCCTCCCCAGCTATCCTAGGGGTCCCCCATCCATCAGGAGCAACATTTTTGGAGGCATTTTGGGCTGCAGCAGGGTGGGAGGTACAGAAGTGTGCTTCTGTGGATAGAAGTCACAGAATCATAGAGTTGGAAGGGACCTCCAGAGTCATCTAGTCCAACCCCCTGCACAATGCAATACTCGCATCTGTGGAATGGTTGGGCAAGATGCAACGCTTAGTCCTGAAGGTGAGTGGACACTGGAAACTGAAGGCTTCCCCAGTCTGAAGAATACACTCTCTCTCAAAATTATAAATGAGGGAAAGTCAATGGAGACGTATAAACAGGTTCATGACTGCATCATTTGATGAAAGATTCTGGATGGGCAATAACTTGTAAAATATTCTGCTTTAAAAAGAAAGATATTTAAACACATGTAACATGGGACTCTTTTTTTTTCTTCCAAACTCAAGTGAAAAATTCTGGAAAAGGCACAATTCTTTTATGCTTCCTTTAAGAGACACAAGCTTTTTGTCGTGAAGTAATTTCTGCAGGACTAGCAACACATTCTATAAATTATTTATCAGTGTTGACTTACAAAAAGAAATTTGTATTCAAGATACTTTGTAATAAATTAGGATGACCTATTCCATATAAAAATGACTCCTGATTTTGTTTTAGGTTTGAAGATTCAAGGTACCCCCTCAAGACAATGGCTCAACACACAGAATCTCCATTTTAATACATCTGGATTTTTTCTTACACTCCAGCACTAGATTCTGCCCCCCCCCTGCCCACCCCTTCCCCTTGCACATCTAAAGGCCCATTTGAAACTCACACCCCCTCACTTATAGAAATAATATCATCTGTGAAAGAGAAGGAAGGGAGAATGCCTCTAGAGAGGAAGGCAGCCAAAATATTTACTGAGCAGCGGAGCCACTTTGCAAGCGGCTTCAGTGTATTCTGTTCAGAGACACGGTTCCATCTCCTGGGTAAAGCTCTGAAAAATAAGCTCTCCTCATCTTTACAGCAGAGACTGCCTGTACAGTGTTGATACTTTTTCCTCTCCCCCATCCCCAATTTTCGGGTCCAGATTGCTCTCACCCAAAAATTGTTTTTTAAAAGGTTTTTACTTTAAAACAAGGGGGAAGATAGCAATGCAAAACATACACTGAGTAATCCACTTCAATACATGGTAAGAGACAAAAACGACTGTTGAACCAGCATTTCGTTTGATAGTCTCTACTTTTATATTCCAGATGGCAAAACTGGAAAGAAGCTGGGCTCATTGTGTGGGCAAAAGGACTGACTTTTTAATATTAGGTCCGCCTTCACTCTAAGATGGTACTAGCCATCTGTGTGAGGGACTTGAGTTAAAAATAAACCTAAAGAATGACTGCACGACCGCCTTAAAAATCAGAATGTTTTCATCAATCAATCAGCTAAACATTGCAAAACTAAATACAGCACTACAACTGGCCAGGGGTTCTCAAACTGTGAGTTGGGACCAATGCTCCCTCTCAGCTGTGGAGTCTTGTGAGCAAAAATTCTGCTTTGTGAGCTACTGGCATTCAAGTTGTGAGCGAGCAATTTGGCGACTGCATAAATTAATTTGCTCTGGAGCCGTCCTTCCTAAGCTAAGACAAAAAGGTGTGAGCTGGAGGCTAAAAAACTGGGCTAGTACACACTAACTCAGCTTAGAGGGAACACTGGTTGGGACCCAAATGTGGGTTATGGATTCACCTGCAACAGAATTTTGTGGGAGAAAGAGGAGGAACAGGGTGAACTCTGGGAAGCTTGTCGGCCAATTTGGATTTGCCTCTGCACAAAGGGCAAAACAGTCATGATGTATAGCCTGTTATACTAGTTTCAGAGGACAGCAGTGCTGCTCTGGAGAGGAACATCTAGATGGGAGTCCAGTAGCACCTTAGAGACTAAAATGATTTTGGGGGTGTAAGCTTTTGAAAGTCAAAGCTCTGGTATCTGACGAAGGTGACGTTGACTCTTGAAAGTTTATACCAAAAAAAAATCTTATTGGTCTCTGTGGTTTCGGCTACTGGACTCCAATCTAGCCTGTTATACATACATGCTAAAAATGAAATGATAACATATAAGCTTGTTTGGTATATCAGATGATGTGAAGTTTCTTGTGCTTTGTGTTGGGGAGGTGGAAAGGGCCCTTTGAAAAAGGGTGGTGAAGAGTACAGGAAGTTTAGAAGTAGGTCCCTCACTTCAAAACATTTGAGAGACACTGAAGTAGGTGGAAAGTACCTATGTGGGCAAAGCCCTGTGTGAACGGAGCCTTGTATTCAAGTACTCCCTCTCTGTGCCCTCAAAATCCATGGGTTATTTCCACAAATCATACTTGGCCATCACATCTGAATTGATACTTTAGGATTTGCTTCCCCCACTGCACACAGGAAGTCCAAGCCAAAATTTAAAGCTAGTTTATAATCCTGACTTGGAATTTGCCAGTTCAGATGTAGTGACAAAGTCCAGTCACTAACTGACTCCTGCCACACAAAGGGAAGGAGAAGCATGGGACTCATTCTTGTGGCATTGAACCATGTTTTGTCTGTATTATTCTGTACCATCTTCCATCATCTTTTCTTAATGACTGAAAGCACGGTGGGCTTGGGCCCTGTGGCAGTTTCCACTGATGAAGACCTCTGTCCTGCTGCAGCCTAAAATACTCCCCAAATGCTGCTCTGGGGGGACAGGGAACTCCCAGGAAGAGCATGAATGTGAGGTGCGTCCCATGCCTGTCCCAAAACCCTGCCCTCCACCATGATTTCAGCTCCTCCAGTGTCACCTTCCTAGGCCTCAGAATAGACACTGGAGCCAAAAGCCCACACACCTTCCCCATGTCTGGCTGGTTCCTGTACCAGCAAACCCTCCAGCCACCTTCCCTCCTGGCTGTTTTGGAAGCTTCCCTTTTTATAGGGTGGTTACTCCACCCCATTTCCCCTCATTATCCAATAGGGCCTGTCCTACCCCATGTTCCTCCTTTCCCTAGTTCCACCCTTCCCCACAATCGCTGTCTTGACCTGGGGCACAGGACCCGCCCACTGGCCTTGTCTCTCCCTTCTCCATACTCATGCCATCACCATCCTCCAACTGAGAGCCGTTCCCCTTGACTGTGCCTGGGAAGATCAGGGCGTTCAGCCCCACTTTTCTCTCTCCAAGCTGCTTCAATCTGCGTTGGCTCGCTAAGGTGTGTAGCCTGGGTGGAGGGGGATAGCGCTTTTCCTGGCTCCCGCTGATCTGGCAACTCGCCCTCATCAGCACTCAGGGTTGCACCAAAGCTTAGCGGCACACTAGGTAGGTGCTGTTTCCTTCCTTTGGGCATTGCTCCTCCTGTACTCCCAGGTAAGGGGAGGATGGTCCCATGGGGAGGTTGGGGAGCCAGGCAAGCCCATACAATGAAGGATGAGCTGCAGATCTTAAGTACGGGGTAGGAAATTGGCAAAATCCCCACCCCACTTTCTGTTAGTGGAAATGTACTGCTGCATCCAATGGAGAGTGATACATGGATCCAGTGTAAACATAATGTCACTTCAAAGAGAAGCAAGAATGTTTACACTGCAGCAATAAAAGCTGTCATATTGATTACACCTCTGTTTATCAATCCTGCCATGTAGCAGGCATACAAAGGTAATGCCAATTAATTAATTTGGCAAGACACTCAAATGTCAAGAAGAATTCCAAGAGAGACAGGATCAAATAAAAAACAAGACTGGCTGAAAGAAGTGTAAAGCAGTTATGGTTTCCAATTCATTTGTGAGAACAGGTAGTACCAAGAATGGCATTTTTCTAAAATAGGTTACTGGTGCTTATAAGCATATGAAGGGTTCATTTTTTTTAAACAAACAAACACACACAACGCAGGCAGATTAAGGGAGTGGGATTTTGGAAATGACAGTATATACTGCTCAAAGTTTCTTGGAGGACAGATGGGATAAAAATATATAAAAAAGAAACAATACGCATACTTTTTCCCCTACCACATAGGCCTATTTTAGCTCCTATTAATGGTTTTGCATGATTCAAACATGGAAAATGAAATTCTGTATACTTTACTTACTTACCAGCAATTCATCCATACTGGTCTGGCATTTTTCTAAATTGATTCTTTTTATTGCTACGCGTTCTTGTCTGGGTTTGCATAGTGCTGCCTGGACAACAGCCGTGGCGCCACTACCTGAAAGAGACAGAAGAAATGGAAGTGCTCACAGTGCTGTAAGGTTGTGGTGCAATGGTTAAGAGTGTTGGATTAGTATCTGGGAAACCTGGGTTCGAATCCCCCACTTGTGCCTCAGAAGCTCACTGGGTGACCTTGGACTGGTCATACTCTCTCAGCATAATCTACCTTAGAGGACTGTTGTGAGGATAAAACAGAGAAGAGGAGAATGATGCAAGCCATCTTGGGTCCCCACTGGGGAGAAAGGTGGGGTACAAATGAAATAAATAAAACAAACTACATTTCTCAAGGATTTTCCCAGAGCTGTGCAATGCAAAAAAGAGCAACGACAAACACGCTTCCCTGAAAGACACTGGCCTTTTTCCCTTTTAATGCACAGCCAAAAAGTGACAAAGCATTATATGCACACACCATGAGAAATGAGGAAAAGACAAAAAATCTTAAGTTCCCCTGATAGTATTGAATCCCCCCCCCATTTGTAAACTGCCCCTGTTAAAAATCACAGATATAGGTGGGCTATGTTGTGCAAAGGAACTTCCTATGTTCATGTATAATTCATGACTGACATCACTGGCCAGTTTCACCAGCTGCTGGGATGTCTGCAAATCATGCTATATGAAATGAACCCTTGTGTTCCCAAAAAGCATATCCCGGATTACTCAATACAGAGTAGCTATGCACTTAAACAATCAATTATGAACTCAAAAAATTTAAATTTATGGACGTAAGCAATCTTGGTGGAGCACAGGAACCATAGGATGCAAAAAGATGCCACACAAGCCTTAAGTCAACCTAGGCCTGCTCTAGGATGCCCCTTTGGTTCAACGTAGGCAGTAAGGAGGACACTACAGAACTGAGTAGCTCTTTTTGTGGACCAAATTCTCTAGAATTGCTATAAGATGCAGGGATTCCACGGTAGACAAGCTGATGTGGAAAGTGCTCAGAACTTCAGAACCCACTGTTATGGCATATAAATATGCTATGCAGAGAGCAACCTAGATATCAGATACGAATATTACTACTACACATCTTTGAAAAGATACATTTCGACATTGCCATTAAGCAATGAACCTCGGTTTATGAACCACGAACCAGCTATGTTTGTCATGAAATTAGGTCTGTGACAAGGTTCGTGCCCATCCATACTCTGAACTCTATCAGATATGGTTTCACTGTCATCCATGGCTACACATCTGATTTTAAATACAAGGCCAGCAAATAAAAGAGTATTTTAGCTTTTCAATCATCCAAGAGGCAACAGGCCAAGAGTTTTTCTGTTTCTTTATCAAAACTGAAGCACTAATCAGAACATTAATTCCAGTCTCAGAAAAGTAGGTAGTATTTTGAAAATATCTGGTGCCAAAATTCAGAGCCTGTTTGTTAGCAGACCACTGTTTCTCCATTTCATTTGCCCTGAAAGCAGGGCTCTCTGTACTGAATAAATGGATGCCTTTGAGCTATTAATTCATAAAGGCAGACTGGAATTTCTATTCCCACTTTAAATCCTCAGCCTCCTCTCTGAATAAACCCAGCTCTAAACCACAATAAAAGCTCTTCAGTACTCCTACAAACAACTACTTAGTTCTTTCATGGATCAGAATCAAATCTTGGTGTTTTCCGTGAGCCCCCCAACCAACCCCCCAACTTCGTTAAATTTTAAAAACAAACTGAAGTCCTACCAATGCAGTCAATAACTGTACTTGGGATATATCCCAGCTGGTCTTCTGAAACACTAGGTGTCCAATCTGTCCTTGAAACCGCCATGCCCCAGTCCCAATACAGCTAGCACACATACACAAAAAGGCCCTTTGTTACAAAGCTTTACAATGGGAATTCAGTTACATGCCTAATCCTGAACAAAAGGCCGCTCTTCCCTCCCATCTGACAACAGAACTGACACAATACCCCATGACTGGAAGTGATTGTCTGCATTTTAATTGATGTTTGCTTACTTATTTAGAAGTAGGGTGTTTTGTATGCAATTTTCGCCCTACAGTGCTTTAAGGACAAAGCTTTTAGTTCAATTATATATCGCCATGATCATACAGACAACCCACCACAGCACAACATAGCAACAAGTGCTTTGACACACTCCAATTATACTATGCAATTTTGCCTCCCCCCCCCCCCCATCTTTAAAGAAATCCATGGAAGAAACACAGACCATCAAGCCTTTCTGGGCAGCATTGGTGGCATACTAAAAACTTCACTACAAAGCTCCCAAAGGTTCTTTCCATCCCAGGTCCACGGATCAGTAACATATGTCAACATAAATGCTTTTAGGATCTCAAACCAAAGGCCTCTCAAAACCTCTTAAGGGGAAAGATTTTCAGTTTCAGTATGTGTACCCAACACCTCATTCAGAAACAAGGATAAGCCCAGTTGGCAGCACATAACTACGTCAAGTATAGAAGACCACAGACTTCATAAAGGGGTAGATATAAGTACCTTTTGTTTTATGACATAGTAACAGTAGAGGTGCTGGCACCTTCCTCTTACTATTATGCACCTAAGTCACTGTCCTTGCAGTCAGGTAAGTGGGGCTCCACACCAGACTCAAAACAACAATGGTTGTTGCTGATCCTTTTCACCTTGTCAACTGTCACATCATTCTGCTTCTCTCTCGTTCAGTCTCCAGGAAGGAATGCTCATTCTTTCCTGCGCCAGTCTGGCTCTGCTAATGAGGAAATCAGCAGGCACTTTTCAGTGAGAGAGCCAGTGTGGTGTCATGGCTAACAGTGGTTGACTGTAATTTGGAGAACAGAGTTTGATTCCCCGCTCCTTCTTCACATGAAGCCTGTTGGGTGACCATGGGCCAGTTATAGTTCTCTCAGAACCCTCTTTCCGCCCCACCCACCCCACAGGGTGCCTGTTTTGGGGAGAAGGAAGGGAGGGTGACTGGAAGCCACTTTTGAGTCTCTTTGAGGTAGAAAAAAAGTGGGGTCCAAAAATCTTCCCTCCTCCTCCTCCATGGCCTAGTTCTCAGCCCCAAAACTCAGCTCATGGCTTAGATCTCCCACTTACAACTGCTGAACTTTAGTAGCCCGTCTTTCTTATCCTCCAGCTGTCCCTTGAGGGTCAACTGGACGAAAACCACGTCACGGGGCTGAATTCCCCATTTTGAAAAAAAATTAAGCCATGTGGCTTAACACAACAGAATTGGAACTGTGTTTCATATACGCTGATCTAACAGTTAATCATGTCAGAATATGGATGGTGGATACATATTCCAATAAGCATCCCAGTGAAAACAATGTACAGTATTAAACTAAACCTTGGAATAGGTTTTTAAAACATCTAAATTAGGTCCATGTGTTTTCTTGCCAAGAGTGGGGTGACAATACAGCAGAGTGATAAACTGATGAGGGTTGACAACTATTTCACTTGCTCAGTAGCTGTGCATTCTTAGCAGCTTGATATTGCTAGATAGTGAAGATCCAGCTCTGTGTATAGGCAACATAACAGAAGCACCGCAGCTTTTTTTGCGGGGGGGAGCTTAAATGGATTTAAATGCATTGATGCACATGAATGCACAACTAAATACAAAACTGTGTGTAAATTGCTTTCACTGACTTACAGGCATATCTGAGAGAGGGAGAAAAGCATTTGAATGCAAACCAGGCCTCCAAGGTTCACATTTGATTAAAGAAAAACACTAACCTGGGTAACAGTAATAGTAGTAATAAGGCAAAATTCTTATTAAGTTAAATTCCAGGTGAACTTCTCACATAAAATATCAAACCATTAACTCTTTACTTCTGAACAAACACAAGGATTTTACAAATACCTGAACAGTGCAGGTTTTAATATTAAAATACTACTGAGGCTGAACTGTTGGTTGGATCCAGTGAGCCATCAACAGGAGGGGCTGATGGAAGAGGACACAATTTTGCTCCCTTCTTCCTCTTGACTTGAGCCCACAAAAGGATTAGGGGGGGAAGGCAAAATCTATGATTCATGTACAAGCAGATTGCTGGATCCAGGCAGTCTAGTCTACTGCTCTTTTGTTTTGTTTTGTTTTGTTTTGAAAATCAGTATGTGGAGTAGAGGTGAATCAATTAGGGAATCTGCTCAAACAAAATTCAAATCCCCCAGACCACACAGATTTGTTTCTGAAGTCTATAAAACTTTTGCTTAAGTTCTAAACAGAAGGTAATAAATTAGAATCCGTTTAAGGCCTGAATATATTCTGAAACTTGGAAGCAAGTCAGGATAGCATTAGTTCTGAAAGCAGGAAAGGAGCCTATGATGGAGGTGGTGGTGGTTATATAGACCTTTTTCTTTAGCAAACACAGATTACAAAATTCTTACAGACGTTATTAGAAACAGACTGAATGAGATCTTGATAAAATATATGAATGCAAACCAGGTTTTTATTAAAGGAAGATATTCAGTTATATTAAAGAAAGCACTCAGTATTAAAATAATTGAGCATTAAAATTTCCTATATTGCTTGTGTTTCTTGATGCCACTGAAGTGTTTGATATGGTGGACTAGCAGTATCTCTTGAAGATAATGGGCCAGTGTAGTATAGTGGTTACTGTGTTGGACTATGATCTAGGACAGTGCTTCTCAACATGGGCCATATGGCCACTCAGGAGTCATGGCATATTTCTAGGGGGCCACAGTAACTGCCATATTTCCAAACTTAACTGCCAGACTGTCATGATCCTGGGCCTAGGCCGAGGCAGATTGAGGCCTGCAGGCAACAGAAAGCCTCAGGTAGATTAGGCTGTGGGCCTGCACCCTCTGTATCTTGTGATTGGGCAGGGGAGAAATGGAGGGGAAACTGAAGCCAATCACAGCTGGAGAGGTTGTGCCTATGCAAAAAGCATAAAAGGCCCTGCAGCAGGAGGGAGGATATTCATTCTTGGGGGCAGAGATGGAGGGAAGGTGTTGCAGGCAGAGGGACCCCTTACCCAGACAGGGGTGAGTGTGGCTTTGAGCATAGTGTAACGGGAAGTAAAAAGGTACACATGTTAAGGATTTTTGTTGTTTTGTTGCCAGCTTCCATTCTTGCCTTATTTTTACCTAATCTAATGTAATCCATCCCTGTTATTACTAAATCTGTTTAATAATATATCATTTTTGTTAGTTACTACAAATACTCTGTCTTTATATAATACATTTTATATTAATAAACAGTGCAGATGGTAAAGCACCTTTTTCCAGCTAACAGTAACTAAGAAGGGGGCCCACAGAGGTAAAGGGCAAAAAAAGGTTGAGAACCCCTGAAATCTAGCTTTGAATCCCCACTCTGCCATGGAAGTTTGCTGGGTAACCCCAGGCCAGTGACACACCCTCACCCTCACCCTCACCTACCTCAAAGGGTTGTTCTAAGGATATAACGAAGGAGAGGAGAGTGATGTAAGTCACCCTAAGCTCCTTGGATGGTGGGCAGAACAAAAATCCACTAATTTCATTTAAAAAGCTGAAGAAAAGCACCAAAACAGATAGGATGCTTTGGAGGTTATTAATTCATAGGTTGTGGTAAGTCGGAAGCGACTTGACAGTGCTTACAAACACACACAAAATTTCATAAATATACATCAGTAACAGTGGATACAAACAAAATTCTTTTGTTATTAGACCAAGATTTTAGTTAAATCCTGATTTTAAAAAAAAATCTCACACTGTTGCCACAAGCTACACAATAGGGATAGCCTCTTCCTCCTTTAAAATTTATTTTAGTTACTGAGACATCAGCCATTGCAATGAGATCTGATTTTCAAATTAAATTGGTATAGGGAGAGAGCAGACAGGTCATAATTATACTCTATGCCAGTAACAGTGTTACTACTGAACACACTCTCAAATCTTTCTCTTTCAGTTAATTAAAAGAACAAAGTTTGAGTCCAGTGGCAACTTTAAGACCAACAAAGTTTAATTCTGGATAGAAGCTTTCATGTGCATGTGCACTTCTTCAGATACATTGAAAATATAGGTGGGGAGGTAGTTGCCACGAAGGGGAAGGGCAAGTTAGAATCAAGATGTTTAAGTAACTGAGCAATAAATATAGCTAAGATTGCATTAAAGCAGTTGGATAGCAGCAAATTAGGATACAAATAAAAGAATTAACAAACAGATGTGAAAACTATGTTTGAGTCCATTTAATTAAAAATTAGTCCTTCTGGATTGGACAGCAATACAGTGGCAGTTTAGAAATATCCTATTAATTCACAGTTCAGTTTTAACAAAAAGGGACATTTGATACTTAAGAGAAAAGATTCATGGAAAACATGGCACACAATACTTAAAATATTTATTTATGCATAAGACTTTAATCGTCTTTGTTGACTTTCTTTACAGGCTCAAGAAAAATCTAGAGTTAACAGGTGGTTACTAAATAACTTTTATGGCTTAAGTAAACATTTGCCACAATATGCTAGCAGTATACTGAAATCAATTAATTAAGGGTATTTCCTAACTTGATGTTTTAATATAAAGACATCCATTTCCATGATCATTAGAAAAACCAAGACAAAAAAGTAATGGGTATCAAGTGGAACAAAGGTTTGTTCCATGTTCCATATATTTAATCACCTGAATACACAGGATGATAGTAATTGGATGCTTGAGCAAAAGGCCATTCCTTATCAGTTATTAATCACCTGGAAAAATAATAGAAAGGAGTTTTGCCCTCCTATTCTCCCACAGAAACTTTCTAATCAAGTGACAATTTGGAGATTTTTCTGAATGGGAAACATGTTCTATATATTTATACCATATCATAAATACAATCTTGTAAAACCTGTCTCTCCCAAGCCACTAAAATTTCCAGCCCAGGAAATTCTGTTCAACTCGAAATCAGCAGCCTATTTAGATGACAGAATTCAACAGCATAGGAAGAAATAATGATTCTAGAAGAACGGTGTGATCCCTAATTTTTAATACAAACTTTTATTAGACTTTGCTACTATCTTCCGTTGGGAAGGGGACCTAAGCTTGGCAAGTTCTTGACAAAAACTGGTCCAAGGCCTATAGTTTGATTCCGGTTTATCAGTTTGGCTCAGTCTACAGGAAGCACAACACAAGTTAATGTTTCACTGGTATTTAAGCCCAGTACATGAAACAAGATATTTTGCCAGGCAGCATTAAGTGTTCATTGGCTCATGCTAACTCATTTTCCTGCTTGGTAGACTTGCGGATATGCTCCAATATCTTGGTCTTGGATACTGTTAGTAGATAGACAAAGAACTCATGTTAATGTTGGGCAAGACTCAAGTATTCATTTATCAAATCTTACAGAGAATTATCAGATGCCTACTAGATTGTTTATGCCCATGATAAGAGCATTAAGGCACTGGAATCTGCCAAAACCAAGAGGATAATTAATTATATACATTATAAAGATAGTTTAAAGCATACTGTTTGAATGAAAACGTGTGTGTTTTTCTCACCACCTTCACAAGAGCCCTATTTAGCAGTTTCTCCATTATGTTACGTT
Organism: Gekko gecko; assembly: GCA_029375565.1. Taxonomy (NCBI): domain Eukaryota; kingdom Metazoa; phylum Chordata; class Lepidosauria; order Squamata; family Gekkonidae; genus Gekko; species Gekko gecko. Next base: position 35,732,818 of record JAPDNY010000003.1, on the reverse strand, counting down.
AAACATGCATACCTGGGACAAGGACCACTGAATGCTATACCAGAAAACCAGTATATAAGTGTTTTCAAATAAACATATCATTCCCATTGGCTCCCCTACCACACCTTTAGCAGATCTGGATGACATGATATCACTTCCTTCTCTGTGTTTACCATACATATGCAAAACCACATGGGAAAAAAGAGGGCTTATGCAGAACAATAAACTAGAGATAAAGAAATAACCACAGCTAAGGAAGGGAAGATAGCCATGGTCTCCTGTTACATTTTGAAATACTCAGACTGCCGCACATTGACTGTGTGGTGAGCTCACCATCTGTATTCACCCCCAGTCCAAACTACAAGGTGAAATCCATTGCTCCCTTATTGAATCATAGAATCACAGAGCTGGAAGGGATCTCCAGGGTCATCTAGTCCAATCCCCTACACAATGCAGGAAATTCACAAATACCTCCCCCCCCAGACACCCCCAATGAACCCTGCTCCATGCCCAGAAGATGGCAAAAAAACCTCTACAGGATCGCCAGCCAAACTGGCCTGGAGAACAATTGCTTCCTGACCCCAAAGAGGCAATCGGCATTTCCCTGGGCATGTAAAAAAAGGCCACGAGAACTAAGCACTGATGCAACCCTTCCCGCCCGTCCTCTCATGATCTGCCTAAGTTCACAAAATCAGCATTGTTGTCCAATGGCCATCTAGCCTCTGTTTGAAAACTTCCAAAGGAGAGCTCATCTCCTCCTGAGGAAGCTTGTTCCACTGAGGAATAGAGATGTGAAGGCCTGGAAAAATTCAGGGAAAACCAGAGTTTTTTCTGTTTTTTTCCTGAAGCTTTTTTTGTTTTTTTCCAAAAAACTTGAAAAATTGAAAAAAGAAAAGGGGGAAAAAGATCATGGAACATTTTATTTTAACATGATGAATAAAATATTAAGACAAAGTGTTCAAATATTTTTCAAATCATATCTAAAAAATATGTATGGTATCAGATTAATCTAATTTCTGTGCACTGAAGACAAGCAAGTCCTAGGTTACAAAAGGTGTTTTATTTTTATTTAATACTGTGTAGAGGAAATATGAATAATTGTTACTTCTGGATTTTTAAAAAATTGTTTTGTGGAGGTTTTTTGTCTGTTCCACATAAACTAGTAAACAGTTCAGGAGATTGTTGCTCTGTTTGTTACAATTACAAATAAATATTATTTAAAAAGTAAATTCCATTTGTAATAATTGTTTGGATACACTATATTTTTAATATGCTAGTTATGATAATTTCCTGCCAAGAAAAATTGTCCATAGACATATTTTATGTTCCTAAAGTAACAGAATGACTTTCAATCTGGAAAAGAAAAAAGAAGTGCTAATGTAGCATTTTTTTCAATTTTTCCGAAAATTTCCATTTTTTTCCAGAAAAAATGGGGAAAAACTGGGGGGTTTTCCGAGCGTCAAAGTTTCCAGAAATTTTACATCTCTACTGAGGAACCATTCTAACTGTCAGGAAGTTCTTCCTAATATTTAACTGAAAACTCTTCTGATTTAATTTCAACCTGTTGGTTCTGGTCTGACTTTCTAGGGCAACAGAAAACAACTCCACACCATCCTCTATATGGCAGCCTTTCAAGTACTTGAAGATGGTTATCATATCACCTCTCAGTCATCCCCTCTCCAGGCTAAACACACCCAGCTCCTTCAACCATTCCGCATAGATCTTGGTCTCCAGACCCCCTCACCATCTTCTTTGCCCTCCTCTGGACATGTTCCAGCTTGTCTATATCCTTCTTAAATTGTGGTACCCAAAACTGAACACAATACTCTAGATGAGGTCTAAGCAGAGCCGAGTAAAGTGAAACTACCACTTCGCATGATCTGGACATTATACTTCTGTTGATACAGCCCACAATGGCATTTCCCTTTTTAGTTGTCGCATCACACTGCTGACTCATGTTCAGTGTATGGGTCTACTAAGACCCCTAGATCCTTTTCACACATACTGCAGCCAAGACAGGTCTCCCCCATCCTATAATTATGCATTTGTTTTGTTTCCTGGTATTTCTGGGCAGGAAGGCTATATTCATTGAAGAAATATGAACATTCTCATGTTTCATCTCCAGCACTCTACCTCTTTCTAGCAACTCTCTCAAGCCTCTTCCTCCTCCACTATCAGGTCCCATTTTGTTCAACTGATGCTCCTGCTTATCCATTCACCATGGATACCTTATGTGCTTCTTCTGCTGCATTCTTTTAGTAGAAGCCAAAAGTACTACCTAGACACTTGTGTGTGTGGATGCTAGGGTTACTAGCCCTTCAGGTCCAGGGGGGAGGTTCCCCTGCTTTTGGAAGCTTTGATCTGCCACCGGCCAGCTGGGGAAACCCCACCCCCAAACAGGGACATCATCATGCAACATCCCTGATGCAATGACATCACTTCCAGGTGATGTCATGATGTCACAGGCCCAGAACACCCCCCAAATCCGTCTGCTGCGATGGTGAGGGGACCTGGCAACCCTAGGGGATATACAGGAGGTTCAGGATCCAAGTACACTGTTGTGTTTACATTATCTAGACAGGGCAGCCTGTGAATGTACAAACTGTAAACACAAAAGCTCAGTACCTATTGTAAGCAACACTGCTTTTCCAAAACAGTCAAACATAGATATAGAGTCTCCATGGATATAGTTTGCAGGCCCCTCATGCTCATTTGAAATGAATGCATACAGGTCAGAGAGCAAAGCTAGTGAGTTCAGTCCCAGGCAAGGCCAATATTTAGAGTCGTGCTTACCTTCCATGGGCATTCCCTGTACCCAATGTCACACATACAAGGCTACACAGAGTCAGTGCAGAACGGACCACAAGCCCTAAACCCAGCCCCACGTTCCTTTCTCAGCATCGTACATCATCAACTTTATTGGAGTGTTCATTAGTACTTGTGAGCAACTGCCCAAACTTAGCATTATCTTAGGGGAAGGAAGAAGAGGAGGAGGAAGTGGAAGAGGAAAAAGAGGAGGAGGAGCAAGAGGAGGAGGAGGAAGAAGAGGAAGAGATTGGATTTATACCCCACCCTTCACTTGGAGTCTCAGAGCAGTTTACAATCCCCGTTCCCTTCCCCTCCCTACAACAGACACCCTGTGAGGTAGGTGGGGCTGAGAGAGCTCTGAGAGAACTGCTCTTGAGAGAACAGTTCTGAGAGAACTGTGACTGACCCAAGGTCACCCAACTGGCTGCATGTGGAGAAGTGGAGAATTGAATCCAGTTTTCCCAGATTAGAGTCCACACTCCTAAGCACTACAACAAACTAGATGCAACTTTCCTAATTCCAAAATGTAAGCCTCTTCACCTAGGAGTACAATTCTTGTTAACACTTCTGCTCCTACAGAATCCCTCCTCATGCGGCTTCTCTAGCATACAAGATGGTGTGAGAAGAGCCAATTTAGGATCCAATAACTGAATGAGCAATGCCTTCTCATTGGGACACAGGCAGGCCTCTTGTCTGGAGAGTCTATAAAACACCTGGAGCCAACCCAAGGATAGCATGGTTGTATGGATGGGGCCAAACACATTTAATACATGCAGATCCTAGTTCCATTTATAATCCAGCAAACCAAATGAAGCTGGCTCGGAACACTGTTTTCGAACAGCCTGATACACTTTCTCAAAATATACCCCCATTCTAAGCTATTGAACTATGTACTGACCTGAAAGAACACACACATACAAACGCCCAGTTCTTAAGCAGCAGGTGCAACAAGAGGATTAACTGGCTACATATTCCACCTTGCAAAGTACAAAAAGAACTGTGCTGGCACCCCCATCAGAATCAGCAAGGAAGTAGGCCATTATATAAACAAACCACAATAGGTTACTGTTCATCAAGCCTCTGACAATTAAGTCTCGCTTGACAAGGAAATTCCCAGAAAATAAGAGAGCTATATTATTTGTGTCTGCCTGTCAGCAAATTCCAAAAAAAACCCCCACCCCACCCCTTTGTTCATGGTATGGGTGGACACAGCTGTTTGCCATACATTTGCACCCAACATAAAGTAAAAATCCTCCCTTTATTTTCAGCAGGATGATACAGTAGACCAAACTACATGTAATACAGTAAGCCTACACAGGTGACCATTTCAAAAGGAGACTTGAGTATGTGCGAACATGAGTGTGATTCTTTTCATTCAAAGCGCCCGTCACCTTTAATCTCCACACACCCAATGACCCAGTTGACTTGAAGAGGTGTGAACATGAGTGTGATTCTTTTCCGTTCAAAGCACCCATCACCTTTAATCTCCACACACCCAATAACCCACTTGAGAGGCACATATTTAAACAGCAGCGTAAACTGGATTTTTTTCATGCTCCCTGATCATACTGATGACGCATAGCTAAGTCGAAATGAACTGTGGTTAAGGGGTGAGCAATGCACGCAACCAGATTCTGAGTACAAGGCCCAAAAACCCATTCGGCTCAGTTTACGACATCGTTTAATTAATATGAATTGCGTTCCAGGAACTTCTGACCTTTCTGAGCATTTCCCTTTCAAATTACTGCCTTCATACAGGTGATGTGAAAGGAGGAGGAAGGACAGTTATGTGTCCGACCCTCTCCCACTTATAAGTATGGTCCTCATTGGTACCATAATCATTCCAGATGGGTAGCCATATTAATCTTGAATTTTGCTGTAACAGGCTAACACAATGTATTCCAGAATAAGCTTTCATGAGTTAGCACTCATTTAAATATAATGAAGTGAGCTCTAGCTCAGAAAAGCTTATGCTGGCATAAATGCTATCAATCCTTACACTGGTACCCTAGAATACCTGTACTAAACACAGGGGTGGTAAAAGGGTACACTTGTAGGATATATAACCTTTGCACCTGTCACAGCAAGCAAGTGTATGTATGAGGGCACTCCCCACTTCTTTCCCCCTTCCCACCAGGTATTTCAGGTCACCACCACTCAAGCAGATCTCTTCTCACTTACCAGTGGCTTGGGACACTGGTTGGGCTCCCACCCCCCTTATTCCTGTTTGCTCTCCAGCCCAGCCTGGCCAGGAGATTGTAGCTTATGCATGGACAACACAGCCAGACACACTGGTGAGGCTCTTTGAACACAATCTGAGTTCCTAAAAGAGAAAGATCCGTATTCCATATAACACAGCTGTACACTCTAGAGCACATGCACATATGGAAAAGGTATATCACAGAACTAAAGGCCATTGCAGAACTAAGAAGATAGAAATGTGAGGCTAGTCTAAGCTTTAGGGACACAGATGGTACCTTGCTATCCCTCTCTTGGAACCCATGCCCGCTGGAACTTGTTAAATAGAGGCAGATGCCCCTGAATTCCCTTCCATTGTTCTTTGTCCAGCTTGAGCATGGCTATCCAGGTGTCCAGATCTTTTAACCTTTCCTGCCCCAGCTGGGTGGGTTTCCCTTCACCCAATTCTGAGTTTAGGACATGATGTCCCTCATGGGTCATTCAGCACTCCTTTGTACAATCAACTTGCAACACTCATCTCCCTCCTTTATTGCCCCACTTAGGTCGCCCATTCCTGGCACTTGGGCATCTCCATTCGGGAAACTCATCTTTGCTCAGATGGCCATCAAAGCAGTTTATTACTCCCTTCCCTCAGATTCCAGTCCCTCAGGTGTAATTCAAAGCAGGTTACACCTCCGTGTCACAATAATGCCAACAGATATCATATTGGCACCAGTGATCCCTCTAAGCTGAGTTAGTGTGAGCTAGCTCACAGTTCTTTAGCCTCCAGCTCACACATTTTTGTCTTAGCTCAGGAAGGATGGCTCCAGAGCAAACTAATTTATGCAGTAGCATAATTTATGCACTCACTCACAACTTTAATGCCAGTAGCTCTCAAAGTAGAATTTTTGCTCACAAGACTCCACAAGCTTAGAGGAAGCATTGACTGGCACCAGGATCTCTTTGCTTGTCCCATATAATTCCTGCTATTTTACAAAGAACTTCTATCACTCTGTGCTTTCCTGGGATGTAACAGCATCAAGCAAGAAATACAAATGCTTCAGTGATTTTCTGCTACTGTCCATTTAGACAGCTTTATCTTGCACATGTTGTTATCCTAATTGAGGAGGGGGGTCTTCAAATTAATTGGGAGAATTAGAGGAATTGGAGATTAGTGAGAGGGGGTAAATAAGGGATCTCCACCGATGTCTCCACCAACTCTCAAGATAAACCAACAGCAAAACTACAGAAAAGGTGTATCATGCAATCATACATACAAAGCACATTGGGGGGGACCAAACTATCTACAAAAGGGGGAAAGGGAGCAGTGGGGAACAGTGATTGGGAAGGGCGATATTTACCAGGTCCTGGAAGATAAGGTCCACGGAAGTCAGTGAGAGAACCGGCCATCATTTCCCAGAGAGAAGGAGAAAGAACCTACACACAAGTAGGGGTGCAATTCTTGGCACCGAGAGAACATGCACTGGGCAGACCGCGTGCAGTTATAGCAAAAGTTCGCTCTGAGGCGGTCTGACTTGTGTGCCCCCAAAACAATACCATGATTGGCTCTTTAAGGGTAAAACAATGTGCTGGGAGAGGCTTGATGGCCTTCCCAAGACCGAGGGAAACTCATGACGATTTGCAAGTGTTGCTAATGACACTTGATCCATTTGTCTAGTGTGAACTTAAAGTGTTAATGTTTTCTGATGAAATTGTTGGATGTAAACTAAAGGTGATATTGTTTCTCTGATGAACCCAGAATACAGGATGGGAGAGGCTATCTGGACTATGAATAGCCCACTAATTAGGGTGAATAGGGGGAGAAATGTGACCACATGTGATGAGGTCACGTCAAAGTGGAATATTGCATTTCCTGAGGAAACCCATTGTGGAGATTAAGTATCTCTTTTAGGGTGGCAAGTCAGTTGCCCTAGTTCACCTTGCAAAATGTTTTCCCAGGCTTGTCTCTGGCCAACATCCAGTTTGTTCCAGTTCCATTTTGTTTCCACTTCCAGGCCAGACTGTACAGTACACACATGATTTTGGAGGTGAAATAAAAGAGGGGTGTCTGGTCTCAAACTACCCTTCCACAGGAGGAGTCTGGCAGTTAAAACCGCTGCCAAACCAAGGGAGAAGGAAGTGACCTGGGTAGCTTTTAAATGCAACAAAAATCTCCAGTCTGTTTGCCAATGCAAAGGCAAGTCCTGCAATAAGCAATGAAACAAATATTTATTTAGAGAAAGAGCCAAGCACTTTATCTTCTGTCTTGCATAGGGATACACTAGCTTTATATTTTTAAAGAAATGTATAGCAGACACAGGAAGCTGTATGTTTGCTTGGCAGAATGTGTAATCCTTTTGTCCTCAGGCTGTTGTTCCACTCAAAACTGCAAAGGGATCAAAAACAAAAGGGGCGGGGGAACTCAACCCTCTCAAAAAAAGAGATCAGAAGTACCACAGACAGCTGCTTTTTAAAATGTATTTTATCTTATTTAAAATACTTATATACCAACTTTCTACCCAAAAAACTCCCCAAAGTAACAAATATCAGTCATCTACACAGCATTTAAAATATATTTTTAGATAAACAATACAGTAAAAACATACCGATAGAAATACATACTATCAGGGAGGAGGGCCAATAAGAATCTATTAGGGGAATGCCAAAGTGGCAAAAGAAAATGACAAAGGAAGATAAATCTCCCTGGGGAAGGAGTGCCAAAGTTTTGGTGCCACAACCAAGAAGGCCTTTTCTCACACCGCCTCCCGTCTAGCCTTAGATGGCAGGGGCACATGAAGCAAGACCTCCGAAGATGATCAGAGTGGATGGGAAGGTTCATCTGGGAGCAGGTAGTCCTTAAATATGCTGGCCCATACTGTATAGGACTTTAAAGGTCAGTACTAGCACCATGAGTTGGGCCCAGAAACAAATTGGGAACCAGGCTAGATGGAGCAAGACTGGAGTGATATGGTCCCTGAGATCCACTCCAGTCAACCAGTATGAAAGTCTGAGAACCGCAGATCTAGATTATGAGCAGACCCACCCTCTAATGCTGCTTTGCTTGGTGGAGGAAGTCTAGCATGGACTTTTTAGGCCAGACACTTACCATTTGTTCCTCATTTGTATACTTCAGCCACCTGCTACAGATGTCATAGTCCTACTGTACACTGCATTAGTCAAGATGCATCTGGAGTACTGTGTGCAGTTCTGGAGGCTTCACTTCAAAAAGGATGTGGACAGAATGGAGCAGGTGCAGAGGAGAGTGGCAAGGATGATCGGGGGCCTGGAGACCAAGTCCTACAAGGAAAGGCTGGGGGACTTGGGATTGTTCAGTCTGGAGAAGAGGAGGTTAAGGGGGGCACGATTGCTCTCTTGTAGTATTTGAAGGGCTGTCATTTAGAGGACGACAGCTGTTCCTGATGACAGCAGAGGATAGGACTTGCAATAATGGGTTTAAATTAAGGGCGGGAAGATACTGGCTGGATATTAGGTAAACTTTTTTACAGTAAAAGTTGTGCAACAGTGGAATCAGCTGCCTATGGAGGTGGTGAGTTCCCCCTCACTAGCAGTCTTTAAGCAGTGGCTGGATAAACACTTGTCAGGGATGCTCTAGGCTGATCCTGCATTGAGCAGGGGGTTGGACTAGATGGCCTCTATGGCCCCTTCCAACTCTGTGATTCTATGCCGCTTGAGCTCTCTATTTCTTTCCTGCTAACCAATAGTAGTCTCTAACAAGGGAATATATGATCCACTGGCAAAGATGATAGTGCTCTTCCTGTGTAAAAACCTTTTCAATCAAACAACAGACCTTCCAGGCTTAAAACAGTACAAACTGTGCTGTTTAAGAGAATGGAATGCAAACTTTTTTCTCATTTACCTAGCAACAACTCACTATCTTTACCCCATCAGAGAGCTGATGTTATTTTACTTTTAATGGGCTGGAGTTGGCACTTAGATTCAGCTCTGCCAGAAATCATGTGATGGACTGCAAGGGGGGGGGGAGTTGAGCAGCTAAATACATTTTCTATTTTGGAAATATTTAATTCTTCCCTCACCACCAATTAGCAGTGCAGCAGTCCCTTAAAGACAATTTAATTTGACCAGAAGATCGACATTATTCTGAGCATTTATTGTAATATATGATTGTTTTATCTTGTTTTTATATGGTTCATATATTATGACACACAGTGCCCTTAAATGTAAGCCCCCCTGAGCCCGTTCGCGGGGAGGGCAGGATAGAAATCCAATAAAATAAATAAATAAATAAGTTTCAAAGGGTTCTCTGGGGGAAAAGATTCACAATAACAAAAAGCAGTTGTGAGGTCACTGTATGTGGAATTGGATTATCAGTCACTTCAACTCCCTCACCAACGAAAAAGGGTTAGCTGAACCTAGGACTGGAACTCAGTCAGAGGCACTCACCACAACAGAATTCTAGTTTTAGTACAGACATCAGGGTACTTCCTCCCCCTCCCCCTTTGCCAGAATTAAACAAAATCAAAGGTTCTAAATCTTTATGATTAGACAATCTAAGATTTAAAACCTTTGACAGAGTGGGAAGGAGATGAGAACGATACAGGCTACCACAAAATATCTGTGAAACCTTGCTGAATAAATGAAAAAATTCCAATTTTTTTTTAAATGATAGTCTCAACATATTAATTCCAGTAACAAACTAGATCCTATGACATCCAGAACTTCCAATACTGAGCTAAGTGAAAACCAAGCAGAGATTTATTTATGGTGAGAACTATCATTTACACGAGGTACTGATTGTGGTTGAGAAACAACACTTAACCCCAAAAAGTATATTGAGTATGTTCATATATCTCCTTATTAATACTACCAGGATGTCACACCATAAGCTTACCATGTCGAAATCTGTTGCTGTCAACATCGATAAAAATTGACGGAGCGTGACCGGGTATTCCTTTCTCCCAAGCGCACACAGAAACCAGGAATTCACTATTTTGCCAACTGTTTCAAAGCAACACAACAACCGCCAGTCATTAACCAGCAAAGCTGAGCAGTCAACCAAACATTTCAAAGGGGTGAAAAAACCCGTATAAGTGAGAAGACAATTTTGTCCATCAACCAAAAATAGAGAAAAGTAGAACCGCTGTTGCTTCAGATCCTCCATTGAATCAACAACGATTACAACTCTCTTTTTCATTCAAACATCTGTTATACAGAGCAACGTAGATAGAACAAATAGGGCAGGGATAGCCTAATTTTCAAAGAGGGTAAAATAAACTGCACCCTGACCTTGATAGCTGAGGCAAGCCCAGACCTGTCAGATCTCAGAAGCTAAGCAGGGTCGGCCCCCTGGTCAGTATTTGGATGGGAGACCACCAAGAAAGTCCAGGGTCGGGACGCAGAAGCAGGCAATGGCAAACCAGCTCTGAATGTCTCTTGCCTTGAAAAACCTATTAGGTCACTGTCAGTCAGTTGCAATTTGAAAGCAAAAAAAGGGCTGGTATAGTAGCTAAGAGAAAGAACAGTCCCTAGGTCAAGGAATCTCAGATATGAGTACATTGGAAAGAGGTTAAGGCTCAGTGGTACAGCATATCATTTGTGAGCAGAAGGGCCAAGAACCTCCAGTGAAAGGATCTCAAGCTGGAGATAGAGGAAAAGCTATGCCAGAGAAACTGGACAGCCAAACCACATTAGAGGAATGAGCTGGCCCCAGCACCCACTATACACATTTGCCACACATGGTTCCATATTGTCTAGTCCAGCTGGCAATAACCCTATATAACTATTTGCATATCCAGCTGACATGCAAAGAGGGGACCATTTCTGGGCATTGTAATTACATATGTCAAAAAGCACACCAGATAGGCAAGGCCAGTGTGTCTTCTCCTGTTCTTCTACATGTTGTTGCACGCAAATATATTAACAAGATGGACCAAATGGTCTGCCTTTCTTCCTATGTTCATGTGAGGTCTTGCATAATAAACCACCCCATATCAGCCTCAGAACCACGCCCTCCCAACCTGCAATATGGAACAATACTAACCAACTAACTCTACAGGATTGTTGTAATGTTTACTCTGTGCGAATGGCTCTGAACACTCAAAGATGTATTATTACCTTAAGATGCCACTATTAGAGCTTCATCTTTCACAAGGTTCCTTCCATTACTTGTCAGTATTTTAATCAGACTTTTATTACTGAAGAGTCTTTTAAAAATGACAATTAAATCGATCTTTGAGAGATCTGTGGATACAGCCAGTGATCGTTTCCAAGGTTTCCCTTGTTTCTAAGCCCTTCCTACTTGCTGATGAACTTGGTATTACTTGGGCTGTGGCTAAATTTCTGGCAGCAGAGGCTTCTATGCAAGGATGTAAACAGAAAGTGGTATCTGTGTGAAATTTAAGTCTACAAGAACTAAGATTATTATATCTTCCCTTTTCCTGCCTAGACTGAAGAGCAGTGGGACAGAAACCACATTCTGACGGTCGCATAGCAATGTTTTGTTTGGCTGCTGTCACGTCTCAGCCAACTTATGGTGACCCCCATACAGTTTTCAAGGCAAGATACACTGAGGTGGCTTGCCATTGTCTGCTTCTGTGCAGCACCCCTGCTATTCCTTGGTGGTCTCCCCTCCAAATATTGACCAAGGCCAACCCTGCTTAGCTTCTGAGATCTGACGAGATCAGGCTAGCCTGGGCCATCCAGGTTAGGGTGCAGTGTATCTTGCCCTCCTTGAAAATTGGGCTGGGGAGGAGGTGTCTTCCACATAGGGGCAGGCTTGTGTGTTTCCTCCAAAAGACACATACTTGAACCCAGACACTACCCACACCTACTCCAACATTTTAACCACCAAACCTCACAGAGTATCCCAGTGCCAAGGATACCAAAATGTCTGGCAAACACTGATCTCCTGAAAACAGCGATCTCCTTGGTGCATATGACTCAATCCCCACCCCACCCCCATCAGCTATTTCCTTCTAGCCGAGGGCTTCTACTCTGTCCCAAACACAAACCCTTGCCAGGACACATCTGTAACAGATCCCCAAAAAGAGCCCAAAGAGAGGGATCGTTATGTACAGGCACATGTGCTGGCAATTCTTAGACACTGAGGTTTGCTGTGCAGTGATCCATCAGTAAAAAACTCTCATAATGTCCATGTCAAGTTTCTTGAAGTTTCACTTAGGAAGCAAACATCCTGCACACAATGTTTGCTTTCTACTATTTGCTTCCAAGATTAAGTGACACAGGATTCCCCCCCCCTTTCTCTTTAGAAAACTGGACAGAAGAGAGTGCAAAGTACACTGAGAGATATTCTGCACCCCTTTCCTTGCCCTATACGAGCTATCAAAAGCACAAGAGTTATCCTCTCAATCATAACACAATAGGAGATTCACACGTACATCTGGGTGAATTGTTTCAATCTCAGGTGCTGTCTCTACGTGCAACTTGTCACTGCTATGCCCACAAACCACCAGTGTGCGTACTGTCAACTGTGTGAACAGCTGCCGTGCCCTTACTCAAGCCTCTCTAAAAAGCAGCACTGAAACTGGTCGGACTAGCGGGCAAAAGATCCCACAGACCACGAGAGCTCCCCTTGGTCAGAAAACTGGAGCCAACAGCTGAACAAAATGGTTTGGCATGCTGCTGTTCGGCAGATATCCCAGTGGTTGCCTGCCCTGGCTTGTGCCGCAGCCTAAGCACTGCAAGCAACTAGGAAGTTCCAGCAACAGCCAACATTATGTGACATATTAGACTTTCGTGTTTCCTTTGAATTCTGACCCATAAAGTGGAAATCTATCATCTTCATGAAGAAATTCACAAAAGACATAGACACCTTTCTGCCCAAGGGCAAACAGTGGGACATCACATCAAATAAGCTAATGCTGCAGCACAGTAAACTGTTGCACTGCCATGCCTTTCTGGCCTCAGTCTGCAACAGTTTCCCCACAGCATGATCACATGTCAGGTATATAAATTAAACACCTTTCCGCAAAAGCTTTTTGCCAAAATACATCTGTTAACCTCTGAGGGGCCATCAGACTCACATTTGGGATATTACATAGAACTGTGGTTGCAGTAATTAATGTTATTATGAATCTATAATTTATTGTCATCTCTGTATGAAACCTGCTCCCTCCCTCCCGTTTTCTCTCTCAAATGGTTTTTGTGTGTTTGTGTGTGCTGCCTCTCTTTCACTTCTGCTTTTTTGGTTACAACTGGCAATGTTCCAAGTAAGAGATGTTCTCTTCAGCCAGAAGTCCTCAACACGGTGCCCTTGCACACTTTTCCTGGCACCCACCAAATGTTTTCAGCAACTTAGTAGTAGCCAAGGAGAGCTCTTCTCCAGCAGGGTTTCTGACTGGCTGTGCAGACTAAAATAATGCTGCAGCGGCAGCAGTTCCCATCAGCCTTTGTTTTATTCTCGCTTACCCCTCTTTACCAATATATATTTTCTCTCTCGTCTCCCTGGCATCTGAGCTTCCTCTATGTGGCTGGCTCCGCCTCCTGCAGCAGACGCTTTCTGGTTGCACCACCACTCTATGGGTGCGTTCAGACGCGCCGTTTGAGCCGTTTTCAGCACGGCTCAGAAACGGCTTTTCCCTGCGCGTTCACACGCCCAACATCTGCCCACCGTCCCCAGCCGTCGCTTTCTGGAGCAAACCCCCTTTGGAAACGGAGTATTTTGGCACCACTTACCCAAGCGGTGTTTTCCATGATTCTCCGTTTCAAGCCGCACTTTTCCCTGTCTGATCGCTCCATCCAGCCACTTCCGGGTGCTTCAAACCCCCCCTCTGGGAAGCTGCCTCCAGCTTCCGGTTTTAGTCCTCCATTTTTTTTTTCCCCTTACCGGTGTGCGCTTGAGCGGAGCTCCGCACTTAGGTTAAAAAAAAGAAAAGGTTTACTGGTGCCTAGTTTAGGCATTTAGAGGAGTCCGGGATCTCGGGGAGGCCATTTTTAAAAGGACTCTTCCTTTAAACTTTAAAGGGACCTGTTGAGCTCGCTCTTCTTCGCACCGGCCAAACTTCCTGTTCGGGAGAGGGCTGCCTGTGCGCATGCTCAAAGGAGAGGGGAAACCCCTCCCACCTGCAGGAGGACGGCGGAGCGCTCGGAAGGAGGAGGTGAGTCTGAGCGCGATTCTCCAGTTTAAAAAAAAGCGCATCGTGCCGGAGCAGTTTAAACCGCTCCAGCACGCTGTCTAAACGCACCCTATGTCAGCATTCCAAAGGTACCCACAGGACCCCCCAAAATTGGGTACCACTGTCTTAAGCCATGCCTGCACTGGTGGTTTTCAAGCCTTTTGCCAGATTGACAAAGAACTTTGGCTAACCGGTGCTCACTCTGACCTGGATTGTCCGATGTCATCAGATCTCAAAAGCTAAGTAGGGCTGGCCCTTGTCAGTATTTGGATGAAAGAACAGCAAGGAACACCAGGGCTGCAACACATAAGAACATAAGAGAAGCCAATGTTGGATCAGGCCAATGGCCCACCTAGTCCAACACTCTGTCACACAGTGGCCAAAAATACCAGGTGCCATCAGGAGGTCCAGCAGTGGGGCCAGGACACTAGAAGCCCTCCCACTGTTGCCCCCCCCAAGCACCAAGAATACAGAGCATCACTTGCCCCAGCCTGAGAGTTCCTATCTATACCTTGTAGCTAATAGCCACTGATGGACTTCTGCTCCATATGCTTATCTAATTCCCTCTTGAAGGTGTCCACGCTTGTAGCCACCGCCACCTCCTGTGGCAGTGAATTCCATGTGTTAATCACTCTTTGGGTGAAGAAGTACTTCCTTTTATCTGTTCTAACCCGACTGCTCAGCAACACAGAGGCAGACAACTGCAAACCACCTCTGAACACCTTGAAAAATCCTATGAGGTTGCCCCTTGATGTTAAATCCCCCCCCCCGAACAGGCATTCATCCCTTGCTCTTCTTGATTGCATTACCATTTCCTTGCTATTACTGGGATGCTATCACGTGCACTGTTGACCCTGGACTTTGGATGAGCAGCTCATGTTATATTTCTAACCTTTAACAGCCAATGACTTCTGTCCAAGACCCTATTAGTTGTTGTTCGGCATAGATAAACAGACAAATAGTGTGATCCGTTATATGCAGTATTCACCTATTAAAATTTTTTTTGATATACAGAATTATTCTTCAGTACTCTCCAATGTCTGGTTGTTCATAAACAGGGTAGTTCAAACAAGACAGAGACATGAGGGTTTACACTGAAAATGCAACTCTTGCAAGATGCCCCTGCCTTATATTCCAGGTGGCAGAGCCAAGGATGATTCTGGGATATTCCTACGTAAGCCAGTTTGGTGTAGTGATTAGGAGTGCAGACTCTAATCTGGGAGAACTGGGCTTGATTCCCCACTCCTCCACATGCAGCTGCAGGTGTGACTTGGGTCAGTCACAAGTTCTTTCAGAGCTGTTCTCTCATGAGCAATTCTCAGTCAGAGCTCTCTCAGCCCCACCTACCTCACAGGGTGTCTGCTGTGGAGAGTGGAAGAGAAAGGAGATTGTAAGCCGCTCAGAGACTCCTTGGTGGAGTGAAGGGCAGGGTATAAATCCAATCTCTTTTTCTTCTTCTAAACATGACGTTCCTCGAGGCAGGGGGCTTTATTGCACTCCAGTTCTTAAGATATATGGTAAAAGCACAGAAGTAAGGCAAGCCCTCCTGAAATTGATCCTAACACTCTTCACTTATGCCGATGACGCTAATACAGGCCGGGTGAGAGCTTTCACTCAGTCCAGAAAACACTGACATGGCTTATTAGACAAAGCCAGGACATGAAGCTTTGAAGTTCTAAGGGAGAAAGGGAGCTTGATGGTCAGATTCCGTCACATTCTGTTCTTTCCGTTCGACAGCTAGCACACAAAGCCCATTTGTCTTTAACAGTTACTGTTCTGGGGGGGGGGGGGAGTAGTCCTAAATAGGCTGCTTTATTAATTTTGGAAAGAGAAAAACCACTACCACACACAGCTACAACTTGCTTCGAATTCCTCCAAGGCTGCCTATTTGCTCTGGCAGTATTTGTTCTTCTCCCATCTTTCAAGCCAGGCCTCAGTCTTTAATGTTTAATCAGACAGGAGGATTCAAGCAAGAGCAAAGCAAAGGCAGGACCTGGACACTGTTCACTGCAGCTCAGGACAGCTGCTATTCCACATGAAGGAAATGGATACCAGAAGAACTTAATTTTGGATGAAGAGGCAGGTTCCATGTTGCCTAGATATCTGCAGTCACTCCATTACTTCAGGTCGTCATCACAGACCACAACACCTGTAGGGATGCCAACTTCCTGGTAAGGCCTGGAAACCTCCCAGAATTAGAACTGATCTCCAGGCTACAGAGATCAATCCCCCTGGAGGGGCTGCTCTGAACTCTGTGGCATCATACCCCACTAAGTTCCCTTCCCAAATCCCAGCCTCCCCCAGGCTCCACACACCCAAATCTCTAGGAATTACCTGACTCAAGAGTAGACGACCCTATGCAACAGTAAGGCAAGAACTAGCTCAGAACGATAGCAGCTTTTACTTGGAAAAAAAATAGTACAGTAACACTACATGAAGGCTAAAAGGAAAAAGCCGCTCTAAAAAACAGTTAAGATACAAATCACTCCTGTAAATATAATACTGAAAATACACATGGTTGAACATTAGCTTGGTATTTATTGTTCCAGCACACTACTGAAATATGGGCAATATTTGTGAATTTAATTGGCCGGAGGGGCAATATGTACTTTTCTATGTACTGTGGAAAGTTAGTTTTAACATTAAAGCAACATCCCATGTCCTTCTATACTCAAATGGAGGAAAGTATCTGATATTTTTTCAGTAGGGCATTAACATACATTCTGGGAACCGCAAGAAGATACAAGTTCAAGATCCACCAACACCACATTACTGGGGTGCTTGAAAAGTCGAGTGGTGTCTTTATAGCCTTAATTAATTCCATCACTTCACTCCAAAAATCTCAGACACGCCCAGAAAACATGTACAAGCTCTTATTCCCTTGATAGCTAAGCCTGGGTTATAAACTAGGTTGCACTTTGTGAAAACCCATTTCTACCTTTTGTCGCTGGTTTCCTAAAAGAGGTGGGCCGCAGCAGCCAGCCACACACACCTGCCTCTTTCTCCTACTTCAAAACAAACCAAGGAGTTCAGGTGGAACACTGGAAAGGAAGAGGACATATACAGGTAACTCATTCAAATCAGCTGAAGAAGACTTGCCACTAACAACAATATTAACTTGTCTGATACATCATGCCTAAAGGGTATCATAAGCAAGGCAAGAAGCCATCTGCAGTTATATGGCAAAAGTTTAACACACTGGTCATAAGACCCATAACTACGAGCTGGCGAGGAAAACTGTAGAGTTGATAGCAGCCATGTCTCAGAAACCAACTCAATTCAAAGGCATGGGATGTTTGTGAAATACACAGATGGAGTCTAGAGAAAAAGTGGCTAGAGGAAGGGTTATCATGTACACCATGGAATAAGAAACAGAAGCTTAAAATGGTAGGGTTGAAGAAAGGGGGTATTTGGGCACAAAAGAAGGAATACCAGGGATGGCCACCAAGTCACAAAATAGCTAGGGGAGCCAGGGGGAAATGAGAAATGTACACAGCAAGCTAAAAAGAAAGATACTTGACACATTAGATTGAACCAACTGGCCAATTAGTTTACTCAACAATCACAGGTAGAGGCACTCTGACACTATCAGTGCTGTCTTCAGTACATTTTTTTTAAAACCCTGTATTAGCAATATATAAAGCATAGACGTTAGAGAAAACGTCAAACAGAAAACCTGCAGCAAATTTCCTATTCCAGTTTTGAACCGAAACCTTGCTTCACTTTCATAGTACCAATTGAGATTTGTGATTTTTTCATACTATGTATCTCAAACATTAATGAATTATTAAGATTTCAATACCAAAACGTTCTAGCTAGCTTTCCAAAAAGATGAAACCCCATTCTATCCCCATATTTCACAAGGCAGAAAACAGATTTTAAAATATTCCAGCTTTCATTTCCCTCCTGCTTCTGTCAGAAATTAGCATTTCTACTTCTTATACTGCCTCTCACAATTTTTTGTTTCCAGCGTGTTTCTTCTACATTACTTTTAGGGAGGTCTAGTCACAGCGCCATATTAAGTATACTAGTAGTTCCTATGTCCTTAAGATGCAAGAGGACAACAGACCCCTAATAATCACATACACCAGAAATAATTCTTGCACAACAGGAAGAAAAATAGTGGCTGCAAAAAGAAGACACCTGTAAACCAAGTACAGACGGTTTCACCAACCTTGCAAATAAATCTACGAGAGTTGTGTGTGTCCAGTGCCATCAAGTTGCAGCCAACTCATGGTGATGACTGGGGGGGGGGGTGCGGGACATACTGAGCTGAATAAATACCCCCAAAATACTGGTATTCCCGAACACAAAACTGATATTGGTATTCGAGAATACTGATTATTTTGGGGGTCCTATAGACCCAAACCGGAAAAGACCCAAAAAAATTGCATACCCCTAGTGGTGGCCTCTGTGTAGAAACCCTTGACTTCCACAGTAATCTCCCACTAACTCCCATGGTGGTCTCCCACCCAATCACTAGCCAGGGCCAACCCTGCTTAACTTCCAAGATTTAACTAGCCTGGGCTAGCCTGGGCCATCCAGGTCACAGTCTAAAAGTGTCACAGCCTATGGGGGGAAGTTAATAGCCCACCTGTCTGCACAAAGGTACAGCAACCCACAGAAACTCCAGGGTACAGCAACCCACAGAAACACACAAACACAAGCCAAAGTTTCAACAGCAACATTTTAAAGCTGCCAGAGACGATCCTTACTTAGCTAGCTATTTAATTCCTGGGGGAGGGGGATAAGACCAGTACTCACAGCGTGAAAAGGCCATGAGAAAACAGCAGAGAGAACAGTGAAATTAAAGCAAGATGGAATAAAACTGATATAAAATTGAACAAAGCAGGCCCGTGAAAAACATGACTTCAGAGAGAACGTGTGAAAATTCCCTTCAGTTGTGAAGTTCACATACTGCCTACAGCCTGCCTACGGACTGAGAAGCTGATTGTGAAGGTAAATTGGCTTGAGATCAGACGGCCTCTCTCATGCTCCATTTTTAATCGTTTAGCAATTTGTGGCAGCTTCTGTAAATGGAAGCATGTTGGTTAGACTATCTGAAATGCCTGCACAAGAAAGAGTTGCCAGAGGGGAGCCAAACTAAGACTGAAAGGCAAGCCATCCACCGATGATTTGCTTCCAGCCCTTGCTCTTCCAGCCTGCATGTCCTTTGGAGCAGAGACCCATCTGCTTCCACTAGATATTGACAGACAGAACAAAACCCTTACTTCCAATCTTATGTTTCAGTCAATACAAATGCAGCAGAAACTCCGCACATTTAGGTCTCTAGAAGGTCAGAAGTAACTAGGAAATAATGTTCGAGATACTTCCATATTATTATCAATCACCTGCTGAATCATGTGAGGGCTGCCAACTCCAGGTTCAGAAACACAAATAGATTTAAGGGTGGAGCCTGGGAGGGCGGGGTTTTGGGAGGGACCTTGGCAGGGTATAATACCATGCAGACCAATCTTCCAAAGCAGCCATCTTCTCCGGGAAAAGTGAAATAAATGCTTTACAGAAGTAAATTATAAATGATTTATGTAGTCTGGGGATCCGTTATAATTCCAGGAGATCTTCAGCCCCCACCTGGAGGCTGGCAACCCCAGTCACTGTCTTGCTCTGCCTGAACTAAGCTGAATGATAAAGGCAAAAGAATTTAACAGGGGCAGAAAAGCAGGGGCCAAAGCTAAGTCTTTAGCACAAAGATACAGACCTGCTGATACTACAGTATATTCAAGATGATATTGTGTTCTGTATTAAGAGGAGGGATGTATGTTGAGCGAAGCTACAGGCCATGCACAAAAGGGGAAAGAGCAGATCTGCATTTTGCAGATCAAATAAGAGACAGTTTTTTCCATTTGCCTTTGATCTGACGGTTATCACATCATCCTCACTGCAAAGGGCTCTTCCTGTTTAAGCTAGGCCACAACTGCTCAGTTTCATCTGCTGCTATCGGCTGGCTGGCTGGGTTCTCATTTTCTTTCTCCAGACTTTGCTCTTCAGAGGAACTGCTGAATGTAAGAAATTAGCTATCTAGGAGCAGATTACACAAGCCTTTAATGCAACAGGAAGCTAATTCAGCTTCTGCCGAGAAAGGAAACACTCAAGACTTTCAGAAGTGAAAGTTTTCTGCTCTCTGAGTATATGCTGGGCAGACACTATGCCATGAGTAGCCTGGTTTATTTTCAACAGCCTCTAATTTCCCGCTGGCCAAGAAAAGCTAGGCCTCTCATTTGAATTGCTTGTTTGTATCGGCGTTGGTTAGTCTGATCGAGTGCATGTATTTGGAGTCCAACAGCTAAGACAACATTGAACACTTTGGAATAAGATCTCATATGAAAAAGAGAAGCCATTTATATCATACACACAGTCAAGGCACAATTCTATGTCTATGGCTGTGTGAAAGTTCTCAGGGTTTTTTCCTGGGTGTGCTTCTTCGAAAACATCCTCACATTCACAAAACATTTTGCACCCCATCTGAAAGGAGATGACGAAAAAGCAACTCTGCACCTTATTCAGGAAGGCATTCCAAAACCATGGGGACAAACTGCCGTAAAGGCCCTGCTTCTCACAACTAACTGATGTTCTTAACCTCTTAAACTAGGGCCTGACCTGCTGAATTTCGGGTTGCCAACTAGTATAGAGAAAAATTTCCTGTTCCTTTCATAGAGGCTTAAAGGGTGGAAATGGACTGTTGATGCTTTTTGTTTTGGCATGGAGGTAAGTAACCTCAGCCAGTGTGGTACAGTGGTTAAGGGTGTCAGATTAGTATCTGGGGGACCTGGGTTTGAATCCCCGCTTGTGTCATGGAAGTTTGCTGTATGACCTTGGGCCAGTCACACTCTCACAGCCTAACCTATCTCAGAGGGTTGTTGTGAGAACATAATGTAAGAAAGGAGAATAATGTAAGCGGCTTTGGATCCCTATTAGGGAGGAAAGTGGGGTAGAAAAGAATTAAATAAATACCTGATCAATAACATCCCATTAATCCTCTATTAAAGGGACAGGACACTTTTTTCCAGGTCACTTGGCAACCCCATTGATAGCTTACAGACAACATTAAACTTGAAGAAGACAAAGAGATTGGATTTACACCCTGCCCTTCACTACCTGAAAGAGTCTCAGAGCGGCTTACAATCTCCTTTCCCTTCCCCTCCCCACATCAGACCGCCCCGCCTCCCGTGAGGTAGGTAGGGCTGAGAGAGCTGAGAGAACTGCTCATGAGAGAACAGCTGTGAAAAAACTTGTGACTGACCCAAGGTCACACCAGCAGCTGCATGTGGAGGAGTGGGGAATCAAACCCAGTTCTCCCAGATTAGAGTCCACGAACCACTACACCAAACATGCTTAATATGACAGAGGAAAATTTGTATTTGTTATGGATGAGCCTGGACTCCTTAATTCTGTGACTAGTTCCTAGTTCCAAAGAAAATTTGTCAGGGCTTGTTGTAACTGATGTAAAACACAAAGTGTGTGTTTGAACAGGGAGCATGGAAATAAACTCACAACCAGAAGGTGCTGTGACCTTTCCCCCCCTATATCTAAAACCCAACTTATATCTCCCTTTTCAATCCATTTCACAGACTTACTGACCAAAGTGCAGATTCAGTAGTCTGAAGTACTTCAGGTGGGCCGAAGTACTTTGACAGCTGATATGGATTCAGCATTGTGTTCCATTAAATATTGCTTCAGCAAAGGACAGGGGAAGGAGAGGCTAGTGATTTCACCCACCTCCATCCCATCATAATTGTTGCACAGCCACTCCTGCGGCAGACAGGAAATGTGGGTTTCCCTTGATCTCTTTACATCTGACCACAACATGGTGCACCTTTACAGCATCCTCACCACTAAAATTAGGCACACCTGGATGTACTCCCAGTAGCTCAAAACTAGGTTCCTTGCCATAAACCAAAGTAATTTCACCAGGAATCATAAATCAAAGTAATTTCACCAGCAGAAACAATCTGACATATTATCAATATGCCAAAGGGGCAAGTAAAACCTGGGACTAGATTAGAGCAGAACAAGCAGTAAAGCTGGGTAGCCAGTTTTCCTATAAACTGTATGAAGCAGAAATAATGGGAGTCACTGAGCTATTTATACACCAAGAGAACTTTCCCCATAGTATTACACTATAGGTCTTCAGCTTTCTCTGCCCCACACTCTTTTTTCACATGCAAAAAAAAAGGAGAGCGAGCCCTGATTACATGATGTGTATAAAGGTAACTCATACAGAAGGGAGGGTGAAATCATTCCTCCAAGTCTTGCCCCCTCATCTATGTACATTGAATTAAACTCGGACACAGGGCACACATAACATAAAAAGAGCCCTGCTGGATCAAATCAGTGGTCCATCTAGTCCAGCATCCTGCCTCAGACAGTGTCCAACCAGTTGCTCTGGAGGGCCAACAACAAGTTATAGAAGCCAAGACCTTCCCCTGATGTTGCCTCCTGGCACCGGGACTCAGAGGCTGACTGCCTCTGAACATGGAGGGTTCCCTCAGTCACCACGGCTAGAAGTCACTGACAGGCCTACCCTCCATGATTATGTTGACTCTGTCCACCCAACTGAGAATCCTTAAAAAGCAGCAGCTCCCATGGGGCAGAAAGATCATGCAATAACTACCTGAACTCCCTTCATCCTGTTTTTTTTACACAATCAAGAGGTGAATCAGAAGATAAAAATTAGCAAAGGATAACCTACCGCCCAAGCAAGATCAAATGACTCATCCTAGGATGAAAGATAAGTGAATACATTAACAATAACAGGGCTCTCGTTCTCTTTCTTTCTCTCTCTCTCTCTGGTGATGCAGTTTGCAGTTCCACAGAAAAAAAAACGTGACTGGAGAATGACTCAGGAAAAGTCAATGATGAAGCAAGTGAGACAACCTAAAACTCCTCCACCTTTTCTGGGGAGATGGGGTATTAGCTCACATTAACAAGCCTCAGCTAAGAATCTGTTGCCACTTCTAAGAGTCAAACCTTTGGAAACCTGTAAATTTTAAGATATTGCCCCTCCCTTATTTACTCTACAATTCTTAACTAAAATGTGAAAACATTATTAACATTATTATTATTATTATTATTACTAATTAAATTTATGAATCACCCAACCCTGTAAACGGGCTCTGGGCGATTTACAACCTTAAAAACAGATAAAATATAGTCAGCATAATAAAATTATCACAATGCACTAATAAAACAACCAATTCAGATGGCGATATCAACCCCTTTTGCTGGCTGTAGTGCTCTCAGTGCAGCAGGGCAGGGAAGGGGACGTGGGGGGCATAGGAAGAAAAGGAGGGTGCCAGTCTTAACCATTGCTGCCCTCAACTAAAAGCCCAGCAGAACATCTCTGCCTTACAGGCCCTGCAGAATTGTATAGAATGAAGCCACAATTAAACGTGCAGTTTGGAAACACTGAATTCTGTCTATTAAATTTCACAAACCATGCAGGTCTGTTTCTTTTCCAGCCAATTCATTAGCAGTGGTTTTTAACCTTTAATCTACTACTCCTCACCACTGTGCAACGTCATCACTGAATTATCACCCAAACAAAAAATTAGAACATGAAAACAAGCACTCAGAGGTCAAACAGAGCAACCCTACTTACACAGGCAAATTTATGATGTATGCATACAAAACACAGCTCTCAAGCATGTGTTCAATAAGAACCATGTTAGATGGGGAAGGACCTGAAGCTTTATCTTTAAGGCAGGACAAGCCTTATAAAACAACTCTTTTCTCCTGGCTGTCAGCAGCTACTGAAAGTGGGGAGAAGGGACTGCCTAAAACCTGAAATGCCCCCATAATTCTGTATGCTCCCCAAAATTTGTAGATTATTTCTCCCAGGATGAGCCATATGACCCCTATAAAGAATCACTGACTTGGAGTTTTGTATCCACTAGAGTCGTCAGTGGTGGATGGAGCGATGGAGAGGGGTCATTCTTACAACATGGCCAATGAACGACAATCCCTCCATTTTATTTCCGCTACACCATCATCACACAGCCACTGAATTCTGCACTTTTTCCAATTCACATTCCTTATTAGAATATGGTCAACTTTGCTTAATTCTTGCCTTTACATCAAACCTCCTCCTCCCACCCCCACCCCCCAGCCCACTGAATATACCCTAGGAAATTTACCATTGACTATAATGGCCCCAGAGGGTATAATGGAGCCAAATATATTCAGGATTCTCGAGTATTTCCCGAACACCAATACAATATCAGTATTGGTATTCAGGAATATTCAGGTTTTTAAGCCCTGAATCCAAATAATACTGAATATTTTTTCATTGCACATCCCTAGCCAGGACTAGAGAAACCACTTTGTAATGTCAAAGGTACTAACCAGTGATGGTGGAAAGTGTTGTCAAGTCGCAGCCAACTTCTGGCAACCCCATCGCAAGAGACGGAAAAAACTGGTTTGCTATTGCCTGCCTCTGCATCGCAACCCTTCCTTGATGGTCTTGCACCCAAGTACTGACCGGTGTTCACCCTGCTTAGCTTTTGAGCTCTGATGCGATCAGGCTAGCCGAGGCCATCCAAGTCACTTACAAGGGAAAGGCGTTGGCCCAGGTGGAAGGAGAGGTTTCCTGGACACAATCCTTTACCTTATTCTTTTTTCTGCCCCTTATTCTCTTTTGAAGCCATGGTAGCATCTGTTCTGTCATGCCAGCAAAGTAGTTCAGAAGGAAGAAGGCGGACAGATGCACTCACAGCACTGGAGGTTTGGGGTGGGGGAGTTTAGTACTCTTGAAGATTTTGCCCATAAGAATCTTAACCAATGCAGAACACGTCTAGAAAACCCAAGGTAAGACATTAACACTAGAATATTTATCATGTATGACTAAGGAGATTTAAAAGTATGATCATTATCAAACTGATGCAAGTTTATGGTAAACAGCTGGATGTCTAGCTTGACTGATGGGCATTTTGTCTGACTGGTATAAATAGAAAATCCTGCTTTGGATATTGCTTCTTATCAGTTTATACATCGGGACATTTCTGCAGTTCTTGCTTCTCCTAATGGAAAGAGACCTCCCAAGATTAAATACCAATTAACTCTCAAGATGATGAGAGCTGAATACCAACATCTCATCTACCTTACCTTGCACTATCAACTGAAGCACTTTTTATCCCCAGGCACAAGCGAGGCCAAGGAAAAAACAGCTTCAACAGAGCACAGTAATGTGGCGGCATTCAGCTCTTCTCACCCACATGTACTGTTTAGTTGTTTATTAGTGCTGTTTTGTAGACTGCCTTTCACCAGAAAGGATTTAAGGTGGGTCAAACCCACTCCCACTCTCTACTGTATACATGATTTTAAGAAATATCCAAAGAGCAAACATGGCCACTGCCCCACCAAAGTCACAGGAAACAAATTTATGCTTTTTTAATATCATAATAATTACCCCTGAATAGCTTTCATCTCTGGCTCACACTTAAGGTTCCCAGCTATGGGTTGGGAAATACCTGGAGATCTTGAGGGTGAAGCCTGAGGAAGGTGGGGTATACTGCCATAGAGTTTACCCTCGAAAGCAGCCATTTTCTCCAGGGGAGCTGACCTCTAACTTGGAGATTAGCTGTAATTTCAGTCGAACTCCAGCCACCAACTGGAGACTGGCAACCCTACACTGGACTTGTCCAAAGCACACAAAAGGCGGGAGGGGGGGAGAGAATAGCCCAACCAAAACAGAGAAAGAAACAAAGTCAAAAAAGTTCTTCCCTTTCTTGCTATATTAACTAAGGAAATGGGGGTTCTAACTTGTCTAACTGAACATGCACTAGACGTTGAGTCAATCCCTCAGGAAAACTATGAACCAGCATGTTTGGATGCAGATTGCCATAGACATATAGAGGGAGAGGGAGGGAGAGGAAGAGAGGCAAGAAATATCCCCTTCAGCACTAATTAACCTTTAACAAGTATTATTATGCACACAGCTATATATAATGGAACAAGAATCAAGTGTCATTTTACAGACTAACAAAATTTGTCCCAGCATAAACTTTTGTGAGTCACAGCACACTTTACCAGCAGAAGAAGAGACTATGCGTCAATGAAAGTTTACACTGGAACAGATTTCGTTAGTCTCCAAGATACAACACGACTTCTGTTTTGTTTCACTGCTACAAATTAACATGGCTACCCATCTCAAATACCTATAATTATTTATTGGAAGCACAGATAACTTCAGGTTGATTATTTTAACCAGCACCCATTTATTCTGCATTGCTACGGGTGACCCTCTAGCAACACACAAGCTACGTTCCAAAAATAATCTGATGTGCACATGCTCACAATGCACTGAGCCTTGGATCCAACCTACCAAAGAAGCAACTTCCTTTCTTGATTCAGAAATTACATTAATTCAGAAATTACATTAACTATCTACTATATTCTAACAACCAGGGTACTCATAGGATATCTCCAAGGCATCCCATTTTTGCCCAAAAGACTCATTCAACATCAAATATCTTTTGAGAGGTAAGTGACCAATGGTCCAAAATCAGAATCTGACTTAGCCACTATGCAATTACTATGAGGAAATTAATTTGCAGGCCCAGTCTTCATCGACATTGCATTGGAAGTTTTATGAAATGATAAATGTACCCTTAAAATAACACAGGATTATTTGTGGAAATAAGGACAATTAAAGGCTAAAATTATATCCCAGGAAGAGGAGAGATAGGTATATGCATGGTGATCTATGACCTAACTAAAGAAAACTAAATCTTAGCTTCAATTAGTCATTTGGCCAAACTGTCAAACACAATGCGATAGATCACTACTGATTTTTCCCCTTGGTGAAGTAATCTCCATTATCCAGACTTTTGAAGTGACTGGTCAAGAAAAACCTTGACAGGAAACTTTGGGCCTGCGCCACCTAAATTCTGATTGGGTTAAAAAGAAATTCCCAGGCTTCTGGAATAATCTATGAAACTGTTAGCCTGAACTGTCAAGACCAGAGTCTAGACTTGTGTCAAAAGCCTGACAGGCCCTGTCAGGTTGTGCTAGGAAGATTGGTCTTCAATCCATTCCCAGGAGGGAAATATCAAGGCTCTTTATAATAGGATTAGTTAGCAAAATACCTTTACATATATTCTTTTTTAGTTTTCTGCCTCACTGATTTGTTTATGGGTTGTTCTAATTATCGGTATGTGTTAGGATTTATGATAGTTACTAAAGACTTATTTTATTAATGATTTAAGGATATGAACTATCTGCTTAGAAAATCCTACGAAGAAAACTGCTGGGTTACACTGACCAAAATCTGTCAGATGTGAATTGAAGAAAGCTGACATAGATATAGAAGCCTCCAAAAGCCTCCAACTCACCCTCAAGCACCCACAACTCACCTTCATGTACCTCTCAACTTCTGCTGTGCAGGACAGCCAAGCTAAATGCATAAAAGTGGTGAGGGGAAATTCTCTTGATGGTGGTAGTTCAAATACTGAAGTACCAACATCAAGCAAAGGGGGGGAAGTAGGTGATGGAAAAGTTTCACCCAGAGGACCAAGAGGGTGATGGTGACAGGAAGCATTTCATGATAGAGGGTATCCCTGATAGCCTGATGGGGAGAATACACAACTATAAAGGCTGTCTTTCTTCATATTCACATTTAAAAGCAGCTATTTTATACAATTCTGCTTTGGGTTATTAACTACCCCAAGATTTTGGGGGGGAAGGGGCAGGTAACCAGACACCACATTTACTAGGTAACAGATTTCCTTTTTTGTACTGTTGGAGTTCCTCAGGAGTTCCTCAGAGCAGTCTACAACATAAACAGCATGAAAACCCTGTTTCCATGGGGTGTGGGGTGTGTCAGTTCGCAACATCCCACTACCTCAAACTCCCAACACACAGAGGCATTTCTCTTTCTCCAGGGGTTCAGGACCTCTTAGCTACTTCCCAATCTACATCATTTCAGCATATCATGAAGACCTAGTTCTTGAAGGCAATGGATTCCCTGTCGCCAAGCCTCAGCAAATGCTAGCAAAGTTGCTTGATATATCATCCCAAGGAGAAGGAGGAAATCACTGATATTCTACCAAACAGGCATTTGGAAATAGGTACATGAGCAGCCAGGTACATAAGCAGTGGCAAAGTAAGTACTGTATAAAATTATATGCCAAAGGGCTATGAAAGCCAAATGAGTACAATATACACATTAATAAAGTTTATTAATAACTGGCATTTGAAAAATCCATGCCTCGTTTTTATTTGCAGTGACGTCTGTCCATTAAATGCAAGGAGGAGGAGTTTTATTAGGAAAACATTCTTGAAATAATGTTTCCTTTATAAAAACTCATACTAATGTTGTTCTCTCTCCATTCCCCTGACAGAGGCACTGGAAAAATACTAGCCCCTCCTTTGGTTAATTAGCCTTCCAGGCTGACTGCCAATAGAAACCTCCTACCTTTCTTTCACTGGCATGGCTTAAAGAGTATAAAATACACAGTTAAGGTGGTGGGGACAACTTTCTAGAAATGAAAAAATTTACCCTTTTCTGTTCATCTGAGTAAATAACCCACCCTCTCTTCTTCCATTAATGAGGCAGTCCAATTCCCAGTACAGGATTCACTGCAGGCTTCAGTTGCCAAGTTTATTTCATAGAAGGCAGCCCGCAGCAGAGGATTTTTTGAGGGAAAGTCTGAATGAGCATCATTAAACAGAAATGGCCAAGAAAAAAATCACTTAACCCCAAGAGCTAGGCATCATCCACAGCAAAAATATGGAGAAAGGGGATTATGTTTACAGCACAGCTTCATATTCCTGATAATCACCAACAGGCACCACGGAACAGGAAGTGAAGTGATACAGCCTGATTGTAACTCCCTTCAGGAGGTGCTATAGGAAGTTCCCTTCTCTCTGACCAACCACAGGCTGAAGAAATGACTTCAGAGCTCCCAGGCACACTTGATACCCAGCAGCCCACATTTTTAAAGTTATGCTCTCCGGGTGCAAGCCTAAGGGTTATTCTAAGCAAGGGACATGCCTCTCTTCTTATAACTCACTTCCCTGCACCTTTATTACCAAGTGACCACTCACCCAGCCCTTAGTGCTTCCAAGTAACCAAGTCAAAATGTAGCCAAGGTCATATGCACTTGTAGGCTTTGACTGGAGTAACTCTACGTAGGAGCTTTTAAACTCTTTTTAAAGTTGTTTTAATGATGTAGGTTTTTATACTTTTTTAATAATAGTGTTATAATGTATGTTTTATTATAATAGTTCAATAATGTAATTTTATCAACTATCTTCAAAATGGTCAGCTGCTTTGGCAGCCCTTATAAGAGCAGGAAGGTGAGATATAAATGTTTTAAATAAAATAAACAGGATTATGTTGCTAATTATGAACCGGAACTGTTGCTTTATAAACCTTTGATACCCAGATTCATACATTACATTGGTCACGGAAAATTACTTCCAGTGACCAACATGGAGGTGTGAAAACATTATATATCGTTTAGAATTTAGATCCAATAGTAACTTCCACTCAGGAAAGGATCTGTCAGTGAAGCACGACTCTCCTGCTATCCCCCAACTCCTACTGCAGCCCCAAATGCTGTTCCTGAGGAACGTAGGAGGGGAGTCGTAGGTCTCCAGTGTGTGTGTGGGGGGGATATCAGCAAAACTCACTCCTTCTGTCTGTGAACATTCTCTGCTGGATCCAACCCTATGACTCTGAATTCTGAATTGTTTCAAGCAAAAAGGATCTTTTTTTGTATGAGAAGAAAAAAACACCCTGGGATATTGAAACTCACTGCTTCACTGTACTTTCACCCCAATTTTCACCCCAACTCTGACTTCATGCTTCTATTCCATTTAAACTATCAAACTGGGTCAAGGTTAACAACTGTATTACAATGTTCCAAACACTACCTCTTGAAATCTTCTAGGGACTTAGAAGTTTCATTTTAGACAGGAAGCGAAATGATTTTAGCAAACATGAGAAATTAAAACGCTGTTGATTCAGAGATCTAACTATCCAAGATTAAACACCCCACAGGAAAAACCAAGTATCTGAAAGAATGAGAGAGGCAAGACTTCATCTCAAAACGCTCAATTTTTTGCAATGTAAGACACACAAGAACTATTAACAGCCCAATCTCCTTGCATCTTAATGAGAGCCAGCCTTATTCTGGTTGAAATCCAGGTTAGGAAATATTAAGAAGCAGCTCAACCCACGAAGGGGTGGTGGTGTTTAAAAACAACTTTTAACGAAAACGATAGGTTGGATCCCACCAATCATTTCCCATACACAGATCCCCCCCTCCTGTGTCAGACCTTTGACCCTCCCTCATAGTGTTAATGGTAGTATCCTGTGGCCCCAAGAGAAGCATTTGGGGTGCATTTTGGAATGTAGCAGGAGGGTAGAAGCAGGGAAGTCATGCTTGACTGATGAAAATTGCCCCATCAGAGATTTTCTGTGGGATTCAAACCAATGTCATCTAAAATTATTTAGGTCCTATTCTTAATGCACACATAGTTATAAGCACTCAGGCTTCCACAACATAACTACAAATTTGACGTCCTCCTACAGCCTTCCATTGAAGTTCTTCTACAGCCTCATGTCCTACATGGTTACGCATGTCTACTTTATTAGCACAACACCCTTCTGATACCATACATGCATACATCAGCGCATGAGAGCCAATTTGGTGTAGTGGTTAGGAGTGTGGAATCTAATCTGGGCAAACCAGGTTTTATGTCTCACTCCTTCACATGCACCTGCTGACATGACCTTGGGTCAGTCACAGTTCTCTCAGAGCTGTTCTGGAAAGAGCAGTTCTCAAAAGAGCTCTCTCAGCCCCACCTGTCTCACAGGGCGTCTGTTGTGGGGAGGGGAAGGAAAAGGAGATTGTAAAGCACTCTGAGACTCCTTTAGGTAGTGAAGGGTGGGGTATAAATCCAATCTCCTCTTCTTCTTCTATATCCTATGTACGTTTGTTGTCTACCTCATACAGTACCACTAATCAATGGCAACAGTATCTTGTCACTACACATAATACAAGCATAGAAAGTTCCTTCTCTAGACGGAGTGTAAGTATGCCATATGGCCAAGTCAAGGGAGAGGTAGTACCAGTAGCACAATACCCCACTGCAGTTGAGGCTGATCCCCACAGTTCAATCACATTTTGCTGCCCAAGGCAAGAAAAAAAATCAAATTTACACTCACCTGTTCTCCTAATCAACATAGGACACATTTCAATGAAGTCTGCTTAACAGAACTTCACAATAGATTTTGCCCCAAGGTTCAGATCTGCCTTTTCCAGTCCGCAACCCATAGTGGTACCCCAAACCCTGCCGCCCAAGGATAATGTCTCATACGAATCTGCTTCTCTGTACCAGCCAGATATGACAGGTGGATGGCACAATCATTGTGCCAGCTCTGTGCTAGCAGATACATAAACCATCACCGTTCGTGTCTTCATTAGCAGGGATGCTGGGGTGTGTATGTGTGTGTTTGTGTGTGTGTAGCTATGGGTATATATTTAAATACACACTCTCTGTAAGACAGAGGTCATTTCATTAATGTCTGGAAAAGCCCATGAAGTAAGCTTTCTTCCCATCAAACGCATTTCTCCCAAATCATCTGGCTTTTGTGTGTAATCAGAACGTTCACAAGTCAGCATCTGTCCGCACAGTATTTGAGGTGTAATTAGTTTAATGAGATGATTCACAAGTTGGCATTAATCAAGCGACAGGAATAAAACCAATATTAATTCAGTATGCAGGGCACTCTAAGCAGTCAAGTCAGGTCAAATATCTAAGGAATAAAGCATTGCTGTGTTAACCCCATAGATGCCATAAAATTCATCTGGCACCTAACAGATTAGTTGCTGTTTCACTCAGGTGTCTTCCAGAACACTCCAGAGGGTACTAAAACAAGAAACCCTTGTAGTAAAAAAAGTGGCAAATTAGACCATTAAGCACTTCCCTGCTCTCTCTCCAAATATTCCAAGCGTCAAGGAGCCAGTTTGGTTGTTTCAAAGCATAACAAGACGGCCTATCAGGATTTGATAGCAGTGTTCCAGGTCAGAAAAGTACAGCCTTTTAGTGTGAATACTGTTTCCTGTACATTTCCACCTGCACAAGTCCTATTCTGACCATTGCTGGCAGTGACTAACAGTAAAGTGACTGCCCCAAATGTTAACACCATGACCAGCTTCAGACGTTACTTAACTTCATCTCCAATGTCTACTCCATCACAGGCAAAAGGACAGGTGCTTTCTATCCCAAACTCTGCAGCGGCCTTTCCCTACCACCATCACTGGCTTTCTAACACTACTACCGGCATTCCCCAGTTACAGATTTACTGCTTAACCTTGAGGTAAGCTATTTGCTTCAATTATGTCATCTCAAAGCTATTATTCCAAGACAGCAACTCCTGCCTACATTAACAATGACCTCCAGGATGACTCTGTGCTCTTACTGACTTTTTTATTGGAATATGGATACCAAAATGCAAATATAACCAGACCTCAGCTTGCATCAGCAAACGTATATGCATTATAAGTCATTTCTTTTCTCAGCATAATGCACAAAGGCAACCCTCAGTGAAAGACTGTGATGGTCTCGCTACTGTGCATTTTGCTGAAGGAAGAAGAAAAGGAGGAGGAGGAGGAGGAGATTGGATTTATACCCCGCCCTTCACTCGAAGTTTCAGAGCAGCTTACAATCCTTTTCCCTTCCCCTCCCCACAATGGACATGCTGTGAGGTAGGTGGGGCTGAGAGAGCTCTTTTGAGGACTGCTCTTTCCAGAACAGCTCTAAGAGAACTTGTGATTGACCCAAGGTCACTCCAGCAGCTGCAGCTGGAGATGTGGGGAATCAAACCCAGTTCTCCCAGATTAGAATCTGCGCTTTACACCAAACTGAAACATGCGTTGTATTTGCATATCTTCTGTGGAACTCAAAATAGTATACGGCTACGATCAAACACTAAACAATCCACTTTCAATGCACTTTCCAACTGGATTTTTCTGTGTGAACTGGCAAAATCCAGTTGGAAAGTACACTGAAAGTGAATTATTTAGTATGTGTGATTGCAGCCTAAGGTTCCCATCAAGGTCCTGAGTACTGATTATACCCAGTCCTGAATAGCTTTACCAAGGCAGCTGCAACATATGCCCTTCAGATCATACCTTAGGGCCTGGTTTTCACCTATGCAAGGTGCATGTATTTTGCAATTGGGGCTGTATCCAAATATAAATTTAAAATCACCACCACACAGCAGCCACTATCAATCACATCCTCTGCTTTGGGCCAGTTAGACTCCAGGTGCTTCTTTACAGAACTTTGCATTCCACCCACTAGTGACCAGTGTCATTTTATGTGGCGGGGGGGGGAGCCACGGATCTGCATAGCCGTAAAGAGACAGAGACGCTGGTCGATGGGGCTATTAGGGGCTCTGCCCCCTTCCTTAAAGGGCCAGCGTCACAAGATTTCCTTCTGCAAATATTGTTTTAATTAATTTTCTAACATTTTAAAATGTTTTTTAAAAGGGGTTGTTTTTGCATTTCATTTATGACTGGGGTGGCTGTTATGGTAAATGTTTCTGCTGTATTTAATTTGTTATTGATATTATTGTCTTTATTATTATTTAAAAGTACAGTTGTTTAGAGACAGAAAAAGAATGGCAGCCCCACCAGAAAAAAATTTGCCCCACAAGCCACAAAATCCTGGCTACGGGCCTGCAGAGACATGAAAAAGAAGTTCAAATTTCACTTCTGCCATGAATTTGTTAGAGACTCGTTAGCAAGCCATCCACCTCCACCATAGGGATAATCACATGGCCCACCTTTGTGGTTCTAAGAATGACTGAGAATTTTTGTGACACTCTTCTGAATATTTTACAGTGCTACATAAAATGCTCAGAAGTTAACGTAAGGGAAGCTAAAGCAAATTCAGAAGGGCAGTGGTCACAATCATCCTCCCTCTAGCGTATCACCAAACATTCAACTATCTACTTCCTTCTAGTTGAAGTCTTTCTTTACCACTCTGCAGGATGATACAAACCACCAAGCTTATTCTGGTATAAGAGAGGTCATTGGAGATCAGCTACCTGGATGCAAAACGGAAATAATTCATAAGAAAACTACAGGAGTGATAAAAGATCGTGATTCCAGAACCCATCTGGCTTCCTCAAACAACAGAATTAGTAACAGCGCTGCAGCTGGCTTCCACAGCAGCTGTCCGGACGGAGAATCCTGCCACACTGTCCAGCGCCAGACCCTGCAAAGCCAAAATTGCTCCAAGCGAACAAGAGTCATGCTTGAACAGAGACAGGATTTACAGAAGCTAAAAGTTTGCTGTTTAAATAACTACATCTAAACAGTCTTAATTGCCTACATAAAATACAAATGATGTTATGTTAGTTATGTCAACAGCCAAATTAGTCAAGGTTGAAAATATAAACTGTTAAATACATAATTCTAGTCTTCTATATATTTACTGTATATACACTAAGGGCGGGCATTTTGCCCAGTGGATCTAGTGACCTTGCAGAACGTTTCAGCTTGCACCTAGACAATCCAAGCCTGTAAGAAGAACTAAGATACACCAGACAAGCAGTACAGCCTTCAGAAAAAGAGAGGACCCTCAGTCTCAAATTATCTAGTAAAAGCCTGCAGGAGAAAGGCACATGGCATTTCTTAACCTAATATAGGTGAAACAGTGTGGTGTAGCAGTTAAAGTGTCAGACTGAGAACTAGAAGAACCAGGTTTGAATCCCCACTCTGTCATGAATACTTGCTGGGTAACACACTCTCAGTCTAACCGATTTCATAAATTGTTGTGAAGATAAAACAGGAGAGGAGAGAACAACAAAAGCTGATTTGGATCCCCACTGGGGAGACATGTGGGGAATAAATGAACTCGACAACCTACTTAACAAAATAAATAAGAACTTTACTATGCAAGATGATAACATACAAAATCAGCCATACTGAAAATAGTTTTTTGCAGATCCAAAGACATCATCTGGAACTTAGAAGGGCATTTATCCTAATTTTTTAAAGTTGCACTACACAGAAGTTAAATTTCTCACAAATGTACCTCAACTCTTCAACTGTTTGTTTACATACCCAGAAAAGGATCTGTTCAACCTCTATCCGGCAGGCCTCATTACAAGGCCTAAAACATCCTCTACAGAATCCTCAGAAATCTTCACTATACTCCATTGATAAACATAACTGGCTGGGAGGAGAGGGAGAGAAGGAAGCTAAGTAATACAGCCAATAATGCAATGTAAACAGCAAAGAAAGAAGAAAGCCCTCTTGAACTGCTGTTTCAAATGCATGCAACACTACTTCCTTTTTCCTCATGAACACAACCTTGCTGATGTTTCTATTTTATCTCCGTCTTATTCCTATGAAGTCAGAACAGGCGTACACAGTTCTCTCATTCTCATTTTATCCTCACAACAACTTGTCACATAGGTTAGGCAGGGAGGGTGTGGCTGGCCCAAGTTTATCCACTGAGTGGTCATGCAAAGGATTTGAACGCAGACCCTAGTCCAACATACCAACCCCTACTTTAGCGCCTCCACACTGGAGCCTTTGGGATCACCTCCTTTGAAATGTCCCCCAAAGAGCTTTACCCTCTGCTGAGAACAATCTACTGGTGATCCCTAACCCTAAAGCCAGTTTGGTGTAGTGGTTAAGTGCACGGACTCTAATCTGGGAGATCCAGGTTTGATTCCCCACTCCTCCACTTGCACCTGCTGATGTGACCGTGGGTCAGTCACAAGCTCTGGCACAGCTGTTCTTGAAAAAGAGCAGTCTCTGTCACAGTTCTCTCAGTCCCGCCTACCTCACAGGGTGTCTGTTGTGGGGAGGGGAAGGGAAAGGAGTTTGTAAGCTGCTCTGAGACTCCTTTGGGTAGTGAAGGGTGGGGTATAAATCCAATCTTTTCTTCTTCTTAAAGACGTCTGGCTATCCTCAACCAGAGCCAGAGCTCCCACCTCCCAAAGAACATCCACACCCTACGTGACCTTCTGCAGTTCCACAGGGCGTGCAAGGCAGAGATGTTCCGTTAGGCTTTTGGTTGAAGACAGCAACGGGTTCCACCTTATCTTATCCACCTTATCCCCTCCCCTCCCCCACGCTTTCTTTTGCCCGCTGCAAGACAGTAACACATATTGTATTTATTTTGGCGCTACCTGACATTACCTGTAACTTTTAACTGTTTTATTTTTTTGGATTTTATATTGTATATCTTCTGTGGTTAACGGCCCAGAGCTCTGTGAATTCAGGGAAGGGCGGTATATAAACTGAAATTATAAATAAATAAACACAAAGACTGCAACTTTAATCCATTTTCCGAAACTTTTTAGTTGTCATTATCCTAAGGTTCATTGAATTGTAGCCTTACACACAAATTGTACCCCATACGGGTTGGCCCTGTTCCAGCGTGTCAAAGCTAACTGTTGCCTGTAATCCTAATGACAGTTGTCAAGCATGCAGCTTGGAGTGTATCACAACACACAATACATATTGGTTGACAGGTAATCTTCCGGCCCCAGCTTAAACACAGGTGGCTGAGACAGCTGAATCATTCATCCCCCCACCCCAGTC
The DNA here is from genome assembly GCA_029375565.1 of Gekko gecko. NCBI lineage: Eukaryota > Metazoa > Chordata > Lepidosauria > Squamata > Gekkonidae > Gekko > Gekko gecko. Next base: position 35,696,148 of record JAPDNY010000003.1, on the reverse strand, counting down.
ACTGCTGTGTGTTTAACCAAAGCCCGAAATAGCAGAGCTGTTGCCTCCTATTTAAGCTGTAAGTAACCTATGAGTTCACTAACTGTATTAACAGCTCCCTAGGAGACACGGTTTAATCCACAGGAGAAATCGCTAACTCTTCAAGTAGCTACAGTGAACTACATAGAAAAGGAATTGTTCGAAAGGGAAATGATTGTAAAAAGAACAACTTGAATGTCTGCAGTTCTCTTCTGGGTTTACAAGGGGGAACCTCACTACTTCTGGGCTCGGTTAATGGTCTTGAGTTCGAGTCCACTGTATACAGACTCCCCACATTTTCTGCAGACCTCTAAAAATAAAGCTAAAAAAAAAATCTCACAAAAATTCATATGAGTTCTGGATACCAATAGCCCCTTTCACAACTGTTAAAGCAGCCAGGTAAGAGGCTCAATGATTAAAATGTGGAATTTACTACCAGAGGATGTAGCAATGGCCATGAACACCAACAGCCATTAAATGGATTCATGGAGGATAAGTATAGCAGTGGCTATCAATAGCCATGTCAGCTAAAGGGAACCTCTATGTTCAGAGGCAGTCAACCTCTGAATCTTAGTGCCAGGAGGCAACATCAGGGGAAGGCCTGGGTCCCTATGCCCTATTGTTAGCCCTCCAGAGGAATTGGTTGGCCACTGTGCGAGACAAGATGCTGGACTACATGGACCACTGGTCTGATCTGGCAAGGCTCTTATATTCAGTAAGGACTGGTCTAGAGGCTCTTTGCTTATATAGGTATCCAGTTATGTGGCTATTATTCTGCTTGTTGGAGGAGACTATAGAATCTTTCAAGGTTTGCTTGACAGCTACCAAACACACGCAGGTATTTACAGGGTTAAGAGCCCAGTGATAGTTCCTTCACCTCTGTCCTTTCTTCTACAACTATTACCCAGCCACAACATTTGCACTCATAAACAATGGGTAGAGTTGCACAACCTTCACACAAAGGGTTACCTGTGGGAAATGTACAGGTCCAAGTTGCCTCTTGCTGCCACGCTGTATACAAACTGCATGCTTTTAAGGAACAGATGTCATAGTCCCACTGTGCATTGCACTGGCCAGGCCACACCTGGGAGTATTGTGTGCAGTTCTGGAGGCCTCACTTCAAAAAGGATGTGGACAGAATGGAGCGGGTGCAGAGGAGAGTGACGAGGATGATCAGGGGCCTGGAGACCAAGCCCTGTAAAGAAAGGCTGAAGGACTTGGGAATGTTCAGTCTGGAGAAGACGAGGCTCAGGGTGGACATAATTGCTCTCTTGTATTGGAAGGGCTGCCATTTAGAGGAGGGCAGGGAGCTGTTCCTGTTGGCAGCAGAGGACAGGACTTGCAATAATGGGTTTAAGGTACCGGCTGGATATTTGGAAAACTTTTTTACAGTAAGAGTCGAGCAACAGTGGAATCAGCTGCCTAGGGAGGTGCTGAGCTCCCCCTCACTGGCTGTCTTTAAGCAGCGGCTGGACAAACACTTGTCAGGGATGCTCTAGGTTGATCCTGCATTGAGCAGGGGGTTGGACTAGATGGCCTGCATGGCCCCTTCCAACTCTGTGATTCTATGATTCCATCTTTTAGTTCAAATGTCGTGCATCATAGGTCTGGCCATATACCCGCCACCCATTATGCAACATTGGAAATGAATGCAACGCCAGTGCAAACTGTCGTAAGTCATTACACAAATAGCACAGGGAATGACCAGTACAGTAAATGCTACCTGGATGACATTTGTATGAATTCCACGCTTCTTGCACATTTACCTGTCAACCATGCTCCCATCAGAAGTTTATGATTATTCCAGTAAATTCAAGCTACTCTGCCAGCAGACAGAATCACTTTTACAACACCTTGCTGAAGTGTCCTGTGATGCACACATCTGGGCTAGGAAACCTCCGTGATCGGGCCAGTGCCCTGAACTTATCTGCAATGCTTATTCAAACCAATGCCTTTTTTTCTGTACTAAATTAAGTGTCTGCTGGAAGATGCTTTAAAAACGCACAGTCTGAAGAGATATATGTGGATAAGTTCACGGCAACGCCATTAGTGCCAGACATCCTTTCACAAGACACTGCTTCAATTAAGCGCCAATTAAAAATCCACATTTGATCTGCAATTAATGAACTGATTAATCATACCACTTAATGCCTTCAACCCCAGCGCCCATCATAACATCAGCATGGTACAAAGCGCTCCATGGAGCGTTGAAAAGAAGCATCATGATGAGAACTCCTGAGCGGAGAGAGATCAACAAGGTCTGATTTATTTAGACAGCTTCAGGACTCCTTGCGCTGCGCTGCCACGGCTGTCTTAAGCAGAGTTACAACCTTCTAGACCCACCGACTTTGGTGGACTTAGAAGGCTACACTTTGCTTAGGATGGCACAGTTCCTTGCCATTTTTTCTAGCTGAAGATATTCAGAAGGAGAAGAAGAGATTGGATTTATATCCCACCCTTCACTCAGAGTCTCAGAGCGGCTTACGATCTACTTCCCTTCCTCTTCCCACAAGAGACACCCTGTGAGGTAGGTGGGGCTGAGAGAGCTCTTCGAGAACTGCCCTTGAGAGAACTGCTCTGGGGGAACTGTGGCTTGCCCAAAGTCACCCAGCAGCTACATGTGAAGGAGTGGGGAACCAAACCCAGTTCTCTCAGATTCTAATCCATGCTCCTACCCATTGCTCCCAACCACTGCACCAAACAGCATGAAGAAAACCCTTATGTTGCAAGAAGTCGAGCAATGCATACTGAAGGTTAGGCTTGTCTTTTCCTTGTCTGTAAGAGTGATCCATCAGGGTGAATAAATATGGATTTACTTGTGTTTTTCCAAAAAGTCACACTAAGTGGGTTGGAATCGACCAGCTTCTCCATCTGTAAAAGACGAAGGAGCCAGTTGTCTCGGACTACCAAAAAAGACTTTGATGGGGATCATGGGGCCTGCACAGACAAAAGCATGGCTGACAGTGGCTGTCATAAGTATGGAAACTGGGTGACACTGAGCAAACAAGCTGGTGGGATCCAATCTATTATCCTTAAAGTGGTGTCATTTAAAACAAAATCTGAATGTAATGCAGGCAAAAAGTCTACATACATAAAACGGAATCTGAGATTCTCTATTAAACACTGAGTTAAAGGCAGTTTTTCTTCTGCAAAACCAAAGCACGTGCCCCCCCTATGAAGCAATAATACCTGGCTTTTGAGATCATGTATTTTACATATGACAATGATCCTATACTGCATTATATAAGAAATGAAGATTTATATTTATATTTTCCATGTTATGATGAAATACTGTTCTACCTAGTAACTTCCAATCCTTGCTTCTGGAAAGTCCTGGACACTTAAGTCTTCAAATAAATGCTCTCTGCATAGTGTCCTCACATGTGGAAAGTGTGCCTCAGAACACAGATAGTTAATCTTTCAATTGCTCCCACTAAGCAGATATAAATCCTGTAACACAAAAAGTATGCACACATTTAGATTATGCTTCTAAATTGAAGAATGGCCCTATTTAGTCATAAGCTGGCATGCTTTTAAGCTGTTACAACCAGTATTCCCTCTAAACTGAGTTAGTGTGAGTTAGCTCACAGTTTTTTAGCCTCCAGCTCACAAATTTTTGTCTTTGTTAGGAAGGATGGCTCCAGAGAAAACTAATTTATGCAGCAGCCAAATCGCTTGCTCACAAATTTAATGCCACTAGCTTACAAAGCAGAATTTTTGCTCACAAGACTCCATAGCTTAGAGGGAGCAATTAAGATGTATGCCTATCCAATAAATGAGTGAATTGGAAAATGGAGGCCCAACTAAATAAGGCATTGGAGATATTTGGCTGGATAGAGCTACAGGACAGCCCTCACCAACCTGGGCTGGGGCACTGCCATTTCCCCCATCAGCTACACTAAAATACTACTAACCAGAAAAAGGGGAATAAGGGTACTCCTATAATATTTGTCTTTCTTCCTTGCTATTAACAGCACAATGAAGAAAGCTGACAGGAAGTAAATTGATTAATTTGAAATGCAATGTTGGAGGAGAGTTTTAAATATACTGGGGACCGCAAAAAGACAAATTAGAGGGTTTTAGATCAAATCAAGCTTGAACTCTCTCTAGAAGTTAAAATGACTAAACAGAGGCTATCGGACTTTGGTCACATGATCAGAAGACGACAATCATGCTAGGAAAAGTTGAAGGCAGCAGGAAAAGAGGAAAACCCAACATGAGATGGACAGAACCAATCAAAGAACCCATAACCCTGAGTTGGCAAGACCTAGGCAAGACCTGAGCAAGGCTGTTAACAATACGACATGTTGGAGGTCACTAATTCATAGGGTTGCCAGAAGCGACCTGACAGCACTTAACACACACAGTAGTAGCACGGGTGAAAGGTTCTATTCATTTGCTTTCCTTCAAGAGGCTGGTCTGTCCTCCTGTTTTTATACACTAATAACCCTGTGAGATAGGTTAGGCTGAAAAAGAGAGGGACTGACAGCCATGCAGTGAAATTTGCATCAGAATTGTGGATTTGAAACCAGAATTGTCCAGTCCCTATGTGACTTCACCACGACACCATACTAGCTCTCAAACAGAAAACCGCAGAAGGGGAAAGGGTTATATTCCAACCACATGATACCGCCCCAGTGCTGCAACCCCCCCCCGACCCCAACATGGGGGACACATATTACTTTTTAATCTTACAGTACACATCAGGAGATCAGTGCATCTGATCAAGTGAGCTCCCATTCACAAAAGCTCATGCTGGAATAAATTTTGCACTCCTTGAATGTGCCGCTGACCTCCTGTTTTATTTTGCTCCTGAAGACCAACACAACTAGCCATCTGGAATGGTCATCAGGAAACCTAGGGAGCAATCTCAGACGGAACTACTCTGAAATTAGCCCCAGGTTATTCAATGGGACTTAATCCCACCCCACTTCATAATTCTTAAGAAACTTCAATTAAATCAGTATTTCTGTTGACTTTAATTCAACCATTTAAAGTTACTCCACAGCAACCCATTCATATCAACAGAACACACAGCCCAATCTTGTACATGAATAAGTCTGTGTTCCATAACGCTTACTTCCAACTGAATATAAGGCTGCAGTCTTAGCTATCTCAGTGTTGGCCAGCTGGTATATAAGAATTTTGGATGGATCATCATCCTCAATGAGAAAATAAGGCAGGAACTGAGTCTTTGCAGCAGTATAGTATCAATTTGTTCAAGTTACACTAGGACAAATGTAAAAGGTTTGCTGATTTCTACCACACAGCCTATCGTCTCCACTTTACAAGAGATATGTAGGTCCCAACTGGTGCTAGAGACCAACACGCAGCTATCTTGGTTACTTCCAAAAGCAAATCCACCATTTGCTTCTCTCTCCCAGCATTCCTTGTAGCAACTTGACAGCTTCTACACCAGGTCTAACCTGATTACTCTGCAATGGCTTTCTCCATGACCATTTTTAGACTAAAACAAGGAATTATTTCATGCTCTCACTCAGAAGTACATTTTCCCTCTCTCCTTTTTTATTTTTAACATCCAGCCTGAGGAAAAGTTGTGTTTAACTTGGAAGCCTGTATACCACATTCTGAACACTGACTGGTCCTAATAAAAGGTATTTTCTCAGCATCCCTGTGAATTCTCTTTTCATGTTCAAGACGTATGTTTCTGTATCGGTGTCTCTGAACAACTTATTCTGTTAATCAGACATTTTAAAAGAAAAGAACACAGACAAACAGTTTCACAAGGTGTTCTGCTCCTGTTCTCTCTTGATAATGCTCCAGTAGCTGCCAGTACATAAACTCATCTGAAGAACACCCTCCCTTCAAGGAAGAAATCTGCTACAGATTCCTCTCAGAGCAGAAAACAGGCTCATTTAGATGCCTTCCACAGCATTCTTCAGATATCTGAGTGTCACTGTGGGAAGGCAGACAGAGAATAAGAATATGATAAAATAGTTAAAAAATCAGCAACACAAGAATCATTAACATAAAAAAATAAGGACAAGTTACAGACATTCAGTGTTATCTCCGTTAGGAAAACACATCTTTGTCTAGGTCAAAGAAGCACAGGGAAAAGCCAGCTCTCATTTTCATGACGCCCTTCTCAGACTTTCAGCAGCTGGAGGCCATCAATATTAAAACAACTGCAAGATGAACCTGAGGCGATGCTACCCAGCTGGAGTGGCTGCTGCTGGATGAGGCCTAGCTCGGCAATCATCGCCTCAAATTTCTGCTACATCTGTAGTTTTTTTTAGATACGTTATGTACAAACTAGTTTCCAAACTAATTTGCGCACCACACGCAGCAGCAACTGGGTGATTCCCTCCTATTGTGTTTATCATTAAGGGATACTTTTATCACCTCACAGCAACACAGGCAAAACAAGTATTTAGGCCCCTTGTATTCTGCCAACATCACTTCACCATTCATTAATCCAGTAGCCTATGTCAGTGGCCCTACATTAAATTGCGGGGTGCAGGGGAGAGATGTGAACTACAGCAAGGTGGTTGTTTTTCTGTTGTTGTTTTTTTAAGTAAGCTATCAGGTAACAGGATGCCATTGGAAGGCTACTCTAACAATTAACAGCATATAAATTAACCTAAAGGGGTGGGGCAGAGATTAAAAAAATTGGAGGTTAGGGAGGAGACAAAATCCATAGCAGAAGTGTGATGTAGCAAGATTTCCTGGAGATGGTAAAACTAATCTAAAAGGGATCTATGGTCTGGGGTTATGAGCAAACCACTGCGTAGAGAGAGTTTAGGGAAAAGGCTCCTGACATTTTGCCACTGGAGAGTGAGGAGAAGAGCACAGAGAAAGAGCCCGAGTTGGAATTGGCAGGACTTCAGAAAGACCCAGAAGTGCCGTGGCAACTTGGAGGCTCTTTGGTTCCACGCCACAACACTTTGAGTGGAAACTCTGGGGAAGGGGCTTGGGGGCTGATGTAGCATCCCTCAAGGGGAAAGCAGGCAAAGAGCGGGCTGCAGACCTCAAGCCGCCGGCGCCGCACGCCACCACCCCGCCTCCATCCACCTTCCTCTCTCGAATTGCAACAGAGGAAGCAAAAGTGGTCGAGACAGAGAGAGGCAAAGGGAAGCAGCCGCCGCTGGTGAGAGGAGGAGGAGGAGGAACTCAAGTTTGCAGCATCGGGCACTGCAGTGCCGGGCGCATCCGCCGCAATGAGAGCCTCCGGGCTTGAGAACTACACGGCACGCCGGTAGGCCCCAAAGCCGGCTGACGATGCATTCCTCCTCCTCTCCCTCTCCCCATCCCTGCCTGCCTGCTTGCCTCCCACCCACCCAAGAGCCGCTCCCATTCCGCCACTGACCGATCACCTCCTGCAGTTCATAGGTGTCCCTGCAAATGGGCCAGCCGACAGCCTGGGCGGCGGGTGCAGAAGGAGCCGGGGCCGGTGTAGGAGCCGGCGTGGGCTGCTGCTGCTGCTGCTGCTGCTGGGGTGGTGGCGGCGGCGGCGTCTGTTGTTGCGGCGGCGGTTGCTGCTGCTGCTGTTGGGGCGGCGGCGACGGCTGCTGCTGGACATGGACGGGCGAGTCGTTCTGCTCCGCCATGATGCTACTGCTGCTGGAGCGCCCAAGCGGCGACCTTCTTCAAAGTTCCCTGCCGGCGGCACCTTTAACCCTCATCTGCGGCTTCCCTCCCTCCCTCTCATCCTGCCTGCCAGCCAGCCGGCGCACGGCGGGGGAGGGAGCGCACCGAAGGGGCGGAGGCTGGAAGCAGCAGCAGCAGCAGCAGCAGCAACCACCACCAGCGCCGCGCTGGCTTCTGTATGCGTCCGAACGGAGCAAGCAGAGGAGTCCGCGCCCTGCTGTCACCTTACCCTTAATAAACGGGAATGTTTAGGCAAAAAAGCGTATGCATTGCCCCAAAAATAATAATAACGTGTTGCTTCCGGAGCCAGGGTTTGTGCTGAGAAAGAATGTGTGTCTCCCTCGAGGAGGGAGCCCCACTAAGTTCAGCAGCACTTAGTCCTGGGTCAGTGCGCCGAGTAGCATTTGCTTCCGAGCACAGATCAATCAGTCAAGGTGCCAGGAGCCGCGGAAAGGAGGGGGGCGATGGGGTTACTTTAGAAGGAAAGAGGCTTGCAAACACTGGCGCCTGAGGACCGCCTAGGCTACCCCTGGGGCGCATGCTCCGTATCAGCAAACGGTGCCTTCTTTAACCGGCCTCCAGGGGTATGTAGGGCAGAAGGGTAATTGTAGAATGGGTGGCCGTGACCTTTTGCAGGGGCAAAATGAAAGAGGAATCAGGTGGCACCTTAGAGACTAACAAAATGAGACCTCACCAAGACTTGTGCCAAAATACATTTTGTTAGCCATTAAGATGTCACTGGACTCCTGCTTTATTTTGCAGTGGAAAAAGTGGTGCTTTCCTTTCAAGTCATCTTAACGGGTTAAGTAAGAGGGTTTTTTTAATCTACATCAGTATTTATAACTATGCGGAATGCAAGGGTTTGCACTGACATATGTGTGTAAACTATTCCACAGTGTATGTAAACTACTCCAACAACGTTCCTGCAGTACAGTCCTAGACATGTTTATTTGGAAGTAAGTCCCACTATGTTTGGTAGGGTTTACTCTCAACTAAGCATGTATAGACTGCAAACCTAGACAATGCTATGCCATTGATTTCAAGGAGCTTAGACTGGCCCATACATAGGGACTGTTTCTCCAGTCTAAGCCCATGATTTTGATGAACAGAAGACTTGAAGGCATCTAATTTGTGAACTGGGTTACCAGCCTTAAGGTGAGGCCTAGGGAGGTGTTATGTATCTGCACACATAAAGGACTGAGCTAGGATCTCAGTCCCATTTAAGCCTGGTATCAGAAAAGAGTAAATATGATTGGCTACTCTGGGCAGTGGGCCAATCAGGTTACTAGTAAGGTTCTGGAGGGAGACATGCTGAGTGGTTCTTATGTTGATGTTTTGATTGGTTTTGTTAGCAACTCAGGGCGTGGCTTTGCCAGGCCCATACTTTAAAAAGAGGGCCTGTTGCCCTTCTGTTCTTGTGTCCTTCTTACCTGTAGAATAAAGTTGAATCATTGTTGAGACCTGCTGCCTTGAGTGTCATATCTAACAGGATGCCAGCCTCCAGGTGGGAGCCTGGGAATCCCCTGGAATTACAGCTGGTTTCCAGACTATGCTGATCAGTTCCATTGCAGAAAATGGATGCTTTGGTGGGTGGACTCTATGGCTTTGTATCCCACCAAGGCCCCTGTCTTTCCCAGGCTCCATCCCCAAATCTCCAAAAGTTTCCCCACCTGGATCTGGCAACCCTACCCCTCCACCCCCCTCTGGTGGCCAGGGGGGACCTGGGAACCCTGAGGCCTGTAACTCTCCTGGAATTATGACCAGTGTTCCCTCTAAGGTGAGTTAGTGTGAGCCAGCTCACAGTTTTGTAGCCTCCGGCTCACACATTTTTGTCTTGGCTCAGGAAGGGAGGGCTCCAGAGCAAACTAATCTATGCAGTAGCCCAGTTGCTGGCTCATAGCTTTAATGCCGGCAGCTCACAAAGTAGGATTTTTGCTCACAGGACTCCGCAGCTTAGAGGGAGCATTGATTATGACTGACTCACTACTACGGAGATCAGTTCCCCTGGAGGAAATGGCAGGTTTGGAGAACAGATTCTATGGCATTACATCGCTGTAGAGCTGTCTCTCCTCCCTAAAATCTGTTTTGCCCAGGCACTACTCTCAAATCTCCAGGAATTTCCCAAGCTAGAGTCAGCAACCCTGATTTTGAATGAAGATGCCAGCAGTTCTTTCTGAAGCAAGAAAGCATTTATATGAAACACCCTTCTGACATTACAGTCATGCCAGTCCTGTGGAGTTAGTTTGGATGAAACCTATCTATCTACACCCACCAAGGGAGACTTTGCAGGGGGAGGCAATGGAACGAATCATGATTTTTAAAAATGGGTTTTTAAAAAGTGGTAGTTCACATTACATTGTGTTCGCTTTCCTCTATAATCCCCCAGTCAAATCTTTAACTTTCTTGTAAATTATCTTTTGTATGTGCCTCTTATTTTTATGCTCATTCTGGGTTCATTCTCAATTCTCGTCTAAGTTTCTTTATTGGCATGTCTGGAATTAACTGTTAAGTATACTGTAGTAAAGATTATCAAACAGCTTGGAACTCAACAAAGTTACTCCCTGCTAAATTCATTGAAGTCAGTGGGATTAGAAGGGTGGAACTGAATAATAACATAGGGAGTTTTGGGGTATTCTCCAAAATGACAAATAAAGATCTTATACAAGTTAAGGGACCTAGGTATTCAACACTAACAGTGTGGAACAAGTGGCAGCCCTCAAGGCTTAAAAGAACCTCAAAGTGGGCACCACTAAAATCCCTCTATAACAAAACAGGAGAAAATAAATGGTGCGAACTCCTGAGATCAAAGGGATATTATAGGCTAAGAGATTTATTTAGAAGAGGCACTCTAAAACCAGCACAGGAATTAACCGAGGAGATAGGTAAGCATCATTGGTTAAAAATTACAGGCCTTTATAGAATGATTAAGGAAGTTAATGAAAAAGGAAATATTTGGACAGAAGAACCAATTGAAGAAATACATAATAGGATGCAAAAATTTAAACAAGGATTAGTAGGATATATTTACAAGAAAATGTTATCCAATAAAGATAAGGCGATACTATATTTACAGTAAACATGGTGTAAGGAAGGCCAGATATCGGAAAATGATGCAAATAGAATAATGAAAGGAATATAAGAAAACAAAATTATTAAATTTAATGAACTGGAACATAAATTTTTCACAAAGTGGTATAGAACACCAGTGCAGATAGCAAACATGTTTCCGGGATCGAGTTCTATGTGTTGGCACTGTAAGCAATTTAAGGGTTGGTTCTCCCATATGTGGTGGGAATGTCCAGAGGTGAGAGTCTTTTGGTCAAAAATAATACAAACTATAAAGAAAATATGTAGAATCTCATTGAATGTAGACTTTAAACTAATGTTAATGGGTATATTAGGAAATAAGGCAGTCAATAAGGAAACCCAGGCTATATTCAAAGCTATGGTGTTAGCAGGCAAGGCAGTGATAGCTCTGGGCTGGAAAGATAAGAGCAAATGGACAATAGATACCTGGCGCACTTATTTGTTTGATTTTGTGCAGTCAGACATCATCGAGAAATTGCGCCCGAAGACCACATAGGAGGATAAAGCCAAAGAAATTAAAGCGAGATGGAAGACCTATCTAAAGTGGATAACAGTGGAAGGAAGACAGGACATTTGGTGGAAGATTCAGACTTTGTGCCCGTGGCTGTGAATAAAGGATCAGCAAACAAGGGGTAGAGGGAGGGAGGAACTTATCGAGTTATGTAAAGTTAGGAGACAAAAGATATTATGTAATATATAGAAAATCCAAAAAATAAACCTATATATAAAAAAAGAAGGGTGGAACTGCATTTAGGACTGCACTGCTAGGTTTTCGTTTCTTTGTACGGTTGGTTTTTGCCATTAAGTCAAGTCACATCCTAGACCTTGTAGGGTTTTAAGGGTCAGAAGTGGTTTTACATTGCCTTCCTCTGTGTAGTGACCCTGGACTTCCTTGGTGGTCTCCCATCCAAATACCAGGTCGACCCTGTTTAGCTTCCTAGATCTGATGAGATCAGGCTAGCCTGATATGATGCAGTTATTCAAAGGGCAAGTCTTTCAACCAATACAAGATTGATCCTGGCATTTCTCTTTTCAGATATAACTCAGCGGCGGATGCTTACTTTCATGTGTCCAAGAAATTGGACAACTTCATAATTTAAAAAACAAAATGAGAAATATTTGAGAGTCTGATTGAGAACATGGTTCAGTACCAGTGCCCTTTTTGTGTTCAAATATGGCCTTGTTTATTTATGGCAACCCTGCTGTGATATGGGGTGCAAAGTATGGGGAAAGGGGATAGAACATTTTTCTCCGCTCTTGCTAGAAGTCAGGATACCCACTGAGGCTAACGAGCAGTAATAATGATTGATCAGGGTCCATAAGGCGATGAACATAAAAAGCTTTAAAACATTCAAGCCAACTTTGGTGCAGTGGTTATGCCAAAAACATTCAAGCCAGTTTGGTGTAGTGGTTAAGTGTGTGGACTCTGATCTGGGAGAACCGAGTTCGATTCCCCACTTCTCCACTTGCACCTGGCTGGATGACCTTGGGCAAGCCATAGTTCTGTCAGAGCTGTCCTTGAAAGAGCAGTTCTTGAAAGAGCTCTCTCAGCCCCACCTACCTCACAGGGTGTCTGTTGTGGGGAGGGGAAGGGAAAGGAGATTGTAAACTGCTCTGAGACTCCAAGTGAAGGGCGGGTTATAAATCCAATCTCCTCCTTCTCCTCTTCTCCTTCTCCTTCTAAAATACTGTTCAAATTATAAAATAATTCAATTAAAACAAATAATACTAGGAGGAGGGCCAGTAATTGGGAGGTATGCCAGACAAAGTAAAAGTGTTCACCTGCTGGTGAAAGACACCGATAGGGGGAGACAGACAAACCTCCCTGGGGAGGGAGTTCCAAAGTTTTGGTGCCATGACTGAGAAGGCCCTTTCTCGGGTCGCCACATGTCTAGATTCAGATGGAAGGGGGGCAACCAAAGCAGGGCCTCCAAAGATGACTGGAGTGTATAGTTAGGTTCATATGGGAGAAGGTGGCCATTAAAGTATGTTGGTCCCAGGCCATACAGGGCTTTATCGTAGATTTGGGACGGACCAAAAAAAAGTTTTTTTTCCACACAGTTTCTAATTAATTCATGGGATTGACTGCCACAATTTGTAGAGTGATGCCTGCCAGTTCAGATTGTTTTAAAAGGGAATTAATTTCATAGAGGAGTGTTCTGTTAATGCTGCCAGCAATGATGGCTATAAATCAGCCTCTGTATTCAGAGCACCGTCCTCCTACTATTTTCATTTAGTGTAAAATAATGTTTTTATAGATCCCCCTGATGAAGCCTGTATGGCAAAACATGTAGGGGCTTTTGTATCACCTGGCATGTGTTTTTTTCTTTCTGTTTTTGTTTGCTGGCACATTGCTGGGTGCAGCCCATTCTTCCTTTCTCTTAGAAATGGGCCTCCATGTCCAGAGCACTGTCCCTTTCAATACCAGTTACTAGCAGCAACAGTGGGGGCAGGGCATCTCTGCTTTGTTTGCAGACCTTCATAGGGCATCCAATTAGCCATTGTGGGAAACAGGATGCTGAACCAGATGGTCTGATCGGCAAGGCTTTTCATATGGAGTCATTTTGAGGGGGGCACATGTAACATAGGTGGATCCTTGAATTATGGCAACTCAACCTTAAGAACATAAGAGAAGCCAATGTTGGATCAGGCCAATGGCTCATCCAGTCCAACACTCTGTCACATAGTGGCCAAAAATACCAGGTGCCTTCAGGAGGTCCAAGAGGAGGTTCCCTCTTGAAGCCGTCCATGCTTGTAGCCGCCACCACCTCCTGTGACAGTGAATTCTATGTGTTAACCACTCTTTGGGTGAAGAAGTACTTCCTTTTATCCGTTCTAACCCGACTGCTCAGCAATTTCATTGAATGCCCATGAGTTCTTGTATTGTGAGAAAGGGATAAAAGTACTTCTTTCTCTACCTGTTCTATCTCATACATAATCCTATAAACCTCAGTCATGTCACCCCTCAGCTGTCTTTTCTCCAAGCTAAAGAGCCCCAAGTGTTTTAACCTTTCTTCATAGGGAAAGTGTTCCAACACTTTTATTATTCTAATTGCCCTTTTCTGCACTTTTCCCAATGCTGTAATATCCTTTTTGAGGTATGGTGACCAGAACTGTACACAGTACTCCAAATGAGGTTGCACCATTGATTTATACAGGGGCATTATGATATTGGCTGATTTGTTTTCAATTCCCTTCCTAATAATCCTGAGCGTAGCATGTCAGACACATTGGACACCTTAGTTTCTCTGACTTCAGCAGTTCGGACCCATCAACATGTATTTATAGTTAGGATTCTTGGCTCCAATGTGCATCACTTTGCACTTGGCCACACTGAACCCCATTTGCCACGTTGATGCCCACTTGCCCATCCTCAACAGATCCCTTTGGAGTGCCTCACAATCCTCCCTGGTTCTCACCACCCTGAACAACTTCGTGTCATCTGCAAATTTAGCCACTTCACTGCTTATTCCCAACTCCAAATCATTAATAAATTTACTGCAGAATAAGCCCAGATGCATTTAGTAAGTGTTATGTATTGAGTCTGAACTGTACTAGAATGGGCCAGTAGGGAGACAGGGATCCTGGAGTAAACCAACTGGGAAACAATGGAGTGTAAATAGCCTATCATTGGGAGTGGGGCGTGTTTTGGGTGTACCCTTTTTCAGGCAAAAATACCCGGCTTCAGCCAGGGATTTCCAGTCTTCTTTCTCTTGCTGAAACACTAATAAAATATGAGCTGATCACTTGAACACGTCTGAACCCAGTATATTTCACTGGCGACGAGGATGGGATCCTGATGAGTGACCCTGACCCAGCATCCAGCACTGCACCGTGCAATTATCTCCAGGACTCTGCGCCTCTCATCACTCCACGGGTCATGGCTGCCACTCTGGGAATCATTCCTGCTTTTGCCCCCACTCACCCTGAGGCATAGAGGACGTTGACAAGAAAAAATCGCTCCTGCTCAGTACATGTGGCATCACCATGCTACGCCTAGGCCAGGGCCTCATAGCTCCTCAAACCCTTGAATAAGCCACGTATGATGTACTCATCAAGGTCCTCACAGGCCATTTCGCGCCTCAACCGACTTCATGGCTGATCTCCGTAGGCTGGCCATTAACTGTGAGTTCCCAGATCTCAAGGATGCCCTCTTAACCCAGTTCATCTGGGACGTCTGAGAACAGAAACTGCACCGCAAACTCATCGGTACCGACAAACTCAAACTGGACAAGACACTATGCATGACCATGGCTTTTGAAAAGTCACAACGGGATTGCTAGCCCCCCCTCCCATGCATCAGGCCTCCACATCCCGAGTCTCCAACGCCTTGGATGAGGAAGAAATAATCCAGGTACACCGCCCAGCTCACCAGGACTCATACCCACCATCTGCAATCGCCCCACAGCCCGCAAAAACCATCGCTCAAGTGCCTTATGCCAGCCGCAGTGAAGAGCACGAATGCCATTCCTGCCATTTTCGCCACGCGATCTGCCAAACTTGCGGAAAACAAGGCCACATCACATGCACCTGCAGTTCCTGAGGAAACTGGCACTGGCCAACCGCTCACCAGGAATCTGCAGAGCTCCACAATACAGACATCCACCAACACCAGGTACTTCACTTGCCCCAAGACACCCCTAACAAAATTAAAGTAACCGTGTTAATACAGGGGGGGCCTTGCGAAATGGAGTTGGACAAGGGGACCTCCATCTCCATCATCTCTGAAGAGACTCTCAGGAGGCTCTGCCCATGAGGGGGTCCCTGCCTAAAACCTGCCGGCTTCACCCTCAGAGACTTCCAAAAGCTGGTGGCCATGAAAAGGTGGGGCAAGTTCCATGTGCAGTATAAGAACTTTGAAGGACTTTTGGATTTGGTGGTGGTGGAAGGGTGGCTTACTAGTTTACTGGGTCTGTTGTGGTTTGCTCCCATGGGGTTCGGGGTGATGGAGGTGCATCACATGCGGCCTACGGACTTCAGTAATGTGTGCGACGAGTTCCCAGTAATTTTCGATGGGATCCTGGGTCGCTACATCGGTCCGCCAGTCTCCCTAGGCCCTGCAGGACCACGCTTATCCCGTTCCAGTAGTCAGCCATGTTTTGGCATCCTTGGTGGGTGCAAAGTTTTTCAGCAAATTGGACATGGCCCAGGCATACCAGCAGCTCCCACAGATGATGCCACCACGGAAGCCCAGATGATCGTGATGCACAGAGGTGCGTTCCAGGTGCGGCGGTTTCAATTCGGGGTCTGCATGGCCCCAGGGATCTTTCAAAATCTAATGGGCTGTCTCCTTAATGGTATCCCTGGGGTCCAGCCATTATGTATTGAGCCTGAGCTGTATTGGCAAAAAGGACTTAGCTTGCGATGCATGACAATAGATTGCTATGATCCTAGAATGGGCCAGTAGGGAGAAAGGGATCCTGGAGTAAACCAATTGGGAAACAATAGAGTGTAAATAGCCTATCGTTGGGAGTGGGGTGTGTTTTGGGTATAACCTCTTTCAGACGTAAATACCCACGTTTGGCCAGGGATTTCCAGTCTTCTTTCTCTTGCTGAAACACTAATAAAATTTGAGCTGATCACTTGAATGCATCTGAACCCAGTATATTTCAGTAGGATTTACTCTTAAGTAACTGTGCACAGAATTGCAGACTTAGAAAGTCCAGTGATGCATATAAGCAGTTTCTAATGCTAAGGGAAACTCCTATCCATTATAGATGTGGCTATAAAGTGGACTGCACATGTGCCTCAAATCAAGATGGGTAGCCGTGTTAGTCTGTCTGTAGCAGTAGAAAAGAGCAAGAGTCCAGGAGCACCTTAAAGACTAACAAATACGTGGCAGGATAAAAGCTTTGGTGAGTCATTGCTCACTTCTTTCTACCTTGCCTCGGCGTGCTTTATGTTTTACCAAGTCTAAGAACTGGAGGGGGTGGGATGTCTTCAGCATTCACACTACATCTAAAAGGCCAGTTCCATTTTTAATAGGATTTCACCTTGTTTTCTGTTGTATATTCAGCTCTAATTCCACTCTAATTTTGAACCCAATGACCATTTTTAAATCTGAATAGTTATTCGGAGTTATAGGTAAAGTATTTGATATACCAATGTCATAAATGTTTAAATTTACTTACTGTAATGACCTTAATATTAGGGGGAAATGGAATATAAACCTCTGCCTAGCTTCTGCCATAATGTTGTCCTGAATCAAGGGGCCAGATGTTTGGAATGTTTGTAATCCTTTAACTTCCTGTGAAGTTAATGGAGTTTTTCCATTTTTATATCAGCATGTTTACTTGGTTTTTCTTATCAGCCCAACAGATGGGTTTTGTGTACATCATGGAAATGTTCTTTTATTAAAAGAGATTTTAGATAGATGAACATGTATTCACAGAATTACGGTTCTTCATCTACATCTCTTCCGGCTCTTGACTGATGGGTATACACCTGATGCTCAAAAAAAAAAAAAATAAGAGTCAGTGGGCTGGATCCAGTAATTCCATTCCACTACTAAGATATAAGTTTGCTTCCAGGGGAGGAAACTTTCTGACAGAATAAGAATCCATCCAACAAACCAAAGTTCATTACTTAACGGTAAGTAGTCGTTGGATGCAACCTACTTTTTTTCGTTTCTCCAGTTGGATGAAGACATGGCAATGACCATAGGAAAGCATCCTTTGACTTTGCATTATGAGATTTCTGTTCCAGAGCTGTCAGTTATGTTCTTCAATATGGCAACTCTTTGCTATCCTTTTTCCATAGTCCTGAGTTTCCATATGGATCCTACCCCATCCTACCACTCGACTGAGCAAATGTTATTTTTTGTTCGTTTATTAAGCTATTTATACCCCACCTTTCTTTTGGGAGGGCCGCGGTGGCTCAGAGGTTAAGACACTAAATTGCAGACCGGCAGTTCAAGACCCTAGTGCCACGTGACGGAGTGAGCTCCTGTCTCTGGCCCCAGTTCCTGATAACCTAGCAGTTCAAAAGCAAGAAATTGCAAGTAGATAAATAGGTACCGCTTCAGTGGGAAGGTAACAGTGTTCTGTGTGTCTCAGCATTTAGTCATACCAGCCACATGACCACAGAGAAGTCTTCGGACAGCACTGGCTCTTTGGCTTGAAAACAGAGATGAGCACCACCCCCTAGAGTTAGATTCAACTGGCTTTCAAGCAAGGGAAACCTTTACCTTTACTTTCTTTTAGGCTCAAGTTTGAAGCCTTCCTCCAATCTAAGGAATGTTCCTCCAAATTAAGTGTGTTTTCCCTTGGAGGAAGACCCAGTTAAGTTGGGGGGATGCTACTTGGGAGATAGTTGGACCCACCCCATTATCAGTCAGAAACATAGCTTTTCACCTCCATTTCTTGTCAAAGGTATTGAAAGCTGAAACAGACATAGTGGTTTTGTTAAAGATACTCACTGGGCGTGATTCAACCACCTTTTTTGTTCCATCTCACCCATATCCCCTCCTTATTTCAGCCCTCGTCTCACATGGTTTGTGTCCATGCATGCCCCATGATCCGTAATACTGCCTTTTGGGTCATCAAAAGAAACTTCTTTTTTTCACCACCAGAAAAGCTGGTTGATTGCAACCCTGTATTTTGCAATGTCTGCCTCTATTGACTTGTACTCGTTCACAATTGTATATTAATTAAAAAATGTAATACACAGTGAAAGACAAATGTTTTCATTTTCCTTATTGCTGACAGATTTTTGAAGGTTATGTCAAAATAACCCTGGACCTTCTCTAGAGATCAGGAGACTCAAGTGCGCTGATGGGAACAAACGATAATAGAATGCTGGTTACTAATAAAGCCGTTCATACACAGCAAGGGTCCTGCTAAAGAGGAGCCTATGAAAGATTAATGACCTGACAGGGGAAATTGACATTGCCATGTTAATCCCTCAAAGATTTGTAAGCAAGAGTTTTCAGGCAGAGTACAACTTCATAGAGTTTTCAGATGAAATACTTTATATGTGGTTGTTTTTTTTTTAAGTTTCTCCCCTTCAGTGCTTCCGTAGGCATAAGAGAACCTTAGCTTTGTACCACTGGCCCACATCCTGTGTGGTTTTGCACTCTGATATAGCTGCAGTTTCTGTGTGTTATATTTTGTTGGAGGTTAGTCTATGCCTGTATCAGCTATGTGACCAGCAAAAATTAAACAGGTGTGAAGGGTTTCAGGTGTGTTTGGGGTGAGGGGCTGCCCTAAGGAATAGACTAGAGGTCCCCAAACTTTTTGAGCCTGCAGGCATTTTGGCGTTCTGACTCAGGGCTGTGGGCACAACCACAAAATGGCTGCCACAAGTGGCGGAGCCAACCACAAAATGTCAGGGAGTGAGGTTATGCATAACTCCAATAGTAACTCTTTAACATTTCAGGCAGAAGCTGTGTATAACACAATGCCTTTTAACATGAACATATTGCTTAAAATACTTTCTTGCATACAGCGTCATTCATTCATTCAGTGAAGATCCTTGTGCTGTGGTGGCAGCTGCTGCTGAAGCAACGTTTTTAAAAAATCTGCACAGCCAATGAGATCTTCAGTGGCCAATCAGAAGCCCAGCTGGGCAAAAGACCCACCTGGCCCTGCCCACTTTGTAAAAACACTTGGTGGGCATCAGGAAAGGTTTCAGCAGGTGCCAGACCTCCCAGAAGCATCATGTTGGAGACCCCTACTAGAGACTATTAAAATTAAATAGATCATTAAAACAACTTTCAGGCAGCAATCCTACCAAGTGGGGTAGTTGGATTCCTGCCTGTCATGCAGCTATTAAATGGACAGAGCCCGCCTCAGGAGAAAAGGTTAACCACCGCCCTTTGAGTTTCTTCTTTTTCTTCCTTGAAACATTCCGTCTGTGCACAAAGATGTATGTCTTCAGGATTCCAGAAACGTTTATCATAAGAGTGTTCCTCATGACCATAAAGGCTCTGTGAACAAGAACAGCGCTGTCTGATTATACAGACTACAGAACTGTGATTTTTAAAAGTTTAGGGAAGGAATATACATTTCCCAAGTAAATGGTGTTCTTGGTTGGTTGGTAGGTTTGTGTTCTCTTATTGCTTGCCCCTACAAAAACATTGTTCAAGGCAGCTAATAAAATTCAAAATGTATCAGTGAAGTAACATTAAAAATGCCAAGCACAACAGTTATTAAAAAAACCTCATTAAGACCACCCATTAATCTGAGCTGAGATAGAGCTGGAACGAAAATCAAAATAGCAGCAGAAATTAGAACAAGACCGATCCAAACAACCACATGCCATAAAGACAGGGCTTTGCCCTTGTGTCTGAACATCAACAGTGATGATGCTAGGTGAACTTTACAGAGGAGATTATTACAGAGATTACTTCCATTTGAGGCCCGTAGCCATAATAAAAATAAAAAGTGACCACGTGTGAAAACACAATAAGGCATCAAAAAAGCGTGAGATAAAAAATGAAGGGGTCCATGGTATCAAAAGCCACATAATCAACAAAGTTAACAGTTTTGTCCATCTGTAATTAAAGATTCATCTTGACTCTGTTCTAAAAGCAGCCTGAAGTCATATTGAAATATATCTAGGACTTTGAAAGAGGCCCAGGCTAAATATACATCATCTGGGGTCAGATTAATTTGAAAGAAAAGTTTAATTTCATTTTAGGTGTAACTAGTTTTATCTGATAATACATTATTTAATTTCCACATTTTATCAAGTCTAATACTGTTACATGTTAAAATAAATTCATTCGTGGCCCTTGGAGCCATGGATGGTGTTAGAGTTGCCAGGCACCCCCTGGCTGCTGGTGGGGGTTGGAGGTCAGGGTTGCCAGCTCCAAATTGGGAAACTCCTGGAGATTTCTGGGTGGAGCCTGGGGAGGACAGGGACTTTAGTGGGGTACAATGACATAGAGTCAACTCTCCAAAGCATCCATTTTCTCCAATGGAACTGATCTCTGTAGCCTGGTGATGAGCTGTAATCCTAGGGCACTTCCAGGTCCCACCCAGAGGCTGGCATCCCTAGCTGTTGTCTCAGCCCCATCTACAGTTCAAATAATCCATAGGACCTTTTTCACTGCCTTTATTTCATCCATGCACAAAGGTTCAGGAAAAATCTGTTGCTGAATAATATCTAAACATGGTAAGAGAAATATGTTTCCAAATCATTTTCTGAAAATTCTTTGCCTTTACTATACAATTCAGAATAAACTTATAAAACTGAATTTATTTCAGTAGAGGGAGTATGGATTGTATTCTCACCTTTGATAAAAGGAAAATAGTTCTTTTGCAGTGGGAGCAGGGGAATCCCTGCTTTTGCAAGCGCTTCACCATCGTCAGCCAGCTGCCCAGTGGGGGGAAATCCTGCCCCCAACTGACCTTTTCTGGGCCGAATTTTGGTTTCAAGCCTACTTCCAGTTTCAGGCCGACTTCCAGTTGGGGGTGACTCTCTGGTTTCTGGGCAAAACTCTATGGTTTGAAGCCAAATGTATCAGAGTTTTGCCCAAAAACCAAAAAAGAAAAAAGGGATAGAAAGCAAATTGAACTCTTTTTTTTGCTTCCCACTAAGATGCCAGAGTTCTCTGTAGCACTGGCCATTCCCATCAATTTAATTATATAGGTACATAGTGACAGATTAAAACAAATAAGGGGGGGAATCACAGAAATGTCTATTTAGAGCCGGAAAAATAAATAAAAGAAGGAAGAGAGAGAGAGAGAGAGAAGAGAAATACGGCCACAAGCCCAGACTGTTATGTATAAACTGACAGTAAATCCAGACAGTTAAAACATAATACTGGAGGCAGAAAAGATGTAGCTCTACAATAAGCTGAGCTGATTAATATAGATACAGAGAATCTGATATTCTTTAAATAATCAAAACTAGCAATTTTCTTCAAAAAAAACTGCAACAGTCTGTCTATTTCTCTTCAGGAAAGTCTTAAGAGTTTGGAGCAGCAGAGCATAAATCATGCAGTCCAGTAAGAAATAAATCTGCAGCCACTGGAATCTGAAACTATTTGATCTAGTCTTGATGGTGCCTGCAGAAAATGGCAGAATATCAAATATAACATCACAGAGTTATATCTCTTGGATGACTTTGTGCTTTTGAAAATTGGTGATATTGCACAGATACTTCTTTGGTGTAATCTGGATAAAGCATGATCTGATTTTTATTAGGGCCCCCCAAAGATCTTGTTTTTCTCTTCCATGGTGGAGGATCTGACCTCTTACACTTGCACTCAGAAATTGCAAAATCACTGAAGATGGCTTATTTGTGTTGCTAGGTGCATGAGGGATCCAATAAGCTTGTTCAATTTGCAACTAAGATGGAACCTCATTAAAAAAACTTTT
Source organism: Gekko gecko (assembly GCA_029375565.1). Lineage (NCBI taxonomy): Eukaryota > Metazoa > Chordata > Lepidosauria > Squamata > Gekkonidae > Gekko > Gekko gecko. Next base: position 35,674,111 of record JAPDNY010000003.1, on the reverse strand, counting down.
CCTTACATTACACCAGCTCTCACCAGCCTATCTTATCTGGCTCTTCTGAAAGATGGAGGACATGAAGGTTAAATCAACAAGTAAAGATCTCGAGCTGGGATATCCCGCTGGACAAGACATTATATGGTTCTCAGACCGCAGTTTCATGAGCCACAATTCAATCTTCTAAAGCAACTATTTTGAACTCTTGAACTTGTGTACTTGCCAACCAAATTAAGCCCTGAGGCATGATGGCCAGGGCTGGGTTTCCTACACCTGCTTAGGATTGTCCAGCCAATGGGGAATGGTCATGGGAGAGCCTTAAAAGAAGCTCCTCTGTGCTAGCATAAGCATTTCTTGCCACAGTTCATGTGCAGGTAGATATAAAGAAAACAAGCATTTGTCCAAATGATAGTAGACATGAACTACCTAATACAGAGCACCCCTAAAATAAACCAATATCTTTTTATGTAGATCAGCCATTTAAATAAGCTCAGTCAACCCAGGACTGGTTGTCCTGTGTATTTATGGGTGGTGCTGTAGACAACTGATGCATGGTCTGACACAGCTCTACTTCCAATGTCATAAAACATTAAGTATTGTATATTTAATGTAACTTTCAAAATCTATTATACAGTAGGGATGCTAAAAAGCAAGCACCAAAATCTTTTGTCTAGGTTGTAAAATCTTCCTGGAATATTTTCATTGTAATGTAGCTAATCCATGTAAAAAACATGAGTCAAATTTGTTCATATTTCTTTAGTTGTATTCATTTTGCTGTACCTAAAGAAGGGTTTGCCACATTATCAAAATCTCCAGTGATAATTGTGCTTTGTTCTTGATGTTTCATAATTACATTGATAGGAATCTTTAAGAGCATATTATAATTTTAATAACCATTGCTCATCATCTATTAATCTTTAAAAGAATTATTTCATCATGTAACTCTTCCTTAATTTTAAATACTAATCTTTCAGAGATAATTGCAGTGATACCTTTTGTCTTTGCCAAAGCTAAAGAAAAACACTGTCCCTTAATCAGTCATGTCTTATACTTATCAAGTTCCTTTTAAAAATGGATCTCTTGATGAAATATATGCTACTTTTAATAGTTCTAATAACTTTTTCTTTTGAATGAATTATTTAACCCCTTAACATTTAAAGGAACATTTCAAATCCATTGTTAATGGTTAGATGAATTATATTGAGTAATAAGATAAAGGCAAAAATTCATAATTGAAATGTTATACTTTTTTTTATAGAGCTATGCACTTCCTTTTGAATTTTAGATATTATTTCCCTTTCCAACATTATATATCCTTAATAAATTGCTGAGTTTCACTCACTCAATTTATTGCAACTCATTTCCTGTTATATTTTAAAATGCTTCATGGTCATATACCTGAAGAACCACATCTTCTGGTATGAACCTGAAGATGTATTGTTTGTGCTTCTCCTGGAAACTTCTGTTTTGAGGTGCCATCTTGTGAAGTAATCCATCATCCTCTGTCTGAACATTATGCTCTAGGTCTGTTTCAATCACCAGGCCAACTCTTTGGTTTTATTTATGTATTTCTTTTCTGCCTTGCCTTTCTCCTCAATGGGGACCCAAAGTGGCTCACATTTTTATTCTTTCCTCCCTTTTATCCTCACAGCAACATTGTGAACTAAGTTAGGCAGAGGGTGTGTGCCTGGCCCAAGGTCACCCAGCAAGCTTCTACAGTAGTGTGGGAATGTGAACCTGGGTCTCCCAGATCCTCCCTTTTATCCTCACAGCAACATTGTGAACTAAGTTAGGCAGAGGGTGTGTGCCTGGCCCAAGGTCACCCAGCAAGCTTCTACAGTAGTGTGGGAATGTGAACTTGGGTCTCCCATATCCTAGTCCAGCCTCTCACCACTACACCACACTGGTTCACTGGAATAAGCTGCTGGAGGAAAGCTGAAGGCCACTTCTTTACCTATTTCTAGGAAGGCCTCCTCTCAGCACTCTTTCTGTTGAGGTGGTTCTGATGGTTCTGCTTTGAATTTTATCAACATAACAAATGTGACAAGTTTTTCTGATGACCAGCAATACTTAGAAGATTGTTTTTATAATTCTATTGTATTTTTGTTTTTTGTTTTATTATGTTTTATTGTATTTTTGCCATGTTGGTATATATCATCCATAGGAGAAAGGAAAGGTATAACTATTTTAAGAAATAAAAACAAAGATTCCTCATGGATATTGTATGTAAAATCTGAATCTCTTAACGTGCCTATGAAAAAAAATTGTCCTTACTCATTTTTTAAGTGTTGCCAAAGGATTTCAGCCATGCTTATATACTTTGCAAGAATTCATAATTACAGGATCACTATCTCACTCAAAATGTGCTTTTGGGTGCAGCAATGGAACATGCTAGGCTATCTAAATATCCGTTATTCCTGTAAAATAAGAATTTGCTGTGGAAATTAACCACTGCTGCAGGACTACAAATAACCTGTCACCTTTCACAGACTCTACTGGGCCTTTACATTTGACATTGGCCTAGCTAAATTTACCCTCAACATTATTTCTCAGCTGTTCAAACATAATTCCTGTACAGTTACTATGATTCTCAAATTTGAATTTAACTAATAATTCAAAGACCTAGCTCACATTTGAAATTGTTTCATTTAATTTCATTTTGATTCATCCTTTCTTCAGTAATTTCCCCCTCTACTTTGTTCATCATCAAATCTTTAATATATGTTTTCCTTTAAAGCATTTTTATTTCAGTGATGAAATAACTTTAAATCTCAGTTAGAGTATAGTACTCATTTCCTGATCTTTCTTATCTCCTGTTATTTTGTAGCTCCTGTTACCACTGGTGGTTCTGTAGATCAGACAGATTATGATGCTTACAAACAAGAATGTCAAAACTAAAGTTAAGTTCAATTTACATCTAATGGAGAATTGTTGGTTGCAATATTAACAATTTAAATAATAAAAATCATTCCATTGGTAAACAGAGGTTTATAATGCCAACAATAATAAATCTAGTGTGTTAATTACAAAAAGTTCCACCCACAATATTAGTAAAATGTCACATCACAAGAGGAATAATAGCATAGGTGATAGTGTTAATCCATTGTAAGAAATTGTTCCAATAACAATAATAAAAGATTATAAGGAATAAGAACCACAGTAATCACTGTTTCAGTTATATATAAGCAAAGCTAATTCCAACAATATTTTGCTTGCCTGATTGTCCTCCCCTCTTTCTTGTTTCCTTCTCTCCTTCCCTCCCCCTGGCAGCCTCTCCCAGGGAGAAGTCTGCATGAGTTGCACAGTGGCTGCCACCACCACTGGGCTCAACTGAATTGCTTGTGGTGGTTGCTGCTGGGCCTCTTGTTCTATGCACAGTAAAGTTCTAGTGGTGGCTGCCAAGCTGATCACCAATGACTCACTCCCCTTCACAGCTTTGTTTCACAGAAACCAAGTACTGGAAGGCTAGGAAATACTGTTAAGGTCACCTAGCAACTCCTCAAATGGCCCTGAGATCTCAGAAACTAGTCTCAGTGGGAATTCTTTTCTTAAAACTACATGTGCTTCTATTATTAATAGGGTTGCCAGACCACTGGTCCGGGCAGGGGTCTCCTGCTTTCAGGTACTCCTCTGCCTCCCCAGTTACCCAATCTTACCTCCAAGAAACTGGAAATAATTGTGGCATGTGTATGTAACCCAGAAATGGTGCAGGCATGTCAGGGACGTCGAGCAGGAACGCTCTGGTTTTTGGGCAAAACTCTTTATTATTTGTACTTATTCTACCATAGAGTTTTGCCCAAAAACCAGAGCATCGCTGCCTGATGTCCCCAACATGCCTACATCACTTCCTAACCCTGGCAACCCTCATTATCATTAAAAAAAAAAATCAGTTGTCCGCAGACCTGGGACTTCCTTCAGGTTTGTAGTGAAATTTTCCCTTTCTGCCCTGGCATCATTTTATGCATTTTTTGATTCACACTTTAATGGCCTGGTTCAGAAGATTTCCCCTAACAACTTACTTGCTCTATACTGTAATAAAACATTTTAACATGTGAATGCTGTCATCCAGGGGTCATTTCCTGCCGGAGCGCACTGGAACGCCACCTTTCCTGCCAAAAGAAGAAGCCCAGCAGCTCCCATAGTGCCCAGCACAGCAGCCAATCCCTTCTCTCCCTCTCTCCCACCCAGTGCGTGCACAGAAGGCGCCACTGAGGGAAAGGATGGTGGCTGCAGGGTGGGTGAGTAGTGCCAGCTCCTTCTCAGGAGACCCGCCTGCTGCCTGCCACACCAAGGCCTCTCTGTGGGTGGCACAGGACTTCTGAGGCCTCTCTGCAGGTGGTGCAGGACTGCTGATGCCACCCCTTTGGAAAAGCCCCTTCCCAACCCAGGGGTGCGGGGGCTTAGCCTTGAGTCGGCTCCAGGAATGGCCAGCTCTCCAGGAAAGGGCAGCTTCCCTCGGTTTCTCCTGTGGTGGAGCGACTCTCCCAGCCCTCTTCTTGGAGGAGGCACCGTTTGGCGAGAGGCAGCAAGGCCTTTCTCTTCTGATGGTCCCTGCCTGCCTGCCTCGAAGGAAGTTGGTTTGCGGCAGAGTGTCAATAGATGCGCCCCCAGCCCCACCTCCCCTTCCTGGCTGCCTTCAGAGGTAGACCGCCTGTGCATTCCCCTGGACCTTTGCCTGGAAGCCTGGACTCTCTTTGGCTTGCTCAGCACAGCCTGATCACCATGCCTTTGCCTCCAACAAAGGAGGCATCTACTCCTCCCCGCTCAACCTCATAGTCGGGTTAGGCGCTCTCAAGTAATTTTGTGTCGCCTCCTGGTACGGTTTCTCGGCTTACCGGGTGGGGGTGTCGGTTGTGTGTTGGTAGCCAATGCCCTAGCCTGGTAACAGTGTACTGTAAGTGATTCTTCATGCTGGTTGGGGCTTGAGCACACTTCTGTTGTCTACCATCTGTAGCCATCTCATCTTTTAAGTCCTGGCTTAGAGGTTGTAACTGGGTCAGCAACTTCTCCGGCATCCTCTGAAAGGCTGCCCCTATCTTGGTCCAACTTTTGCCTGTCAGTGGAACTTAAAGGAAGACTTTTCTTGCTAGGACTTGGAGGTGTTGTTAAGCTTATTGTGTACTCAGGGCTTTTTTTGTAGAAAAAGCCCAGCAGGAACTCATTAGTATAATAGGCCATACCCAACAACAGAAATTTGTTAGCATATTAGGCCACACCCTGACAGCACAGCTCATTCTCATATTAGGCCACACACTCATGTTACCAGAATGGTGATTATCCAGCCACACCCACTTTTTGCTGCTTATTCTGTTTACCTTGTTTGTTGTCAAAACCCAGGGCTTTTTTTGTAACAGGAACTCCTTTGTATGTTAGGCCACACACCCCTAATGTAGCCAATCCTAATGAGTTTCTGCTGTTGGGTGTGGCCTGTTATGCTAATGAGTTCCTGCTGGGCATGGCCAACTCAGGAGCCAGCTGGAACTCCGTTCCTGTGCGTTCCTGCCCAAAAATAGCCCTGTGTGTACTGTTGCTTTAAATGGATTAGACTTTAAACACTGCCTTGCCTCTGATGCTGTCATTTTGAGCATCTTTTGTACTTGTCAGAAACCTGCAGTATTTCACTAGCTGTTCTTGGGTTTCTAAGGGAGTGGGGGGGGAGAATATGATCTTTCTGAAAACTTTTCAAGGAAAGCCTTGTCTTGGACTAAAGGGAAACTGGAAGGGAGTTGAATTATTGAGCAGTGTGGGGTGTTCCAGTGGCTCTGTCTGCCGTCCAACCCCTAGGTTGAAGACCACAACTCTAGATCATTGGATTTTGTTTAGGCAAAAATTAGCGGATGTGATTTCGTTGTTGTTCTGGATCCAGACTGGTCAACATTTATTTAAAAATGGATAACCTGCTCTTCCTCTCTGAAAGTGACCTTGTTGTGGATTAAATGGCTGTGGTATAAAATGCACAGTCAACTATAACAGAGAGGAAGGCTGCCAGTCAAACAGAAAAGGAACACTAAAAGCACTTCAGCCATCAATGCCAAGGAGAATAAAAATATATTGACCTGGTATCCCCCCCTCTTTATCTGACGTGGGTGGTTTGTTTGTTTTTCCCCATGTGTGCCATCAGGTAGGCTCGCCAGCTCTGAGTTGGGAAATATCTGGAGATTTTTGGGGTGTTGCTTTCTGACACACTTCCGGTGATGTCAGGGTGTGTGGCATATGCAAATAAGTTATGCTAATGAGTTATGCTAATCAGCTCCTGCACCTCTTTTTCTACAAAATGACCCCTACAATTTAACAAAGGGGTATAGAAGCAATCCTATGCACATGTACAGGAGAGTGAATTCCAATTTAATTTGGTAGCATTTACTTTGTTTTAAGCAATGGCTGTAAGAATTCTCAGCATTACTACTGATATCATATTGTACAGGGTCACTGCAAGGCCGCCCTCTGTCATTGTTAGCAAAAAGTACTTCTCTGTCAACGATTGCCTGGGGGAAAGTACACAAGACAGCTAGAGTGCAAGGCAATCAATCAGTAGAGAAAACTGGGTTACTCTCTGCTGGGTGGACACCAGCCAGCTACTCCATCTTCATACAGGTGTATAAAAAGAAAACACTATAAACTATTGTGCACATGATGAGGTAACACTATTTAGATTGACCTTGTGTGTTTACCAAAGGTTTCTAAATTATGGACGTACATTCTATTCCCATGGTCTATGAAGTTCTTCCAGGATCCCAAAGAAGTTTACAGGGGCTTTGCTGTGTCCTTAAACAACCTTGGATAAGTCCAGCACAGAGCTTCCCACCCCGTCCCCAACTGGTGGCCAAGGGAAATCTGGCAACCCTGCTTCCCAGAGATTTATTTATTTATTTATTTATTTTTCATATTTGTATCCCGCCCATCCCGTGAGCAGGCTTAGGGCGGATCACATCATCTCAAATAATACAATAAGTTTTAAGACACAATAAAACATTACATTATAAACATTTAAAACCAGTAGTTATAGCTGCTGGTCAATGTTCCCTTTAAGCTGAGTTAGGGTGAGCTAGCTCACAGTTTTTTCGCCTCCGGCTTGCACATTTTTGCCTTAGCTCAGGGAGGATGGCTCCAGAGCAAACTAATTTATGCAGTAGCCAAATCACTTGCTCACAACTTTAATGCCAGTAGCTCAGAAAGTAGAATTTTTTATTCACAAGACTCCATACCTTAGAGGGAGCATTGCTGCTGCTGCAAATTCCGGTCCATTAATACTGATTGTTATGGCCGGTTGCTGGCAGGTGGATGGCCAGTAGGTAGAAGACAGCAACCTTGGGGAGGCCATATGTGGATGCCCACTGCCTCAACCAAAAGCCTGGTGGTGGTTCTGAAAGATCTGGAGCCCTCTTTTAACTGTGTGGCTTAGTTCAGGTGATCCTCCGAACCATGGTCAGATATAAATCAAGAATCAGAAATAAGTGCCCTGACCTGGATAGCCCAGGCAAGCCCAGTCTCATCAGATCTCAGAAGCTAAGCAGGACCGACCCTGGCAAGTACTTGGGAGGGCGACCTCCGAGGAATACCAAGGCCGGGACACAGAGGCAGGTTATTAAGCCATCTCTCTGAAACGTCCTAGCCTCACTAGGGGTCGCCAGAAGTCACCATAATTTCCAGGCTCATAAGCACACACACACACACACAATACTCACGCATACAAAAAAAGAATCAGAAATAAGTGAAAGGTTCACGGCCTCCTTCCTTTCTCTCACCCTTCCTTTTGATTCCCATTGGGCGGCTTAACATGTTCTCTCCAAACCAAAATGAGAAATCATTGTTTGAAGAAGGTTCCAGTTCTGATTTAGGGGGGAAGCACTGATCGTAATTTGCTAATCTGTACACCATGGCTACATACATATACTGGAATATAAATCAAGAAGGAGGCTACATACATACACTGGAATATAAGTCAAGAAGGAGGCCATCCACAAGGACTCTATTTTTCTGCAATTCTTCTGGAACTTTTATTCGTGTTTACAGGGCCCATATACCTCATAAAGAGGCTTTTGTGTTTGAAAATCCAGCACCTTAGTAATGCACTTCCTATTATAGGTATTCACTTCCTATTCAAATTGTTATATATTGGAATGGCCACATGTATTTGTGCACGAGCTCCTACCGCTCACATGAATGGCCACATGTATTTGTGCATGAACTCCTGCTGCTCACGTGAATAAGTGCAGCTTCGGCTGCAAAAACTGGCTAGGATTCTGGAACAGACCTATAGGCTCACCTGGATCCTAGAATTAATGAACCTTGTACTGTAAATAGCCTATCACGGGGAGTGGGTGTGTGTTTGGGTGTGGTGTGTTGCAGGGATTTAAGCAGGCCTCGGACCCAGCTTGTCTGTCTTGAGTTTGAGCTGAAATCACAATAAACTATGAGCTGATCACTCTACGTGTCTGAACCCAGTATATTTCACAGATGTTTTCCAGAGCTCCTCTCTACACCAGCTTTTTCCAATGCTACTGAACATGGGAGCATGGCTGCAGTAAAAGGGTCATAAACAGCAATGTCCTATATCTGAGGAAAAGACTTAGTACCACTTTATGTGAGACTCCAACTTTAAAACAAGATTTGTTCCTAAATTTCCATGCCAAGCAAATGTCTTCTGGTGCATGCCCTGTTTCTTGTGCTACATAATAATTCTAGGCTTATGGATTATTCTCTTCTTGCTGTTTGGCATGCACTCAAATAAGTAGGATTTATAATAGTTTCAAATGATATTCATTCGCTGCTTCATGGTCTACCAAAGAAAAAGAAAGCAGGAATAGAAGACCGCTGTTTGCACTGACTGCGTATAGATTAATATCCTTTCATAAATTCAATGTATGGAGTAAAATATTGAACAATTAAAGAACATTATATGAATAGCAGTAAGGAGCCACAATATTTTTTATACTCCGGTCCTATTCTTCATAAGCTGTACATCATATGACAAACTTATTTTATACAGAGAAGGATTGATTTATATGTTGTAATTAGCTTTGGCAAGCCAAGAGTAAAATACTAAATAGTCATGACATAAACAACCGCACTTTTAGATTACCTCCAATGCTCCCTCTAAGCTGTGGAGTCTTGTGAGCAAAAATTCTACTTTGTAGAATTTCACAAGAAAATGCTTCAGGAGAGGCCAGGAACTATCACCCTTGTATCTTCAGGGACTGCCCATTCAGAAATATCATAGGAAGATGCTTGGCTTGGAACCTCCCAACATTTTGTGGTTGGCTCTAGCTGCCGTGAGAGCCTCTTTATGATTGGCTGTCCCCAAATGGCATCCATTAGGGAGCACCCACTAACTGATCTCAAAATTCCAGACATACCCACAAGGCTCTCCAAAGCTGGGGAACCTTGTGCTAAATAAAAACCACAGAATATTCACATCATACGCCCAGGCTGGATATGAGGCCTGGACGGGCTGGTTCTGGCCCGCGGGCTGTATGTTTGACACCCCTGCCCTAATATAATATCACACACTTTTACCCATCTCCTAACTTTCACTTCCAGCTGACCTTATGGAGAATGGTACCTCATAGCCTTGCTCAGAGAACTACAAGCCAATAGAAACAGCCAGATGGGGTACTAATCACCTGGTCTGGAAGCAGTGACTCACACAATGCAATGCAGTCCACATGACCTTTGCATATCATTTCTTACACAGTTGTACGGTCCATATATGCAAAAATGACATCTGAAGCAGCCATAAGGTATACTTACCATTTTTTTTTCATTATAGATTGGTGTCTTCAGAATGCTATACTTCCCAGCATTTTGCTTAATGATTAATTTACACTGACATCACAATCCCAAAGGTTTGGAGTCATGCATTGCACATTATAGGGTTGCCAACCTCTAGGTGGCACCTGGGGATCTCCTGCTATTACAATTGATCTCCAGGTGTCCAAGATCAGTTCCCCTGGAGAAAATGGCTGCTTTGGAGGGTGGGCTCTATGGCATTGTAACCTGTTGATGTCCCTCCCTTCCCCAAACCATGCCTCATGTTAGGAGATGAACTTTGAAAATGCTTTTATTTGTTATTTTCTGACCTGCATGCACACCAGGAATGGTGACAGCAAGTGTCTTTGTTTTGGGAGAATGTATGCTTGAGTTAATGTGACTCTCTGTGTAAGAGGAGGTACCACACAGCCTGTACTTCCATGCAAATGAGGTCACAGACATGCCTTGCACATACTTACCCATGAGGCCTTGGGAACAAGAAGCATCCCTATTAGCATCTCCATTACGGTCCTTCAGCAGAATGTAGAAACAACAGCTTTCCCACCATTGAAGAATTTCTACCTCTCACATAACCCACAGGATGCTTGACATTTACATGTGTGAAGATTGTCACCTGGATCTGGCCAGATCCATCTGCATACCTAAAGGTTTCCATGCCAACCCATCTTAGCACCTTGACCAAAAACCTCCCTTGTAGAAAGGTGTAGACTTTTAGTATTGCCCCACCTTAGTAAGAGGGAACCCCCACATCCTTTAGCCAATGGTATAGGGATGGGATGGACCCAGAAACACCCCAAGCCAGCCCCCAGACTAGCTGATAAAACGGGGTGCAACCTTTTGTTCTAGGCTCTCTTCCAAGCCTCCTGCCTTCTCATCATCATCTTACCAACAAGATAGCTAAGGTAACTTATTGTGCTTCCTTGGAGTCGCGACCAAGGAACCCTCACATATGTTAGCTGGCTCTAACTGTGTGTAGTAAAAGTAAGAATATCTTAGTTAGAAACAATCCTTGTTCCTGAACTGTGGAAGGTCGAATCTACTGGAACAGATAAGTATATATATGCTTTTCCCCCTCCTAAACATACCTTTAGTTTAAAACCCCAAATATTGTTTTCCATTTCTACTGTAACTAAAGGAACTTGAATGTATGTGTGTGTGAATCTGTTTTGTGTGCCTGTAAATAATAAGAATACTCAGTAAAGAGAATCTTGATTCAAATTAACAAACCTTGTCAAGTGTTCTCCTGTTGGAAAAAAAGGCTTCTCTGGCACGAAGTTCGCTTTCTCTGTATAAATTGGCAAAAAGACCTCAAACAAGTTGGTCAGCTGACTGCGTAGATAAGCAGTCTGTCCAACACCCATCCAGGCTCCACCCCCAAAACCTCCAGGTATTCCCCAACCCAGAGCTGGCAACCCTAGCACATAAATACTATACTGAGGGAGAAGGAGGAAGGAACTGGACATATCTGACTCATCTGAGTAAGACCTCAGCTGAGCATCTGCCTTCCCCTTTTTGCAAGCATTCGGAGATGGGGCTTGGTCTTTGGCTCTTAGCCCGCGTCTGCATTCCGCATCCTGTGTGAGCTGTTCCTCCAGGACCAGGCCAGGATGATCCTGTGGCTTATCTCTTGCTTCAAGGATGTATTGGGGTGTGGGCTGGAATAAGTATCTCTCTGTGTGTAGCTTGTAAGTCGCTTTCCACCTATGCTTTGCCATGACAACTTTGCTCATCAGACCAAGGTCCTCTGCAGGTGCCAACCTGCAAATGGGCACAATCAACAGTTGCTCATCCATGTGCCTTCTCTGTTGTGGCCCCCACCTTATGGACTGACCTTGCCTGTCAAGAAGGCTCCCACTCTCCTGGCTTTCCGCAAACTAGAATCATAGAGTTGGAAGGGGCCATGCAGACCATCTAGTTCAACCCCCTGCCCAATGCAGGACCAGCCTAAAGTATGCAAAACTGAATTATTCAAGAGGGCTTTTGGACACAGGCAATAGAGTTGCACTGTACTAAATGATTCACAAAGTTATTTGGGGGGAAATTTAGGGACTGTGGTCTATACTACTGTGTATCGCTTGCTGGAACTAGGATCCTACTATGAAATTTTGCATCATTTGATGTGTCATGTGAAGAGTTATGCTTTGCTTCAGTTCTGTTTTTAGATTTCCAGTTGGTTCTACAACCCTAATTCTATTATATCATTTATTGGATGTCCCGTTCAGTGTCCATTGATTCTGTTTAAATTCACTCTGTGTAATCTAGTTTGAGTCCAAGTGAGAAAGGAGAACCACATACAAACAAATAAATTTGAACCCCCAAGGTCGGAGGCAAACAGGGCAAAAACATTTTAATTTTAAAAAAAACTATTCTGCAGGTACAGGTGTTATCCAAAGTACGTATGTACAATAATAACAAGCCTTAGGATGGATCTGAAATACATGCATTTATAAATTTAAAACCTGAAAATGGAACAATCACATCCCAAATGAACTCCTTCTCCTCCCCAAACTTTGCCCTCCCCAAGCACCAGCTTCGAATCTCCAGTAATTTCCCAAGCTGGAGTCAGCAACTTGTGGATACATTGCAGGACTCAGGAGCAAAGAGGTTTCTTTACATAAATGCTAACAGTTATCTATCGGCTTTCGAGAACTGCCGCTGCCACTTCAGTTCCGTCACAGTCTACCTCTTCAGCACATTCCTAATTGCCATCAAGAAGCCTCAGCTTTCAAACCAGCCAATCAGGGCAGAGAACTGCAATATCCTATTGTGCACTAGGCCTTGACAACCAGTTTCATTACAGGCCTAATGCCTCATGACAAGTGTCATTTGACCTTCTGTCACCATTGTGATAGATGAAGCCTAACTTTTAAGCAGACGTCAGACTGGCCTAGCTATATGATTTTCTCTATGCTTGTACACGTTTCATTATCTGTTCCCTTTATTTAAGTGTAGTCAGTTTTTAGGGAGACAGATTACAGCCAGATGCAGCTTCTTCAATCAGGATAGATTTACTGTGATCAACATGCAAGGGCTTGTGTTCCCTAGGCAGTGCCAGTTTGGTGTAGTGGTTAAGTGCGCGGACTCTTATCTGGGAGAACCGGGTTTGATTCCCCACTCCTCCACTTGCACCTGCTGATGTGACCTTGGGTCAGTCACAAGCTCTGGCACAGCTGTTCTCTCAAGGACAGTTTCTGTCAGAAGTTCTCTCAGCCCCACCAACCTCACAGGGTGTCTGTTGTGGGGAGGGGAAGGGAAAGGAAGTTGTAAGCCGCTCTGAGACGCCTTTGGGCAGTGAAGGGCGGGGTATAAATCCAAACTCTTCTTCTTCTGCTGCTGCTGAGGTCTGAGGCCGAAGGAAAACAGGGCCTCCAAACCTTCCCTCCAACCTCAGAGAGCGTCTGATTCCCTTTAATGGTGTTCTGCTCACCCAGCTTCTTCAAACTAAGAAGTTCCAGGGTTTAATGCCTACCTGTGTTGGAAGGAGACTTCTGTCTCCGTGGTATTTGCTTTGCTGACACTTACGCAGGCAGGATATAGATGGAGGAGGCACAAAGGCACTCCTAGAGGGCAAAAGATCTGCTGTCCCACCTCAGATCCCCAGGGAGAGCAATTTTATACCTCCAAAATGTTTCAGCCAACTCCCACAGCAAGGGCAGCTACTCCTCTCTCTGTCCAAACTAAACTGCACCTTCGTCACACAGACCCACCCATATCTGCCAAACAGCACATTATGTGTTACTCAAGCTTGCCAAAGGGACTTTCAGCCATACTGCAGCTTCAAGTGCCCAGTGTAAACATGGGAAACCTGCTTGGGAAAACAGTGTGGGGGGTATGGCAGGAGCTCCTCCCTTCACACCATGGGATCTATCTAAATCATGTTGCTGCTGCATTTTTACACAGAGTTCCCAGCAGGGACTCAGCGCAATATGGCTGCTAGTCCCCTTGATAACTCATGAAAAATGTAACATGTAGTTTGGTTCTCTGAGAGGGGGTGTTATCCCCTTTCGAGCCATTCCAGAGTCATTAAAGCACAACAAATCCGCAACAAATAAGTGCCACCAAGCATTATCATGTATGATAGACTGATATTATCATGTATGATAGACTGATTCCAAGTGAACAGAGGCCAAAAATACAGGACAAAAGTGCTGAATTTGAAACATCCATAGCAAATGGAAAGAGGTATTGGACCCTTTTTGTTGTTGTTCACAGAAATATGGAAGTAGTTGTTTCTATTTATTTGTGATAGATACCAGCACCTATAAAATTGTTCCCCCAGTACTTTGGTTCCACACTTGGCTTGCTGCACATTTCCCTGATAAATTTGAAGGCCTCCTCCTTGGGACATCTTCAGGATTTGGAAAGATATCTTTGCTCAGCCCAAACAGAATTGTGCTGAACAAATCCTTTTTATTCATTCCGAGTGCTGAGGATATAATTTGCTCTCCCTGGGCTGTGCCAAGCATTCATAATTAGGCCTTTTTAGCCAGCCATTATTGATCTGAATTGAAGTATTATTACTTTTCTCAGACTGCACCCAAATTCCCTTAGCAAAGCGATTTGATTCAATTAGTCGATGTAGCTCAAACTGTTATCTATTTTGTAACTGTGACTTAATGAAATCCCCCATCTGTGAGGAGAAATGGCCAGCATGTAAAGCGATAACCACCTGAATGTCTTCAGTCACTTGCAATACAGAGGCAGTGACACTTTTTAATGAGACATCAGCCATGGGAATGAATGTTTCCTAGCTTTTCTTCATTATGAGGGACTTAACATTGTTTACGGCTTTTAATATCACAGCCAGAGCAGGAGTCCATTGATCAGTGGGATTCATATACTAGTCTGTGTGTTTTGCAAGTCTTGTAACGGCTTGTGAAAACTACTGGAAATAATCATAAGACATTTTGAAACGATGCCATAAATATGTTTATGAGCAGAATTTGACTCACTTCATCCCTCATGTAAAGGATGCTTCATGTAATGACACTTTTTACCTGGAAACTATTCAATTATGTCTATATAATATTATTTTAAGGATGCCCCTGTATTTAAACTGTCACTCTTCCCCTCCATATGACCAGCAGCTGTGAAAGGGTTTGGGTATCCAATAATTTTTGGAAGAGAACTGAAGTAGAGGACATGGTATTTGCTATCCTCTCACACCTGCATTAGCACAGCACCCAGGCCAATACCAGAGGCATCTGTCTGTACAAGAAAAATGTGTGGAAACTCTATTACTAGTTCAAATTGAGAAGCATTTGCACCATGTATATATTATTTTTATTTTATTATTTGTTTATTTATTTATTTATTTATTTAATGCATTTATACTGCACCTTTCTCACCAATGGGGACCAAAAGTGGCATATATCACTCTCCTCCATTTTATCATCACAACAATCCTGTGAGGTAGGTTACGCTGAGAGAAAGTGTGTGTGTGGCCCAAGATCATCCAGCAAGCTTCCTTGACATGAGTGAACATTCAAACCTGGGTCTTCCATATACTGGTCTGACACTTCACCACTACACCATACTGGCTCTTGGTTATGCTGCTAAATGCTTAAGGAACCAATTTAAAATTTGTTTTTTTGTGCAGTTGGCATTCTCCAGTCTTTCTCCTCTGTGCCTGATCAGAATTTTTTTCAGTCTTTCCTGTATTTTAGATGTTCTGAGGTCTCTTACCTGTTATGCCTGTTTTGTTTTAAATTTTGCTACTAGTATTTTAAATATTTCATTTGAAAAAGTCAAGAAAGTCTACATTCTATAAATTTTAAGCAGTTCTTTTTGGAACAACCATCTCCTCTCAACTCTGAGGAAAAAAATTCTGACCTTCCGAGAAAGTCCACTGACCAGTGTCAGAGCATCTCTATAAAATTGTTTTACAGGATAAACCTTCTTTTTCTTGCCAATAGACTTAATCCTGATTATATTCAGTATTGCTATGCAGCAAAAAAAGACTATAGCTTTCTGTTTACAAATACAAAGTTATATTTTTCTTCCTGCATAACTTTGTCTTTTGTGACAATGGGAACTTTGTGATAACAGGAGGATTAGAAATGGTGTCAGGAGGACAGGTAATTTAGGTAATCTGATTGTCTGTATCAGGAATACCCAACCTCAATAAGCATGCAGGCGGCATGGAATTTTGAAGGACAGTTAGTGGTCAGACACCATCACAAAAAGGCTGCCATAGAGGTAAAGCAAGTCACAAAATATGTTCCAAGCCAAGCATTCTACTATGATGGAGACAGCTGCTTCTGAAGAGATGCACTCTCCAGGGCCAGGGCCTTCCTTTTTTCCTCTCCCCCTTGGGGTAAGGATAAATCTGGTTTTTAGATGCCATCTGGAATGGTTATTGTACCTGTTTTATTGTTTTAACTTGTTTAAATGTGCTACGATTGCCAGGTCTTACTGTGCTGCCGGCGGCAGGATCTTTGCTCCTCTCTAGGAGCTTCCTCTGTGTGTGCTTCATGTGCACAGTGCAATGATATCACCCAGAAGTGATGTCATCACTCCACTAACATTGTGTGGCATTGCTCTAGGTTTTGGGCAAAACTATATGGTTTTGAGCCCAAGTTTATTATAGAATTTTGCCCAAAACCTAGAGCATCGCTGTACAACATCAGCAGTGTAATGACATCACTTCTGGGTGATGTCATTATGCTGCATCTGGGGCATTTGTGGGTGGTGGGCAGGAGCCCACAAAAGTGGGGAACCCCCCCCCACTTAGACCAGGGGTCTGGCAACCCCAATATGTGCTTATGATTGTATCTCTTTGAATGTCATACATCACCCTGAGCCCCAAGTATGGGGGGACGGCAGTTTTGGAAATCAAAGTTATAAATAAAAAAATAAATACAATAGAACAAATTGTGTATAATCTTTATGGAATTCCTACACTGTGGTAGGTGAAAGCATTCCCCAGACAGGGGCCCGTAATGCTGCCATAAGCAGAATCTTGCCAAGATTCTGAACACTGGAAGTAATTGTTTGGTATTTTGTAAGCAAATCTATAGCCCCTCTGGAAAGAAAGTTTAAACATATTTTGCCAGTGCCTGGTGGAATTTCAGTAACTGGAGGAGCACAGGGTCAAAAAAAAATGGTGTTTTTTTTCACTGTCCTCTGGTCAAAATTGCCAGACCTGATTCTTCATTTTTTCAATCTTTTCAGCAGCTCAAGAATCTTTAAAATCTGTATCCTGGAAGATGCCTCAAGCATGTTGCCAACTCTGGGTCAGGAAATTCCTGGTGATTTGGCCTGCAGAAGGCTGGGTTTGGGGGAGGGGAGAGATCCCAACAGGGTATAATGCCATAAAGTCTTCCTTCCAAAGCTACCATTTCTTCCAAGGGGCCTAGGGATGCCAGATGTTCCACATGGAGATCTCCCAGAATTACAGCTCATCTCCAGACTATAAAGATCAGTTCCCCTGGAGAAAATGGATGCTTTGAAGGTTGGATTCTGTAGCCTTGTACCTCACTGAGGTCCCTGTCTTCCCCAGACTCCACTCCAAAATCTCCCAACCTGGAGCTGCCAACCCTGCCCCCTACCTTCCTTACACACCAGTGGCCAGGGAAGGCCTTGCAGCCCTAAGGGGGATCAGCAGAGTAATTTACATCTACCACGCCTTCTCCCCCCCCACCCCCATCTGCAAAGTAGCTGTCAATGGGAACTGGGACTGGTTAACTATTCACCATCTGACTGTTTGAAATGTTTTATTAATGTTCTAACTGATTTTATCTTGTATTTTATGGCTTTTGTGCATTGCCCAGAGCCCTGCTGTCACAGCAACTGGGCGATTCGTAAATATAATAATAAATAATAATAATAAAAGTGAACAGCCTGATTAAAGGGTAGATAAAGCTTTATTCAGGAACTAACATAGTTGATAGTAAACAGGAAAGATGGGGATGGGTTCTTAACTACATCACTAGTTGAGTGAAACCCAAGCCTGGGTCCTTCTGGGCTATTTCTTCTTGTCCCTTGAACAATACCCATCTCTCAAAGTCCTCAAGGTTAAATACACACAAATAAAGCAGACCTTTAATATATATATAAAGGTTTATTAAAGGATTAAAAAAGATTTCACTATGCAATACAATCTCTATAGCTTAGCAACAGAAAAAAATAAAGAAGCTAACTTTTCTATCTAATACATTTAATACCTTGTATTAGATGGCAAATCTTCTTGCAGCATAAAATCCAAACAATAGCATAAAAGTGTTCTATACATTACAGTCTATCATGATGAAACATAACGTATCAAAGCATACTAGTATAGCATGAGCATAGTTTTAGCATGGCTTCCCTCTGGCCTATACCCTTATTGTAGCCTTCTGCCCTCTGGAACCAGGTGGTCTATTGGACCCAATCAGCTATCTCTCTTGATGGAACTTTCCCGAATATGTTAACATTTGCTTCTTTCCCCCCTCCCATCTGGTTATACAACTGAACACAGGTTCTCATGATTAACCAATTACCACATTCTTGAGTCCAGCCTTAATAGAAATGATGGTATCTGCAGGCAGACCCTAATCACAAATACACGTGAGCTGGACTAGGCCCTCTAATAATCAAGTTAACCCTTGAGGAAAATTAGAGTGCTTTGCCTCACAGATACAGAAAGTAAGTGGAACTTCCTAGAAGAAGGAGGCTGTTGCTCTAAGACTAGCAATCTGGAGACACTGAATGCCACTTAACAGGAGAGAAAGTGTTGATAGGGTTGATAGGGCCAGATCCGACCTTGTCCCCAGTGGGGGACTTTGGGAGGCATTCCTGGGTGGGGCAGGGCATCCCCAATGCAATTACGTCATGTTGGGGATGTCCCTGCCCCCAAGCCCTGCCCCCAACAACAATCACCTGCAGCCACCCCTCTTCCTCCCTGTGAGATTTAAAGGGCCTGCCAATCAGCTGGAGAGTCCTTTAAATCATGCAGGAGGGAGGGAGAGGGGTGGCTGCTGGCCATGCATCTGAACTACAAGCTGCAATGCTGCTTGGAATTCAAGTGTGTGAGGCCCGGTCCTTTTAAATGCTTATACCCAGTGGGGTTTTCACACACCTGAACTCCAAGTGGCCATGCCCAGTCCCCACTGGCCAGAGATATTTAGAGACAATTTAAATGCTTCTGGCCAGTGGGGCTGTGTGTGCCTGAATTCCAAGCGGCGAATTGCTACTTGGAGTTCAGGTATGCAGCCTGCAGCCGCCCTGCTCCCTCCCCTCTACAAGATTTAAAGGACCCTTCAGCTGTTTGGCGGGCCCCATGCTCCCCTGATCAGCTGGAGGGCCCTTTAAATCTCTCAGAAGAGGAGGGAGAGGGGTGGCTGGGGGTGGTCGGGTTTGGGGGCGGTGCTTGGAGGTAGGGCTTCCTTTGCCAGCCTGTTGCTGGCCAAATATCCAGGGGAACCCCTGCCCAGACCAGGAGGTTTGTCAACCCTATGTGCTGACATCACTGTCCTATCTAACTGCCCTCCTTCTGCTCCATGCAGAGTCTTCTTCTCTTCTCCTTTGTACACCAGACGCAAGGGGGGGCTGATCTCTGTGGTCTGGAGTTAGTTGTAATTCCAGATCTCCAGCCCTCACCTGGAGTTTGACAAGTCTAAGTATAGGCTTCAGCTGGACACCCCATATTTACAATTCAGCTGTTAATCCTAGTGTTGTATTGTGGGCAGTTGCAAATTTGTTGATTTTTCCTTCTTGTACTGTAGTTATTTTAGCATGAACCTTTAAAGAATAGGGCTTTGCTTTAGTTTCAGTTTTCACTCCTTATATTGGTTGCTTGCTGTGGCTGCTTATGGCAACTAGGGCCAAGATGAGGACTTGCCTATATTCTACTAAAGTTCTGTTCTGTTTTGGTACTGGGAGTTATTACACTTAAAAATTTTGTTTTGGGCAACTCCTAAATTTGCATTCCATGAACACAAAGCTCAAATTTGGCTATCTCAAATGTCTCATCTGTTTTTATGTGTTTCTTTAGTCCTGTCTCTTCTCTCCTGAAGTTTGATTTAGATCTGGTTGTGACTGGATACCATAAATAGTAATAAAAAGTATTAAGTCTAAGTAGAAATGCCCTGTTGTGTTCTGTTGTAGGAAAGGGAAACAAGACATTTATAAGGAAGTGTGGTGGGCAGAGTGTTAGACTAGTTAATTGGTGACCTTGTAGGGTTGCCAGGTCCCTCTGAGTCCCCAGCCGGGGGACTTTGGGGGGTGTTCCGGGGGGCAGGGAGAGCCACAATGTGATGACATCACATAGAAGTGATGTCGTCACTTTGGGGACCAGCACCTGTGCTTCACGCCACAAATTCATGGCTTGGATTGCAGGCATGTGCTGGCCCCCGCTTCTCCCCCAAAGCATTTAAAGGATCCCTTTAAATGCTTTGGGGAGGAAGCAGGGAGGCTGCGTGCCCCTCTCCCTCCCCTCTTGCATGATTTAAAGGGCCCTCCAGCTGATTGGCGGGCCATGTGGTGATCAGCTGAAGGGCCATTTAAATCTTGCAGGAGGGGAGGGAAAGGGGTGGCTGTCCCTGGTCAGGCTTGGGGGCGGGGCTTCCCTCCAGTCAGCCAGCTGGCCGGCAGCAGATTGGAGCCCCTAAAACTGGGGGAACCCCCACTGGGACCTAGGGGATGGCAACCTTATGACCTTGTCCCCTCGCTCTCTCTTAGCCTAACCTACCTCACAGACTCATGAGGAAAGGCAGACCTATGTAGGCTGAGCTGAGCTCCTTGGAGAACTAACCTCTTCTGTGCAACAGTCATTTTCTCTGGCTGCTAATTCTGCAGCTTGAATAAGAGCAACCAACGTTTGGTCTATTCGCTTACATTTTTAGTTCAACATACAGAAGCTCAAATCTCCAGAAATTCTCAGTCTCCATTCCTGGGCCAGGAGTCAGGACAGGCTGCCTGCTGGTCAGAGTCCTTCCGTCTCAGCTACTAGACTAGCAGGAAGGGAAGGGGGAAGAATCATTCTTCATGCCTGAGTTGGCTCTTTCATTTTTGTCCCTCTTTCATTTTGTGTTCTGCAAATCATACTGTAGATGCCATTTTGAATCTAAATCATCTAAAAGGCAATGGCAGAAAAGCAGAATGTAACAGAATCCCAAGTAGAGATACTCTAGTTGGAATCCGTTGATTTCAATGGGCTTATACTGGAGTAAGTCTTCCGAGGGTTGCACTGCAAATGCAACCCCTCGCTCCTGTCCTCCTTCTCTAAAATTGATAATTCTAGTTAGAATCATAGAGTTGGAAGGGACCTCCGAGGTCATCTAGTCCAAGCCCCTGCACATTGCAGGACGTTCACAAATACCTCTCCCCCACTCCCCCAGTGACCCCTGTTCCATGCCCAGAAAATAGCAAAAAACTCAAGGATCCCCAGCTAAACTGGCCTGGAGAAAAATTGCTTTCTGACCCCAAAGTGGTGATCAGCATTTCCCTGAGCATATAAGAAAGGGCCAGAAGAACTAGGCACTGATGCAACCCTTCCTGCCCTCCCTCTCATGAGCTGCCTAAGTTCACAGGATCAGCATTGCTATCAGATGGCCATCTAGCCTCTGTCTGAAAACCTCCAAAGAAGGAGAGCCCACCACCTCCCGAGGAAGCCTATTCCACTGAGGAACCACTCTAACTGTCAGGGAATTCTTCCTAATGTTTAGCCAAGAACTCTTTTGATTTAATTTCAATCTGTTGGTTCTGGTCTGACCTTCTGGGGCAAAAGAAAACAGCTCTGCACCATCTGCTATATGGCAGCCCTTCAAGTACTTGAAGATGATTATCATATCATCTCTCAGTCATCTTCTCTCCAGGCGAAACATACCAAGCTCCTTCAACCTTTCCTCATAGGACTTGGTCTCCAGACCCCTCACCATCTTCGTTGCCCTTCTCTGGACCTATTCCAGCTTGTCAATATCCTTCTTAAATTGTAGTGCCCAAAACTGAACACAATACTCTAGGTGAGGTCTAACCAGATAAAGTGATACCATCACTTCACGTGATCTGGACACTATACTTCTATCGAAACAGCCCAAAATCACATTTGCCTTTTTAGCTATCACATCACACCGCTGACTCATATTCAGTGTATAATCTACTAAGACTGATCCTTTTCACACATACTACTGCCAAGACCAGTCTCCCCCATCCTGTAATGATGCATTAGATTTTTCCTACCTAAATGCAGGACTTTACATTTATCCCCATTGAAATTCATTTTATTTGTTTTAGTCCAGTTTTCCAGCCTGTCAAGATCATCCTGTATCCTGACTCTGTCTTCTACCATATTTGCTACCCCTCCTAATTTAGTATCATCTGCAAATTTAATAAGCATTTCCTCTATCCCTTCATCCAAATTATTTATAAAGATGTTGAACAAAACAGGTCCCAGGACAGATCCCTGAGGCACTCTCCAAGAGGATGAGGAACCATTAACAAGCACTCTTGGAGTGCGACCTGTCAACCAGTCATAGGATCCAACAGTCATAGGATCCAAACCACATTTTACCAACTTGTCAACAAGAGTTTTTATGTGGAACCTCTACTGATGCAGAACCAATTGTAAAGCAATCCCACTAGTAATAGAAAACATGACTCTCATAGTTTAACATGTGTGTATGTATTTATGCATTTATACCCCACCTTAGTTTTTCAAAAGCAAAAATAAAGGGAATATATATGTATCTAACTATGCAGTTCCTTCAACAGTATGGCTATTCTCTTTGCTGAAGAAGGGGAGGTGATTTTTACCAATTCTTCCCTCCTGTTGCAAATCCTCACTTTGTCCCTTGGGGTGTTCCTGGAGGTCCATTGACCCCCCCCCCGAAAAAATGTCAGGGAGCTGGAAGTGGGGATGTCCTGCCCTGCAAAAGTCCATGTATGGTTGGATACACACCAAGATGATTAATAAATACAGATATCGCTGTCTCCCATTCCTTCTCCTTTGGAGTGACTAGCCACTGAGGCAGTCCAAGAGAGGAGGGTCCAGATGCCAAGAGGCAGGGCAAACTAATGGAAGAAACTTTGTTCTCTCCTTCTCCATGTAGCCGTGGCTGAACAATGTGTTCTCTTCTTAATACTTTTTTGCCCTATACATCAGCTGCAGTTATTATGATAAATTCATGCCTACAGCACAGGCCACACCCCTCCAGCATGGAAGACCTGGTACCTGGTTTGGGGAAGAGGGTAATTTCCTACTGATTTCCTTCTGTCCTGAAATACCCAGGCCTCTGCAGAGTCAGAAGAAACTAGCAAGTACTTCTTGGCAGGGCTCTTTTTGTAGCAGGAACTCCTTTGCATATTAGGCGACACACTCCTAATGTAGCCAATCCTCCAAGAGCTTACAGTAGCCCCTGTAAGAAGAGCTCTGTAAGCTCTTGGAGGATTGGCTACATTAGGGGTATGTCGCCTAATATGCAAAGGAGTTCCTGCTACAAAAAGAGCCCTGCTTCTTGGTCAAGAAAGCAGCTGGTATCCCAGTGTTAGGATTCAGAATAAAATAAAGGGACTGATGAGGACAAGATTTCTCCAGTAAGAACTTGAATTCCTCTTTCATTGCTCTCTGCAATGTATAGGGCCCAGGATAGGTGGAGTGACTACTTGGAAATACATATATTAGGCATGCTAATAGATTACATTTATGTACTTGGCATGCCAGATTTGAGTTAGGGTTGCCAGATCCCCCCTGGCCACCGGCAGCGGATGGGGGTAGGGTTGCTAATCCAGGTTGGGAAACTCTTGGAGATTTGGGGATGGAGCCTGGGGAGGACAGGGGACCTCGGTAGAGTACAATGCCATAGAGTCCACCCTCCAAAGTATCCATTTTCTCCAGGGGGACTGATGTCTGTAGTACAAAGATGAGCTGTAACCTTGTATATGGCCTCTTTATATATATACTAGGAATAAGGCCCGTTGTGGAAATAAATACAACGGGCTCTAGAAAGAGGCTCTGGGAGAGTGCCCCGGCTTTGGGCACTCAGTGACAATTTGCTGTGGCAATCTCAGCAGGGTATAATGACAGAGTCCACCATTTTCTCCAGAGGAACTGATCTTTGCTACCTGAAGAGCAGTAGTAATTTTGAGTGATCTCCAGCCCACCCCCAAGATTGGTAACAGTGGTTCCCCAGGAGGGAGTGGCTGGTTTGGAGGGTGGAGTCTATGGTATTGTACCTGTCTGAGGTCCCACCCCTCCTCAACACTCACCCTCTCCAGGTTCGACCCCTCAGATCTCCAGGAATTTCCCAACCTGGAGTTGACAACCCTATCTCCCTCCCAGCCAACCATCAACCTACCTTTAGTTTTCCATCTCCTCCCCCCTCCCTCCTAGAGAGCAGTTGTAATTTTGAGTGATCTCCAGCCCCCACCTGGAGATTGGCAACAATGGTTCCCCATCAGGGAATGGCTGGATTGGAGGGTAGAATCTATGGCATCGTACCTGTCTGAGGTGCCACCCCTCTTCAAACCTCACTCTCTCCAGGCTCCATCCCTCAAATCTCCAGGAATTGCCCACCTGGAGTTGACAACCTGATCAGGACTGGGCCCAATGAGTTTTCTCCCAAAGGCCAACATAGGTGTGGAAAGGGCCTTTTACTGACAGAGGAGAAAGTACAGGTGCCAACTCTGATTAAGGAAATACCTGGAGATTTGGTGGGGGTGGATCCTATGGAGGGCAGCATTTGGGGGGGGGGTGGAAAGACTCAGCAGGGTATAATGCCATAGAGTCTACCCTCCAAAGCAACCATTTTCTCCCGGGGAACTGATCTCTGTCATCTGGAGGTCAATTGTAACAGTGGGAGATCTCCAGGTCCCACCTGGAGATTGGCAACCCTAGGGGAAAGCTGCTCAGCGGGGAGTTGAAGAAAATGGTTTGATGGTTGCTGGCCCACCTCGTTAGCCAGCCAGCCATGCTGAAGCTAAGCAGGAGAAAGAGCCTTTTCCCATTTATTCAGACAGGAAAGTGGCCGTTGGGGAGGGGGTTATGGGCGGGGGAGGGGTTATGCTGAAAGTCCTTTGTTTTTTTACTCACAGAACCAAGCTTGGGTGCCAACCAACAGCCACTGAGGGGACAGTCCCTCACAGGAGTCAAGAGAACTGTCGTCCTCAGGAGAGAGAGAGCTGTCTGCCAGGGGGAGTGGGTGGGGAAGAGGAGCAGACCCAGCACCCGGCCAATGGCATGCGAGTACTCTTGAGTGGCAGCTGATGGGCCAAAGGCTGAGGGAGGGCATTTTACAGCCAATGGGAGCGCATGGAATCTTATGAAACCAAAAGATAAATATTATAAGGAGAGATATGCTTTATACCTGAGAGCAGGAAAATCTGCAGCATTACTGGAGCATCCCTTTGTATCTGTAGGGTCTCCACCTATAAGGATGCCCAGTTGGTTGGTGTGTTTTTTTAGAACAAGAAGAAGAAGAGAAGAAGAGATTGGATTTATACCCCACCCTTCAGTATCCAAAGGTGTCTCAGAGCAGCTTACAAACGCCTTTCCCTTCCCCTCCCCACAACAGACACCCTGTGAGGTAGGTGGGGCTGAGAGAGCTCTGACAGAAACTGCTCTTTTTTCAAGAACAGCTCTTATCAGAACTATGGCTTGCCCAAGGTCATCCAGCCAGGTGCAAGTGGAGGACTGGGGAATCAAACCCAGTTCTCCCTGATTAGAGTCCACGCACTTAACCACTACACCAAACTGGCTCTCTTTAATTTAAAAAAAATTAAAACACAGATTTTGTGATTCTCAGTATCGGCTTCCTAGTTGTGTTACTGGAGTCCCTCCTGTACGGTCCCAGCATGGTGCTGCTTCTGCTGTCCTCATTTTACTCTCTGGGTGGTCCTCTTGGGTATACCTGCCAGGACTGCAGAACTGAAGTCTGGCTTTAGAGAGGGTTGGACCTGGGTACCAAGTAGGTATTCTTAGCTCCCGATGGCTGTATTGATTGTTATATATACTTTGCCAGCAGGAAAGTTCAGCTCAGTCCAAGGGATGTTGGATAATTTCCATGCAAAAGACAAAGAGACTGCAGGAAAAAAAAATGTTGTCCAGACGCTGAGGCAAAATATGAGTCAGGGGAAATGCAGTGATTTGATAATGTGGACAGATTTGTGTCAGTATCAAGCTGTGTCTTAGAACAGGGAGTGGCTGCTGTGGGATCTTGACACGTATACACGGGCTGGTGCTGGTATACATTCATTAAGAAAGAAAATATGAAATGGAATTATAAGGGTAGGCGTTACATTTTAAGCCATTTGATTATGATGGATATTTTTACATAAGAACATAAGAAGCAGTCCACCTAATCCAGCATCCTGTTGGAGGGCCAGCAGACAGGGCACAGAGGCCATGGCCTTTCCCTAATGTAGCGAACACTCATAAGGAGGTCTACTCAGAAGTAAAACCCATGTTAGTCAATGGGGCTTACTCCCAGGAAAGAACTCTTTGGATCAGTTCAAAGCATCATCAGCAACTTACAACCTCTACTGGATATTGACAGTTCTTTCTCACAAGTAAAGGTAAAGGTAAAGGTTCCCTTGCTCGAAAGCCAGTCTAATCCAACTCTAGGGTTGCAGTGCTCATCTCTGTTTCCAAGCCAAATAGCCAGCGCTGTCCGAAGATGTTTCTGTGGTCATGTGGCCGGCATGACTAAATGCCAAGGCACACAGAACGCTGTTACCTTCCCACTGAAGTGGTACCTATTTATCTACTTGCAATTTCTTGCTTTTGAACTGCTAGGTTGGCAGGAGCTGGAACCAGAGACGGGAGCTCACTCCATCATGCGGCACTCGGGTCTCGAACTACTGAACTACTGACCTTCCAGTCTGCAGTTCAGCGTCTTAACCACTTGAGCCACCACAGCTCCTCTCTCACAAGTACTGGGGGGCAAACCTTTTCTTGCACACAGACAGCCCCCAGTCTCAAACAACTCCTCACCACAATAATACAACATCTAATTTGAACATGGACACTGGGACCAGGGCTTGCAATAAACCCTGATGCCAACTTTGCTACCACATACACCCAGACAACACAATCACTGGACCTAACTACATCAACTTCATCTCAGGCTTATTGACGTGCTCATCTTCGAATGTTGTATATGCCATTAAATGCCAACAATGCCCTTCAGTTTTCTACATAGGGCAAACAGGTCAAACCCTACACCAAAGGATAAATAGGCACAAATCTGACATCATGAATCATAAAACTGAGAAACCTGTAGGAGAACATTTCAACCTCCCAGGGCACTCAATGGTAGCTGTTTTATTGCAAAGGAATTTCAGAAACAGACTGGAACGGGAGACTGCTAAATTACAAGTTAGTATAACAACTCAGGACAATGGAACCCCCAGGCCTTAACAGAGATATCAGCTTCTTACCTCACTGCACATGCTAAGTCAGTTAGTTCATGCTTATACCCAGAATTAAACTTTGTTGGTCTTATAGGAGCCACTGGAATCAAAACTTAATTCTCACAGCTATTGTTAACTCTTTTATTATCTGCATGCCAATTTGCTGCCTATGCACAGGTCTTACCAAATGTGTTATTCCAGTCTTAACTGTATTTATTGCTCAGTTATATTGACTTCCTGGCAACTAACCCTCCCCATATGACACGTTTGAGAAAATCTGCTTCAATGTATCTGAAGAAGTGTGCATCTACACATGCTCACTACACATGCTCACTCTTTCAGTTCTTGCTTCTACCCAGAACTGAACTTTGTTGGTCTTAGAGATGCCACTGGACTCAGGCTCAGTTCTCACATCTGTTTGTTAACTCTTGCATTTGTATGCTAGCACCGTTTAATGTTAGATTGTTTTATATGGTTTTAGGATCATTTAAATTGTCTATTCGTTGTTTTTATTCCTTTGTAAGCCACCCTGAGCCGGCTTCGGCTGGGAGGGCGGGGTATAAATCTCATAACAAATAAATAAATTACTGCAATTCACAGGTATTACCAACTGCTTTAATCCAGTCTCAGCTATAATCACCCAGTTACTCATGCATCTTGACTCTAACGAGACCTTCCTGGCAACTAACCCCACCCCACCTATACGTCATGGTTGAGGACGTCTTGTTTTATTGTATCTGTGGAAGTGTGCATGCACACGAAAGCTTATACCTTGGATAAAACTTCCATAAAGGTGCCGCTGGGGCTCAGGCTTTGTTCAGCTGCTTCAGACCAACGCGGCTCCCCCACCTGAATCTGCCTTCTAGCACGGCTACTGAGAGATGGGCCTGTCCTTTTTTGATCCAAGCTCTGGGTTAGGGCTACCATCTCTGGGTTAGGAAATACCTGGAGATTTTGAGGGTGGAGCCTGGGGAGGGCAGGGTTTGGAGAGGGGAGGGGCCTAGAGTCCGCCCTCCAGAGCAGCCATTTTTTCCAAGGGAACCGATTTCTGTCGTCTGGAGATCAGTTGGAATAGTGTGAGATCTCCAGGACACATCTGGAGGTTGGTAACCCTAGGGTCCCATATGACTAAATAATGTGTGTAGCATAAGCACACTCACGCACATACAGTGTGGACTAGTAACTTTTGTGGAAATTTACAATGAAAAAATAAGTTTTTTTCCTTTCAGATCAGGGCAAGGAGACATGGATGGTGGGTGTTGATTCAGGCGCTCCATCCACACAAGGATGAAAAAAGAACTCCCCCCCCTGCAAAAAAAGCTAGCGAGTCAAACGCAGATTTAAACTCTATAAAGGCTACATACAAGGAGGTTAAGGAGTTTGAAGACTATTTAGAATTTAAATGGTTCAGTATCATACACTGATCTAAACAAAATCATCCCTCTCGAAAGCCTGCTTGCTCCTGCCCCCCAAAACCTTTCTGCTCCATCCAATTTTTTTAACTTCCATTGTAAATGTTTTGAATAGAGCTTACTTATGTTCAGCAGACTAATTGGCCTATAATTGGCAGGGGCCTCTCTATTCCCTCCTTTCTTGTAAATAGGCACAATTATTGCCACCCCCACCCCCAATCCTTAGGTATTCTATCTGTTCTATCTATAGTTGTAAATAAAGTAGGAAAAACCAGAATCCACCACTCAGGGTTCCTCTTAATCAGATCTGCCAGTATAAGATCAGAGCCTGGGGCTTTATTAGGTCTCAGTGTCTGTATAAGGTTCTCAATTTCTTGAGGATGCGCAGGGGGCCAAGAAGGTAAAGTATCTATATCCAAATCCTCTATAGCAGCCTCATCCCAACCTCGATAGAGCTGTTCAAAACAATTTTCCCAGGAACCATTAGTATTTGAGTTTCATTCATTTTAATATTTGCTCACACACGCACCCAAAAAACCTTTGCTGAAAACAAAGAGAGAGTAAGAAATTAAGAAAGGACCTCAGAGAATCATTAAAAGTTCCCAACAGGCCTGGAGAAAAGAATGCACAGCAATGGGAAGCTAAAGCTGTTTGTGGCGTACTCATAAACTGCATCACATGGTAAATAACATCCCATTAAAGTTTCTGCTAAAGAAACTAGGCATTTTTTTTCTCTCCAAGCAGTTTGTGAATCCTACCTCCCACTAATTTTTTTAATTAGAAAAAGAAATCTGGGCAGTGAGAAAACAAACTCTCATCTCCTTCCTGGGGAATTGTGTTAAGAGCCACACTTCAAAAATCAAGTTTAATTTATCTTTTTGTCAGGGCTATTTTTGGGCAGGAACACACAGGAATGGAGTTCCGGCTGGCTCCTGAGTTGGCCATGCCCAGCAGGAACTCATTAGCATAATAGGCCACACCCAACAGCAGAAACTCATTAGGATTGGCTACATTAGGGGTGTGTGGCCTAACATGCAAAGGAGTTCCTACTACAAAAAAAGTCCTGGGTTTTGATAACAAACATGGTAAACAGAATAAGAAGCAAAAGGTGGGTATGACTGGATGACCACACTTCTGGTAACATGTATGTGTGTGGTCTGATATGCTAATGAGTTGTGCTGTCAGGGGTGTGGCCTAATATGCTAATGAGTTTCTGCTGCTGAGTGTGGCCTATTATGCTAATGAGTTCCTGCTGGGCTTTTCCTACAAAAAAGCCCTGCTTTTTGTAGAACTACCAAAAGTAGAAAAGATAGCAGGCAACATAGCCAGCTGTCCCCTGTTCTTTCGGTATAATATTTAAACCAAATATTAATGATGGGGAAGGCTGTGAAATAACATGCTTGAATCTAGATCTCTCTTTACCACTCTGAATTTCTCATCTGGAACTGGGAAAAGACTTATATTTTTGTCACCCCCATATTTCAGTTTGTAAATCATGATTTGTTGCTTTGATCTCATGCAGCAGGTGATCACTTTTTTGCCCATTTACAGGAAGACACATATGAAACTTCAAAAGCAAATAACTTAATTCAGATTTAACAAAGTCTAATTTCCTAGTTAGGAGAAGGCCTACACTGGCTCCCACCCAGTGGAACGGGCTCCCTGATGAGGTGGTGGTGGTTGATCTTAAGAAGTTTTTAAAAGGCAATGCAAGGCCATTTTCTTCATTAGAAGTTTTCATGGGGTGTAGACTGTAGGCATTTTGAGGGGAGGGGGTTACTTGGAGGGTTATTGTGCTTTGTATGTTTTAAAATTTTGAATTGTAAGCTACTTTGAGCCTCAAGGGAAAGACAGGGATATAAATATTTTAATAAATCAATAAGTGCAAACATTCAGAGACAAATGCAGAGACCTTTTATAATACGTGCTTTTTTCATTTCTTCTTGCAGGCCGTCTTCTCCTACTTGGGTCACAATCCCTCCTCCGTAAGCGGTGGGTGATTGATTCAGATACCTTGAAGGGCTCCAATAAAAATGGCCTGAACCAAACAATCCTCGCTTAATTTTCCACCTCGACAGAACTTTCTTGGAGATCAATGTCTCTCTCTTGAAGAGCTGGGAATAAAAGGTAGATAGCAAGCAAATAAATGAAGGTTTACAGCACAGATAAGGTTGCCAGCTTCCAGGTGGGGCCTGGAGATCTCCCAGAATTATGACTGATCTCCAGGCAACAGAGATCAGTTCCCCTGGAGAGAAGATGGCTGCTTTGGAGGCTGATGACATTCTACCCTGCCGATCTCTTTCCCTTCCCCAACCTCCACCCCCACCCAAATTTCCAGGAATTTCCCAACACAGAGTTGGCAACACTATGCAAAGTCATATCCGGGCGGTGTTGCATTAAATGGCTAGGTAGAGACATAGGAAGAGGAGGTTCTGACCAAATCCCTCACAGTATCTTCTGTGCTTTGAGGCAGGATGGGGTTAGCAGAAAGATCATGTCCTAACAGTGACACCCTCCTAAAACCACTGGAGTCTTAGAAGGGTCTGACGCCTTTTAGGGCTGCCCTGTATATGTTTAGGGTTGCCAGGTGTCAGAGTCCAGCAGCAATCAGTTCCTGGTGGTGGGGGTTCCCCCTCTTTTGCGGGCCCCTTTCTGCCACCAGCCAGCTGGCCAGTGGGGAGGGAAACCTGCCCACAAATGGCCCCCAACGCTACACGATGACATCACCTGGAAGTGATGTCATCACATCACCAACATCAGGGGGGCAACACTGGTTTTTGGGCAAAACTCTATGGTAAAATTGGGCTCAAACCATAGAGTTTTGCCCAAAAACTAGAACATCACACACCCCCACGTCAGCAATGCGATGATGTCACTTCCGGGCGATGTCATTGCGGCGCACGCACCAGAAGATCTCAGAACAGACCAGGGAGCCCCCAGCTGGAAGCCAGGTAGGACCTGGCAACCCTACTTGTATATTCTTGAAGACTTGTATTGTTGTACCAAACATGTTTTATTTCAGGAACGACTGCAGATAACAGATTACATTTCTATCTTTAGAACAGATATTTGCATTTGGGGATTTCTATCAAGGAAGTTACTCAGCATGAATTATTCAGTGCTGCTTGTGAACTGCACTTACTGCATGTCGTAATGGAGCCTTCTCCTATTCTTCAGGTAAAAAACAAATGTTAATGCCACTGAATGAAGCAAGCGCAGGCTTCAGTGCCAGTTGGGTCTGCAAAAATGCATGCCGCTAGTGATTCTAATTAGCTTACTGTGGTGACCTCCTGTGGCAGGACGCTGGAACTCTTTGGAGCATCGCACTGCATTTCACAGAGGCCAGGGAAATGACCTAGTATTCAGGTAGCACCACGTTTTACACAGCAAATGTAGAAGATGTGGATATACTCCTCCTGCATGTAATTCCTGCATCCATCTGACACCATGACTGAGCCAGGGATCCCAATCACACATACACAGATGTTTAAAGATGCATACAAGAGCATGCATATCAGATACACGTTATGTGTTTGCAGTGGGAAACACTAGTGTGACATTAATAATCACACACAACAAACGTGGCTCAGATCTCACTACCCACGCATGTAGTTGGAATCATGAGGAGGGAGAGGGACACTGGTGATGAAGTTGGAAGAAGTCCCATTTTCCAGTACTACGACTAGCATTTGGTACTCTCTACAAGGATCCTTGAACCGTTATGCTACATCTTCCATGAAGCGGGGCTGGTAGATGACATGAGGTTCCCGCTTTTGTGCCATGAGCTATATCAGAACGCAGGATGTCCTGCTCCATAGTGTAGAGCTTCTTTATCCCTGCTTCTTGGAACTGTTTCCTAAACTTGGAAAATAACAAGCTGTGCACTTGAGCCAAGACAAAGGTGAAAATCCTCACTTCACTGCAAGGAGAGTTTGTCCTTCTGGTTTTCCCCAGATGGGAATTCTGCGCCTTTATATCTGTTGCATGACAGGCAGAAAATGAACCACTGCAGATTCTCCTGGCTGGGCGGTACGATGATACAGGAAAGGCAAATCTGTGGGATTTCCAGCATCACTCTATAGAATCATCAAGACCCAGAAACCCTTGTCACTCGTAAGAAGAAGAGAAGGGATGGGATTTACTCCCTTTACTCAGAGTCTCAGAGCGGCTTACAAACTCCTTCACCTCCCCACAACAGACACCCTGTGAGCTAGGTGGGGCTGAGAGAGCTCTTTCAAGAACTGCTCTTTCAAGGACAGCTCTGACAGAACTATGGCTTGCCCAAGGTCATCCAGCAGCTACAAGTGGAGGAGTGGGGAATCAAACCTGGTTCTCCCAGATTAGAGTCCACACACTTAACCACTACACCAAACTGGCTCTCTCTTTTAGTAACCTTAAGTACCAAATATTTCATGAGAAGGATGCATAACAGCAAGGGACAGCCAATATCTTCTCACTTGCTGCAGTGCCACTGAAGCAGCCCAGGAGAGTTTTGTGCTATTCTGAATGACTGGAGAATGCAGGTGCAGCCATGCGCAGAAGAAAATCTCTCTGTGTGTATGTGTGCGAGGGGGAAAGTGCAGAAAAGAGACAGTCTTTATGTTCCGAGGAGGGGGGTACAGGTGTGTTTGCAAAGAGCTTAGTACAAGGCAGCATTGGGCGTGTTGACCTCAATTAGCATTTGTTTTTCTTAACACATACTAAGTTTTGCATGGATCTTGTAGATATTCTATAATTAATCACAAAAATGATCACTGTTAGGGTGTCCCCAAGACATAGTGGGTGGGATCCTCTGATTCCATTCCACTCATCGCAGAGCCTTCTTCCCACACAAGGAGCCTTATGATGGTGGGACCCCCACAGCTCTTCCACTGGAGCAAAGTTCCTTGGGCCAGCCAACTGACGCGCCCACAGTTCGCAGAACGGAGTCACCCAGCCCGGCATCTGCTGCGTCTGTCTTGCTTGTGGTAGGATCTGGAAGGTTTTTTTAACCACTGAATGACAGTTCTGGTCCTATGCCCTAATCATTACCTTTGCTTCTTTGTACTCAATTAATTCTATACTCAATTAGTTCTGTACTCAGTGAATGTAATGTTTCTGTTGTCTTGATGGTAAAGAACAAAAACAGCTATCGGCAGCATAACGAGAAATGTGAACCTGTAATTAAGAAAAACATTAAGTTGAAATATACAAACAAAAGAATTTAAACCACTTGAAGGACCAAGAGACTGAGAGCAAACTTACCATGTCAGTGTTTATAAAATGTTGTTGCTCTTGCAGCGCCCTCCTCCTTAAAGCAAGGGACCGGCTTGCCTTCCTTGCAACTGGCCTGTTTTTATTTTCCAATTCAAACTTGATTTTTGTGCAGATTGGACTGGGAAATCAAACTTAAGTGTGCAACACTGGAGAAAGAAATGAAAGTATGAAATTGCTTGTGTGCATAGAGCACAATCAAATAACTAATGGGGAAATTTCCTCCACAACATCTGCTCTGCAAATAGGGTACCTCTGAGTATATGAAATGTTTTTATAACAGCCTGCAAGAAAAGTGGATGATTTTTGATGTAATCTCAGGTTTTATAAAGAAAGGAAGACGTAACAGAAAATAAACTAAAAAATCTGTTTGAGCTATAAGATAGAGTTAAAGGTTTTCTGGGACTGGCTAGAATTGGGACAGCAATCATTGCAAATGCCTTTTTGTTCTGTAGTTCATATCCTCCTTTGCTTCCTACCATTGAGCCTCTGAATGTATCCATTAGAAAGACCAAATCAACTCTTCTTAAAATCTGAAGATTAAAAAAAAAAGTATTAATGGGTTATCCAATTTAATGTAGAATAATACATCCAGATAGACAATCTGTTAAATAATATGTATTATGCTATATAACTAAAAAATATAACTTAAAAAATTTCAGTAAACCAAGGCTATGTAATTTCACAGTGGGTTGTAATACTCTAGTTATTCCAGCAGTGGGTGCCCCTGTCAAGTACAAATGTTCCTCCCGTTTCTCAGGATTTTCTCCAGGTTTACATCTAACATTTATCAGTGAACTGTCACCAGGGCCACCTCCCTGTACTGTGGCTTCTCCAGCAACGCCTTCCTTTCACAGCTAGCTGTTTAAGAACACATCTATTGTACTGTAAAACTAATTAAGGAGAGGAGTCCAATGCTTGGAAGTAAGCAACTGAAAACAGCAGAGTTGCACGGAGTATTGTATTGGATGTTGTAGTTTGATTCAGGTGGGTAGCCACATTGGTCTGAAGCAGAAGAACAAAGTTTGAGTCCATTGCCCTCTTTAATACCAACAAAGTTTTATTTAAAGTATGAGCTTTCATGTGCATGCACACTTCTTCAGATACAATGAAATGGAAGTTACCAGTCCATACATATAGCTAGAGGGGACAGGGGAGATACTCTACGCAGCCAATTGTCCCACTTCAAAGACGAAGATGCTGTAAGGTCGCCTCCATGCTTGAGAGGAGACGGATGGAGCATAATGGCAGGGTCTCAGTTAATTACTCTCAGCATTCCACAATTAAGGATACATCTATCCAACAATCTCCAATGTTGGCATATTTCTTTATTCACTATGCGCCCCCCCCCCGGAATTTAACCCAAACAAATGGTAACCATATAAACTAAGCTTGATATTCCTGTTTGGTGGGCCTTGAATCTGTTAAAGACCTTCATTATGTTGTATGCTAATTTACTGCTCACCCTCTACTTATATGTATGGACTGGTAATTTCCACTTCATTGTATCTGAAGAAGTGTGTGCGTGCACATGACAGCTTGTACCTTGAATAAAACTTTGTTGCTGTTAAAGGTGCCCCTGGACCCAAACATTGGATACCGTTGTTTGTTTTTTTGCTGCTTCTTTGTGGCCTGACTACTGTGAGGGGAAGCTTAAACCATTTGAAATGGCGTGTACAGGAGGGCTTAGTAAATGTTTGTCCATTGTAGTTTGCCCTCCTATGGTCTCTCAGTCCACCCACATCTAACACTTAAGCCCTTTTTGAGGCGGAGGTAAGTTTATCACAAGGATGAATTGCTGCACGTTGCTGTAACCCTAAGGGATGGGGAGGATTAATGCAAACTTTGCCTGGTGACGTGTTTTCACATAATCTGTGGCTGTGTTTAGCCAGTCCAACGCGTGTACACCACGGGCACAAACATATCCAGAGTGTCCAAGTTCAGGCAGGCACCTGGGGTGAGAGGTAATATGTCCAGTCCAGGCACAGTCCAGGGTCAAAGCACAGACATTCGAAAAAAGCACCAGCTATTCAAAAGTCCAAGCATCAAACCAGAAGGGCAAATCCAAAAAGCACAAGCCAGATCACGGGCCAGAAGGACAAGTGCGCGGGGGCAGGTGCAAGTCATCAATGGCTGAGCAGCCTACAGGGCTGTGAGCCCTGATCCTGGAGTGACTCCAACTCACAGGCAGAGGTTGGTCAGTGCTGGGCTGCTAACCATGTGCTGTGGTACCA
Organism: Gekko gecko; assembly: GCA_029375565.1. Taxonomy (NCBI): domain Eukaryota; kingdom Metazoa; phylum Chordata; class Lepidosauria; order Squamata; family Gekkonidae; genus Gekko; species Gekko gecko. The sequence goes on along the minus strand of JAPDNY010000003.1, from coordinate 35,638,134 downwards.
CTCCTGGGCCTCCCTTCGGGCCTGCCTTCTCTGGCATTCCAAGGGCTCTGGTGACCCCAGCGGTAAGGCTGGAGGCTGCAGGGCCTCTGCTTCAGCTTTGGATCCTGGGATGCAGGACTGAGGGTGTAGCACTCTGACTTCAGCCTGAGACTCCCCCTCTGCCCCGGATGGAGTCTCCACCTTGTCTGGTGGGTCATCCTGCAGCTGGGGCCAACTTCCTCCATCTCTTCCTCATCCGAGGAGGTGTTGGCAGGCAGACCCATGACATAGGGAACATGTGAGCCTCCTTTTGCATAGAAAAATCTCATAACAGCCGATGTCTGTCTTTTGGCACTCTCAGTAACTTAGGTATTTGAAGATCTTCACCTGTTCTGTGTCATGTCCATCGATCTGCCGGCTATGTTTAACATATATCTCCTGGTGAAGTCTAGAATCTTGGTCTTTGCAAATTTATTGTTAGTTTTTCCCCTTTGCTGGGTGTAGTGAGAGGCTGAAACCATTGAAAGCAATGGATAATCATTCCCAGGGAATGTCCTCTCTAAGCTTAGCTGGCTTTAGGTTTGTGTCTGTCAAGGAGTCCAAGGCTGAACCCCAGGGGTCCCCAGGGAAGTTGTACATAAATAACCAGAACGTTGCTTAATTTAAAAATATTTATTTAGGAAGTTTATTTCAATTTGTAATTAACACAAAATATTTTCTGTAGCCAACACACTACTCTAAGATCATGCAGCCAGAAAACAAGGAAGCTACTTCAATTATCTAACACATTTCAGGGCTTGCATTAGATGACATGAACCTTAATTTCCCAAGTCAAAGGCCAAAGCTCAAGCATTCTCTATGTTGCCGGCAATCACAACTCAAGTAAGTCATAATTCAGGCCTCTGGCCTGTCAAAATTCTCTTTCCTTCAGGGCAGTTATACATTGTGTTAATACTTACAGTTAAGTTGCCTGAGCTTCAGTCATAGCTCTATAGAGGCCTGGTATCCTAAAATGCGCATTCTGATTGGCTACTTTGCACAGTGGGCCAACCAGAGCTTTGGGATGGTTTTGGAGGGAGCAACAACCATTGGTCGCTATCTACAAGTTATGATTTGTGTTTAACATCCTAGGGGGCGTGGTTGTATAGGCCAAAAGAGTATAAATTGAGCTAGCTTCTGTGTTGTTGTTGTTGTTGTTGTTGATTGTTCTGGTGAATCACTTGTTTGAGAGCTGCCTGAAGGCTGATATTTTATAAGGGTCTGAGCTGAATGAGCCCAGCAACATCAGGTGAGGATGACATCCAATCAGAACACATTTCTAGGAGAAGCCTCTAGAAGATTACCTCATCACCCCCTTTTCTCCTTCCATCATGCAGACCGCAGGTTCTTGTGCGGACCGCAGGTTCTTTTGAGAACCTCTTCCATCTCTGGCCTTGAAGACGGTAAGAACTGTGCAGGCCAAGAGACCAATTAGTATCACCTGCAAGATGGAGCCAGCCTGTTGCTGTTTACATTAACCCTTGAGGAGAGGCCAGGGGTGCTTTGCCTCACAGCATTCTTCAAAGCTTCTCCCCATCAAGCAAATTTTTCATCATTTCAAACATTTTCAAATTATAGCTTAGTCTTCATTGTGATTCATAAGCAAAGGTTTTCTTAGAACTTCAACAGGAGCCAGAGAGTTCAAGGAAGGAGATGAAAGAGGCTGAATGAAAAGTGCCACTGTGGCAGCAATTATCGGCATGCTGTTCAATATCTCCCCACCCCCGAAGGATTTATAAAATTTGGGGATTGCTGACCTCAGTGACATTTGTCATGATCCATGAAGCAAGCAAAAGAACAAAATTATTATTATTTTCTTTTCACAAACACGCCTTTCCACCAGAATTGATTCATTGGCATGATGAGTCACTTGCATCTGTTGTGCTGCTCAAAATGGAATCACCTTTAAATATTCAAAAGAGCCACTTTCTGGATTTGTTGGAGGTTCAAAAAGTGTCACTCTGTCAGGACGTGGCGATGCAATCAAGCTTAAGCAATTGCCTCGGCGATGAGTAAATATTCTGACCTTGAGATAAGTGAAATCTCACCGATTTATACCAAGGAGATTGTTCCTTCACCTGATATAAAGCAAAATGGAAACCACTTATGTATAGAGCATATTTGTCTGCTGTTGCATGAAAAGGCAATGGGGATAGCACTTTAGAATCTATGCCAAATCAGTCTGCATTCACTCTGTTGTAGACAGTAAGACAATAAGCCAGATTTGTAACTGAGTTTGTACTGGTCTTTGCAAAAATTAAAAACAAAACGAAATGTGGGTGTAGGATGAAATTATTTAAAGAAGCTTGGCTGTTACATGTCCCTTTGAAGGATAATACTCACATGGTCACACGGCAAGGTAATTGTGCTTTGTGTTCCCGCTTCGTTTTGTTCCCGCGAACATTTTTCTTCGCATTGGGCTGACTAGATGCAGCCGGCACCTCTCTTCCAGCACTTGCTCGCCTGCTGCTGCACTGTCCCTCCAGGCGATCCTGCCGGCCACAGGGAGGCTCGGGCGGCTGCTGCTCCTGCAGTCACTGGGGGGCGCTGCTGCTGCGGCTGCTGCTATTGCCCCACGAAAAAAGGCTCCGCCGTCTCCACCAGCCTCCTTGCCAGCCCCGTCCAGGCTGCTGGAGCCCCCACCTCTCGTTCCTGCCTCCAGGGCCATCTTTGTGCATTTTTTTAAAAAAAGCTTCCAGTTTGAGTGCTTGAGCAAACATGCACTTAATAAATCCATTATTAAACGTTAAATGGATTTATTAAGCACATGTTTGCTCAAGCGCTCAAACCGGAAGCTTTTTTTTAAAAAAAAAGGCACAGAGCAGTCAGATGGCCCTAATCGCAATCATTGCGAAAGATGGGCTGTCCAGATGGGCGAAATCACGCATTCAAAGCACAAGTGCCAGGAAAATACCTGATTTTTCAGGGGTCAGGAAAACCCGGCAGCATTGCGGAAGTGAGCCTGCTTTGGCGCGGGAGGCAGATTGGCGCATGTGAACGTGAAATTTACATACACGAGGGAACAGCAGCAAACTCCAATCAAAAGGTCATTGTTACTGCACCCATATTTAAGCCCTGCCCTTGATTGGAAGTTTACAACCCTATTAGATAAATTGTTGCTGCTAAATTGACTGAATTGATCAGAGGATTGAATTATTTAATTAATTCAATAAGGTTTGTATTGCTATTAATTTATTCTTTGGAAGTTCAGTGTGGTGTGGGTAGATTGCTAGAGGGAGGGAGAGATTGGTATATTAATTTGTATTTGTCCCCTAGCCTAATTATATTGTATTTTACCACTTTTGGAATCTACTAGTAATCGTCAATTGTGCAAATTGATTATTAATATCAGGGATGTTTATTTAACTGAGGGAGGGAGGAGTAGGGACAGTTGAACAAATATATGAGAAATCAACTGGGTTTAATAGATACTGGTTAGCAATTTGCCATAATCGCCTCCAGTTGTTTAGTGGGACCAATTCTGGGCCAATAGGATCTGACGGGGGAGGCCATTTCTGGGTTAGAGATTCCAGTGATGATGGGGCAGGGGCAGTATGGCAGTGGGAGAAGGCAAATTATGGGAAGGAGAGGGAGAAACAGGAATGCTCGATCTCCTTTCAACCTTCGTCCTATCTCAAGAGATGCTGGTTGTGGGGATAGGAAGAGACATTCTTCTCCGACATTGGTGTTATGTAACTCCAGGTGTATCAATAATAAGACCACCATTCTTCAGAACTATCTGTGAGAGCAGGCAGTAGACCTGGCATGTGTGACCAAGACCTGGGTGCAGGAGGGTGAAACTGTCGCCCTGAGTCAACTGCCCCCCCCCGGTTTCTCAGTCTTTTACCAGTCCCGGACTAATGGGTGTGTGGGGGGGTGCTGCTTATTTGGGAGGTTTTCTCCTTCAGGGCATTCCCTGAGACAAAGATTGCCAGCACTGAATGTGTGGGTCTGGTGTGGGAGGCTGAGAAGTGTCTGGCCATTTGGCTGGTATACTGTCCACCCAATGCATGAGCAAATGCCCTGCTGGGTCTTTTGGAGGCCATATTCGGCTGGGTGATGGAATATCCCAGACTTCTGGTCTTGGGAGACCAACGGCTAAGCCAATGATGTGGCATTCTCTCAGGCCATGGACCTAGTGTCATCCATGGCAGCACTGGGACTCACCCAGTTTGTTTCAGCTCCCACACATCAAGCAGGCCACACGCTGGATCTCATCTTTACCTCGGGGATTATAGTGGACTGGATTACTGATGATGGTCAGACCACTGTGTCCTGAAGGCCCGACTAAGCACTCCTAACCCCTTCTGTTTGGGAGGTGAGCAGATTATGCTCACCCGTGGAGCCAAATGGACCCCAGTAGGTTCCAGAAATCTCTGTGGGATCCGATTCCTCCTGGCAACTCATTGGATGAGCTAGTGGAAGACTGGCAAAACCATCTTTCTGAAGCCATTGATGAGATTGCTCCCCAGTGCCCTCTTTACCACCATTCCAAATTGGCTCTGTGGTATTCCCCAGAGTTGAAGTGGATGAAACAGGAGCTAAGACGACTAGAGAGAAGATGACGACAAGCCTGTGACGAAGTTACAAGAACATCCTATAGGTCATTTATGAAAAACTATAAGGTGGTGGTGAAGGCCACTAAGAAGGATTTCTATGTGGCCTCCATTGCATCTACAACCTCATGTCCGGCCCAGTCATTTGGAATAATTTGGTCATTGACTACTTTGCCTCAGGGCATTCCAAATACTAGGGAATTGATGGCTGTGAGGCATTTGCAAGCCATTTTGCAGACAAAGTCTTGATACTCCGCCACGACTTCCCAGCCATACTTAATACAATAAGGGAACTGGAAGTCCCTTGTCCATCTGTGGGTCCAGTCATGGACCATTTCATTCTACTCACCCAGGATGCAGTTGACAAGACCTCAGCAGCCATGAAATCCACCACTTGCCCTCTGGACCCTTGCCCATCATGGCTAATTAAAGTATGTGATGATGCGGTAGGGACTCCCTTGAGGGAGATTATCAACTTATCCCTATCAACAGGGACCTTCCCAGGGAGCTTAAAGGAGGCAGTGGTTCACCCCCTCCTAAAGAAACCATCCTTGGACCCTACAGTCCTTAACAACTACCATCCAGTGCCCAACTTACCATTCCTGGGCAAGATAGTGGGAAAGGTGGTGGCAACACAGCTCCAGGTTTTCTTGGAGGATACTAGAATCCTGGATCCCTTCCAGTCCAGCTTTCGCCCTGCTCATGGGATGGAGGTGATGTTGGTCGCCTTGGTAGATGACCTCCAGAGACATCTGGATCGAGGTGGCTCAGTGCTGCTGATTCTTTTAGATCTGTCAGTGGCATTCAATATGTTTAACCATGAATTGTTGACCCACCGCCTCATCGATGTGGGGATACAGGGACTAGCTTTGCAGTGGCTGGCCTCCTTTCTCCAAGATTCGGGGCAGAGGGTGGTGCAGGGAGGGGAGTTGTCCCAGCGACACTCACTTACATATCGGGTATCACAGGGAGTGATTCTCTCCCTGATGTTATTCAACATCTATAAGCACCCCCTTGCCCAGATTATTCAGAGGTACGGGCTGGGTTGTCACCAGTATGAGGATGACATCCAGCTCTATGTACTGATGAATGGCCACCCAGACTCTGGATGGGGTGTTACAAGCTGTGGCTGGATGGCTACAACAGAGCAGACTGAAATTAAATCCAACAAAGACAGAGGTCCTGCACCTGGGCCATGGGGGTCTGGGATTGGGTATTAGCCTACCAATCTTTGATGTGGCTCCATTGGTGCCAATGCCAATGGTGAAGAGCCTACGGGTGTTCTTGAAGGCCTCATTGACTATGGAGGCCCAGGTCACCGCCACTGCCAGGTCTGCCTTTTTTTATCTGAGGCAGGTTAAGCAGTTGGCCCCATACCTTGCCCCCCGCGATCTGGCTGCAATGATCCATGCAACGGTCACTTCCAGATTAGATTATTGTACTTCTTTCTACGTAGGGCTTCCCTTGACTCTGCTCTGGAAATTGCAGCTAGTGCAGAATGCAGTGGCACAGGTGCTGATTCTGTTACCTGTATGGGCACATAACCTGCACTGGCTACCTATTGAATTCCGGATCCAATTCAAGGTGTTGGTGCTTACCTTTAAAGCCCTATATGGCCAGGGGCCTGCATATCGCTGAGACCACCTGTCCCCATATGAACCCCGTAGAACATTACGTTCTACCAATCAACATCTCCTGGTAGTCCCTGGGCCAAGGGATGTCTGACTTGCCTCAACTAGGGTCAGGGCTTTTTCAGCCCTGGCCCCTTCCTGGTGGAATGAGCTACCATATGAGATCAGAGCTCTGCGGGACCTATTTCAAGGCCTGCAAAATGGAGCTCTTCTGCCAGGCCTTTAGTTGAGGCAGCGGGCATGCATTTGATTAGGCCTCCCCCCACAGTGACCGCAGATCCTGGAAGCCAACTGGGACCACATTATCTGCCGTTGAGGTGCATTGTCGTTTAATGCAGATGTTTTTAATGATATAAGAATGATGATTTTATGAATTTTAAATTGAGTATTGCAATATGTTTTTAATATTGTAAATCTGCATTGACTGCAAATACATATATATTGTTACCTGCCCTGAGCCCACAATGGGGGCGGGATAAGTCTAATGAAATAAAGAAATACATAATCAGTGGGAAGAGCAATTTAGTCCGTGGGCCAAGAGTAAAAAATTGACATACTGGTATCATTTTTCTGCCATAAGGCACAGATCAAAGAAAAAGTCAATTTTCTCCACATTTTTATGAAGTTTACATAAATCAAACCATGGAGACCAATCAACATGCAGTTAAACAGACTTGTCCATGATAATTGCGCAGGCTCCAACTTACTTGTCTGTGATAATATCACAGTTGCACAAGACAATATTGGCTCTTTGCCCGCAATAAATGCTCCTGCAACAGAAATGTCATCTATCTAGGAGGTCCTAAACCAGTCTATCAACATCAGGCAGTCCCTACAATTGTCTAAGACTCGAGGGGTGTTTGATCAGGCACTTTGTGCAAAAGCTATAGAAATCATATGGAAGCGTACAGGGGAAAGAAAATTAAGCTTACTATCATAATTAGGTGTATTTCACACTATAAATACTTTTTTTGTTGGCCATCATCAATAAGTGGTCTCATCTTCTCATAATGTAACCAAAGTTAAAATTAATATTATTTCAAAAGACAAAATACAATTAAGCCCGAATTAGAATGTAGAATGAAATGCATAGTCTAGACATGAAGCAAGACAAAACAATTATATTAACATATAAAGCAAATACTGACCAGAAAGTTTTGTAATAAATGTTCCCACAGCAATTAAATTCTATTACTAATAGAAGACAGAAGAGATTGGATTTATACCCCTGCCCTTCACTTGGCGTCTCAGAGCGGCTTACAGTTTCCTTTCCTTCCCCACAAAAGACACTCTGTGACGTAGGTGGGGCTGAGAGAGATCTTTCGAGAACTGTTCTTGAGAGACTACTTCTGAAAGAACTTGTGACTGACCCAAGGTCTTACCAGCAGCTGCATGTGGAGAAGTGGGGAATCAACCTGGTTCTCCCAGATTAGAGTCCATGCTCCTAACCACTACACCAAACTGGCCAGACCCTCAGGTAAGGGCAGGGATCCCCTGCTTCCAGGCCTCCCCTCTCTGCTGCTGATCAGGTGGCCAGTGGGGAGGGACTTATGCCCCCCAAAGGGAGGAACATCTAATGTTTTAGCAACGTACCTACTGTCACAGTGCCTGCCGTGCCCAAGCCCCACCAGGGATGAGCTCCCATCAGCTGAAACCTCCACACCTGACAGCGCGGCAAGTGCTGAGGCGGGCTCAGCAACAGCTGGGGCAAATCCCCGCTCACCTGGCACGCCCCCCGATTCGCTGCCACCTGTGTCTCATTTGCGAGAGCAGTGCCGCCAGGACATGGCAGCCCAGCAGTGAGAGGCATGCATGTGCACCCAGCGCTCGTTTAGCCCTGAGTACTAGCTGGAGCCGGGACAAGCTTGGAGCGTGCTAATTGCCTACCACCTGGAGTACTATTTAGTCATCACTGGCAAATGAAGAACTCATGCCAGCTACTATTCAGTTTGACCACGCTCTGCACCACCTTGCCTGGATTCCTGCCTCCTGTCTTGTTTCCCTTGGCTCCTCGTCCTCAGCTCGTCTGACTCCACTCAACTCTGCACCCTGAACCTTCGCTGCCCGGACTCCTGACTCTCGGAACTCTGACCCTCGGACTACGCTAACAGTTTGTGATTTGGACTTGGTTTCTCCGGTTATCTGACTTGCCTGGTTCCCAACTCTGGACTGACCCTTGACTACCCCGCCTGTGTTGCACTCTGGACTTGTTATTCCGATGATTGTTGGGTTGCCTGGTTCTAACCTCGGACTGTGTTCTGACCACCCCCTCACAGGCCTAGCCCCACAGCCCGGCCCGTGACACCTACATGACTTCAACATGACCCAGAAGTGATGTGGGCACATCTGGGCAATGCTTCGGTTTGGAGGCAAAAACCAGAGCATCACCCCAACATCCCCAACATGCCTACATCACTTCTGGGTCACACTGGAAGTCATGTGGGCATGTCACTGAATCATTGGATGAAACTCCCTGCTCTCGGTAAGCCCGCCCCCCATTGCCCACTGGTTGCCAGGAGGGACCTGGCAACCCTAATCACTAAGTGGAGAATGATGCAGGATTTTTTAAGAGATTAGCTGAGCAAGGTCCAAAGTCCTGGATCTGAATTTAACCCATGAAGGGCCAAAGTCTGTAATCTTAAAATCCATTCAATCTCCCCTTTAAACAAGATTATGTTGAAATCAGTGGGTCCATGTTATTTTTCAGAAAAAGCTTGTACCAAAGAGGCACCAACTGTTTTGTGAAGTATGTTGCTTGTATGTTCAGTTATTCATATTTTTAATTTTCTAGAGGTCTTCTGTACATATATTTTATTACAAGATCATCGGAAGGCATAAATAACCCTGTCTGAATTATGTGTTGTATAGCTGTTTAAAACATATTCTTTTTTTGTCAAAGGGGTTAATTAATTTTTTTAACGAAGCCCTATTTTTTCTTTCTTACACCCTTTCTAATTATGGTAATAAACTTCATTTTTTTTCCTGGATGCTTCCATGTGATTTCTACAGCTTTTGCACAAAGTGCCTGATCAAATACACATCCAATTTTATTAGACAGTTGTAGAGTCTGCATGATGGTTTACGTCAGGACCTCATAAATAGTTGATATTTCAGTTGCAGAAGCATTTATTGCATGCAAATAGCCAATATCATATTGTGCAAATGTGACCTCATCACAAAACAGTATGTTAAAGCCTGTCCAACTGCATGTTGATTGGCCCTCATGGTTTAGCATATGTAAACCTTATAAAATGTGGGGAAAACTCACTTTTTCTTTGATCTATGCCTTATAGCACAAAAACGGTAATGGACAGAGGCATTATTGGCCAAAGTTATTTGTAGGAAAAATTGGCTTCGGCCAGGGCTTTTTTTGTAGAAAAAGCCCAGCAGGAACTCATTAGCATAATAGGCCATACCCAACAGCAGAAAGTCATTGGCATATTAGGCCACACCCCTGACAGCACAGCTCATTAGCATATTAGGCCACACACCCCATATTTCCAAGTGTGGTCATCCAGCCACACTTCTGCAAGATCGCAGCTTTTTTATATGCTCAGCAAAAACTTTTAATAATGGAAGAAAAGCCACAGTCTCATGCAAGTTTCTCTTTCAGTCACTTGCAAACACTCCAGCAAGTGGTACACATTCTGCATGCTCCATGTTTCACAGGGCTAGCAGATCTACTATCTGGAAAAGACATCCTTCCTTTTCTAGTAAATTATGAATAACCTGACCCCTTGAAAGAAAGGTGTGCCTAAAACAGAGTTACACACATGACACATACCGGGAGCAGAGAGAGCGGAAAAGGAGGCACGGTGAACCCCCAACAGCTGGAGAGAGCCACGAGAGCCAGGAACGGAGGCCCGACCCGGGTAGGCAGGGCGGAGTCTCCCGGCAGCATTCAGGCGACAGCTGGGGATGCACCAAGCCAGACCGCAGCTGGAGGGTGAGGGTTGGAGCCGGCAGGTGCAGGAGGCAGGGCTGGAGGGTGAGCAGGCAGGAAGGATGCCAGCAGCCACAGGAGCCAGTCCCGTGGCAAAGCGGGAGACCTCATTGGGAAGAGCGGGGCCAAACAAGGCCGGGCCCATATCTTCCCTCTTGGGGGAAGGGGGTTGCTGCATGTACCCCTGCCCCTTGGGCTCCTTACTGACCCCTGGTCATGGCCAACTCAAAAGCCAGCCGGAACACTGTTCCGGGGCATTCCTGCACAAAAATAGCCCTGGCTTCAGCCATCTTAATGACATCATTAAGCTTAAGCTACCAATCAGAACGGGTTATCATACCCAACTATAATACATAGACATACCCCTTTCAGAAAAAAACATGGTTGCACTTACCTGTAACTGATGTTCCTCAAGTGTTTTCTGTGCAGTCCCACGTGGGACTGCCTGGAGGCAGGCCTGCTGTAGGAGAAGGTTCCAAGAACTTCCAGAATTCATAAGATTGAATGCTCCCCCTCCCCTCTCAGAGGAGAGTTGTAGCCTTTTTCTTTCCAGCCCATTTGGTCACGTGACAAGGGGAGGGGGAGGCATTGTTCTCTCAGTCCTTACCTGCCACCATAGGGGAAAAAACTTCCATATAGCCCACAGCGGGGAAGGAGGGAGGGATGTGTGCCTGCACAGAAGACACTCGAAGAACATCAGTAACAGGTAAATGCAACCATGTTTTCATCAGCGTGTCTTCTGTGCAGTCCTACATGGGACAATAGTAAGCTTTAAACAGTGGAGGCGAGTGTGGACTAAAGTAGAATTTATTTAAACAGAGGATGTAAAACTGATTTTCCCACAGCCACATTAGATCAAGAATTAACATCTATCGAATAATGTTTAATGAAAGTCAGTGGTGAGGACCACGTTGCAGCCCTGTGGATGTATAAGATGTCAGTTGCTCCTGGAAATGCTGCAGATGAAGCCTGAGCCCTAGTCGATTGAGCCCAGATAGGAAAAGGGCATGTCAATTGCACTGCATGATAAGTCAGTCAAATAGTCATTGTTATCCACTGGGATATGGACTGTGCAGAGACTCCATGACCCTTCTTTGGATCCAAAAAATAAATAAATAATTGTGTTGTCTTCCTAAACTCTGTTGTACGATTTAAATAAAACAGTAAATCCATTCTAACATCTAGTGTACGTAGTGCCTGTTCTGCAGTAGACAAAGGAGTTGGGAAGAAAATGGGCAGAACACTGTCCTGTGAGAGGTGAAATTTGGATAGCACCTTCGGGTGAAATTCCTATATATATATATATAATTTATTTATCGGTTTTTCATTATAAGAAAAAGAAAAAAACACAAAGTATACATAATACACACTTATGGGAGTTTATGTTAAACGTTTTTTCCAATCCATGGCCCAGGACAGACTGGCAATTTGCCCCGGTATCGAGTCGCGGCAAAAAAAACCCGGAGTAAACGATACCGGGTTTTCCCGTCCACACAGCGGGGGCCTCTGCCGGAAGATACTGGACGGAGGCGCGTGGGAGCGTTCAGACTGCCGCGCCGGAGGCGCGCTATATTCGCTGTTTCCCCATTATTTCGGCTGTGGGCGTATGTGCGCATGAGCGCATTTTGGCGATTTTTTTTTTTTGCCCTGCAACGCCGGCACCGCATTGGGCAGTGGAGCGGAGCGCAGCCAATCACACCGCTGCTGCCTCATGCCCAACGCGGGTTGCTCCCGGCTTTTCAGCTGCGCGTTCAGACTCCCCGGAAGCGGAGAAACGTGCAACAAACGCAGGCTTTCAAGATTTGCGTCGGCTTTTATCAGGTTTTTTTTAATCTGGCAGTGAAGCGCGAGAGCACCGGTAGGCTACGGGTGGGGGACGCCAGGCAGATGTGCCTGTGTGAACATTCCATTTAATCCGATATTGAGTCGTTGTCAGCCCGGGTCCCATCCCGCGGCAAATTGCCAGTCTGTCCTCGGCCCATTTGTTGACTTTATACCATCTTTTTTGAAACACATTCTCATCTTTCCCTGACAGTGTCATGTTTAGTTTGTCCATTTCGGCTATTTCACAAATTTTCATAATTAACTCTTCTCTGCTAGGTATTATATCAGTTTTCCAACATTTTGCAACGAGGATTCTAGCTGCAGCAAGTATATACAATATAATACATAAATCATCACGTTTGATTCCCTCTGGTGTTATATTAAGTAGATAGATTTCTGGTGCAAATTGTAATTCTATATCGGTGATCTCTGTTATTAGTTGTTTAACACTTTTCCAAAATTTACAGATCTTCTTGCACAGCCACCATATATGGTAGAATGTTCCTATATTATTTTTACACCTCCAGCAATTCCCTGGAACATCCTTGTAACATTTAGATAGTTTATCAGGTGTCCAGTGCCACCTGTAAAACATTTTAGATACATTTTCCTTATATGACATAGCTCTTAATAGTTTAACAGATTTCCATGTTTTTGACTAGTCATCTATGGTTAAATTATGTCCTAGATCTTGCATCCAGGTTACCATACATAGTTTTACTATTTCCTCTTGCATATCATCCCACAATAAGAAATTATATAGTTTTTGAATCAGTTTATCCGAGGATGATAGCAGGGCGGAATTCCAAGCTGGGTTGCAATACTACATTTTGGGGGTGAAACCTAATAAATGGAGCATCATGCCTTAAGGCTTGTAATTCCCCTACCTGGTGGGCCGACATGATGGTGACTAAAAATGCAACTTTATAAGACAAAAAAGACAGAGCACACGTAGCCATAGGTTCAAATAGGTCTTGTATTAAATGAGTTAGTACAACCAAAAGACTCCATTGTGGTATGGGAGGAGAAACAGGGGGGAATTTATTAATCAAACCTTTGAGAAAACGTTTTGATAAGGCGTTGGAAAAGATAGGTTTGGAGTCCACACCAAGGTGAAATGCTGAAATAGGAGGTGAACTTTTATAGACAAAGGGGAAAGACCTGTATCTAACAAACCAAAAGGTAATCAAGAACCTCCATTAAAGGACAAGATTCAGGTTGAACCTTATGCTGTCATGCCCAAGTGGTAAATCTGTTCCATTTGGCCATGGAAAAATGCCAAGTAGATGGTTTACGTGATGCTTTCAAAACCTCTGCCATCCATTCAGAACATGTATCTATGGAGAAACAAACCATGAGTGGAGGTGTAACATGTGAATACCTTGATGTCTCATTTGATGAATAGTCAGGACATCTGGAGCAAGTGGCGGAGGGATGGCCCGATTCCTGGACAGGTCCTGTAAGAGGGGAAACTGAGGAGGACAGGGCCACAATGGAGCAATAAGGATGTAGTGTGTCCTGTCCTGTTGCAGCTTTGTCAACACTTTCTGCAATAGTGGGAAGGGTGGGAAAGTGTAAAACAGGACACCTGTCAATTGGAGCAGGAACTAGGCAGTTCCCAAAGCTCGGTGCCGAGGCACAGAAGAGGTGACACCTGGCATTCACCTGTGAGGCAAAGAGGTCTTTTACTGGGATGCCTCACCTGTGAAAGATCGGCTCCAAATATTTTGGGGGAATGGACCACTTGTGTTTCAATTTAAATTGTCAGCTCAAAGTATCTGCTAGTGTATCCCCACTGAATGAATCCTGTGTCAAATTGCTAGCAACCAAAAAAGGGAGGCCTCTCTGCACGGTGTTAAGGACCCTGTGCCCCCCACTTGTTGACATAAAATTTCATCACAACAATGTCTGTAGACAACAGCACAGTCTTGTTGGAAACTGGGCCTGTAAGAGGAGAGAGAGCATATTTTACTGCCCTGAGTTCAAGAACATTAATATGGAGTGTAGACACATATGCTGTCCAATGGCCACTGAGCTGTAAGGAGTTACAATGAGCCCCTCAGATGCAACTGAGGTGAAATGGGAGCCAGAGGGAAACCCTGTAGTAAATTAGAATCCTGCAACCACCATAGCAATGACTTAAGGACTGCCCTGGGAATGGACAAACGTTTTTATTGCGGATCCAGACCCACCGTGAAAGTTTTGAGAAACCAATTTTGTAACAGTCTCATGTGAAGGTGAGTGTAACTAACTGTAGAAGAAGTAGCGGCCATAAGACCCAGTAGTTTTTGAATCTTGATGGCTGTCTGAAACCTAGAGGCAGAAAATGCCGCTACCATGTTTTGAATAGCCCTGGCACACTCAACAGGGAGAAGAACCTTGCAGGCTGTAGAATCTAATTTGGCCCCTATAAAGTTAACCATCTGCGAAGGAATGAGAAGGGACTTCTTAAAATTAATAATCACTCCCAGCCATTGCTAGGTGCAGCCAGTTAAGTCTATTTGAGATTCTAGCAATTCTTTGGAGTTAGCCATCAGGAGCCAATCATCTAGATACGCATACACATTGCATCCCTGAAGCCTAAGATAGGCCATGACAGCAGAGAAACATTTAGTAAACACCCTTGGGGCAGTGGCTAGACCAAAGGGTAACACACCATATTGATAGGTGACTCCATGTCTCCTGAACCTCAAGTACCTCTCGCAATCCTTATGGATTGAAATATGGAAATAGGCATCTTGGAGATCTATTGCAGCTAACCAAGCACTCCTGGTAATAGAAGGGTATATGTCTTCAAGGGAAAACATCCGAAATGTATGAACTTCTAGGTATGTGTTCAAGTCTCTGAGGTCCAGTATAGGCACCTGACTCCCCCCTTTTTTTGTATCAGAAAATAATTCAAGTAGAAGCCAACCATTTCCTCTGTATCAGGGACCACCTCTATAGCTCCTTTAGTTAAGAGGCTTTGCAGTTCAGTATCCAACCCGGTCTCAAAGTGAGGCCTAGAGGGTACTTCATGAAATCGTGGTGGCATGTCTTTAAACTCCAAAAAATAACCAAACTTTATTATCTCTAATACCCAAATGTCAGAACAAATAACAGACTAACAGGCAAAAAAAGGTTACAAGATGTGCCCTGAACAGAGGAGGAGACATTCATTGAGGTGGTCTAGGCTTAGAGGAAGCACTACTGGGGGGGGGGGGAGCGGTTCTGTTGATTCCACTGGCGTGGTTGTTGTCTCTGCACCTGGTAAGTATTGTTATAAGGTGCGCAGAATGTCTGATAGGAAGTAGACTGAAATCTATATCCCCGACCCATAGAGGGTTGACTGAAATGATGGGGAAAATACCTAGGTTTGGTTGCAGTAGGTTGTTGTGCTTCTAGGTCCAAAGATTTTGTCGTGTATTTGGTCTTTCTGACCTTCTCTAAGACCTCATCCATTTGTTCACTGAACAAAAGTTTATCCTCAAAGGGCAGGTCCTCAATGCGGGACCGGGTGTCAAGAGGAAGGGCTGATGTTATCTGGTATCTGGCCACTATAGCTTTGAAATTGGAAATTCTCAGGGTCAGGGCTCCTGAAGAACAAATCTTCCTGCCCAGTATATCTAACTTTCTCCCTTCCTTGTCTAAGGAGGAGGAGCAAGGTCCTCCAGTCTGTTTAGAGAGAATCACCTCTGCCACTATAGAACTAGGTTGTGGATGATGGTAAAAAAATAGGCATCGTCTTCCCTAATCTTATAGAGATTCTCCAGCTTCCATGTGGATGCATTATTGGAGGAAGGTCTAGCCCACATGCTGTTCTCTAATGCCGTTAACCATGGGAACTGAAACCAGTCCTGGTTCAGTACAGTACAGTATGTCCATTGCTGGATCTTCCTCAGCCAATTTAGGCAATACATAATCGATCTTAAGAGCTTTCACCATCCTTAGAAGTTGTTCAGAATAAACTCTCAAGTCCTCAGTTGGGGAGACAGGAGTTGGGTCCTCCATGGTCTCAGCAGGAGAAGGGAGAGATGTGCACTCAGATTCCCCATCGGAAGCAGGAACTTCCAGTGGTTCAGAGATGACAGCCGGTGGGTCTTGTTCAACCAAAGAGAAACAACGTTCTTGAGAGTGAGAAGGGGAAGATGATGGTCAGCATCAAGGAACAGGACTTCAACTGCAATGCTGGCAACAACCGCAGCTAGTAAATCTGCTCCCATACCATGGAGGCATAAACCAGAGAGGCATCTGTGCCCAAGATAGAGGGTAGCCCCAAGTCTGTGGGTCGTACCTCCAGGAGCTAGAAGAGCAAGATCTTGGTGGAGCCCTTCAGTGGTGGGGGCTCAACGATCTCAATGTCATCCGGTGAGAAAGGAGATCTTGCTGATTTGGGCGTGTGCAGTCGCCGACGCCGTGAGTATCCCAGACTCGACCCTGAAGCCCGTCAACATCTAGAGGTTGGGCTTTGACATCGGATCGACCTCGATCTGCACTGAGTGGATGCTAGCGAGACGGGGTTCGTCGACGGAATGGCAGTTGGTGCCAAAGTGAGAGCTCTTGGCGTCGAAGGCAGAGGAGAAGCTGACTCAGAAGCCAGCACTTCTAGAGAGGGCAGCGGTGGGGTAGACGGTCATACCTTGTTTGACGGTATTTGGGAGGATCCCGCTGCCAATGCTGTACCCACAGAAGTTTTCAGCTTCTTTGCTGGGGGCTGAGAAGAAGCAAGTGGGTTTGAGAGGTCCCTGCCAATCACTGTGTCAGCTTATGGGACTTGTGAGTGCTTCCAAAGGAGGCTTATCTCTTATCTGATATATGCTAATGAGTTTCTGCTGTTGGGTGTGGCCTATTATGCTAATAGTTCCTGCTGGGCCTTTTCAGGGCAAGAGCCCTGCTTGAGAGTGGAGATAAGAGATAGAGATTACCTGCTCTAACTAGAAGGTGTTGGATGCTGGATGCATGCCCAACCACCATGGTGCAAGATGGGGATATCATGTACCTTCTTTGTGTGCATGCAAGTGAGGAGAGTGAGAGAGTGGAAGCAGAGGAAATTGCCCCTTAGAGTGCTTCAAAGGAAAGGATCAGATAGCGGGAAGGAAAGGATGCTCTCTGTGTCCTGACCTCTCTGTCTGTCTAAACTCTTTGGTGCCATCTTCTCAAGTTTGAGACAGGAGACAGTGCAAAGTCCTCCACTTCTAACATATTTGAGGGGGAGGGAGTAGCAGAGTTGTAGAAATAATCTAATCCTACATTTGCAGGGATGCTTTCAATAAAGTTTACTGTCAACAACAGGATTTCTTTAAAAGCATTAACTAATTGTAGGCCTTCCAACTGCAGAGCAACCTTCAGAATATACAGAATTACTTATAGGCAGAGGGGAACTGCAACAAGAGGCACAGCAAAAACAAGGAAGGCATTCAGTAGGAGCTGAACAGTAGACATTAAATCTCCCCTGGGCAGTGGTGTTGAACTCATTTGTTACAAGGGCCAGATCTGACATAAATGTTAATTTGTCTGGCCAGGCCGTATGTGCCATAAAATGTAATGCCAGGTACCAGAGATATAAACTTTATAAACGACACAGGCAAACCCAATTAACGGTATTATTTTTTTACTCAGAATACAAACAAAAGCAATTGATTCCTAGGAATGAAATCAATTGATTTACTGGGGAATCCACAAAAGCCCCAATACATGTATTTAATAATAGGGTAGGTTTTTTCCAAGGGATACCATAAAAGGGAGGTATCTTACATTTCCATACGAATTAGTTACTTTTTGTATCTATAGCGCTTTTAGGAGAAGAGTCATCTTCCTTGCAAATGAATAAGGTAGTCTTTCAGCACCTCCTCATATGCCCAGCTTCAGCAGCTGAGCACGGCTATGATCCATCTCTCTCTTTCTTTCTCTGTTTCCTGTCATCCCCTGTACTACCTCTGAGGATCTCGAGGAGATACAATAGACTTCCCCTTCCATCACCCCATCACCAACAGCCCTGTGAGGTGGTCCAGGTTGAGCAACTGGCCCCAGGTGACCCAGACTACAGGTTTCTGGCTTAGGAGGAAGGGGGGTCTGAATCTGGTTCTCCCAAATCCCCCCCACTAGTTCTTATACCTCCTGCATTTCCCACAGAAGCCGCAGGGCTGAGAGGAAGGCCTGACAGAAAGGCTGTTTCTGAAACCTCCAAGGGGTGGGTTTTTTCCTTCCTGCAACCCTTTCTCCTTCATGGGCTGAGAACAGGTGTGGGGGAGAAGGGAAGCCGCTGTCGTCCTCCCCCCCAACACTCACTGCCTCCCAGTTCTGTGACTGTTCAGACATGTGGCGACAATAGTGGTGACGCTTTTTCCCTTTGATCTTTCCCCCCTTTGCTTCTATGGCCAGGAGGTCCTTCCCCTCAGAGCAGCATCCACAAGTCAGCCCAGTGGCCTCCCAATCCACATGCTGACTCTCCTCCTCCTCTTTTCCTTGCCAGCCCCATCCCTTTGTTGTCAAACCACCTCTCCACACACTCTCTTGCCAAGCCCTCCCACGATCACCATTTGGTGCAGTGCGGGCAGCGCTGGCCACTCGGCTCCGCCCCTCCATGTAGTGGCTTCACCAATCCTTGCTACGCTGTGGTGAGAGGAGGTGGGAGGGGAAACACCATACCTCCTCTTTCTCCACCTTTGCTGCCCCCACCCCCACACTATTTTACCTCAGCCTCATAGTCCTGCCCCCTAGCAATTTCCTTGCTATTTCTTGATGGCTTCAACTACACACACCTCACCATGTGCACCCAAGTATCCCCTCTCCCCAAGTAGCCCCCCAGGCCATATGTTTGATACCCCTGCCCCAGAGTTCAGATGGACTAAACACATCCTAGGTGCGTTCCGACGGGCTGTTTGATCAGCTTTTGTCACGCTTCAGTAGTGGATTTTATATGCACGTTCACATATCAATATCTGTGCAACGTCCCCAGCCGTCGCTTTCCGGCTCAAAATCCCCTTTAAAGCGGAGTATTTTGTTACCAGTTCCCCCTCTAGTGTTTTCCTGATTCTCTGGTTTCAAGCCACAGTTTCTGATGTCTGATCGCTCCTGTGGTGTCGAGCCACTTCCGGGTGCTTCAACCCCCTCCCCGCTCGAAAGTTGCCATGGAAGCCCGAGGCTTCTGCTTTTTGCCCACCATTTTTTTTTAAGCGTCAGCGGTATTCACATAAACGGAGCTCCACTCCCATGTTAATAAAACCAACGTTTAAATGGTGACTCGTTTTAGCTTTTAGACAAGTTCAGGATCTCACGGGTCAAAAGTTTAAAGGGAAGTGTTCTCTTAGAGCGGTTGGAGACACGTTAGGGCATGCTTTTGGAGGGAAACGAGTTGTTCTGCGCATGCACGAAGATTGCAATTCTATGGATGACTGCATATGCGCATGCGCAAACTGAGATTTAAAAAAAAAAAAACCACCGACACACGCTCCCACATTTCAGTAGTGTAGACAGTGGGAGCAATGTGACTACGTTGTGAGCCGGGATAAGGAGGTGAGTGTGATAGCAATTATCCAAATTTTAAAAAAATTGTGTCAGAACCAGACCAGTTTAAACTACTCTCAGCACATCATCTGAATGTAACCCCTCTGTTACTACTTACATTAGAAAAATCACTGACATGATGACACTACTCCAACAAGGGAGAGGCTAATTCCAAAGAATGGTTTGGGGATAGGGTTGCCAACTCTGCCTTAGGGAAATTCCTGGAGATGGGACCAGTGTTTGGGGAGGGTGGCATTTCGGGAGGGGAGGGTGCTTGGTGGGAATGTGATTCCATAGAGTCCACCTTCTGAAGCTGCGTTCCCTCCATGAGATCAATCATAATTCTGGGAAAGCTCCAGACTTCACCTGGTGTTTGGTGACCTTATTTTGGGAGGTATTTATTCTTTCCCACCAGAGATATCAAGTGGGGTTCCCCAAGAATTAGTTTTATCATCCATACATTTTAATATATATGTGAAGCCACTGGGGGAGGTCATCCAGAGTTACAGGATTCAGTGCTATCAATATCCTGCCCTTATATATAAAAGCATTTTTTGCATGGCAACATTCTATGCCCGCCAAAATCAGTTGGCTCTGTGATATGTCAATCACAAGGTGTCTCTATCCACTGGCTGAGTTGCCTGAGTTCTCTCCCACCCACTGCAGCCTAGGCCACTCTTCTCTGATTGGGCCAGCGTTTCAAGGTCATTTGCATATGGAAGCTGATTGGACTTCATTCCACACCTCAAACTCCCCCCCCCCAATTTTCATATGTGACCTGGTGTATTCTGAGGTAAAATATATCCTCACCCACAACACATCACTTCCCCTTCAAAAGAAACAAACCCAATTACACAACCATGCCACACCACAAAAAAGACAGATCACACCACAAGCAGAATACCACAAGGCAAAAATGATAGGAAAAGGTGCCAGCAGTCACCCCATTACTGCCACAAATACGTACCTGAGAGTGCTTCAGAGGATGGTGTGTGGTCCCAGGTTATAAAATCTGCCTGGGGGGTTATGGCCCATTCACAGACTTTCTACCTTAACATACCTCACAGGGTTGTTGTGCGAATCACACAGGGGAGAGGAGAATGATGTCAGCTGCTTTGGTTCCCACTGTAGGGTTAGACTGCCCTTTCCCTGGGCAGAGGCTGCAGGGGAGATGTAAATCTGAAGACAGACAGGCAGATAAAGGTAGACTGATGATTTCCTGGAAAGGACATAGGGTTGCCAGTTCCAGGTTAAAAACTTCCATGATATTTTAGGGATGAAGCCTGCTGAGGGTGGGGTCTGAGGAGGAGGAAGAGGGGGACCTCAGACAGATACAATGTCCCCACCTTCCAAACAAGCTGTTGCCAATCTCCAGGTGACAGCAGGACAGCTCTTAAAGCTCTGGTGCTAATTCAAAGTGCTGGGCATTTGTTGCGTCCTGGCAGGGGATGCTGTGAGTGTAGAAAATGAATGTGGACAGAGTAGTGTTTTGGAAAATCTTTAGGAACTGTCCATTTACCATGGGGCACCCATCCAGAGCCTCTGCATTTTCTCACTCTGCTGGCATCAAAAGCAATTTAAGGCAAAATACAGATATGGAGACTTTCCCATCCTCCTTTGCATCAATCTGTCTTTGCTGGCAACCCTAGGCCTGCCAGCACTTTCAGGGTGACTTCATGCCTCCTGACTGGCAATACTTTACTAGCCCTGGCTGCTTGCTCCTGTTCAGCAGGAGCCTCCCTATGGAAGCTGCGTGGGTAATTTTGAACCAGCCACAGACTTTCTGCCTAACCTGCCTTGCAGGGTTGCTGTACAGATCACAAAGCAGAAGAGGAAAACAAAGTAAGCTGCTTTGCTTCCCACTAACAAGAAAGACAGAACTTTGCCTAGGAAGAGGCTGCTGAGAGGGGAGGAGGTAAAGTCGCCAACTTTAGGTATGGAAATTCCTGGAGATTTGAGGGGTAGAGCCTGGAAAGGATGAGGTTTGAGTGGGGGTGGGACCTCAGGTACAGTGCCATAGACTCCACTCTCCAAATTAGCCATTTCCTCCTGGAGAACCATTGTTGCCAATCTCCAGGGGAGGGCTGGAGATCAGTTAGAAATACAACTGCTATCCAGGAGGGAGGGGGAGGAGATGGAAAGCTGAAGTCAGAAGGGGGATAAATGTAGGTTGATGGTTGGCTGGGAAGGAGATAGGGTTGCCAACTCCAGACCGGGAAATTCCTGGAGAATTGAGGGGTGGAGCCTGGAGAGGGTGGGGTTTGAGGAGGGGTGGGACCTCAGACAGGTACAATGCCATAGACTCCACCATCCAAACCAGCCATTTCCACCTGGGGAACCACTGTTGCCAATCTCCAGGGGAGGGCTGGAGACCACTCAGAATTACAACTGCTCTTCAGATGGCAGAGGTCAGTTCCCTTGAAGAAAATGGTAAACTGTGTGTCATTATACCCTGCTGAGGTCACCACGGCTAATTTCTCTTCCTCTCAGATTAAACATTTTTACTATCATAAAGGCAATCAATATTTCCCCGCAGCAAGCAAAGTTTTTCAGGCTAAAATTCTATCTCAAATACTTTATGGTATCCCTATGTGGATTAATGCCCTAAATCAGAAAATAGAAAATATTCAGGCCATATTCTTGTGTCAGCTTCTTGGCGTGCCTAAATGTGTACCTTACACTGCAATTTGTGCGGAAACAGGTTTGCACCTAATAGAAACCAAGGCATATTGGCTTCAAATTTATTATAGGGCAGAATCAGATAGTCAAAAAAGACTCTTATAATACTGTATGGTTGGGCAGGATTACAGATAAACTTAAACACATAGGCATTGCAATGGAAGACCTCTTCCTTTCTGAGGAATCCTATAATTTTAGACTAATTAAACAGAGGCTCCTTGATTTAGAACTTACTATATTATGTCCTGTTCAATATTATATATGCTTGCCTGCGGCACTTGGTCTTGCTCAACCCATTGGGAAAATGGTCAACTATTTGTGTGATCTTGAAAGCCCCCAACAAAGGAGAGCATTTATGTTGGCTAGGATGAATTCCTTTCCTTCAAACGTTATGTATGGTAGATTCCTCCAAATTCCATACAATGAGAGAGTTTGTCCTTGGGGGGCAAACATTCCAGATTCCATCCAACATATATTGCTGGACTGCAAGCTATATTCTAATCCCCGGAGGGAACTGTTTGGTAATCTCTCTCTCCCTCCCTGTAATTTGGTAAATGGGATCAACCATTGTCGCTTATTAAAAGATAATGAAATAGAAATCACAAGGGCTGTCAGTAAATTCTTGGAGGAGTCTATCAAAATTTATGAAGGGTATGTCTCACCATGAATTTTATATAGATTAGTTCCTAATGATAAACTGTATATTTTGTTTGTTTCTACTTTTGTATGCCAGTAAAAGGTATGACTTGACTTGACTTGACACAGCAAATTGATGCTGAGTGCCAAAGACCAGGCACCCACCCAGAGCCTCTTTCTAGAGTGTGTTGTGTGTACTTCCACAACAGGCCTTATTCCTAGTATGGACATATAAGTCCAGGTCTTCTTTTCATGTCCACCTAGAGATGCAGAGCTGCCCCTAAATCTGTGTCTGAAACCTAGAATGGATTGCATTTAAAAAAGACATATTCATTTCAGCAAATCTTTCAAAGCTGAAGTTTGAGCCAGTTTGGTGGAGTGGTTAAGTGCACGGACTCTAATCTAGGAGAACTGGGTTTGATTCCCCACTCCTCCACATGCAGCTGCTGGATGACCTTGGGCAAGCCATAGTTCTGTCAGAGTTGTCCTTGAAAGAGCAGTTCTCTCAGAGCTCTCTCAGCCCCACCTACCTCACAGGGTGTCTGTTGTGGGAAGGGGAAGGGAAAGGAGTTAGTAAGCCACTCTGAGACTCCAAGTGAAGGCTGGGGTATAAATTCAATCTTCTCCTCCTCCTTCCTTTGTATCACTGAGTCTATGGGTGGTCTTCACATTTGTCTGGTTGTTCATTGCTATAATTTATTTACCATACCTGTTCCAATGTTGACTTGCTGCATTATTTAATGTTGCTGTTCAGAAACTGGTAAATGATTTTTGCATTTTTAAGTTGCTTATAATGAAAGGAAGGATACAAGTCTTATAAATATATTCTTTAAATGTACCATTTTACTTCTCCAGCTTTTCTTGAGTATCTGGGAGTAAGTTGGACTTCCCCCCCAATTAAACATGTACATGGAATGTATCTGATAGCATAAGCTGGTTCTTCTTATGTTTACCAAAAAAGACACCTTGTTGGGAGAATCATAGCCTTATGGCAACCAATAGCTTACTGTAACTGACCAGTTTTTCACTAACTGCTAGGGTTGCCAGCTCTGTGTAAGAAAATATCTGGAGATTTGGGGGGTGGAACCTTGGAAGAAAGGGGTTTGAGGAGGGGAGGGACCTCAATGCCACAGGTGCACTCTCCAATGTAGCCATTTTCTTCAGGGGAATTGATCGCTGTTCTCTGAAGATCAGTTGTAATCAGTGCTCCCTCTAAGCTGAGTTAGTGTGAGCTAGCTCACAGTTTTCTAGCCTCCAGCTCACACATTTTTGTCTTCGCTCAGGAAGGATGGCTCCAGAGCAAACTAATCTATGCAGTAGCCAAATCACTCACAACTTTAATGCCAGTAGCTCACAAAGAACAATTTTTGCTCACAAGACTCCACACCTTAGAGGGAGCATTGGTTGTAATAGTGGGAGATCTCCAGGCCCCATCTGGAGGCTGGCAACCCTACTCTCCCCCATATTAGTGGAAAGTAAACCATCACAATAGTTTTCATTCAGCCTATGAAAATGGGCTTAGCAAACCAGGAGGATTCCTGACCAGAACAAGTTGCAGAGAATTGATGGTATAACAAGCCTACCACTGGAAATAACCATGTAATCAGAGCTGGCTCGCTTGCCTAGGGTGCGCCGGCCCGCAGGGGTGCCAAACTGCGTCCCCACTGCAAAAAGCTCCCGCCACCACCGCCTCCCTGCCACTGCCGCCAGTGAAGAGCGCCCTGGCGGGGCTCAGGAGGTGGTGGCGGAGCTTGCCCTCCCTCCCCTTCCCCCCTGGGGGGAGAGGAGGCAGGGGCAGCGGTGGCCGCCACCTGTGAAAAGCACCCCGGTGGGGCGCAGGATGCAGCAGCAGAGCTTGCTTGCCCTCCCCCTTCACCCTCGGGGGGAGAGGAGGTGGGGGTGGCTGCCACCACTGCCAGCAAAGAGCACCCCAGCAGGGCTCAGGAGGCGGCAGTGGAGCTTGCCTGCCCTCCCCCTCCCTCCTGGGGGGGAGAGGAGGCGGTGGCAGTGGCCGGTGCCACCAGCGAAGAGCACCCCAGTGGGACGCAGAAGGCCACGGCGGAGCTTGCCTGCCCTCCCCCTCCCCCGTCAGGGGGAGGGGGCGGGGGCAAAAGGGTCTCCAGGCTCTACTGGGAGGTTGGCATCTGCACCCGCCTAGGGCACAGAACCACCTTGAGCCGGCCCTGCATGTCATGCACATCTGAAACCCGCTCCTTAGTATGCCCTCCCTTGCCACTAGGTCACACACATTTTGGAATATCAGCCATGGTGTAAGAACATAAGAAGACCCCTACTGGATCAGACCTCTTCATCTAGTCCAGCGTCCTGTCTCACACAAGAGCCAACCATTTCCTCCAGAAGTCCAAGAACAGGGCATATTCCTGGTTTATTGTCTCTGAACATGGAGTTGTCAACAATAGCACTATGCCTTTGAATCAGATGCCTTCAAGTCAGCTAAGCTCATATATTAATATGCACTACTGTATCTAAGATGGTTCCTCGCTATTGCTGTTTAATGAAAGAGGAAACATTGAATTTATTAATTAAAGTATAAATGGAGCACAGAATTGAGGTGTGCAACTGAGTCTTCACATGAGAGCCAGGGGCTGAGAGTAGTGCCGGAGCATCACTGGATTTGGAACCAGGACTGATACAAAGGATCACTGCAGGAAGTTTGCCAGAAGCAGAGCTGACCCAGCTGAGCTCTGAGAAGGAGCAAGGTGTTTGAGCTGCCAGAGGGGTGAGTGGTATTTTTATTTATTTACTTTCAGCTGAGGTGCTTTAGCTGAGAAGGTACTGTGTCAGGGACTGTATTTGGGAGTGTGTGGTGAGTTGTAACAGACTCCTGACTGCTGGAGTTAGGGTGTGAAAGGGTCATTGTTTGCCTGTAATTAAGTGCTTGGGTGAAATTGAATAGCAGACTCCTGGCTGCTGGAGTTGGGGTGTGAAAGGGGCTTTGTTTGACCGTCATTAAGTGCCTTGGGTGATTTGGAGTAGCTGCTGGTCACACCCTCTCCTGGGAGACAATTCCATTTAAGGCAGGAAGTTTGCAAGAGGCACGAGCCTCTGGCACGAGCCGAAGGGCGAGGCTCTTTGCCTGTGGCTCTTGGCCTAGGGGCTCTGTAAGAAGCACAGGAAGAGCCAGAAAGCCAGGACCTTGGCTCCTTGGTAAGGTAAGTAGACTCCTACAACAGGAGCCATATAAATACAAAGGGTTTTAAAAGGGGGGTTATAGAAAAGTATTTGTTTAAAAACAATTATGAAGCCAGAATGCCAGCCGGGGGTTGGGGGCTATCCAGTGTTTTGCATGGAGTGTCACATGTATGACTATCTGCCCACTGGTCAGAAGTCTTGGGTGTGTGCTCGGTGCAAGGAGCTCCTGGTTCTCAGGGAGCGAGTTTGCTCCCTTGAGGCCAAGGTGGCTGACCTGGAGAAGCAGGGACAGTCAGTTAGGTGCACGGGGAAGACTCTCGGGGACTTGTTAGATATGTCCCACTCTGGATCTGGCAGCCCGGCTGCTGCCAGGGAGCATGAGGGTCAAGGGGAAAAGGGGCACCATGCTGAGGATAAGGGGAATGTGCCCTCAGAAGGGACCTCTTCTTCAGCTGGTGAACGGGTATCCTTTCGTACCAAGGAACCGTCCCTGGGAAGGGTGGGAGGGGGGCTCTTGGTAGTTGGTGATTCGATCCTTAGGCAGGTAGACAGCTGGGTGGCGAACCCGCGTACTGACCGTATGGTGACTTGCCTGCCTGGTGCGAAGGTAGCGGACATTACGCGTGTTTTAGATAGGCTGGTAGATAGTGCTGGGGAGGAGCCAGTGGTCGTGTTGCACGTCGGCACCAACGATGTGGGGAAATGCAGTCGTGAGGTCCTGGAGGAGAAATTTAGGCTGCTGGGCAGGAAACTCAAGGCCAGGACCTCCAAGGTAGCCTTCTCGGAAGTGCTACCTGTTCCACGCGCAGGGCCGGAGAGACAGGCACAGATCAGGAGTCTCAATGCGTGGATGAGACGGTGGTGTAGGGGGGAAGGGTTCAAGTTTGTTAGGCACTGGGATGCTTTTTGGGACAAGAGGGAGCTGTACAAAAGGGACGGTCTCCACTTGTCCCGAGAAGGAACCAGGCTGCTGGCGCTCAAAATCAAAAAGGTGGCAGAGCAGTTTTTAAACTGAATAATGGGGGAAAGCCGACAGGAGATGAAAAGTCTCTGGTTCGGGATGGCTCATCTCAAAGAGATGAAGGGGTAGCTATTACTTTTGTACAAGGAAATGGATTACAATTGTCCACTGAGACTGTGGCTAATGATAGGAACTGCCTGGCAAGGTCTCGAGGCAGCAAGTGGAAGGCTGTGGGCTTAACAAACATGGGAAACTATAAGTGTTTATACACAAATGCTAGAAGTCTCCGAGGTAAAATCGGGGAGTTGGAATGCTTGGTGTTGGGGGGGGGAAATAGACATTGTGGGTATTTCAGAAACTTGGTGGGATGAGGAAAATCAGTGGGATACGGTGATTCCTGGTTATAAATTATATCGGAAGGATAGGGGGAAAGGGTTGGAGGTGGGGTGGCTCTGTATGTCAGAGAGGGTATACCGTCCAGTAAGATTGAGAGGGTAAGAGAATTGGATTCACTTCTGGAAATGCTATGGGTTGAAATAGTGGGTCCAAAAGGAGGCTTAACAGTGGGAGTTTGTTATCGCCCACCAGATCAAAAGATAGAGGAGGATTATAAAATGATGAATGAATTAAAGATAGCGGCTAGACGAAATAACTGTGTTGTAATAGGCGACTTTAACTACCCACACATTGATTGGGTCAATATGAGTTCTAGTCGGGAAAAAGAGATTGCGTTCTTAGACACTCTCAATGACTGTGCTATGGAACAGATGGTCACAGATCCTACCAGGGGAGAGGTGATCCTGGATTTGGTCCTAAGTAACACCCAAGACCTGGTGAGAGATGTAAAAGTGATTGCACCACTTGGGAACAGTGACCATAATGTCATTGAGTTTAACATTTGTACAGATAGGGAGTTGCCCAAAAAGACTGACACAACCACTTTTAACTTTAAAAGGGGTAACTTCTCTGGTATGAGGGGACATGTGAGGAAGAAATTGAAAGGAAGAGTGGAGAAGGTCAAAACCATTGGGGAAGCTTGGAGACTATTTAAAAAGACAATCCTAGAAGCTCAGAAAAAATATATACCGCAGGTTAGGAAAGGTACAAATAGGTATAGAAAAAAGCCTGCATGGTTAACAAATAAAGTAATGGAAGCTGTAAAAGGTAAGAAGGATTCCTTTAAGCGGTGGAAAGCTAGTCTTAGTGAGGTTGATAAAAGGGAAAACAGACTATGGCAAATAAAATGCAAGTCTGTGATCAGGCAAGCAAAAAGGGAATATGAGGAGCATATCGCAAAAAACATAAAGACCAACAATAAAACTTTCTTCAAATACATTAGAAGTAGGAAGCCAGCCAGGGAGGCAGTGGGGCCCTTGGATGATCAAGGGGTAAAAGGAGTAGTGAAGGATGATGGGGAAATGGCTGAGAAGCTGAATGCATTTTTTGCCTCTGTCTTCACTGTGGAAGAGAAGTGTTTGCCCACTCCAGAAGCACTGATTTCGGGAGGGGGTTTGAAAGACCTGAATCAGATTGCGGTAACAAGAGAGGAAGTCCTCCGACTGATGGACAATTTAAAAACTAATAAATCACCAGGCCCGGATGGCATTCATCCGAGAGTTCTGAAAGAACTCAAATGTGAACTTGTGGATCTCCTGACAAAAATATGTAATCTTTCTTTAAAATCTGCCTCCATTCCTGAGGACTGGAAGGTAGCTAATGTCACTCCCATCTTTAAAAAGGGCTCCAGGGGAGATCCGGGAAATTACAGGCCAGTCAGTCTGACATCGATACCGGGTAAGTTGGTGGAAACTGTTATTAAGGAAAGAATTAGTAGGCACATTGATGAACAAAAACTATTGAGGCAGACTCAGCATGGGTTCTGTAAGGGAAGATCTTGTCTCACTAACCTGTTAGTGTTTTTTGAGGGAGTGAACAAACATGTGGACAAGGGGGACCCAATAGATATTATTTACCTTGACTTCCGGAAAGCTTTTGATACAGTTCCTCATCAAAGGCTCCTAAGTAAGCTCAATAGTCATGGGATAAAAGGACAAGTCCTCTTGTGGATCAAAAACTGGCTTATAAATAGGAAACAGAGAGTGAGTATAAATGGGAAACTTTCTCAGTGGAGGGTGGTAAGCAGTGGGGTACCACAGGGATCAGTACTCGGTCCGATGCTTTTTAACTTGTTTATTAACGATTTGGAATTGGGAGTAAGCAGTGATGTGGCTAAATTTGCAGATGACACGAAGTTGTTCAGGGTGGTGAAAACCAGGGAGGATTGTGAGGCACTCCAAAGGGATCTGTTGAGGATGGGTGAGTGGGCGTCAACGTGGCAAATGGGGTTCAATGTGGCCAAGTGCAAAGTGATGCACATTGGAGCCAAAAATCCTAAATATAAATACACGTTGATGGGGTCTGATCTGGCAGAGACGGACCAGGAGAGAGATCTTGGAGTCGTAGTGGATAACTCGCTGAAAATGTCTACACAATGTGTAGCTGCAATAAAGAAGGCCAACGCTATGCTGGGGATTATTAGGAAGGGAATTGATAACAAATCAGCCAGTATCATCATGCCCCTGTATAAATCATTGGTGCGACCTCATTTGGAATACTGTGTACAGTTCTGGTCACCACATCTCAAAAAGGATATTATAGCATTGGAAAAAGTGCAGAGAAGGGCAACTAGAATGATAAAAGGGTTGGAACACCTTCCCTATGAAGAAAGGTTAAAATGCTTGGGGCTCTTTAGCTTGGAGAAACGACGGCTGAGAGGTGACAGGATCGAGGTTTATAAGATTATGAATGGGATTGAGCAGGTTGAGAAAGAAGTACTTTTCTCCCTTTCTCACAATACAAGAACTCGTGGGCACTCTATGAAATTGCTGAGCAGTCGGGTTAGAACAGATAAAAGGAAATACTTCTTCACCCAAAGAGTGATTAACATATGGAATTCACTGCCACAGGAGGTCGTGGCAGCTGCAAGCATGGTCAGTTACAAGAGGAAATTAGATAAACATATGGAGCAGAAGTCCACCAGTGGCTATTAGCCACAGGGTATAGATGGGAACTCTCAGTCTGGGGCAGGTGATGCACTCTATTCTTGTTGCTGGAGGGGGCAGCAGTGGGAGGGCTTCTGGTGCCCTGGCCCCACTGCTGGACCTCCTGATGGCACCTGGTATATTTTGGCCGCTGTGTGGCAGAGTGTTGGACTACATGGGCCATTGGCCTGATTCAACATTGGCTTCTCTTATGTTCTCTTATGTTCTTAGCTGTTGTTAAGCCATAGTGAGATTTATCTCTCACACACGTTAGGTTTCTTTGGGGTCTCTGGAAATTTTAGGCCAGCAGTGGATACATGTATTAAGTTCATTAGATATTTTTAATAATTTAATTGAAGTCTCCTCATTCTGCCTCCTGAAAAGAAGCTTGGTCTTGGCATGCTGTATTTAATGCTGAACATCTGGCATTACACTCTCAGAAACCTAAAGACACCTGCCGGAAATCCAGATCCAAGGACTGTAAATGATAAAATTTATTTCTTAGGAGCAGATTTCTTTTTCGTAAATACAATTTATTATTGGATATATCACAAGTTCATACAATTTAAACATACCAATACATACCCATTTTTTTTTCTTTTTTCCCTTTCTCCCCCCCACATCAGGCTTCCAGCACTGCTCCAACCCCATTAATATCTCTCTTATTCCATTACAATTACTTCTAAACTTATTTTCTCTTACTAACGGTAACAATACAAAAGTCTAATTCTCTTTCCGTTTCTTCTTAATAACTGTCAAAGCAAATCAAACCACTTTTAATGTCCCAATTTTTCAACAAATATTTTTGAAAGTCTTTCCAATCTTTAAAAAAAGTTTCATCTTCTTCGTTGTTTAACTTTCTTGTTAACTTGTCCATTTCCGCCAAAAACAACGTTTTTTTAATCCATTCCCATGTTTCAGGTACTTTATCTTGTTTCCAACATTGAGCAAAAGTCAGTCTTGCTGCTGTAGTCAAGTACCATAATAGTGTTCTCTTGGCTACATTTATTTCTTCCATTTTAAGACCTAACAATAACATCTGTGGGTCTTTCTTAAAAATACAATTCAAAATTTTTTGTATCTCATTGTGGATCTCTGTCCAATACTTTACTGCTTTATCACATGTCCACCACATATGGTAAAAAGACCCTTCATGTTTCTTACATTTCCAACATTTATTAGACATACTTTCATTTATGATAGCAATTTTTTTGGGCGTCATATACCATCTGTACATCATTTTATAACAATTCTCTTTAACATTTACACAAATTGAAATTTTCATTGACTTTTTCCACAAGTATTCCCAAGATGTCATTAATATCTCTGTATTAACATTTACAGCCCATTTTATCATTTGCTCTTTTACAACTTCATCCTCAGTATACCATTTCAATAGAACCTTATACAGTTTAGAAATCATTTTTTTCCTTTCTCAAGCCATATAGTTTCAATTTCAATATTCTTTTCTCTAAAACCATATTCTCTTTTATCGGTCTTAAATAAATCATAAATCTGTCTATACTTCAACCAATCATATTCAAATTCAACATCAAATCTGTCTTTTAACACAAAATTTTTCCCTTCAGATTTTAAAAGATTTTTATAAGGTAGCCAGTCTAGCCCTTGATTTCTTGAATATGGATTAATCACTTCAGCTGGTACAATCCAAAGTGGTCTTTCTTCTGAGAAGAATTTTCTATATCTCATCCATGTCTCAAACAGTGATTGTCTTACAAAGTGGTGTTTAAAAAATTTATCCATTTTTACTTTTCCATACCATAAATATGCATGCCATCCGAATTTGTTATCATGCCCTTCCAGGGCCAATAACTTCTTGTTCTCCAGATTAATCCACTGTTCCAACCATGTTAAACAGACGGCATCATAATACAGTCTTAAATTTGGTAGTTGTAGGCCTCCTCTCTCTCTTGCGTCACATAAAATTTTCATTTTAATCCTTGGCTTTCTCCCTGCCCATACGAATTTGGATAATTCTTTCTGCCACGAATCCAGTACTTTCCTTTGTTTTAGTATTGGAATAGTCTGAAATAGAAACATCAAACGCGGCAAGATATTCATTTTTACAGTCGCAATTCTTCCCATCAATGATAAATTCAAAGTGTCCCATTTCTTCATATCTTGCTGAATCTTGTGCCACACCTTTTCATAATTGTTTTTAAACAAGTCAATATTTTTCATGGTTAATTCAATTCCAAGATATTTAGTCTTTGTAACTACTTCACATTGAATTTTCTCTTGAAGTTCTGTTTGTCTTTGTTTCGTCATATTTTTGCACATCACTTTGGTTTTACTTTTATTAACATAAAATCCCGCAACTGAACCAAATTCTTCAATTTTTTCCATCAGTTGTGGTATTTTCTCAATTGGGTCTTGGATCATAAACATTACATCATCTGCAAATGCCCTGTATTTATAGGCAAAGCCTTTCACTGTAAGTCCTTCAATACTGTTATCTTTTCTTATCGCTGTCAATAATATTTCCAATATCCAGATAAACAACAACGGGGATAACGGGCAGCCTTGACGTGTTCCCTTTTGGACTTGGAAGAAGTCCGTCTTTTCTTTATTTATATTCAAAGCCGCTTTTTGTTCTGAATATATTGCCACAATCATGTTTAAAAAAGACTGTCCAATGTCCATTTTTTCAATAACTTGCAGCATGAACTCCCAATTTAAATTGTCAAAAGCTTTTTCCGCATCTAAGAAGAGGAATCCAACTTCTTTTTCAGGATGCTTGTCATAGTATTCAATTGCATCTATCACCACTCTTAAATTGTCTCTAATTTGTCTGTTTGGTAAAAATCCAGCTTGTTCTTCCGCTATTATATCTTTCAAATATTTTTTCAGTCTCTCCGAAATTATTTTTGCAAATAATTTGTAATCGTTATTTAATAGCGATATTGGCCTATAATTCTTTACTTGAGTCAAATCCAAACCTTCTTTAGGTATCAATGAAATATTTGCTTCTTTCCATGAATCTGGGATCCGTTTGGTCTTTCTTATCTCATTTGACAGAAGTACTAAAATAGGGGTTAGCTCCTCTTTAAATTTCTTATAAAACTTTGCTGTAAAGCCATCTGGTCCTGGAGCTTTGCCCAACTTTGCATCTTCTATCGCCATTGTCACTTCTTCTTTCATTACTAAACCATTTAATAATTCCTTAATTTGTTTTCCCAGCTCTGGAACTTCAATAGTCTCTAAATAATTCTTAATTCTCTGTTGATCAATTCCTTTCTTTTTGAATAATTTGGCGTAATATTTAAAGAAAGCTCTTTTTATACCATTCAAGCTCATAACATCCTTTCCATCTTCAGTAATCTTAGATATAAAATTCCTTTCTTTTCTGTTTTTCAGTTGCCATGCTAAAAACTTTCCTGGTTTATTTGCACCCTCAAATGCTTTTTGCTGTAATTTCTTCAAATTCCAATATAATTCTCTGTTTAATAAAACATTCAGCTGATCTTGCAGAAAGTGGATCTCTTTAATAATCTTCTTCTTCCCTGGTCTTTTCTTTAATTCCTTTTCTTTTTGTCGAATTTTTTCATGAAGGTCTTTCTGTTGTTGGATCTTTTGCTTTTTGTCCTTGGAGTTCAGAGAGATAAGCATACCTCTCATTACCGCTTTGTACGCATCCCATACAACTTGTATATCCGTACCTTTATTCAAATTCAGTTCAAAAAAACTTTTCGTTTCCTTTTTAAGATTTCATTAATTTGTTTTTGATCCAATAAATCTTCATTAATTCTCCAATATAACTGTTTAGGTTTTGCTTTAGATATCCAAAGTAGGGGATTATGATCAGAGTTAGTTTTCGGTAAAATTTGTATTTTATAAGTTTTTTGCGCCATCTCCTCTGACATCCAAATCATGTCAATTCGAGAAAAGGAGTTGTGTCTATTCGAATAAAACGTGTAGTCCTTAGTCTTAGGATTCCACTTCCTCCAAACGTCTTCCAGTTTCTCTTGCTTCATCAATTGAAAGAAATTTTTTGGTAACTTTCCGACTGTCTCTCCACTTGCTTTGGATTTTCTATCCAATGTGTTGTTCACTGTACCATTAAAGTCTCCAGCAAGAACAATTTGGTCATAATTTAAACACTCCAACTCTTTGGTCAAATCATTAAAGAAAGTCTCTTTTGCACCATTGGGTGCATATATATTTACAAGCAATGTCTTTTTTCTGTTCATCCATATTTCCACACCAACATACCTTCCCTCTTTATCTGAGAAAATTTGTTTAGGATCCAATTCTTTTGAAATATAAATCACTGTTCCTTTTTTCTTATTAATTGCTGAGGAATGAAATTCTTCTCCCAATTTTTTATTAGTCAAATATTTGTTGTCTTGTTTTCTAATATGTGTTTCTTGTAAACAAATTATGTTACATTTTTGTTTCTCCAGCCAATGATTCACTAATCTTCTTTTACTTGGTGAATTTAGTCCATTTACGTTCCAAGATAAAAATTTGTAATCCATAATGGTGTTGAGTTAAATATCTTTAAAATCATCCAGATTACTCTCTTTAAATCTGTATAAATCTCCTTCAGATTTAAGAGTAGATCTCACCGCGTTGTACATAAATGTAAGTCCATATGGAATCTCCCATCTGAACCTAATGTTCATTTCTTTTAGTCTGTCTGTCAATTTCTTGAATTTCTTTCTGTCTTGTAGAATCGATCTCGGAATTTCTCTCAGAATTATTATTTTCTTTCCATTAATTTCCAACGGTTGTGTAAACTGTTTCTTGAAAACGTCTTCCTTCATCTTTGTTGTCACGAATTGAACAATCACATCTCTGGGTAATTGCTTTCTTTTGGCATAAGCTGAATTCACTCTATAAATCAAGTCAAAGTCTGCATCCAAATCTCCCTCATCTTCCCCTACATAAGTTGTCAATGTCTTAATTACTAGAGCCCGTAGATCCTGATCTTCCTCCTCTTCTATCCCTCTCAATCTCAGATGATTCTGAGTAGCCCTATATTCCATCATGGTCTCCAGCCTTGTATTTTCTGACAGGGTTTTTTTAACCTTTTGTTCCATATCTTCAGATTTTGTCACCAGACTTTTGACTTCCTTTTTGAGTTCTTCTGTATCTTTTTTTATCCCTGACACTTCTGTAAGTACCAGTTCTTTCAGTTCTTCCATATTTTTTTCTGTACTTGGACTTGCACTTGTTCTATTTGCTCCAATTGAATTTGCAGCTGTTGTTGCAGTTGTTGTTGCAGCTGTGATTCTATTTGTTTTCCAAAATTCTGCACCACTTCGGTCATCCGTTTTTCCATCGCTTCCATAGCTGCTTGCCACTCTTTTTTTCCTTTGCAGTCATTCTTGGGCTAGGTGATGAAGCAGCTCTGGGTCTTGACCTCAAATCCGTCTTGGAGACAACTTCAATGCTAGTCAGTCTTTCTATTAGCAGTCTTCAAGCCAAATCGCCACCTTTAAAACTTGTTTAAACGCTTTTTCGGCTTGAAAATAACTTTTTAAAATTTAGTCCTCCCCAAAATGTCGGGCGCAATTTCTTTATGATTTTCTGGCTAGAGTAGGCTCCTTCCAAACTTCCTGTTCCTCTGTCCGTCTCTGTAATCCAACTTCCGGTAAGGGTGGTGTCACACAATAAAATGTCCGTCCGTTTCCAGCACAACAGCCTCTAAAGCCTCCACTCTAGCCCACTTCCTGTATCATAGAGTCCCAGTTAGTTTCGTTTCTGCTACGTAAAGTTTAGACTTGACTGACCACAGGAATGTAAAACAAAGTCACTTTTCAGCCTTTTTCTCTAAAGGAAAGCTTTCGTTTTACTTTTAAATCAAGCGGAATAGTTCCTTAAAGGTTTCAACGCTTATCCGTACGTTTCAATTTCACATTCTTCTTTAAACCGGTAAGCGCTTATTCGTTTGTTACCTTGCTTGTAATCTCGGGGTTTCGCGGTGCTTCTTCTGTAAACGATGTTAATCTTGATGATAAAGAGATCGGTAGATGGCGAATTTATGCTGAATTCTCAGCCCAGCTGGCATCTGTAGAGTTGATTTGCAACTGCCCTCTTCACGGAAGGAGATCAAAGTGTAAACAAGCTTCCTCCAAAGCTTATCCACACCGATCTCAACTCCCACTCAGGCTTCGCTGCTTGCTTGCCACTCCCCCGCCTGGAGAGTGCTGCGCTGGGCCAAATAAAGCCCAGACTGTCATCAGATGCCGCAGTACACTCTGCACAACTCGCAAAGTGTGTCAATTCGCCATTTTACTCCGACCGGAAGCCCTTAGGAGCAGATTTCTAAAGCATTTCCCCCAAAACTGGAATCCATTCTTAGAATGCTTTGACTAAATACTTGGAGGCTGGTAGGTCTTCTCAGACATCGGCATTCTCCCACTCTTTCTAGGCCCCACTTGCCTCATGGATATTTGTATCTCTCTTCCCTCCCATTTTTATAATATATGTATACCCTTCCCCTTCTTTAAAATGTCTTGATTTTTGTAACTGGCTGGTACTAGGGGGCTGTTATCGAAAGACTGCTGCTTATGTTGTTGAGTTTTAGAGGTTAATTTTATATCAAAATTTAATACAATAAAGGTAAAGGTTTCCCTCACTCAAAAGCTAATCGAATCTGACTCTAGGGGGTGGTGCTCATCTCTGTTTCCAAACTGAAGAGCCAGCGTTGTCCAAAGACGTTTCCGTGGTCATTTGGCCAGCATGACTAAACGCCGAGGCGCATGGAACACTGTCACCTTCCCATTGAAGCGGTACCTATTGATCTACTTGCAGTTTCTTGCTTTCGAACTGCTAGGTTGGCAGGAGCTGGGGTCAGAGTTGGGAGCTCACTCCATCATGTGGCACTAGGGTCTCGAAGTGCTGACCTACCGATCTTCTGATCTGCAACTCCGCATCTTAACCTCTGATACCCTTGTTGTATATGCCCAAGGGCTTTCCTTTTTGAGCAAAAGCTGCTTGCTTTTCCTTGCACATTTCTTCACAAAAATATTTGTTTGTGCTGTATGTCTGCAGGCATCTAAATCTCAGCCAAAAAAAAGCTCTCCTGGGGAAGTTGCTTAAATTCTAAACTCATTGTTTCTGTTTCCTTATATTTATTTTATTGAGAAAAAGTGCAGTGGTTCAACAGCCCTCTGGTCTGGAACAAACAACTTTTCACAAGTTCATGAAAAAGTATTTGTTGTGAGGTAAATCTCTGAAGTGAGTTTCTGTGGCCTTGTTGAAACAGACTATGGATCTGTCTAGACTAGCCTCCTCTGAACAGCCAAATTGCTCCAGAAAGCCAACACAAAGGACAAAAAAGGCAACAGGCTTCTCCTAAGGTATACTGTCTCTGAAGGAGAATAGCTAATAGCCATTGATATACCTATATGCTGTGAACGTGTCTAGTCATTGTCTTTAAAACTCAAGTGCCAATCAGAAAATCAAGTGGCCATGAATGTTATGGGCTAAGTATCCTGTCCTTATATATATTTGAGTGTTCACCCCAGAACGTTCCATGCGCGCCAAAATAGGTTGGGGGCATGAAGTGTCTGTCAGGGGCTGTGCCTGGGTCCCCGCCCACAGGCCCACAAAGCCAGAAATCCCTCAGAGCGACTGACAGTTGAGCAAGGAGATCTCTGAGGAGACCTTCCATTTGGTTGCCGGTTGCGGACAAGTCTCCCTTTCAAATCCCGCAGCTCCCTTTCAAATCCCGCAGTCCCACAGTCAAATCCCTTTCAAATCCCGAAGTCTCCCTTTCAAATCCTGCAGCTCTTCTGAGGTGACTGGAAGGCCACGGCCTCCCCCCCCTTCAAACCCTACAAGGCCCCCGCGCTCCAGACCCGAGTGTCGGGGAGAGGCAAACCAGGCCTCACCCCATCCCCGCCACCTTCTCCCGACCGCCCATAGACCCAGCGACAGAGAGAAGCCTGGCAGGCCACCCCGGCCACCTTCTCTTCGCCGCCCGGACCTCCGGCTGGCGGAGAGAAGCCTGACAGGCTGCCCCCGCCACCTTCTCTTCGCTGCCTGGAGGCCCGGGCAACGGAGGGAAGCCTGACAGGCTGCCCCGCCACCTTCTCTTCGCCTCCCGGTCCTCCGGCCAGCGGAGAGAAGCCTGACAGGCCACCCCACCACCTTCTCTTCGCCTCCCAGTCCTCCGGCCGGTGGAGAGAAGCCTGACAGGCCGCCCCCGCCACCTTCTCTTTGCCGCCCGGGCCTCTGGCCGGCGGAGAGAAGCCTGACAGGCCGCCCCCGCCACCTTCTACTAACCGCCTGGAGAGCCGGGCAGCGGAGAGAAGTCCTGCAGGGTCCCCCCACCTTCTCTTCACCTCTTGGAGATCTGGGCAGCAGAGAGAAGCCCTGCAGACACCCCCACCTTCTCTTCACCCACTGGGGTCCCAGTAGGCAGAGAGAAGCCCTGTAGGCTGCCCCCCCACCTTCCCTCCACCGCCTTTAGACTCGGGCGGCGGAGAGAAGCCCTGCAGACACCCCCACCTTCTCTTCACCCACTGGGGTCCCAGGAGGCAGAGAGAAGCCCTGCAGGCTGCCCCCCACCTTCCCTCCACCGCCTTTAGACTCGGGCGGCGGAGAGAAGCCTTGCAGACCTCCCCGCCACCTTCTCTTCACCCCCTGGGGACCTGGGCGGCAGTGAGAAGCCTTGCTGACCCCTCCCGCCACCTTCTCTTCACTGCGTGGAGACCCGGGCGGCGGAGAGAAGCCCTGCCGACCCCCCACCTTCTCTTCACCCCATGGGGACCCAGGTGGCGGAGAGAAGCCTTGCAGACCCCCGCCACCTTCTCTCCACTGCCTGGATACCCGGGTGGCAGCGAGAAGCGCTTCAGGCCTCGCCCCCCTCCACCCTCTCCCCAACGACCAGGAGACCAGGGCCATGGGGAGAAGCACTGCAGGCCTCGCCCCCCTCCACCTTCTCCCCCCAGGAGATCCGGGCATTGGGGAGAAGCTCTGCAGGCCCCCCCTTCCGTCTTCTCCCCACCGCCAGGAAACTGGGTGGTGGGGAGAAGCTCTCAAGCCCTCACCCCTCCTCCACTTTCTCCCAGCCCACTGGAGAGGCAGCCAGCAGGGAAAAGCCCTCTAAGCCTCTCCCCCCCCCCGAAAACAGAGAAGAGGAAGATTTGCCACTAACCCTTTTATCCTGGATCACAATTTTATAACACTCACTCACATTTTTTTTTTATTTATTTAAGAAAAACCCTAAGACTCTCCAACCTCTTCAGTCTTTCTTTTCTAGGGAAGACGCTGCTACCTCATGATCGTTCGGTTCCTGCTTTCTACATACACTTTCACCAAGAGAAGACAAGCCCCTTCCTTTCTGTGCATCAGGCTTTGTGACCCATAAGTACTTTTGAGATTTGTCACTGATTGATACTGTCAATACTATTTCTTCCCATAGCATTTCCCTCTTACTATCTTCAGAGCGACTGTTGGAGTTGCCAGCCTCCAGGTGGGAACTGCTGTTCTCCTGGCATTACAACTGATCTCCAGACTACAGACTACAGAGATCAGTTCCCCTAGAGAAAATGGATGCTTTCTAGGGTGGACCTAACAGACCTATACTCTGCTAAAATCTCTTCCCTCCCTTATCCCCACCTTCTCCAGGCTGTACCCCAAAATCTCCAGCACTTTCCCAACATGAAGTTGCCAATTCTAGCTGCTTCTAACATGAACGGATGCACACCAGCATTGATCCTGATAGTTAGGAAACAACAACATGATACTCTCAGGTCCTCACACACAGTGAGACGCGGCTGAATGCTTAATTCTAATACAATGCTTTCAGGATGACATTCTCCTTTGAGCTGATAAATGGGTGGAGCTCACTCAAACCAGTCTGAATGCTTTCCTTCTCATTGTAAGCATTCCAGATATTAATCTCTTAATGAATGCAGCAATTATTCCATTTCACAGAGAACACAAATAAATAAAGGACAGCCTGGGGACATGAAGGCAGAAAGAGAAGGTACTGGGGAATAAAAAGAAGGAAATCCAAAATGGGGAATGGAACAACACCCTGACTAAGGAAAGCCCGGGTGCTTACCAGTCCTCCTGCTCCTCCAGTGGATGTGGTGCCTGCTTGAATGAGGGCAGCCAGAAAGAAGCCCTGCCTTACAATGCAGCTGGGCGGCCAAGCTAGCACCCGTTGTCTTCACTGCTACAATGGGCATGACTCCTACTTTGTCAGCTACTGCCATTACAGTTGAGTATGAATGATTTCGCTGCTGCATTACTTACTCCACTCTGGAACCATTCTTCCTGAGCTACAACAAAACTGTATGACCCAGCAGCTAAAACCTGTGATCTATATATCAAAACAATTCATCTTAGAGGGAACAGTGCTCTACAGCCACCTCTTTATGATTTGTCCAATCAGGGCAGTTGAAAACACTGGACAGACCTCCCCCTTCCCCCTTGATCTCTGAGATTTGGCCACAGCGCACAACATCTTTACACCTAGAAAACCACTGTCACATAAAAGCAGCATCCATCCTTCGAAGCTGACATCACTTACTACTTCACCTTTCACACAGTACACTTCAGATTCCACGACCCACAGACATGACAGGAGACTGTGACCACTCTGACCAGACACGCAGGGCACATTATAGGACCAGGTCAGTAGACTAGACATGGGGATAATGTGCAAGTACAGGAATGCCCTCATACACATCTCTGTGTTTGGTTTTCCAATTGATGGTCCTGTCGCCATGAAATCTTTAGACCAAGAAACCCTATACCTCAGAGACACTGCATCCACCGTTACTGACTAACAGCACTTCTTTATTTCCAGAGAGAACACTTCATATTCAGAGAACTACACAAAACACGGGAAAGAGTGACAACTTTGAAAAGACACATCAGACACCTTAAGAGGACCAGGTAAGTGGACCTAACAAACATCCTTGGTGGCTAACATCACTTCTTTATTTTATAGACACAGCGCCACACATTCAGGAAACCAGAAAAACCCATGGGAGACTGAGGCCACTGGAAACAGACACCGTGACCACGTTGCAGGAGCAGGTAAGTGGACACGAACTGGGGAGAGTGGCCCAGCACAGAATGCCCTCCTGCCCAGCACTGCACATGGCTTGCAGGACAATAATGCTCTGGGCACGAGATCATTACAACTGAACACCCCACTGCCTCATTGATGCTGTCTCCATCCTTGGCAGCTGACATCACCTACTCCTTTATTTTATACCAACGGCTCCACATGTTCAGGGCTCCAGCCGAAACCACAGGAGACAGGCAGCACTGTGAAGAGACCCCGTGACCACATTACAGGAGCAGGTAAGTGGACACAGCCTGGGGAGACTGTCTCAGCGCCAGAATGCCCTCCTGCCCATCCCTGCGCATGGCTTGCGGGACAATGGTGCTGTGGCCACAAGATCCTTAGCCAAGAAACCCCACTGTCTCATTGATACTATCTCCATCGTTGGCGGCTGACATCACTCCTTCCTTTTATAGAGACAGCGCCACACACTCAGGGCACCAGCAGAAACCACAGGAGACAGATACCACTGTGAACAGACCCCGCGACCACGTTACAGGAGCGGGTAAGTGGACATGACCTGGGGAGAGTGTCCCACCACCAGATTGCCCTCCTGCCCATCCCTGCGCATGGCTTGCGGAATGATGGTGCTGTGGCCACAAGATCCTTAGCCAAGAAACCCCACTGTCTCATTGATACTGTCTACATCCTTGGCAGCTGACATCACTTACTCCTTTATGTTATAGAGACAGCCCCACACATTCAGGGCACCAGCAGAAACCACAGGAGACAGACACCACTGTGAACAGACCCCGTGACCACATTAAAGGAACAGGTAGGTGGACACGACCTGGGGAAAATGTCCCAGCACCAGAATGCCCTCCTGCCCATCCCTGCACATGGCTTGCGGGACAATGGTGCTGTGGCCAGGAGATCATTACAGATGAACACCCCACTGTCTCAATTATGCTGTCTCCATCTTTGGTGGCTGACATCACTTACTCCTTTATTTTATACAGACAGCACCTCACATTCAGGGCACCAGAAGAAACCACAGGAGAGAGACTGTGAACACACCACGTTACAGAAGCAGGTAAGTGGACACAACCTGGGGAGAGTCTCCCACCACCAGAATGCCCTCCTGCCCATCACTACGCATGGCTTGCAGGATGATGGTGCTGTGGCCACGAGATCCATACAGAAGAAACCTCACTGTCTCATTGATGCTGTTTCCATTCTTGGAGGCTGATATCACTTACTCCTTTATTTTATAGAGACAGCCCCACGCATTCAGAGCACCAGCAGAAACCACAGGGGACAGACACCACTGTGAACAGACCCCATGACCACGTTACAGGAGCAGGTAAGTGGACATGACCTGGGGAGAGTGGCCCAGCACCAGACTGCCCTCCTGCCCATCTCTGCACATGGCTTGCGGAATGATGGTGCTGTGGCCAGAAGATCCTTAGCCAAGAAACCCCACTGTCTCATTGATACTGTCTCCATCCTTGGCAGCTGACATCACTTACTCCTTTATTTTATAGAGACAGCCCCACACATTCAGGGCACCAGCAGAAACCACAGGAGACAGACACCACTGTGAACACACCACATTGCAGAAGCAGGTAAGTGGACACAACCTGGAGAGAGTGTCCCAGCATCAGAATGCCCTCCTGCCCATCCCTGTGCATGCCTTGTGGGACAATGGTGCTATGGCCACAAGATCATTACAAATGAACACCCCACTGTCTCAATTATGGCTGTCTCCATCCTTGGTGGCTGACATCACTTCTTTATTTTATACAGACAGCACCTCACATTCAGGGCACCAGAAGAAACCACGGAAGAGAGACTGTGAACACACCACATTACAGAAGCAGGTAAGTGGACACGACCTGGGGAGATTGTCCCAGCACCAGAATCCCCTCCTGCCCATTGCTGCACATGGCTTGCGGGACGATGGTACTGTGGGAGCATTCCTGGCCTTCTCAGGCATGCTGCTCCACAAAAAAACCCCAATATCTCATGGCTATAATATCCATCCATAGTGGCAGACATCAGTTAGTGCATCACTTTCTATAGATAACACTTCAGATTAACAGAACCTTAAAACCTACAGAAGACTCAGACATGTCACAGAAGCCACATTATCTCACCAGGTACGCGGAGAAGACATGGGAGAAATTATGGCCAACTTGGGACAATTGAAAGTGTGGAGTCTACAAACAATGCAAAAATTGAGATACACTTGGAGGAGCACATTGGGGAGACAATTTAGACAACACAACTCCCTGACTTATTTACAGCATCAGTCTCCTCTTCCTAACATGACCTAACTCTACTTTTCACAGACTCTGCTTGACACAGACAAAACCTCAAACGTCAGCAAAAAGAAGAGGGGAAGTAAGAAAACACACACTGCACACGAGCCAAGAAGTCACACACTCCACATAACAAAACCAGGTAAGTCTACAACCACAACCACAGCGATGCCAGGCTGTGCATACCTGTGAAATGATTCAACAACTAGACAAAGGATAAATACATAACTTAAATTACCCCAGCATACACACTCCCATGGGGGGGAAATTTCCCCAATCCTTAATAGAAAAGTAAAAGTGCAAGAAGGGGGGACTGTGAAATAACAAGACAACAGGAACTTGAGGAACTCAGAGAGAATACACTGCACTCAGACAATGGATTCCATCTAAAGAAATGCTGCTTTACAGTTTAACAGTAACTACAAGGTTAGGAGATAAGTGAGGCAGTACATGGAGATCAGGGAGATAAGGGAGGCAGTATATGGAGAAATAACCAAGGGATTCTGCTCACTATTCACATACTGGAAAATTACTAAATGTATCCTATAATCATGGTTCAGCAGTACAATCTTCAGAGAATGGCCACTTTCCAATCTCAACAATCCTTCCTGTCTAGACACATTTCAAAATAACATTACTGCCCACATTCCTACTCTACATTCACCAACTGAAGGAACACTATACACAGCAACAATGGTTTTCCATTACAAGAACCTACTGGGCCAAAAAAGAAAACATACTCCAGAAGAACATGCTGAGGCAAAACGCAGGCAGTCAATACGTGACAAGGCAAGGCATCCAAAACGTGAAAAGCCCCAAAACCCTATTCACATACCACAACAACCACAAGATGCACATCTTTCACACACTGTTCAATCTCTGCAACTAGAACACTGCAACATACCAACACATCATGCTGAAAACTCCCAGCTACCAATACAGAGAGAGCCTTCAATACCAATCCAATCTCTGCAGCTAGAACAATGTGGAATGCCCACAGGTAACGCTGAAAACTCACAGCTGCCAAAACCTACTCAACCATCCAGCCCATTGCAATGCCAACGGCATCCCCCAGACAACATGTCAGCAATCCACACAGAGATTGCACAGCCAGGGTAACACACTCTGTCATTAGGGACACTGATATCTCAGCAGCTTAGAAAGCAAGACTTACCTCCCAGCCACACTGAGATCTCACAGTACCCAATACACCTCTGCCCTTCACAAACAGTACAATCTCAGAACAAACAATGTCCTGGAACATCACAGAGCAATGACTGCTCACAGCCAACACCTAAATCCCTAAGAAGACCACATCGCATCCAACAAAGGAAGTATGAGATACCACAATATGCTGCAGAAATACTATTAAGCCAACGACGACAGCAATATGCCTCAAAACGCCACTCCAGAGTATCTACTGAATTACCTACAGCCATGGCTGACATCAATGAAAATCACTCAGTCACCACACACAACACTGGATCCATGGACCAGGAATGTCAGTTCTGTGCAGCCTTACACTTCTCATGTGAGAGGCCTGCAGATGGAAAGTTCAGCAACTGCTGCTCCAAAGGCAGTGTTTGTCTACCAGACATTCACACTGTAC
The DNA here is from genome assembly GCA_029375565.1 of Gekko gecko. Classification (NCBI taxonomy): domain Eukaryota; kingdom Metazoa; phylum Chordata; class Lepidosauria; order Squamata; family Gekkonidae; genus Gekko; species Gekko gecko. The sequence goes on along the minus strand of JAPDNY010000003.1, from coordinate 35,593,281 downwards.
CCCTAATACAGGACCTCATGAGTGGCCAACATGTTCATTCCAACAACTTCATGCAACACATCAGATCTATCAACAGCAGTCTTGCATTTGCTTAAATGGGGGCTCAAATTCAGCCTCCACCAGGATACGGCCCTTACTGCTTCAGAATTAATGGATCCATCTACCATCGTGCTGGAGCACTGCATCCTGACAATGATGAGCCTAGAAAATATGCACAGCTGTACATCCTGGATTCTGATGATGCGGCATCCCAACGACTCCAACTTACAGAGAATCAGGGATGCAACACACAACTTCTACAGACCCTGAGTGCATGGATGGCCAGTAACAACCCATTTGCTGAAGCATGTAAAATGCTGTATGAGGTTGAGCAGGAGAGCATTCAGGATGCTCACCTCAACAATGCAGAGTCTTCAACAGTGACCATGGCCATCATACAGGACCGTCACAGTGATCCCCGGAGATATAACGCCCCACGTAGCAATGAGGTGGCCATTGTATTCCAGAATGCAGATGGTGAGCCACCACTCCATCGTGACCTACTGATTCACTGCCGTACACAGACCAAAACTAGGAAAACAGAGCGCATTAGCATCCTGGACCCTACCTTGGAGACCCTGGTGTATCCACTCTTATTTCCACTAGGGGATCAGAGTTGGGGCACAGAAATTCCATTGCAGCAAAGGCCACGCAGTTTACTTGGTGTCAACTCTGTGACTGCTAACCCACGATCAAGAGTGACTCAGATGCAGTACTACCAATACCATCTAGCAACAAGACATGCATTCAATCCTTTTCTATCAGCAGGTAAACTAACACAACAATACATTGTAGATGCCTATGCCAAGGTTGAATCAAACAGATTAAACTACATACGACAAAACCAAACTCGACTTCGAGTGGAGAGATACAAAGACCTCATGGATCATCTGCAGAATGCTGAAGACAATTCTGAAACATTGCCAGGCAAAGCACTCATCTTGCCATCTTCATTCCCAGGAAGTCCACGGAATATGATGCAGAACTACCAGGATGCCATGGCTATCGTCCGAAAATACGGCAAGCCAGACCTTTTCATCACTATGATTTGCAATCCAAAATGGCCAGAGATCACAGACAACTTACAGGGCATTTTCCACCTAAAACTCAAAGCCATGATGGAAGACATTACCAGAAAACATGTTTTTGGGGTTGCAGTTGCACATGTTTATGTCATCGAATTCCAGAAAAGGGGTCTTCCACATGCTCACATCCTAATCATATTAAAAAAACAAGACAAGCCAGAGACAGCAGAGCACATTGACAAGATTGTTTCTGCAGAGCTTCCAGATCCAGAATTACATCTGATTCTGCATGCAGCTGTGCTTAAGCATATGGTTCATGGCCCCTGTGGGAAAACACATCCCAATTCACCATGTATGAAAGATGAGAAATGCACAAAGAAATACCCGAAAAGTTACCAAATGTCAACAATAGCCAAAAAAGGTGGTTACCCCATATACCGCCGACGGACAACTGGAACTACTACCACCCCAGCAGGACACTCCATTGACAACAGATGGATTGTGCCATACAACCCATACCTCCTTTTAAAATATAGCTGCCACATAAATGTGGAAATTTGTGTTTCTCTGCAGAGTGTCAAGTACCTCTTTAAGTACATCTACAAAGGACATGACTATGCAAATGTCAACCTCACAGAGCAAAACAGAAACTATGATGAGATTCAACAGCACTTGGATTCAAGGTATGTTAGTGCTCCAGAGGCTATGTGGTGCATCCTTGGATATGACATGCATCATCACTCCCATTGCATTACTCGACTACCAGTTCATCTGCTAGATGAACATACTGTAGTGTTCAGCAGTACAGACTTAGAGCACCATACTGAAAATATTGTGGAGACAGCTCAGAGAGATACAATGCTCACGGCTTGGTTTAAACTAAACCAAAACACTGCATCATCTCGAGATATTCTGTACCCAGACATCCCAAAACACTACACATTCCAGAGACTTACTAGAGAATGGCTGCCCCAAAAGCAACATCGGGAAAGTACAATCGGGAGGATGTATTCTGTCAACCTAGCCTCAGATCCCGAGCGATACTGCTTGCGACTGCTCCTTGGACACATCCCTGGAGCTACCAGTTATGAGAACCTACGCACTGTAGATGGCATATGCTTTGACACCTTCCATGACGCAGCCCTCCAAAAGGGCTTAATCAGTGATGACAACACATGGCTGAGAACAATGGAGGAGGCTGTTGTTTGCAGCATGCCTAGGCAGCTGAGAGACCTCTTTGCCTACATTCTAATCTTCGCTACATCATCAAATGCTGATGAGCTGTTCAATACATTTAAGATTTATCTATGGGAAGTGTTAGCCGGACTGCTTATCTACACAGTGGCTGACTAACTTTTTGAGGTCTTTTTGCCAATGTATACAGAGAAAGCAAGTTTCATGTCAGAGAAGCCTATTTCTTCAAAAGAATGATGCTTGACAAAGGTTTCTTAATTTGAATCAAGATTCTCTTTACTGAAAGTTCTTATCATTTACAGTCATACAAAAACAGGTTCACACACACATACATTCAAGTTCCTTTTAGTTACAGTAGAAATGGAAAACAATATTGGGATTTAAGCTAAAGGTATGTCTTTAGGAGGGGGAAAGCATATACTTATCTGCTCCAGTAGATCCGGTCTTCCAGTGTTCAGGAACAAGGATTATTTCTAACTAAGGATTTCTTACTTTTGCTACACACAGTTAGAGCCAGCTAACATGTGTGAGGGTTACTTGGTCGCGACTCCAAGTTAACACAATAAGTTACCTTAGCTATCTTGTTGGTATGATGAAGAAGGAGCAGTGGCTGCAGAAGCAACAACAAAAGGTTGCACCCCGTTTTATCAGCTAGTCTGGGGGCTGGCTTGGGGTGTTTCTAGGTCCATCCCATCCCTATATCATTGGCTAAAGGATGTGGGGGTTCCCTCCTACTAAGGTGGGGCAATGCTGAAAATCTACACCTTACTACAAGGGAGGTTCGGTCGAAGTGTCAAGATGGGTTGGCATGGAAACCTTTAAGTATGCAGATGGACCTGGCCATGCACAAGTGACGGACTTCACACCTGTGGCGTCAAACATCCTGTGGGTTACGTGGAGGTAGAGATTCTCTCAATGGTGGAAAGTTGTTGTTTTTACATTCTGTTGAAGGGGCTGTAATGGAGATGCTAATATGGAGCCTTCTTGTTCCCAAGGGCTCCTGGATAAGTGTGCAAGATGTGTCTGTGACCTCATTTGCATGGAAATACAGGCTGTGTGGTACCTCCTCTTACACGGAGAGTCACATTAACTCAAGCATACATTCTCCCAAAGCAAAGACACTTGCTGTCACCATTCCTGGTGTGCATGCAGGTCAGAAAATAACAAATAAAAGCATTTTCAAAGTTCACCTCCTAACAGAAGACTTTGCCCACCACCATAAAGATGGCCACTCTGACGAATGTGACCAATGCTTGCTCTGGACTCTGAGGGACTTCGAGAGCACTTTGCGAGTACACAACATGTCATGTGAAACGTATGGGCTCCCTAAAACAACTCCCTTAGGACCATACTCTCCATGTACTACCTATCCAGTCACACCGTCTCCTCAAAATACTGAATACTTCCCAGAGTCTTTGAACGAACAGCAGAGATTGGCCTACGATATCCTTATTGCTGCAGCCCAGAACAATGATCTCCTAAGCAGATGCTTCTTCCTGGATGGACCCTGAGGTGCTGGCAAAACTTATCTTTACCACACCATAATCACAACCATCTCACGACAAAACGGTACAGTTTTGCCTGTAGCATCTACTGGCATTGCTGCTAACCTGTTCAATGGCGGAAAAACATTTTATAAGCTATTCAAAATAACTCCACCTATAAGTGAAACTACAACTTCCAATCTAAAGCTAAACTCTCCAGAAGCTGCTGCCATCCGCACAGCAAAAGCAATTATTTGGGATGAAGCCACAATGGCACCAGCTGCAGCTTTAACAGCTATTGACCACATTCTCAAAGACATCATGCAGAATCAGAGGCCTTTTGGAGGAAAACTACTAATACTTGGAGGTGACTTTCGACAAACACTTCCAGTAGACAGACATGGGGACAGAGTGCAGACCGTTGAGGCTACCATCAAATACCACCCTCTCTGGGATGTGTTTCATGTCCTAACACTAAGCCATAATGTCCGATCCACAGATCCATCTTTCAGCGAGTGGCTTCTGCATCTTGGAAATGGGACCCATGACATAAGTCATGGCCTGGGACCTGACTACATAGAGATTCCACAACATATATTACATCATGAAAACATTGCCACAGAAATCTTTGGAGAGAGCTTGGAAGCCTCAGATTCCCCATCCTTTTCAAAACGGGCTATTCTCTGTCCTACCAACTCCGATGTTGAACTGCTCAATGACAGTGTCCATGGCCTACTTCAGGGTGCCACAACAACTTACTTAAGTTCAGATTCCATCGTCCCCGATAGTGCTGCAACTGATGATCAGTACTACCCAATTGAATTTCTACATTCACTCACCCCATCAGGAATGCCTCTCCATATTTTGAATGTGAAGGTTGGAGCAATAATAATGCTTCTAAGAAACATAAATACACAAAAAGGCCTATGCAATGGAACAAGACTGGTAGTCACTGACCTTAAACCCAATTTGATCGTTGCAAGAGTTCTTACTGGGTCCGCAACTGGAGAGATGCTGTTTATTCCACGTATAGATCTTGCTCCCACAGATGTAGACCTTTCCTTTACATTACGAAGAAGGCAGTTTCCTATTAAGCTAGCATTCGCCATGACAATAAACAAATCACAGGGCCAAACTCTGGAAAAAGTTGGTGTCTACTTGCCAAATCCAGTTTTTACACATGGCCAGCTGTATGTTGCTTTCTCAAGGGTCCGTCGCTTCCAAGACCTCAGAGTGTGTATCATTGATGGCCCCCAACAGGGGAAACTCCTCCCACCCTGTGACGGAGTCTTCATGAAAAACATAGTCTACAAGGAAATCCTGCAGTCCTCATGATCAGTACATCACATCTCTCTTAACAATGCCACTCAGACGCTATAAGCCATGCATATTTACTCATTCCTAACAGGAAAAACCCAGTATGCTAAACTACTGATGAGTTCCTCCAGACACTATAACTACTCCGAAACCTACCTGTCTCCCTGAAACCATTGTAAATGTGTCATCCAGCTCCTTGACCAGCAAAAATCCCCCCACTACCTCAGAATGACAATGGAAAACATGTAACTACTGTGAAATGTATGTCTTTCGGCCCTGATGAGGACAAACTTCACCATTCTATTCCGCATTACGTGACCTTACCAATTAGCATGCACTCCCAGCACACAGCTACAGACCACTGGACTACCTCAGAGAACTTTTCCAGCTGAGATAGCACAATATTCAATATATGTTACTTGGTTTATTGGTTAATGTTTACAAATTACAACAATTCTTATTTGATGCACAATGCATTTCAATGTGGTTTCAAACATATCAATTCCTGTTGCTCACCTTATGCTTCAATTGTTGTACATGTTTGTTCAAATAAAGCATTTAAAACCTTTTAAAATAATCTATGTGCACTCATTCAGATTGTATGTAAGGTACCCTATGCCACACAGTTCTCCAGTGGATACACCACAACTCCTATAACTACATAAGATATTCACATGCTGTCCTCAACATCCTTTACATGACCTCACAAACAGTCCTGCTACATCCGAATCACCCAACCACTCATGTTCAGTTTAATGACTGATCCATTAGTACCATGAGCAATACCTGTTTTACATAGTACATCTTCGGTCAACACAACACATATCCGTTTAATAACTTTTCAAGAGGAGCAAACTACTAAAACCTTATGTCTCTATCCAAACATTAAGACTCTACACTTCAATGTTCAACTGTGCTCACAAAGCAACAAAAAACACATGCTTTTTCACAAAGAAAACAAGAGACATTTCACAACACTCATTTCCTAAAATTCCTCCTACTCAGTCCCACATAATCTACTGAGACTTTTGTCACAACCACTCACTTTCAACCCCACTTCCCCTGAGACCTCTACTCTAACAGAACGGACAGTGCGACCACAACCAAATTGACTGATACGGACATCCAACCTACAATGACTTCGCAGACTGCCCAGTTACTGATGCTATTCCATGGACCCGTGTACTACATTTTATGGCCCACATTGTATGACCTTGGATACCGGCTACTGTGTTACATTAGGTATGTGAGAGTCTACTTCCACAATTGTTTCTTTCAGTAGCAGACTACTAATATTTACTTTACCTCTTTCCACACTATGCATTCATTACACATCACATCTTTCTAGAGCCCGTTGTATTGTTTTCACAATGGGCTTTACTGCTAGTCAGTTGTGAAAACAAAACAACGGGCTTTACTGCTAGTCAATTATACAGCAAAGTTTGAGTCCGGTGGCACCTTTAAGACCAACAAAGTCTAATTCTGGGTATAAGCTTTCGTGTGCATGCATACTTGTTCAAATACACTGAAACAAATTTTCTCAAGTGTCACACAGAGGTAGGGGGGTTAGTTGCCCCCCCTATGTAATGCTTGAGGAAATACGTTTCAGTATATCTGAAGAAGTGTGCATCTACACATGCTAAGTCTCCCAGTTTTCGCTTATGCCCAGAACTGAACTTTGTTGGTCTTGGAGGTGCCACTTACTTCTCACATCTGTTTGTTATATTTGTATGCTAATTTGCTGCCATTCACACCTCTTACCAACTGCTTTAATCCTGTATCAGCTACAATTATCATGCAGTTACTTATGAATCTTGACTCTAACTAGCCCTTCCTGACAACTAACCCTCCCACCTATATGTAATGGTTGAGGAAGTCTTGTTTCAAAGTACCTGAAGAAGTGTGCATGCACACAAAAGCTTATGTCCAGAATTAAACTTTGCTGGTCTTAAAGGTGCTACTGGACTCAAACTTTGTTCCATTGCTTCAGACTAACAGGGCTACCCACCTGATTCTATCAGTTATACATAATAGTAGTTCCTTTTATCTGTTTAACTGTTGATCCATTTCAGTGAGTAGTACCATTCTTTCTAATTTATTCATAATTTCATGATGTCTACCTTGTCCCCTGTTCGTCACCCCCAGGAATGCCAGCCTCCAGGTGGGACCTGGGGATCCCCTGGAATAACAGCTCATCTTCGGACTACAGAGATCAGTTCTCCTGGAGAAAATGGGCGCTTTGGAAGGTGGACTCCAAGGCGTTGTACCCCACTAAGGTCCTTGTCCTCCCCAGGCTCCATCCAAATCTCCAGGAGTTTCCCAGTCTGGAACTGGCAACACTACTCTCCTCCCTCTTACTAAAATGTTTCAAATGCTTGAGCTGTTCCTTATCATGAAAGTGCCCCAATCCCTTGATTATTTAAATCGCTTTTTTTCTGTATCCTGGAGAGGGAGCCTGTGGCATCCTTTTTGAAGCAGGGATATCCAAACTGTACATAGTATTCCGGATGCAGTCAAATCGTAAAGGCATTATGAACTGGATGATTTATTTTTAATTCCTTTCTGAATAAGGGCAGATCTCCACAGGCGATGGAATCTGGTGGAAGAATCCTGAGGCAGTCTCAGATTATAAGAGGCAGGCTTAAAGGGTGTGTGCATGTGTGTGCATATGGGAGGTTATTAAAAGACTTATTGCCTTCAAGGGGCAATAATTACCTCTCCCACTGAGTGATGTGCTACATTCTTCTGTGGCAGTAGTGACTGTTGTTTGCAAAAGCAAACAGGCCAGTTTCTGATATGCCCCATGTTATGTACGCGGACCACTAAAGTAAGGAGCTTGGTCCCTGAACACAAAGGGACCTAGGATCCTAGACCACCTAGTGTCCACCAATAGCACCTCTGGCGGGAAATTCAAACCCTCCAATATGACTGTGGGTGTGCCGGGTGGGATGTATATAGTGGGGCCTTGCAGGGCTGTTTTGCCAATTCGTATGTGAAATACAATAAACACGTCTGAACACATGTCGTAGTATGAGTCCTCCATGTGGCGAACCCAGTACTTCACACCCCATTTGTGGGAAATGGGTCATAGGCAAGATGTGAGCAATTATCCCTCTGGGCTGTAGTCAGGATTTTTGACTTTGGGGGGCATTTAAATAAGTCAGGGGCAATTCTCCCTCTATGCTGTGGAGTCTTGTGAGCAAAAATTCTACTTTGTGAGCTACTGGCATTAAAGTCCTTCCTGAGCTAAGACAAAATGTGTGAACTAGAGGCTAAAAAACTGTGAGCTAGCTCACACTAACTCAGCTTAGAGGGAACACTGGTTGGGGGGCACTGTGTCAGGAGCGATGAGAGAGTAAAAGTTTTTTTAAAAAGTGATGAGAGAGAGAGAGTGAGCGCTGGAGTAGGGATCAGACATGCCCTGTAGCGTGCCTCTCCCACAGCCAGCCAGAGGTACACTGCTGGCAGGCAGGGCAGGCAGGGCAGGCAGGGCGACGGCTCAGCTTGACGCGGGTGTGGTGCACAAAAAATAAAATAAACAACTGGATGGAAAGACGGAGGGCCTGGGCAGTAAGTTGGGGGCCCCAATCCTGATATGCCCCACTGTAGCTACGGGCCTGCTATCCCTTTATTGACAGAGGATATCCACTTTTACTTGAAAAGTACCTAAAAGGATCACCTGCCACCACATAGTCCACTGAAATCTTCATCTCATAAACAACGAAGAAGATGAAACTTTCTTTGAAGACTGGAAAGACTTTCAAAAATACTTGTTGAAAAATTGGGACATTAAACGTGGTTTGATTTGTTTCGATAGTTATTAAGAAGAAAATGAAAGAGAATTAGATTTTTGAAATGTTACCGTTTGTAAGAGAAAATAAGTTTAGAAGTAATTGTAACAGAATAAGAGAGACATTAATGGGGTTGGAGCAGTGCGGGAAGCCTTGTTTGGGGGGGGAGAAGGGAAATAAGAAAAATGGATATGTAGGTAGGTTTAATTTGTATGAACATGTGATATATCCAATAATAAACTGTATTTACCAAAAAAAAAAAAGAAAGAAATCTTCATCTCAGGCCCTTTGTGTCTCCCTCTGCTTATAAAGTAAGGTGACTGGTATCAAGGGACAGGTCCTTTTTGGTGGCCGTCACCATCTTTAGAATGTCTTCTCTGTCGCCATTTCTGAGTATCTTTTGTCAACAGACCAAGACTTTTTTTTTAAAAAAAAGGTTGGGTTTTAATTGAATTATATCCTCCCTCTTTTGGTTATGTGTTTGGTTGGTTGCTGTCTGTTGGCCAATTATTGTTGCTACTGACATTTTAAAATCAGGTTTTTTAAAAAATGTTTGCAATAGGTCTGGTACTTTATCCATGTATCTGAGCTGCTACCCTCACCTGGATGGCCCAGGCTAGCCCAGTCTTGTCAGTACTCAGAAGCTAAGCCGGGTCAACCCTGGTTAGTACTTGGATGGGAGGCCACCAAGGAAGTCCAGGGTGGCCCTATGCGGAGACAAGCAATGGCAAACCATCTCTGAACATCTCTTGCTTTAAAAACCCTATGGGGTCGCCATAAGTCAGCTGCAACTTAACTGCACTTTCCGACAACATCTGAGTTGCTAGCGACCAATGCCTTGAGCACTATGGAGGTGACTTGCAGATGTATTAAACAAGAAATAAAGACAAAGCTTTAATGTATAAAAACAGCCAACAATATTAGCGTAATGGACACCGGTCAAGCATGTGGTTTTAGCTACTTTATTTTGCTGAACACCCACAAAATAAGAGTTTAGTCTTGGGGGTTGGCCAAAATGTTTCACTCCTCACAACCAGGTGGTTATTACAGGAAGGAATTTTAATGTATGTTGCAATTTACAAATCACCTGACAGACATCCCTAGAGACATAGCCCAGGTGGACAGTATGGGATGTTTTTCAAAATGGCCCCAGAAGGTGAATGTGGCAGTCCCCAGGTAGACGGAGTGACTATAAATGCTACTGTGTAGTATTGAATGTCCCTTTTCTCCCCTTCTATGTTTCAAAAAATCTCAATTGGGGGAAGTGGTAGAAGAAAGCAACGTTTTGTTCCATGGTGCATCATTTAAAGCACTCCAGCATTTTTGCTTCTTTTTAAAAAAATACAGCAGGTGAGCAGCAGCACTGAGTGTCCTGTGTGGCAAATGAAATTTGAAAAAAATCTCTCCTGGGCTACTGATGTGATGTGTGGAGAGAGGTTCATCCCAATGAAAGGATCTATACCTATTTTTCAGCTAGACACGCAGTCCACACCAGAATTGATTACATTCTGCTCTCACAAACATTAGCGCAGTCAATCACTTTTATAGACATAGGATCCAACTACCTGACAGATCACGTGTGGTTGTACAGGGAACTAGACTCCACCAGAAAATCAGACAGAGAACGAAAATGGGCTTTGGAAAGAGGAATTTTATTAAAAGCTTTGGTGAGGGAAAGAATTGAGAAGGATCTTCAGAACTTCTTAAAAGAAAATATAGCTCCGGGGGTTCCAGCATCGCTAGTCTGGGATACCATGAGGGCGGTGATCAGAGGATCGTTGATCTCCAAAACAGCTAACATACGAAAAGAAAGAGAAAAATCAATTAAAGACTCAAAGGACTGTATCAAAGCTCTAGAAGAACAGCACAAACTAACAGGGAATAGGAGAATATACCAGGAAGTGACAGCAGAACGTAAGGTATTGGAAAACATGGAAGACACTCAGATACAAAAGAATCTTATATATCTCAAGCAAAAATTTTGGCAGAAATCCCCCCAAAACATAAGGATCCTGTCCTGGAGGATGAAAGACAGGAGGAACTCTATGGGGGTTAGCTCACTAAAAAATCCAGAAGGCCAACTACAGCACTCAGCGAAGGATATTGCCAACACATTTGCAAAATATTATGAAAATCTTTACAGGTCTAAAAACCCGAGCCAAGATACAATTAGAGAATACCTTAACTCTTTACCAAATTTATCAAAGCTAAGTAAGGACCACTCAGACTTAATGGAAAAGGAAATATCCTTAATGGAGGTAAAGGATGCAATCAAAAATTTGAAAAATAACAAAGCCACTGGTCTTGATGGTATACTGGCAGAATTCTATAAGACTTTTAGCAAGGTGTTGGCAGAACATCTGACGACTACATGTAACGAGATACTACAAGAAGAAAATATGCCATCTACTTGGTCTGATTCCACAGTTACGGTTATACACAAAGAGGGTAAAGACCCAACTACACCCTCATCGTACAGGCCAATATCGCTGCTTAATCACGACAACAAAATTTTCACATCAATTATCGCCAACAGACTGAAAACATTTATATCAGAATACATCAAACCTGATCAGACGGGCTTCATACCCAACCGGCAAATAACGGATAATATAAGGAGAACAATTGACATAATCATGCATGAGAAGCAGGAGAAAAGGGAGTCGTTAATACTGGCTTTAGACTTTGAGAAAGCGTTTGATTTGGTGGAAACAACATATATGAGAGAACTCTTTAAAACACTAGGGTTTGGAGAGAACTTTTTAAGATAGATAAGAGCTCTATACACAAAGAATAAAGCACAGGTACGGGTGAATGGTACCAATTCCATAGTCTTCCAACTATTGAGAGGAACGAGACAGGGATGCCCCTTATCTCCGCTAATCTTCGCGATTGCTATAGAGCCACTGGCGGAGGACCTGAGAACCAACCAGGAATTCAAGGGAATAGAAATAGGAGAAAGAGTCACAAAGTGAACCTATACACCGATGACATGACTTTATACATATCAAACATAACGGAATCAATGCAAGCAATACAATGCACTGTTAGGAGATTTGGAGATGTGTCAGGCCTTTGAATCAACTTTTCGAAATCAGAACTATATCCCATACACCTGGAGCAGGCAACAATCTCAACTCTGAAGGAGAACTACCCGAACACCTGGGTTACAGAACAATAGAGACATCTGGGGGTGCAAATACTCCTGAATATAAAATTCCTCTTCAAAAGTAACTATCGAAAGATGTTTCAAAGCATTAAAAACGACCTAGGCAGATGGGAAACCCTACAACCCTCGATGTCGGATAGATTTCACATAATTCAAAGCTTCATCATGCCCAAATTTTTGTTTCTTTTCAGAGCTCTCCCAATCAGTATAAACAAAAAAGACTTCAACAATTGGCGAACTGCTTTAACAAAGTTCCTATGGAATGGCAAGAAATCGAGAATACATCATGATATACTGCATAGACCAACGACATTGGGGGGGTTGGACTTCCCCCACCTATTCTCGTACTACCAAGCCACAATACTATCTCAGATAACCCAGATGCTTTACGAAGATCAACAAAACCCCTGGATGCAGATAGAAAAAGCATACGCAAAACCATACAGTTTACAAGAACTATTCTGGATACCATTGCATCGGAGACCAAGATCTAGCAAAAATAATATCTTACTTCTGACATCACTCAAGAGCTGGGATCAGAGAAGGAAGCAGTGGCTTGGAAGTCGCCTACGCCACCAACAATACCAACATGGCAGGAGAAGATATGGGATCAGTTCATTATGGCCAAAATTACAGATTCACTAGGTAGAGTTGCAAATTTGTACAGATATGGGCTCTGGTTTTGGAGTACATGAGTACAAATAACATATCGCCAACAAAACTAATATACCCTAAATGGCTACATCTATAGAACACCACTAAATATAAAAGAAAACATACCAAACTCACACATCAGTCTGAGGGAACAATCCCTTCTGATAAGCTGGGGTGATAATAAAGAAGTGCTTTATGACGTATAGTTACTAGTATGGGAAAACTTGAATTACGGCCAAGTCATTGTTACAGAAAGTTGGAACTAACGTTTATGTTGATGAATGTAAATATGTTAAAAACTCAATTAAAAACATTAAAAAAAAAAGGAAAGGAAAGCTGGGTGGACTATACAGTATTTACTGTTACCAAAAGAAAAAAAGAAAAAAGCTTATCAAGCAATAAATTTTTTTAAAAACCAACCTTAGAATCCTCAGAGCTCTACAGTAAGTGTCTGTGCCGGTCACCGCCCAACCGGAAGAGGGGTGGGAGTGAAACAGGGGAAGGCTTTGACCTCTGCAACCTCTGCTTCTGGGTCTTTTAGTGCATTGGGTTGGCCAATGTGGGAACCAGGGTGCTGGACTAGATGGATGATGAGTCTGATCTAGCAGTGCTTTTCTTATGTACTTTCAAAAATATAAGCACCAACAATCATGCAGATCTGTTTCCAGTACTGATAATGCCTCCTCTCCTGTTCATAAAGGTTACCCTGGTTTTGGACTCAACCTGAAGTCAGGTTTTTGGAGCACCGTGCCACAGTCTAGGGGTCCCCAGCCTTTTTGAGATAGCAGGCGCATTGGGAATTTTGACATAAGCGTGGCAGGCACAGCTACAAAATGGCTGCTGCAGGAGGTTTAGTCGTCCACACAATGGCTTCAGTCACCCAGGGAATATCCTTGTACTGTGGTGGTAGCTGCTGCCAAAACACTTTTTAAAAATCTGCACAGATAGTCCAATTTTCGATGGACAGTCAAAAGCCCTGCTATACAAAAGCCCCATCCACCTTCTAGAAACACTTTGTGGGTGCCAGGAAAGATCTTAGCGGGTGCTGTGGCACTCATGGGCACCATGTTGGGGACCCCCACCATAGTCTGCCTTTTATTTGAAGACTTTTAGGAATTTCAAGACTGCTATAACTGTTTCTGAAGCCTTTTATAAACTCTTGTGATACAATAAGATAACCAAATTATTTTAGGGCTGGGGATGTATCTACTAACTCTAGCACACCAGATCAAACATCACTTTTTATGGTGTAGTTTGTTCGTTTTTATCTATTTCTTGAAATGTTTATATCTCACCTTCCTTTGTTGCTCATGGTGGCTTCTGAGTGGCTACGTCTGTGTGCCTGCTGTGACATGTTAGAATTAGGGGGGCGGTGGTTGTCTCAAGGATCCCCCATGCTTCTCAGTATTCCAGAACATGAATTAGAAGGATGCTGTAATAACATGAGGTGTAGATCTAACAAGATTCCAAAACAAAAAGAAAATGATTTTATAACATCCATCCTGAGAAACAGTTATAGAGAACTCAGAAGCTTGCAGATGGCTTTGTGTCATTTCAGTTTGCTCCTAATAAAAGGAATTACATGTCTTTTGAATCTGGATTCTGCTCTGGAGCCAGATGTCTACCTACAAGTTCTCTAACAAATAATTTGTAACAAGAGCTTCATTCCAGTTTCCTCTGCAGAATGCTCATCTTTTGAATAAAAGAGTACACAGACATGTAAATGCATGGGAAAAGACTGCAGGGGTGATAGGATTTTTGGATTATGTGCATATTATAATCCCCACAGTGGAGATCCAGCAAATTTTCAATCTCATCATGTTGTTGAATAACAACCCACAAACAACCAAAGGCTTGTGGGCATTGGTAATGCTTATTGCGACAGGTGTGGTTCACATCTTAATCCTAGAACACACTGTTGTTCAAATGGAATCAACATTTTAATGTTGAAAGGTTTTAACATTGTAAATGTTTGTAGTGTTTTAACGTATGCCACCGTGGGGGGGGCCTGAATCGGAGGGAAAGGCAGCATAGAAATGTTTCAAATAAAAATAAATAAATAATGTATGATTCTTTACCCAGCAACTTCCAGAACAGATTGAGTTAAGAGAATTCAGGAGAATGTGAACTGAACATAAGAACATAAGGGAAGCCAATGTTGGATCAGGTCAATGTCGCGTTTATTTTTGGCTTCTCACCTGTTTGGTGGAGGGGGGCTACTGCAGTAATATCAGGAGGACTCTTTCCCTATGAAAAAGGTTATCACGTTTGGGGATCTTAGCTTTGAAAAACAATGATTGAAGGGTGACATAAGAGGTTTACAAGACTATGCATGGGATAGAGCAGGTAGAGAAAGAAGTACTTTTCACCCTTTCTCACAAGACAAGAACTCGTGGGCACTCAATGAAATTGCTGAGCAGTCAGGTTAGAAGTTAGAACAGATGAAAGGTTTTTTGGTTCTTACAGGTTTACAACTTTAAAAAGTTCTGCTGGTTGCTGTTGCTTGGTGTGTGGGGGGGTTGGTTTGTTTTTTTCCTGTCTGCTCCAGCCTCCATATGTTTGTCAAATTCCATCTGGAAGCTGTTCATGTCAGCCACTACCACCTCCTGTAGCAGTGAATTCCATGTGTTAATAACTGTTTGGGTGAAGAAGTACTTCCTTTCATCTGCAGTTGCCCTTTTCTGCATTTTCCCCAGTGCTATAAATATTCTTTTTGAGGTGTGTGTGGTGTGAGTGATCTAATGAGGTTGCACTATCAATTTATACATGTGTAAATGTTGTTCCTTTTGGTCTTTTAGGGTTTCTATGTGGCACTGTGGCATGCTTGCACTGCCACAGTGCCACTTGTTCTGGAGTGTGCCACTTGTTCTCATGGCAAACAAGCACATCCCAAGACAGTTCACTTTCCCTCAGATTCTCTGGGAGAGTCTGACTGCTGGGTGGCTGCCTGCTTGCCTGCCTTAAGTGCTACTGGCTGGGATTCCCCATTCGAAACAATGGAGGTAATGGGGGTAACCTGTTTGGCTGCCCATAGAATTAGGCCCATTGGTCCAATTGCTTTGAGATGTGGGGCTGTATGTGGGCAGAGGCTCCTGAAGCTACCCTGAAAATTTGGAGCCTCTCCCTCAAACCCTCTCCCCCCCAGAGCTACTAACAGCAGCGTGGGGGAAAAGTAACTTTTCCCCAACCATAGAGAACAATGGAGGGGATGGGGGCAACCTGTTTGGAGGCCCATAGAATTGGACCCCCTGGTCCAATGTTCTTGAAACCTAGTTGGTATATTGGGGAGAGGCTCCAACAGCTACCCTGTGAGTTTGGAGCCTCTCCCTCAAACCCACTCCCCTCCAGCCCCCAGAATATACTCTATGTTTTCACCATTGACTTCAATGTCCCATAGGATATAATGGGGCCGAATTGCCACTGAATTTCTTTCATTTCCTCCTTTCCTTCTCTCCTTTTCCTCTTTCCCACCTTCTTCTCTTCTCTTCTCTTTTTTCCTCCTTTCCCTGTTTCAGTTCTTCTTCCCTTCTCTCTCTTTCTTTCCCGCCTTCTTTCCTTCCCTTTCTTTCTCTCTACTCTCTCTCTTTCCTTTCCCCTTTCCTCCTTCTGTGGCCCAACTCTAGTGAGAAGGGGTTTAAACTTTAAAACCCTTCTCTCTTCGCTCCACCACCCAGGCTAGCTGGGGAAGGGGAGGCTTTTGAAGATGCCTCCCCCCCTTTTGCTTCTCCTTCTGACATCACTTCTGGTGATGTCAGGGTGTGTGGCATATGCTAATAGCCTAGTAGCTCTTTTTCTACGAAAAGACCCCTGGTAAGATGCCCCCCCTATATGTCTTCTATGTGGAATATGCTGGTCTACAACCTGATTGAAAGACTGACCTTTCCTGGCAAGCAATCTTGATGTTCTAAGGAAAAGCATCAAATGTTCCAGCTTAAAGGAACTTAATCAAACACTCTGTGCAGCCTAATGAATAGTAAATGAGAATGAGGAAATCATTATGAAGGTTGTTGATGAACTAGAGCTCTACAGCTTCAGAACTCCTAATCTGGCAGATCCAACATGTCAACTCATTAAAAAGCACACCGACAGAGCTGAAAACACCAATTAGCATGCGAGCTGGTGCCTGTCTGGTATAAATTGTTACCTGCATTTTCAGTAAGGTAACAATGTTAGTTTTCATATAATTTCGTTACACCTGAACCAGCAAGTGATGTCTTCCTCTATGCTCTTCCATTAGTGGAGAGCTTTCCCTACCATTGTTGGAAGAAGGAAAGGAGGACAATTCTATCTGTCCCCCCCCCACTTGCTACAAGTGGTGCATTTTATTTATCAGGGCCCCCTGACCTTGAACAGAAGATTTTCAGGGGCTGCTCGGGGAAGGGCGAGTAGGGAAAATTTGCTCCACCAACTCCTTCTGGGACCTTTTGCTGTAGGAGCCAACCCATTCTCTTTCATAATAACATTATGTCAATGGTTAGCTGTACTTTCCCCTAACTTATACTATTCCTTTAGCAAAAGAGGTGGACCAGTTTTGGATTCTTTACAAACTTGAACTTTTTTATTTCACTTTTTCAAAGGCTGATAGATTCCCCCCACTAAATAATTAGCCTATATTGAGATATTAATTGCTCAAGCTCCATTTGTCACATAAAAAGTATGTTTGTGTCATGCCTGCCCCCGATCGGGCGCCTAAAAGCTCGGCCATGACCTCGGAAACACCCCCTGACCCGGCACCAGGGAGCTCTACCCCCGATCTGGCACCTGACAGCTTGGCCACGACCTCCTCAGACCCAGCACCAGGGACTTTGCTTGGACTTTGACTGATACCTCTGGCTGATCTCTGGAACTCTCTCTGACTACGGCACTGGACTGTCCTTCTGCACCTGGCCCTGGGGCCCCATCGTGACAGTTTGTTTAACAGAAGGCTAACTGTATTTCTGAGCTGCAGGTATTGAAATGGGGAAGTATTTCTCTTTCAGTCTTGCTAATCACCTCTTAATAAATACCATATCATCTCTGGCTCTTCAGATATTATATGGAGAGTACATTCATAGCAAGATAATAGATTTACAAATAATTACAACTACAGAACACTGAAGATACATACAGGGGAAAAACCTGGACTCAATTTTACTCCAAATGTAAATATCAACAGTATACAACAATATGTGTATAATAAATGGGAACTTAATATGTAATTTTCTATTCTGAAACCATGTAATACATATAAGCGGGCTATTTTGGGGCAGGAACGCACAGGAACGGAGTTCTGGCTGGCGCCCTAATTGCCCACACCCAGCAGGAACTCATTAGCATAATAGGCCATACCCAACAGTAGAAACTCATTACGATTGGCTACATTTGGGGTTTGTGGCCTAACATGGCCTAACATGTTCCTGCTACAAAAAAAGCCCTGGGTTTTGACAACAAACAAGGTAAGCAGACTAAGAAGCAAAAGGTGGGTGTGGCTGGATGACTATACTTCTGGTAACATCGGGGTGTGGCTTAATAGGCGAATGTGCTCTGCTGTTGGGTGTGGCCTATTATGCTAATGAGTACCTGCTGGGCCTTTTCTACAAAAAAAGCCCTGCCTATAAGAAACACATGAGGTTTCTCTTGCTCTGTTGGAACGGTTTTAAACAATTCTTCTAAGCTTTACATTTTAATTTAAATACTTTCAATTTTCAGAATACTTCTCATTCCCTAGTAAGGGAACATTCCCTATCTTTCAATTGCTTTCACACATTTGATCCCAAACGCTCTGACTCTGCAGAATTCACTTTGTAGCCTGAGATCAAACTTACTATTCAACAGCAGAAAATGCCAGACAACTCTTAAACTCCTGTTTTCCTGGATGGACTTTCAGAAGCTCATTATGTAAGTGTGTCACCATAGTTATCCAATATCCATAGCAAATAATACCTGGGGGGTGGGGGGTGGAGTAAAGACTATTCCCACCTAGTTCTTCATAATTTAAATCTCTGAATCATGTCCATTAGCTGATATGCTAGATTTTAGTTTTCTATATATTAATTGAACTGTTCAAAAATTTCCTTCCTAGATTAAAAGCCTCTACAACATTCCTTAAATACAATCACTCCATATGGTCAACTGCTTTCTCTGCCTTAAGGGGAAAAAATAGTGTATTCTGTTCATCCCCATGATCCAGAAGGCTACTTGTTTTTAAAAATCTCAATACTACATGTGTACATTTCTTACATATTTAGATTCCATGCTCACAAGATGGTGATCACATGTAGGCAGGACTAGTACGCTCATCCTCTCTCCATTTTGTTGATTTCAACCTGTGAAACATACTCTGTAACTGAGTATCCA
The DNA here is from genome assembly GCA_029375565.1 of Gekko gecko. NCBI lineage: Eukaryota > Metazoa > Chordata > Lepidosauria > Squamata > Gekkonidae > Gekko > Gekko gecko. The sequence goes on along the minus strand of JAPDNY010000003.1, from coordinate 35,574,272 downwards.
TCTACAAAGTTCACAGGAAGATGGAAGTTACAGGGCTTCTGTTGGACGTGCTACTGACCTTCCTATCCCAGAGGTTACCAAATTTCCTTTGTTCCTTGTTGTCTTCCAAAGATAGGGAGGGCATGGGGTGACATCGGAAACGCATGCTAGCATTGGTGTATATTGGCTGGCTGGGAGCATTGTTAGTATGCTGTTCCCTGATTGCCACTTGTGGGTGGTATTGCTATGGGCTCCAGGTTACTGTGCTCTCAACTCCTTGGATTTGAATCTTTTTTGAAAATATCTTTTCTAAGCACAGAGATCATGAGATAACTAGTTACAACCATACTGCACCAGCAATGCCCTAGGAAGGTTCTACCCAGTGCCATTTTGTAAAGGTCAGCAGCCAATTCTTAGAATGTGGTAAAGGAAACCATTGTTTAAAGGGCGTTTCTGAGCACAGGCTTCCAGCTGTAACCTTTATCATGTTCCATATCTTTACCAATCAATTCTGTAAATATGGACATCCCTCCAAATTTCCAGTAGCTTGCTACCTGGAGATTCTAACATACGTAAATCTGCCTTTAATGTTTGGAAATATCTATCTAAAATAAAAAACTTAATCCGAATTTCAAGAATGTGACTTAATATATGTGCATTTCCTCCCCCTTTCAAGTTGCAGCTGACTTATGGTAGCCCCATGGGGTTTTCAAGGCAAGCCACATTCTTGCTATTGCCTGCCTCCATGTTCCTTGGAGGTCTCCCATCCAAACACTAGGCAGATCCAACTTTGCTTAGCTTCTGAAATCTGACGAGTTGATGCTAGCCTGAGCTACCCAGGTCAGGGCACACATATTTATACATGTATACACATATTTATTGTAATGTGCAAACTACACCTTATTTGCTAATAATTTGCTGGAACTGTTACCAAAATAAAAAATACCACTAAGCAAAAGATTGGGAGGATTGTTTTTTTGCCATCAAGTCACAGCTGACATACGATGACCCCATAGGGGTTTCAAGGCAAGAGATGCTCAGAGGTGGCCTGTCATTTCTTGCCTCAGTACCACAACCCTGGTATTCCTTGGAGGCTTCCTACCCAAATATTAGCCAGGGCTGACCCTGCTTAGCTCCCAAGATCTGACAACACTGGGCTAGCCTGGGCTATCCAGGCCTGGGCAGGCAAGAGTACAGTACTTAGCTAATATTTTTGGATTCTAATCTAGGAGAACCAGGTTTGATTCCCCACTCCTCCACTTGCATCTGCTGGATGACCTTGGGCAAGCCATAGTTCTGGCACAGCTGTACTTGAAAAAGAGCAGTTTCTGTCAGAGCTCTCTCAGCCCCACCTATCTCACAGGGTGTCTGTTATGGGGAGGGGAAGGGAAAGGAGTTTGTAAGCCTCTCTGAGACTCCTTTGGGTAGTGAAGGGCGGGTTATAAATCCAATCTCCTCTTCTTCTTCTTCTTCGTAACCTTCCTCTTGGGGAAAAGGCAGCAGCATGGTATAGCCTGATCTCATCAGATCTCGGAAGCTAAGCAGGGATGGTACTTGGAAGGGAGACCACCAAGAAAGACTCTGCAGAGGAAGGCAACGGCAAACCACCTCTGCTTCTCACTTGCCTTGAAAGCCCCTTTCTGGAATCGCCATAAATTGGCAGTGACTTGGTGGCACTTTACACACACACACACACACACACACACACACACACACACACACACACACACACACACCTTTCCTCTTTCTTTTCTCTCTTCTCCTTTAACTCATATGATTTTTTCCAAAAGCTACTCATGAGTCATGACTAGAGATATCTGTTGTAAGTCAGGGGCCAGTGGTTTGGCGAGGTGTTTGGATGTGTACCCAAATTAATTTGGATGTGTTTGTCTGAAATGATTACACTGCATTTCCATATATGTTTGAAAGCATAATACCTGCTTGTCAATCTCCATCCAAACTGCTTGCTTCAGTAACCATTAAAAAAATTAATCAAAACACATACATGAAACTTAACCTTGCTTCAGTAACCAGTAAAAACCAACAACTGAAACTGGCAGTATGCAATTTGTATCATTAGGCAATATTTCTGTTATGGTGAAATAGTGCTAATACTTTTAAACTAATGACTTTGGGTTTTTTCCCAATTTGAAATGAATGAAATGCTACTATACACAAGGTGTCTAAACATGAAATTTGTAGCATGAAGAAATCTGAGGACTTTTTAATTTTTGCAATGGAAAAAAATGGGACATTTTGAGGAGCACTTTAAAGAAATCTCCTATGAAATAGTCCTGTCCCCACCCCCTCTTGGAATCAGTTAAATGTGCTAAGATATCACAGAGTACAGCATCCTGCAACTGTCTCATTTTAGTACTGACCAGATTTATAATTTTTCTTGTAGAAAACAAAGGTATATACTTTTAAATTCCCTAAGTATGCCAATTAACACAATTTTATAAATGATATATTTTGTGGAGGAATAAACCTAAAATGAAGTAAGCCTGGCACCAGGTGAATCTCTGCAGTGAGAGGGTGTTCCACTGAAAGGTCTTCAGAAGGCTCTGGCCACCACCTATCTAATTTCTGAGAACACCCTGAGATGGGGCCTTTCAACATATGTATCAAGCCTGATTCTATACATGTAAACTTTGGAGTATACACCCTACTGGGTGTACAGGGACTTACATCCTAGTATGCACAGGACATCACCAGGGCTGTATTATCCATAAGGCTGACTAGGCTGAGGCCTAGGGGCCCTGCAGGGACTATGGGGCCATCATACTTTTTTTTACATAAGAACAGAAGAACATAAGAGAAGCCAATGTTGAATCAGGCCAATGGCCAATCTAGTCCAACACTCTGTCACACAGCGGCCAAAATATACCAGGTGCCATCAGGAGGTCCAGCAGTGGGGCCAGGGCACCAGAAGCCCTCCCACTGCTGCCCCCTCCAGCACCAAGAATAGAGTGCATCACCTGCCCCAGACCGAGAGCTCCCATCTATACCCTGTGGCTAATAGCCACTGATGGACTTCTGCTCCATATGTTTATCTAATTCCCTCTTGAAACTGTCCATGCTGCTCCATATGTTTATCTAATTCCCTCTTGAAACTGTCCATGCATTGTTTGCTGAGATACTGTTATTTTCTCTTCACAGACAACCTGTAATATATAACCTCTATTAATACAATAATTAACTGCTTCCTTATTGCAGTGAAACATCTTGTCTCTTATATTAAAACAGTTATCTATATATTATATATTTTAATAAATAATACAAATTTTATTTACTTCAAAATGTTACAGTATTGAATAATTATACCCCCAAAATGTGCTTTCCTGAAGAGTTCTACTTGCGCAATACAAATATATGTAAGAATTGTGAATAGAATTCTTCAGGAGACCCTCAAAATGGATATAGGGCTATGTACTGTGGTCTAGTACCTACTGTACCAGGGTCAGGCTGTCAGCTGTAGTGGGGTGAAAGACTGAAGTGCCGGAGGGGTCCCGAAATACCTGAAAGCCTAGGGGCCCAGCTGTGGGTTAATATGGCCCTGGACTTCAGCCTTTATAAAATTAGGGCAACATAATGCAGACCCACTTCAGTATTGCTTCCACACTACTACGCCTACGACTGCCAACTGACTGAAACAAATGGACTAGCTCGCCTACTTTGGCTTTAGCAGTAGATGGATCTACAGAAATGAGATGACTGCAGTCAGTTCTGAGGATCAAGACACTACTGAAGACACAAGAGCAGAGGTCTATTCAAGACACCTATGCAAAAGTGAGCAAACCTTCTTAGTCTTATGTACCCTAGAAGGGGATAGACATTCCCCACAAAGTTAATAGCAGTTTCCAGTTGATTAAAAGACATTTCAAGAAGGACATAATGCAAATATGGATACATTTCTCGGTTCCCATCAGCTGTGTTTGTGGAAAGTCAGTTTCCATCAACAGATCTCCCTTAATGGACTTCTAAGAGCTGGTGACGCTCCAGTCACAGACTAGATCCTTCCCACTCTGTCCCCTCCCCACCCACATGCTTCTTCTGTGGGTTGGGAAACTGTCAAGAACAGCATGGGGTGTAATGTGGGAGGGGTGGATTCAGGAAAAGTCAGTCTCTCACTAGCACCTTTGTGTTTGTAAGCGCAGCATTTGAATTCTACCCTCTGTTGTAATTTGTCAGGCCTATTATGAACATTGTGGGCTCACCTGGACTTACAATGAAATGCCCTTCTAGTGGTACAATAGCCTGAGCGGCTGATCTGCTGGGGCACATTAGCCCTACAGTGTTTTGACTACTACACAGAAAACTGTGAATTGATTCCCAAACCTGAGTGGTACAACAGAGGAGGGCGAACATTTACTTCTGTTTATGGGGGAGTTAGGAGAAGAACTGGAGTTGTGTGCAAATCCCCTGATCACAGAATTATCTCCCATATTATAGGACGCCTAAGAGCTCTGCCCCAATAACAGTTTAAGGAATCCTTGGAAGAGTAGTTAGAAAGAGAGACAGAGGAGGCGCTTCTCACCCAATCGTAATTAAGCCCTCCAGTAGCATCAAAATGGACATGGTCATTAAAAGCTTATCACATCCTGAAGCTAAGATTGAATTAGGCATGTATGCATTTCCTGATGCTAATGGTCTGCTCTCCAGATTACTGCAAGCTGAAGTTCCTCTCTCCATCAATGTTTTGTCTGCTGCTGTTTTTAACTGATGTTTGACTGGACTTCAGAATTTTGGGCCACCATGGAAATAGCTCAGCTCTAATTGGGGCTTTATGGTTTGCACTGTCTCCCCCTTTTCTCCTTTAAGTTTCCAAGTGCAGAATTCTGCATCCTTGGAGAGGCTCCCTAAGGGTGTAGAAAACCCCTGCCTTGCCTGTTAGTGGCCAAGATAAGGGTGTATTTAATAAGGCATTCCTTAAAGAGCTCTTTAATCAGTAGTGCAGTGCAATATTCAACAACTGGAATTGCAACAAATGCCCAGGCTTGTTTGACAAGCTTTCCCTTCTGCACCTTTGATAAGATTATTTATTAAAAGCAACACATTTCTCGTGATGACTTTTGTGAACCAAAGTGCCATTACAGGCATGAGAAGTAACCTTCTCGTTCAAGAGGGGCCATTTTATTTCCTTGTGGGTAGCGACCCAAAAAATGCAAGACCACCTCCTTGTCTTGCTCCAACTATTCAATGAATGGCTGGATAGCTCCTAGCCGGCAGTCCTATTTGGCGGTACACAGAATGAAATTGAAAACTTGGCCGTAGTGCTGTGTTGTATGGAGTCAGATACTTGGCTTATCAAGGACAGAGTTGCCTGTCCTGGCTTGCAGCAGTTCTCTGGGGTCCAAAGCAGAAGTTTTTCACATGTCAGGTTGCTATCCTCCGGGTGGTGGCTGGAGATCTCCAGGGATGACAACTGAACACAGGCAACAGAGATAAGTTCACCTGAAGAAGATGGCTGCTTTGGAAGGTGCGCTCTATAGCATTATACCCCACTGGAATCTTTCCCTACCCCAAATCCCACCTGCATCAGGCTCCACCCCCAAAATCTCCAGGTATTGCCCAACCTGGAGCTGGCAACCCTGTTTGCATCACTTTACCGGGATACCCTAGGGTTTGGGCCCTTTGGCACACAGCACAGATGATGTACCACAGAGCCATGCCCCCCCCCCACTAACATGCTCTAGCCTTCCCTACTGACTAGAGACAGACCCTATTTTCTAGACTGTCTCCGATAAATTCTTATTTTGCCCTCCCCAAAATATTTGGGGGATATACCAGTTTGTTTTTAGTGTTGCTCTGAATGGATAGCCCTGGCTAGCCCAATCCCCTCAGATCGTGGAAGCTAAGCAGGGTCAGCCTTGGCTAGTATTTGGAAGGGTGACCTTCAAGGAACTCCACCTCTGAAACATCTCTTTCCTTAAAAATATCTAATTCGCCACCTAATGGTGCATAACACTAAAAGAACCAGAACTCCTGACTGCCAGACAATCTTAGGACTGCCTGGCTATTCTACACACAATATCATATGATAATTAATCAAATTAAATTGTTTTGAGTGTCTTTTCAGATTCAGCAATGTCCCAGGGTCTGTAGAAATTAATAGTGCTACATCCTAAACAAAGAGAACAAGCCACTAAGGGAAGTAGGTTTGCCAATTCTGTGCTGGGAAATTCCTGAATATTTGGGGGTAGAGCCTGGGGAGGATGGAATTGGGGTAGGAGAGAGACCTCATTGGGGTACAATACCATAGAATTTGCCCTTCAATGCAGCCATCTTCTCTGGGAGACATGATCTCTGTAGTTGGAGATCAGTCACAATTTTGGGAACAGATCTCTTAAGTCTGGAGATCCATTGTAATTCCAGGAAGAAGAATTCACTGCCCAAAGAGTCTCAGAGCAGCTTACAATCTCCTTTCCCTTCCCCTGCCCACAATAGACACCCTGGGAGGTAGGTGGGGCTGAGAGACCTCTTTTGTTAAGTACCAGACTTAAGGCAGCAGCTCATGAACAGTGATTCAACTTTATTAAGGAAACCACACACAAACAGGAGAGCAACAGGCCTTCTTTTAAACAATCCCGGCTGGCCTAGCCACGCCCCTTGTTGTATAAATAACCAATCCAAACAGTAACATAGCAGCCAATACATTTGTCTCCCTCCATAACCTTCTAGCTTCCTGATTGGCCTGCTCTGCAGAGTAGCCAATCAGAGTTTGGTCTTTTGGATACCACAAGCCTAAATAGGAGTGAAATTCAACCTCTGTTATTTATGTATACCAGATTCATAACATCGTTCTAGGACTGCTCTTGAAAGAACAGCTCTGAGAGAACTTGTGAGTGACCCAAGGTTGGCTTCATACAGAGGAGGCTTCAGGTGGAGGAGGCCGGAACAATATTTCCTCTAAGCGGTGGAGTCTTGTGAGCAAAGATTGTACTTTGTGAGCCACTGGCATTAAAGTTGTGAATGAGCGACTTGGCTACTGCACAAATTAGTTTGCTCTGGAGCCCTGCTTCCTGAGCTAAGACAAAAATGTGTGAACTGGAGGCTAAAAAACGGTGAGCAAGTTCACACTAACTCAGCTTAGAGGGAACACTGATCGGGAATCAAAGCCGGTTCTCCAGATTAGAGTCCGCTGCTCTTAACTGGCTACTCCAGGTACCACCTGAGATTGGCAACCCTAGTGGGAAGTAAAGGAACCGATGGTTTTTTTTTGGGGGGGTGCCCACACCACATCAAGCAGTGCCCTTCCGTAACCTTTGCCATGAAGAACCGGGACGTCGCCTGCAGGTCCCACTTCCCCCCGCTCCGCGCCACTGCATCGCCTCAGGATCCCACTGCAGAGCCGGAGGATCAGTTGCACGCTTGTGCGGCTCCTCCCGTGGCTTTCATTCTTTCCTACCCACGAAAGAAGCGGGGAAGGGGTGGGGGGAATCACACCAGAATCAAACACCACATTGGAAACGCGTCTCACACGAAGACCAAACACCGAACTGGAAACGCGTCTCGCTCAAGGCTGCGCCTCCCCGCCGGCCTTTTCCCAGCCAGCGCTTGCCAACGCAGCCGGGGACCGGAATCTGCTCGGAGCAACGGCACTGGCGCTTTATTTTTTTTTCCTCCCGTTTTGCGAGGAGGGCAGCTTGGCTTGACGCGGCACAGAGCCAATCAGAGGGCGGCGCCTGAAGGGACTTGCGACGGGGGAGGCGGGCTTTTCTCTCGCTGTGCAGGGGGAGAAGTGGGAGGGAGGCTGGGTGGCTGGGCGGGCGGAGCGGGGTGGGCGGCTGCTGGTGAGGGAGGGGTTTAGTACAGCGGCAGTGGTCGTGGCCGCCGGAGCGGGAGTCGAGGCGCTCGGATCGCGCGCGCGCACACACACGCACATATACATACCGACTTTAGAGCGAGACACACACACACACACCGGCGAGCATCTCCCTCGCCCAGCATCCTTCTTCAGCCCCCCCTCAAAAAAGGAAAGGCGAAGAAGGGTGCGAAGGGGAGCCGGTCCGAGCGAGACAAAGCAAAGATGGCAGGGATCCTCGCCTGGTTCTGGAATGAGAGGTTCTGGCTGCCACACAATGTCACCTGGGCGGATCTGAAGAACACCGAGGAAGCCACCCTCCCCCAGGCGGAGGACCTCTACCTAGCCTTCCCCTTGGCCTTCTGCATCTTCATGATCCGCATGGTGTTTGAAAGGTGAGGCTAAGGCGAAGTCTGTCGTCGTCGTCTCCCCCAACCCCCACCAGTGCCCCCCGTAGAAGGAGCTGCTCCCCACCCCCCGTGTCAAATAGCGGCTCAGTCTCCCCCCCCGTGTATGTGTTTAATTGGTGGTAATGGCTCTTCCCAGAGGTGTGTTTTGGGGGGCTCCTCGTTGTGTAACCCGTGCAGCCTGGTGAGTTGGGGGTGGTGGGGTGCACAGATTAAACTTCTCGGAAGAAGGGGGCAGTCTCCCATATCAGGGTTTTGGATTAGTTTGTAAAAATGTGTGTGTGTGTGAACAAAGATAAGGGTCTGCTTTCCCCATTTAAAATAGGTTTTAAAGTTAGCTTGTGTCTTTCTCCCCCCCTCCCCCAAGACCAATTTCCTTCCCATCCTTTCCCCAGGCTGATGCAGGGAGTTCTGTGTCTGGAAGGTGAAATTCCACGGACAGTAACCGGCAGCCTTGCTAGTATCCAGCGGGTTTGTAGAGGATTTTCTGCTTCCGACCAAAAGGTCTTTTGAAACTGTGGCCTCTATACCATTACTGGGCGCATACCACCTTTAAATGCCCTGGGGGTTTCATTTCTAAAATGAGCTAGCAGAGTTCAGTCAAGCTTGCTAGGCCCTCAGGCCTGAAAGCCCTGCTGGCTATGAATGGGGTATCAGTGACACACAATGAAACTCTGCACATGCTTTGGAGATATGTACAGTTCCATTCGTATGTCCCATTTAATGTTGGGTTGTAAGGGCTGAATCTCTGTGATCGCTGGCTCAAATTATGCCTTAAATATCTCTGTAGGCACAATCTTATGTGTGTTTTTGACAACTTTGTACAGAACACCTGAGTGAAAATAAATTTGTTCCCTTTTAAAGTTTTTTGTAGAACATTGACTTAGTTTGTAGGCTTTAGGAGAAACAGATCAGGATCGTGAAGCAAACAAACTGGCAAGATGCTCACATCCAGTACATGTTATCAGGAATCATTTATCATTTTTATAGGAAACTCTTTGAAATTTAACAAACTGTTAATATTTACTACATGAAAAAGTCCAAAAGGCGGTCAGCAATTCCCCTTCCCTGGGTTCTCTTGGGTATCTTTCAGACTGGACTGTAAAAGGCACAAATGGAGGAGAAGAAAATGGAAAAAAAATAGTATAACTTGCTGATTGCCATGGTACTTAATTAAGAGTACTTGTTAAATTTTAATATTCATTTACATCCACGTTATGTAGCTCATGCTTCCTAGATACTAGTCCAAAGAGAGAAAGAACCCTTGGTTGAAGGATTATGTATCAAGAGTGTCCGTTTGTCAGCAGCTAGTTTTATTTGTCTGTATTAGCAGGTAAAACACTCCTGCATTTTCTGTTTTTGTACCCCCCCCCCAAGTAGCTGGTTCATTGTAGTTTTTAGAGTTTTCAGTGAATATAGCACTGCAAATCTTTTGGGAACCAACTAACACATGATGTTTTATTTGGTGTGGCGATGTGGTATTCGGTGACAATGCGCAAGCCTGCTTTTTTACATCTACCTTTCTGCTGCTCCACAGTTGGCTTCACTGTCCCGTCCCTTCATTTATTTCTGCTGTGGACTTCTTGCAAAAATTAGTTGCTGGTTACATCTGTACAGTGAATGGATTTTGCAGGATTCCCTACAGAAGTACATGTGTGACAAAGCCTTGTGCTGCTGCTGTTCATTTAATGATGAAATACTATTGTGCAGTCCAGCACATGTGCTCCCGCAGAAGAAAATCCTGTTACTTGGAGCAGCAGTAGCAGAAGAAACGGGTGGAAGGGCATTCTGAGAGACTGCTAGGTGAGAGAGACTTCTGCCTGGCTGATGGCTTGGTAGCCTGAATTGCCAGACCTCTGGCAGAACATGCTTAGTGCTGGGTGACCATGGGGGCGTGCAGCATGAGTCTGCTGTGCATGGCTAGGAGATAGCAGGAGTACATAATGGCGATGGACTACCTCCTGTCTTCTCTCCTCCTGCTTCCATCTACATGTTGGGAGGAGCAGTGGTTCTCACCCTGCCCAACAGTGAGGTGCAACTGTAGCTCACTTTGTCTTATCAGATAATCCTTCTGGGACTATTGTGTAGGTATGCACCACATCTTGATTCCGAACACATTGCTTACTTCTAGGGTTGCCAGCTCTAGGCTGAGAAATACATGGAGATTTTGTGGGTGGAGCCTGAGGGGGGGGGGCTTGGGGAGGGACTTCAGTGGGGTACACCTTCCGAAGTAGCCTGCAGATCAGTTGTAATAGTGGAAGATCTCTAGTCACCACCTGGCAGTTGGCAACCCTGCTTACTACTGCTTAATGATGTAATTTTACGCCGCTATTATGTATATAAATAATATAAAACCTGGAAAATAGAATTATAAGGCGTGATGGGGAATACCACGTACATGTTGCATGCCTTCTAAAGCTATATAATCTGAAGGGGTTCCATGTTTGTTTTGTTGTGGTTTTCAATGGCATGTGCACTGTGCGAGCCATAATTAGGGCTGATGGAAGTCACCACTGCCTCCTGGGCCCCATTCAGGGATGATCACAGGCCTGACTTAGTTGTGGGCAATGCAGATATCTGTACAGTTTGAGACCTGAGGTAAAAACAGGAGACAGGAAACTAAGGTGAGAAGGGGGTAATCAAAGAACTGATGTTCCAGAACTCTGAGAGCACTTAAGGTGAAGAGGGGAGAAATACTACTGAGGGGGACATAGGAGTCTGAGGACGGCATAGCTAAAGATAAAAGGTAGGCTTTGCTTTAAGAACAGGAAATGGTAGATGAACCTGAAGTCCAAAAAGAAGGAAGATTGGGATGCAGCACCGGGCCTAGAGATGGGTACTGCTGACAGGAGGAAAGTAGTCCAGGAAAGCGGAGAGCCAAGGGAACATATTGTTGCTTAGTTTAGAGTTTGAGGGAGAAACTCTGCCCGTTGTGGCTTTCTACAATCAGAGAGGCATGGTGACCTGGCAACCTTAAGAGGGCCAATGAGTCCCAAGAAGCAGCTAGTGGAGAAGGGTGTAATTCAGCGTAATGATTTAAACTAACCAGCTGGTTCTTCTGGTCAGCTTTAAAAAGTGTTAGCAAGCCAAGATAAAAATGCAGTATTAAAAGGAATTTTTCTGTTTGTCTGCTGGCGTGTTTTGTCTGAACAGCTGTGCCTGAAGTAACCTGGTTGAGTAGGAGGTATTATGAAGAAGCTATAGGCCCTCTAAGAGACATCAGAAACAGTACAGTTCCCAGTGTATTCAGTGTAAGCCGTGTCAGCTGAACTAGGTTGTTTTTGGAGTATAGATTTGCACTCCAGTTTAAGTAGAGATCTTAGCTGTGTGGCTTTGCAACTGAGTGAAGGTCTAGATCAGTCCCAAACGTGTTGTCCATGCAAGCCGTGATGCCTGCAGAAACCATTCTTTGTGCCCACAAAGCATTTTTGGAAAGTGGGTGGGGCTCTTGCCTCGCAGGGCTCCGGAAGATCTAATTGGCTATGCAGGTTGAAATAACATTGTTTCAGTGGCAGCTGCCACCACACAGTTTGTTTTATTCTCTCTCACTGCTCTTTCCCAGTATATTTTTTAGTTATCTCTCTGCTGCACTTCACCTCGGCTTCCTCTCTGTGTGTGGCTCTGCCTTGTGCGCCAGTGATTTTGTGTTTGGCTCTGCCTCCCATGGCAGCCATTTTGTGGTTGCGGCCACCACCTTGTGGGAGAGTTTCAAAGATGCCTACAGGCTCAAAAAGGTTGGAAACCCCCTGGAGTAGATCACGATAGCTTAGTGCAACAACACTGCTACAACAGACTAACATGGTTGCCTCTCAGGTATTTAATATGATGTCTTGGGATTTCAGGCTTGGGGGGCTGTGATTTTTATCCCCACAGTGTCAGTGAGGAAGCCTTTTCTTGTGGGCCATTTTCTTCAACCATGCTGTTTTCTGTCCCATGGGGCTGTGGGGGAACGATCCTATGACAGTCCTTGCTGCATAAAGCTTATATTTGTCTTAAAACTGAAAGCCAGAAGATTGGTCATGGATCTCCCAAAATTGCATGTAGTTTTTCTTTAAGGAACAAACTGTGGATGGATGCTAAACTAGCCCCCACACTATTTTTGTGTTTTTCGAAAGCAGCTTTGGGAGCTAAGAACTTGGGAGTGGAATACCAGTGGTGGGGTAATGGGGAGAGCCCGTTTCGTGTAGTGGTTAGGATCTGGGAGAACCGGATTTGATTCCCCATGCCTCCACATGCAGCTGCTGGTGTGACCTTAGGTCAGTCACAAGTTCTCTCATAAGCAGTTCTCAAAAGAGCTCTCTCAGCCCCACATACCTCACAGGGTGTCTGTTGTGTGGAGGGGAAGGGAAAGGAGATTGTAAGCTGCTCTGAGTCTCCTTCAGGTAGTGAAGGGCGGGGTATAAATCCAACCTCTTCTTCTTCTTCACTCTGCCTGCAGCTTCTCTGCTCCACATTTCCCCAGTCCTCCAGCTGTTTATCCCTTCCCTTGGTGCAGATGGTGCTTCAATCTCATCTTTGCTGACTGAAACACGCATTTTTGAGTGACACATAGGAGAGGTGAAGCTGCTTTGGGAAACATGTCTTGTATTCTCAATCCACCTTGAGCATTGCTGATAGACAGTGGGTATAAATATATCCTAAATAAATACATGCCTTGTGTCTGCAAAGAGCTGAAATGCCACTGGAGGCCTGGAGTGGCTGAATGATGTTCAAAAGACAGGATTGCTATGTCCTGCCCAATACTCTTTGCATCTTCCCTTGGCACTGCCCACCTTTTGGATTTACTCTCCCCCCCTTGCTCTTGAATATCTTAATTGGACAAGAAATTTCCAAATGTTACAGGTCTAGTTCTTGAATGCACACTAAATTAAACAAGGCTATATTAAGCTGGCTAAAGACAAAGTTGTTCAAATCTAACCTTGCATAGTTTCTCTATGGTTTAGTCTGAAAGCAGAATTAGCTTGCCTGTGCGGAGATCTCAGTGGTTCCATTTCTCTCCTTTCAATTCATTTTCACTGGCCAGCTTTGAGTGAACTTTGCATAAAGACGGTGAGTTGCATATGAAAATGCATATGATGCCATATGAAAAACAACATGTAAATATAGCAGCCTTTGTTCTCTGATGGAAAAGCAATTAGCCAAGGATGAAGTTTCAACATGAGCTCCCCATTAACTTGTCTTTAGCTTGCTCTCATGAAAGTCTTAATTCACTTCCTTTTTGGGTGGGTGGGGGTCTTTTCTGCTGCTTCAGGCAAATATCTTTTAAATGACAGTGATGCACATTGGAGCCAAAAATCCTAACTATAAATACACGTTGATGGGGTCTGAACTGGCAGAGACTGACCAAGAGAGATCTTGGAGTCATAGTAGATAACTCAATGAAAATGTCTAGACAGTGTGTAACTGCAATAAAGAAGGCCAACGCTATGCTGGGGATTATTAGGAAGGGAATTGAAAACAAATCAGCCAGTATCATAATGCCCCTGTATAAATCATTGGTGTGACCTCATTTGGAATACTGTGTACAGTTCTGTTCGCCACACCTCAAAAAGGATATTATAGCATTGGAAAAAGTGCAGAGAAGGGCAACTAGAATGATAAAAGGGTTGGAACATTTTCCCTATGAAGAAAGGCTAAAATGCTTGGAGAAACGACGGCTGAGGGGTGACATGATCAAGGTTTATATGCATGGGATAGAGCAGGTTGAGAAAGAAGTACTTTTCTCCCTTTCTCACAATACAAGAACTCATGGGCACTCCATGAAATTGCTGAGCAGTCAGATTAGAACAGATAAAAGGAAGTACTTCTTCACCCAAAGAGTGATTAACATATGGAATTCACTGCCACATGAGGTGGCAGCAGCTACAAGCATAGACAGTTTCAAGAGGGAATTAGATAAACATATGGAGCAGAAGTCCATCAGTGGCTATTAGCCACAAGGTATAGCTAGGAACTCTCAGTCTGGGGCAGGTGATGCACTCTATTCTTGGTGCTGGAGGGGGCAGCAGTGGGAGGGCTTCTAGTGTCCTGGCCCCACTGCTGGACCTCCTGATGGCACCTGGTATTTTTGGCCACTGTGTGACAGAGTGTTGGACTAGATGGGTCATTGGCCTGATTCAACATTGGCTTCTCTTATGTTCTTATGTTATGTTAAATATGATTGAAATATTACATGAGCTACCAGTAATTCATCTACACTACTGTAAGTAGACAACGTGATAACGTTGAAAAATTGCTCTGTCTAAAAATGCTCTTGTACAAGCTGCATGCAGTGTGGACTGTTAGCAGTAGGGATTGGCAGGGACCACTTTTTTGTAGTTCCACACTCATATGAACTGGGAGGCTGATTTGTGAATCGACCCAGTTCGTATTGGTTTGTGAGCCATTTAAAGATTAACCCCCTACTTTCTGCTCACCACAGCTTTTTGTGGGGAGCAGAAAGCAGGGGTTTCCAAACAGCTGAGTGGTGGGGAATGCTCCACTGGATGATACAGATGATCAAGCCCCTCTGGGTGAAAGAAGCTCACCTTGATAATAGTTTGAGAGTTGTCTGGTTTAATTCTCACTGAGGTGGTAAGCCTGGTTCTGAGCTAGACTGCCTTTTCCCTGATAGTTGTCTATCTGGAGAGATTTTTAAAAAAACTGGTATGAGAAAGCATTCAGTCATGTGAGCTTCCACCAGCAGGTTTATCGCCTCCAGTGAGAATGAAAATCTGGTGAAGGTTTTTTCTCTCTGGGATTTGTGGGCATCATTTTGATAGTTGGGAGACCTTCCCATCTTTCTTTGAGGCAGGAAACAAGTGGCAGTTCTTTGGCTTGTCTTCCATCTGTAGCTGCTCCTAAGTTCTGATACTTTCAGAACCCCAAGAGAAACTACTGTTATTCAGTTAAATAAACATACAGCTATATTGATAACATAACCACAACAGATGGTAAACAGTTCGGAGGAGAGGTCAGTGAAGAAGACAGTATTCAAAATACAGTAACAAATAGTGCCGAATGGAAAGGGTAACTTTAGCTCCCTCATGTCAGAAAAAAATGTCCTCCCTTACTTCACAGTGAGACAAAATGATGCCCTCAGTTTCCAGATAGAAGGAACCTTCACCGTAAGTGACCAGTGCTCTGTTTTAATCTGGAACTGAGGGCATAATTTTAATACCTCGGATGTCCAACAACTACAGAGGAATTCTGGTGTGGGACATCTTATAATACACAGAGATATGTCACAGAACATTCTGTAAGGTCCCCTGCCTGCAACCTTCATCAGCTAAGACTATGGTATAGAGCTTATAGTGCCTTTCAGATGTAGACACAGAGGCCCCCATTGCTGCTCTACAGACGCCTCAGTGGAAGACATTTATATCAAAAGCAATGAATATGGCCACCCCACCTGGGGAGCATGCTTTGATATTTTCCAAACCCTCCTTAAGTCCAAAGTATGCCACTCCTTTTTCTTTGGGTGAGAAGGACTGGGGCAAAAGGATTGGAGACAGATCTTCTGATTCCTATGAAAAGAGAACTTTGGAATGAAAGTTGTGTCTGTACAGGAACACTTTATCTTTTAGAATACACTTAAACCTTGACGAATGGAAAGTGCATTGAGTTCCAAGACCCTTCTGGTTGATGTAATGATAGCTAGCAATAAGACTTTAATGGTCAGAACCTTAAGAGACAACTCTCTTAACAGTTCAAAGGGAGGTATAGTCAAGGTCTGGAGCACCATGTTCATGATGGAAAGTGATGAATTGTAGGGGGACTGGAAAGGAATTAAAACCTCTTAACTCAGGCCTCTGAAGACGGAGACTCCCCCAACTGAGCTGAAGGATAGATTCAAGGATGGATGTCTGATAGGGTGACCTTGATGCTCTCTCTCCTGCACCATCTATTGAAGGTTGCCTAGGAACAGTTGTAGATTTGGACCTTCAAAACATTACTTCAGTGACCTCTTTGGTAAAACCTTGCCTTTGTAGAGTCTTCTGCTCAGTCTTCACATGACTAATCAAAGGCACTCCAAGTCTGGATGATATATGGGACCCTGAAGCAGGAGATGTTTTCCCTACAGTGGGGGCCTAAGGAGGTTGAAGTGACAGTTGTCTGGGGTGTCTTGGTCAATGGGGTATGACACAGATTGCCAATGCCTCCTCCTGGAGGTTTCTTGGGGGGTGGCCAGAAAATGACAGGAACGTGTACAGAAGATCTTTCACCCAAGAATAAATGAGGGCATCACTTGCTTTGCTGAAGAAGTGGCTGAAGAAATGGGGGTGAGGCGTGGTTGCATGTTCAACCACGAGGCGAAGAGATCGACTAGTGTCAAGAGGTTACAGTTCTGTGTAAAGACTTTTTTTTTCGGTACTTTTGCATTTGTGTGTGTGTGCCCATGCCTGGAAGTTATGGTGACCCCTGGCGACTTGTATTGGGGCATGGAGGATGTTCAGAGAAGTGGCTTGATAGCCTGCCTCTGCCTCCCAGCCCTGGTATTCTTTGGAGGTGTCCCATCCAAATACTTGCCATGGTCGGCTCTGCTTAGCTTCCAAGATCTGACGAGATTGGGCTTCCCTGGGCTATCCAGGTCAGAACGCAGTTCTGTATGAATACCTGATGGTATAGTTGCCATTTTCCTTGCTAGTACTTACCGTCTGCTGAACTAAAACACTTCCGTGTTGTCTATCCCCCTCCCCAATATGGTCCGCCCTCAGGTTGAGAATCCTCTCAGGAAAAGAAACCCTTGTGTTTCCACCTTGAACATGCTGGATTTTGTGATTGTGTTGGTGAGGATCCTCATATTCCTATGCAGCAGTTGGTCCTGGAAGTGAAGGAGTGTTAGCCAAATGGCTCTGAGCTCTAGAGGTTAGTGCTAGAAGAACATAAGTACAGCATAAATGAAGAGAATAAAGCACCGTAGGACAATGAAGGAGAACTCTCAGGTTTCTTTGCTGACTCATCAGAGGCAGGAGAAGAACTGGGTATAAGTGGCTACAAAGCCAAAGAGTTACAACTTGTTTCCCGCCTCAATGGAGGATGGGTAAGTCTCCCAACTACCACAGACATGCCTTCACTTGCAGATGAGAACTAAGCTTATACATAGGCCTTCCCATAACTTTGATAAAGTATGCATAGCTTACTTCACTGAATATTTCATCTGTATAGCATAGACCACCAGGTCTAGATTGTGGGGTGGAATCAAAGTTGTGTGATGGGGAGAAGAATGTTTAAAATAAAAATGATCAATACTTTTATTTTTAAAAAATCACAAATTCTAAAATAACCAGCGTGATGCAGTGATTAGTATGGCAGATTAGGGCTTGGTCTGCATATAGCAGAATAAGGTGCTAGATAGGCTACAGGTAGAGCATTACAGTTTTAATGTACAGCTTCATTAAAAATCGCCTGCAAATAAATTTTTTTTAAGGAGTTCCAGCCTATCTTCACATGCTGCACTAGTTTTCCACTTACAGGGAAGTGGAATGGGACTTTGAAAATGTCATTTGTCCTGTGTTTTGAAGCCATTCTGCCACTACAGCAATCTACCACCTCATTGGTTCACACATGAAGAAATAGGGCTGGGCCATGGAAGCCCCGGTTCAAAGCTCTATTCTTCCCCAAAGCCAACTGGGAGAGGTGCTTGGACCAATGATTTCTTATTTCTTTGTTGACTACATTTATACCTCACCTTTCTACCAGGTGGAGACCCAAAGTGGCTTGCATTGGTCTCCTCTCTGCCATTTTATCTCACAACAACACTGTGAGGTAGGTTAGGCTGTGTGTGTGTGATTGGCCCAAGGTTGCCAGCAACTGTTTGTGGCAGAGTGGGGATTCAAAACTGGGCCTCCCAGATCCTAGTCTGATGCTCTGAACACTACACAGGCTCTCATGTCTTGGCTTGAACTATGTCAAACATTGTGAAGGATAAAATGAGGAAGAGGAAATGAATTTTTTTCCTGAGCTTCTTGGAAGGATGACAGAATAACAGATGGGATTTTCTGTTGGCTTTGCTGTTATTGCAGCTTATTGCATTGTCTAAATGCACGTACTTGTCAGCATGTATTTTTCTACCAGTGCAATCCTAAGAATGTTTTCCTGGGAGTAAGCCCCAATTAATAGACACGAGTAGGATTCTGAGTTGACCTGCTTAAGATTACTCTCTAGCACTAACAAAATCTAAATTATATTGTAATATTTCTCTGTATAGGGCATAGCAATACCCACAGCCTGGTGAGGGAAAAGTCCCATTCCTTTAATAAAGGCTTAATGTGTGGAAATGAGCAGCTAATGCTTTTCAAGGCATGGAGGTAAATAGCATCCCATGAAGCCCATATTAAAGAGGTAGAATGCTTTTTCTTCAAGCTGTTGGCAACATTACTAGAGCATGGTGCCCACAAGTCCTCCATTTGGGATTGCTAGGCCTCTCCAGTGGGGGTGGGGGATTCCTGTCCACTAGTTCCTATTTCTCACTGCTGCTTTGAGCAGCGGCAGGATAATTTTTTTTTAAAATGGCCATTAAGCCAGTGACGTGATTTCACCTGGGAAAATGTGGTGGTGACATCAAGCCTCTCTAGGAATCACCAGAAACTCTATGGTAGAGCCATAGCGCCTCTGATGCTTCCTCGAGAGGGGTGACATCACTTCTGGGTTTTCTCTTAATGTAACATCATCCTGTTGCCAACAGCCTTCCCACCTGTGTCCCTGCCCCCACCCCTGGGTCTCCTGTTGGCACCTGTACCTCCACTTCAGCTGTAAAGTACATGCTAGAGTGAGGTCAGGTCTCTACGACTGGCTGGAACAACTCAGTAATGACACTGCTAATTCCAGTGTGTTTTTTTAAATTGTTATCTGTTAGTCTTTTCATACATTAACTTTAATAGTTCGAATAACTAAACTGAAAGTTCAGAAAACCAGCTATAGTTGTTCCAAGATAGCATGGCTGGAACATTAATTTGTCTTAGGAAGAAGTACTTGCTTGTAAAGATTCTGCCTTTTCAGTATGCTTTATTATTAATAATAATGGCAGATTCAGACTAAAGCTTAAGGAACAGATTCACCAAGAGATATATAGGCCTGGGGAGAAAAAAAGAGGGAAAATGGGGGGGGGTCCTGTTTTCCCCACTGAAGACTTTTTTCAGATTTTCTATAAAATATTTTATCTCTTGGAATGAGTAATATGCTTCTTAAAGCAAGGTTTTTCACACTCAAAATCATGAAAAAGTCTGAAGACTTTTACCGTTTTTCCTGTGGAAACTGGGAAATTTGAGGGAGCATTGGGGAAAAAAAAATACAAAACAACCCTGTTATACTTTAGACAGGAATCTGTTTACATGTAAATAATTTTGGCTATAGTTAATGTGCTATAAAATGATAGTACAGTTATTTAAAAGTTAAGTGTTTGCTTGGTTCTAGAGTTTAGCTTAATAGCCAAACATGGTGGTAGCCCTACCTATAACGACTTTGAGAGAGTTTCTGTCCCAATAATGCACTTTATTGTGGTTACTACAGAATTTTTCTACCATTAACTTTTATTCTCTTCTGAACTCTCAGGTGTGAGAAATTACAAATATATGCTATAAGCACAGGATACAGAGATTTGCAGTTCTTTGTCCTCTGTTGCAGTACACCTGGAACTTTTCTGATGGAAGATAAAGACAGTTATAATTTTAAATTCTATAAATATGCTAAATAGTATAATTTTATATGCTGGCTAAGTCTTGAGCCCTGACCGGGATAGCCCAAGCTAGCCTGGTTTCGTCAGATCTCAGAAACTAAGCAGAGTTGGCCCAGGCTAGCATTTGGATGGGAGACCACCAGGGGAGTGACGTGGAGGTCAGGCAGTGGCAAACTACTTCTGTATGTCTGTTGCCTTGGAAACACTGCAGGTTCACCATAAGTCAGCTGTGACTAGATGGAACTTTCCACTGCCACCAAGTTATAAATGATGTACTTTATGTTGTTCAATCAGTAAAAGAAGTTTAGCTTTGATAGGAAAGTAAGTATTGGATATATTTCTATTCCCCCCACACATACATTTCTGTTTTTTCCTGGGGGGAACCAAGATTTCCCCCCGGCTTCAAAATTTCTGGAAATTTGGTTTCGGTTTCTGGCGTCGCGAATGGCGGCCGCTTCTCGGGACGCTCCCGGAGGCAGTTAGCCCACGCGCAGTTAGGGGGGTCTTCGCATATGCGAAAGACCCTAGTGAGCCTTAGGTAAAGGCTCCGAACCGGGGGCGCTTGGGGAGTAGCCTCTTTGCCGGCAGACAGCCGGGAAATTGAGGCTTTCTCCCCGCCCCAATCGGCCCCGCTGCGGCGTGCCCGTAATGGGACTTAGCGGCGCCACCGAATTCCAGGAGTGAAAACAGCGCTATGGTTCAACATAAAAAGAAGTAGTGGCATCGAATCGTGAGTTGAAGATCTATTTTGAAGCGTAAATCGGAGCCCCCTGCATGCGTATAAGCGTTGGGAGGAGGGAGAAGTCCCCACCCCCCTCGAGAAGCAAGCTATTCAAAGGGAGCGCGAAGGGGGGCAGAAAGAAAACAAAGTGTTGGTGAAAGTACTGTTGGGGCTGCATGGAAGAATGTGTTCATCTTAGCTTCCTGGGGGATGCGGCACGAACTTTTTAAAAGTAAACAAAAAAACAAAATGTCGATAATGGAAAAAGCCCTGCGGACACCGGAAGAGAAGAGAGGAGGGACTTCCGGTCCAGATAGCCCCCCCAAGAGCTTGCTGTCAATCAACAGAAAAAGGAGATGCTGTGCCCCCTGCTGGAACAATTGCAGAAGATCAACCAAACTTTGTTTAAAATGGAAAGTGTTCTCATCAGTCGACAGAAACAGATATTGGAAACAACTAGAAAGATGAAGGAGATTGAACAGAAATCGAATTTGATTCCAGGTTTCCAGGGCGCTAAAGAAGAGGAGAAAGAAGATCTCAGATTTACCTTGACAAATGTCTTGACACCCCTAACTGGCAGTGAAGCGATAAAGTTAAAAGAAGAGGTGGATAAGGCTCCCAAAGCCTATTCCGCCTCTATAAAAAGAAATACTCTGCCAGTAGAAGGGGATGTCGAGCATAGCAGGCGACAAACGGGAGATCTAATTTCATCTGCTGAGTTTGTGGAGCCCTGGAAGCTTGAAGGCCAGAAGTTTAAGAAAAAAAAGAAAAGAAAGAAGAAGGATTTCATCTTCAAAACACAGAAACTCCTGAAGAGACACGCCAGCAGGAAGAAGGATGCAGCATTCAAAATTGGGATAAGTGCAGAAGACAGCAGCCCAGGGGAAGGTGATGGAACGGAAGACTTCAAAGTTAAAATGGACTTAATCCATAACTGGAAGAAAATTAAGAAGAAGATACTTTGAGGACTGTTCGTGTTACATCTGGAAGGAGCTGTTTAATTACTAACCCCAATGGACTTTACTAACTACATTAACAGAGTGATTTTGGACTTTGCTTTAGTTAAAAAGAAGATCTTCTAACCATGATGGATGCCAAAACTTGGTATTGGTTATTAACCTAAACTAACTCTCACTAACAGAAAAAAAGTTCACTCCACCTTTTTCTTTCTCCATCTGTCTACCCTTCCCTTTTCTTATAAAAAGAATAAAATTCTCTCTTTTTTAAGAGAGTTTTACAAAAAAAAAAAAATTTCTGGAAATTTTACATCTCTAGTTTTACCCATGATGGTGATGGCAGATCCGTACAATGTTCATGCTAACCACACACTGCCTCAAACAGTGCATTTACAATGGTGTTGGTTCATATGCTCAGGGCTGAATCATGGATTAGGGTTCAATTTGGTGGTGTTTTTTTTTTTTTTTTGCAAAGGTAGTCTTTGAGATTGTTTTGTTAAGGGGGAAGATTGTGGGGGAAAGTGGGATAAACTTTAATATTTTCCTCTTGTTAATGTTGGAAAAAGCCAGCCCTGAAATACTTTTTCTCCTGCGGGGGAAAACTTAACGATATCTATATTTGCAATTTCATGCAGTCTTAATTTAGCATAAATACCGCTAAACATAATGGGATTTACTTCTGTGTAAACATAGGATCAGGCTGTGGGTAACTTACTCCACATATTTAATTATCTGTTCATACAGAGTCATGTGGAGTGAAAGCCCTTAACCCTCTAATGCAGTATTAAATCAAGGCATTCTCTCCCCCAGCCCGCGCTGTTGGATGCATGGTATAAGCTTCTTTTTAACCTGGAAGTGTACACATTTGGGCACCTGGCTTGCCCTCCTATATGTAGCAGGGTATCATCTTGATTTAAGTTTAATATTCTCAATAATATTCCCTTTACTATTCTGTAATCCATTTCATGCATATGTAGCAGAAGCTCAAACTTCTTATTTTCTTTTTGCTCATAAAATGAAAATGTGCCAGGATGACTCACTGTGTTTGGCAAAATTAGAATATTTCTGCACTTAAGAATCTTGGACTTAAGCACATTTACTTGATACTAAATGCAGCTGGGTTCAGTAGAGCTTGCTCTAAAGTAAATGTACATGGGATTTCAGGCTTAATCATTTTATGAAGGTCTTTCATCTGCTCTGACATTAAAATGTCAGTGTTACATCTTTAAATTATAACTCTTGAGATAATTAGTCTTTCTACAGAAGCATAATTGCATATAAGAATTGTATAGAAACAAATTGTTTAACATTTTCTTTAGGTTTGTTTCAGACAGGGGAAAGAGGTGTTAAGATAACTCTGCACTGTTTCAGAATTGCTTGTTTTGATCCAGGTGCAGGAATTCTAAAAATGAAATATTAGCATCAGATATCTCATCCTGGGGAGAGGCTGAAAAAATATTTTTATTCCTAAGTACTGGTATCGAATGCTCTGTTGCTGGCATTTTTAAGGCATCTGATGTTTTTTTAAAACTTGAAAGTAATGCCATTGAAATCAGTAGGCTGACTTCTGAGGATATTTAAGAAGGGCTGTAAGGTTTAAGGAGTTGCAGTACAGAATTCTCTGATGTAAAGAAATACTTTTTTAGGGTTAAGCTAACTAAACCTCAGTGTCCTTTAGAGTAGTCTCATTTATGGCTGTGGTATATTGCTTTGTTCAATAGTGTGAGACTAGTATAGGGTATCCAACTCCATTGTGGAAAAGTCCTGGAGATTTGGGGGCAGTGCCTGTGGTGATGGAGTGTTCTGGGAGTAATTTCCTATTTGGGGGCATTGCGGGGTGGGGAATTCTGTGACATCACTTCCTGTTTTGGAACAGGAAGTAACATCATGATTCTCTAGGAATTCCAAAATCTCTATGGCTTTTTTTAACCATACAGACTTGAAACAGGAAGTGATATCCAGGTGTCAATTGATGCCATTTCCCCTTGCTGCTCCATTGAGCAAGGGAGGGTGAAGTGATGCATTGTTGGTGATTCCCTGCCGGAGCTGAGTAAGTGGTAACCCAAGGTGCCTGGAAGAAGGCAGAGTTTGAAGAAGGGAGGAGGAGCAGCAGGGATACAATTCCATAGAGTCTACCCTCTAAAGCTGCCAGTTTCTCTGCCTCTATGTTAGCAGTGCTAGTGTAATAGCTGACTTCATCATAAGTACTTTATTTGAGTTATTTATTTATTTATTTACTTATTTGTATCCCATCTTTCTCCCCAGTGAGGATTCAGAGGGGCTTATATTGTTCCCCTCTCCTCCATTTTATCTTCAAAACAGCCCTGTGAGGTAGGTTAGGCTGAGTGACTGGCCCAAGGTCACCCAGTGTGCTTCCATGGAAGAATGTGGGTTTGAATCTGGGTTTTCTAGATTCTAGTCCAGCATGTTATCCAGTACACCTTGCTTGCTACAGATCCTATAGAGCAGTAGACTTCAATCTTTCCAGGGCTGGGACATACCTTTAATTTTTGATGGCAGCATGGGATCCACTTAGCTGCAAGTACGTAATAGTAAGTCTTGTGATCTCAGTTACACCTTCAGTGTTGAACAAATGGGCTCTATGTACATGGAGTATTGGAGAAACAAATGGTAGAGTTGTGCAGATAAGGAGTGGAGTGGTGGGGGAGTAAACTCCCCCCTAGCCATTCTGCTGCTGCTTCTCTTAACAAATGGGCAACAAGAGTCCGGAGGCATCACATTCTTACTCTTTACACACATGCATTAGCAGGAGTTTCTAACAAAAAGCAGGGAAAACATGTTAGCTGTGTAGGAGATGGCAACTAAGCAGATGGGAGTCCACACACCTGATGGATCCCTACCCATCAAGTGAAGACCACAGCTGTGAAGTGTGAAGACGCATGTCTTTATACAGTTCCAGGTTTTGTTGGGTCCCCATGTGAACTGAGGTTTGATAGATGCTGTTGCAACCTTCCCTTTCCCTTCTCATCACCATCCAGCCAGTGCATGTCACTTGAGCTGCTGCTTTTCCTTCCCAACTTTAGCTCATGCTGAACATGTGATTTGCTGTTGCCACTGAAGGCACATTCCCATTCATTAGAGAATGGGGAATACAATTGGGGAGCAGTAATAGCTTATATGATAACATCACATGGAGATAGAAAAGGTGGCTTCAGTTTACTTAAACTAGAGTAACTTGTCACAGGAGTACTCTGAGAGTAACTTAGCCCAATGTACATGGCAGTTAGGGGTGGGCACGAACTGTGAAAATGTGGTTCGTGATGGTTTGTGGTTCACAAACCATGAACCATCACAAACTTTTAAAAGCTAAATGAACCGGTTTGTGATCCAGTAGAACACCCTCCAGTGTGCTCGAAACACCAAACTAGCTGTGGATCTCTAGCTGACTCTCCCTACCCTCCCAGTTTGTTGAGGATTGGATGTATGGGGTCCAAGTTATGGCTATCCAAAGAAGATGCCCCCATCATCCAATGTTTCCAATGGAGGGGAAAAAACAGCAAAAAAAGGCAAAGGCAATAAAAGCCCAGCAGAACAGAGTCCAAGTCCCAGTCAGAGAATTTCTACAGTAGAAACTGAAGATGTGGGGCATTTTTGCAAGCCCAGCAGAACCACTACAATGTTCCCAGCAGAACCAATGCCACTATGGCAGTGCAAACCCAACAGGACTCAAACCAGAGAATCTCTGCAATAGAAACTGAAGGTGGGGGCATTTTTGCAAGCCCAGTAGAACTAGTGCCCTTGTGGCAATGCCAGCCCAACAGGACAGATGTCTAGCACAGAATCATAATCCAACCAAGGAAAGTTGTAAGCCTGGCAGAACCAGTGCAAGGTACTAGTGCCCAGCAGAACTCAGTGCCAGTGTGGCAATATCAGCTCAATCACAATCCAAGGGGGGCATTTTGCAAGTTTAGCAGAACCAGTACAATGTCCAGAATGCCTAGCAGTACCAGTACAATCACAGTGTCCAGCAGAAACCAGTGCCACTGGTATTACAAGCTTAAAATGATTGATCTCAAAGCACATAGTCACAAATCCAAGCAAGGGGGTGGGATTTGGCAGGCTCTGTGTAAGAAAATGGGAAGTGAACAAGTAGGAACACTGGCAAAGGGGGGAGGGAATCCTCTTGAAATTGGCATGGCAAATTTGGAATTGACAACAGTGTTTCCAAGGCTGTAGAATTCCCCCCCCTTTGTGTTGAAGTTTGGTAAACATTTTGTTTGAGCAGAGACAGTCTGTCTGGAAATGTATCCATTTATGAACCGGCACAAACTTCCACAAACTGCTTGAAAGTTCATGGAAAGTTTGTGCCGATTGTCCTACCACGAACTTCAATCTGTGAACCACGAACTGGCCAAATTTATCATGAACTTTAGTTCGTGAGCTGGGTCATGCCCATCCCTAATGACAGACCCGTGTATTCACTGGACACACAGGGAGGGAGGCACAGGAATGAGTGCACAGGCCCTGTCCCTTGTCTCTGCACAAACATCTGGTTGTCTGCAGGGATGACCATGCAGAGGAAGTGGCCATGCAAATTCTCCCTTCCTGTGACCAGTGGTGCTGGTTTTGGAATGTCACTGATCATGGGAAGGGAGAGTTTGCACGCTCATGTCCTCTCCATGGTTGATCCTTCAGGTGCCCTGGTGATTGTGCAGGGGGCAGGGCAGTGCATTTACTCCTGGTCTCGCTCCCTATGTGGTCAGTGAACATATGGGGCTGTCATGTTCACTGGGCTTTTATGGAAGTGATAAAGTTATGAGAAAGGAGGAATGAGAGAGAAGTGTCAAAGTGAAGAGATGGGCCTGCCCAAATCTGTGTAGGTTGGTTGAAATACTCAGCCAAATTCTTGGTTGCAAGCTTCTAGCTTTCTTAATCTTAGGGTTAATTGTAACAATATGACCTAATGCATGCAAACAGCAGACCTGGCTTTTAGAGGTATTTAGTAACAAAACAAGGCCATCCACTGGCAGGTTTCTATGTACTCCATGGAGAATTCCTCAGATATGCTCCCCTCAGTGACTGTGTAAAATTAACCTAATACAAAGAGGAGGGTGGGAATGACCTAAAATTGCTTAAGGACTCAATGTATTTCAGGAACATGGAACACAGAGAGTCAGTTTTGTTTCTGGTTTTTTAAAAGGTAATGTGAGTTGAAATTAGCCTGCTTAGGCCTGTGAGACATGATAGAATCCTGGAGGAAGTAAGGTTGCCACCTCTGGGTTGGGAAATACCTGGAGATTTTGGGTGTGGAGCCTGGGGAGAATGGGGTTTGGGAGGGGTGCAATGCTATTGAGTCTGGGTGTAATGCCATAGAACCCACCCTCCAAAGCAGCCATTTTCTCCAGAGGATCAATTGTAATAGTGGGAGATCTCCAGGTGCCACTTGAAGGTTGGTTTTCTAGTAGGAAGAGATTTGCGGAGGTGGGATTTTCTTCCCATACTTTGTCGTAGACCTTTAGAATGTTTACTGCTAAATTTGCTCTTTATGAAGATTAGACCTACTCAACAGCTGTAACCCTATTCTTAATTAGAAGACTTTTTATTGGTTTTACTTCTGGTGTAATTGAACTAAGCTGAAACATTTCATACATTTATAGATTTTTCTGTTTCCAAGTTACTGCTAGTCACTCTTACAGGACGTCAAGTATTTCTCATGTTGTGAGGGTGGTATGAATGCCATTAGTGGGCCAGTACAAATTTGTTGTAGGCAACCGTGATCCTTTCTGAAATGAGGCAGCAGACATCTGCTTAGTGACTTCAAGGGAAGGGTAAGTAGGCTCTCTTCAACAGTTTTCCTGAAGTAGAACTTTCTTTCTTCATTTTTTTGTTCTTAGTATGTTCCTTGTATTGGAAAAGAGAGAATTCAGCATTAGGAGGTGAAATAAACCAATCCAAGGATGCCTGGAAGAATCCAGCTTCGATGCCTGCCACCTCCAGACACAGTGAAAACCTCTGTAGGGTAAAAAAGGAGGATTCAACTTTTCCATTCACCCACCCCTCCACAATCTTCTTTGATAATGGAAGAACTGCAGGCTAAGTGACGTTCCTCTTATCATGCTGCACCTACAGATAAGGGGGGAAGAAAGCTCAATACTTTGGGTTGGAAGACCTACTCTTCAGCGCCTTAACATTCAAAATTTTGTACTTTGAAGCCATAATGGCAGCATACCAATTATTCTTATGGCAGAAGATGCTTCCATATCTTGAAAAGATGAATCTGGTGAAGATCCTGCAGACTGAAGCTGTTAAACTTTATAAGCAGCAGATCAATGCTGTGTGACATATGACCAATTCAGTAACCTGAACAATCACATCCTCTATAGTTATCCATTTTCATGCATGGCTTTGTTCTATGGCATTGCCCACTGAAACAAGTAATAAAGTAGAAAACCTACCCTTTGAGGGCACTCCACTGTTTTTGGAGAGTACAGACAATACTCTTGTGCAAATCAAGGAAAACTGCCAGACAACAAGATCCTTAGGGGTCACTCATGCAGTGCAGCTCCCACTTACCCAAGACAAACGTTCATCCTAACTCAGATTCTGCTATCCACCGCACAGAGAACAATACTTCTATTCTTCCTCCAGATACCAGTATCTTGCTCATAGGTCTTTCTCCACCCATCAGCCTTCTTCTAAGAGATGTAGTGGACCAAAGCAGAGAACAGGGCAACAACCTTTCTCTGCTATCAGTCAAAATCCGCCTTTTGACTAGAACAATTGAATTTCCCTAACTCCATTTTTAGGGACAAATTGTGCCCATTCATGATCAGGGTTTTAGGTTGGAATTTTGCTCTTTACCACAGGTTCAAAGGATTTCACAGGCAGTAAACAGCCTCTTACCTGAACTGTGACCTCAGCTTCTATCTCTTCTTGAGAAGGAAGTGGTTGAAAAGGTTGTGGACCCCAGTTTATCACTTGGCTTTTCCTCTAGGGTTTCCTATCCTAGACCTCCAAGGATTAAACACCCTGCAGTTTTTGCCCAAATACCAGAGCGTCACTGGGATGTCCCAACATGATGACGTCACTTCCAATACGCACCAGAAATGATGTAGCCACATTGCTGGCAATGTAGCCTGGGCCTCCCTCCCACTCCTGGTAAGCCCCACCTTCCCCTGCTGGTTGTCAGGAGGGACCTTGCAACCCTACACTCAGCTGGGCCCAGACATGGAAGTGAGCTGGGCTAGAAGAGAAGTGTGTCTAGCAGTGAAGCTCATCAAAGTAGGCATGGAGCACTCCCCTGTCCACTGCTCATTGTTACGGCATTCAATTGTGGGATATATGTAGTTAGGTTTTTGCCCATGTGAACTTTCTGGTTTGGCCCAAATTCATACTAGAAGAGCCTGAGTTTAAAGAAGCCTCTTTCATGCTCTGAAGGAGAAATGTTTCTCTGAAGTATTTACCCACGTTAGACCCTTATTACAGCATACCCTTTACAAGAAAACTTGAAATATGAGCCCAAGATTAAAGGGAAGGAGGCCCTTTTAGTCTGTTGTATACACAACCTTGGTTTGCAACAACAAATTGTATGTAAAGAAAAGATGTTAGGGAGATGGACACTTAACCGGCAAGTGACATGATTATCCCGGTACCGACCAGAAAGTGATAAATCGGTATGAAACAGCAGGATAGAAACCAGTAAAAACCATTCACGTTGCACAGTCTTAATGGATGTTTGTATCCCTTTAGATAAATACCCAATTAAAGTTACTTTTTTGTTCCAAATTGTGTTCCTCCCACTTGGCTAGTCCAGAGCAAACCAACCCAGGGAGATAAAATAGGGGAGGAATTACTCATATTGGAGCCAGAAGGTATGGCAAGATAGATGGGAGTGGCATTTCAGACAGAAAGGAGGGAAGCCAGGGTGCAGCAGGGAAGGGCTGGCAGGCCGTTAGACAAGCCAAGTCTGATCAGGAAATAGGGAAACTAAGAGAAGATAAATGGGGAAAAGGACATACAGTCCTAGTCACACATGCTGGAAAGTGTGTGTGTGTGAGGCTATTTGTGCCGTGGTAATTTGACCTGCCACTGTGCAATTTGACGCAACGGCAGGTAAAGCGGGTGTTTTTCCTTGCAGCCTGCTTCCAGTGCACTTAATCCAGGAACCAGTGACGCGATTGGAGCGCGCCAGAGCGATCACATCGGCAACTCCATCCTTGGCCTGTCGCAACCTCTTTGATAGTGGATTTTCCGTGGGGGTTTTTTACTCCGCCTCTTCGGCTGGTTGCTACGGGTTGGCGATGGGTGTGGGACACTTGCCAGATGTGTCTGTGTGAACATGCCATCTATGTCTGTAAAATCCGGCCGGCATTCGTAAATATCCTGCAGCAAATTCTGTTTGTGACCAGGGCCTAGGATCAACTTAAGGAAGGAGAGCAGAAATCATAGTCCACCTGTCTTGACTAGGATGAGTTCAGCATGATAATAGAAGATGGTTCTGGAGGGGAACCAAATACGAAAAAAAAAAGTGGGGCTGGGGATGCCATACTTATGCACCTCAATTTACGTAGGTGCCAATGGAGAAAGTCTACTACTGGTCCAATTTGGTGTGGAATTAGGATTTGCACTGGCATTGGGCCAAAACTTCAAAACGTGGCTGCCCATTGGTGAATTTTGCATTCTGCTCTGACTGGTGACTGGCTTTTTAGGATCCAGAACCCCACTGGACACCCTCCCCCCCATTCTCAGTCTCCCAGGGGTTGCCAGCATTGAATTGGCAACCCAAGTTC
Source organism: Gekko gecko (assembly GCA_029375565.1). Classification (NCBI taxonomy): domain Eukaryota; kingdom Metazoa; phylum Chordata; class Lepidosauria; order Squamata; family Gekkonidae; genus Gekko; species Gekko gecko. Next base: position 35,543,999 of record JAPDNY010000003.1, on the reverse strand, counting down.
CAGCTGAGTGTGTTGTAATTTATGTAGGATTATACCCAATCCTGCCCATTTCTGCTGGCTGTGAGCCTTTGCATTTTAGAAACTAATTTTCTGGGTCTCAAAGGTCCACAGAGAAGAACTGATATCTGTGCCAGGATGGAAGGGGAGAGAGGAAGGCTGAGAAAACGGAGGCTTGATTGGAAAATCATGTGCTAAAGATTTGTTTGCTAGAAATGTCATTTCATCCTAACTGGGGTCAGATGGAGAGATTCTGTCCAGAGGGCTGGCCATCAGAAATATGGATGAGCCCCTTTGCTTAACTCTGTGATGGTGAAGGAAACAGCAGTGATTTCCCAGTTCCCCTTCTTCCTTTCAGAAGGCTGAGAGTGCCATATGTGAAACTAGGCTTGCCAAGTCCCCCCGGGGGGCGGGTAAACCCCCGCCCGAGAGGCCCGTTACCCGCCCCCAGAAAATTGGGCCCCGGGGGGAACTCCACCCCCTTCCGGCAACATCCCCAGCGTGATGATGTCACTTGGAGGTGACATCATCACGCTGGGCACGCCGGGGGCGGGAAGTTCCATGACTCAAGGGAAAACTCTGTTTTCCCCTCGAATCCCGGTGGCCCCGCCCCCAACGTCCTCACGCGATGACGTCACTTCCGGTGACGTCTATGGCGGCGGCGCGCGCGCAAAGCGCGCACGCAGAAGCTCCAGGTGCCGAGCGGGACTCCCCCGCTCTAAGAAAATTTGCACTTGGCAACCCTATGTGAAACCCACAGGGAGGAAGCCTCCCTATGACTCTTGAGGCAGAACTGATATTTTAATTGTAGCTTAGCATGCTTGTTAGCTTTATTCTTTTTGGGCTTTGTAAACTTTTAATCATAGTGACTCATGTGTTGACAGTACTTGATAATGTCTGGAATACAATACAGACCGAGTATCGTTTCATTCTGGGATTCTGTAGGTGATCCATCTGTCTCTCTGGTGATGGCCTATGAGGCAAGGAGCAGGTTGTAGGCTTTTCACAGGCATGCTGTTGCACAGAACTCATGGCTGTTGTACATATTTGATTCCATGTCAAAAATGAAGTCAAATGAGGAGGAAGTTCTATGTTTTTATTTCAATTAACAGGAAAACAGTTGGACCAAAGAGTCCATCCAAAATTGACTACTTTCTTCTCAGCATATTTGGGAGATAGGCTTCAATTAACAGGAAAACAATTAGACCAAATAACTCATCAAAAATTGACTACTTTCTTCTTTTTCTTCTTCATCTTCCTCTTCTTCTTCTTCTTGAACATATTCTGAGCATATTCAGGAAATACATGATATTTTATACATGGACTGACATCATCAAAAAAACAATATTCAAAAAGCATAATTGGTTACAAAAGACAGTGGTCATTTGAATAATAAGCCTCTGATTTGACAGATGTAAAGAAACATATTTACATCAAATCTACGTAAAACCTAACAGTTTACTTAACCTAACCTAAATGATAATGGGCAAGGATTCTTCATATCCTAAACAAAAGTGTTTGTTGTTCTTGATATGAAACCAAAATCTTATCTGACCCAGACACTGCAAAGTGTTGCCCTTAAGAACTACAGAATCATGAACTTTGTACCTATTATGTTGTCTGCTGACAATATCAGACCTACAAGAGGAAAGCCTTCTATATAACAGGTATTTCTTATATCCTAATAAAATATTACTTAAAAGAGGAATCCAGAAAACCAAGAAAAATATGAATATGAACAATCAAGAAGAAAAAACCTATATAAAAAATCTTTATATTCCCACTCGTACTACACGGCCACAGGTGTCTTCAGCAGGACTGGCAACCTGCAGGGGGTGGCTGGAGATCTCCCGCTATTACAACTGATTTCCAGGTGACAGAGATCAGTTCACCTGGAGAAAATGACTGTTTTGGGAAGTGAACTCTATGGCTTATACCCACTGAAATCCTTCCCCTCCCCAAACCCCTCCCTCCTCAGGCTGCACCCCCCAAGTCTCTCAACGTGGAGCTGGCAACCCTAGTCTTCAGAAATGGAACATGGGATTTGGCCTATTTTTGGCAATATTTCTAGAAGTCTATTTTGCATGGAAGAGGCGAGTTGTTTTTCTTTAGTTGACCATTTGCTATCCTCTTCCTCCCCCTCCCCTTTTAAATGTCTTCTCAGTTAAATCAGAATTCTTCTGGCAAGTCTTTGCGCCCCTCCCCAAGAGCGATGTTCTCGCCCTTTATGTCCAGGACTAAGACGTGGCAGGATTAGGTTTTTTAAACTAAAAACTTTATAGTGGTATTTGGTTTCCCTGTGAGGTTCCATGACCTACCTGTGCATAGAACAGTGCATGCCAGTACCGTGAAAGAGTCTGGAATGAATGGAGACATTTTTAATTTAAAATTTAAAAAACTCCCCCCCCACATACAAACACACACCCTGAAGTACAGCAAATTGGCTGAGATTGGCTAGAGTCACTAGAGAAAGATTTGACCTAGTTCTGTCAATCTGTTCAATGCACCAGACAGTTGTTTAATCTGCACGGTCTTAACAATAAAACATACTCATGTTTTCAGTTAGAAGAATTCACAGTCGTGTATTTTTTAGGGTTTGCAGAGCAAGCATTAAGACACGCATCGAAAACAGGAATGTCAAGTCTTACAACTTGTGTTTTAAAAATGCTTGTTATGTTTTTTTCCTAGTTTGCAATGTAGGTCAGTATTTCAGTGGAATTTGTCCATCTGTGTCATGAGGGCCTGCGGACATACCTTTCTGTTTTTCCAATAATACATTTGAGTTTATAGCTGAATTACAATGGCAGGCCTGATTAACATCTGGTTTACAACCTTCTGGTACTTTTATATTGCCATAGATGATACTAGAAAACCTTGGTGACATTATTTGTGTGCTGCAACTGGAAGGGGAAGGCTTGGGGATGTTGTTAGTGTCTGACGGAACCTTGGGCATAGTAACCTATGATACCATCACACAGTCCTATCTGCTTCCCGTAATTCTCTTAAAGTATATAATGTGTCTATCATCTGGCAGTATATTGCTTGATGTACAACCCGGCAAAAATGGATACTAGTGACATCAATGTGCTGATGAAATTCAGCATTAACTAAAACAAGGAGTATCCAGTTACGGGGTCTCCTAAGATGTGGAAAAACTGATTTGAGCACATTTGAACCAGATCATGCCCTCAGTCCTACATAGCTCCTAGATGTTCTACTGGATTCCAGTACAGAGCCAGGAGCTTGGTATTGTCATAAAAGCTTTTAAGAACTTCACCAGTTTCCATCTCTCAGGTGTAATAAGTCGACAAAGACTCCTTTTATTACCCACATACATGGGAGTATTGCACTCCAGGGGAAGGGGAAAAGATGGAATCCTTTCTTTTCCAGCAATCCAGCACTCTTCCATAGGTCATGCGGAGGCAGATCTGGTTTTCCAGGCTCTTCAGTCTGCTTATCTGAGAACAGTGTCATGTCTATGTAAGGTCAGAATACACGTGCGCCTTCAACATAGGTATGTGGAGAATATGGCTTACTTGGCGACCGGTTCCCAACTCCACATTTCAAATAGTCCAGTGTGAAGAAGCTGTCTTTGCTGAGTTGCAGGTTTGAACACTGTTATAAGCAGCTGTCAAATTCAGATAGTGGCCCCACATCCAAAGCAATCTACAACATTCTCCTCTTGTCCATTTTATCCTCAAAACAGAACTATGAAGTCGGTTAGGCTGAGACTGCGTGATTGGCCCAAGGTCACCCAGCAAACTTCCATGGCCGAGTGGGGATTTGAATTTGGGATTGCCAGATCCTAGTCCAACCCTTTAATTGATTTGCTACCTGGAGCCCGGATAATGTGAAAAATGTCATTTATTATGCAGAATAATGCTAATTTCCCCCACCCGCGTATTAGTAAATCTTAAGCCGGTCAATAACACCAAATACTTAAAGCTCAGTACCTGCCAAAGGGCACATTATTGGAAGTGCCCAAATTCTAAGCAAGATAATGCCACCCAGTCAAGGGCCTGGCAAGAAATGAAGAGATTGATAATGACCAGTGCTGATGGACAAACCAAGAACCTAACATCAGCTAGGACTCGGGGTGGGGGTGGGGTGGGCTCAAATATAAGCCCTCCAGGAGCACTCATGCAGCCTGCAAAGCAATCCACATCCAGCAGCTGGTGCTGCCTCACCCATTCCCACCCAGCCTGGCTGCCACCACCGTCCCAATAGTTTGCTCGGGGTCTTATCTCAAACAAGCATGCCTGTGCAGGCCTGTCTTCCTTCTCTTTCACAGTGGCGCCCTTGAAAAAGCAGTGTGCTGTGCATTCACTTTCTTATCCTTGAGCATTGACTTTTTCACCGCTCAGTAAGCATGGCAGTCACAGCTGGGCTTGCTGGGGAAAGGCAAAGCACACACTGCCCATATTGGCAGAGCCACAGCAGCTGAGGACAGGCTGAGCACCACAGGGAAGCAGTTCCCTATGGCTCCATGTACGTGTGCGCATGCTTCGGTACACTTCCTTTGCTTTCCCCACTCATCTCTGTTAATACCAGCAGACACTCTCTCCAACCGCCTCAGCTGAAGTCTGGCAGTTATTGCGGGTTCAGGTACAATTAGAAAAAACACCTTTAAACATTTATCTGCTATTTTGACATATTTCTTGCTTTATAACTGTTGACCTTATAACCTTAACTTGTTATTTAGTTTCCCACTTTGCATAACTTAAACATCATCATGTTACATGTTAATTTGCTGTTAAATCCCCGTCTATAAGTTTAGAACCTCATCTGCCATTCTAACATATTTGAAAACGTGTGCCTTACACACGAAAACTCATACCTTGAATAAACCTTTGTTGGTCTTAAAGGTGCCACTGGACTCTGAATTTGTTCTACGGGTTCAGGTAGGATTGGAGAAGAATCTGTGGTTGCGATTGGGGAGATGGCAGAAGAACTTGACAAGGCAAGTAGCTGTGAAGTTGGCTGCTCCTGACAAGGTCCACTCACTTTGTGCAAGTCTTAGAAGGAATAGTTAGCCCTGCATTCATTATTGGGCTCTCCTTCACATGCCTGCTGCATAATTAAAAATTGGCAGTGTGGTTCCAGAGAGAAGAAAACTGGAGATTTCTGCAAGTCTGAATGGCAGGCACTGGGCTTGCAGAGGTTCTTCCCAGATAGCTCCCTATTCAAGTCCAGTTATCTTGTTTGAATTAGGTGTCGCTTTGCTTCCTCTGCTGACTTTCTGCCTTTTATTTCTGCAGTGGCCAGAGACCTGTTTTATTTCCAGAGATGCAAAAGCACACAGGAAACCTGGTCTCTGCATCAAAGCAGGTGTGTGTGTGTTGCAAACAAACTTGAGACAGCCTCCTAGCAGTGTGGGACAGATGTGTACCTTGTGTTCTGGCCAAATTAAAGTGCTCAGGGTCTGTTCTTGCATTAACTGGAACTGTGTGGATGTCAGTTTTCTGATGCCAGTGTGGTGTAGTGGTTAAGACGGTCAGTCTAGTATGTGTGAGACCCAGATTCAAATCCCCACTTCTGCCATGGAAGCTTGCTGGGTGAACTTGGACCAGTCACGGTCTCTCATCTTAACCTACCTCACAGGATTGTTGTGAGGATAAAATGGAGGAAAGGAGAATGATGTAAACTTCCTTGGGTCCCCATTGGGGAGAAAGGTGGGGTACAAATGAAGTCTGAGAGCCAGTTTAGTATAGTGGCTAAGTGAGCAGACTCTAATCTGGGAGAACCGGTTTTGACTCCTCAGTCCTCCACTTGCACCTGCTGGATGACCTTGGGCAAGCCATAGTTCTGACACAGCTGTTCTTGAAAAAGAGCAGTTTCTATCAGAGCTCTCTCATCCCCACCTACCTCACAGGGTGTCTGTTATGGGGAGGGGAAGGGAAAGGAGTTTGTAAGCCACTCTGGGATTCCTTTGGGTAGTGAAGTCTGAGGTATAAATCCAATCTCTTCTCTTCTCTTTTCTTCTTCTTCTGCATGGCTCAGAGAGAGGAAAAAAAACAATGCCATTGGCTTGTACCATATATCCAGTACACTGGAGCTATAAAAAAACACCATTAAGCATACTCCAGTAGCAAAAGAAAGTGCCCTAAACTTGAATGAATGGATGAAAGAGGTGGATAGTGAAGTCATCTTTCATGGTGCCTACCCAGATCTTTGAAAACTAGGCATTTAAAACTGCAAAAACTATATTGGAGCTTTTGGTAATGGTGAATATGCATGACTATTTTATCGCTCACCTGCCTTTTTATTACAAATATTCACAACCCATTTTCTGTTTACATTATTATTTTTTTTAGCTTCCCCCTGACTCTTGTAGGATAAATGGCTTTTATAGTCATAGTAACAATGATTGTAAATCGGATCAAAAATAACTGAGCAATAAACTGAACATATTTACTTGAAATGTATGAGGTATTCTCTGACTAGCTTCAGATGTGTCTAGGTGGGCAAAGATACTGTAAAATTATCACATGTCTGTGCCTAGTCATTTTGTGGACTCTGTTATCCTCAAACAGCAAAAGCACGAAGGAAAGTTCATACGGAGAGCAGAAATGCCAGGGTTACCTAAAGGCTAACCCTATGTGAATTTACTTATCTGTATGTGTCCTTGTGAAGAGGTCACAGGCCAGCAATGAAAGCTTTTCATGTGATGTTACACCAATTACAAACAAGCAGTCCATTTGAAATCTGAGGAGGTACAGCTTCATGAAAGGATTGTGCAGAGTCAGTAATGGCATTGGAGTGGTCCAAGACTAGTTTAGCATATTCAGTCTGTGATGAATATTTGCAACAGACAACAGGAAGAAGAGGAAAAAATATGAGGAGGGAATGAATGGAGGGAAGGAAGAGAATTGAACAAAATTTTTTGTTATCCCTAAGAGGTACAGTCAACAACCTGAATTGTTCTAGTGATTTACTGGAGAAGTGCACTGTAGGCCTCCTATGTCCACATTTTCCCCTGCAGTATTGACAATTTCCTGATGGAGGTTGGGACACTTCATTGTATATCCACATTTTGTTCCGAAGTTTGATTTATTCATATATCTCTGTTTGATCTGTAGCTATTCCTAATTACACTTCATGGATATAATTTATGGCCTGGAAACCTGCCTGCATTTTCTTGAAACCTGGTGTTGGGTTGGGTGGATTATTATGCATGAATAAGCAGGTGAGTATCGAAGCTTAGGTGGAAGACAAGTTCTTGATGACTTTCTCAAGTTTAAGATAGAGATCTCTGTGGTGGTACTAGTAAGGAAGTACAAGATATAGAAGTAGAGCCTGTAGTCAGTCACCTGGTGTCAAAGTAGGGTTGTCAACCGCCCAGTGGGGTCTGGACAACTCCAAAAATTACAATTGATCTGCAGAGTACAAAGATCAGTTCCCCTAGAGAAAATGGCAGCTTTGGAGAAAGGACTCTGTGATGTTATACTTGGCCATTCCCGTGCTCCACTTCAAAATCTCCAGGAATTTCCTAACTCAGAGTTGGCAACCCTATGTGGAAGTTATAGAAAGGAGTAGAACAGGTTTTCCCAAACTGGTGCCCATGGGCACATAGCAACCACTGGTATTTTCCCTGGGTGCTTGCTGGGCTTTTTAGAAAGTGGGGTCATTGTAAGGCAGAACTTGTTATTGGCTGCCCTCATTCAAATGAAAGAGTTTTCCATGACTGCAATAGCAGCCATGGCCACTGGAATATCAGAAGGACTGGTGAGCACCCAGGCTTGTGTTTCCACTTCAGACTTTCCTTCTTTTTATTCCTTCTTCTCTTTCTCCCTTCCAGCCCCTAGTTTTCCCTTCAGCTTTCTTGTTCCCCGTCTGTAGTTCTTTTGCAAAGCAAGGAGAGAGGTGTGATGGTCAGTTATTAAGAGGATAGAATGGCCCCTTTCACATTACTGTTTCAAGCCAGATGTTATCATTTGTTGGATAACAATGGACGGAGGGACAGAGGTTTCATACAGCAAATTTCATTCCATTAATGAGCTGTCATTCAGTTCCGCACTTCCCCCCGCCTTTCTTAACCATGCAAGCTTCCTCAAACTTTTTTTTAATGTTCTAAGTTGAGCACTCCAGCACTGCTACAGCAGCACCACTGAACATTTCTTACAGCCACACAGTCTTAATGTTCTCAAAAGTGCCAAGGCATCTCAGTGGTGCTTCTGTAGCACTGAAGTGCTGTATTGGCCTAGTGCTATAGCGCTCAACTTAGAACGTTCAAAAAAAGTTCAAGGGTGTGCAAAAAAGGGGGGGAAAGAAATGTGGTGCTATAGACATTTTAAACAGCTCAATACAGCAATTCAGAAGCTCAAAGAAGAGGTGAAAACGGAGGAAAGCCATTCACCTCAAGAACTGCTCAACAACATTTTGCTAACCAGACACAAGCAGCTTTGTGTGAAAAGGTAAATAAAATCCATTAGCAGCTGGTGGCGTCTGAAAAGGACACAAAAAATCCATTAGCAACTGGCAACCAAAACGGAATACAAAGGCTGTCTGAAACGGAATACAAAGGCTATCTGGAGGCCTGCGAAGGCGAGTCTGTGCCATTATGACTGAGCAGCATATTCTGGTGCTCTTGGGGAGGGGGAAGTTTAGCGGTGGGCCTGGGCAAGGTATTAAGGGACGAACGTGGAGACGGAATGAGGCTCGGCACCCTTCCAGCCTTTGGCCCATCCCAAGGGTGGCCGGCAGTGGGGCAAGGATTGTCAACCTCCCTCCGTCATTGGTGTTGTGCAATGCCAGGTCCATTAATAATAAAACTGCAACCCTTTGGGACTTTGTGTCGGACCAACAGGCGGACCTGGCGTGCGTGACCGAGACCTGGGTGAGGGAGGGTGAGACAGTTGCTCAACCCAGTCGGAGGTGGGAGGAGTGGCTATTTTCATTCAGGAGGCTTACTCCTTCAGGGCACTCCCATCCGTGGAGATCGCGGGCATTGAATGTGTTGGTGTGATGCTGGAGGCTGTGGAGAGTTTGGTGATCTGGCTGGTGTACTGTCCACCCAATGCACCAGCCAGTAGCCTGCCGTCCCTGCTGGAGGCTGTATCATGCTGGGCGTTGGACCACCCTAGACTGATTGTCTTGGGTGATTTCAACGTCCATGCTGAGGACGTGGCCTCTAGCCGGGCTACGGACCTAGTAACGTCCATGGCGACGCTGGGACTCTCACAGTTTGTATCGGCCCCCATGCATCGGGCTGGTCACATGCTCGACCTGATCTTCACGGCAGGGGTTGAGGTGGACCGGATCACTGTGGAGGCAATGCCATGGTCGGACCACCGGGCTCTGAAGGCCTGTCTGAATGTTCCACCCCAACCCTTCGTGGGCGGCGAGCTGATTTATGCTCGCCTGTGGGCCCAGATGGACCCTCTGCGGTTCCAGAGGGCCTTGCGGGATCCGAGACCCCCTGGCGGCTCGTTGGATGAGCTAGTGGAGGACTGGCATGTCCGACTCTCCGCAGCCATCGACGAGATTGCTCCCAGGCGTCCTCTCTGGGCTCGCCTGAGGCGGGCTCCTTGGTATACCCAAGAGCTGCGGCAGATGAAACGAGAACTGAAATGACTAGAGAGACAGTGGTGCCGTGCTCGCAACGAAGCGTCAAGAGCATCTTATAGGATGTTTATGAGAACCTATGAGATGGCAGTCAAGGCAGCCAAGAAGGATTTCTTTGCAGCTGAGATTGCATCTGCGAGCTCACACCCAGCCCAATTATTTAGTACAATTCAGTCTTTGACAGACCTGCCACAGGGCAGGCGAAATGTTAAGGAACTGGATATTGGCTGTGAGGCTTTTGCGAGCTATTTCGCAGATAAAGTCTTGACACTCCGACATGACCTCCCCGCCATGATTGAGACAGTAAGTGAACTTGAGGCCCCTTGCGTGTCTTCGGTTCTGGGGTGTTTCAGCCCGCTCAGCTTGGATGAAGTTGACAGATTGCTGGTTTCTGTACTCCCAACCACATGCTACTTTGCTCCGTGCCCCTCCTGGCTCATTAAGGCAGGCCACAAGGGGTTCTGAGGTGCTCTGCGGGAGTTTATCAACAAATCCCTTACTGAGGGTCGATTACCCGGAGCACTCAAGGAGGCGATGGTCCGCCCTCTCTTAAAAAAGTCATCTCTGGTCCCGGCCGAATTGGCCAACTATCAACTGGTGTCCAATTTGCCCTATTTGGGCTCTGAAGGCCTGTCTGAATGTTCCACCCCAACCCTTGGTGGGCGGCGAGCTGATTTATGCTTGCCTGTGGGCCCAGATGGACCCTCTGCGGTTCCAGAGGGCCTTGCGGGATCCGAGACCCCCTGGTGGCTCGTTGGATGAGCTAGTGGAGGACTGGCATGTCCGACTCTCTGCAGCCATCGACAAATTGCCCCACTGCTGGCCACCCTTGGCATGGGCCAAAGGCTGGAAGGGTGCCGAGCCTCATTCCGTCTCCATGTCCTTCCCTTAATACCTTGCCCAGGCCCACCGCTAAACTTCCCCCTCCCCAAGAGCACCAGAATATGCTGCTCAGTCATAATGGCACAGACTGTGGTGCCATCACTGGAAAAACCCTGTCTGTAGTTGCCACCTGCCTTATCTCTGCCGGCAGGGGCACTGAGAGCGGGGCTCGTGAGGAGGGTCTTAACTGGCAGGCTGGACAGTAGAAGATGAGGTGGTCCTTCAAGTACCCTGACTCCAAACTAGGGATGCCAGCCTCCAGGTGGGACCTGGGGATCCCCTGAAATTATACCTCATCCTCAGGCTACAGAGATGGGTATCCCTGGAGAAAATGGATGCTTTGGTGGGTGGACTCTGTGGCATTGTACTCCACTGTCCTCCTCAGACTCCCCAATGTCCCTGTCCTCCCCAGACTTCAGCCCCAGATTTCCAGGAGTTTCAGAACCTGGATCTGGCAACCCAACCTCTCACTGCCCATCAGCAGCTGGGGAGACCTGGCAATCCCACGCCAAATCTTTTAGTGTTTTAAAGAATGATCCCAGCCCATCAAGGATCACATAGCATGTATGATATCACAGCCCCACATATCCATTCTGATTTGCCAAATGCTGCTGTTGCTGAGCGCAGTTTGGAATGAGGGCAGCACTTTCTTAGTAGGCAAGCATTTCAGAAGCAGTTACCAAAGATCCTCCAAGTGGGGTATTTCTTGATGTTTGTCAGGAATGTTGATGGTGAAAGAAGCAAGCAATATGAATTGACTGGGTAAAATTTTAAAGTTGGGCGATTTTATATTTTTTAAAATTTGTGTGCAATAGTTTAGTTGCCTTTTTTTTGGCATGTTCCCACCTTCCCATAAAATTAAATAGGCTCACTGTGTATTTCTAAAACGACAGCTGATGGCTTCTCATCAGGGAGCCAATGCAAAATAAGAACTTTCTCACTTGAGTCTCATTAACCAGATATCCATTAGCAGTCCAAAGTATCTAACAGAAAATAATAACTACTTCTACAGTGTTGACCTGAGTATAAAACCTGCCTTCATCAAAGTGGAACTTTGGGATGGAAATTGGGTGACTGAACCGGGGAGATTCAGTATGCTGTGACCTTATATTGCAGTTTTGTGATACAAACAAGATTCTTTATTGACAGACTTTTAATCCAGGGGCGTTATCCGTAATATCGCCTTCTGAATGGAATAGAGACTGTTTTTTTTTAATTATGCACTACTCTATCGATTATGAAGCTCACTGTCATTACCCTAGAAGACTCTCAGTTGCAGCTATGAAATCTGATGTACCATTAGTGTGTTGGTGAGAAACCAGTGCCCAAGTGTGCAATTTTTCAGATTCTCCAATAGGAAGAAAAGTTAGTAGAATTTTTTTTTTGGGTGGGGAGGATGAAGGTATTTCAAGAGTAGATATGACATGGCATACCATACCATATGTCATACCATACCGAAGGACAAAAAGAGTAGTTATTGTTTTTCTGTCCATAATATGTCACATGTTTTTTGGTGGCTTTATAAAATCTCTTATCCTGCTTTACTCATAATTTATAACTGCTTTACTCAACTCATTTAGTCATAACTCTACCTCCTCCTCCCTTAATATTTACTTTCAAATTGCCCCTAGCCTTCTGCCCTTCATTTGAAGTTATATGGTGACAGGGACCAATGCTCCCTCTGAGCTATGGAGTTTTGTGAACAAAAATTTGACTTTGTGAGCTACTTGCATTAAAGTTGCGAGTGAGCAATTTGGCTGCTCCATAAATTAATTTGCTCTGGAGCCATCCTTCCTGAGCGAAGACAAAAATGTGTGAACCGGAGGCTAAAAAACTTTGATTGGCTCACACTAACTCGGCTTAGAGGGAACACTGACTGGGACTGCAGGGTGAATCATGCATTTAGCCCTTTGGAGAATACTTATGTAGTTCTACTTGAGTAGCCACCATGTGACTGTTTCAAAATGCAGATTGAGCTATTTACTGCATTTATACCACACCATTCTACTCAGTGGGGACCCAAAGCAACTGACATCATTTACCTCTCCTTTATTTTATCCTTACAACAATCCTGTGAGGTAGGTTAGACTGAGAAAGTGTGACTTACCCAAGCTTACATAGCAGGGTGGGGATTACAAACCAGGATCTCCCAGATCCTTGTCTGAGCCAGTTCTGTGGCAAGGCGGGACACAAATTGAAATAAATAAATAAAATAAAATTCTAACCCCTGTACCATGGTGGCTATAGGGTTGGAAGCACATCTGTCAGGCAAGATGAAAAAGTGTACATGTGATTTAGCCATGTTCATCTATGCAGTTGCAAATTAGTCATAAAATATCTGATGTATGACTTGTGCGGTGTTAAATCATAGGGAAAGGAACCACATCTTTCACATTTTGCTATGGGAATGCCAGCCAAAATTACCTTTGAAGTACTCGCTAATGTCTATCAGGGCCACTGCGTTCCAAGCCACCACCTGTGATTGTCAGAAACATAGAATGGATGTAATGAAATTGCACCAGTTGATATTAGGCAGAGGGATCAGATGTCACACAGAGGCCAGTTTGGGTGGTGTTCCTGCAGCAGAAAAGGAATGAACGATGTGCCTCTAGGGACTGTGTGAAAAGTATAGTGATTAGAAAAAGAGAGGAATATTTGGAATGTGTGCAATAAAGTATTCTGACTATGATGTGATACTCAATATATTAAAACATCAAAATGTTTTCTTCCACATTTCCACTGTTTTGGAACCCGAGTAGCTATTTATTTTTAGATATTGTATAAGATGCCAACCAGGTGGTTATGAAATATTTATTCTTGCCATTGCACTGCATCTGTATTACTTAGTATTGTTGTTTTGCATGTGCATAGCTGGCTGATAGCTTTGCCACCCCATTTTAAATAGTTCGATCTACAAATATTAGAAGCCCCTAATGTACAGATTAAAGAATACTAGCCAGATGTCAGTATTTGAACTCATCTATTCAGAGTTTGATTTGAACTTGGAAAGAGATATGAACAAGAGTTGCTACTTAACCAGTTCTGGTGGGGACTCCGCACCGTTCTCCCACCCATGCTCAGTGGAGCTGTAGGGGGGAAATGGTGTCAATCAGAACCTGTATGTCACTTCCTGATTCAGAACAGGAGTGACACCATGATGCTATAAGAGTTTTAAACACCTCTGTTTTTATCGTTGAGATTATGAAATTCCTAAGGCATCATGACATCATTTCCTGTTCCAAAGCACAAGTGATGTCTTGGAAGTCTCCCCCCCACACACACACCTTTCCTGAGGAGTGCCAGCTGAGGGCTGACAACCCTAGTATGAACCAAGAGAGGCAAGGATGGAAGGTATGAGGGCTATCCTCTTCAGTAGTTTAGAAAGTATATTTAGAACTGAGAGGCAAGGCTGGCCTCTCTGAAGACTTGGGACGACTCTTCCAGCTGGCCCGCTCAGGCCTTTGCCTGCTGTGGCATTAGATCGGTCTCATTAGGAAGGGAATCCCTGAGGAGTGGTGCCATAGCAAAAAAGTCCATGACCCAAGTGCTTACCCACTGCACCTCAGGCTGTGGATTTTGCAGAGCCTTTGATTGTGACCGCAGTTGGCAGGCAAGCTCTTACAACACAAGGCCATCTTTAAAGTATGCTCGTTCCAGGTTGTGTTGAATCCTTGGCTTTGTCAATGAATTTGCAAACTGCATTCCAGAATGATATATGACTGTCCCTTGAGTGTGGTTTTTACTTGGGTACCAAAGCAAGAAATGGCATTGACTATCCAGTTTGTTTGGTTTCCTTGAGCAAATTATCTAAATTACTGTTTCAGGATAGATACAACTTAATAAATATTCTGATTGATCCAGAAATCCTTAACAGGAGCCTGCCCTTTAGAGAGTAGAATGTAGGCGATGTGAGAATCTTCTCCAAGACAGTTAGAAAAGAACAATGTGTCTTTTCAGCATACTAATAAAAATGCCATTTCATACAGAAAAGAGTATCTGTCTCAGTTTGTTCTGTTCTCCAGTCCCTTGGGAAATCACACTGTAGGTGTTAAGAAATAATCAGAGAATTTGAAATTACCCGGGCTCTGTAATCGAACATTTCTGCTGTCTATAGTAGTGGGTGTCGGCTGTTGCTGTAGTTCGCTGTCAAAATTGCTTTTATAAAGTTTTGTAAAGTTACTGAAAGGGCTACACTCATGCACCAGTTGCACATTTTCCTCTATAGAGATCGTATGCAACATGGACTGTATTGTACATTATAGGCTGCCACCTTTAGTGAAGAAAGTGTAGTGTTGCTTGCTTGTCCCCAAAAGTCACATTGAACAAACTTGTCTCATAGCATTTGCAAATATGCAAAGAAAAAAAAAGATATGGTTCTGTGTTTCATCTGATGATGGCAAAGAAGGGTTAACTTTTTTTGGAATAAAAATGCAGATAATATGCTAACAGGGAAAGAATTCACAAGGTGATTGTTTTGTTTCTTTGTCATGGGCAGAAAAGATAAGTTCCTTTACTAGAGCAGGAAATCATAATGTGCACATAGGTTGTGAAAGGATCACAGGCACTGCTTACAGCAAAAATCAAATGGCATAGTATGGAAACCTACTTGTAAGCCAGACTTTGAAGGTGAACCATCAGTTTTTGAATGTCTTTGGTAAAAGACTTGGGCTCCACATTTAATGCCAGGAAGCTTCTGTTAGTTGAAAAAGTGCTCTGCTGCAATGGAGTGTCTTTGGGCAAGTCATATCTCAGTGCAAGAGTCCAAACTGGAAAAGAAAAAGTATGTGACCTATTGGCCAGCCTTTTTTCCAAGGTGCTAGAAAGAAAAATGGAGCTAAATATTTTAATAGGACTTGGAATATTGTTGAGATTGAGTGAGGGGTGTGTGTGCATGTGTTTGAAAGTCTGAAAAAACGATGAGTATGTCAAATGAAAAAGAGCTCTTCAATTTCCTCTTTGGAGGCATCTGAAGCAGAAAGGTTTTGGAGCAGAGAGGTTACTTCTATAGGACTTAAATGGGGAGAGTTTAGATTAAAAACTGAAAAGTCTTTAAACAGCTCCTTTCCATGTAAGTCAGTGGTCAACAATGTATGAGCAAGCAGAATTGTGGTTTGCTCGTCTCCTGGGAACAATACGAATGACAAATGTTCCCCCACACCCACCCACACAGTTATTGAATGGTTCTTTATATCTAGTGCTTATGCAGGCTTCTGTAATATACTGTGTGCTGTTTTTAAGGAGATTCCCAGTGGATGATCTATGGCTGAATATAGTAGACAGGGATGCCTGAAGCAGTGCATACACAAAGCCTGAACAATATCACTTCACAAACTCTAGTGGGGATGTCTGACCATGGCTGGCTTGATTTCATCAGCAGCGCCATTCCACAAAAGTGTTGTTCCATTCAGATGCTATTATTGTGGAACTGGCATGCTAATCGAGCCAAGCAATGGCTTTTTAAAGGGGTGTTGGTGTTGGTAACAGCGGAGAAGGGCTATGGCAGGGCTCAAAGAATCTAGGATGCCAGGTCACCAACGGTGCTTGGAAATTTTATTGTGGTACCTAATATGTAAAGCACTTGCAAACCCTTAATCTCTTACTGACCCTTATCTGGGCTGTCTCTGTTCCCAGTAGCCCTTGACCACACCTGACTCACTCTACCTTGCTGTAATCGGATGGATTCTGCTAGCTTTGGAAAGGACCTTCCATAACAGTTGGGATGGGGTGGAGCTTTCTGAAGGTCACTGAGTCTCTCCTCTGATTACAGTCAGGGAGGGGAGTAGGGTTCAAAAGCTGTTAGAAGCAGATCCCGGTGGGGTAGCCATGTTGGTCTGAAGCAGCAGAACAAAGTTTGAGTCCTGTTTCCGCTCTGCATATGCATCTTGGCTCTGAGCGGCCCTTCCTAACAGCTCCCCCCAACCCACTTCTCTCCTGTAAGTGGCGCTTGAGGAGATTTTATTCCATTTTGTCTGAGGAACTGTGCTTGCACATGAAAGCTTACACTTTGAATAAAACTTTGTTGGTCTTAAAGGTGCCACTGGACTCAAACTTAGTTCTGTTAGCTGTAGAGTCAGCCAAGTTAAGAGACAACCCTTTGTTCTTCAAAGGTGGGTTTGTTAATATATGAGTTAGAAGCTAGGGGTTTGTTGTTTTTTTTGGTTGTGATGATGACAACCAGGATATTACCCCTTTTGTCACAGCCTTAATAAGATTATAAGAAACTGTGGGTAGGATCAAGTTTTGTGATAGTTACCATTAAAAATGTGGTCATTAATAATACAAAACATGGAAGGCGGAAAATTGTGTCTCGCTTCCAGGTTTTGGGGGACTGGCTCACACATCCAAAGAAAACTTGTCATGGTCCAGGTTAGGGTCAAAACCCCCAAGATGCCTCAGCAAGACCAGTGCTTCCAAATGTTTTGTAGAAACTTCAAGCCTGAACAATCTTGGGAATTGAGGCTGCCGGTAAGGTCTTCTCAGCTTAGGGTTGCCAGCTCCGGATTGGGAAATACCTGGAAATTTTGGGGGTGGAGCCTGAGGAGGGCTGGATTTGCGGAGGGGGAGAGACTTCAGTGCCACAGAGCCCACCTTCCCTTCCAAAGTGGTCTTTTTCTCCAAGTGTACCGATCTCTGTCATCTGGAGTTCAATTGTAATACCAGATCTCCAGCCACCACCTGAAGGTTGGCAACCTTCTGTGAGCTTGGTGTGCTATTTGTACTCTGTTCCCACCCACCCCTGCTGCGCCACGTAGCCTTTCGGAATGCTGGGACCTTCACACTAGGTCCCTTTTCTTCCCCTCACCCCTTTGCCTGCTGCCGCCCTGGTAACTTTGACTTTGTAACGTCTATTGTTTCCTTCCTTTCTTTGTCATGCTAAAGCACATAATTATTGCAGCCTCTGAGAACATTTGTGGCCATCTCTGGATCCCATCCCAACTTTTGAGAGAGCTTGTCTCCTAATGTTCGCTTGCTTTTCTTTTTCTCGCCCCCTTTTTTCAAAGCCGCCTACATTAAAGCAGCTGCACCCTCCAAAATTCCGCCCACTCTGGTATATGCGCACTCGCTCGAGTTCTCCAGTCTCTGCTGCAGCACAAAAAAAATCTCAGCTTCTGTTGCTAACAGCTTGCTTTCTACGTTTGATATCGGTTGCAGCTTCTTCTGATCCTGCGTGTCCCTATGTATTCTGGGTTGACCAACTAATTTTTTTTTTCTTATGGCAAGGGCTCCTGTGCCTTCAACAGTACGTGGGTCAGTAAGCAAAGGTTTTTTTCAACCGCAGAGATGTGAAGAGCGCAGCCAGATTAACTTCTACTCACCAGACCACTGTTACAAGTATAGGAGCCCTATCAGACATTGGTAATCCTAGCTGTAGGAGGTTCTGAAGCTGAGAACACCGGAGTCTCTCTGTCTCATCTTTGCTCTGTTGAACAGTTTTGCCGTCAGTTTCAGCAGTATTCATATTGGTTTTGTTTCTGTTGGCACCCTTCCATCACAGGATATGATGGGAAATACTGTAGTTATGCAGAGAACACCTAGTAAGCCAAGAGAACAACAGAGGGAGAAACTTCACAGTTGCCCAGGAATGACCTGACGTAGTCTTGTTCATATGCATATTTATCTCAGTAGGGATTGTGGATACCGTCATCCTCTGCAAAAATTGAAACCATTTTATTTTGTGTATCTGGCAAATGGTGATTTTTTAAATATAATTCTGTCCACAGAGCTCTCGTTTCTTTTTGGGGGGGCGGTGCTTACTTATAAGTGCAGTTTTGCTGAAATCCTTGATAAAATGATCTCAAATACTCTATGGGGGTTATCTTTTACTGTCATCGCATGCCTCATTATTTGGTAGAAAAATCAAATTTAATTATTCCAATAGTGATGTTTTCTGTTTTAAGGTACAACTGCGGAGATTGGGCAAATCCCAGTCTTGTTATTCTCACAAGGGGTCCATGGAGTGATCTTCCAGCCTTTACAAGTGGGCATTCAGCTCCTAGAATACTTAAAATTTATTTTTACAAAGTGTGCTGCAGTTTTCATCTTCCTTATCTCCTCAACAAGTTGTATGACAAACCCAAAGCCATGCATTTAAATTAAGTACAGACAATGTAGATATTTGCGCTATTCCTCACCAGTGTTCCCTCTAAGCTGAGTTAGTGTGAGCTAGCTCACAGTTTTTTAGCCTCCAGCTCACATATTTTTGTTTTAGCTCAGGACGGATGGCTCCAGAGCAAACTGATTTATGCAGCAGCCAAATCACTTGCTCACAACTTTAATGCCAGTAGCTCACAAAGTAGAATTTTTTGCTTACAGGGCTCCACAGCTTAGAGGGAGCATTGTACTTAGATAAATTATCCTCAGTTAGATAAATTATCTAGGTCTGACTTTTTCCATCTCCAGCAGATCAGGCAATTGGCCCCTTAACTCTCCCCCCAGGACTTGGCTACAGTGACCCAGGCTTGATTGCTGTAACTCGCTTTATGCGGGCTTGCCCTAGACTGATCTGGAAACTCCAAGTAGTCCAGAATGCGGCAGCATGCCTGTTGATGGCATCGCCTGTGCAGACATGCATCAGGCTGGTATTGTGCTACTAGCACTGGCTACCAGTTGAATACCAGGTACATTTCGAGGTGTTGGTACTAACCTTCAAAGCCTTATGTGGCCTGGGACTAACATATCTGAAGAACTACCTCTTCCCATATGCACCCCAAAGAGCCTGGAGCTCACAGGACCAACATTTACTAGTTACCCTCGGCCTAAAGGACGTCTGTTTTTCTGTTTTTCTGCCCTGGCACTGGCCTGGTGGAATCAGCTCCCACTGGAGATCAGGGCCCTGCGGGTCCTTTTATCATTCCACAGGGCCTGCAAAATGGAGCTGTTCCACCAGACCTTCGGTTGAGGCGGCGGGCGTCCACCTCAGTTGGCCTTCCTGCTTTAGTTCCCAACATGCTGAAAGGGCCCATCTGATTCCCTCTTGTGGCCCCAACAGATTTATATTGCTGCTACCAATTTTATTTTTATGATTTTAATGTGATTTTATTGTAACGATTCGTTGTGGTCTGCCCTGAACCCGTTTGGGGAGGGCAGAATAAAAATACCATAAATAAATAAATAATTCAAACCTGTGATGGGACACACAGGAATGGGATGCTGGTGCCAGATTCCCCCTGGCCACCAGCGGGGAATGAGAGGATATAGTTGCCTGATGCAGGTTGGGAAACTCCTGGATATTTGGGGATGGAGCCTGGGGAGGGCAGGGACCTCAGTGGGGTCCAAAGCCACCCTCCAAAGCATCCATTGTCTCCAGGAGAACTGATCTCTGTAATCTGGAGCTGAACCGTAATTTTAGGAGATCCCCAGGTCCCATGTGAAGGCTGGGATTCTCATGCTGTACCTACTCTATTACCGTGTGTGGTCAGAAAGGCATGTATATAATAAATAAAAGAGAATAATAATACATGCCTACCTCTCCCTGAAAACTGCTGAGGGTTGTTCACTGCATAAGACGGATGGACAGTTGAAACAAATAGTGTTATAAAGCTAACCTAGGCAATAACAAAAAACTCAGAGCACAAAGCTTAGCAGCATAAACCCGAAATAAAAAAGCGAGCAACCTCATAAAACCCATCAGCTAAAACCAGGCCATAAAATGCAAAATAAGGTATAAAATAACCAAGTAATGGGGCGGGGCAGCTAAAAGCCTTGACAAACAAGAATGTTTTGAGCTGGAGCCTTAATGTCAATAGAGTAGACACTTGATGTACCTCCGGCAGGACAGTATTCCAGAAACAGACACCATCACCAAGAAAGCTCTGTCTGTAGCCGCCACCCTTCTTTCCTCCATTTGTAGAGGCCCAGAGCCAGCATGGAGGCAGGATCCTAAATAGAAAAAAGGTACAGAAGGAGACAGTCCTTCAGGTACTCAGATCCTAAGGGCTTTAAAGGTAAGCACCACCATTTCGAACGTGCCTGGAAACTGATTAGGCAGCCACTGCAAAACTGTCCTCCAGAATAATAAAGACCTGGTACGGAGCCCAGGATATATGTAGGAAAGGGATGCTGTCTCTTGTCTATTACCATTCATAATAGAGGGGGATGTCTCAACCCGAGGAGTGACCTGCACAAACTTTCACAGAATGGCAAATTACCTCTGCAAGCTTGGAAGGAATACTGGGAATCTGCAAAGAGTGAAGTCAGCAATGAAGTTTAAAGGGTGGGGAGGAGAGAATAATATGCACAGGTTGCTGAAGAATTAGCACGCTCAACTAGACATGAGAATAGTAAGCATTCTGCATTCATACCCAGCAGTAGAACGCCCAAGTTAGGAGCCAAATATTCCGAGCAACCACACACACTACATAATGTAGTCCACTAAAAGAGGGGCCTAGGAGGTAGAGCAGGGGAATGGAGCAGAGTTACATATAGCAGTCTATATGTCATTTCCCAAAGCCAGGATCCAGGAATCTGAGTAGCCAGTAAGGGGAGCAGCACAGAAGAAACTCAACAAATCAGAATGGGTTCTCTGCTGCTCATAGAAAACAAGAGTAGTTGAGCAGATGTTCAGTTTGTAGACAGATTCTGGCCCCAGTTTTAGGAGAACTTTCAAGACTGGGAAGAGGAGAAGGGAGTACATTCAGGTTGACTGAGGGAGAGGATGGTCCTGGGTGCTAGCTGTATGTTAATAAAAAAAAGCAAGGGGGAGATGCATCTGGAGACCGTCCTTGGTTACCTTCCAACTGGGGTTTTGGTAAGCGTCTTGAACAGTCCAGATCACAGTGGGATAGTCCAACCTAGAATCATAGAATCATAGAGTTGGAAGGGACCTCCAGGGTCATCTAGTCCAACCCCCTGCACAACGCAGGACATTCACAAATACCTCTCCCTCCACACCCTCCACACCCACACAATCTGTTTGTTTAGCAATGCAAACATAGCTACAGTTGCTCTCTTGGTGGAATGCTCATGCAGTGTGATCCTTTGTGCGGAAAACATGCTAATCACTTGCGCAGCCATGGTTTAATGATCAAATAGCCCGAGACTAAAGCAGCATCCAGCTTGTGTTGGGAACAACTATTTCCCATTACAGGTGTGAAATTAGGTGTGACCTGACTCATCCTGCCAGCCCTTGGGCTTTTGATGTGATATAATGCCCAGCAACTTTGTTTACCTGCATTTTTAATCTGTGGGTTTTTCAAAAATGTGTGTTTTTTTTGTCTCTTTAATGGACTGTTTGATTTCCTTGCAACTTGTTCTGGTTCTGTTAACCACTCTGAGTGTAAGGAGATAAGGTAGGAGGTAATATTTTAAAATAAAATTTAATAAATCATGTAAGAGATTAGTGGAATGTATGTAGGACGGATTCCTGAGAGACAGCAAGAAGAATCTCTGTCATTATTATAATTCAAAGCTGTCAAGTCAGAATCGCCTCCTGGTGAGCCCAGGACCATGCAGTTTTCAAGGCAAGAGATAAGTAGAAGTGGTTTGCCGTTCCCTTCCTCTGCATAGCCACCCTGGAGTTCCTTGGTGGTCTCTCATCCAAGCACTAACCAGGGCTGACCTTACTTAGCTTCTGGGCTCTAATGAGCTTAGGCTTCTCTGGGCTATTTGGGCTGTTGAGTAATCTTTGGTCTACTGTAAATCATGCTATGCTTCTCCAGCAGAGCCCCTTCAGCAGAACATTCTCATGATTTCTAACCGAAGGCAGGATCCTAAATAGAAAAAAGATACAGAAGGAGAGCCCCTTCAGCAGATGTGCTTTATTTTAAAGAACATTCTCATGATTTCTAACTGGCAGTTTTGGGGAGTGGATGGGTTCTTTTGACTATTTTACTACTCACACTTAATAATTTAATTTTCTCTCTTTTCTGTTGTAGGTTCATAGCCAAACCATGTGCCTTAGGCTTAAAAGTCCAAGCCAATGGACCACAAAAAGCTCAGCCTAATGCTATTCTTGAAAAGGTTTTCACTGCAATTACGAAGGTATGGTATCCTTTCAAATTATTTCATATTTTCTTTATCATGTTAGCTGTTCCATGATTACAGTGATTAGAAAACCAAAATGGCTTCAGAAATCAACACATGGGTGAGCTTTCCTCAGTCCTCTAGACTAACCAGTTTCAAAAGGCCTTGCCTATGTAAACAATTTATCCGCAGAGTTCTCTGGGACTTATCTTTTAAAGGATGATTATCAGCTTTTAAATATAATACAAATAAGTAAGGGGTGAGTTTGGTTCTTTGAACTATAACCAGCAAACCAAACTGAAAACCTGCAGAGACTTTCATATTTTAGTAAGAAAAGAAATTGTTTTCTTTATTATGCAAGACAGTAGGAAATACAGGCATGTAAAAAGGAGCCCTATGATTACTGTAAAAATAAGTGTTAATATTATCTAATGTGGCTTAATCATATTATAGCAAGTATTAGTTTAAAAAGCAAACCAGGTTTCAAGTTTTTGTCTGATTGCTTTTAGGGATTATCAAAAAACCTAGATTACACACCCAGAAATCTTTTCTAGTTTTCTTCTGAGACTTCCATCCAGAGGAACCTGATTTACTTATCACAGTAGCGCATAGTTATAAAAAAAAAATCATCTTTTTCTAAATCTGTTCTGTCATAATCATGTGATTATTATTTAGATAGTTGATTGGTTCCTAACTAAATATGAGGCAATCAACACAAGTGCATATGAGTTACATCTAATATAGCAAAACAAGAAGTCCAAATTCAACTCTTAACCTCTATTAAAAAGCAGTTAGTCTAACTTTTCTGTAACTGTTTCTTTTAAGTGTCAAGGATTAAAGAAACTTTGAGCGAAGAGATTTCACTGACTGGTGAAGAGTGCTTGAGCTTTAAGTTATTATGCAAAATCAGCAGGAAAAAGTTGGCAGTACAATAGCTACCGCTAGAATGGGTTGTGTCAGACCTTAACGTTGGGAGCAGCATTAATTGATTAAGGGAGCAACACTAATTAATTTTGTTGTTGTTCAGTCACACAGTCGATTCCGACTCTTCGCAACCCCATGGACCAGATTACGCCAGGCCCTCCTGTCTTCCGCTGTCCGCTGAAGTGTGCTCAATTTCATGTTCGTTGCATCAATGACACTGTCTAACCATCTCATCCTTTGCCGTCCCCTTCTTCTTTGACCTTCAATCTTTCAATCTTAAGAGTTGAATTTGGACTAATTAATTAGGGAGATCTTAATGTTGGGGGCAAGGAGGGCATTAAAATATGCATTCTTCATCAGCTGCTCCCAAATTGGTATTCCGTATAGGTAATATCTCCTTGACTCTTCTGAAATACCTCCTATTCCAGCGAGGGGTAGGAAAGCTAGGATTGGCTCTTTGCTGTGGGGAAGAAGCAAGTGTGCTCTGGGAAACCCGCTGGTAGACACCATGGCATCAGTAGTCACCATGCTGACATTACTCCAGTTGCACTAGACTTCGTTCTCTGAGGCACTTCTGGCCAAGTCCAAATTCTGCAGGCTTAAATATAGACCTGAGATATGAACTGTGGTCTGTCATAATTGCAGCTCCAACTATTTCCATGCTTGGATTGTGGATTGCATACCATCCAAATATACAGAACTATTCCCAAGAACTTGCCCCAGAAGGAAAACTGTTTTATGGGAAAAGGTATAATGTGAAGATGAAATCCCACATGTAGTGATAGTATTGTAGTAGAGTGCAAAGAGTTCCAGGAGAGGATGCCTTTCTGGGGAACTGACACCTAGAGCAGTTTCTGTTTTGAGACAAGTTTATCAGGCTTATGCAGCTATCAGAAGTTTGTTCCACATTTCCATCTCAAATTGGCATTTATTTTGCAGAATTTGCAGCTGCAAATATTAATGTGTGATTGTCTAAGAGGAATAATTTTTTAAAAAAGCTCTCCCTTTCAAAATTTTCATAAACCCTTTTTTTCTGATGCCAGCTCTTACCCACTTGTCAACATAAGATGCCCAGCAATAGCCTTTGCCCATCCTTATTCCTCTGCCGTAAATTGCTTGAACTGAATGAAGGAACTCCTACATTGAAACGTAAATGAGTAAAGCCTATGGAAATGGTTGGAGGAAGTAGCAGAGGCTCAGCTCCCAAAACTTGTGATGAAAATCCATCAGAAGTGATCTCTATGTGCTGCTTTTACTTTCCAATCCTGCTCTGTTACAAGAATTGTAGCATATAAATATGAACTTCAGCTTTCTGGAAGATTCAAATGTCAGTGTGCACCAATTACTTTTACGAGCCAGGAGAATGGTACCTATCTAGCTAGATTACGCAAATGGCTGGCAGTTCTAATGCTAGAGTCTGTAGTAATGAGTGCCTCAGACTGCTGTTTTGAAAATTATTTTGAATTCCACTGGGGCAAGGAGGTTTGCATTAAAATATATTGTAAAATGCACTAATTGAGGCAAGCCTTGCCTGTTGGTTTTGCAGGGGCAAATGTTGGCTCTGAAGACATTTTGGGGCTTTGTACATTGTTGGTGAAATGCTGAGGAAGTGCTCAGATTGCTATTTGGAGGTTCGGTTTTCTGCAAATGACATCTGCAGGGAGGGGTTATGGCTCAGTGCTAGGCCAGGTTCAGTCCCTGGCACTTTCAGTTAAAGGCACTCAGGGTTATGTGCAAGACTTCAACCGGAGACCCTGGAGAGCCGCTGCCTATCAGAGTAAACAACACTGACCTTGGTAGAGCCATAGTCCGGCTCAGTATGAGGTAGCTTTGTGTGCACAGGGTTAGCAACTTGGGTGAAGTCTTATGAACAATCAGCATCTTCCCATATAAAGCACGGGTTGTCCTTGCTGCAGTCTTTGTACTTGTCTGAGCCTTGTGATCAGATGGCAAGAATGTCAACTGATAGAACTGCATTTAGCTTTTAAAAAGCTTGGCATGTGAGAGTGGGCGTATCTGACAGATGTAAGGAGAAAATTAGGGACAACCTTTTCTTTTGCCTTCCTTCTCAGGGGAAAGGGGTGCTTGCATCTGTTTCTGTTGCTCTCTGTTTCCCCAGGAAATCAGTTGTTGATTGCACATGCTGTTTTGTATGCCAGTTTGCCTTGGGTTTAGCAAATAGCAATTTGTGACTTAACAAGCCAGATGGCACCTACCCCCAGCCTTGCAGGGTGACCCACTAGGGGCTTGTTAAACCTCTTGATTTTTGCTGTCTGCCAAGAAATGCAAAAGGAGGAAGGATGTCAAACAGCTCACTGGCCATGGTGGGGGCAGTATGTTCAGTATGGTAGGTTATAAGGTATGTCACGAACTCCATGTCTCTTCCATAAGAGCCAAAACCCAGCTCTGCCACCTGCCCTCCAAATGCTCAAGTGACATATCAGTGCCATGTTGTTTCTAAATATGTGTTTTGGTTCTAGGGGAAAAAATTGCAGGTTGCTGTGTTTTTAAAAAACCAGAAAACAGTAAAAGTGACAGTGTACCTTACATCCTGAACTTATTTGAAAGAGGCATCTTTTTTTCAGTGGGTTTTATTGATTTATTTGATTTAGCTATCCCCAGTCAAGATAAAAAGCAACATACATCATTTGTTGCTCCTCCATTTTAACCTCACCATGACCCTGTGACGTAGATTAGACTGAGATGATGTGGCTGGCCTAAGGTTGCCTAGCAAGCTGCCATGGGCATTTGAATCTGGGTTTCCCAGATAATAGTCCAAGTCTTGAACAACTTTGCCACAGGGGCTTCCATTATGTCCAAATAATGGGTGATGTCCTACCTTCCCCAAATGAGCCCCTTAACCTTGCTCTAAAGTCTTCAGATTTTATGTAGAGCAATAGTGTGTTACAGGCCAATGTATTTAGGCATGGGTTGTTAAGATTAGTCATTTTTTACATATGGGGAACAGAGGCTGAGGGACCAGCCTTTTTGCAACTAAAAGGAACTCAGTTTCCAGTTTTGAGTGTCAGCGGACATTCTCTTTACTTGATTGCAATATCAGCTTTAAGAACTGACAGTAGCATGTTGTGTCTCATGAAATGTAAGCACAAGAGTAATTTCTTGATGATTTTTGGTAGCATCCAGATGAGAAGAGACTGGAAGGGCTATCCAAGCAGCTGGACTGGGATGTACGCAGTATTCAGCGTTGGTTTCGACAGAGACGCAATCAGGAAAAGCCAAGCACTCTCAGAAAGTTCTGCGAGAGCACGTAAGGAACCGTTTCTCAGTATTTCCTTTTTTAATATATTAGAGTCGGCTTCATGGTTTATTTTAGCCATTCCTTGTCTGAACTGCTCTATTATATATTTGGCAGTTGCCAGAAGTTAAGGATATGCTCTTAAATTGAACAAATTATCTTTTCTCAAATGGAGTACAGCACAATATTGCTTTACTAGAGTGAGCGTAGATTGAAAAATTATTTCAAATAGTGGTTGAAAAAGAGAACAAACTATAGATACTTAAAGTGGTAGTTTTAAATCTTTCCAGACCTGGGAACCACTGAGGTGCAAGCCCATGGTAGGAAGTCATGTGTCATACGTGTCTTGTGACAAGTTAATGGATGAATCTATTTTTTTCTGGTTCTTTCACTTTTCCCAGAGAACATTCATCGTTCCGGGTGCGGGGGGGGGGTCTGGCTTGTTTAATTTTATCCTGTTTGAATATTAGATCTTCTGACCTTTTAGTGACAGATGACCCGATCATTGCCTTTTCATTAAAGCTGAATGATTTGATGGTTATCCTCTCCTCAGTTTATATTCCCTCATCCACACCTAGTATTACAGTTCAAAGATGGGCTGGCCTAGGGAAAATCATTGATGACTTGCATGCCCGATTTCCAGGAATCCCTCTAGTATTAGCAGGTGATTTCAATGCAATGATTGGCAGTGATGACTATACTCTTTTCTTCAAATTATTAGGTCCTCATAGCAATGAATTTCTTAGCCCTGCTTGGCACAACAGAAAATCTAAGGATGATATAATGAACAGTGGTGGTTTAGAGTTGGCTACATTTGTGATCCAGAGAAATTTTATTCATTGAATGGTTATCTAGAGGTTGATGGAGCTGGTGATAAGTCTCGAACTATAATGGGTTCCATTCTTTGTAACACCTTAGTTAACAGGTTTCTGCAGTCAGACTCCATTTCCAACTGTTTGTATAACTTGAATGAGGTATTAGAACTGTTTAGACCTCTCTATGTGAAAAAGAGCCTTGATAGGACATCTTTTGAAGCCAAGAGGAATAGCTGGTTTAATAATGACTGAAGAATAATGAAGAGGCATATTCGATAAAAGCATTGTGAGTTTAAAAGTAACTGTACAATATCAGTTCCTTGAGAGTTGATGCCTCCTTCTCTATAAATTCTAAAAAAGGCAGCCACCTATTTAAAAAGTTCATAGAGTAGAAGTTGTTTGCTACTTTAAGTTGTGAAGATATCATATCTAAAATTAAAAGTTTCCGTACCTTCTCATACCGCTGCTCAATGGAAGGTATCTTATCTTTTAGCCATTATGAGGGTTTTAGAAATTTTGCTGCCAGTAGCAGTATTGAAATCAGTTCCCTTTTTAGGATAGAGGGGTTTTGTGTATCAAATATTTATAATGACAACTAAGGCATCATAAGGGACTTTGTATTGTGTGATTAATTCTACCTCTATCAAGATCTTGTCCCAAAATACACTGATTTTCAGGCACAACCACCAGCAGTGCAGAAAAGTAACTGAGTTGCCACATCCTTTCCAGCACAGACATGAGTGCCCAGGTGTGATATGATGAACGAAAGAATGAATCAACTTTTATTGGCATAACAGACAGAACATACGACTCACTTTGCAAAGAATACTGAATGCCCTCTTGAAGCTTTATACAAGAAGTGTGATACGATGAAGACAAAGAGGCCGTGAGATACCACTGGCTCATAATTTTATAAGCTAGTTCTTTAATGTTAGAAATTGATTTCAGAGGGAACATCTTCCAAACAGATGTTCAGTCATCCTCAGAGATGTCAGATTTTATTTCTCTCTGCCACTTCTTAGTATTTCAGGGAGCCAAAAGAGTTATCTTTAAAAGTCTGGTATAGAATTGAAATAATACCTTTACAGCAAGTTTGTTGATTTGATATCAGTGTCTCAAATTTTGTCACTGTTCTAGTAATACTTTGATGGATAGCTGATGCCTAGAACATACGCAATGATTTTAATCTGTAGCTATTCCCCCCCCCGGTATGTTATAAGCCTATGTCTTGTCAGGTGGGAAGAAGGCTTGGCCTGTTATTGTAGAAACTGGTAAAATTTCTGGAGCCAAATCTTTCCTTCTGTTCTCCCGAATTTGCAGGGTACTGGTAAGAAAGGCATTCTGCTTTATTTCTTTGGGCCTTACTGAGGATATTTGCCATGTCAACTCTTCTAGGGTCACTTCAGGGCTATAGCTCTGTTCTAACTGATACCATGCTGAACTATTGCTAGATAGTGTAATATAGTTCATATCTGGGCTACTTCATAATAAAGATTAAGATCAGGTACAGTTAACCCTCCTTTGTTCACAAGCAGCATGAGAGTGTGAGATAGGATTCTAGCTTTCTTATTATTCCAAATAAATCTATTTAACAACTGTTGCCATCAGTTCAATTGTTTTCTAGAAATAAATACAGGGAGTGTTTGAAACAAAAGTAAGAGCAAATATTATCATTTTGATTAGATTAATTTGCATCATCCTTGATAGATGGAGTTGTATTCATTCAGTCAATATTTGTTTTTCTAACAAGGGTATCATAGTTTATCTGGTTAAGATATAGTTTGGGGAGATATTCATGCCATTTCCAGGATATGGGATTCCATTTAAATTGGCATTGTGTTTTAATATAATCTTTGGTTTTTATGTTCTACCTGCAGTGGTATTAATTCTGATTTGGCATAGTTTATTCAGAAACCTGATAATTCCCATTTATTTGTAAAATGTTCATTATGATTGGAATAGTAGGTGAACAATGAGATATGTGAAGGATTATATCCTCTGCAAAGAGAATAATTTTGTGATGCATTCCATTGATTTTTATGCCAGCAATGTCTACATTTGAGCATGTGGCTTCTGCTCAGGGCTCTATTGATTAAAGCAAATAGTAAAGGAGATAGAGGGCAACTTTGTCGAGTTCCTCTCTGTATTTCTATTTCTCTAGATCTGAAATTATTCATTTTAATTTTAATTAATTAATTATTCATTTTAATTTGAGCGGTTGGTGAATTGTCCATAGCAGAGATTACCCAGAAGAAGCTCTCCTCTAAACCCACATGAAGTAAATAAAAAAGTAAGATGATTCCCTCTAAGTCAGGGGTGTGAAACGTAAGGCCCAGGGGCCAGAACCGGGCTATCCAGGGCACTTATGCAGCCCACAAGGAACTGGTGCAAGGGAGGGAACAGGAGACTGCTGAGGGGTGAGTGGATGGAGCCACTCTGATTGTGTCTTCAGCACAGCAGAACAACCTCGTCTTCAGCAGCCAAGCAGCATGGAAACATCTACCCAGTGCTGCACCGCTGGCGCTCCAGTCCACCCATGTGGGCTTTCCTCTGTACACACACACACACCCGTCAGCCCATGAGGCCTTGCAGTGAGGACACACCAACCTGGAGTTTATGAGTTGCTGTCCTTTACACAATTTATATTTCCAGTACCTGGCATTACATTTTATGGCACACATGGCCCGGCCCGACAAACTGACAGTTATGTCACATCTGGCCCTTGTAACAAATGAGTTCAACATCTCTGCTCTAAGCTTTCTGTGCATCTAAAAAGAGAAGAATTGCCTCCTTCCCACCTATTTTTTGCCATCAAGTCACAGCTGACTCATGGCGACCCTGTAGGGTTTTCAAGGCAAGAGACATTCGGAGGTGGTTTGCCATTGCCTGCCTCCATGTCAGCCCTGCTTAGCTTCTGAGGTCAAACTGTCCTGGGCCTATCCAGGTGAGGGCTAGGCCGAGAGTAATGTGACTGGCCCAAGGTCACCCAGTAAGCTTCCATGGCATGACTGGGGATTCGAACCTGTTTCACACATCTTAGTCCAGCACTTTAACTGCTACATCACACTTGCTCTTGTGGTGGAATAGCATGTTGAAATTTGATTTATTTTTTTTACTGGCATGATTTATATATACAAAGTTAAATATAAGAGTTTTTTTTCACTGTCTGAGTTTATTTTCTGGCCATTCAATACAAAGTTTAAGTCTAGTGGCACCTTTAAGACCAAACTTTGTTTTGTGGCTTCAGAACAACATGGCTACGTACCTGAATCTATTTGCTGGCCATTATTATTATTAATTTTATTTCATGATTATTGATGAAAATAATTTTGTCATATAGAGGAGGAGCCCTGACCTGGATAGCCCCAGCCTAGCCTGTTCTTGTCAGATCTCAAAAGTTAAGCAAGGCCAACATGGAAGCTGGCAATGGCAAGCTACCTCCGAACAACTCTGACCTTGAAAACCCTATGGGGTATTAAAAAATTATCCACCCTGTCAATGCTCCCTCTAAGCTGTGAAGTCTTTTTTTTTTTTTTATATATAAAAACCCTCCTAAAGAGGAGAGAATTTTATTGCTTTTTATAATAAGAAAAAGGTAGGGTATATAGGTGGATTAAGAAAAGAATTGAGTGAATTTTTCTGTTAAAGGATTAGTTTCAGTTAATAAAAATACCGTTTTAGGCAACCACCGTGGTTGGAAGGTCTTCTTTTCACATTTCAAAAGTCCAAAATAACTCTGTTAGTAAGTTAGTAAAGTCCCTTGGGGTTAGTTATTAATCAGCTCCTTTCTGACGTTTCACGAACAGCTATTTCTTATATTGTCTTCTTTTTGTGTCTCTCATATTGTAAGATGGGCCCTCTTTAGCCTTCACGTCTCCCGCTCTGGCACCTCCCTCCTCTGGGTCGCTGTCCTCTTCGCTGGTTGATTCCGACCAAATTGCGAGTGCTGCATCTTCCTCTGTACTGTCGTGTCTCTTCAGAAATTCTTGTGCTTTGAAGACGGAGTCAATCTTCTCTCTTTTATCCTTATACTTAAACACCAGCCCTTCGGGGAAGATCCATTTATAAACAGTCTGATGCCTTTGTAGAAATGTGGTCAACCCTTTATATGCTTTCCTTTTCATACGGATTTCATAAGGAACATCCTTCAAGGTTCTAATAGTCTGCTCCCCAATCTTCAGGGGCACCGCTGAAACTGCACGTAAGATTTGATCTCTGGTACGTTGCTTAGTGAACTTGACAACCACTTCTGCTGGCAGATTATTTTTCTTTGTAAAAGCGGAATAGGCTCTATAAACCGTATCCATCTCTTCTTTTAATTCTTTCGCTTCTCTGCCAGTTAAGGGTGCCAAGGCATTCGCCAGTATGGACCTGAGATCCTCTTTCTCTTCTTCTTTGATGCCCTGAAAGCGGAGAGTCAAATTAGATTTCTCCATCTGCAACGTTAAAATCCTTTTTTCTTGCATATCCTGATGCTTTTCTAGTTTGTTGACCCTTTTCTTTATTTTCCTGGCATCTTCCGTCGAGACCAGACACTTCTGTGCGATCTCCTCCATCCTTTTTGCTGTTTCCGTTAATTGTTTTTGTTGACTGTTGAGAACACCTTCCATGTTAGTCAAAGTTTTGCTAATTTTCTGCATTTGCTCCAGCAGAGGGTGCAGTAGCTTGCTTTTCTGTTGATTGACAGCAGGCTCTGGGGGGGGGTGTTGCCCAGACCAGAAGTCTCTCCTCCCTTCTTTTCCGGCTTTTGTGGGACCTTTTTGAAAGCCGACATTTTCCCTGTTTGTTTACTTTATCAAAGTTCGTGCCGCGTCCCTCAGGAGACCAGCTTACTCTTGATCTTCAATGAAACCCCACAGGTACTTTCACCAACACTTTTTCCCCTTTACCCCCCTTCGCTTTTCCTTTGAAGTCTCGTTTCTCAAAGGGGGTGGGGATTCCTCCCTCCTCCCAGCCGCTTATCCGCTTACAGGGGGGATTCGCATTTTTCGCTTCAAAGTAAACCTCCAACTCACGATTCGATGCCTGTTCTTCTTTTTATGTTAATTCACATCGCTTATCTTCACTCCTGGAAGTTGGTGGCGTTGCTAAGTCCCATACGGGCACAACGCAGCGGGGCCGATTGGGGCGGGGAGAAAGCCTCAATTCCCCGGCTGTCTGCCGGCAAAGAGGCTACTCCCCAAGCGCCCCCGGTTCGGAGCCTTTGCCTAAGGCTCACTAGGGTCTTTCGCATATGCGAAGACCCCCCAACCGCGCGTGGGCTAACCATCTCCGGGAGCGTCCCGAGAGGTGGCCGCCATTCGCTCCGCCGAAAACCGAAACCTCCTAAGCTGTGAAGTCTTGTGAGCAAAAATTCTACTTTATGAGCTACTGGCATTAAAGTTGTGAGCAAGCGATTTGACTACTGCATAGATTAGTTTGCTCTGGAGCCATCCTTCTTGAGCTAAGACAGAAATGTGTGAGTTGGAGGCTAAAAAACTGTGAGCTAGCTTAGAGGGAACACTGCCCCAAGTGCCAAATAAACTAGGTATGCCACTGGTTTGTTTTTTTTGTGTGTGTGTATATGAAAGTTGGGAATTCAGAGAACCTGCTTAAACTGTTATTACAAAACCAAATCAATACCTTGATATTTTAGGGGCATTTTCTTAAAAAATAAAGAGGGGGTGCTGTGACATCACCAATGACAACATCGATGATGACAGCACCCTCCCTTGAAAATCGTCATTGTTCAAGGCACATGCGGAAGAAAACAAACTGACTCCACAACTGTGAAAATGCACAGGGATGGCAGATATATGGAAGTACTGTGCCCAAACCAATTCCAATGACTGGATCAAGTGCCAAGAAAATCAGGAGTAAATCAAGCATGGGGAAAGGTCTGGATAAACTATCAAGGGGTGAGCTTTAGTGAGGGAAGGAGGTACTTAATTTACTTAACTACTGTTTTTTTTGCTCTAAAGCTCCCGTTCCCTCTCTCTTATGCATGTTTGTAAGGTAAATTCACAACTAGATCTTAAGTGGTACTTCAAGACCTGGCCTAATGGAGGTAGGGGAGGGAAGGGAAGGGGATATCTACTTCAGGAACTCCCTCTCCTGAAGCTGTTTTGTATACCTTACTGTCTGTCTACCTCATCAATTACCACTCCTGAAACTGCTTGCTTAGAGCCAAACTAGATGTGATGACATCCTTGTGGCTACCATGAGACACTGCCTCCATTTTAAAGTAATTTAAAAAATGCCAGAACACTATGCTCTTGTCCCCCCTTCCCCCTGATGAGTCAGGTAGGAAGGCCTGGCCTGACAAAGGTAATGCCAATGTAGGGCCTGACAAAAGTAAGGCTAGTGCCAATCCTATGAAGCTAACCACAAGCTGATTCTGCTCCCAAGAATACACCGCTTGAGTGAACTGATCAGACTGCACTAACCACAAGCTCAGGATGTACTAACCACACACCAACAGCCTGTTACAAAACCACAATCAGATAATGGTGATACAGATGCTAACTTAGAGGGAATATTTAGGGAACTGGAAAGTACCAGGAGTTAAAGATCAGAAGCACTTATCTGATGCCTCTGCTTAGCTACAATAAACCTTATCTTGGGACATGGCTCTTTTGGTAGCAGGAACTCCTTTGCCTATTAGGCGACACACCCCTAATGTAGTCAGTGCTCCCAGAGCTTATAGTAGCCCCTGTAAGAAGAGCTCTGTAAGCTCTTGGAGGATTGGCTACATTAGGGGTGTGTCGCCTAATAGGCAAAGGAGTTCCTGCTACAAAAAGAGCCATACCTTGGGATATAGGAAATTGAATGACTATGATATAAGAAGGCATCTGTGCATGCCCGAAAACTGTTTCTTT
Source organism: Gekko gecko (assembly GCA_029375565.1). NCBI lineage: Eukaryota > Metazoa > Chordata > Lepidosauria > Squamata > Gekkonidae > Gekko > Gekko gecko. Next base: position 35,509,743 of record JAPDNY010000003.1, on the reverse strand, counting down.
CATGGTGTAAAATAACTCATGTTAACCAAAGGAGTGGTCTTCTTGGGAATCTCTTGCTACCTTGGGACTCCCCTTTTATTGCAATAAAAGTTCTGTCTGCTTTTGGAACCTCATAGAATCACAGAGTTGGAAGGGGCCATACAGGCCATCTAGTCCAGCCCCCTGCTCAATTCAGGATCAGCCTACAGTCTCCCTGATGAGTCTATGCCCAGCCGCTGCTTAAAGACTGCCAGTGAGGAGGAGCTCACCACCTCCTATGAAGCTAACACCCTATGAAGCTAGCCACCTCCAGGACCGGCCCCAGCTTATTTTGAACCCTAGGTGAGGATCCCTCCCCCCCCCCGTGTGCCGACCGAAATCCAGCTTGTAGGAGGGGGGAGAAAGAGGGAGTTAAGACTGGAGGGGGCCTGGCCGCGGTGGCAACTCCCTTCTGCCTCCCCTCTGTTCTCTTTGACATGCACCTAGGCTCCCACCTTCTCGCCTCTGCAATGTGCCCGCCTCATCCGCGAGCCTCCCTCGAGCCCTTCATGGAGCCTCCTTCGAGCCCTTCATGGGATGAAGAAGCACACACGGGGCACAGGGAGGGTGAAGGCAGGGTGCCGCCGCTGGCCTCTAGAGGGGACATGAGCAAGCCTAACTCCCAGGGCTCGGGGGGGAGGCTTTGGGGTGGGCAGTGCTGTCGACGGCTCCTCTCTGTTCGGACTCACCTCGCCCGTTGGCCTGAATGAACCGGACAGCCTGCTGCTCTTGCTCATAGCTGTAAATGTGGGCATGGGAGTTGTGGGAGAATACTAAGAACTCTTTGTCCAAGGTCAGCAAGGAGTATTGCTGGTAATCCACCACGAGAAGAACGACAGCAAGGTGGAGGGAGGGCCTGGCTCTAAGGAGCGGCAGCTGGCGGTACTTGGCAAAGCTCGCCACTAAGGACCTTGTGTGGTTGCAGCCCAGCCTGAGCAGCACGTCGGGGTCCTGGGAGCTTATCAGATCTGTGACCTGGAACTGGGTCTCTCTGTAGTAGCAGGTGCCATTCTCCTTGGTGGAGGGGAAGGCTGTGCGGATAGTGAGGCCGGCGTGGTGCAGTTTGGGCTCGAGCACCTCCAGGGCCAGGCTCAGGGTGGGGGCCATGCGTGGCCGGGCCCATGGGTAGCGCAGGTTGCGCCCCAGCAGCAGCACACCCACCGTCACCTGCACCACCCTCGGGGCGGCGCTGGTGGCTGTGGGCCGGGCAGTGTGTGCAAGCCTCCCGAAGGAGCTTTTCCAGGGTCCAGCAGTTCCACCGGCGGGAGAAGCCCCCCTGGCGCCACTCCAGGCCTGGAGGCCTCCTGCTGCCACTGCAGCCCCGCCTCGCCCGGCCTGAGAGCGCAGCTGCAGGGGCCCGCCACCTGGTGTGCTTCTGCCGACATCCCACAAGAAAAGGCAGCCTGCAGCGCCTCCCAGCTCTTCGGAGGCGGCATGCCCCACAAAACTTGCTGCAGCCCTGCCAGTCCGAAGCGCGGAATCTGCCGCTCCTGCCTTTTGGCCAGCTGACGGCTTTTCGCATGCAGGATCCAAGTCTCTTCCAAGGACTCCATAGCTGCCGCCTGTCCCGGCCCGGGCCTTGGCGAGCCCCTCGGAGCAGCAAGGGCCGGGACTCAGGGGACGCCGGGGAAGGAGAGGGCCCCAACGCCGAAGCTCTGCGGAGCCGCCCCCCCCGAGAGTCCCGTGGACCAGGGAGAGCCCTCCGTGGCATCCGCCAACTTACCCGGAGCCTCCGGCAGTCCCGGGAGAGCAAGGAGGCGGAGCTGGGCTCAGAGAAGGGTGGGGAGCGTCGGGACGAACACCCAGGGCCAGGAGGCAAGCAAAGAGCGGCGCGTCGGCGGGGAAGTGGTGGATCGCGGCGTCCCGGAAGAGGGCCACGCCCAGGAGTGGAGGAGCATCAGGGCCAGGAAAGACCTCCCCCAACAACACAGGAGGGGTAGCGAGACCAACCCAGACCCGGTTTCACGGAGGGATGGGGTGGGGCGCCAATGGGGGAAAGAGGGGCGGGTGAGGCAGGGTGGAGCACGCTCAGAAGGGGAAATAAAAGGGGGAAAGCGGATGGAGGCCAGGGAGGAACAGCAAGCCGGGATAGTGGAAAGGTTGGCCAGGTCTCTGCGTTCTAAGAGAGAGAGAGAACGGGGGTGGCAGCCTGAGACCCACAAACCGGCGAGGGCCCCGCCCTAATCTTGGTGGCGCAACCAAAGAGAAGGCGGGACTTCAATATCTGAGGTCTCCAAAAGCAAAAGCCCTTGACTTCCCCCGGCAAAGGGGCTGTGCTCCACCCTCCCCTACTGGAGTGGCTTGGCGCAGTGCGGAAAACGCCCACGCGGGGCGCTACAACGTGGTGGAGAATGCGGGCACTCGGCGCCCGCTAACGCGCCCGCCGCCTCGCCTCCCATCCCCATCCGGGTGGCACCCGCCACCCCGACGGCTCAGCGCTCTGGAGCTCGGAGAAGAAGAAGAGAGCCTGACAGAATCAAGTTCTACGGGGAGTCAGGACTCCGTACTGGTACAGCCAGGATCCCAGGACCAGAGTCGGGACTCTATGGATCTGGCACAGTTTGGGCAATGGCTGACAGACCACAATACACGGTTGCTGCAGGAAGTGGCGCAGCAGCAACAGGCCTCTCAGGCCGCGTTAGTGCGAGATCTTCAGCAATTACCCTCACCACGAATCCAGGGGCCGCCCCGCAGGGAACCGGGTGGCCCGGCCGAGGCTCATGGGTCCCCTTAACGAAGTTGGGGCCAGAGGATGACGTGGAGGCTTATATAGAGACCTTTGAGAGGGTGGCGGAGGCCGCTCAATGGCCGCCCGCTCAGTGGCCTTTTATATTGGGTCCCTATCTGACGGGTGAAGCCCAAGCTGCCGTGAAGGCCCTTACGAAAGAAGAGGCCACTGACTATGCGAAAGTCAAAGCAGCCATTTACGACCGCCTGGCAATCACCCCCGAGTCAGCGCGGCGGAAGTTCAGAACCATCACTTGGCAAGGCACAGAGCGCCCCCGAGCTGTGTTGGCAGCCCTGAAGGATGCCGCCACCCGGTGGCTCCAGCCGAAGACGGAGGAGGCGCGGAAGGTGGTGGAACAAGTGGTGCTGGAGCAGTTATTGAATATCCTGCCCCCCCGGGTTAGACACTGGGTAGCATGTTGGAAGCCTCAGACCCTGACGGTGGCCTTGGAATTATGGGAGAATTTCCTCATGGCCGAAGGAGCGACAGCTGGCCGAGACCAGAGCAAGGCCCCGAGTCAAGGGTCCACGGCGACAACTCGGAGTACTGAGGGGGCCAGAGGAGGCCGCGCCCGCCCTCCACTACAGCCACGACTAGGACCTGGTCCGATTGGTCCGCGGTGGAGAAGCCCGCTTCCCACGACAGTCCCTCCGATACGGGACCAACGGACAGAGAAAGTCAACATAGACAGCGGAGGGGCCGCTCCCCGGGGCCCTGGGCCCTGTTACACCTGCAGACAAATAGGGCATTACCGCCGGGATTGCCCGTTGATGGAGTGCGACGCGGGGTGGGAGACTTCGTATCAAGTCTCGGCGCCAGGGGTGGGCCTTCCCCCGTTCACTATCCCGGTGGAGGTGGGAGGTCGGACGGTACTCGCCCTCCTTGACAGCGGGAGTTCGATCTCCATGGTCCGCAGTGACTATATGCCGGAGAAGCTGTCGTGGGTACGAGACACGGCCATATCGTGCTTTCATGGCCACCATGAGCAGTGTCCTGTGGTGCGGGTTCCCATACGATACCGGGGGCAAAAGTATTGGATCCCCATGGCCCGGGTTAGGACCTTACCATTCCCCGTGTTACTGGGGAGAGACGCACCCAGTTTCGATTCCCTTGTTAGTCGTACCAGCGGAAGTGGGGGCGAAGGCGCTCGGACTGCGGGGAGTTACGTGGCTGAGGAAGAGCCACTGCCATCGAATCCCAACGTGGGAGCAGGCCCAGCTGAAGCCGTGATGGGAGAGACCTCGTGGGACCAGGACCTGGAGTTCCAGGCCGCCCAGGCAGGAGACCCCACGCTGGAGGCGCTGCGGAACCGAACGGCGGTAAGCGAGGGACAGGTGGTAGATGCGAGATTGAACGAAAGGCCGGGTCGCATCCTCTACGAAGGGGGAGTGTGGGTTCGGGAGTGGCTTCCCCGGGGGAAGCCGGCCCAGCGGCAACTGCTGGTCCCTTCGCAATACCGAGCACAGGTGCTAGAGCAGGCCCATGATCATCCTTGCGCCGGACATCAAGGGCGCAGGAGTACCTTAAATAGAGTCCTGGAGCGATTTTTTTGGCCTTCGGTGTCCCGGGATGTTAAGCAGTACGTGAAATCCTGTGCGATTTGTCAAAGGATGGCCCCCCAGCAAGGGTCCAAGGCTCCCTTAGCTCCGTTACCCATCATAGGTGTCCCCTTTGAAAGAATTGCTATGGACTTCATCGGGCCTTTGGCTCGGACACCTCGAGGAGCCCGCTATGTCTTGGTGCTAATGGATTATGCCACGCGCTATCCGGAGGCCATTCCCCTCCCCAGCATGAAGAGTCCCGGGGTGGCCCGCGCTCTCATGCGCTTCTTTGCTCAAGTGGGGTTACCAAAGGAGATCCTGACAGATCGAGGGACTCCCTTTACGGCCCACTTCATGCGGCAGGTTTGCGCTGCACTGCACATTAAACAGCTGTTCACCGCGGCCTACCATCCTCAAACCGATGGTTTGGTCGAACGGATGAATCAGACCATAAAGGGCATGCTGCGGCGGATCTCATACGAACATACCCACACCTGGGACCTGTACCTCGATCCCTTGTTGTTGGCGTTACGGGAAACCCCGCTGGCTTCAACGGGATATTCCCCCTTTGAGCTGGTGTATGGGAGGAAACCCCGGGGTATCCTAAGTCTGCTCGAAGGACAGTGGGTGACCCCGTCTGTCCCCATATCTGTTGCGGCTGGGGAACACGTACAGCAGCTGCAGGAACGCCTGGGGGAAGTGCGTCAGATCGCCCAGGAAAATATGCAGCGAGCCCAGGAGGTAATGAAGCGGAAATACGATCAGAGCGCTAAACAGCGCTCCTTCCTCCTCGGGACTAAAGTCTTGGTGGCCCGCCGAGTTATGGCCCACAGCTCTGGGGATCCATGGATTGGCCCCTTTCCCATCGTCCAGGTCCTGGGACCTCTGACCTACCGGGTGCAATGCGGAGCGACTCGACGCCAGACCAAGACGCTTCATGTTAATGACCTAAAGGAATGGGTGCCTCGAGAGGTGGGGGGAGACTCGGCCGCTGGGACTTGTGCCCTGGCACGGGAACCAGGGGAGCTTGATGCGTTCAGGAAGCCATGGGAAGGGGGAGAGGACCAAACCCAGAAACCCCTTTTGGATCCTGAACTGACGCCGAAGCAACAGCAGGAGGTGCAACAGTTATTGGGCCGCTTGCCACCGGTCTTCTCCACGCAGCCAGGCTGCACCTCCCTGGCAGAACATCGTATACCCACCCCCGAGGGGGTGGTCGTCCGCAGTCGCTGGAGACCGATACCTCACAAAAGGATAGCAGTAATCGAAAAGGAAGTGGACGAAATGCTTCGCCTAGGGGTGATCGAGCCCTCGCAAAGCCCTTGGCGTAGCCCCATAGTGTTGGTCCCAAAACCTGATGGGACTGTACGGTTCTGCGTCGACTACCGGGAAGTAAACAATGTGGCGACCTTTGATGCTTACCCCATGCCACGAGCCGAATTTCTCATCAACCAACTGGGCCAAGCTCGATTTCTGTCAGCTTTAGATCTCACAAAAGGGTACTGGCAGATCCCGGTGCGGCCTGAAGACCGGCCCAAAACAGCCTTCGCCACCACTCGAGGGCTGTTCCAATTTCGCCGCATGCCTTTCGGTCTACAGGGGGCCGCTGCGTCGTTCCAGCGCCTTGTCAACCAGGTATTGTCGCAGTGTGGGCACTTTGCCTGGGCCTACATTGATGACATCATTATCTGCAGCCCTGACTGGCCCACGCATCTGCAGCACTTAGAGGCCGTGTTGCTAGCCCTGGCTCAAGCCGGATTGATGGCCAATCCTCGAAAGAGCCGGATTGGCTTTCAGGAACTAAAGTATCTTGGATTCCAGGTAGGCCGCGGGCAGTTACAACCCCTACCCGAGAAAGTGGCAGCCCTCGAACGAGTGACCCAACCAGTGACCAAACGGCAGCTCCGCCGCTTCTTAGGATTCGTAGGGTATTATGGCCGTTTCATTCCACACTTTGCATCAACAGCAGCGCCACTGACCGATTGTCTCCACAAAACTGAACCCAATATGGTCAGGTGGACCTCAGACCGACGCCATGCCTTCGAGCTCCTCCGGAGAAGCTTATCTCACAGCCCGGTTCTTCGGAACCCCGATTTTACAAAGCCATTCACGCTATTTACTGACGCTTCTGACACGGGAGTCGGAGCGGTATTGGCCCAGGAGATAGACCAGCGAGAACACCCTATCTTGTTTCTGAGTCGAAAGTTGCACCCGGCAGAACAGCGCTACTCTACCGTGGAGAAAGAGGCGCTGGCCCTTAAATGGGCCGTTGGAGCCTTACAATTCTATTTGGCAGATAACCCGTTTGTGCTAGTTGTCGATCATGCCCCTTTGGTGTGGCTATCACGTATGAAGGATCATAACGCACGCGTAATGCGATGGTATGTGTCTTTACTTCCATACAGATTCACCATACGGCACCGCGCTGGGGCTACACACGTCAATGCGGATTTTCTCTCCCGTCTACACGAAGATCCCGAGACCGCTGCCATCGGCACGCCTGGTGGGGGGGTGTGTCCCGGCCCGGGCCTTGGCGAGCCCCTCGGAGCAGCAAGGGCCGGGACTCAGGGGACGCCGGGGAAGGAGAGGGCCCCAACGCCGAAGCTCTGCGGAGCCGCCCCCCCCGAGAGTCCCGTGGACCAGGGAGAGCCCCCCGTGGCATCCGCCAACTTACCCGGAGCCTCCGGCAGTCCCGGGAGAGCAAGGAGGCGGAGCCGGGCTCCAAGAAGGGTGGGGAGCGTCGGGACGAACACCCAGGGCCAGGAGGCAAGCAAAGAGCGGCGCGTCGGCGGGGAAGTGGTGGATCGCGGCGTCCCGGAAGAGGGCCACGCCCAGGAGTGGAGGAGCATCAGGGCCAGGAAGGACCTCCCCCAACAACACAGGAGGGGTAGCGGGACCAACCCAGACCCGGTTTCACGGAGGGACGGGGTGGGGCGCCAATGGGGGAAAGAGGGGCGGGTGAGGCAGGGTGGAGCACGCTCAGAAGGGGAAATAAAAGGGGGAAAGCGGATGGAGGCCGGGGAGGAACAGCAAGCCGGGATAGTGGAAAGGTTGGCCAGGTCTCTGCGTTCTAAGAGAGAGAGAGAACGGGGGTGGCAGCCTGAGACCCACAAACCAGCGAGGGCCCCGCCCTAATCTTGGTGGCGCAACCAAGAGAAGGCGGGACTTCAATATCTGAGGTCTCCAAAAGCAAAAGCCCTTGACTTCCCCCGGCAAAGGGGCTGTGCTCCACCCTCCCCTACTGGAGTGGCTTGGCGCAGTGCGGAAAACGCCCACGCGGGGCGCTACACCGCCTTTATGGGGCCCCCGCACCTACTTTTCGCAAGCCTCCCCCGACGTGCGGCTCCGGTGCGCTGGCAATACTCCCGCAGTTCATCCCCTTGTCCCCCAGCTGGGAAGCCGGCTGCTGCTGGGCCAGCGGGGTGCCTCTGACCATGTGCGGAGAGGATCATGGGCCAGGCAGAAGGAGAGAGGGCGGTCATGGGGCAGGTCAGAGGGCGCGGGGCCAGCAGGCTGCTCAGCCACTCCACGTGGCTTCTTCTCTGCAGCCCTTCCCCAAAATAGACTCTTCCACAGCCCCACCCTTTCCGCCCTGCTCCTCCGGCTGCCCGCCCCAGAGAGACAGATGGGAAGGGGAAGCCAACAGGGCCCGAGGAGGCCCAGGAGGAAGGTGGACAGGTGCCAGTCGCTGGCCCTTTGGCAGGCAGGCAGGCAGGTCGGCTTTTGGTGGGGGAGGGCTCAGTTCGGCGCCCCCATGATGGCTCCGCCCTAGGCGAACGCCTAGTTTGCCTAGTGAGTGAGCCGACCCTGGCCACCTCAACTGGCTGTGTTCATCACTGGGCTTTGGCACACCAGGCAATGAGCCCATTTGGGCAACACCCCCACGCACACATCTTTTCAAGCACTGAAACAGCCGTGAGAGGGTGCAGCCATTTTAGCACTTGATAAGGCACAGGAACACCTCAGCCTGCTGTGCTTGTGGGCCTTGCAGCATTTTTAAATCGCTCTAAAATGGTGATGGCCCCCACCCCGTGATGACCATGAGAACCCCGTCACATCTAGTTTGTCTCTTAGATGCAGCAGTAGAGGTTTTAGCCCGCATATTTATCTGTAGCATATAGCTTGGCTAAAAATAGTTATCTTCTGTTCACTCAGCATCTGTTAGTGAAGAAATGCTTTCTGGGATCATCTTTGGTTAGAATAACAAAAGACGTATGTTTATGATGTAGACCTTTAAATGTGTAGATCTTAATAAAACCGGATTGTGAGCTTAGCTATAAACTATTGTTCTTTTTCTAAGAAGGAGCTCAATTTCTCTCCAGCAATGGTTGAGTCCCCTGTATGTGTGGTCCAATTTAAACCTTCTGGGTTGGGTGATCTGTTGTATTTTCACGGAAATAATATTGAGAGAGAAAAACAGAAAGTGAGTGAGTGGCTGACTTTGTCTGTTACATGGCCTTCATTTGAGGCTCTCCAGTCAGAGGAAGGTCCCTTTTCAGTAGCAAGGCTAGGCCTCCAGAAGTGAACTGGGGAGCTTATTTGTTTTTATAGTGAATAAAATGCTTATTCATTCATCTGTCCAAAACTGCCTAACTGCAGTTTTCTTAAGAAAAAGAAACTGCTTTTTCTTATAATTTTGTTCCTCTCTCCTGTGACACCATCTCTTCTGCAGTATTTACTGGGCACACTTCAAAGAGTTGGTGCTGCCCTTTTAAGGCCTCATTGGTGTTCTGTGTCGTGTGTGTGTTTCTTTAATATATTGCATGTTATAGAACTATAACCACAAATTATGTGATCGCTCCAAGCAGCTTACAAAAGTTTCAGTCTTGGTTGATTCAATCCTAAATTAGCCATGAGAGTTTAGGTTTGGGGTGAATTGCCAAAAAAGAATATAAGAGAAGCCATATTGGATCAGGCCTGTGGCTTATCCAGTCCAACACTCTGTGTCACACAGTGGCCAAAACCCAGCGCCATCAAGAGGTCAACCAGCAGGGCCAGAACTCCAGAAGCCCTCCCACTGTTGCCCCAAGAATAAAGGCCATCGCTGCCCCAGACATGGTGTTCCGTCTATATGTTGTGGCTAATAGCCACTGATGGACCTCTGCTCCATACATTTATCCAGTCCCCTCTTGAAGCTGTCTGTACTTGTAGCTGCCATCACTTCCTGCGGCAATGAATTTCACGTGTTGGTTACTCATTGGCTGAGATGGGCTTTGAATCTCCTGTCATCCTACTTGAAGGCTAATCTTGATTTCCTTGTTCAGTGGCCAAGTGTTCTATGTGGGTATGGGTATGAAGTCATACTGCAAGGACTAGGCAAATTGTATGCTTAGGTGCTTGTCTGGGGTTGGCACCTCTGCCCCCACACTTGCTGCTGGGGGCTGTAAGCACCACCAACGCCTCACTCCTCTGGCAAGCTCCGATGTGGTGGGAGATACCGGTCCAGCTGTCACAGGACCCAACCTAGACAAAGCTGGCTCAGGAGACAGCCAGCTTGGAGGAACCTGGCCAGCTCCCAGCCTCACGCCCAGCAGTGGGAGCTGATGTGCCTGAGACGATGAAGAGCTGGACAGGGTTCCCAGTGACAGCTCAGTGGGGGAGAGCAATGACAGGCCATCAGTGGAGGCGGGCAAGCCTGTGGCAGCAGGCTCAGCAGCACAGAACCAGGATGCCATAGTGGTTAAGAGAGGCAGCCTCTAATCTGGAGAACTGGGTTTCTGATTCCCTAGTCTTCACATGAAGCTTGCTGGGTGACCTTGGGCCAGTCACCATTTTCTCAGAGCTCTCTCTACCCCACCTTCCTCACAAGCTGCCTGTTGTGGGGAGGGGACTGTGATTGTAAGCCGCTTTGAGAAAAGTGGTAGGGTATAGGCTAGGGTAGAGAAAAGTGGAGTATAAAAACCAAGTCTTCTTCTTCTTATGCTTTGCGTTGTGGGGGCAGGAAAAAAGCGAGCCCACCAGAGTTCTGGCCAGAGATGACCCTGGCCGTAGGACCCAGGGAAGCCTTGGAAGAGAGGAAGGGGAAGCAGACAGCCCTGACCCCCTCAGAGAGGCTCGGGCTAGGCAGGTGGCCCTTTAAGGAGGTCCAGGGTGAAGGTCTGGTAGGCCCACCAGCCCAGAGCAGGCATCCATTGGTCCAGGGACCCGTCACTCCCATTACAGATTTGGAGGGGGAGCCTGGGGGGTGGGCAGGGGCTTCAGTGGGGTACGATGGCATAATGTCCACCCTCCAGGGGAACTGATCTGTATAGTTTGGAAATGAGCTGTAATTCTGGGGGAATCCCCAGGTCCCACCTGGAGGGTGGCATCCCTAAATACAAGACCCCACATGGATAAGGTGTGAGGAGGGAATGGGAAATTTTTCCTTCACATCTACTTCTTCAGGTTAAATTAGAGAACAGTGGGGAAAGTGGATGGGCATCGTGAACATCTTCAGTATCCAGTAGCATGCAGGAAAAGTTGGTAGCCCACAGGAAAAGTCTGCAGCAGAATCCCAGGAAGGGCTTTTGAGAAAATGGCTAGTTTCCCTCCTCTCTGTCCTTGATGAAGAAGGCCGCTAAATGTTTCACCAGGCCACAAGCCATTCCCTTTGTGTTCCCCTGCTCCTTGACTTCTTTTCTTCAATGATTAACTTGTGCTTTGAATAGCCTTGTTTTGAAAAGTTCTATCTACCTTCTATCTATAGGGCATATAGTCCTATAGATAGTAATCCTTTGAAAGGTACATTGTACAGCTCTCTCTCTCTCTCTCCTCTCTCTCTCATATTGGTAAGAGACACCTGATAAAGGAAGTCAAATAAGGAGGAATTTTCATACACTGGCTTAGCTTTCTGTCAGCAGTGGTCATGGGAAACTAAAAGCCCAACATAAAGTAGGTTTCTGCAGGGAAATATTTTTTATCTTGTGTTATAAAACATGTTTTATTTGTCTTCTGGAAACAGCTTTACCTTTTTATGTACAATGTCATAAAGGACCTGTCCAAATAGAGATTCACACTGAATAGCAGTTAACATTGATGGGGATGTTGATTTCAGTTGGATCATGTAGCCAGGACTGCTGAGAGCCACCATGGGCCCCTGGACAAAGATCCTATCTGCCCCCCCCCCCCCGTGACTCTGATACAAACCAAATACCATAACAAAACTAATCACTTCACTGGCTATTACACATCTATAATGATAATGTCCATCTGTCTGTCCGTTTGGGGCAGGCATAACTCAACTGAAAATAAAACTAGGAATCTCAAAATTGGCCAGGATGATTGGGGGAGTTCCAGGGTCCAAAAATGAAAGGAACCAGAATATCTTTGCCCAGGTAATCTTCATTCCCCCCCCCTTCTATTTGCAATGGAAGCTAAGCTTGTGTAGTGGTTAAAGTGTCAGACTTTTATCCCCACTCATGCCATGGAAGCTCACTGGGTGACCTTGGGACCATCACACACACTCAGTTTAACCTACCTCACAGGGTTGTTGTGGGGGTAAAACAGAGGAGAGGAGAATAATATCGGGTTCCCCTTGGGGAGAAAATTGGGCTATAAATAAAGTAAATAAGTTCTGTCTTCTCTTCTTCACCTGTTACCACTATGTCAGATTAATCTGCCTTCACTTGTTACTACTAAGGCTACTATCACGCATGTAAAAGGTGGAGGGGAGAAGCATCTTTTTACTTCTTTGATAGAAAATGGGGAAATACTAACTTCCCCCTTCTGTTCATAATATTAACAAAGGTTTGCTGCTATAATTATTATTAAATACATTCTAAGTTACAAGGTTTGCTGCTATAATTATTATTATTAAATACATTCTAAGTTGCCTCCAGGTGGGTAGCCATGTTGGTCTGAACCAGTAGAACAATCCAAACAAATGGTGACCATATAAACTTGTTATTCCTGTTTTGCTTTCTGCAACTGTTAAAACATCATTATTATACATTTCAGTGTATCTGAGGAAGTGTGCATGCACAGAAAAGCTCATACCTTGAATAAAACTTTATTGGTCTTAAAGATGCCAGTGAACTCAAACTTTATTCTAAGTTGCCAACTAGGATTGATGAGAAGGAGTGGAGATTGAAAAATAAGGGGGGATTAGAAGTGGCAGATCATGAAAGGAAGAGAGCGAAACAAAGGAAGAGAAAAGCATGGAAAAGTATTAGAGAAATGTAGGGAAAGGCAGTGAAAGGTGTGCTTTTCCTCAGTTTTGCGGCAACACATTAACAGGGCTGCCCCATTGCAAGAACTGGTTGTCCAGGAGCTGGGTGGAACTAAAGGAAGAGGGAAATCATCAACTGATAGAGATAACTCATGATAGAGAGAACTCGTGGACACTCAAGGAAATTGCTGAGCAGTCGGGTTAGTACAGATAAACGGAAGTACTTCTTCACCCAAAGAGTGATTAACATATGGAATTCACCGCCACAGGAGGTGGCGGCAGCTACAAGCATAGACAGTTTCAAGAGGGAATTAGATAAACATATGGAGCAGAAGTCCATCAGTGGCTATTAGCCACAAAGTATAGCTAGGAACTCTCAGTCTGGGGCAGGTGATACACTCTATTCTTGGTGCTGGGGTGGGGGGGCAGCAGTGGGAGGGCTTCTGGTGTCCTGGCCCCACTAGTGGACCTCCTGATGGCACCTGGTATCTTTGGCTACTGTCTGACAGAGTGTTGGACTAGATGGGCCATTGGCCTGATTCAACATTGGCTTCTTTTATGTTCTTATGTTCTTATAAAAACATTCTTAGGAGGCTGCATCCTCGCAATGACTGTAGCTTGTCCTGCCTGGTCTTGCCTTGCTGCTATGCTGGCTTGGCTGATGGGTTTTGCAGGATCTGAGAAGCTAGGGTTTCCCACAGTCTCATCATAAACTTTGTAGAAAGGCCAAGCCAGCAGTCAGAGATACTTCTCTTTATTGTGTTCTGCATTCTCTACACCACTCCAGGAGCCCTCCAGCTGACTTGGGTCCCCGGAATTTTGTCCCTCTGAGGTCTCCTCCCTTTGGCAGCCCTGCATGCTGGCCCCTAGCTACAGTGGGGCTATTGGGGGCTCTACCCCCTTCCTTAAAGGGCCAGTCCTACAAGATTTCCTTCTGAAAATGTTTATAAAATTATTTTTTAAACATCTCCAGTAATTAAGACCATTTTTGTTAATAGTCTTTTTCTCTGTGGTTTGGAATGGTTCAGGGCACAGTATTCAATAGTATTGCTATAGAACAGAAGACATACATAGTGTATCTGAAGCAACAGTATATAGTTTCTGGTTCCTAGTCTTCAGCCCCACCAGAAAAAAAATTGCTCCACAAGCCACAAAATCCTGGCTATGGGGCTGCCTGCATGTAGCAAGTTTATACCTTTCCTCTACTTCCTAGATGCTTTGCATCTGTAATCAGTGCCCTCTTCTGTGGGCTGAACTTCTTAATTCATTTTTGTTCCTGTTTCCACTGCTGCTCCTGAAACAAAATATGGCATGTTCTTCAGAGTGCAGCTCCCAAAAATTACCAGACCAAAATATACTGTTTTTCATGCACACTACTGTGTTACAAAGTGAGCTGTGGTGGCTCAAGTGGTTAAGACGCTGAACTGCAGGCTGTGGAAGGTCAGTAGTTCAGCAGTTCGAGACCCGGGTGCCGCAGGACGGAGTGAGCTCCCGTCTCTAGTTCCAGCTCCTGCCAACCTAGCAGTTCGAAAGCAAGAAATTGCAAGTAGATAAATAGGTACCACTTCAGTGGGAAGGTAACAGCGTTCCGTGCGCCTTGCTGTTCAGTCATGCCGGCCACATGACCACGGAAACGTCTTCGGACAGCGCTGGCTCTTCGGCTTTGAAACAGAGATGAGCACCGCAACCCTAGAGTCGGATTCGACTGGCTTTCGAGCAAGGGAACCTTTACTGTGTTACAAGTGCCTATCAAGATGTATAGTGACTCATTTCTTCCTTTTATTCTATCCACAGCGGTGAGACAAAATTATCTGATGATTTTTCTATTTGTCTTGCATGAGTGGTATATCAAAAGTGCTCTAAGTTTACCTTTCCAGAAAAGCGAAGCAGTCTATTCTGCAGGTTGACTTTATGTAAAATATTAATAATGATAATAATGATAATAATTGTCATCTGTATGGCGTTGTCCCTAAACTAAATCCTAAAATGATAGATGTTTTTATAATTCTGGTGTGGTTAAAGTGAAAAACAAATTTAAACTTCACTAGAGTTCTTAGCTTCCATACAATATAGAAGTAATAAAGTTAAACTATCTTTATTACTTCCATATCGTATGGAAGCTAAGCACTGTAGTGAAGTTTTAATTAGTTGCTTCAATAAAAATACTTGAGCAAATGCCAGAGTACAGCATGTCTTCTGTATATGGTTTTTTTTTGGTGAGGGAAAGAAATCCAAAATATTTTCCCTGATGGGCCTTCAGAAGCTGATCCATTTTCTGCTGGTTCACAGTTATGATTAGCTCTGCTTTCAGTGCTATTTTTTAAAGTTCAGAATAGCCTATCATTCTGAGTAATACTAGGTTTGCCAAACTCCAGGTAGGGCCGGAGATCTCCCGGAATTAGAACTGATCGGTAGATGATAGATCCTGACTCTCCCCAGGCTCCACTCCCCAAATCTCCCGGTGTTTCCCAACCCAGATTTGGCAAGCCTACTGATGTCATCAAGTAGAAGGGAGGGAGGCTACAGAGAAAAGAGCAAAGAAATCACAAACAAATCTGTAGTCCAAACATGCTAAATAAATGCAACAATAACTATATGGAGAGCAAAGTCAATATTAATGCCAAACTCATATGTATAATTATAGAATTGCAAACATAATACGAAACAATTATCCAAAAGTAGGTGGTAACAAACTCAAACCCACAATAAGTCACAGCATTTCTCAAAAGCAGCAGACTTCCTTCATAAATAGAACAAGCTCACAGGGAATATTTTTTTGTTTATATAAATATCATATATCCCTGAATTAAAGTCCAAACATCTATATACCGTGGCTTGTAGTAAATGAGGTCCGTTCCAAGCAGAAACAGTGCAGTTCCCGGCAATATAATCAGCATTTCAAATCTGTTCCTTTGTGGGGCTTCTGGTGGCGCTCGGAGAAGATGACCGCCTGAACCTTGTGCTCCTCCGCTCCCTCTTGTAAATTCCCCTAGTGAAACGATCCTACAGATTTAGAAGGCATAAAATACATGGGGAAAAAAGATGGAAAAAACCAGCATCCAAACCTTAAAAAACCAAGAACAGAAGACATCCCGGTGAGTCAGCAACAGCATTTACAATTATCGGACTCTCAGGCCTCAGCTTCAAATAAAATGGCGACCGGAAATCTTGGCGCCGAAAATGCGGCACTCCCGATCACAAAAACGGACCTAGCATTAGAACTGAACACTGCCCTTCAATCATTAGAAGCCACTTTCTTTGACAAGATTTTGTCACTGATTCGGCCATTACATGAGCAACTGGATGTTATACAAAAAAATCTAACTGAAACGAGACTCGTGGCTGAAGGGGCACTGCAAAATACCAAAGAAAACCGAGCTGAAATACAGCTAATTCATGAGACGGAAGACTTGCTTGCAGAACGAACCTTGTGCCTAGATATGTCTCAAAGGCAGAATAACCTCAAATTACGTGGCTTGGGAGAGAAAGCGGTGGACAAAGAAGACTTACTTGCACATCTTTCGGAGTGGCTGTTACAGCAAGTTGGAGCAGAATGGGATGTTTCCACAGCTCTTACCAAAGCATTCAGGCTTGGCTCCCCAGCCATACTTAAAACCAAACCTTCTAGGGACGTGCTTATCACTGTCATGGACTTTCTTTTCAGAAATAAAATATTACAAGTGGCCAGGAAAAAAGGTGGACTCACATACAACAACACAAAGGTTGAAGTATACCCTGACCTCCCTAAGGAAGCACTACAAAAAAGATGAGAGCTTAAGTCCATCACAAATTGCCTGATGGAAGCTGGAATTAAATATATTTGGGTGACACCTCCAGTGCTACAATTTTCATATAAAGGTAAATCACATCGAATTTCCAACTCTGAAGATGGCCACAAGCTTCTGCAAAGAATAGAGCTAGACATCCCGATGGACTTCCGCAAAGGAAGGCAGAAACGGCGGCATTCCTCTTCACCTTCAACTTCACCAGACCTGAGAAAACTGATTGGAGCAAAGACGGCAGGAGCGGCTTTGTGAGATTCCTAATTGCCTCACTCTTTTGTTTACAAAGAGGAAAGTCTTAGCAGCTCCATGTTGGAGTATTAGTGCTATTTGCCAGATACAGGTTTCGTATTTTGTTCTTTTATTAGTTGCCTACTTAGGATGCATGCTTTGCTGTTAGAAATTGTTTAAGCCAATAGTATGGGGTCCATTTGCACTGGCAAGGTAATTTAGTTTAACTTGCTCTGATATATAAAGAGGCCAGCTGCAGTAAAGTTATGTTGTTCAACGTTGTTGTTAAGCTGTTATATCTTCATATAGCGAGAAAAGTCGAGGCATACCTCAAGTGTAAAATATTACATTCCAAAAGTTATTTTAATCTAGTCTTATTGTCTTCTAAAGGGTTAGTATGTTTTAAATCGCTAGGGAGGGAGGGGGCGGGTGAAATGCTACAGGGTTCACTTTAGGCTCTTTTATTCATATAGCTCTTTAGTCATAAAGCTGGGACGCCTTTTTTGTTAGGCAAAAACCCAGACTTCCACACACGGCTCTGTAGTGTGGGAGTTTTTAGAGCTATTAAATAAGTTTGTAACTAATATTACATTTTTTTTGATTACCTACATTTCATAAATTGGGGGTATATTTGTTTGCTTGTTTGTACTCCAGTGTTTGAATTCAATATTAATCATTTATTTGGATTTCATCGTTTGGGGGTTGTAACTGGTTAATTAACTGCTATTAATTGTGTGATGTCAAGTTTAACTAATTATCTGCACTGCAAGGGGAAAAAATATTTTAATTCAGGGGGAAGGAGTTCAACAGATTTTCTTTCTTGATTTTAACCATTTTTACATCTTTACTCTATAAAGGAATCAGTTTTCTGATAATTCATTGTGATATTCTTTCTATAATTAATTCACACTGTGTGATTAACCTGTTGTATTTTATCCCAAATTAATTGTAGTGTTGTATTTTACACTTACATATACGAGTAATTATCTAATCAATTAATTCATTGATATAGTGATCAAGATAAAAGGGGGCGTATCAGAGGGAGAAACCACACATTAAGTTCAAGAAATACAACATCGTAATAACTTCATCTTAGTAGGTTCTCTTTATTATTCAGTCACGTAGGAGGGAATTTGGGTACATATAGTGCCTCAGCAAGCTGCTCCTGTTCTTCTTTGTATTCCCTAAAGTTCACTCGAGGAGAGAAAAACAGGGATACTCTAGTTTTTAGTTTATAGGTACAGTTCACACAATAACCTTTAGTTCTGACCTCCTAAATCCTACAAGAGATTTGCACTCACAGGTTGTACTTCTTTTACTCATTTGCTAGCATCACCAAGGGTTTGTAATCTCTGCATAGGCTTGACCAGAGTAGCACTTCAACATGACTTTTAGTGCACTGAAGGTGGTCTCCTCAAATGTACGAGGTCTCAATAACCCAATCAAACGGAAACACGTTTTATCCCATTTGACTAAGAATCATGCTGGCATAGTCTTTCTCCAAGAGACACACTTAAAAAAAGTCGACCAAGTTTTTAAGTCACAAAATTTTTTACTCCAATATATGTCGCCTGGAACATCCAAGTCAAGGGGGGTGGCGATACTAGTTTCCAAACATGTACATTTCTCTTTTATCTCCCAGTTAGGAGATACGCAAGGAAGTTTTCTATTTGTACGTGGCATTTTGGATGACAGACCAATCACCTTTGCCACTCTCTATGCCCCAAATGGTGGCCAACTGTCATTTCTAAAGGATGTTCTGAATCAGCTGAGTTCTTTTTCTACAGGCGATGTCATACTAGGGGGTGATTTCAATTTCATAGTAGATAAACAAATGGACAGATCGAACTACAACCCCCACTTAAAGAAATATAAAAATAGATTTACGGGCTTGGAAGCACTTTTCCATGAAAATGATCTAGTAGACATCTGGCATAAAATGAACCCAACTGTAAGGGACTACACCTATTTTTCCAGTAGACATCAAACCCCATCAAATTTGCAAAGCAGAGTACCCTCCTCATCTATTGAGCCGTCGATCTGGTCGGATCATGCATGGCTGCATTGCATTATCACTCCATACGATCCCACAAAAAAAAACAGGCAATGGACATTAAACACCTCTTTATTAACAGACCCATTAATGAGAGACGAAATAGAGCAGAACACAAAACAATATTTCAGGGAAAACCAACAGGACGACACAATGCCAGCTATCCGCTGGGATGAATTTAAACCAACTTTTAGAGGATCTCTAATCTCTCAATCTTCCTATCTGAAAAGACAAAGACAAAAATTGGAATTAGACTTATTAGAGAAAATCAAAGATTTAGAACAGAAACATAAAGAAACTACCAGCAAAACAGTTTACAAACAATTGTTGGCAACACGCAGAAGTTTAACACATCTTGAAACAGCTAAAATTAGAAAACAGCTTGTATACACCAAGCAAAAGTATTGGTCTAGATCCCCAAGATTTTTACGCCTTCTCTCACACAAAATTACAACACAAATGACTTCTAACACAATCTCAGCCATTGGATCCTTGAAGGGAGAAATTCTTAATCAAACAGCAAAGATCTTTGAGGTTTTTGAAAATTAGTATACAAATCTTTACTCTTCATCCTTACCGGATCAAGAACTGATGCACTGCTTCTTACAAACACCGGGTAAGATGCCCAAACTGAAAGAATGTCATAAGATACTGTTAAACGCACCTTTTTCAGAGTCAGAGATTTTAGACACCATAAAGTCCCTCAAACTCTTAAAGGCTCCTGGTCCAGATGGTTTTCCATCAGACTTTTATAAATGTTTCGCGAATTCGTTAGTAGGCCCTCTCACTGAAATTTGTAACGCAGTATTGTCATCTGGAAATCTACCCCCATCTTGGAAAGAAGCACACACTGTGGTAATCCTTAAGAAAGGGAGAGATCCCCTATGCCCGGGATCTTATAGACCCATATCCCTTCTGAACCAAGATTTCAAAATTCTAACCGCTGCTCTGGCAAGACAAATGAATTCTTTCATAGCTGATTACATCAACCCAGATCAAGTGGACTTCATACCGGGTAGAGATCTGGCTGACAATACCATTAAGACTCTGACACTTCTCCACCACTACCAAAAAACTAACAAATCTGCTGCCTTTTTATCCCTTGATGTAGAAAAGGCGTTTGACTCTGTGGAGTTTTCGTATCTCTTTGCAATATTAGAAAACATGGGATTTGGTCATAGATTCTCTAATACAATTAAAACTTTATATGCATCCCCCACAACTAAAATTAAAATTAATGGAACACGTACTAACCTCATTTCACTGCTACAAGGAACTCGCCAGGGATGTCCTTTATCTCCCTTACTGTTTGCACTAGTGGTGGAAACATTGGCCAATGCCATCCGCTCAAACTCTGCCATTTCTGGTATTAAACTACGTGTATAGGAATACAAACTATCCCTATTTGCAGACGATATGTTGTTATACATTACAAATCCTACTAGATCCCTTCCTGAGTTACACAACCTATTAGACACATTTGGGGCATTTTCTGGACTGAAAATCAATGATAACAAATCTCAGTTACTACTACTGAATCTTTCACAGGATGACACAACTTTTATAAGAACTTCTTTTAAATACCATTGGGTCTCTAAATCATTAACCTATCTTGGTATTAACGTCCCACTAGATCAATCCGCGCTCCTGGACCTAAATCACAAGGAAATGCACAGTGAGCTGTCCAAAACGCTACTTAAATGGAGTAAACTAAATGTTAGTTGGATTGAAAAATTTAACTTGATCAAATCCTTAATACTGCCTAAGTTTATTTTCATATTTAGAACAATCCCTCTTTCCATATCGCCTTCAGTCGTGAAAAAGTGGCAATCTTCATTGACTAATTTCCTTTGTGATGCAAAGAAGCCCAGGATAGGTTTCTCTGTCCTACAGAGACCCAGATCGAATGGGGTTTTTGCTTTGCCTGACTTGTTGATCTATTATAGAGCAATAATGCTTTCCACCACTCTCAGGGTACTCCGAACTTCAGTGAAACCATTATGGGTTAATATTTGTAATGACTTGCTGTACCCAAATTATCTGGAGGACACGATTTGGACGAGTGCTACCCCACCCATCAAAACTACAGGTTCTCTAGATTTAATATACTCGGCGATACAATGCTGGAAATGATATTCTAAACCTCTGCTGCCTAAGATTTCAAGATACTCTCTGTTCCTGAGTCAAACATGGTTTTTACCAGGGATGGATCCAGCACTGGCTAGTGACTGGAGATCCCGAAATATGTCTCGCATCCTTGATATTACCACCAATAGGGGCATTCGTGATAAAATGGACTTAGATCAGAGGTTAGGTCACCCTATACCCTGGTTTTTTAATTTACAATTGAGCCATTTATTGCAAAAGTTGGATGCTGTTACTCTGTTATCTCAACCCCTGACTGACATGGAACGAGTGATACGGGACTTTGACAATCAAAATAGGGGCCTCATCTCATGGATTTACTCAATTCTCCTTAAAAAATCAAGTGCTGGCCCTTTACTCTATCAATCTGCCTGGCAGAGAGATTGTTCAATGAATCTTACAGATGAGATTTGGTGTGAATCTTGGAATCCGGCTAGTTTCAATAATAAATCCATCTCAGTATGTTTCCAAAACCTAAAGATCATGTCCAGGTGGTATACAACTCCACGTAAACTCTCTCACATATCAGCTGAGAGCTCTCCACACTGTTGGAAAGGATGCCAACAAGTGGGAGATTATGCCCATTGTTGGTGGCATTGTGTGAAGATCAGAGTTTTTTGGTCAGAAGTGCGTAACATAATTCAATCTGTCACCTCTGTGAAGATCTCATTCATGCCTGAAACCCTATTTTTAAATGTTTGGCCCGATGACTTGAAATCCCATCCACACAGAGCCACAATAGAAGTCATGTTGGATGCTGCTAAGACAGCGATCGCATCTTATTGGAAGGATTCTAGGGCACCTAATGTTGATGTGTGGTTTCGTAAACTTTGGAATCACTACCTCATGGATGCTGTTACAAATAAACTGAATCTTAGATCTCACATATACTCATGTCGTTGGTTACCCTCTTTTACCAAATGTTATGTCACATAGTTATAATAGCGGTAAGATGTGTTTCGCCATCTATGCATGTTTTAACTTAGGTCATGCATTTAATTGTTTCTTTGTTGTAAAACTAATTACAATTTCATTGTTATATCTTTGATGTATATTTCTACAAAGTTATTCTACTTGTTTGTACTTGTGTAAATCTCATTCAATAAAATAAAAAGTTAAAACAAAATCTGTTCCTTTGTCAGGTACATCAGGTACATCTTCATTAACATACAATGAATGTACAAGTATAAACGATGTCCCAGTCAAAATATTCCAATTAGGCACAGCTCCATATTTCTTGCAAGTTGTAATTCCGAGCTGTGGCTAACTGTACCTAATTGGAATATTTTGACTGGGACCTTGTTTATACATATGCATTCATTGTATTTTAATGAAAACGTAGCTGATGTACCTGATGAAGGAATGCTGTGACTTATTGTGGGTTTGAGTTTGTTACCACCCATTTTTGGATAATTGTTGCTTATTATGTTTGCAATTCTATAATAATACATATGAGTTTGGCATTATTATTGTCTTTGCTTTCTATATAAGTATTGTTGCATTTATTTAGAATGTTTGGACTACAGATTTGTCTGTGATTTCTTTACTGATGTCATCATGCAGCCAATTATTTTTGCCTATGTAGTGACATCAGTGGCAGTACAGAGCGATTGGAGTGCCAGCACACGAAAGTGGCTGCTGATTAGGTCTGCCCTTGCATTAAGTTGCTGCCCTTGCTTCAGTGCCAAGATTATGTGTATATTGTATGCGTGCAGGTCCCTTAAATGTTGGGAGCATGCAGCTTCTCTGCAATGCCTTCCAGTTTCTGGTTACTAAAAAATAGGTTTGTTAAGATGCTGAACTGCAGGCTGTGGTCAGTAGTTCAGCAGTTCAAGACCCGGTGCTGCAAGACGGAGTGAGCTCCCGTCTCTAGTTCCAGCTCCTGCCAACCTAGTAGTTTGAAAGCAAGAAATTGCAAGTAGATAAATAAGTACCACTTCAGTGGGAAGGTAACAGCGTTCCGTGCACCTTGGTGTTTAGTCATGCTTGCCACATGACCACGGAAACGTCTTCGGACAGCACTGGCTCTTCGGCTTTGAAACGGAGATGAGCACCGCAACCCTAGAGTCGGATTCGACTGGCTTTCGAGCAAGGGAACCTTTACCTTTATGGGGAGGGGAGAAAATGCTTGCAAAATTCTCCTCCTCCCCAATTTCAGTGCAGTCCTAGGATATTTGGACTGTTTCAAGCTAGGAAAATGGGCAGGAGAGAAGGCTGAAGCCCCTTATCTGACTGCATGCTGCTTGATCCTAATTGGGCCCTGCACATGGAGGAACTGAAGAACCACAGCTCCTGGGTGATTGTGTTATGATGGACCCAGAGTGGGGACCTAGACCCAACCTGTGTACTTTGTGACATGAAGAGGCACTGCATATGCTTGCAAGGCTTTATAATAAGATTATTTATTTATTTATTAGATTTCTACCCTGCCCTCCCCACCAGGTGAGGAAACACTGACCTCTCACAGTGGATTTGGAGAAAGGCAGCCTCCACCCAGGAACAGCTAATAATCCATCCTTCTTCACTGTCCTGGGCATATCTAGACACTGCATCTCAAGCCACACGTGCCCGACAGGCTTTCCTAAACTGCTTCTAGGTAGAAACAGCAGTGAGAAGAGACAGGGGTAGTGAGGTGGTCTCAGTGCATCTTGCTGAGCCATTGCTAATTCTTTGTGCCAGTACCTTAGCCCTGGATCTAGGCAACAGGTTAAGTACCAGAGGGTGTGCGAAAGGGCTCTGAGTTCTGTTAAGACAGCAGAACACACGACGAGTAGCAAATAACCTGAGTTTCTTAGCCCAAAAAGTTATTTTAGGTTGCAATATTGTGCCTGTTTTATGGGACTTCATTGAGTTCACTGGATCTTGACCCACTGGATTGGGGTGTAAATTGATATAGGTTATGGAAGCCAAGTGAGCCTTAACCAGTCCAAAGATTTCAAAAATAATTATTTTGGAGCCTGTTAAACACATAACAGGCTGGACTGGTAGTCCTATCCCAACCTAAAAGGTGTCCCTCCAGGTGGGGGTATCCCTCCAGGTAGGGGTCAGCAGGAAGAAGCTACTTCAAATTATGCAGCCCATGAGTAGGTGTCTTTGATCCCACCTGTTTCTCTGTTTGATTCCGGCAGACAACTGGAAGAGAGGAAGCTTGCTTGATCAAAAGCCAGATTCAGTTGCCCAGTTCTGAATGCTCATCTTTTTTTCAAAAAATAACTCCAGCACAGTTCTTACCTAAAAATGTGATTTTAAATGCTGCAAAGTACCTCTCTGAGCACTTTTCTTGTGTGCATTAGAGTGCCTTTCCAGGAAGGGCTTTAGCGACACTAATGGATATCCAGGCTCTTGTAGAGGAACTGTATTCTGATGACCTTGAGGTTTACAGGTGGCAAGAGCAGTTACATAGTAACGTATAACAATTGGTGCCCCACAACATTGATAGCCAGTGAACAAAGTCAACCTTTATTTCATTGTACCTCTTTGTTTCTGGCCTACTTACATACACACTCTGTTATGTATGCAGCAGCATATAAATCCAGAGATTTACAATATGTAGTAGAAGTAGGATTGCTCTGAGAGTGGAGTGTTTTGTCTGTATCTTTTCTTCTCCTCCCCCTCCAGGTTTTGTTTCCGACACTATTAAATTTTGCTATGTTTCCAGTGCAAGCTTGCAAATTTGGGACAATGCTGGTTCTCAAGTGGTGCCGTTAGCATTAAATATTAAAGCAACTGCTTAGAGCCGCAGCCAAGGAGAAAATCAGAAGTCAGCCAGATCTCTAGCCATAAAATTTAACAGCAAGGCAATGAAGATTTCCCACTGTATACGTTACCTGCGCATTTTATCAAGACTGTAATGTATCTGCAGTCCTGCTCCTTCCTACCCTGCCAAAACGATTTGTTGTCTGTAAGCGAGCATGTGCCAAGTGGAGCCACCTCAAGAATTGATTTAGGCTTATTAAAGCTAGCGTGTCCTGAGAGGTACAGGGATTTTTCAGTTCTGTAATTTGTTGCAGGGAGAGGCCTGACTTGTTTCAAATGCGCAGTCCAATTAGCAGTAAAGAAGCTTGTGTGCAGTGAAGAAAAAGAGTGGGAGTGGGAAGGCATTTGTTGCCCTGCATTTACGCCACTGTTGTTGTTTTGGCAACAGCTGCCACTGACAAGAGTGTCACATGTTATCAAAAAACAGTTTTCTCGTTGTACCTGGGTGGACAACTTGTTTCGCTGTGGGTTGTATGAATGAGCACATTTCCCTGCTGCAAGTGTAAGGTTTGTGATCTTGATCTAGAGAATGAATACTTTTCAGCCTCCCTCCTTCCTCTCCTCTGGCATCAAGTCCCCTCACTCCTTTTCGAGACCTAACCATTACACTTCTCATTAAGACTGATGCAGATGGATAGCCCAGGCAAGCCCGATCTCATCCGATCTCTGAAGCTAAGCAGGGCTGACCCCAGCAAGTATTTGAATGGGAGACCTTCTTGGAATACCAGGGCCAGTGCCGGGAGGCAGAGGCAGACTATCAAGCCACTTCTCTGAACGTCCTCCATGCCCCAGTAGGAGTTGCCAGAGGTCGCCATGACTTCCAGGCATGGGCACACGCACACATACACAAAATGCAAACATACAAAAAAAGATTGATGCAGATGGAACATTAACGGAGAGCCAGCATGGTGTAGCATGGTTACGAGCAACAGATTCTAATCTGGAGAATCGGGTTTGATTGCTGAGTGATCTTCGGCCAGTCACACACTCTCAGCCTAACTTAACTCTCAGCCTAACTTAACTCACAGGATTGTTGTAAGGATACAATGGAGGAGAGGATGGTGATGTAAACAGCCTTGCCCCTGTACAAATCGATGGTACGACCTCATTTGGAATACTGTGTGCAATTCTGGTCACCACCAATGCTCCCTCCGGGTGTAGGGAGGATAGGAGGGTGATGTGATGGAAGAAAACATACACATGAGCCATGTTTTTTGGTAAATAAATGGCCACAGCTTTATTACAGCTAAGGAGCATTGACATAGCATGGGGATGGATCCAGACATTGGGCGACCCAACTGTCACTTGATAAAGCTGTACCCCCAGCCTGCCTGTTGAGGGAAAAACCATTGAGTGACAAGACTAAGATCCATGTGGACACCGGCTTCTTCATGGTCCCCTTGCCACCTAGTGGTGGAAACCAGCCAGCAGCCCCTGAGCTGGGCATGCAGCTTGAGTGGCTCCACCCCCAAGACCCCTTAAGGGAGCCCCTAAAACAGGGGAGGCAAGCATGCTAGCATGTCCTCACCCACAAAGGATGTCCTAAAGCCAAAAACCTGCCCAAGCTGTGACAATGAAATGGCAAAATATAACAGAAACATAGAACATGATAAACAGATCAGAACGTTTCTTCACATTAAAAAATCACAAAAACAGGGAGGGAAGGTTGGGGAAATTGCCGATCAGAGAGAGGGCGAGCCAGCCGGAAAGCATACTTACAAGCTCGCCAGAACGCTGCTCGCCTGCCCACACAACCACGTTGGCATGCCCAGATGGCCAATGCTAATCACTGGCCCTGCCTTGCAGGCTGAGGGCACCCACAGGGCTGCAAAGATGCTTCTTGTGCCTTGCTTCCCCCAGGCTGCAATTAGCATCTCCAGAGAGTTATTACCACATTTGTAATAGAAGATTTAAGGCCCACACATTTTGTTTAAGTGTTGAGCAGCCTGTGGTAGTCTTACTCTCATTTTTAAACAATTACCTGCAACGATAATCAGCAGTGATGGAAATTATGCATCTTCCTGGTTATCAGGTGATAACTGCAGGTGTCACTTGAATGATGAAATTTGCCATTATGCATCTTAAACAATTGCGGTTAATTTTCTGTCTGCCAAACCGAGAGAGTTGTCACATAAAAACAAGTCATGAATACGGCTGATTAAAACACTCGCTCTTAATTTAAGGACTGTACTAATTTACACAGAGTGGGCAAAAATTAAGGGTTCTGATTAGTGAGAGCTGTTTAAGTTGAGGCATAGATAGATAGATAGATAGATAGATAGATAGATAGATAGATAGATAGATAGGATAGTCTTGGTGCAAGTTCCAGAGGAGTTTTCCTGAAGATGATTTATTGTGAATAAAGCAGCTTTTCCATGTGTTAATATTTTTGCATACGGTACTGAAAGTGTGATGAAAAACAAAACTGGCAGTTGAACATCATGGTTCCTAACAGTGTTTCAGGTGGCTAGCTGGGTTGATCTGCAACAGAAAAGCTGGATTCATGTCCATTAGCACCTTAAAGACCACCAAGATCTCCAGAGTAAAAGTGTTCCGGATAAAGTCTTAAAGTGTACCCGTGTCCTGTTGTGTTCTCTGTCCATAACTTTATTCTTTTATTAGTGGGAACTGCAGGACAAAATTAATGAGCTGCTCATGGGAAGTTCTGCTTTTATCATCCCTGCAGGTTTCTTTAAAATCAGTTTGTCTAGCCCCACTCTGCTTTAGAGTAGTGCATGAGTGTGGTAAAAGTCTATCCTTGAGCATGTATACTCAGAAGTAAGTTCCACTTGACTTCCATGGGATTTACTCTCAGATAGGACCCACCAAGTATATGTTCTCTGGACCGGACGTGAATGTGTAACACCCCCGCCTTCCCATTCTGTACATACAATCTCATGAGTCTTGGAAGGAAAAAAAATCTACTGTCCTTCTGTGGTGCTACCCCAGTCTGTCTTCTGAAGCATGCTTAGTATAAAAGGCAAGCTTGTGTGGGTGGGTATGATAGGAGGGTTGCCATCTCGTCTAATAGAGAAGAAATCTACTATATATTTTATGTGCAGTTTCATTCCTATATGCGTTAGTTCAAAGTTGAGAAATCTCGAGAAAAGGACAGATTGAGTCAATTTGTAGCTGGCAACACTGTGTATATAGTGTAGGTTGGAACACAGTGTGCTCAATCTGGTGGCCTTTTAGTTCTGTTCCTTAGCATCATATATGCTCATCGTGTCAGGTGGTAATGCGTGTCCTGGGATTTCTTCAGAGTTAGGGAGGGGAGAGTCCTCATCCATGATGTTATAGTCAAGCCGTCAAACAGCCTCTGTGACAGACTGCTGTATGAACACAAAGCTACCATGGTACCTTTGACTCTGATTTCATGGTTTGCTGCTTTCTTGGCTGAAATCTCTCTCTATAAAATTATTTTATTCTGATTTCAGTAGGCATTTCCCCCCACAGAACCAATGTTGTTGGGTACATTAGAAAGTATGCAGTCTCTCCCCCCCCCCATTAAATCACAGCTGACTTATGGTGACCTTGTGGGGTTTTCAAGAGATCCAGTTTGATGTAGTGGTTAAGTGCGCGGACTCTAATCTGGGAGAACCGGGTTTGATTCCCCACTCCTCCACTTGCACCTGGCTGGATGACCTTGGGCAAGCCATAGTTCTGATAAGAGCTGTTCTTGAAAAAAGAGCAGTTTCTGTCAAGAGCTCTCTCAGCCCCAGCTACCTCACAGGGTGTCTGTTGTGGGGAGAGGAAGGGAAAGGGGTTTGTAAGTCTCTCTACCTTTGGGTAGTGAAAGGTGGGGTATAAATCCAATCTCCTCCTCCTCCTCCTCCTCCTCCTCCTCCTCCTCCTCCTCCTCCTCCTCCTCCTCCTCCTCCTCCTCCTCTTCTTCTTCTTCTTCTTCTTCTTCTTCTTCTTCTTCTTCTTCTTCTTCTTCTTCTTCTTCTTCTTCTTCTTCTTCTTCTTCTTCTTCTTCTTCTTCTTCTTCTTCTTCTTGGCCTGAGATGTTCTAAGGTGGTTTGCCTTTGCCTGGCTCTGCATCACGATCCTAGTATTCCTTGGAAGTCTCCCATCCAATGAGATGGGCTAGCCTGGGCTTATCTATATCTATATCTGTCTGTCTGTCTATCTAGTGTCTTCGTTGGGGGGGAAGGGGAGCAGGGCTTGCTGGGTCTGCCATGTGGCCCCTTCTCCAGGCAGGGCATGGCCATGGAGCCCTGGCGACCCAGCGTGGGGAGCATAACTGCCAGGGCCGCTGATGGGAAGCCAAGCCATCTGTCCGTCCGCTCACTGCTGTTAGTTAGTGGCACCCAGCACCCCTCCTCCCGAAAAAAAAATATTCCTGGCTATGGGGCTGCTTTGCACATTGGACCCTAGGGATCTTTTCCTCCTTCCCCAAAGCCAATCTGCACACAACTTGGAGCGCAGGCAGAAGGGCATCCCGGGGAGGTCTCCTGCATATTTGATGCTTCTCGTTTGCAAGGGGTCTATTCGACACACTCCTGAACCTGTGGCTGTGATTGGAGGACAGATAGAGAAGAGTCACCTGGAGATTTGTGGCGAGTTTGGCATCTCTAGTACACGGGGCGGGGGCACTCTACCATGTCCCAAAGTCACGAACCACATGAACCATGAACCGGTCTGTTAAACAAAAAGGTCCATGAAAATCTGTGGTCCGTGGTCCACGAAACCCACGAACCGCAAACTTATACAAACCTGAATTTTTCTGGTCCCTGCCTGTTCCTACTAAACAATACACCATATACATATTCACTAGCTTCTGAGTCCTGTCCTGAGCCCTACAGAAGGGACGCGATGGACATCTGTAATAATAAAAATTCAAAATCTCTGGGCCTTAGCCCACACATTTTAAAATTTATACTTGAAGGAGTGGAATCATTTTAATGTTATGCTTTGATTGTTTTGAGAAGATTACAGCAGCCCCAAATCTTGCTGGAGAGACGAGCATATTAACATAATCAGTGGCAGGAGCGACGATACAGGAAATGACAAGCAGTTTGCCTTTGCCGTTGCTTCAAACACCGTGCTGGGCACAAACCACAAGGCAGTTATAATTACATACTTGAATGGGCTGGACTTGGGAATGCAGGAACTGCTTGTGCGGCCTGAGCTTCATTTCTTTTCACTTAAGACAATTTTAAAATGAACTTTTCTTCCCTAAGCTTTTCTCCATTTGTGTACATGCTACCTTGTTACTATGCTCTCTTCCCCAAATCTCATCTTTGCCTCTTTGTCTAAATCTTGCTATCAGCAGCCCTTTGGCACAGACTGTGGATTCTCATTTAACAATGTTGTTGTTTTTTAAATTGTCCCAGCAAGCATCAATTTTGCACAGTCATCTGCAGTGGAAGTATGAACTCATTCGGGAACTAGTACTGTTACAATTGCTATAATTGCAGGTTAAATAGACGTGGGTTTGGTTTTTTTAAAGCACAGGTGTCTCCTCTGATTAGAAGCAGTGGGACTCCAGCTCTGTAATAGATAGCAGTCATGGTGGCATCTCCTTGCACTAATGGATTGATGTGGACCATTTCTGCAGCGGAGTGACCTGCGTGCGTGTCTGAAATTGCTAAGAACAATTTTGGGTTACACCAAGCCCACAGCAAAGAATCCAGCTGTGATTCCTATTGCATCTTCCAACCTAGATTATTTTCTCCTTTGTTGCTTCTTGGAGTTTCATCCAGTTCCAGCTGGAACCTTTTTCTCAGCGACACAGCCACCCGTCTCTGTGGTTTCAGCATGGGTTTTTGGTTTTGATCTCCATTTGTTACCTGTTATTCCTGTTCCCCATTGTTTCCTTCAAAGTTAACTTCAGTCGCCACATGATTCTGTCTAGTTTCATCTATAGACAGTTTCTGCCTTTAATTTCAGTTCCAAATATACATAGGATTCAGGCCTACCTTGTCAGTAAGGGTTGGGGGGCAGCTTCAGAGAGACCAATGTTGGATATGAAAGCTGAACTTGGTTTAGAGGAAGATTCACTGGCACAACAATCCCGCAGTCTGGTATGAGAAGCCAGTGTGGGGTCTGAAGGAGAAACCACCTGTCTGTTGAGGAACAAGCTCAGTAATCTGTAGCTTAGGCAGCTAACTGTAGGCTGCATAGAAGAATGTCTCTTCATAGGAGCCAATCCCTTGCTTTTGGAGAGTGGCTATTAAAGGAATGTATATCAAAGTGTATGGGGTGTCTCCAACCATTTGTGGACACTGGAATTGAGCACTTTCCCTCTTCCTATTGTAGCCCCCTGAAAGTTCTGTTCCTCATTGGACTTTCAGGAACAGCATAGAAGAATTGGCTAATATCACCACTCTGTTCTTCATGAAATGAACATACCATTCAGTTGGAGGAACAGTGTGTTTGAATGCACCCTGATGTCCTGAAGGAAACCACTCCCCCATCTACCCGTTAGGCTAAGTTTGGTAGCTGACAGGGGGCCATGGAACCCATAACATTTAGTCAGTAGCAGCATCAGACACTGATGTAGGAGGAGGAGGAGGAGATTGGATTTATACCCTGCCTTTCACTACCTGAAGGAGTCTCAGAGCAGCTTACAATCTCTTTTCCTTTCCTCTCCCCACAACAGATACCCTGTGAGGTAGGTGGGGCTGAGAGAGCTCTTTTGAGGACTGCTTGTGAGTGAACAGCTCTGAGAGAACTGTGGCTGACCTAAGGTCACATCAGCAGCTGCATGTGGAGGACTGGAGAATCAAACCCAGTTCTCCATGCTCCTAACCACTACACCAAGCTGGTTCCCTCATGCTGCTTAGTTTAGCCTCAGATATGGAAATTCAAGAGGTGTCTGCAGGCGATTCTTTACTGTCGAAACCTTCACTGTTTGGTTAATGGCGGTCTGTTTGCACCCAGACTCTTTTCCTTCCATTGGTATTTTATGATCTTTGATTTTGAAGTGAAACCTCCCTGTCCAAACTGATGCCTGCTGCAGCAGCAACATTTCCCTGGTGCTCTACACTCTGTCACCTGAGCCAAAGTTTACTCGTCTTCCAAAGCAATATGCCTGCCTGGTTCTGCAGCACCAAGACCAGCGCTAAGCAATTTAACTGAGTTAATGTTGCAAAACACACTTAATGGAGTTATTTAGAAATTCATTGTGTGTCCTTTTCCCCCGTGAGCTTGCTTCCTTCCTACTGAGATGGTCACACCTGACACAAAGGAAGTAATTATGTTATTTGTTCTATCAGTATCTGTCCGTTGAGTGCCATTAATTTCTTTTCTTTCTTTTTTCGCACTGGGCCACATTTAAATTCATAGGCAAGGTTATACCTTACCCTTGCATACGAGAGAACGAATGTAGGTGTCCTAACTTTGCCACTGGGAAACTGAACTTTGGCAGCTTGTGAGATGTGCCTAAGCAGTTGTTTGAAAATCAGAGTGCCTGCCCTTATAATGTAGGCTCCCTGTACACTGCGTTTCCGACCTGGGACACCCCAGCAGTGGAATGGATGCTGCTGGAACAGCCTTCAAGGCACTGAGGAGCAGGCCTGTAGCTAACGTGGGGCACATGGGGCCCACCCCTCCACTGTTTTGGAGGGCCCTTCCCCAAATCCTCAGCTTCCCTCTCTCCTCCAGTCCCCTCACCCCCTGATTGATCTGAGCCGGCATCTCCCTGTTTGAGCTCATCTGAGATGAGATGAACCTCTTTAGGACCCAGCAGCAACTACTGGTTGATTGAGTAACGCACACATTGGTCGGATTGCAGCAGTTCGCTCCTCCTGTTGGATTTTCTGCACCAGGCTTCAGATTGTTGGCTCAGGGAAGGAGTGAGGGAGGAAGCTTGATCTCCATTCTTCTTTTTCAAAAAAACACGGCAGCTTTCCTAGACTTTTTAGTGTCTATTAACATTGGGATTCTGGCTCACTTCAGAGGAAGGTGCTAATGGGGGCTGTGTGGGTGCACACCAAGCAGACCTCCCTTGCCCTGGAGCCTTTGATGTAATTAGCTGGTGGCCCCCCCAAGGCCCCCTCCCCCAAAATCGCTAGCTATGGGGCTGCTGAGGAGGTGGGCAAAGAAGGAGAGGAAAACTAGGAGAGAAAACAAAAAGAGAGACTGTCTCTTCCCAGCTACCCAGTAGCAGCCACTGCCAAGGTTGCCAACCTCCGGGGGGGGGCTGAAGATCTCCCGCTATTACAGCTGATCTCCAGACAATCAAGATCCGTTCCCCTGGAGAAAATGGCTGCCTTGAAAGGTGGGACTCTGTGGCATTGTACCCTGCTGAGGCCCCTCCCCTCCTCAACCCCCCTCCCCAGGCTCCACCCCCAAATCTCCACCCCCAAAAGCAGCATGAGAGAAAATTTGAGCTTTTGAATCCAAGTGCTGTTCTCTCAAGGGCAGTTCTCGAAAGAGCTTCCTCAGCCCCGCCTACCTCACAGGGTGTCTGTTGTGGGGAGGGGAAGGGAAAGGAGATTGTAAGCCGCTCTGAGATGCCTTCAGGTAGTGAAGGGCAGGGTATAAATCCAATCTCATCTTCTTAAGTATTTGAAGGCCTGTCACTTAAAGGAGGGCAAGGAGCTGTTCCTGTTGGCAGCAGAGGATAGGACTTGCAATAATAGGTTTAAATTAAACATGAGAAGGTACTGGCTGGATATTAGGAAAAACTTTTTTATTGTAAAAGTTGTGCCACAGTGGAATCAGCTGCCTAGGGAGGTGGTGAGCTCCCCCTCACTGGCTGTCTTTAAGCAGTGGCTGGACAAACACTTGTCAGGGATGCTCTAGGCTGATCCTGCATTGAGCAGGGGGTTGGACTAGATGGCCCTTATGCCCCTTCCAACTTGGTGATTCTGTGATTCTATAATGTAATGATTCTGTAAGTTTAACCTTCATTACTAACATTCAAATGATTCTGGGGGGAAAACTCATTATTATCCTTTACCCCATACAACTGGGAGAATGAGACAGGGCACTTAAAAGGGATAAGAGAACTTAAAGTGTGCGATTTATAGATTAATGCTACTTATAGATGAAAAACCACTGGTTCCAGCACATACTGCAAAGTTTTGTGTTGCGGTTTGTAAAATTCGCCAGATACTGATGGCTTAAATTTTTACATGTACCTATTACAGAATTTTAATAATTTTATCTATCATTTTATTTAACTTGTACTTCCCTTTGAATTATAAGCTAATTTATGTGAGAGAGTTAATTGTAATTTTTCTCTTACCTGTTGTTGTGGTTGTGAATTTTGCTGACACTGGTGCTGGTCTGTGACCTTATTAATGAAGACTTAAAGGGAGTACGTGTATGTGGGGGTGGGGTGTTCAGACAAACTCAGAGGTAGATCTTAGCTGTGTTTATCTAATGGAGAGTGCAAAAATAATGGGGGCAGAAAAGGGGGTGCCAATTGGGAAAGAGTATTAATGGGTTTGGGGAGAAGAGAACAAGGAAACAGGTGATGATGAGGAGAGAGCGGGAAATTCTGTGGGGTGAAGAGAAAGAGGAGGCAATAGAGATTGGATTCAGAGAGACCTATGAAAATTTACAGTGGTGCATTGAGGACAGAAAGGAGAGCAGGGATCTTGGGGTGGGGAGAAAGGTGGCAGTCATATGGGGTATAGAGAATTGAGTAAAGTGGTCTGCACAGATGTTTCACTGTTAATACCTTTGTGACTTTCATAGTGACTTGAGATGCACGCATCTTTCTTTTGAAATAACGTTGCTGTATTCCACATGCAAAAGGGCTGCATAACTTCCTATGTGAATATATACTTATCTGCAAAGCATTTTGCTTGTTTAGGGCAGTTTGTCATAAATAGGTAGAAGATCATAAAACCTAATATGACTGTCTGTATTCAACTTATTGCCGACCGTGACGTATTCTGCACATGTTCAGCGCCAGAGTTTACGAGATGTTGGGGGATCTTCAATCAGATCTTTTGCTGTGTAAATGCAAGCTCAAAAACAAAACGAAAAAGCCAGGGTGGGGGAGGGGGAAATCTGGATCAGGGCTGCAGTTGCTGAAATGGAGAGGGGGCTCTAATTTCCCACCTGTGTTCACCCAAGAGAATTTGTCCACCCCCCCAGCTGCTATTAGATCCTCAGAGGAAAAGAGATATTTTTTTTCTTTTTCAGACCTAATAACTGGGTTTGGGAGGGCGGTAATGGCACAGGAGGAAAATGTTAACCCCAGTGGCACAGGCATAATCGAAATCTCTCTCACACACAAACAGACACACAAAAACACACACACAGAGACATTCAGAAACATTGGTTTTAATAAAGGTTTGGAGGAACCTGGTCTCCCATCTCCTCTCCGGTTGTAACATAAAATGCACGTCTATACTTGAACATTGTGGAAGAAGAAGTTTCTGTTGGTTACAAGGCTATGATAGAGAAGCCCATCTGGAAACGAGGCATCCCCACCTTACGAGGCTGGCTGGCTATGACACCTCTTCCTTTGGGGCTCAAATGAGTGCTCATTCATTCTTGTGTCCCACTAGGGCTGATAATCTCGTTTCTGTTCTGATACAAATAATCTTGGGGATGAAGTAGCATTTCAGCTCTAAAATTCCTGTGATTGATTTCCAGCATGCTATTTATCGTAGCACATCTAACATTAATAACATCCGCTTTTCTTTTCTGCAGGTGGC
The DNA here is from genome assembly GCA_029375565.1 of Gekko gecko. Taxonomy (NCBI): domain Eukaryota; kingdom Metazoa; phylum Chordata; class Lepidosauria; order Squamata; family Gekkonidae; genus Gekko; species Gekko gecko. Next base: position 35,474,718 of record JAPDNY010000003.1, on the reverse strand, counting down.
GATTTACATTTTACCTGTATATATTCATTTATGGAGTCCGGCTGCTGAAGCAGGTTAGAGGCTTTGTCCTTCATTTTGTCTACAATTAATTATTCACGGTATTGAATCTTAGGTGAATCTTACATTTTCAGACATTTTGTATGTACACACTGCTGTAAAGTAAAAATGTTCCTAATCTTTTTTCTGCCTTTTTTTTTGTGGACACTTTTAGCATGGGAACCAGTAGTTGCACATGTTTTCAGTAAATGCTCCCTTGGGTCGGGTTGCCATGTGTGAAGACCATAAGACAAGATTAGTTGTAGTGTTGGTTCATGGTCTCCTACTGTAGAGCCAAGTTTAAGTCCAGCAGCGCCTTTAAGACCAACAATGTTTTTTTTACTCACGGTATAAGCTTTCATGTGCATGCACACTTCCTCAGATACATGACGAAGTGTGCTTGCACACGAAAGCTTATACTGCAAGTAAAACTTTCTTGGTCTTAAAGGTGCCACTGGACTCAAACTTTATTCTGCTGCTCCAGACTAACAGAGCTACCCCACCTGAATCTGGTTTCTTACTGTGCTCATCCTACACTGGCCTTCCTAACTTTCCTTGTCCGTGTTCATTTTCCTGATTTATCCTTTTTCCCTTCTGATACATGCACCACCTCTCCCACTCATACAGCTCTCTTGCTGTTTAGTGTGATACTGTAGCGCTGTCCTATCCACAGTGAACACAGGAGCGCCTGTGTGTGGCACTGATTTACACCTGTGTTTATAACCTGCTTTGTGGTACTCTTGATGGTGGGAAATGCAGAGTATAGATATTTTTATGAATCCCTGCATCAGGATGAATGGGGTGGTTCTTAGCTGTCTGGCTGAAATCTTAAAGGCTGATTTTTTGACCAAACGAAAACCCATAGAAGCTTGAGGAGTTATCTACTACTTCTTGATTGCTTTGTTGGAAAGAAGTTATAAGCAGTGGCTAGAGATGATTCTGCATAGAGATTGGACGATCTTCTGTGTTACCAACAATAAATTCCTCTTATCATAATATGGAGATGAGTATGCCTAAAGTATAATCTGGGTGTAAAACTAGATAACAATTCTGCGTGTGTAGATGACACTACTCACTTTTCTTATAATGGGGGGGGGGAACACCTCAAGTGAGCATTACTCCATTTGAGCTTTTTGTCTGCAAGAATGTAGATGGCAGACTGGTGTTTAAAAAAGAAAGGTGGCATAGCCTCAGATAGCCCTCAAAAATTATGAGATGGAGCTGGAAGTCATTGTCTTTTGAAGACAAAATCCACAATTGTCACCTTTTCCAAGTATTTAGTGTTTGCTGCTTTTATTTATCTATTTAATGCTTGAAACGTTGCCTGTCCAGCATGGTTCCGGGCAGCGATCCCCAGCCTTTTTGATTCTGCAGGTACCACAGGAATTCTGAGACACAGTGGTGAGCACAACTACAAAATGGTCACTACAGGAGGCGGGATGCAAGCACAGAATGACAGGGACTGAGATCATGCATGGCTCTAATAGTATCTCTTTAACATTTCTGGCCGAAGCTCTGTTTAACAGGAGGCCTTTTAAAATGAACATATTGTTGAAGAATGTTTTCTTGCATACGCTCAGCTTACCTTCACTCATGTGGAGAAGAGCCTTGTGTTATGGCAGCAGCAGCTGCTGGAGCAACTTTTTAATAACCTGAACAGCCAATCAGAGGACTTGCTGGGAAAATGCCCCAACTGGCCCCTCCCACATTCAAAAAGCGCTTGGAGGGCACCAGAAAAGATGTTAGCAGGTGCCATGGAGCTTGTGGGCATCACATTGGGGACCCCCATTTTAAAATATTACATTAGGGATATATTTTTCATACTCAACTATGGCTTTCTGGATGTATGCAGAACTTAATGTGAGCCAGCTCGGAGGTGTCTTTTGCCTGTTATCACCTTTGGCCGTCCTGTCAGTAGCAGCATGATCATATATAAAAACATGCCAGAAATGTTTAGCTCTACATATATGCAGGAGCTGAAAGCACCTGGGAAAACGTCACATTGCTTGAAAGGGCCACCTTGGTCATGTGTATTGCCTGTGACAAACATATAGCAATTGTCAAAGCAGGATTTTATTTAAGCATTGCACCTGCCATTTGCAAAATATGTTTTAAAGTCTGGCATAATTAGCAACTTGATGAATGGAAAGTATCCCTTTTTTCCACCTGTTCCGTGCAGACTAATTGTAGCTTGCCCAGGCTTCACACTTGTGAAACTAAACAGGGAAGAATGGATGTTGGTGCGTAGTGCAGCAACTCTTTTTAGGTTTCTTGCCATTATTGCAGCGAGTATTGCGTAGCATCAGAAGTTTCTTAAGCAGATGTTTCTTTGCCGTTGCCTTTGTCCTGTCTTGCGTCATCTGTCAGATTACCATTTCACAATATTAATTGTGAAGCTAAGCTTTGTGTGCTTGTACAGTTTTCACAGGCTCTTAGTCTTTAAATAGAAAAAAGGCTTAATTTCTCTGAAAGGAGTCCCATTCATTCTGCATGCGGTTTGTCTGTTTAATGAACTAGAGAGCTTCTAGAAGGGAAGAGGGGCTCAGACCCCCCATCATGTAAAGAATTTTCCTAAAGCATTCACAATGTCCAACCCTCCATGCTTGATTCAGAATGACCCATATAAAAAACCCAGTTCCCCTGTTGGGGGGATTAAAATTGATGGGGGGCAGGCAGTTGCAGCACCGTACCCAGCAGACGTCAGGCATCAGGATGTTATTGGGAAAAGAAAATACTGTAAGCATTGACACAGAGCACTTTCTTCCTTGATTTCCTTTTTGCTGCCAGCTCATCCACAGTTTCATAGAATCAGAGTTGGAAGGGGCCATACAGGCCACCTAGTCCAACACTTGATCAAAGTTCGGCCAGCCACAACATGCCAATGGGATTACATGTCGAGATCAGTGTTGGTGAGGTAGTGTGAAAGGCCTGTGCAAGATGCGTTCCTCCTGTTTCTCCCCCCAAAATCTGGCATTATCTAGAGCAGTGGTTCTCAACTGGTGGTAGATGGTGGGACACAAATATAGTCTAGATGGGACATAGGGTTTTCACAACAATTATTAAGAATTCTTTCTCTCATCCCCTTGTCCACCTGCCAGGGTGATGCACAGTCTCCAGTTGACTGTGCCCTCCATCTGTGACCTTTTGGCATGCTAACAATAATATCGAATGCTTGGTGTTTCCCCTTATCCCCCACTCCTCCTGCAAGTGTTGTTGGTGTGTCCCTTCCTGCTCACCCTACCTGCCTGCGATTATCCATTCTTTCTGTAATTTTTACTTACTTACTTATCATGTAAATAAGAAATGTAATAACAGAATGCTTGTAATGTCCTTCTTGGGAAAAGTGATTCTTTCTTTCCATCACAACGTGCACCAGGTTCTTGGATAGAATGGTTGGCGGGACATAAGTTTGGGAAGGTTGAGAACCACTCTAGAGCATCTCTAGAGTGTTGGTAAGGGAAAGACTGGGTAGACCATAGGAATATTCCTTTTCCCAAATACATCCCTATTCCACTGTGCCCATCAGACTGACTATCACTAAATGATGTTGTCAAACTACTTTCTCTATTTTCCCTCCTCTGGTCCTTCTAATTCTTTCCTGACATGAAATTATGCCTTACCTTCATGGAAATGCACACAGTTTATGCCTTCAGTAATATACAAGGCTGATGAGATATTCCAGTATGTAATTCCATAAAGGGTAGGGCATAACAACATCTGTGCACAATTGTCTGCTCTATCTCATCCGGAGGACCTGCTGCAGAAAGATTTTAAAGGAACCTTCCGACGCATAAGTCTCTTCTGCCCTCTTTAAAACCTACTGCTTGCATGTGATTCCCTGGAAACATTAATCTTACTGGCTTTTATTTTGTTGGACACATATCCTAATAATTTAAAATCACCACAAATAAAATACATGACAGCTGTCCAATGTGTCTGCTGCTAGGCAAAGTAAGAAAAGAGGAGATAGCAGCCATGAGATTGTGGTTATAATTTATAACCTACCAGTTATACAAGACAGAAGCATCAGGTGGTGAGTCCAGAGATGGTGGCGAGGATTGTATTGCAACAGATTGCAATGTATTCTTGTAAAAAACAATAAGAAACCTCCCTGTATCAAAAAAGCTCGTCTACCAAGGAATGTCCCTGATATGTTGCCTTCTGTCTTTTGTTATTGAGAGAGATGTTCTCCCTTGCCGCTCCCCTGAACATCAAAGAACCCCATCATGCTTCAGCCAAACTTTTCATGACCTCTGTAAGGAACCCGTTTGAGAAGTTTCTTTCCTTATGTTATTTATTAATTTCCTTATACCCAGCCTTTCTTGCTGAGATTCCTGTTGAATTACAAAATATAAAAACAATGCAATTCTGTACCACAGATTATCCAATAAACAATGCAATGGGACTAGGATTATAGAACTGACCAACAGAATGGAGGGAGAAAGAGAAGCACTATGGACTCTGTTTCCTTTCCCCCACAACCTCTGTGTCATTCCCCTTACCCTTTCTTCATGGCAATATGTCTTATGTTTCCTACTTGTTTCTTAGTGAAATGGGGAGGGGGAGGATCTAGGGTTGCCAGCTCTGAAATGGGAAATACCTGAAAATTTTGAGGATGCAGCCTGAGGAGGGTGGGGCTTGGGGAGGGGAGGGACTTCAATGTGGTATAATGCCTTAAGAGTCCACCTTCCAAAGTGGCCATTTTCACCAGGTGAACTCATCTCTGTCACCTCGAGATGAGTCATAATCCAAGGGGTTCTCCAGCCACCACCTGGAGATTTAATTAAACAAAAAATGAAACCCATGCAAAAATAACGAGAAGCATTCAACAAACAATATAATGATATGCTCTTATCTAAGTGGTGTAGTTTATCAAAAATATATATAATGTATACTATGCAAATTAGTTACTCAAAAGTACAAAATAACGGAACACATGGTCCAAATACCGGAATAACGGAAGACATGGTCAGAAATAGTCCAAGTCAAATTTCTCAAACAGTGAAAAAGTCCAAACATCAATTTTTATAATTCCTCTTTGCAAAACTCATCTTGTTACGTGTATATCCACTTGACGGCCCTGCCAATTTCCAGTTGCCGTATCGCATTGCTTCCTCAAAAGTGGAACACCAAAACTGCCCAATTACAATACTGTAGAATCATACAAATCATCTTTTACATTCTTAATGTTCAGCAGACCAACTCCTGTGAGTTGGTGTGTGTGTATATATATATGCTAGCATTATCAAAAGCATGTGTGCATTTTTCTAAAATTTCTGTTTTCGGTGCGTAAAATAGAAATGCTCTTAAAATCATAGTCTGATTGCAGTTTTACTTATTTATCTTTACCTTGAGGGATAGGATCCAGGCACTTCTTACTGGAATCTCTCAGTACGTGTGCTCTTGACACAGGACAAATGCTTGAAAACCATCTTTCTTTCTTCCCAGACATGTTTCCATGGTGTTCAAAATGGGCATTTGGGGGGGGGGAATTAGTGAGAATGCTTGTTACATTGTATGGCTAATGGATGCCAATAGCAGTTGCTTTTTGTCTTGGCTCTTTAGTAGCAAGTCTGTTTCCTGCAGAGTTATTCACCTCATTCAGCTGATCACTTGGAGGCTTTCACTGATTGTTGTTAATACATTTAGAACCTAGGGAATCAATAAAACGCTACAAAGGCCACAATTGGCACATAAGTAAGCCTTCGGGAACAGAGAGGAATTGTTGGGGAAAGGAACAGATGTTCTGAGTATGATCCTGTATGTATAGAAAGCATGAGTTTTCCTTTGTTTTAGCCCGGGGGACGGGGAGGGTATCAGGAGGGGAATGGGAACAAAACGTGGACAAGTAAAGCCTGGTTTCAAGACGTGCTTTTGATGTTTACCAGTGAGGACAAGAGAGGATTAACTTGTATCACCTTGTTTATAACGCATTCTCTTCTATGTTTGTAATCCATTCTGCATTGTTTATAGGTATATCAGGCCTTCAACTTCTTTTTGTTTGCACTGTTCTCTAATGCTGTAATTGTAGTCTTGCCACATTGTTCATGGGTTGCCATGTGCTGTCTGATCGCATCTTTTTAAAAATTATTTTGTAATCAATATGTTGTCGAAGGCTTTCACAGCTGGAGTTCATTAGTTGTTGTAGATTTTCCTGGCTGTATGGCCATGGTCTTGGCATTGTATTACCTGACATTTTGCCAGTGGCTATGACTGGCTTCCTCAGAGGTATAACTGATCAGATGGGAAAACTTATGAAAAAAACACAACACAACTTATGAAAAAAACACACAAACAGTATTCAGATCCTCCAGAAAAATACAACAGATGCTACGATCGGCAAAAGACAGAAGAAACCCCCTCACTTCTGCAGGAGTATACTGCATAAACTCCAATTGTGGACAGGTTTACATCAGGATCACACAATATAACATCCAGACAAGAATAAAAGAACATGAAAAACACTGCAGACTTGGCCAACCTGAAAAATCAGCAGTGGCTGAACATAGCCTAACTTAAACAGGACACGGTATCTTATTCAAAGACACTGAAATGCTGGACAACACATCCAATTACCATGTCAGATTACACAGGAAAGACATAGAAATTCATAAACATAAACCCAATTTCAACAGGAAATAAGAGAGTTTAAAAATAAATAGGGCATGGTTTCCAGTCCTGAAAAACACAAAATGCTCTACATCTTACAACAGCGCTACAGATAAGATTAGAATTTCAACAGCCAATCCATATGCAAAAGAACCTCCTCAGGAAAGTTCCTCCAATAGCATATCACAGCCTGGGAAACTCCTACAAGATAATGACTCAGCCCTATCCACTTTCCTGAGTAGATAAAAATTACCTGACTACTGTTTTTCTTTTCACATTGACACAGAAAGTACTCCATCTTTCTGTGTTATACCTCTGTTTTATATCCACAGCTGCTGGTGAAACATCAGGTACTACAATGCCAAGACCACGGCCATACAGCCCAGAAAATCTACAACAACTATTTTGTAATCCTCCTTGAGTATCAACGAAAAAGGCATATATAAATAAAGTGTTTCAACCCTGTTGTACAGTCATGTGCAATCAGGAAAGGGACGTATGTTCCTTTCAGCGGAGTTGCACAGTCTCCAGAACAATGGTCCTGTGGGGAGTTACATGCATTTGCCTTCTCTGGGACTGGGCTAGCTATGTGTAGCCCTGTTCAGTCATACCGTTTTTTACATATTGCACAATTCTTCTTACATGTTGTACAATTCATGTTGGTTTTTCTTGGGATGTCTCTGTACCTTGTTATGTACTTTCTGTCAGATTTCATCATTCTTTTTCCATTTAAGGTGCCTTTTTCCAGGTGTTTGTAATTGCAGTTTTCTTTCCACCCTAAGTATATCTTGAAACTGGTGAATGCATCTTCTAGCCAAAGGCACACGTTTGCATATAGTGCAGCTCAGAAGCTGATACAGGAAACGCTATACATTTTCCCTTCATTGAGTGCATTGTGCATTTACACTGAGCCGAATGTTCATTTTTCCATTTTATGGCTACGGTTTTGTAGGCATCAACAATCTGTGTCAAAGAGGCTAGTATGTATGTAATTATACACGGATGATAGGATGATGGTGTTCATGGGAATAGATCATTAAAGTCCTTAACTTTGCTGAAGTGATTCAGTATAATTTATTTCTTTGAGAAACAAAAGATAATAAAGTAATTATGTTCTGAATAGGTTGTCATTGCCAAGATGTCACCCCACAAAAATAGGGGTTAATAGCCTTTAAGTGTTTTTTAGAAGTGGAGAGTAATTTCCTTTCTGATTTTAAAATAAGACAGTTGTTCTTCTGTTATACATGGAATCTAGTAGCAGAATAATTCTGTTGAGTCTCAGAGGTGCTATAGCAAAATTTCATTAAGTTAAGTTTGGTGTAGTGCTTAACAGCAGCAGACTCTAATCTGGAGAACTGGGTTTGATTCCCCAGTCCTCCACATCAAGCCAGCTGGGTGACCTTGGGCCAGTCACAGCTCTCTCAGAGCTCTCTCAGTCCCTAAAACAACAGGCTCACCACTAACATAACACTAAGGGCTAGAACTTACGGCTGCCAGATAATCTTCAGATCACCTGGCTATTTCACACACAATGCCATACGATTATTATTAATTATTATTAAGGTAAGCTGGAAAACTGTCATGCAAGCTGACAAATTCCAGAGGTCTTTAACAGCAGAAATGATTTTTTTTTTCTAAAAAATGATGTGGTATCTTACAACATATTTTGTAGCAGGAAAGGGTTTTGTAGGCAGCATGCCTTGAGCAAATGCTTGAGATAGGCTCAAACATAATGCCTGGTCTCAGCTACATAGAGGATAAATTTGCAGTTGGATTTTGAGGAAGGGAGAATTAAAAAAATAAGACGATCCATGCAGTAGTCAGAAACATCAAAGTTAAGGACTTTATACCAAGGCACAGAAATAGAAAAGAGTAATGACTGGTTTAGATTGGAGTTCTGGCTGCACTGTGAATTGTCTTAGGAGCTCCTAGCCTCCAGATCCTAACACTGAAATCTGTTGACCGAATGTGACAAACAAGATTTCAGTGAGCATTCTCATGTAGATCATCTTTGTTGAAAAACCTTGGAGCAAATTCCCTACTAGCTGAGATTCATAGGAGGGGCCTCTTCCTAGAGCAATGAAGTGGATTCCCAGGGCAGAGTTCCGAGACGGGATTGTGGGGAGACCATAGGAAGATAACAGGTGCTGGGTTCCTCATCTAGCTGTCATGAACAGGCAAGCAGGAGTCTAAACCTGGACTCTGGATCATTGGTCCCCTTTCTGTGAGGATCAAGGTAACGTTATGCTTTGTTCTATGACATGATGTTTCTTCTACAATATGTCTAGAGCGGCATGGCAGTGATAACCCACCCCCTGTGGGTAGAATGTTGCAAGTATTAGTGTATTACAAACAGGTGACCCTCAAGTACTTGCAGGGGACATCTGATTATCACCCCCCCACGCACACTATTTCTTTCTTCCCTTTTCTAGCCCCCTTTCCTGCTTCCTCCCACATTCCAGCCAACCTACCTTCATCTGCTCTGCTGTTTTGAGCCATCCTTCCTTCTCCCTGGCAGCCTCTCCCCTGGAAAACTCTGACCCAGTTGCACAATGCTGGCTGAGATGAGCCCACTTGTGTGGCAGGGGAATGCACAAGGACTTGCAGGGGGCACCCCGCTGTCCCCTGTGTCCCCTCCCCAAACTATTTTCTTTACTTTTATTTTATTTATAAAAACATTTCTGCCCTGCCTTTCCTTGTGGTTCAAGGCAGCTTGAGATTTTCAACTATTAGATTTCACCCAGCACTGTTGAAGGGAAGACTCTCTTGATGGAACTTGGGCAACCAGATCCTGGGGTGTTTTGGTTCAGAAACAGAAGTATTATATAAAACAGGGAGTTCCATGGACAGAGTTCCCAACATTTAGATGTAAGGACAAGCTACAGAGGGAGGGAAAGTTTAAGCCTTCTCCCTTACACTGTGTTCCTGGATCTGACATGGCCTTGGGCGGAGGTGAGGAGTAAATGTACAAATATAATTTTAGGAGACCTAGAAAACTGTAAAATCTTCTCATGCTGCTCTGAAACCTTGGCTGAGTTCCAATCTGCCTGCTGATTGGCAGGAAGTTTGCATAAACATCCAATCTCTGAGGAACTCTCTGTCCTGAATGTTCTGCTGCCATCAGCTCAGGGTTCTCTTATTTATGCTCCTTCTGTCATCTGTTGGCCTTTAAAAAAAAGCTCCTGACTACCTTCTTTTCTGCTTGTCTCCTGCTCTGCTCCCATAGAGTGCTGTCCTTGAGTTTTCCTCCAAGTGGAGTGCTTGTCTTGTCCTCCTCACACTACCCCAATAGCTTTTTCTTTGCTTGGCAAGGGTGTTCCTGACACCCAGCAGGGAATCAGGAGGGAATGGCAAATGGTGTGTATTAGCCTTCTTGAAAAGGATTTCAATCTAGCTGGAACCATTAAGCTTCCGATGCTGGTGGGCTACTAATTCCTTAAACTGTGAGCCTTATTGGTGTGTTTCTGAGTTTCGATTGAGTTTGAAAGGATGCAAAGCTTCAGAATAGCTTAGGAAAATGTAGACTTTTTGAGTGGAAGCGTTTGAAGAATCTTAAAATCTCTCCCAGACATCTCAAAATCTCCTTAATTTCTAGTTCACTCCAGCCAGCCATCTGAAGAAATGTTTTTATCTGTCCTAGTGTGAGAGATATAAGCATTAAAACAGTGTTGATATTTTGATAATCATGATAGCCAAAAAGGAAACATGGAATCTAACCCTCTAGATTTTTAAAAAATTAATTATTATACTAATTTAACAGAATTTATGATTCTCATAATTTACAAAAGTGGCTGTCCAAGAATATTACTGGTCGTTGAAGAATAATAAATACACAAAGAAGAAACTTACCAGTATTTAGATATATATTTCCTAGAAAGTATGCATTGCAGATACCATTCATACATTCTGGGAACAAGGAATGAACCAGATAAAGGGAGTGAACTGCACCATTGAAATGCCATTGGTGTGTTTACTTGCCTTTTTATCTTGGGCATGTGCCAGCGGATTAAATACTGCAGAGTAGGGATGGGCCTGAACCGGCTCATGAACTAAAGTTCGTGATGAATTTTGGCCAGTTCATGGCTCATGAAGGGAAGTTTGTGGCTGGTCAACCGGCATGAACTTTCTACGAACTTTCAAGCAGTTGATGGAGGTTTGTGCCAGGTTGTGAAGGTTCATGAATAGGCATGGGCACAAACCTAAAAAGGGCAGTGTGAGGTGGCCCAGTGAACCCTGAAGTGATCCAAACAGGCCCCACATGAACTGGTCTGGCAAGTTCAGTTCCCCCTTTCTCCTGGCTGTGGCAGGGACCACCCTGGAAGGGACTTCCCTTCCACCATTCTCCCAGCAGCGGCTCACCGGGGCCAGGAGAAAAGGGTGGATTGCTCAGGAAAGGACTTGTTTTCCCTCTTTCTCTCAGCTGTGACTTGCTGTGGTAGGGAGAAAGGGGGCAGGGATTGCCCAGAAGAGGATTAATTTAACCTTTTGGTTTTGCTCCCCCCTACAACCATTTAAACCTTCAATTTTGCTCTCTGCTGCTTTGAAGGGGCCAGAAGCAAAACCAAAGGATTAAATGGCTTGCAGCCATTAAAACCTAACAGGCTGAGTGGCAGAACCCACACCACTCAGCTGTTAGGTTTAAATGGCTGGCCCTGAATAGCCGAACCGAAAGAGCCAAAAGTCCAGTAAATGTTCAGGGAAGGCACCATTGGAAGCTATGAAGGATGGGGGTACTTTCTTTGGGGGTCGTAACTTGGACCCTGGTACATTGAAATCCTCACCAAACTTGGAGGGCAGATAAAGGAGAGTGAGATGGAGATCCCCTGTGAGTTTGGTATCTCTAGCACTTCAAGGAAGGGCATTGTACTGCATCATGAACTGCATTTTTCCAGTTCATGCCCATCCCTACTGCAGGGATGAATATTCTTTGCTAATCCAAGTAGCTGGGGAGCACCCTCCATCTGCATTGTGGTACGCCAGAAAGGCAGTATATCTCTTACCAGTCACAAATGTTCTCTGGTATGGGGCAGATGAAAAGGTGAGTCACTCTTCCTACACAGAGCAACATCTTTCTCCTTCTGTGCTTGCCCTTCCTTACTCAAGTCAAGTCAAGTCAAGTCAAGTTTATTAGTACGGTCAAGCGACCAGCCAATATAAGACATTTCCAAAAAAAGGATTGAGGTAAAATACATGGTAGATACATAAAATTAGATAAATATATAAAACAGCATTAAGAGCAAAAGCGGGAGCAACACAGTGTATCCCCTTCCTTACTCAGGAAGCCATTGACACAGCCTATGCCCTACTATCTTTGTGGGAAAATGGGGCATGCGTATTGCTTGTTCCATATCTGTATATCTGGGGAACATGCGTGAGTACATAGCTGTAGCACACTTTGAAAGATAAATCTGGTGGAAGTCCTATTAATGGACATATGGCCAGTTGTTAATGCAAGAGACCTTTTTGACTTAGAACTGGCTTTGTCACTCCAGCAACAAACTTGTTTTTAATGAGTACCATCTAGGGTGCTAAAACCTGTCACTGAAAGCAGCTAGCGTTATTTCAGGAAGACCAGTGTTGGGTTAGATTTTGAGAAGAGGGGACCATCCTCCCTCAATCTGCTTTTTCCCTTGCAGAGTTCCAAATCCTCATAAACACAACTCTAGAATTCCAGAGGATGAAAAGAAGCTGGGGTTGGTAATGACTTGGGGGACAGAATAGGTGGGAAAGGAAGGGTTCAGAACACGTCTACATGTCTGTGTGTGTGCATACATACTCTTCTTTCTCTCTCTTTGCTTAAAATCATCCTTTCCCAAAGCTAGGAGGAAATGGCCAATGGGATTCAACTGCATACATTTGTATGCAGCATGTGATTAAACCCAATTCTCATATAGCACTTTTTCTTCCTAAGAAAGAACCGGCAGAAGTTATAGCAGCCTACATGATCAGAAGCTCATTAGGGAGCTGTCCAGCACACTAACCTCCTGAAGAAGAAGACAGATTCTCAGGTATAACATTAAGCATGCGGTAAAAACGGTACTTGTTACAGCCAGGTAAGAGAGTGTGTGAGTTCCAGACCTTGCCAGTTCAAAGGCATCTGGAGCTTAATTGCTGCATTTGAGAGGAAGAAAAATGCCCTTGGCAAAAATTCCAGAAGTTGTTGATGTACAAACACTTTGTGCTTAGGTTGAACAGCTGTCATTGTTTCTGCATCCTCTGGAGAGAAGTCAAAACTGGAAAACCTGCCAGAAACCTTGCATTATCTTTTTTTTAATTATAGCTAGCACTGTTTCCATAAAACCCTCCTTACACTAAGTTTCCAAAAACTTGATATTGGGTCCAAAATTTTGAAATGTCTTGCAGCTGTAGCAGACCAGACACTTAATACTGGTGATCCTGAGCACGGCTGTAAAGCTGTGTTAGTACAGGGTCTTAACTCTGTCTTCTTACATCCAGAACAGTGTGCAGTCCCTAATAGAGAATCTCTGTTTCACCTAAGGCATGGATTGAAAGAATAAAGAATTTCTCACATTCAACAAGTTTTACCCACACCTAGTTATTAAAGAACATTAAGAGACAAAAGCAGTTGGTCGTAAATATATGTTCCAGAACTGTAAAATGTTATACTCATTATGTGGCATATATTTTTGAACTTCCCGGAGAATGATTGGGGCTGCTGTTCTTAAGAAATGGCATCTGTCTCATTGTCTGAGCCTTCAAAGTAGCTAATATGGTATTCCAGTAGTTCCCCTTGCTTACATAGCAATATTCCTTTGTGACCTATGTGGCCATTCAGCAAATTAGTTAATTTTAAGTTTTTCTCATTGTTAACATTCAGTTTTGGCATTTGTGAAATTAAACAGAGATTTACATTGCCTTAAACTGGATTTGGAGTTATGTCCACAAACCTCTTTTTTAAAAAAGTATCACCATGTTGAGAATTAACTCCCCCTTTATTTCCTCTTTTTGTACATTATACTTCCTTTCTACCATTCTTTAATATACAATGAATAGCAGAAATGTAAGTGCACATTATAGATGAGATAAAAGAAGAGGCCCCCTGGCTGAAGCTGAAAAGAGAATACAGGACTTGATTAAGAAGTGGCAAGGAGATTAAAGAGTAGGGCAGGGTTAAATGATAACCTTGCATTTGGAGCAGTGAGACTGGGTTTTAAAATCCTGATCAGCTCCTGTGGCCTTCCTAGCTTCTCTATGATCATGTGCTCTTGTTCTTCTCTCTGAAGATGCCTTTCCAGAAAGCATCTGAAACCAGATCTAGAGAATGCATTTCAGTAACAGTTAGTAAATGATTGGCCTGCATGCCATATTCTTGTTACATTTTTTTTTGGCCCACTGAAGGGGATTTTTTTATTGCATTTTCTAAAAAACTACAGAAAAGGGGAGGGTACTAATACATACTACAAGAAGGGGAGATAGAAAAGAAAATCCAAGGTGTGGTGATCGTGTACAATGCTTACAAATATGGCATTAAGAAAAACTTTCAGTTGTTAACCTTGAAGGTGACAGTTAAATAAATTGCTTATAGAAGCTCTAGCTTATACTGACTGTTTGGAGTATACTTCTGAAATACACTTAAATTTCTTTTATGCAAACATCAGGCATCGTCATCATCTGAGAACAATCATTTCTGCCCATCTGGCTATTACATTCTGCCCATCTGACTGTTTTAAAAGTTTTAACCGACCATTACCTGTGATCCTCCCAACATCCAAAATTATTTAGATGAAATTACTAAATACATCAAAATTAGGCTTGAATATACTTCTTCTAAAAGCTCACTCCATTTACACTCTTATTGAAAAAAACACAAAAGAAAGAACCTAAATAGGCATCAAGTAATGTCCCCTTCACCTCTTCCATTTATAATACTAGTCTAGGTTGATAAAATACATTTAAATTTCATTTAAACAATCATCATCAAACACTCATCTTTTCTATGTGAGCCCTTCACCCCTATTTTATCCATACATCCCCCCGTAACCAAAAGCCTTATCTCCAAAAAATCTTCGCTGGAGAATCTTCTTCTCTCGATCTTCTTCAGCTCACAGTCCATATCTTCTAGTAATCAGCTATCTCCTGAATAATTAACCCACATAGCCACCTTTCACCCAACATTTCATTAGCTCCGTCCCCCCCATCAAAGTACATACTAACTTTATTTTTGGGAGGAGAATTTCCTCTCCCCCCACTTGTCGAAGGAGGATATAGCTGCCTCGCTGCCCTGCCAGTCTTTCTCAGTAGAGTTTATTGTTCAGTTAAGCTTTCGAGTTCCTGAAGAAGATTCAGTTTCGTTTTAATTCTTTTGACGCAACAGGCGCCATTTTCAGAGTTAGGGGTCTGTTTATCTTCTTTTTATTACCAAATTGCCAGGGTCCCATAAATCCATCAGATCGTTCTGCTACCTCTAGTGTTTCTCTAGGTCTATCCAGAGTATTTCAAGTTGATTCCAAAGTATTTTATTTTTAAAGGGGAGGTTCCTCCCCCTCTATTTAAACAAAGTTTCACCACACTTCACAGCCACCACTCATGGAGATGTTTAAAGTCTCTTTAAAAAGAAAAAGGACGATTTCCAATGCCTATAGAGGTTGTTTTCAACTGTTTACATAGTTACTTTGTCTTTCGAGGGGGGGTTTCCCACCCTCTGTCTGCTAGAGGAAAGTTCTGCTGCATTTACAGCCACCGTTCATGAGAGCACTTCAACACTCGTAAGTTTTCCCATTCAATCCTTTCTCTCTTTTTGCTCCGTCTACCCCCTTAGGAGCTTTATTTTTACATTGTTATACGGGGGGAGGGAGCTCCCTTTCCCCTCCTGCTTCTCTTTTTTTGGGGAGGGGTAGACTTTGCTTCACTCTGACTCTTACTGTGATGTTAACAGTCTTTAAAAAGAAAACTTCTGATTCTTCCTTCTAGCCATTTCTAGCCAGCCAGATGGTGTACATTTTCAAATACTGTTTTTAAAGTCCCAAATATTTGCTTATCTGTTACTCGGTTCTTAAATCTCAGCACTCCTCCATCACAGTCCCTTCAAGCTCCATTTATCCACTAGTAATTAATTTCCTTTATCTGGTCATCTGCGGGGGGGGGTCCACAGTTACCTCCCCCCCATGCTTACAGGGATAAACTTCGCTTCCCTCTAATGCTTCATTTAACTTTTACTCACTCTTCTTCAGTTACTTCATTGATTCAGCCAGTCGCTTAATTAGAACTTGATCACCGCTCACTTGGTTCGGTACGTGAAGCCTCGACCAATACTGGAACACAGCAGAGAGACCATTGGAGCAGAAGGACACCCCACCCCCAGGCTAGAAGCTGGGGTGGTGGTGAACCTCAGCGCCCCCTGACTCAGGGCTCATCCCTCGAGCCCTGGGGGGATGCGTACGATCGCACCCTCTCACTACCCACTGGTTTGCAGTCCGTGTCCCTGGGAGCTGGGAGAAACAGCTGCCATCAGCCTGCCAAACCGGAAATCAAGCTCTTGTTACATTTTGAAGACCAGTAGCCTTGCACCACCGCATCCCAGAAATATTCCTTTGCAAAATTAGAAAGCTACTAGAAATAGATGGAAGACCTATCTAAAGTGGATAACAGTGGAAGGAAGACAGGACATTCGGTGGAAGATTCAGACTTTGTGCCCGTGGCTGTGAATAAAAGATCAACAAACAAGGGGTAGAGGGAGGGAGGGGGGAACTTATTGAGTTAAGTAAAGTAAGGAGACAAAAGATATTGTGTAATATATAGAAAATTCAAAAAAATAAACCTATTAAAAAAAAAGAAAGCTACTAGAAATGTTCCATCCTGTGTTCATGTTGACTAAAGTTGGGGTTCAGGTTGCACACACATAATGGGCAGGTTCCTGTGTATCCACTCCGCTAGTGTTGTGTTTTCCCCTGATGTGAGAAGCTCTTCCATTGGCAGAAGAGTCTCTTGCATCAAGAGGAGGGTCCTTGTGCCAGAGAAAGGTGCCACTGCTAGAGGAATGGATCTTGGGGAAGCAGCCTAGAAGAAGAAGAGTTAGTTTTTATGCCCTACTTTTCTCTACCCGAAGGAGTCTCAAAGTGGCTTACAGTCTCCTTCCCTTCCTCTCTCCACAACAGGCACCTTGTGAAATAGGTGGCACTAAAAGAGTTCTGAGAGAACTGTGACTGGCCCAAGGTCAGCCAGCAGGCTTCCTGTGGAGGAGCACAGAATCAAACCTGGTTCTCCAAATTAGAGTCCACCACTCTTAAGCACTACACCATACTAGTGATCCTCACCACTGGATGGTACCTCTGAATTCAGGGAGGGTGGGGTAAAAGTGAAATAAATAAATAAATATAAATCTGCTAACTCCCATTCAATATGAAGAGTTAAGTTGGGTGAGTGGAAGCTAAAGATGTTGATAAAGGTGTTCACAGGTTGGGGGAGAGACCCCCTGAAGCTACAGGTGTGGTCAGCCATTGGGGAACTAGCAGTGCAGAGTTACTCCAGTCTAAGGCCATTGAAATCAAGGGGCTTATTACAGTGGAGTAACTCTGTGTAGGTACACCATAAGAACTGTATATATTGTGAGCTGGTACTCGTCCTCTTCCCCTTTCCAGGTTCTTGAGTATCATAGAGCTTTTGCCTGGAATGGGGAAGACAGTATAGATTCCGCTCTTGGAAGTGAACCCATTAGTTAGACTACTAATCCCCAGTTAGAGTAGTTAACAATGTCTGTGTTGTTTGATTTCCTATGTTTTTCCTGGTAATGGAAGGATAATCCCTCTGTTTTGTTTGGATTTTTTTTTCCTTGTGGCTTAAAGGTGTTACCATTTGAATGCCTGAAAGTTTAGACTTTCAGATAAAAACCTTCACTGGATCTCCTCCAAGGTATGGATATTTGAAAATAAGGTGAATCATGCAAATAGTATTCAGTATGGGGGGGGGGGAGAGAAGGGTCATCCAGGTCAAAAAAAAAGTATTGATGAGTAATATCCCAAGTACAAAATCTATTGAGTGGATTGAACCAGAAGATGAGTTTAGTCAGCAAGAAAGGCCCGCTGTGGTTTGGGAGTGAAGGGACAGAAAGGTGGAAGAGGCTTAGGGGACAGCCGTTGCAATGAATAAATAGATGTGCAAGCTGTCAGTGACGGGAAAGTTAGTACTGTTGGGAGAGTCTCAAGTCAAGGACACAAACAACAACAGAAATGCCGTTTTAAAAGACACTGTGTCAGATACAAACATGCAGGTGATGTACTAATTAATCATGCAACAGATGGAGCCTTTTTAGGATGCAAGGCTTCCATAAGGCAGAAATCACAGCGAGGTGCTCAGGGAGGGCTAAAGGAAGTGAAGCATTATATGTTCTTTTAAAAGAGTGATTTGAAATGCATCTGTGCCCTTCCCTTTGCACCCAGCTGGTTACTTACCAGATCGACTGTGATGTAAACAGGTGTACATTTGTTTTTATATAAGTTAACATCGAAGCAAAATGTAACTCTGACCTGGATAGCGCAAGCCAGCCTGATCTCATCAGATCTTGGAAGCTAAGCAGAATTGACCCAGGATAGTATTTGGATGGGAGGCCATTAAGGATGTCCAGGGTAGCTAGCTGTGCAGTGTCAGGCAATGGCAAACCACCTCCGGACGTCTCTTGCCTTGAAAACCTTAGCCAAAAGCAGGCGGGTGAGCTCAACTCACTAGTCCGTTTATAATTTTCACCTGAGCTGTACCTAGCACAATTAATCATCTCTTTGCCTTTGTCTCTTCTGCCCAAGCCTTGGGTACCAGAGCGATCGTGCTTTGCTTTTACCGTCAAGACAGCGACACTGTCCAGTGCAACTTTTTCATCCATCCTCATGACTCTGTAACTATTCTTTCATCCTCCTCTTGGGTTGTCCCTACCTGTTCCCTCCATGACATCTCACCTTATTCTCTGCCTCCTCAGGCACTAGCAGATGGTGAACTTTCCCTTGCCAAGGGATGGAAGTGGTCAATAAAATCAGTAAAAGCCAGTTTTTTCATCTTGGTCAGTAATTTTTCAGTTTTTAAAAACATTAGTCAGTAAAGTCAGTATTTCTTTGATTTTTGTGAATGCAGTTGGTGTTTTTCCATTTTCATTACTGCATTTTTGGGGAAACATGATGACTTCCCAGTGAGAAGACAGATTGTTTTCAGTTCAGTAATGAAGTACTTTAAGGACTTTGTTCCTTTGAGTAAAAGTGATTTGGTGAAATCTTCCACAAAGTATAGAAACATAATTAATCTCTTAAAACGTGAGACAATGAAAGTAGAGGTGATGGATATTGTGGGATTCTACATGGCACAGCGCATGCTAGAAGGAGTTGAGAAAGCAATGGAAGAAGAGAACAAGGGGAAAAAATGCTTATGGATGCAGTGCAGAAAACTGTTGAGAAATGAAAGAGTTCGTGAATAACTTTATTTACTTATTTACATATTTATTCAATTTATACCCCACCCTCCCCTCCGGAGCAGGCTCGGGGCGGCTTACAAGAGATTAAACATATAGGTAACAAGTTATATACAATCTTAAAATAAATAATAAAACTCTACATTATCATAAAGTGCTAGTAAGTGATCAGGTATTTATAACAACGCTTACAGAAGACAGAACCAATACTAGTGTTGTAATCAGATTATCTGTATTGGTGGTTGGCTCATCTTGGTCTCTATATTTAGGCAATAGCACAGGCCAAAGACCAGGGCACTGTCACTTCTCAGTTATTTCATGTTATTTGGTGCGGCTCCTTAGTTGAAGGCCTGGAGGAAGAGCTCCATCTTGCAGGCCCTGTGGAACTGTAAAAGATCCTGAGGACCCTGATCTCTTCTGGGAGCTCATTCCACCAGTACGGAGCCACCATTGAGAGAGCCCTGGCCCTGGTTGTGGTCAGCCTGGCATCTTTAGGACCTGGGAGGCCAATTGATTTTGTGAACCTGAGCGCAGTGCTCTCTGGGGAACTTGTGGGGAAAGGCATTCGCTCAGGTATGTGGGCCCCTGACCATAAAGGTCTTTAAAGGTAAGTACCAGTACCTTGAAGCAAATTCAGTATGGTATAGGCAGCCAGTGCAGTGCTTTCAGCACAGGCTGGATGTGCTCCCGCATAGGGAGGCCCATCAGAAGCCTGGCTGCAGCATTTTGCACTAGCTGTAGCTTCTGGATTTGGGTCAAGGGGAGCCCCATGTAGAGACCATTACAGTAGTCCAATCTTGAGGTGACCATCTCATGGATCACTGTTGCCAAGTCATTGCATTCGAGGAAGGGAACCAACTGCCTAATCAGCTGGAGGTGGTAAAAGGCTGATTTGGCAGTGGCTGCTACCTGGGCCTCCATTGTTAGTGAGGCATCCAGGAGCAATCCCAAGCTCTTAACTTTTGGCACTGGCACCAGTGGCGCCCCATTGAAGGTCGGAAGTAGGATCCCTACCCTTGGGCCGCCCTGGCTCAGGCACAGGACCTCCATCTTTATTGGATTCAATTTCAGTTGGCTCAGTTTGAGCCAACCTGCCACAGATTGCAATGCCCGGTCTTCCGATGTAGAGTCAGACTGGCTACCCAAAAACAGAGCTGGGTGTCATCCGCATACTGGTGACATCCCAGCCCATGCTTCTGGGCAATCTGGACAAGGGGGTGCATGTAGATGTTAAATAACATTTGGGACAGCACCGCCCCTTGGGGCAATCCACAAATCAGTGGGTGCCTTTGGGATAGCTGCTCCCCTAGCACCACCCTTTGTCCCCGACCCTGAAGGAAGGAAGCCAGCCATTGCAAGGCAGGCCCCTGGACTCCAGTGTTGGTGGGGTGATGGATCAGTAACTGATGGTCGATCAGTAACTGATGGTGTTGAATGCCGCCACTAGGTCCAATAGCAACTTCACTGCCAATCTGCCCCAATCCAGATGCCTCTGGAGATCATCCGTGAGGGCGACCAGTGCCATCTCCATCCAGTGGCCTGGGCGGAAGCTAGACTGGAAAGGACCTAGAATGGAAGTGTCATCCAAAAAGCACTGTAGCTGAGTAGCCACAGCCCTCTCAATTATTTTGCCCAAATAGGGCAGATTGGAGCCTGACCAGTAATTAGCAATTTGGCCAGATCCAGATGGCTTTTTCAGGAGGGGATGAACCACAGCTCCCTTGAGTGCCCTAGGGACACTCTCTTAGGGCATCTCGAAACCCATCATGGCCAGCTTTAATTAGCCATGATGGGCACGGCCAAGGCAGCACGTGGTAGGGCGTACAGTTAAGAGCAGTTTGTCAACTTTCTCCAGGCTGAGCGGACTGAAATAATCCATAACCTGACTAGAAGACGTGCACGGAGCCTCGAGTTCACTTACTGTCTCAACTGTGGTAGGGAGGTCACGGCGGAGCGACAGGACTTTCTCTGCAAAGTAGCTCGCAAAGGCCTCACAGCCAGTGTCCAATTCCCTAACATTTGGTCTGCCTTGTGGCAGAACAGTCATAGACCGAATTATTCTAAATAATTGGGCTGGGCTTGAGCTCACAGATGCAATCGTGGCCGCATAATACTCTCAGCAGCTTTGGCTGCCATCTCATAGGATCTCATAAACGTCCTATAAGATGTTCTTGTGGCTTCGTTGCAGATGCACCGCTACTGTCTCTCTAGCCATCTTAGCCTTCACGTCATCATCCGGAACTCCTGGGGTAAACCAAGGAGCCAGCCTAGAGTGAGGGCGCAGAGGGCGTTGGGGAGTGATCTCATCGCTGGCTGCTGAGAGTCAGCTGTGCCAGTCCTCCACAAGTTCATCTAACAAGTCGCCAGGGGGCGTCGGATCCTGCAGGGCCATTTAAAGCCACATAGGGGTCCGTCTGGCTCTGCAGGTGAGCTGAAATCTGCTCACCGCCCAAACAGGGTCAGGGTGAAACATTCAGATGGGCCTTCAGGGCATGATGGCAGTCCACTGTGACCCCTTGCGGTGAAGATCAGATCGAGCGTGTGTCCGGCCCGGTGAGTGGTTACATGTTGGGAGAGTCCTAGTGTCATCCATCACCTGAGTGGAGGCCACATCGTCCTCATGGACATTGAAATCATGCAGCACAATCAGTCTACCAATGCCCAGCCTGACATGGCCTCCACCAGGGATGGCAGGCTGCTGGCCGGTTCTTTTTTCATCAAAAAACCAAAGATAAAGTAAAAGCAAAGACAAGTCTTACCTTACAGTAATTATGTTTTGTTGTTACTTTATGTTTGGTTTTTAATAGGTTTTTGCTGTTTTATTATCTGCAGTATGCGATTATTTTTAAAAGGGAATCTTTTTTTGCCTTAAATTTTGTACAATAATGAAAACATTGTCCTCTATTCATAAAAAAATCAATAAAAAGGTCACATCTGGGTCATGTATAACTATGGGGCTGGCAATGGGGGTGGTGGAGGCCCTATAATAATAATTTTTAATGAAGTTCTAGTTTTACATTTAAAATGCTAGCTTATCAGTAGGCTGACATTAAATTGGTCTGTAATTTGTCAGTTTTTTGTCAGTATTTGGTCAGGTTTTTTGGAATTTTGGTCAGTAAAATCAGTATTTTTGACCCTCTGACTAGTTTCCACCCCTGCTTGCCCCTCCCAGCTTTAATAAAGTGTACACCATCAATTCTAAATTACATCTTTTCTTGTCAAATAACTTCAACGAATTGCAACATGGGAGGGTGCCTTGGGGATATAAAGAGCTGGACTTGTGCTACAAAACAAATCCCTTTGCAGTTTACCGAAGAGGAGCATGATTTTGTATTTTGCTATATTTGGCTGTGTTGCCAGGACCATCTATTCTTACACATGAATGTTGGTTGATTTGTCCTAGTTCTTGGATTCAGTAGAACAGCTAGGCTGCTGATGTGGGAGATTCAAGATATGAATATTTCATCTCCCTACGCAGAGTGAGTGACAAACTAATTCAAAGGGAATTTTGTGGTAAGCATCAGGTTTGGGTGGTATTCATAATGGGGGGGGGGAGTCCTGTGCTGTATTTTCCCATTGTCTCTTCACTGTCTGATGCACCCTGCTAATTCTGGTTATGGGTTTTTTTGCTCACATGTTTAGCTGCCTTAAAACTATAGTAGTCCTGGGTCAATAATGATCAAATGACTGGTGACCTCAGATATCTGGGTTCACGCTCACCCCTGATGTAGACTGCAGGTATGTCCCTGAGGTATCTCTTAGCTTCCATTCTTCATCAGTAAAGTAGGAACACTGGGTGGCCTGCTTAACAGGACATTGTAAGAGTCAACCCAAGATTATTAAGCTCTTTGCAAATTGGTGCTGCAGTTGTGTGTGTGCTGGCCAGGACATTACACCCTCCTGGAATTCAACAGAGTGTGAGTAAAGATCCTTATGGTGCTATAAAACTGCAAATATAAGTGTGCTTGCTAGGAAATAAGCCCCACTGAGTTAAGTGGGACATTTCCTAGGAAACATGTTTAGGAACAGGTTATAATAGTGCTGCAACAGTGAAGAAGAATACAGTGCAGAGCTCATTTAGCACAGACTGAGTATTGCAGGCCCAACTCTGATCATTTAGGCTGCAGCACAATAAACCTTTCTACTAAATGCCCTTATCAGGAATCAACACACTTAGGTCCTGCTGTTGGAATAATGCATTTGGCTGGAACCTTAGCTCTGGTAATTGCTTTTTTTCTTGACCTCTTTTACCTAAAGGTTCCCCACTAAAAAGTGTCCCTATACATAATATGATTTCTTCTAAAAAAGTCCCCTCCATTAAGATTTCACTTTAATGGGGGGGGGCGCACTGGCACACAACTATTTTTAAACCGTTCAGTGATGTGGGGCTTTGTGTGTTTATGTTAAATACTGTAGCTTGCAGTAGAAGCCCTGTACAAATGTAGGTAGTTGGACCCCAGGTGCAACTTAGGGTGCAATTTTGCAGGCAATGCTGTTGAAGAACTCTTGTTATGCTTTTAAGTGGACCTTGTATACAGGAAATTTGCAATGGGCCTTCATGGAATTACTGGATGCAGTTGATTTGCCTCCCCTCTTTCTTTTGCCTCCAAACATTGCTAATAAGGCATGGTCCAGCGCATCGGAATGCACTTTACCAAAGGGAAGGGTAGAAGTCAGCAGGGACGTCCAAAATCCTACTTTAAGTTGTGTGCCCTAGAAAGTGGGAACAGCTTTCACCAAATGAACAAGATGGAAATTTTCTGCTTGTCAAAATTAGTCATTTCTGGCAACGCTGTTACAGATCCCTGTTGGGAAGGAAAGTAAATATATAAAGATGATTCCATTTAATTATTAATAAATACAAGAGGGGTTTGGAACAGACAGAATTCTACATGCCATCCTCGACCTACTTTGCATTTCTGGAAGTATCTCTCATTGGACCGTGTTTCTGAAATGTAGACGAACTATAGATTGGGTTGCAACATATATACTCAGACCTTTTCATTAAGCACTATGGCAGGCCTTCATAGGAGACAGTGGATTCACACAGCTTAGAGACAGAAGTAAAAAGGCCCATTAAATAGTGGGGCAATGTTTCCTGCCAGAGGCTAGCCCTGCAGATATAAAAAAGTTTTAGATTTTTTAAATTACAAAGTCTAGATGAGCACTCAGTCTCTAGCAAGTGGGGGGAAATAAAAGTGCCACTTTATAATGTTGCAAGTTTCAGGCAGGGAGAGGGGTATGAGGTTAGTGACAAGTGATGTTACGAACACTAGCCAATAGGTACCCATGGTAAATTCTGTCAATGCTCTCTTTGCAGTTGCAATGGGACCAGTTCCTGAAGGGGAAATAATTCCCTTTACCCTTGAATAGCATGTCCGGGTTCTGATTTTGGGTTTAAGGGATTTTCTGTAATCAGATCTCTGTAATCAGATCTCTACTGGATCCTCTAGCAGTAGTGGGGTTTACTGGAAGAAAGTTTCTTTTCTCTTTCACAAGTCCAGCTTGTTGCTCTGAAACTCTTGGTTGGAAAGATCTCTGTGTTTTGTTTTTAATAGTGCATTCAGTGCAGAGTTACTCCAGTCCAAGTCCACTGAAGTCAGTAGGCTTAGATTGGAGTAACTCTGCATAGGATTGTATTGTATATGTGTAAATTTCATAATGTACCTAGATTTCAAGCTGAAGGTATCATTACTATACCACAGAAACAGAGTGCAATCCACCCTGGGAGTTACGGCGACGTGTTATATGAAAGCTTATCCTGGGTCGTTTGTGACCCCACAAAAAGGAATTGAAAGTGTGTTGCCACTCTTTTAATAATTTACCAGGAATTTCAATAGCTATAGTTCTAAGTAAGTGTAACATTATAGGGAATGCAAAGGATTTAACTAGATGCAGTCTGTCAATAAAGGACAATTTCAAGTTATTCCATTTCTGCAAGTCAGATCTGATTTCTTGAAATTTAGCAATATGATTGACTTTTAGGATATCTGACATCTTTCAAGGTATCTGAATGCTGAGATATGTTAAGGATTTGTCAACCTTTTGTTATTTATAGACATCCTAAATGTGATCTTAGATCTCTGCTGGTAGGTTGAGGCATGTATGATTTAGAATGATTAATCTTTAATCCAGAGATATTGCTGAAGGATTGAAGAGTAGTTTGAAGATGTTGAAGGGAACTCTTCGGATCAGTCATATACACTAACATATCATCTGCAAATAAACTTAAGTTAAAGGAATGTGGACCACTATTAATGCCATGGATCTGGGAGTCCTGACGTATTCGTGCGGCTAAAGGTTCCAGGGCTAAAGCAAACAGGATTGGCGATAGAGAGCAACCCTGTCTTGTCCCTCTGCCAAGAATAAAGTCCCCAGAGGAGGTGCTGTTGGTCTTGACCTTAGCTGTGGGATTATGATATATTGCTGAAATCGCCCTAAGAAAGGAAGGTCCGAATCCCATATACTCAAGTAGTAATGTTAAATATTTAGATTCAAGGGAGTCAAAGGCTTTTTCAATATCTATCGAAAGCAGTAAGCCTTTTGTGCATGAAGTCTGAAATGATGACAAGATGTTCAGAGTCTTAATGATGTTATCAGAGGTATCCCTACCTGGGATAAATCCTGTCTGATCTTGGTGGATGTACTCTGCAATGAATGAATTCAGACGTTTCACGAGGACTGTCATAAAAATTTTATAGTCCTGATTTAGGAGAGAGATGTGTCTATATGACACAGGGTTGGTCAGATCTCTTCCAGGTTTCGGTATCAGGGCTATTGATGCCATTTTCCAAGAAGGTGGCATTGTACCCGAAGTCAGAATAGTATTGCATGCCTCAGTCAATGAATGTACTATATTGTTGGCAATTTTTAAAAAGAATTCTGGAGAATGTCCATCAGGTCCAGCAGTTTTATTGTTCTTTAACTTCCTGATGACATCTAAGACTTCCTGAGTTGTGATTGGTTTTTCCACTATTGGCAGTGGATATCCTTTAGTTTCTTGATAGAGATGTTTGAGGATAGAAACTTGTCGATGTCCTCAGTTCTCAGATCTGTGGAGGAATAGAGAGAGTGGTAGAAATCTTTAAAGATTTTATTTATGGACTTGGAGTTGACTTGCGTTTTCTCAGTAGGATCCCTTAGGGCCTTTATAAATCTAGAGGAGGCCTTTTCTTTAATTCGCCATGATAGCATCTTCAATGTTTTGGGAGAATTGGACCAGTAATTTTGTCTAAGGAAGATAAGATTTCTTTAAAATTATATCACCAAATGGCACTGCTGACTTTTGTACTCAAGATGCTAAGGATGGGAGAAGAAGCTAGCTGGTCCAAACCACTCTAACCTTTCACATATCCTAAATTGATACAGGATATAATATGGAATGACCTTAGAGACCACCCAGCCATGACTAAAAATCATATCTTTTTATGGCGACTCTCAAGACATGGGACCGCTGCAGAAATAAGTTAGTGCCAAAGACATTGTGATTCTCCTCCTTTCTCTTCCAAGGTTGGTTTCCTCCAGGAAATGAACTTGCACTAACTAACATCTGGAGGACGGCTCAGATAACT
The DNA here is from genome assembly GCA_029375565.1 of Gekko gecko. Lineage (NCBI taxonomy): Eukaryota > Metazoa > Chordata > Lepidosauria > Squamata > Gekkonidae > Gekko > Gekko gecko. Next base: position 35,448,093 of record JAPDNY010000003.1, on the reverse strand, counting down.
CGTTTAGCTGATCTCTCTTCTAAGAATGGCATTCTATCCAAAGAAGTGTTGGAAACCCATTTAAACCATGCTATACCGTGGTTTCTATACCTTTAGCTAAGCAGATAGATATAGTACACATTATGAATACTCCTCTCTCCTCATTTGAACTCCTCATAAATCATATGGATCTATCCAATAAAGGCTTAATTTCAAAGATTTATGATATTTTGATATGTCTTGATGGAGGAAAACCTATGCCCTATCAACAAAAATGGCATCAAGACTGCAATACAGAATTCTCCGTTTCACAATGGGAAAATGTCTGGAAGTCATCACTGCTGACTTCATCTGTCACCACTACGAAGGCATTGTCATACAATATTGTAACCAGATGGTACTCACTCCAGAAAGAATAGCCAAGAGATCTTCTGACCATTTCCCCCTCTGCTGGAAAAAATGTGGAGAGATAGGATCCTTCTCTCATTGTTGGTGGCAATGCAAAGTAATTTCTACTTTTTGGCAAAATATCCTACACCTTATACACCTCATAACAGGCTATGACATCCAGCTCTTTCCACAACTAATTTTCTTGGATGATTGGCAAATACTGAATATTCCAAGGATCAGAAGAGATCTTGTAAGAAGTCTCTTAGTTGCTGCAAAAAGCTTAATTGTGTCACATTGGAAGTCTCCCACTGCCCCAATTTGTAACAGTTGGTTCAACAAAATCTGGGATCACTATATTATGAAGAAAATCACTGAACGCTTGAAGCAATCTGAAATCTGTCCGAGATCATCAGATGTTAATGAGAAATGGAGTCCATTCCTGGATTGTGTCTTAGCAAATGAGTGTCAACCAAGTAATCCGATATATCTCACTCTATTACAATCATAGCATCCACTTTAATCCATTGTCACACTATTTTTTTGGGATAGTTAGAAACCCATAGTCCCTAGCCATGACTTCTTGCCTCACCTTGCAGATATGGTATAATATACCTATCAACACACATAATATACTGTAAGCATTTCCAGTTCTATAGAGAGTATAACATTTGGCAAATGATAATTGTTACTGTTCATCTGTATTTGTTTCTGATTTATTAATCAATAAAACTTTTAAAAAAGGAACAGAGTGAAGTCATTGGCCCTGGGTATATCCTGGTTCAACCCTGTCCCTGAACTGACATTCTATACTACATGCAAGTTCACCCCTGTAATTATCTCGGGGTATTTTTACATTCTACATTACACTCATTCACCCTGGTTTCACCCCACACTTGTCCTGGGATAAATGGATGCTGTTATAACCAGGGATAAATGCAAGTTATTCTGTTGCAAGCTGAGCTCCGATAAAACCAGGGATGAGATCCAAGTGCAGAAAGGACCATAGTGTCCCAGCACTGAAGAAATTACTGTTCTTTTAAAAAGAATTTTAATTTTGTTTCAGTAATAAAATGTTATTGAAATTCCTCATTTCCTTATTTAATGCTACCCATTCTCTGAATTATTATAGAGACCCTGCTCCTGAGCACTTCCACGCACTTTGTTGTACTGGCAAGTAGGGTGTTTAAAGAATAGTTAAAATAAATGTCCCATTTGCATTACTTGTGTGTGAAATGTATCCAGAATAATGTTACTGACTGTGAGTCCAAGAAATGGCCTGGATTCCTTGGTTTGATTTGGCACAGGCCAACTTAATGCCCCATTGCACTTCCTGCTTTGCCGGTTGTTTTCTCACCCTTTTTCACCCCACGTGCGATCTTCCTCAGAAGGTTTTTAAATTTTTTTTTTGGGGGGGAGCGCTATGGTGCTGAAACAGGACTGCAAATCAGTGCCACAGTGACCCCATTGAGGTGCCTGGATTCTATTGAGACACACTGAGCTACATGCGATCGTGACTGTTGTCACCTGAAAACATTCATCACACCAGTTTCTGAAGCCCAAAGCTTCAGCTTAAACTTGTTGTCCAATGAGCTATTTCTATCCTCCTTCTTTCCAGACGACAGCAGTCACGATGGCGTGTATCACAGTCTATCTCAATGGAGTCCAGTCATCTTGATGGGGTCACTATTGTGCTGATTTGCAGACCTGTTCCAGCACCATAGTGCTCCCAATAGAATGTTTTTTAAAAAAACCTCTGAGGGAGATTGCACGTGCAGCGAAAAAGGGTAGGGAAAAAGTGGCGCAGTTGAAATGGCCATAACTATTCAGAGACAGCTCATTAACAGGAAGAAAATTGCTGTGTGAGACCCACGTCCCTGTATCACTTTGCAAGATGACAGGCCAATAACAAATACCATCCAGTTTAGAAAGGTAACGTGTCATCCTGGGCACACCAGGGTCCATAAGCCTCCCCAAGTCCGCTGATCAAGACTCTCATGGTAGCTCAGAAGAGCTCTCACTGGTACTTCTGTTGTATCTGAAAGTCAAAGTTATGCCAGAAATCTGCCCTTAGTATTTTGTTTTGTGTCTCAGGTGGAAGGAAGAACTGTGCTACAGAATTCTAATGCAGCATATCCAGTCACAGCTTCTGAATTCCTCCTGCGTGGAAAGGTTAAATCTGGGCATGGGAGCCTTTCATTAGAGAGGCCCTTATGTGTTCCAGAAGGGAGTTTTGACGGCAATGTGATTTTGCTGGAGCACTTCAGCAGTCATCGTGTCAAAGGAATGCAGGTGTCGGATGATCCAATCGGAAAGGGGAAGGAAGGAAGCAGTTTGAAGTCCTTCTGAGTAGAATACTTATTTTAATAGGCCAGCCAAAACGCAGACCAACTTAATGTGCAGAATAAAAGAAACTTGCTGACATAAATGGGTTTACTGATAGAAGGGATTAAAGAACTATGGAGACATTTACTATGTGCAATAGGAATAAGTCACTGGCCTCCTTTGCTAATAATACAACAATTTTGGTTTTTAAAAGACTTTGTGGAACTATTACATAGGCAGCCTGTTTAAAGTCTCTGTCTTTAATTTGGGATTTCAATTGGCTCAAATCTGACATCTTTGAATTTCTAGGGAAATGTTGCATAAACTTAAAAACCGGTTTTCTGATCTGCCTTGCAGGAATACCTTTATTATGGGGTGGAGGAAGTGGCCAGTTCTCTTTTTAGAGTTAGCTATGTATTGCGGTAAACTAGTTAAAATTATATTTTACAGTTCAATCCCCCCCCCCACACACACACACACATCTGAGGCATATCTGCCATTGGGGCAAGACTTTCAGATGCCCCAACCTGTCTTTTAAAATGAAAAATGAAAAGCTCTGAAAAAGAGGGAAAGTTACATCATATAAGCTATTTCCATAGCGTTGTTGCCTTGTTATGAAATATATTTTATGCAAAATTGAGTGGAATTTTAAGCAGTTTTACTATATCTTCCTCCCTCCCCCACAGTATTAAGCCTGACCTTCCTTTTGCATACCTGATGAAAAGCAGAACTTCCAGAAAGAGATCTGTAGATCTCTCTGCTCTGGGGCCTTCCAGAAACTTGGGCTCAATTAGCCTCTCTTTCCAAAGATAACAAGACAAGACAATGGATGCAAAATGGCCTCTGGCACCTGGTTAATGTACAGAGCTTTTTTTCTTTCCTTGGTGCATTTTAAAATTCTTCACTGTTCTTTCAGTCTACAGGGAATATTTAGGAGAACTTGTTTTTTTTAAAAAAAAAGACAAGAAAGAAGAACAGAGAGACGAAAACGGCCAACTTCAGGCATTTGCATAAGGAAAAGTGGGACGGTTCTTGGTAAATGATAGCAAATTGGGCAGCTGCTTATCATCCATTATTAGGTACCAGAACGGCACTAAAGCTCAAGTTTAATTGTTCATAGTGCAAATTTGCAAATCCTGCCCCAAGCCCAAGGAAACCAATTAGCCTAGCATAATTGGGCATGCTTGAGAAAAATCTGACCCCAAACATTTAGAAGATATTTTTTATCATCTACCTTTTCCAGGTTTATGCTGTGCAGTTGCTAAGATCTTATGCAGTCGGGCCAGTCCTGCACTGATGCTACATAAAGGGACTGTATAATGAGTGCCATGTCAGCAGGAGACCTCCGGATGGCAGCCCTTGACTCCCACCTCAGCTCAGTAGGGTAGTGGGGGGGGGGAGCAGCAAAAATCAGTCTACAGCCGAGCAAATCTGGAAGTGACATTGGCATGACATTCTGGGATAATTATTGTCTTCTTGAGAGGAGAGTGGCCACCCCATCCTTGAAACGGGCTGTGGTGCATCCTCTACTAGAAAAGTCTCCCCTGGACTCAGGAGATTTCCGCTATCTACCAGTCTCAGATATTCCTGGACAACTTCAGGCATTTCTGGATGAAGTGGACTGCTTGGATGTTTTTCAGTTTAATTTCAGGCCTGGTTATGGGATTGAAACAGCCTTGGTCACCCTAATGCGTGACTCGTGCAGGGGGGTGGAAAGAGGGGGTACAGCTCTGTTGAGTCTCGTGGACCACTCAGTTGTTTTTGATGCCATTGATTATGGTATCTTTGTGGACTACCTTTTCGAGCTGGGTCTGGGAAGCACTGTTTTGTGGTGGTTCCAGTCTTACCTGGAGGGTAGGTTTTAGAAGGTGGTACTGGAGGATTGTTGCTCAACCCCTTGGCCTTTGGGGTTCTGGAAGACTCCATCTTGTCCCCTATATATACTCTTCAAAGTCTACATGAAACTGCTGGGTGAAGTCATCCGGAGATTTGGGCTGGGTTGTCATCAATATGCAGATGACACTCAGTTCTGCCTCACACGTCCAGCCATTCCTAGGAAGGCTATAGAAACCCTAAACGAATGCCTGGAGGCAGTTTTAGAGTTTTGTGGGTTCCCTGAAGCATTATCTTCAAAAGAGAGAAGTGTTACTGGTGAGTGGAAGTCTGACCCAGATGTCACCCATTCTGGATGGGCTTGAGTACTCGTTGGAGGAACAGGTCTGTAGTGTGGGAGTGCTCTTGGACCCAGGCGTACTGCTGGATAAGTAGGTAGCCGTTGTGGCCAGGAGTGCATTTTACCTAGTTAGCCAGTTGTGTGGCCTTTCCTGGGCAGAAAAGGTTTGGCCACTGTGATGCATGCCTTGGTTACATCTCGATTAGATTACTGCAGTGCACTTTATGTAGGGCTGCCCTTGAAAAATGTTCAGAAACTTCAATCAGTGCAGAATGCTGCAGCCTGGAAGTTTAGTGGAATGGGTGGTAGGGATTATATCACTCCAGTCTCGATCCATCTACAGTTGCTCCCAGTCTATTTTTGGGCACAATTCAAGGTGCTGGTCTTGACCTTTAAAGCCTACGTGGCTAGGAACTACCTGAAGGACCGCCTACTCTCTTATGAACCTACCCAACTTCTATGGCCATATTCCAAGGCTTTGCTTCAGGTGGCCGTACCTTCTGAGATAAGGTGGCTAGCAAGCCAAGAGACAGCCTTCTCAGTCAGGGCACAGAAACTCTGAATCTGTCTTCCCCCAAAGAGACTTGCCTGTCCCCTTCTGTTGCCAGTGGGTGAAGACTTCCGGTTCATCTGGCATTCCCTAAGTGAGCCCTCCTTCCTACACTATTCTAGTTGTATTTTTTATGTCTGTGTATTTTATTGTATTGTATATGATGCAATGAACATGAAAGTGAGCAAACTCCGGAGGACGGTGGAAGACAGGAGGGTCTGGCATGATGTGGTCCATGGGGTCACGAAGAGTCGGACTCGACTGTGCGACTGAACAGCAGCGTGTGAATTTTAACTCAGTTTTAATTGGTTAATCAAATAATAGGAAACAGTAAAACATAAGACTACCTGGTGAAGCCTAGAGTGTCGCGCTGACATGTTAATGTCACTTTTGGGTTCTTCTTGGAAGAGATGTCATGGTGTTGCTGAGTTGCCACACCACCACTGCTGCCCCAATCCCTCCTGGGTGCAGGCTCCCAGCTGGCAACCCTAGACTGTTCAAACAGGGCATTAAGCACCGACTCTATTTTTTGTGCTCCTCAGTACATTATAGATCAGCAAGGGACCAGTACTGATTCTCTTTCAGGCACGTGGCTTGAAGGCAGAGAGCGCTCATTCAGGATATCCAGTTCCTGCAAAACACAAAGCTCCACTAAACAGCTGTGACCTCATCTGGGAAGGCAGTGATGTTTGCCTTCACTTATGACTTTTGTGTGTGAGTCTTGCATTATTATGATCCCAAAAAGTGAGTTTAAAAAGTTACTCTTCCTCTTCCCCTCCCCCTATAAGCAGTCACTGTGGTCAAAACTGGGGGGAACGGGACATTTCTGAATCCTTGTTAGCAAGTTGTCTTATTTTAAGCTCTTGTCCTGTGTAGAAATGAAAATGTCAAAACTACTAAGCTATAGCATCAAAAGTTTAGGTGCCCAGGATTTTTCTAGTCCTGTTCAATAGCATTTACTTACTCACTTTCATCTACAATTGCAGTGTATCTTAAGTGTGAAGATTTTTCTGACTTTCACCATTATAGTGTAGTGGTGGTGTAGTGGTTAAGTGCATGGACTCTAATCTGGGAGAACCGGGTTTGATTCCCCATTCCTCCACTTACACCTGCTGGATGACCTTGGGTAAGCCACAGTTCTGACAAGAGCTGTCCTTGAAATGGCAGTCTAAAAGAGCTCTCTCAGCCCCACCTACCTCACAGATGGTGTCTATTGTGGGGCGGGGAAGAGAAAGGAGTTTGTAAGCCACTCTGAGACTCTGAGTGAAGGGTGGGGCATAAATCCAATCTCTTCTCTCCCCCCCCTTCCTTTGAGGGTTCTCCTATTCTTAAGGCCAGTGATTCTCACAATAGATTGTTTAAAGTTTTCTTTCCTGATTGAAAGTATGGCTTGCTTTTTCTGCTGTGCTACACATGTTTCTGTATAGTCTTAATGGGCATATTCTTTCTTGTTCATTTTAGACATTTTGCTTCAAGCTTTATGTTATATCTTTTAAAAATCTTGCCTCGATATCTTGCCTGTCACTATGTGTTTCTGATTCCCTTTCTGATGTTGTTGAATCTCTTATCGGCATACTCTTATCAACACCGGGTTAGCCCCCAGCAACTCATCCTTTGCCTTTTGTTTGGCTGTCTGCTATCAAATAACCACTCCACTAGCTGCTGCTTTCTAGCCTCTCTTCACTTTTACTTAGTCTCTACCAGGTGGTGGTGGTAGAAAGTGCCATCAGGTCTCAGCCGACTTATGGCAGCCCCGTAGGGTTTCCGAGGCAGCAAACACAGATAGTCTGCCATTGCCCGATTCTTTCAAGGTGTCACTTTGGGAGTTCTTCTTGGAAGTGATGTCACAATGTTGCTGTAACGCCACCCCACCTGGTCCCTGGGGGGGTGTGACTGTACAAACAGGGTGGCAAGCACTGACCCTACTTTTGTGCAAGAGATATTCAGAGGTGGTTTGCCATTTCCTGCATAGCAACCCTACTAATTCTTGGTGGTCTCCAGCCCAAGCACTCACCAGAGCCAACCCTGGTTAGTTTCTGAGATATGATGAGATCTGGGCCATCCAGGTCAGGGCACATATTTTGGGGTGCTTATGAAAGCCTCCTGCTGCTAAATTTCTCTCTGGGTTTAGGGTTTCATTATTACTGGACATATTTACTGGAGGGGAACTCATTGTGTCAGAGTTCTTCCAGTAATGTATTCCTGCTGTGCAGTCACAGAAAAATAAAATGTAGTCCGTTCTAAACTAACCTGGTATGCGCTGAATGTTCTTTTCTTATATTAAGGATTATAGTGGTGTTCTTCTGTAGCAGAGAATCCAATGAAAAGTTTAAAAAACCCTTTCAGCAGACAAGCAGCTAATCTTGAAGGAGTTTCTGTGTTGCAGATTATCTTGGTTGCATTCTCCTGCATAATAATAGAACCCCCTTGCGTATCTGTGTTAAGATTGGGGTGGGCAGCCCATTAGTTTTGAAGGAGTTTATTTTTAACAAGAATCTTGTCCTGTTGTGCCTTATCTGTGTAGTTAAGTACAGTGTTATCCTGCCTTGGCCCTTTCCCCAGACAGGGGTGACCGGGCAAGAAGGAAAGTGTATGTGGCAGCGTTTCTCTCATATGGTATCTGGACATTTCTTTTTTGGCACGTGGCTCTCTTTTTGGCAGTTTTCACCTCTCTGAATGAGGGCAAGACATTTGGCTACACAGGATCTGGGGCAGCCTGCTCTCTTACTTACAGTCATAGGAATTGGGGTGGCAGTTGGGTGATTGCCCTGCTCTTGTGGTGGCTTGGGCACTGGGCCAGATTTACTGGGGGGGAAGCTGACCCTCCGTGCCTGATTCCCTGGGTCTGGGGATCCACATAAGGGGTCTTGGGGGCATAGCTGTTCAGCAATACACCCTGCTCAGAGGCTGTTGCATGGTCCTTAACTTCAGGTGGCAAGGGGACCATGCAGAGGCTTGCATCCATGTGGGACCTCAGACCTTGGCATCCCACGGTGGCTCCCCTAGTAGGTAGGCTGGCTGGATGATTGGTGTCACTGGCCGGCAGGTGGGTTCCCAATGCTGGATCTGTGCCCCCACGCTGTCACTTTGTTTAGTTTACTTGCCTGCTTTGTTTAGTTTACTTACCTGCTTTTACCTGCTGGAGGCAGCTCGCAACAATAAACAAGAAGAAAGCACAAAAACTCTAAAATCATTAAAATTAAAGACCAGGCAAATGAACCCAGAAAATAAAGGCTCAGAAGCATATATATATATATATATATATATATATATATATATATATATGCGCAGACTAAAGGATTCTCATAACAGGCCTCAGGTCAGAAGCAGATCGTAAAAACAGAAGACCAAGTGCATAGTCAAAAGCCTGAGTTAAAGGGAAAAAAAGAACTGTTTTGACCTGGCACCAGAAATAAAGTAGGGTAAGCACCAGGCGAGCCTCTGGAGCAGGGGTGTCGAACTGATTTGTTATGAGGGCTGGATCTGACATAAATGAGACCTTGCTGAGCCGGGCCATTTGTGTAATAAAATGTCATGCCAGGTAGTGGAGATATAAACTTTATAAAGGACACAAACACGAAGGGTGGGTTTTTTACTTAAAATAAAAACATGCTTAAAACATTAGCACTCTTGCAATATTTTGTTTATTTAACAGTGTCTGATAACTGACACCTCTCGCTCTGAATTATTCCATCAAAATGCCATTGCAATCTTGAGTATGCTATTGAGATGTGTGTCTGTAAGCTGCAAACCTACAATGACTCAGCAGCAGCAGAACTGGAAGAAGAGGGAGAAGACAGCCAGTTCCACTGCGGGCCTGATAGAAGCCCTACAGGGGCCTGATCCAGCCCCCGGGCCACATGTTTGACACCCCTGTTCTAGAGGGGAAGGGCATTCCCCAGGCAAGGTGCCGCTGCTGAAAAAGCCGTGTCTGTGTTTGCCGGTGGGGCACAAATAACACAGCTTGTGAAGGGGATCATAACCAGCGGGCTGGACAATGAGTGGAGACTCCAGCACAAGGGTGATAAGATCCCTGTATCCAATCCCACCAACAGTAGCCTGGCTTCTACATTCTGGGACCAGCTGAAGTTTCTGGACCATTTATAAAAGGAAGCGTCACCTAGATTACAATACAGTAATCAAACCAGATCATCATCAGAGCTTGGATCACGTTGTTTTACCCAAATCTCCGCTTCTGGTAAAATACTAATTAATTTGGGTGGGAGAGCCCTAACAAAATGAAACAGCTGACAGCAATTTGATATATTATTCAGATGGATTAGTGCCTAAAAACCTGAGACTAGCCAGTAAGATCATAAATATCAAAAAAGAACACCATTCTTTATGTCAGGGGCATCCTGTGCTTTCCCGCTGTACATCTTGTATCCTTCACAATGTCAGCCACACTGCTGCAATGCAAAGCTTATGTTGCATTTTCCCTTCCTTAGAGCAATCTTACAAGAGCCTTTCTCTCTCTGTTTAAAAATTATTTGGGATAATGACTCCAGTGAGCCAAACAATTCAGTAATTGGCTAACTATTTGAATTCTGGAACTTTGTCTAAGCATACTGTTGCCTGATCAGTTAAGCCTGTGCTGCAGTATTCTAGAGGAAATATATGTGCATTTCTCTTTCCCTAATGATGTCATTGTAATTTAGGAAGCAGAAAATTGGACAATGCTTATTTCTGGTTTGATGAGAGGCAGATTATTGTTTTCAAGAGGGTACTAATTGCAGGTGGTTATCATAAATGATCTGTTTCAAAATATTTGAGCAGCTTTAATGTTATGAATACAGTGGATCTTCAAGGCTGTCCCGCAAAAGCTCTGATTACCCTATGTAGTGAAACTGGAAGTTTCCATCCATTCCAGTTTACCCTATCTTAAATTGGAAGATTTGGGGTGGGGTGGGCGCCTGCATGTAATGTCATCACATAGAATACTAAAGATGTTATTGCCCATGTCGTGCCCTCAGTGACTGGGACAAATGTCTCTTTTCCAGTAGCATCAGAAAGAAGGAAACAGATCCTGTGGAAAGGGGTGTGTGTGTGTGTGTGTCTTCACATAGCAGTTTTCCCACATTTTGGGTGCCCAACAGCACCTACTCTTCTCTTCACTTCCTCATTTTTCTATTTGTTGGCATTCTGTGCTTCCAACATTCTTTCCTGTGCTTTCTCAAATCCCCTTGAACGGATCCCATTTGAGAAAACATAGAGGAATGATGAGGAAACCATGGAAGGACAACAGTTGGAAGGCAAGGAAGTGAGGAGAAAAACTGCTGCTGTTCAGCACACAAGAGAAGCTCTGCATGAAAAACTCCAGTGTTTATGATAACCTTCTTTGTTTTCCCCTCAATTGTTGAGTCTATGGGTATGTAAAACCTTTGAAGCTTTCCCTCACTGTTTACATCTATGTCACCACCTGAAACCACTAGTCTCCACAAGCGTGTCAAAAGGTTCAATTGTCAATTACTGCTGGTTTGGTGGGTTTTATATTATGTTTTTATTTTAAAGTTTTTCTAAGGAACTCAGTCATTGTGCATTGTCTTCCAGTCCCTCAGTTCATCTTAAAACCAATCCTGTGAGTTGCATATCTGGTGCCAACACGGTGCTAAACCAGTACACAGAATACAAAGGTGTCATAGTCAGCCATAGACTAGCTGTAGGGGATTTGATTAACATATGAGTTGTGGGAAATGGAGAGAAGGAGAACTGGGTGGCATCATAAGTTTATTAAGTCGAAGACTTGGGCAAGGCTCAGATGGATAAACTTCAGTTCTCAGATTTGTGCCGGTGGCCCCATATTATTACAGCCTTTCTCCAGAGAAACTTAACTACCACCATTTTGGTAGCTGGGCCAGGTTGCAAGATGGTGTCTTTGCCATTTGATGGGAGGGAATTTTATTTTTCCTGCCTGCTTTCCTCTTCCCAATTATGATAGAGCGAAGCAAAAATCAAATGATATTTTTGTTATCTTTAACCATCCCTTGAAATTGAATTGCCATATACAGCAGCATGCTTGTTAATTGTGTGACAGTTGGGACTATAGCTCTCGTCAGTAACACATCCCCTACTACATTAGGCACTTCAGATACCTACCAAGGCCCAGATCCTGTCTGGAAATGCTAGATATTAAGTTAGTAAATGATTGCTTCAAGCTTGCAACAGCTTTCAGGAAGTTGTATGTGGGAGGTATGTGTGCAGAGTGAAGGTTTTATATGTGTATTATCTATGCATTCTATATCCACACTAAGTAACTGAATCGATGAAGCTTCCTAATAGATGCCCATCTCTGTTATTGTTCGTTTGGACAGAAGATCTCCATAGGAGTCCTGACAGACAAGACATACAGTGGTATATAAAGCTGTCAGTGTCACCTGTAAGCTGCAGGATACATGTGCTTTCTGGTTATAAGACTACAGTGTTTGATGTGAGGAGAAGTCCCATCTCCCCTAACTGTATCTCACATTGCAGGCATTTGATTTGTTCTGCAGGACTCAATAGGAACCAGTGTGAACTGAGACAGCCCATGCCTTTCCCCCATGTTCCTTTCCTTGGCCAAGCAAAATAATGCAATGTCAGTGTGTACTTCTAAAGTCTGGCAGAACCTTGATTCCTAATCTCAAATGTTGGGAGAGAATTTAAGCTTTAATGTTAAAAGTATTTTCCCCCCATAAAGAAGGTTCTTTCCACTAGAAGGTAAAAATGTGATGATCTCCTTCTTCAGTCTCTGTAAACGTAATATCTAGTACCTTTGGATTTTGACAGCGTGAGAAAAATATCTAATAAAATATCTACTCTACTCTCCAAATGTCAGGAAATGCTTTTTATTTGCAGGTGGGGGGAGGTTTTGGATTTCATGTTCTTGCATTTCAGGAACTTGGAAGATAAATAGTCACACGTCCTGTGCAAGTAGTCAAAAACCATATGAAGATTGTTTCTGCTCCTTAACTTTTGGTTCTTCTGAAGGGAAAGGGGCTATTGGGGTTATTTACTTAAGTATTGCAGTATGTCTTAATTTACCTTGCTATTACTTTGCCTCTGGGTAATCTCGAAAGGCTGTGTACGTACGCTGAATATTCATCTCTCTACATTTTGGTTCTGTTTCCTAAAAGAAAGAAAAAAATCAGGTCTCTGCTAAGTTAAGAATAGCACAGATAAGGAATAGATCACATAGGATGCATAGTCTATGCAGCTGATACAGCGTATATAGAATGAATATTACTTCTTAGAGAAGGAGTGTGTGGGGGGTCCCATCCTCTGCCAGCATAAGGGTGCTTCAGCCAGCAGAGGGGAGAATAATTTTTGTTGGCTCCCTTCCCCACCTTCCTCCATATCATCCTCAGTGGTTTTTCTGGAGGCGGGGGTGGTGGTGGTAGTCCCCCAGCCCCGGGGCAGCCTTGCAGCAGCACAGTAATCTATAGAAGGAGGGGGGGAAGTGGTAACACTCTGTTCCCCAAGCAGAGCTGTGCTTGCAGTGCTCTGGATCTAACCAGCTATGAAAAATTAAACTTTTAAATGTCTTCATTAAAAAGGATTGGCCAGATGTAGTGCAGAGAGGTCTAATAATAGCTGTTAGCCATGATAGTTAAACTGGGATGTCTGTATATAGAACCAATACATTTCCAAGATCCTGATGCAGCGAACAGAAACTAAGGAACAGCTATCCTCCCCTGCTAGTGAACTTCCAGAGGCCATTGTGGAAACAGTATGGCTTGGATCCTGCCCACAGTCTCTGAAGACAGAAAGATTTCTCTACCCACAGAGGCACAGCTTCCCCACCTCCTCCCTCTTGCTGCATCCTGAAATTCCTCCCCGACTTCAACTCCTAGGGGGATGGGGTCCCCCTGAAATAATTTGGAGGGAGATCAGAGGTCTGTCCCAGGAGTGGGGAACTGGCAAGAAACACCCCCCCCCATACCCCCACTTCACAGGTAGAAATCTTAGGCAGGATCCAACACAATATTGGGCTAGATATAGGGATGTAACATAACTGTTTTAACTCCAGATCCCTGTTTGGAGTTTATTTCTCCCTTGTGCAGAATCAAACCTGTGAATCTTTATTTTCATGCCACATTGTCTTTCTTCGTGCCAAATTTTTCTTAACAAATGGGTGCAATCTTTCCTGTCATTTGTGCATCAAATGGCATATAAACATCATGTAAGGTACACTGGCAGTGAAAAATCTCGCAACAGCATATAAAAATAAATGCAAAAAGTCATGCCTGGCTAAGTGGTATGATCCAGCAGGCGAAGTCCTTGTATTCTAATACAATCTGATATGTATATTTAGTGAAGACACATGCATTCCACTTACCTAAATAAGCCACATGAATTTCTAGTAACCAGTTTTTTAGGTATGGCCTTCATTGGTAGAAACTGAGCGTCTGATTTCGGTGACATAGAGAATCCTTTTGCATTTCATATTGTTTACACTTCTTTCTCTCTGTCTCTCTCTCTTTTTAAAGAGCTCGTGGTTGTGGAATACCAGGCAATGCTGGGCAGGATACCCTCTACAGGTAAGGGAGGGGCTACTGTTTTGCATGAAAATAAATATAAACTGTTTGAACTTGCTGCATAACTGAGAAAAATTAATGCTCTGTTGAAAAGCCTTGCCTGGTCTATTGTTATTTTATGAGTATGAAAATTGTGGGTGCAGCACAGATTCCGAAGGACATATCTCTACAGAGGTATGGGGCAGAAAGTCTTCCATGAATCCTTTGTAGAGTTTTGTCTCCACTGCGTTGTCATTCCTTATTCTAAACTGTTTCTGCAGACTTCATCTGGTGCTAAATACTGCTGAAATAGAAAGAGGCAGAAGAGAGGAAATATTCTTTAGAATTCATATTCAAAATCTCACTTAGAGCATTAGCTCTCATGGATCCATTCCATTTATGGCAATGCCTTCTTCCCTGATGCAAAGAGCTGTTGATGATAATTATGTTAAGCCCTTAATTATGAGCCATTTCAGGAAGTTCTCAGGATTTACATTTTTTTATGTTTCTATTTTTGATCACAAGGATGTTGTCTTTCCACTATAATTATAACAAAGCAGAAGAGTTATAAAATGTCTGATCTTATTCAGTGGACCTTGGGGTTTCACAACTGTCTTAACTTTAACCACATCTGTCCCAGGAACTAATTGCTTATTTTGGAAGTGGTTTCTGTGCTGTGCCTTTTATTGCCGTGCTTATAAAATACATTCCTGGTTTATCTACCAAGGGTGGGAATATCCCACCCTTTATGAAGCATGTGAGAAACTTTTAAAAGAGAACTGCAGGGCAGTCTTAAAGCAGTTTTATACCTTCCTAAGCCCATTGACTCCAGTGGAATTAAAAAGGTGTAACTCATCTTAGGTGTGAACTGTTGGAAGCCCGACAATGCGTGGCAATCATTCTTAGCCACAGGCCTCTCTGTACCGATTATAGTTTTAACTTAAGCTTATCTGGCTAATTTCTCATCATTGTTTGTGTTCCACAAGCATCCAAAACCCTGAAGAGAAAAACAAAAAGATAAGTATCTTTTGCTCGAGGCAATTCCAAACATGTATGAGCAATTCTTTCCATCTATGGAGATACATTTCTATCAAACATCCACCCTTCCTCCACCTCCAGTCCTTAAGATACACAGAACTTGCACCGAAATAGCTGCAGTGGTATTCCAAGTACCAAGGTCAGCAGTAAAATATGGATTGTTTTGATGGTAATCTCAGTAGGTGTATTGAATTTTTTTAAAAAATTACTAGTTTCCACATATGTGTTAACAGTAGGATGTTGAGAATGGCTGATCTTGTCCACAGCCAGCACTGTACTGGTTAGAATGTCGGTTTAGGATCTGGGAGACCCAGGTTTGAATCACCTCTCTGTTGTGGAAGCTCACTGGGTGACCTTGGGCCAGTCATACACTCTCACCCTAACCTATTACGCTGGTGGTGAAATGGTCATTGTGAAGATAAAGTGGAGAATGGGAGAATGCTTTGAGTCCCTACCAGAGAGAAAAGTGGGGCCTAAATATCTAAATGCATAATTTCATCTGCTGTTCATCGTCAGTCTTCTGTGCAGTCTCACATTGGGGCTGCACATGAGTAGGCCTGCCTCAGAGAAGTTATACAGCTAAAAACCATCAGAGGGCGCTGCTGACCGGAGCCAGGTGGAACTATTCTCACCCAAAGGGTCATGTGTTCCTGCACGCCAGCGCCCACCATTCCCTCAGTTCCTCTTCTGCCGCTGAAGGAAAATGTTGTCTCTGAACTCTGTGGAGCCTACAGTGAATTATTCAGACCCTCTTCTTGCAGTCAGGGCGTGGGGAAAGCCTCTCTGAAGCACTTCCCCACTTCTGCATTACTCCCCCCCCCCCATTTCCATTGTGGCTGCGAGGGAGGTTCGAGAGAGTAGCATGTCTCAAAAGGCGCTGTTCAAGAAATGTACTCTCTGCACCATAAAAATGACTCGGATGAGCATGAACTAACACCGGCTCTTTGGGAGAAGGTGCTCCTGTCATCTGATGCACCGTCGAAACCAGCCTTGATTCCAGAGTGCCCATCGAAACTGTCTTTGTCAGCATTGATCCTTCAAGGCAACAATATCTTGTCCAGAAAACCTTCTCTCCTCAGCAGTGTTACAACAGGAGTTCCTCAAGGTCCAGTCATCTAAGGGTTCTTAGCTTACCCAGTAAAAGCTGGGTTTCTGACTAAACTTGGCCTGATCAACTGTTAAATTTGGTGACCGGCAGCGTTCCCTCTAAGCTGAGTTAGTGTGAGCTACCTCACAGTTTTTTAGCCTCTGTCTTAGCTCAGGAAGGATGGCTCCAGAGCAAACTCATTTATGCAGTAACCATCACAATATAGTCCATCTTCATTTGACAGCTTGGAGGCTTCTGGCCAGGGCTGCGTTTTTGGATGAGATTAACAAAGTTCTGCTACACTCTTGTAAGCCATCTACCAGACAGTCCCACCTACTGAAATGGAAACGTTTCTTCACCTGGTGTGAGGGCAGGGTTGTGCTCCTGACTGGGGTGCCTTAGGCCAATTTTTTTATTATTTGCTTGGCCTATTCTTCAGTTGAGGTCCACTTAGCGGTCATTTCCTATCACCACCCAGGAATGGATGGGATCGCAGTTTTCTCACACAAGATCTCTAAGTGTTTCCTAAAGGGCTTATTCAACATGTACCCCCCCTAGATCTCCATTCCAATGGCTCCCCAGTGGTGCTCTCTAGGTTAATGCTGAGGCCTCTTGAGCCCCTTGCCAGTTGTCCATTACCCTTGTATCCATGAAGATCTGCTTTTTGGTAGCCATCACTTCAGTGAGACAAGTTCGTGAGTTGGCTGCCCTCAGGATGGATCCCCCTTGCTCAATTTTTTCACAGACCGGGTGGTTCTAAGACCTAGCATTCACTTCCTGCCTAAGGTGGTGTCTGAGTTTCTTCTGTTCCAAGAGGTAATTCTACCAGTGCTTTTTTCCCCCTTCACCCAATTCAGAAAGTGAAAAAAAACTGCCCACTCTAGATTTAAGGAGGGCTTTATTATTTTATCTGCAAAGGTCTAAGGAATTTAGGAGTGGCATCACCCTCTTTGTGTGCTATGCAAGGCCCAACAAAGTAATGGTGCAGATGGATTGTCTCTACCATCAAGATGTGTTATGCCCAGGCGGGGTTACCTTGCCCATTGGAGGCCCCTGCACACTCAACGAGGGCCCAGGCATCTTCAGGGGCCTTCCTACACAGCATTCCCTTAGCAAAAATCTATAGAGGAGGGCTCTGGTCCACAGCTGACACATTCATCTGTCATTACACTGCTTGACCTGCAAGCGAGGAGAGAGGCTCAAGTGGGAAAAGCAGCCCCTCGTTTGCTCTTCAAGTGAGCCACAGTGAGCTACACCCCCGCCACTGGTGAGTAGCTTGCTAGAATCCCAATGTGGGACTGCACAGAAGATTGATGATGAAAGGCAGAGTTGTATTTACCTGTAACTGTTGCTCATTGAGTATCTTCTGTGCAGGCACACATTCCCTCCCTCCTGCCCCTTTGTGAGCTCTTTTGTTTCACTTCAGCAGCCGCATAAGAGGAACTGAGGGAATGGGGGCACTGGCATGCAGAGCACATGACTGTTTGGGCGGGAACGGTTCCATCTGGCTCCAGCAAGCAGCACCCCCTGGCGGTTTTTAGATGTATAACTTCTCTAAGGCAGGCCTGCTCATACACAGTCCCAGTGTGTGCCTGCACAGAAGATACTCAGTGAACAACAGTTACAGGTGAGTGCAACAATGTTTTTCCTGCTCACAGGTAACACTGAAATGATCCCTCCATTGAAGTCCCAATTCTTGACTGGTATACTACCAAATTTCAGACACGCATGTTGGCGCCAACCCTGTTACAGCTCTTTCTTTTACATGCCCAGTGTCTGCTTTATCTTGGGCCTGTGTCAGAAGTGCAGAAGGAAGGAAAGGAAGGACTAGAGCTGAGTTCTCAGCCTGTCTTTGCATTAAATATGTGTTTAAAAATTCACAAGCGTGTCCAAGTTGTGTGTCCTAGATTCTTTTATTAGAACCATGCAAATATGCACTCGATAACTGCCAGCCAAGCTGCAGGTTTGGAAAGTCTTTGTTGAATCTTTAAATAAAATACAAAACTCGTTTTAAAATCACAATGAGAATGAAAGGCTGAAAAACGATTACATTCATGTTATCGTTGAGATACAATGCGCTTAGGAAAGTTGGAGCTCTGTAGAATAATAGATTTTGAAGTAAGGAAAAGACTATTTTGTCCAGTGGTCTCAGCCTTCCCTACCTCCTCATTCTAGCCTGCAGTCAGTGTTCCCTCTAAGTTGAGTTAGTGTGAACTAGCTCACAGTTTTTTAGCCTCTGCCTCACACATTTTTGTCTTAGCTCAGGAAGGATGGCTCCAGAGCAAACTAATTTATGCAACAGCCAAATCACTTGCTCACAACTTTAATGCCAGTCGCTCACAAAGTAGAATTTTTGCTCACAAGACTCCACAGCTTAGAGGGCGCATTGCCTGCAGTATGCCAGAATTGGGGAGCAGTGACCTGTTCTAGCTCAAGATTAGTCAGAGACACACAGAAAAATAGATGGCTTTAAAAGGAGATCAGACAGATTTCTGGATGTCATGTTCATCAATAGCTACTGAATTCAGAGGCAGTAAACCTCTGAATAACAGCGCTAGGAGGCAACATCAGTGGGAGGCCTTGGCCTCTGTGCCCTGGTTGTCAAAGCAAATGTTAACTATAGCCTGAAACAGGATGCTGGACTTTACGGCCCACTGGTCTGATCCAGCAGGGCTCTTCTTATGTTCCCAACAGGATCCTAGCAAGTGGAGCCATGGGGTTCCTCGTGCCACTTGGCAATGGCCATGCTTATTTCCTAGGCAAAATAACAGATTGTAACTAGATGTACCTTAACTGTTGGAGATGATCAAAGCCCAGCGTAGATAACTTTGGGCCAGGTGGTGTTGAGCAACTCTCTCTTTGTCTCTGTTTACTGTACTCCATCCTGTGTGAATGAAGCTCACCTGTGTTATGGAGAAGAACGCTTTGATTTGAGTCCAGCAGCACCTTAGAGACCAGCCAGAGTTTCAGAGTGTCAGCTTTCGAGAGTCAAAGCTGCCGTCGACAGACTGTCTGACGAACAGTACACAGAATGCCTGATGAAAGGAGTGTTTCTGACCAAGGGAGCTTTGGCTCTCGAAAGCTGACACCCTGAAACTCTTGTCGATCTCTAAGGTGCTGCTGGACCCAAATCTAACTACTGCAGACCAATATAGCGATCCCGTGGAACTGTGTTATGGAGTCTTCATCTTCTTGACAAGCAAACATTGACATGCATAGCCTGAAGATAACCTGATTGTTGTGAGCTGTGAATGCATATTATTAAAACTGGTCACGATCCTTAATCTTGTTTATGTGAGCTGAAAATGTCTCCCCCTCCCGTACGTAGTATATGCTACCCTGACAATTCAAAGAAGGCATGTATCATTAGTATCTAATTGTAAAGAAACAAGAAGGTAGGTATTGTAAGGAAGGCCCTTCAAATATGGGAGAGGAACCCACTAAAAATATTCCACAGACGATCTGTGGGTTTTGTTCTTTTTCTAATGAATATCTGAATTCTTTGCAAGTTAACTGTTGGTTAACCTGTTCAATCTTTTCTTATTGCCTTTCAGCCGTTGACACCTGAGTTTCATTACTACTACATAGTCGAGCTATCATTCTATTGGTCCTTAATGTTTTCTCAGTTCATTGACATCAAAAGAAAGGTAAGAACAGCCAGTGTTTTAAACTACAGTCAGGTTGTGAAAGCAAACTTTGGCTAACCCTTGAGGGAACAGATGAGTTAGCTTAGATGCTTGAATTAGCAAGATCCTGTTTGTGGGGCTGCAAAGTCCTGCAGGATTTTGCCACAGAGGCATCTCTGAGCGCCTTCGGGCAGCAAGAGGTGCTTGCTTTGATGGAACAGCCAGAAACAATGTCTGGAACACTGACCACTGGCTAATACCTGGTCTCCGTGCAGATTAGGCTGTGTCCCTGCAGGAAAGCGTTTGTCCTTGATGTGGCATTGGAATGCCAAAGAGCCAAGGGACTACTGGCAGGGTTGGGGTGCTTTGCAGTTATTGCCAGTTGC
This sequence comes from Gekko gecko, assembly GCA_029375565.1. Lineage (NCBI taxonomy): Eukaryota > Metazoa > Chordata > Lepidosauria > Squamata > Gekkonidae > Gekko > Gekko gecko. The sequence goes on along the minus strand of JAPDNY010000003.1, from coordinate 35,428,050 downwards.
CAGCGGTCAAATTCTGCATGAAGTCATAAGTGCTCTTGGTTAATGACTGGTTAATTGCAGCCTTCCTGTCTTGATTGCATCTTGGTGTTGGCAGACAGCAGTGACAGGAATAACAGGTGTGTTCTCCAGATCTGTGGAACTCAAGTTTATACCACATTTAACACCCTTTGTTTAGGAACTGACATACTGCCATTTTTTTTCTCTTCCACTTGTGGCCTCACTTATTCTGTGTCAACACCAGCTCAAGGAGAGCAGCTTATCCTGGCTGACTTGGGGCGGGGGAGAGGTTTCCTAGACATTTTGCTGCAAACATGCCCCCAGTTGCTCGAGATGGTCTGCTTTGTCATGAAAACACTGAGGCACAAAGCCGTAGCTCAGGTGGCACCATGCACTGTTTTTTGTCCCCTAATCCAGGGGAAGTATGAGCGTTGGAGAGGTGCCCTCCCAGGCTTCAAACAGCGGGAGGCCCAACTTCCTGATGCCTTACTTTTTGCCCCTTTGGTAGCAGGAGGGGGAAAGGAGGAAGATATAAGATGTGGGCATCCTGGCTTGTTTGCTGGTGCCGCACTAACACACTCCCTAGCTGCAGAGATGTCTGGCCAGAAGAGCTCAAAATCAAAACCTCAGTTTGCCTTTCCCCCAGTCAGCTAGTCAGTGAAGCCAGTGTTTGTGAAGGGAAGCCAAGAACTGAATAATAGTTCCTGATCCAAATCTTGGTTTCACAGATGAACCATGATTAAAATAAAACCTGATTTTATGTTACATTTGAACTGAGCAATTTCTTTATTTGAACCCCCCCAAGCCCATCCCCCACTCTCCATGCACAGTGCAAATCCCTTACAGTCCACATTCCTTACCAGTGCCTGTAAGTAAAAGCCTAATCAGTCTGACAGCTAGAGCTGCCAGGTCTCCTGGACTGGTAAACAGCAAAATACAACCGTGCTGTAATAACTGTATCTTTGTATTATCAAAGCTTAGTGCAACGCCTTCACCTTTTCACAATCAATTTCCTGGACTGGCAGGTCACCTCCCCCCAACAATCCTCTTCCGCTGTCACTGCTCAGTGGGCTGGCAGGAGGAAGATAGGAAGTCCCCGTCACCAGTGGTGCAGCGACATCACTTCCAGCATGACCCAGAAGTGACATCGCCATGCAGGGGCAATGCTGTTGCATTCTCCCAAAACTCTGTGGTTAAGCCATAGGGCTTGAGATAAATGCGAGAGGGTTGCCCCATATGTGGTGACATCACAATGTTGTCAGAAAGCTCCCTCCACACTGTAAGTCTCCCACGGGCTGCCTACTAACAACACAGTCTGTCTTCCTTAATCGGGAATAACACGCTGGAGAGAGGAGGGCTCAGCCTCCTCTCTGGGTCTCAAGAAGTTGTCAGTCGGCTTTGAAAAACCCGCCTTATTGGGACCAATTGGGAAAATTTTGTCTACAAGTCTGGATTATGCTCCAGCTGAGGGAACATGAATGGGAGTGATTCACCCTATAAAAATGAGAGGCCACAGAGATGTGCTCACAGTGCTGTTTATCCGAATAGCAAATTCCTGACATGAAAACAGCTTCCAATGGGACCGACTGCTGATTCTCAAAATCCGCTTTCAGTTATTGGTGGGGTATAAATTCCATTAGATTATCTCTGCCTGACCGAAGATTAATGAGCAATAGCTGCAGCCCAATGCATATTATCAGCTCAGCAATCAGCGAACGTCACACAACCAAGTAGATAAACTTTATAGCTGTTCACAATGGCGTGATGCGTACCTGATCCGCTTTTTAAATATTAGGACGTGTGGTGGCCCCAGAGTTGATGTGCTGTGGGGTGGAGTTTTTTTGCTTCCCCCCCCCTCTTTTTTTTGTACTATATCTACCTTTTGCCCCTAGATTGCACTTTCTAGAGTACAGAAATCATTAAAGGGATGTGTGTGTGTTAAAAGGGCTAAGAAGCTTATGTCTGTCCCAGAATATCATTTGCTTTACAATCAGTCAAATTTATGTATGGATTTCCTGGGTCTGGGTGGGATGGCAGCTGGTGTTTTAGAAAGCAGTGTTATTTCGAGGTCAGTGTGTAACAGATCTTGGGAAATGTCCTCTTCCCTACTGTTTTTTTAAAATGTTTTTTAGAAGATAGAGAAGGGGAGGGAGGGGTGAAGTTAGATTATGCGCAGCACATTAATGCGCTCTGAACAGAGGTCTTGACTGCGTCATGATAGCCTGCACTTAACCGTAGCTTCTAATTATCCTGTGCAGTCTGGTTTCTCAGTGTTTTTTCCTGAAAAAGCATTCTGGCGCAGTGGTCTAGCTGACTCTGGGGACCATAGGCAGATGAAAGCAGAGTGATTCTGCTGTCCTCAGAGGAAAGTGATTCTGTCTGGGCTAATGCATAGCGGAAGAAATGTTTAAGGAGGGGGGCAATCCCAAGCATATAGAGATCTCTGTAACAAACGTTCTCTGGCATTTCCATGCATTCCCTCCACCTCATAGATTACCAGCATTTCTGATAACCTTATGACCTTAGCTTGTTATTTCGTTGTTGACCTTATAATCTTAGCTGGCTATTTAGTTTTCTCTTGCATATCTCAAAACATCGTCATCGTGTTACATGTTACTTTGCTGTCCACCCCCTGTCTATAAGTTTGCACCTTACCTTCCATTCCAATGTATTTTAAAAAGTGTGCGCGCACACGAAAGCTCATACTTTGAATAAAACTTTGCTGGTCTTAAAGGTGCCACTGGGCGCTAAATTTGTTCTACAGCATTCCTTCACTTTCTATATTTTAGTCCACTAGGGGGCAGTATTAGAATGACTCCACACATTGAATTTCAGAGCAAGGTGGTAAGCCAGCTGCTTCCAAAATGCCCAGGCTCATCACCACTCCACTAAGAAATGTTTGGAACACCATCACGAAATACGTAACAGTATAGTACAGGGTATGGCCCGTACTGATCATGCTAAGACAGGCCTCTCAAGATACAAGGTCTGTAAATATTTGGGCTGTTACTCCTCAGAAAAGCTACTTGATGAGGCCTGAAAAATACAGAATATTGTGCAGGCAGTTGAGAATCTCTGAAAGGGGATGTGGGAAATTACCCAGAGAAGCTATAGACTCCTGAAGGTTTTTCCTGTTGGATGTTCCATGCAGGCCCTTAGATTATCCCGGATTATAGTAACCTTCAAGTAGGGAAGCAAAACAGGTGTACCCACTAGGGTTGCCAACTTGAGGTTGGGAGGTTCCTGGAAATTTGGGGATGGCAACTGGGCAGGCTGGGGGTTGGAGAGAGGGGGACCTCAGCGGAGTATAAAGCCATTGAGTCTGCCATCCTGAGAAGCCATTCTGCTCCAGGGAACTGATCTCTGTAGTCTAGAGATCAGCTGTAATTTCGGGAGATCTCCAGGCCCTGCCTGGAGGATGGCAGCCCTAGTACCCACAGACAGTACAGAAGTTTCTGAGTGCTTGGGGGTTGGGGTGGAACAACAAAATAGTCTGCAACAAAATAGTACTTTTTTGATTTAAAAAGAAGCCATGGGAGAAAACAAAACTAACAGCATCCTGACCTGCCATTGCTCTCCGGGTGGCAGGTAGGGGTTAGGTGGTGATGGGGGGGTATTGTTCTGTGCAGGCCCCTGAGAACTTATGATGACCTTGAAGACAGGTACATATTTCCCCTTTCCAGATTCTCACAAAAATAGATGGGTACCTTCTTCCTCAGATAACCCTTGTTTTTTTGCATGAAGTTGCATCTGACTTATGGTGACTCCAAAGGGTTTTCAGGGCAAGAGGGGTTCAGAGATGGCTTGGCCATTGCCTGCCTCTGGTATTCTTAGGTCGTCTCCCATCCAAATACTGACCAGGGTCAATCCCGCTTAGCTTTCGAGATCTGACAAGATCAGGCTAGCCTGGGCTATCCAGGGCAGGGCCAGCAGTCACTAGTATAATTATTCTAGACTCTAGAGCATTTGCTGAGGATCAGGACTCTCAGAGAAGAAAGCTGTTTGTTTCCAGAGTTCAATAGTCTTGTGCTATTGGACAGGAATTCCCAGTTGTTCATTTTATTTCCCTTCCCCACAATTCCACACATGCCACCATATTTCCAAACATACCATCCACTTAGATTGTACTAGGTGTGTATATGAATTATCATATAGTACAAGAACCTATTTGATTCAGTCTGTGACTGTTTTTGTTGGATACCCCGGGAAGTTGCCCCTGAGTTTTAGTCAGGGGGGTATTATATTTTCCTTACCATGAACATTTCAGACACTGAGCTGGATTTGGAGCCAGAAAGATACTGTTAATGCCGTTCAGCAGATTTAGTTTGCAAGAGTTTGCAGTTGTACAGAAGTTCATGCAGTATTATAATGGTGGCATGCCTCCTGGCCAAGCATTCCTTCATTGGCCTGATCTTGGCTAATTGTCTAGGATGACTGGCTTAACGTGGGGTAGGAAATAGTTGCCTGATGGGTGGAGAGAATCTCTGCATGTGTTTGCATGAAAGACCCATCATAACTGAGAGAAGATAATGCCTCTCCCCAGTTGAGGGAGAGAGGACAGAAAGGTGAGGTTGAGAAACAGTTTGAAACAAAGAAACAGAGCTGAGAAGTCCTAGCTGGAGTTAGTTGGAATACGGTCTTGGAATTGTTGGGAGGTGTCTTCTGCAAGTGCCTGTTTTACCTCCTCTTGCACCCTGCTTGAACATTTGCAAGCAAAACAAATGTTAGAAAGATGTCACAATTCTCATCCAAAGGAATCTAAACCTGCCCTTACAATTTCACACCTCCCTAGAGTGGAGCACATAGAAATTTTCCTGCTTTTGCTAAATCCAGCATCTTTGGATTTAGCTTTACTTTTTTCACAAAATACTGTCTGAGCAGAAGACACTTTATACATCCATAACACCACCACAAGTAAGTATTAATTGTCCAGACCTGGATAGCCCAGGTTAGCCTGATCTCGTCAGATTTCAGAAGCTAAGCAGGGTCGGCTCTGGACAGTATATGGACGGGAGACCACCAAGGAATACCAGGGTCACTGCGCGGAGGCAGGCAATGGCAAGCCACCACCGAACTTCTCTTGCCTTGGAAACCCTACAGGCTCGCCATAAGTTGGCTGCAACCTGACAGCACTTTCTACCACCAAACTTTGTATTAATGTGGGTATTTCCTGAATTGCTCAAGAAAGGGAAGGCTGAAGGAACAAAGAATGAAAAACTCTAGACTTGTTAACTGATGTGAAACGGAAAAGTTTTTTGAAAGTATTCCCCTCCCCTGCTAAATTTACTCTCTGATTCAGACTGATTATCTGTGGGCTTAATTGCCATTAGCAGTCAAAAATCAAAATGCAACATCTAACAGGAGAAGGATCAAAGACAAAATATTACTGTGCATGCCTTGGAGGGGACTCCTTTTCCAGTGTATCCATTGGTCCAATAGGGATAGTGTTAAATATCAGGCGGGAGGGGGGGAATTGTCTCTGTACCGAGCTCATTGAACTGCTTGAAATGGGAAATAGTATTTTTTTAAAAAGTGAAAGTGGGATTAAGGTTCCTTGGCATTAACAAAATGAAGGCAAATGGGGGATTAAAGACGCTGATAGTTAATTATAATCTTCCTGGGACGGCATCGAATGGGGGAAGGTTAGCTTCAATTCGTCAGTGTCCTCATCTCAAAATGATTGCTCTCCTGCCCAGAATTTGTCTAGCTTTCAGGTACCTTGTTCAAACATGCAGCTTCATCACTTGGGAACGGCAACATCATGTGCATAATGATGTGCACTGGGGACATTCTCGTGTGACTGTGCAACGTGACTGTACCTCCTTCCCGAGAACCACCAGTTATCCTCTGCAGTTATGCTGCTCCCTTCCCCCTGCTGCCGCTGCTTAGCGTGTTGGCCACAAACACAGAACTGGCAATCTGATGTCTCTTAACAAAGGTGTATTTATGGCCTGACTCCAGACTGAAACTCTCACTAAAAGTTACATAGTATGCATGTCCAAATCTGTCTTTGAGGATGAATGTGTAATTTTAGATTTTACTGTATTTTCAATGCAGTTTTGATACCACTCATTCTCTGGGGTGGGATCCCTAGAAATAATTTTGGTGGCATTTATTTTTTCATTCATTTTGGGTGTTATCTGGCCCTCTTTTCTCTCCAACAGGGGCCCAAAGCAGCTTACAGAAATGTAGTTTAAATGAACAACAGGAGGGAAAGTACAATAACCTACATTCTGGGCTGGTCCTGGATCCACCAGTTGGCTCAGTCAAGGCCCCAAGCTGAAGGCCAAGACCAGTGTTCCCTCTAAGCTGAGTTAGTGTGAGCTAGCTTACAGGTTTTTAGCCTCTGGCTCACACATTTTTGTCTTAGCTCAGGAAGGATGGCTCCAGAGCAGACTAATTGATGCAGTAGCCAAATCGCGCACTCACAACTTTAATGCCAGTAGCTCACAGAGTAGAATTTTTGCATACTAGACTCCACAGCTTAGAGGGAACATTGTCCAAGACCCCCTTTGGCTTTTGCCTTTCAGTTTGCGCCAAAAGGTTTGCACTTCTGGCCACACCCCAGCTTTTATACTTGCCCACAGGAAGGGAAACACAAGTTCAGCCCAGATGTTACGCAGCTGGCAGAGATGTTCCCAGACTTCCCTTCCCTGCTTCCGTTCTGTTGTGTGATAGCACTGTTGCTGTCTTCAGGTAAATCTGAGGCAAATAAAGGATTTGTGGTATCAAAATTCTTTGGCTGTTTTGTAAAAGGGTGATGGGACGGAACGGTCTGGGGGAGCTATCTTAGTTGCAACAGTATTTATATGCTTGCTTGATATGAACTAAGTTGGTGCCAGTTGACTGTTTAAATTCCTTTTATGTTTTCCTAGAATGAAGTCTTAAACAGTATCTCAGCAAATAGCTTGTGTTTGCTGTATGCTCCATTTCAAGGAATTATACAGAATTTGTAGAATCTTTGTTGTTTTCCTGCTCTAACATTGCAGTCCTTTTGTGGGAGGAAGCGCCCCTGAGCAACATGGGACTTAAGAGAAAACCCGCTTAGGATTGCTCCTCACGTGTTGTAAAATGATGGTTGATTTTGCATAGAAAAGTCATCTTTGTCTTCTCTCTGCTCCAGGACTTTGCTATCATGTTCACCCATCACGTCATAGTGATTGCTTTGGTCACCCTCTCGTACGTAGTCAACTTCATCCGTGTGGGGGCCTTGACGATGTGTCTTCATGATTCAGTTGACGTTGTGCTGGAGGTAAGATACCTTCTGCAAAAGCTGATGATTCACACTGACTTCTGTCTTCTATGTGCTGTCCAAAAGGTCTTCCTAGAGCAAAGACGCTATCCTACAGTCAACTGTTCCCCACAAAAGCTGATGCTCCATTCAAGTTTGTCTCAAAGGCGCTGCTTGACAAAGGCTGGAGTCCTGTGTGTGTTTATTCGGGAGTAAGTCTCATGAATAACAGGGGGACTTGCTTCTCAGTAAACATGCATAGCATTTGTCTGTGAGTCTTGGCATGTAGTTAAAATCCAACTCTGATATTGCAGTGTGTGGTAGCAAAAAATAATTTGATTTGCTTGATAAGTAATGATGGTGGTATCATCACAAATGTGAGAATTCATAGGAGCCCTGGTTTTAACCAACTTCTGTTTTCTTGTACCTTCATAGTTGTTGTCAAATCACAACAAAAGCTTGCAAAACTCTAGAATGCCTTTATTCCATTTTGTAGCATACGATTTTCATTTTGCAGTTTTCTTTGAAGTCATCAGTTGGACTTGGTTCTTCTCACTTCCTAGACTTGACATATAATTTAAAAAATTAAGAGGAGACAATACCTTAGGTTGTTTTGGAAGTGTGATGCTAGTTGAGCTTTGAGACTAACATACATTTAGGTAATGGCACTATTGTGGTGAATTAATATGTCTCTGAATATCTGAGGCAAGTGATTTCATTAGCACTCGTAGCGAAGGAGCATCAAAACTTTCAGTGCTGGGGAAACGGCAACTTTAAACACAAGTTCCGTTGGAATTTTCCCCAACCCAACTCACTTTTAAGGTATGACCCAGCACCAATGTTCTCTCTAAGGTGTGCAGTCTCGTGAGCAGAAATTTTACCCTGTGAGCCAAAAGTGGTGCGAGCGTTAAAACTGTGAGTGGGCTGACATTTTTTTTATTAAAAATTTAAGTGTACAAATAACATATAAACTATTATCATTTGTATTATAAGCCATATATTTATATTAAACTTATATTTATATGGAACATATTTTTATTACTTAACCTCCCAGGCTTAAGGGCACATTGAGTCACTTTGCAAAGCAGCAGAATACACCAGATCGCCTCTAGCACGCTGCTGAGGCCAGCGCTCCCTCCCCACCTTTTTCAGTTAACCTCCCAGGCTTAAGGGCACATAGAGTCACTTTGCAAAGCACCAGAATACACCAGATCACCTCTAGCACGTTGCTGAGGCCAGCACTCCCCTCCCCCACCTTCTTCAACTAACCTCCCAGGCTTAAGGGCACACTTAGAGTCACTTTGCAAAGCACCAGAATACACCAGATTGTTTCTAGCACGCTGTTGAGGCCAGCGCTCCCTCCCCACCTTCTTCAACTAGCCTCCCAGGCTTAAGGGCACAAAGAGTCACTTTGCAAAGCACCAGAATACACCAGATCGTCTCTAGCATGCTGTTGAGGCCAGCGCTCCCTCCCCACCTTCTTCAACTAATCTCCCAGGCTTAAGGGCACATAGAGTCACTTTGCAAAGCACCAGAATACACCAGATCACCTCTAGCATGCTGCTGAGGCCAGCTCCCTACTCCAAGACAAAACAAACACCCAGGCAACTCACCTCAGGAAGGGCAGAAGCTGGGCAACAGAGCTCCTTCTGGGCCAGGGTATCTCCAGGAGCATGAGGCAGAGGACTGCCGGGGAGGGTAGCAGCACCCCCTTTCACAGGGCACGCAAACCCCAGTTGAGGCGAGGCGGGGCCAGCCCAGATTAGGAAACACAAAGCATACTGCTGTGTTTCTGTGCTGCCTGAGCAAATGGATCCATGCTGCATGGCCATTGTGAAGGGAAGCTCCCCCCCCCCCGTGCTGTGGTAAAAATTGCTGCGCTGGCCAGGGGAGATCGGTGCGCCAGCACAGCCTGGCGCAGCTTAAAGGGAGGGTGCTCAGCCCAGCGCTCACCTTAAAAATAGTGTGAGTGGGAGGGTGGGGAATCAGCTTCCCAGCACACGCAGCAGCAAGAGGAGCTTCATCATTCCTTCCCTTCCACCCTGCTTGCTTTCGCTAGCAGAAAAGGCCATAGGGGGAGGGCTGTTCATCTCATTTCCAGTTCTATGTCTCTGCCCAGTGCCTGGTCACACATTCAACACGAGTCGAGGCGGGGTTTTCCCCAAATCCAATCTTTTTAAAAGGTGTTTTCTAATCAGACCCTTATTTGCAAGCCTGGATGTCGTACTTGTAACTGTGGATACAGGCAGAAGAAAATCAGTGGCTTGTGTCAAGACTACTCCACTGGAAGTTTGAAACCTTCCTCCAATTGAGGTGGTTTTTCCTCCAGCAAAGGAAGGCTTCTTAGGCAGGAGGAGGGCGTCAGACTTGGCTGAGCGGATGGTGAGATTCAAGCCAGTACCTGGAAGAAATGCCAAAATGTTCCAAGCCTGGATTGTGTGATTCATTTAGTGGTAGAGGCCAATGTGCTGTCAGAGCTGCATCTTTTTCTTTTTTTATTATAAGGGATACAGGAAAAAAGAAGGAACGGAGGGGAAAAGATAGAAAATATAATTACCAAAAAATCTAGTGTGAGGGCAATTTTGCAGAAATTGAGGACGTTTCTTTTTCAAAATATATATGTATATGTAAAGAAGTATATGGTTTAATAGCTTAACAAATGTTTAACAAGATGTATATGGTGTAATGGCATAAGAATATAGCTTAAAATGTATATGACCTATTAAGAACTCTATATAATGACCTACTCATTCTACCAATTTTTCATACTATATTTTCATTTTTATCTTATCTTATTGAACTTTATATAGTATAACATAGATAACATAATAGAAATTTTTATAAGACTTCACACAACGGTTTGTTTTGACAAACAGCAGTTTGTTATAATAAACAACGCATACTACTCTTTTCATTTCATATTAAAACTGTCTTATAATATTATCATTTACTATTAAACCTTTCAGATCTATAACTAAAGAGATTCGTTATAGTAGTCACAGAAAACTCGCCAATTGTTTTCGAATTCATCTTTCGGTCTTTGGTTAATGTAGTTTGTCAGTTTTGCCATAACTGCACACGCTTGCATCTTGAGGGCTGCGTCTTTTTCCAAGGAACTTCATAGAATCCCCTGTTTGCTTTTAAGTCACCCTATGCCTAGTACAGCAAATGAAGGAATCTGCATCAGGGAGAACAAATCTCAGCCTTACCAGTATTTATCAGACACTGAAAAACTGGAGAGCTCTTCTGATTAAGGGGTATTGTTCAGCACTGAATGCTTTCTACAGAGAGAGAAAGAGTCTGAAGTGATTGGTGTGGGGTGAACAAGGAGAAAATGGTAGAATGAGCACTCAGAAGGGCATGAAAAGGAGAGTGGGAAACAGAAGCAGTGTTGACAACAGCCAGCTAAAAAGGGAAAGAAGAGCAATGACAGAAGCCAAAACCAGAAATCAAGCAAAGAAGGAGCAGAAAGCCGGAGGGATGGAAGTTTCTCTCTGCAGCATGGATTTCTGGGGAATTGGAAGAAACAGCTCACGCACACAGGCACATATGCAGCAGCCAGTTGTATTTTTTAATGGCAAAGGGGGCCAGAACGATGAGCAAGTCAAAGATGGAGGGTCCTAGATGTGTTTACCCGAAAAGTTCAATGGGACTTAATTCTTGAAAGACACAAGAATTGAACTTTTGGCTAAACACATTCAGGACTGGGCTGTTTGCGAGAGATACTGAGAAAATATCGAAGAGGCAAATTTTGAATTATTGCTTGTACAGTCCTAAGTGGCTTTGGGTGTGTGTTCAGTGCTGTCAAGTCATTTCCAACTTATGACGACCTTATTAATTAATGTCCTCCAAAACATCCTATCATTAACAGCCTTGCCCAAGTCCTGCCACCTGAGCGCCGTGGCTTCCTTGATTGAGTCAATCCATCTCATGGCTTTATACCCTTCTAAAATCCATCACTCTACTTAGGATGGCACTATAAAATGTGGAAATACAACAGAAGAATGAGGTGTTGGATCCAGACTAAATACACGGGTTCTACAAGCCTAGGCTAGCCCCATCTTAGAAGTTAAGCAGGATCATCCCTGGTCAGTATTTGGAAGGGAGACCACCAAGGATTACCAGGGTTGTGACGCAGAGGCAGGCAATGGCAAACTGTCAACGGGGTCCAGACCTGATACCCACCCCGGCAAGAAGCTTCCTGCCCTGACACTAGACCTCTGCAGGTGGACCCCGGGCAGCTGTGCTGGGGGGGCTGTGACTATGCCATATGCTACCTGGGGGTCCCTTACCTCCACCCCAGACAGCAACGAGGGAGGCTGGAGCAAACCGCTAACGGGAGCCAAAGATGGAGACAGGTGGCAGGAGATACAACAGGGCCATCCCGGGCAGCCTGCCAATCCTGGAAGTGGGTCGGAAAGCCTGGGGGCGCTAAGGCAGGAGGCCTGAGGGCCTCCACTCAGTCCTTGAAGGCCCCCTTTCAGAGGCTTTCCACAGTGGGATGCAGCAGGGGCCGGCAGGAAAGGCAGACAGTGTGCAGCTTAGTGGGTGGGCTCGACCCATTCCAAGGGCTTGATTGAGTAGGGGGCAGAGCCAGTCAGCTTCGATCTGGCCAACCAACCAGGGGCTTAAGTCTGGCCCCAACAGGCAGGACAATGGGCCAATGGGAAGGACCAGGGAGGGAAGTGAGTGACTGGCAGGGATAAAAGGGAGGCTTCCAGGACAGGACAGGGATGATGAGCCTCTGCTGTCTCCGTGACGACATAGCAGAGTGCTAAGCGGAGGAAGGAGGCTGTGGGTGCTATAAACCCCCTCCACTTCCCAACCTGGGGAGAGGTACCCAGGGAAGGGTGCAAAGGTGGAAGGCGTCACCACCCAGGATGAGCAGGGCAGTCCTGACACAAACCCTCCTCTGACTGTCTCTTGCCTTGAAAACCCCATAGGGTCACCATAAGTCCACTGTGGCTTGACAGCCAAAAGAAACCGATTTCTACCTTTTGTGCAGTGGACCTCCTTCATGTCATTTGTCACAGTACCCTACTTCATAGGAACAGGAGACCAGTGGGCTGCAATGGGAGGGGAGAGGCAGGAAAGCTCTGTTCTGCAGCTGCATCTAACCCTAAGATCTGAATTGATTTTGGCCTAAGATTCTGCAGCTTAGCAGAAGAAGAAAGTGAGTAAGCAGGTGTTTTCCATCAGTCGGCTTGGCCTAACTGTCACCTGGTCCCTACTAACTTGGACTTAGTCGACGGGCACCCATTCTGGAGCTTTTCAGAAGGAAAAGGAGAGGGAACCAGGCCCCTCTCATTGGCCCAGAGCCACTCTGCAGAAGAAGGGAGACTATTACTGAGAGGCAATGTCCATTGGCTTATTCCCATCAACTCATGTAGATTGATGCTTTTAATTATTGTTTTTGATTTTATTATAAGTCACCTTGTGTGTTTTCAAAGGGAAGGGAAGGTTACATATAAATCCCCAAACAAATAAAATAACTTTTATTGTTCCCTTTTTTTTGAGAAATAAAATGACATTTAGCTTGTAGCAATGTAAACAATTAAACAAGAGCGCTAGGATTACTTATAACATGTTGGAAAAGAACACTGACACACAACACATATGGGTAGTTGGGAAAGTTAAGGAGATGATGTTGGACAGGATAAAATTTCATCTCTGCATGCCATCTCTACGTGTCCATTCATACGAAGAGGAGGATTAATTCTGCTGGTCTGTTTTGTGCCAGGAACCATGGCTTGGCTCATTTCTGTGAAGGGGACAACATCTGTTCTTTCCTTGTTATAGGCAGCCAAATTGATGAACTACTGCAAGTGTCAAAGACTGTGCGATATCCTTTTCCTCGTGTTTGCGATTCTTTTCGTTATCACAAGACTTGGAATATACCCTTTGTGGTGAGTAAATACGTCCCTTCCCTGCAATTATAAACCTGTCAAGTAGCTTACTGTGTCCTTCTGCCCATCTGATGTCGAGGGATGTGGTTGCTGTTCCCATTGTGTTCTTCGTACAGAAGACGTAAGAAGTACCTGTGAAAGAACAAGTCCATAGATAATGGTCCATCAATAACAATCGCAGGTAATGGGACTGGGGTTGTCAGCAGAGTGTAGAGGTTCATAGCCAGAGGTGATCTGTGACATGCAGAGGGTTGAAAACAAAATAGCTGTGCGCAGTTTGTGCAGCTCCGCTGCAATATGTCAGTTTTGAGCTGCACCAGAAATAACTATCCAGATGCCGCATATTAAAAATGGTTACAAATGCCTATGGCTGAAGCTGGGATTATCCTTTTTTTGCCACTCTGATTCTCCCCTCCCCCGTCATGGATCCAAAGTGAAATGCAGCAAAGGAGATGGATTTGGGCCTGTTGACAATCCCTCTGCCTTGCTTTTTGAAAATCCTCTTGTGACCATTTGAACTTGGGTGTTGTCAAGGAAGCAATCTGTGTTCTCTACACTGGGAATACTTTGCAGTGTTCAACTGCAAACCACCTGTCCACCTAGCAAGCAGGAAACCCAGAGGAGATGCAGACTCTGTGTAATACTTTTATGGTCTTGTGTGGCTCTAGGGATGCCAGCCTCCAGGTGGGACCTGGGGATCCCCTGGAATTACAGATCAGTTCCCCTGGAGAAAATGGATGCTTTGGAAGGTGAAGGGTGGACTCTAGGGCATTCTACCTCACTGTGGTCCCTGTCCTCCCCAGGCTCCATCCCCAAATCTCCAGGAATTTCCCAGCTTGGATATGGCAACCCTTCCTCATCACCAGCCCATAGCCAGGGTGGACCTGACAACCTATATGGCTCAGGTACATACAAATGCAGTGCCATGTGGGCTGATAACCTGATTACATGACCCTGCCATTACATTTAGAAAGGAGAGTTAGGAGCACATATGAATCTAAATGCAGTTTGCTGTATTTCAACAGATCTCTCTCTGGTAACAAGAGGATTGTAGAAATTAGGCAGATCTTGTGTATGTTGATGTGCATGTATGGACAGCGTGTGGCCTCCCATGTGACATGTTGAATGGATAGACCACCAAGGCCCATACTTAGCCTTGTGCTAGCGATATATGAACCATCTGAGAAATTCCTTCAAAAGAACTTCAGGAACCCTACAGTAACTTCTGCCAAACTTCGCGTTGTGACATTTGAAGTTGCAGCCAGGGAGTATTGGTCTGTCTGTGTGTTTCATCTTCCTTCTGTTGGGCGGTTTCTCTTCTTTGAAAACTTAGTTTTAAAAGTGGTGGCAGTTTCAGGACTGTATTAAACATTAGGTGAAATACGCTGAAAAGCATGGACCTCAGCTAAATTGAAGGACCCTGCAATAGGGTACACTTATCGGCCATTACCTGTGTATAGGGAAGAGGTGTGCATGTCTATATACTTTCTAATACGGTGTGGGAGGAGAAAGTGTACCTCTCTGGTTTGGCTTTTGTAGAAATAGGTAGAAGGAGAGCAATGATGTATGCTTTGGAGAGCTGCAGAGTTCGAGCACTATGTTCCAGAACCCTGTTCAGGAAATTTCGATGAATTTTATTATTTTACTTCTACTTAGTGCTGCTTCGCGCATGTCACTTTTCTGACATGGATTTGTGTGGGAGGAGTATCTATACCTGTGAGACATGAAGATCATTCGTACATGTTGTGGCATATACGTGAATAAAGAACGCCATTAGCTGCAGGTGTCTATCACAAGAGGATATTTACACTTAACTGGATGTATAATTTCTCCCCACATAAGGTACATGTTGAGAAAAATGCTGTGCTCTGAATTAGAGCTGATGATGGCGGTTTGCATATTATAATCCAAGCACAACTATGGAGTTGTTAACATTAATGCAAGTACAGCTATGAAGAAATTCAGCTGAAGTTCTGAAACTTGTCCTTTTATTTCAGAACTATTTTGCATGGTTTATGGGGTCCATAGGAGTACCTTAGTAGGTGCTGAGCTATTGATCTTTGTACTGAATCTGCTGACCTGCTAATTTTGCAGCAGTAGTAACATTGAACAACAGTGTGTAAATTTTATGTAACCGATATCCATTTTGTGGGTATGGTCTAATTTAATGGCGCTAGAAGGATGGGTTTAATAAATCTGGAATTCTTACAACGTTTTTGTTCCTGTTGATACAAGAGGTACCAATTCCAGGGTTTTTGTTATCTGGTTTTGTTTGGTAGTGTTTGTTTTTTAATTAGCTGTGCACAGTTGTGGCAGAGGATTTTGCAAGAAACACCTCTTTGTAAGTTGCAAAAAACTATGGGGTTGCTTTTTCCACATAGATTCAGACAGGGTTATGTTTTCATTTTCCCTGTGCCATTTGAAGGATAATAAATCGCATTTTTTAAACCGCAACAATTTGAAAAATGTACCTTGCCTTCCACTGTGATCAACAAGGGTAGAAAGAAATGTGTTGGCAGTACTCAAGTTTAATCAACTGGGAAGCCTTATGGATACTGTCACACAAGACAGACTTGGTCAGGGGAATTTATTCCATTCTCAAATTATGTTCTAATGTAGTGTGGCCTAAGGGAGATACCTTGATGGGGCTGTTAAATGATCCAAAGAAAGTTTGGCACGGTTTCTTAATTCAAAAATCAGTGTTCTGGTGTCAGGACTAATTGATGCCAAGGCTGTACAGAGCAGCAGAGGCATGTTTAGCTTGATAAATCTCTACGTGTTGCAGCGGTTAGATTGGAATCTAGTAGCACTTTAGAGACCAAGAAGTGTTTCAGGGTATACACTTTTGAGAGAAGGTCCCTTTGTCAGACACCTAAAATGGGATGTTTCTGTTCTTTTGGTAACAAACATCTGATATAAATACACCAAGCAGAACACTTGTTCACTGATAGGCCAATGATAATGTGGCTGGGTAGTTATCATTTCATATAATACATTATAAAGATATCCAGAATTTGTTTTCTGAGGTAAAATAGGAATGGCTTCATGAAGCAATCAGTAGATCCCATTTGGCGCAATAGGAGAAATGGTTGAGTACTGAAAAGGCGGGGCAGCCTTTACACTTGCTACCCAAAGAACATCTTTTAACTGAAAAGAAGCTCTACAGTTGTAAACAAACTTGGTTCCCCACAATTATAGGAGGCTGCATAAGTTACAAGAAAGGGCCTGTCATGGTCACTCATCTCTTGAAGTGGAGAAGGCACCCTTCTCAATATCCTAGCATTGAATATCTCGGAAGTAAAAATACCCATCATCTCTTGAACTAGGACTCTGGGCAGGGCCTGCTGATCAGGAAAAAAATCAGTGGAAAAATGCAGTGGAATAAGAATAGTAAGAGTTGGATTTATACCCCACCCTTCACTTGGAGTGTCAGAGTGGCTTACAATCACCTTCCCTCCCAGACACTCTGTGAGGCAGGTAGGGCTGAGAGAGTTCTGAGAGAACTGTGACTGACCCAAGGTCACCCAGCTGGCTGCATATGGAGGAGTGGGGAATCAAACCTGGTTGTCCAGATCAGAGCCTGCCGCTCTTAACCACTACACCAAATTGGCAAACTTATGGAAGGAGTTTTTGTAACGGATCCTTCCCTGTCTTCTCCAAGTAACCTGCTGTTTGTCCCCAAACCAAAAGTCCTCTTTCTTAGGGTTGGGAGAGTACCGCAGATTCAATTCAATTATATGAAACGAGTACAAGCTGCCAGCAGAAGACGGACAGGGATGTAATTTTACATGATTCCACCTCATTTCAGCAGCACCCAATCTGATGATGCATTTTGTTTCCAAGACTCCCCGACCGTCAGAGAAGAGTAACAGAAGTTCTCAGAGGGGGTGCATCACTAAAAAAATCAGCCTGGTGAATAACAACATTCTGTTATCTATCGGTGCATTCGGCTAGGAACTTCTGAACCCTCCTTTATTAACTTGCGCCTTTTCAGGCCTCTGCTTGTAATCCTGAATGTTTGCATCTGTTTCTGTTCTTCCGAGGAGCTGAGGATCTTTGCAGTAACCAACGGAGTTTGAAGTATTGGCATTCGTGATAGCGGCCAAAGAGCAAAAAGATAAATACAATTGAATGCAACAGAACATCTTTGAACACACCATTAAACATAAAATAATTGCCTTGTTTTGGGTTTAATTTAAGTAGCCAAAAGACCTCTTGATCTCACCAGGACTTTAAGGAACCATTTTTCTAAGCTTTGGTGCTTCCTGCATCATTTTTATTGCTTATTAGTGTTAGAACAGCAATGACCTTTGGGGCTGAGTTGGCATCTAGGCAGAAGCCAGGAGCTGCAGTAAACTTATGAACAAAATGAGAAAAAAATAGACATATAGTGAATGGAAAACTAACAGACACCAAAACAAAGGGACTACAATTGTCCACTGAGACTGTGGCTAACGATAGGGACTGCCTGGCAAGGTCTTGAGGCAGCAAGAGGAAGGTTGTGGGCTTAACAGGCATGGGAAACTATAAGTGTTTATATACAAATGCTAGAAGTCTCCGAGGTAAAATTGGGGAGTTGGAATGCTTGGCGTTTGGGGGGGGGATAGACATTGTGGGTATTTCAGAAACTTGGTGGGATGAGGAAAATCAGTGGGATACGGTGATTCCTGGTTATAAATTATATTGGAAGGATGGGGGGGAGGTGGGGTGGCTCTGTATGTCAGAGAGGGTATACAGTCCAGTAAGACTGAGAGGGTAAGAGAATTGGATTCACTTCTGGAAATGCTATGGGTAGAAATAGTGGGTCCAAAAGGAGACTTAACAGTGGGAGTTTGTTATCACCCACCAGATCAAAAGATAGAGGAGGATTATAAAATGATTAATGAATTAAAGATGACGGCTAGACGAAATAACTGTGTCGTAATAGGCGACTTTAACTACCCACACATTGATTGGGTTAATATGAGTTCTAGTCGGGAAAAAGAGATTGAGTTTTTAGACACTCTCAATGACTGTGCTATGGAACAGATGGTCACAGATCCTACCAGGGGAGAGGCAATCCTGGATTTGGTCCTAAGTAACGCCCAAGACCTGGTGAGAGATGTAAAAGTGATTGCACCACTTGGGAACAGTGACCATAATGTCATTGAGTTTAACATTTGTACAAATAGGGAGTTGCCCAAAAAGGGGTAACTTTAAAAGGGGTAACTTCTCTGGTATGAGGGGTCATGTGAGGAAGAAATTGAAAGGAAAAGTGGAAAAGGTCAAAACCATTGGGGAAGCTTGGAGACTATTTAAAAATACAGTCCTAGAAGCTCAGAAAAAATATATACCGCAGGTTAGGAAAGGTACAAATAAGTATAGAAAAAAGCCTGCATGGTTAACAAATAAAGTAATGGAAGCTGTAAAAGGTAAGAAGGATTCCTTTAAGCGGTGGAAAACTAGTCTCAGTGAAGTTGATAAAAGGGAACACAGGCTGTGGCAATTAAAATGCAAGTCTGTGATCAGGCAAGCAAAAGGGGAATATGAGGAGCATATCGCAAAAAACATAAAGACCAACAATAAAACTTTCTTCAAATACATTAGAGGTAGGAAACCAGCCAGGAGGTAGTGGGGCCCTTGGATGACGAAGGGGTAAAAGGAGTAGTGAAGGATGATAGCGAAATGGCTGAGAAGCTGAATGTATCTTCACTGTGGAAGATGAGAAGTGCTTGCCCACTCCAGAAGCACCAATTTCAGGAGGGGGTTTGAAAGACCTGAATCAGATTGAGGTGACAAGAGAGGAAGTCCAACAACTGATGGACAATTTAAAAACTAATAAATCACCAGGCCTGGATGGCATTCATCCGAGAGTTCTGAAAGAACTCAAATGTGAACCAGTGGATCTCCTTACATTAATATGTAATTTTTCTTTAAAATCTGCCTCCATTCCTGAGGACTGGAAGGTAGCTAATGTCACTCCCATCTTTAAAAAGGGCTCCAGGGGAGATCCGGGAAATTACAGGCCAGTCAGTCTGACGTCGATACCGGGTAAGTTCGTGGAAACTGTTATTAAGGAAAGAATTAGTAGGTGCATTGATGAACAAAAATTATTGAGGCAGACTCAGCATGGGTTCTGTAAAGGATGATCTTGTCTCACTAACCTGTTAGTGTTTTTTGAGGGAGTGAACAAACATGTGGACAAGGAGGACCCAATAGATGTTATTTATCTTGACTTCCAGAAAGCTTTTGATACAGTTCCTCATCAAAGGCTCCTAAGTAAGCTCAATAGTCATGGGATAAAAGGACAAGTCCTCTTGTGGATCAAAAACTGGCTTATAAATAGGAAACAGAGAGTGAGTATAAATGGGAAATTTTCTCAGTGGAGGATGGTAAGCAGTGGAGTACCACAGGGATCAGTACTCGGCCTGATGCTTTTTAACTTGTTTATTAACGATTTAGAATTCGGAGTAAGCAGTGAAGTGGCTAAATTTGCAAATGACACGAAGTTGTTCAGGGTGGTGAAAACCAGGGAGGAATGTGAGGCACTCCAAAGGGATCTGTTGAGGATGGGTGAGTGGGCGTCAACGTGGCAAATGGGGTGCAATGTGGCCAAGTGCAAGGTGATGCACATTGGAGCCAAAAATCCTAAATATAAATACACGTTGATGGGGTCTGAACTGGCAGAGATTGACCAAGAGAGAGATCTTGGAGTCATAATAGATAACTCAATGAAAATGTCGAGACAGTGTGTAACTGCAATAAAGAAGGCCAACGCTATGCTGGGGATTATTAGGAAGGGAATTGAAAACAAATCAGCCAGTATCATCATGCCCCTGTATAAATCATTGATGCGACCTCATTTGGAATACTGTGTACTGTTCTGGTCGCCACACCTCAAAAAGGATATTATAGCATTGGAAAAAGTGTAGAGAAGGGCAACTATAAAGATAAAAGGGTTGGAACACTTTCCCTATGAAGAAAGGTTAAAACGCTTGGGGCTCTTTAGCTTGGAGAAACGACGGCTGAGGGGTGACATGATAGAGGTTTATAAGATTATGCATGGGCTAGAGCAGGTTGAGAAAGAAGTACTTTTCTCCCTTTCTCACAATACAAGAACTCATGGGCACTCAATGAAATTGCTGAGCAGTCAGGTTAGAACAGATAAAAGGAAGTACTTCTTCACCCAAAGAGTGATTAACACATGGAATTCATTGCCACAGGAGGTGGTGGCAGCTACAAGCATGGACAGTTTCAGGAGGGAATTAGATAAACATATGGAGCAGAAGTCCATCAGTGGCTATTAGCCACAAGGTATAGATAGGAACTCTCAGTCTGGGGCAGGTGATGCACTCTATTCTTGGTGCTGGGGAGGGGAGGGCAGCAGTGGGAGGGGGCTTCTAGTGTCCTGGCCCCACTGCTGGACCTCCTGATGGCACCTGGTATTTTTGGCCACTGTGTGACAGAGTGTTGGACTAGATGGGCCATTGGCCTGATTCAACATTGGCTTCTCTTATGTTCTTAAGGAGGAAAAATGCATGTTGTTGCTCTGCAGTAAATTTTATCAGACGTCTGAACGCTCTGTTTCCACCAGCAACAGATCTGTTAGAATGGCTTGCTGGGTGAATTCACCTGCATGCCGATGGCATCGTCTGTACCTACGGGAGCGTCTGATGCCCATCTTATTTTCCAGGACACCCAGTCAAACAAAAAAAAATCTGAAATTTGCTTTTCTTCTTTGTAACAGTATTCAAAACTACACAATGACAGCCCCAGGACCTGTCCCTGCTGTGTGACTTGTTTGACCTAAGCTTTGATTATCGTTTTAAGACCACAAACAGAAGTCTCCTTTCGGTAGCACGGAGCAGGTAGCTTCTCAAAGATAAATGTGATCAAACAAAAGGCAGGTCCTCCTCCAAGTGATGCAAGTCAGCGGGACAGGACGGGCAGCTGTGCCTGAAGCTGCCACCACTGCAGCTCCTGCTGCAGCCAGGGTGGGAGTCACTGTTCCAGCAAAAGAGGGTGATCGGGGCTGGAGTTTGGTTCCCCAGAAACCATAGCCTCCCTCCATCTCCTCTTGTCTTGTTCTGCAATCTCTTATTCCTTGGGGACCCACTGATGTCCCAGGGTGACACTGCTGACAATTTTTTAAATTTATGTCTGAGCAGCGCTTGTAGAGCCACTGGAGGACGCACAAGTGGCACAACTCCTGACAGGTTTTGCCGTGGCCCTCCCTGAGCTTCAGCGACTTCCCTCTTTTATTTCTGCTTTCCTGAGCATGGTCTTCTTTCTCCCACCTCTCTCGGCTCCCTGTCACTTCCCACTTCCAAATCACTCTTCTCTAGGGTTGCCACCTCCAGGTAGGGCCGGGGGATCTCCCACTTTTACAATGGTTCTCCAGCTGACAGAGATCAGCTCCCCTGGAGAAAATGGCTGCTTTGAATGGTGGACTCTATGGCACTGTACCATGCTGAAGCCCCTCCCCAAATCCCGCCCTCTCTTGGCTCCACCCCCAAAGTCTTCAGGTATTTTCCATTCCAGACCTGGCAACCTTCTCTCCCACTTCCCAGACCAGACTGCATTCCTTCTTCTTAAATGCTGTGAAGTTTCTCTGGAGGTTTCTCTTTCACTTCTTGCATTAGTTCCCCACGTCCTGTGCTCTTCTCTACCAGACTAACTTCAAGTTCCTTTTTTCCAGTGTGTGTGTATGTGTGTGTGTTTGTGTGTAACAGAGAGAGAGAAAGAGAGAGAGTTCTGGCTGCAAATTTTTCCATCGTGCTTGAGCATGTGCATCTCAGTTTCTGCCATCTGCTGAAAAAATAAAATTTGAAAATAAAAAAAAACACTGATGTTGTACATCAAATGTGTTTTTCGGACAGTTACAGTCATACAGTCACAACAGGGCTAGTAACATATCTGGCTGACAAGTTAACACTCAAGCGCCAGTGTGGTATTAGTTATTAGAGTGTTGGACTAGGATCTGGGAAACCCAGGTTTGAATCCCCACTCTGCCATGGAAGATTGCCGATTGACCTTGGGTGTGTGACTGTCACTGTCAGCCTAACCTACCTCACAGGGCTGTTGTGAGGATAAAAGTGAGGAGAAGAGAACAGTGTAGGCTACTTGGGTCCCCACTGTGGAGAAAGGCAGGGTATAAATGGAGTAAATAAATAATGATATATTATCATCATCCACATTATAGTGTATTAGGTCTGGACAAAATTAGTCACATTTGAACAATAAACATGTCCTTGAAAATAGATGTGTTGTGTATGTCTACGAAATAGCCAGGAATAGTCTTAATACTATATGGTGTCTTGCATGGTAAGTACAATTTGCAAAGCATTTCACACATTCCAAAAAGAGAAAGAAAAATAACTGAGTGTTTTGTTTTTGTTTTTTTACTCCCAGTGGTCTCTAAAATTTTCAGTTTCTCTGTTGGAAAAATTGAAACTTCCAGGAGCCTCCCCGCCTCTGGGTTTCTGGGGGTTCCAGTTATATCCCACCTTTCCTACATCACAGAAATCAAGGAGGCTTCCGTAGCAGGGCTCCCATGCAGGCGCTAATCAGACCCAGACCCACTTAGCTTGAGCAAAACTGCTGTACCACGTGCCCTGAAACCACTATTCCCAGCGCTCCCCTATTTGCTGTGTAAGGTTTAGTCCCAGCTAAATTGACAGTTTTCCTTTTCCTCACAGAAGCATTCTTTCAGTTGGTGCATCACAGAGAATATTTTATGTGGGTGAGATCCATGAGCTACTAGCTTGCATGCTGCGTTGCTTCCACAAGTAATAACTGGAGTGGGTGGTGGGGGGGAATCAACTCCAGTAGATGAACCAGTTGTCTGTACTTCCATACTGACCTCTCTCCTCCCTTTCTTATTTCTTCAGGATATTGAACACAGTAATATTTGAACTTCCTGAAATTGTCGGCAGCTTTCCTGCCCTTTCAATTTTTGCCATTTTACTTCTGCTCCTTCAAGTCCTCCACTGTATTTGGTCTTACCTAATAGTAAAAACAGCTTATAAAGCTATTTCTAAAGGCAAGGTAAGAGAACAGTATCCAGTTTTGCAACTTTTTTTTATTGCTTCGGGTTTGCAAATTAAGTATTCTTTGTGTGTGAAATGATTTGTTATGTAATACGAACTGCATTCAAGAGCTGTGTTGTCGTGCATTAGAATGAGCCGCATTAAGCACATATGTTTAACGCTGACCACCAGAGGACGAAACTGCTTATGACTTTGGAAGTCCATTATTAGATCACCCAATGTGTGATTTGGCTTCAGAAAGCTGCTGCTGGAGGGGGGGACACAGAAAAAAGACATAATAGTGGTACCCTCCCCCTTCCATCATGGATAATAAAAGCACTGGAAAGGGCATTTTCAACCGGGTGAAAGGGTAGAGGGAGGGAAAGAGATAACCTCCTTTCCCATCCCCACAGCCCTAATCGTGGTTGGCTCTCCCCTCAATGGCTTTTTGTAGCTAAACAGAGAGTCCAAAAAGAGGTCCCAAGTGACATGTGTTGTTTGGCCCTGATACCCCTCTTGAACTGAACATGAATTGGTTCCCTTGCAGGTTCAATTTATGCTTGCATTAGATTGTCTCTGGGGCCTCTGTTCTCTATCAGGAGGCACTGGTTTCTGAGGGCCACAGACTGGGCCTACCATCACAAGCCTAGGTGGTCCCAGTTCCAGCTCCCTCACAGGAATACCAGCACAGTTTGCACATTTATACATGTTTATGGATTATATTTTGACATGCAAAACGTTTTAGCAGTGTACCTTAAAAATACTGTATGCGATTTGGCTCTGAGCATTTCAAGAATGTAAAACCACAATTCACTTTTGATAATGGGGATTAATATATGAGGCTCTCAGATCAATGTTGGGTGGCTTCCATACAGGTCTGATCCCCAGCCCCTTTTGAACTGAAACCTGACGGTTGCCCATGTGGTGTCTTAAGGCTGCATTTCAGCAATTGTCACTCATCTGTCACCAAAAAATATGCAATATTTCTTAACCTTCTTGGTTGTTTTCTTTGTGCTGCCTTTGAAGGCTGGGAAGTGGAACCCTTTGCATGTAAGTTTCCCCAGGGAGCAGTAAATTTACCTCTGATCTTCAATAACTTTCTCTCCTTTTCCTTCAATAGTTTGCTTTTCTGCATCCATTTTCATTTTGTTTTCTATTGCAAGCTCTTTGGTGGAAAAGACCAAACAGTTATTCCATGTAGTACACTTCTGGGTAGAGTTCCTAGGTGTGAAAGGTAAACAAATACTGACTTTGATTTCTGTGGATGCCTGTTGTGGAAGGAACTCTTTGAAAATGGAAAAGACCAAAAATCAAGTGGTTTTCCTTGAGTGAGAATAACATTCATTTACGGAAGAGTTTTGTTAATAGTTTTCACCCAGAGTGTTGAACTGACAAATACAGAGAGAGGCTGAGGGTTGCATAGGGAACCTCATCCCCCCATCTCCATTTTCCCTCCTCCCATGCCCACCACAGCCTCCATTGCTTCACTCCTTTTCCTGCTTCCTTCCCTCCCTCCCTCCCTCCCTCCCACATACCTGTCACATTTCCCCATCTGCCACTTTTCCTCCTGTTCTTCCTTCTTTCTCCCTTGTAGCTTTTCTGTTTTTTCTGCTTTCTTGACTCCAGCCAGTACCCATTGCCACCCACCTTCTGCTCCATTTTTCTTTCCTCCCACTCATCTCATCTTCCTTCTTGCCTTGTCTTGACCAGTGCTGAGGTGACGCTGCAGTAGCCATTTTGGATTACCATAGTTATCCAGGCAATCCAAAATTGCTGCTGAGATCCTCTGGAAGTTCTGTGAGATTTTAGCATTTTAAAACATGTTATTTCTCATGTCCCGTAAAATTTAAGATTTGTCTGCAAACTGGGAATTCCCCCAAGTTTGTACAAAGAGCTCCCTCCTCTGTACATGGCCTTAATCTGTGGATTTCAATTTAATTTTGTTCTCTAAGTAAACATATCCATTGAATCTTTGAAGATATCTTTCTCTGACTACCCCTGAAAATGTTTTTGCTGCCTTTTCCCTTTGATGAAGTAGTAAAAGCATGCTCCAGAATAATGTTCTATGAAGATGTCCTATTTTTTTTTACCTGGTTACCCTGTTCTTTTATCTGTTTCTTTGCCATTTCTTTACATTCTGTTGTTTAGATGCCAATGCATAATGAGATATTTTTTCAAAGGGAAGGAGAGTGATACTGCTCTGAAATTTGAAAGCATAAATAGACTGCCTAAATTAATGAATGAAACCTCAAATAGTCTTGGAACAGGCATCCAGCTAGATCCTGAAAGCCCTTTAGAGCTGGAATTTGTCCAGTTCTAAGCATCATCACACACTTCAAACTCACACACCTGTCATTTCACTCACCCCTCAGTACAGCCCCCAGTACTAATCAATCAGCCTTGTTTGAAGTTCCTCCTTTTTCAATTCAGCACCTCTCCTTTGTGAACTTGCTGGCAGCCACTGTGCCAAATGACAGTTACGGGTCTGACTCATGCAGTCCGTCTCTGGGATATTCTGGATATTATCAATGCTGTCTTAATTTGTCCAGGCTCCCCAGTTAAAATCCCCCCTTTCCTATTGTATGCCTCCTTCTCCTTCACTCAAGACTGTCCCTTCCACCGACCAAAAGAGTCTTCCTGTTCAGTGTATGCAGATTTCTCCTGATAGCTTTCAAGTGAAACCTTACTCCTAGTAGAATTAACATCCTCCAGAATCTTCACCTTTTTTTACTATTACTACTACCTACCAGAGAGCTTCCAATTGGAAATACTGTCTGCTGGCCTCAGTCTATTTTTTTAAGTTATTTGCATCATTTATACTCTACTTTTATCCTCAATGGGGACTCAAAGTGGCTTACACCGTTCTCCTTTCCTCTATTTTATCCTGACAACAACCCTGTGAGATGGGTTAGGCTGAGGGTGTGGTCATGTGCACACAAGTTATTTGCCCTGGGTTCACTGCCAGTTTGGTATAGTGGTTAAGTACGCGGACTCTAATCTAGGAGAACTGGGTTTGATTCCCCATTCCTTAACATGCAGCTGCTGGATGACCTTGGGCAAGCCATAGTTCTGTCAGAGCTGTTCTTGAAAGAGCAGTTTCTGTCAGAGCTCTCTCAGCCCCTCCTACCTCACAGGGTGTCTGTTGTGGGGAGGGGAGGGGAAAGGAGTTTGTAAGCCGCTCTGAGACTCCTTTGGGTAGTGAAGGGCGGGGTATAAATCCAATCTCTTCTTCTTCTTATGAAGCTTTTCCCCCCTGTGTCCCCAGAGCATCATGGTACATTCATACAGATCCTGGAGTTTCCTCAGCTTTTCCTCGATCTTTCTGAAACATACTTTCCTGCAAAGTTTTGAGAAAGATCACAGTAAAGCCTGGATGGCTGCAATGTCGGTGGGTGGGTAGGAAAGTTCAGATTATTTTCCCACTAACATGGCAGCCATTCCCCCTGATTCTGTCTCTGAAGCAGTCATTTCCTCCCTTATCCACCAGGGGGCTTTTTAAAATCTGCAGTTGAATATTGTTATCTTGATATAACATTATAATAATGTACGTACCAGGTTCTCTGAATTCCAGGCATTCATTTTTTAAAAGTAAATCTTTAGCCTTTCTCACTGCAGAGATATATGGGGAAAGATGTATATCCTCAACAAAAGGGACTAGTGACTTTTTAAAAAAATGAATGCTGTCTGTTCAGAAAATCTGATACATTATTATAACGTTATGGTGATACATTATTCAACTGATTATTTTAAAAAACTGAAAAATGCCCAGTGTCCTGGGGGAGAATGGATGGCCTCTTCTGAGGGACTAGGACAAGGAAACAATGGGGAAACCTGCCATGTGGAAGCCCCATTGCCACTGCACTGTATTGGCAGCTGCAGCAGCAATGGGAAAACCATGCATGCCTGCCTCCATATGGAAACTGGCTATGTGGCTGGCCCAATGTCACCCAGCAAGCTTCCATGTCAAAGTGGGGATTTGGGCCTGGATCTCCCCAATCCTAGACTACACTGCCTCACACTGGGTCTCAGTCTAGTGCCTTGGGGGATTGCCAAATACCTCCTTGTTTGCTGGCCCAATTGAAAAAGAAATGGAAATAAAGAAGAGAAGCAGAAGACATGCATGTAACCATCGTTGTGTCTTCCTTCCTCCCTCCCTCCCTTCCCCTCTCCTTGTCTTCTTCTACTTCTATGGCTCCTATTGTTCCATTCCTCCTCCTTGTGGGGACAGAAGTGGGACAAAGGAGGAGGAAGTGTGAGATTGGGTGACCTAACTCTTTTTTGCCAAGCCATACCAGTTGAATGTGCGAGTGGGGGCTTCAAGGAGATGGCAGGGACTGATAAGAGGAGTTCTGAAAGTGGATTGGGCTTGGACGAGGAGGAGCTGGTACCAGCATGGGTGGAGAGAGATGGTTCAGAAGCTGAAGAGGAAGGGTTTTGCTTTGTTTGTTTTCAATGTGGAAGTGGTTGAGAGAAAAATTGCTTCCTACAGATATCAGGAGAGGTGAGGCCAATAAGGAATGGAAAGAAGAGGGAAAAGGTGCCACTAGCAAATGAGCTTGCATCAGGAATGGAATAAACTATATAAGGGAACCTGAGGGGGGCAGGGATGTAGCAGAGGGCAAATCAGGTGTAATAGCTGGCCACATTTTTATTGAAGTGTCAGTCCTGTTCTGGTATAAAGTTGTGGGGACAGATTAATTTTAACATTAAGCAAGACTTGTGGATGAGGGGAACTAATCCATTTCCTCCTTCCCAGTTGACTATGATGGCACTTTGTTACCTAATCTCATACCCCCCCCCGCCGCCCCAAATCTAGCTCCAGCTCTGGCATCGGTGGGCCTCAGGGAACTGAAAGGTAAGGGTGGGATGGGGTGGGGCTAGATGCCTCCTGTGCTTTTGGGTGCTGTAATGCTGCCTTCTCATCTACAACACCCACCATACACCCACATACACACTTTACACACGAACAGGACAGACACATGGAAACAGCTTAACTCTTAGTCTAGGGCTGAGGAACAAAAAGACTCTAAAAGCTTTGTGGTTCTTAGCATCAGCGATGTAGGTTATGCCAGGAGGGTGGTCCCTCTCGTTTCTCTCATGCAACAGCCTCTAGTGTGCTTTCCCCTTCTTCTTCTTTGGAAAAAGCATTGGAAAAAGTGAAGAGAAGGGCAACTAGAATGATAAAAGGGTTGGAACATTTTCCCTATGAAGAAAGGTTAAAACGCTTGGGGCTCTTTAGCTTGGAGAAACGACGGCTGAGGGGTGACGTGATCGAGGTTTATAAGATTATGCATGGGATAGAGCAGGTTGAGAAAGAAGTACTTTTCTCCCTTTCTCACAATACAAGAACTCATGGGCACTCAATGAAATTCCTGAGCAGTCGGGTTAGAACAGATAAAAGGAAGTACTTCTTCACCCAAAGAGTGATTAACATATGGAATTCACTGCCACAGGAGGTGGTGGCAGCTACAAGCATGGACAGTTTCAAGAGGGAATTAGATAAACATATGGAGCAGAGGTCCATCAGTGGCTATTAGCCACAAGGTATAGATAGGAACTCTGAGTCTGGGGCAGGTGATGCACTGTATTCTTGGTGCTGGAGGGGACAGCAGTGGGAGGGCTTCTAGTGTTCTGGCCCCACTGGTGGACCTCCTAATGGCACCTGGTATTTTTGGCCACTGTGTGACAGAGTGTTGGACTAGATGGGCCATTGGCCTGATTCAACATTGGCTTCTCTTATGTTCTTATGTTCTTCCCTGTTTTGCAGGCAAGAGATGACCGCAGCGACGTTGAGTCGAGCTCAGATGAAGAAACCTCACCTCCTCATTCAAAGACCTCCCATAGCTCTGCCACGACAAATGGGACCAGTGGAGCGAATGGGACAAACGGCTACCTCACCGGTGGCAGTTCTGTGGAGGAACACTAATTTCCCTGGATTAAGCACTGATACCATGAACAAAATGAACTGTTTGCTACAGGAAGTAAATAAGTTATGAATGGGTTTCTCTCCCCCCCCCTTCCTTATTCTTTCTCTTGACATCAGAAAAAAACAACACTTAATATATTTAAATTATTCTGATAGTGCACTATGTATTTCCTGTTTGTGAATGACAGCGCCACACCATTCTCTGTATGTAGGCATGCTGTATTCGTATATAACGACCAGATGGGAGCAGTATTTTCTTCTGTAGTCACTATTATTTTTTATAGATAGATATTTTATTGGGGGGGGGTGACTTGCAGGTGAAAGGGAACTGCCTGGATAATTTTCTTTTGATCTTCATCCAAGCTGGATATTGCCAAGTGGAGGTATGTCTTCTTCCCATGATTGGTCAGTCCAGCCCAACACTTGAGGCATCTGCTTGAATATCGCTCCCACCAAAAGTTTCTCCTTCGGTTTTCAGACTTCTTTGTTATCTTTTTGTGCTGAAGGATGCTGGGTTTTGAGATTGCCAGTACAATCACATTGGGTGGTCCCCTGTACGAGGTGCTTGAAATGATGCAGTCGTATTTAAGTAGCCTCTAGTGGGGGGGTCAGTGTAATGGTTCAGACTAAACTGTAGTTACTTTAGGATGGGATTTTAGCATTATTTTATACTCCAGAACCGGTAGTGAATTAGAATAGAACAGACTTCACTGTTTGTGCAAACGCCCAAGCTACATTTATGTCAAGTTACAATGACCTCCTCTTGCGGAAGAGTCCCATCTTGCCAAAATTTAATCTCTCAGCATTATTGCTGTTATCGCTTTCACACTGAGGTGCTTTTTCAGGGGTGGGGTGGGCATTTACAAATGCCTAAAACCGTGACACACACACACCCAGTTACACTTGATACTTAGAAAATTAGCAATAGGGTAAAGGAGACAGAAAAAAAAATGTTAGAAATAACATGGATCAGAGGTGCAGAGTATTAGAACTTAAAATCTGTTGAGACAGAGTATCAAAGAGAAATTAGAATGTGTTAATTTTCACCACCTGCAGACGTGTGGGTTCAGTCAGGGGAGCGGTGTCACATGACGGAATGCTGTTCGATCCAAAACAATTCCCGGTATGAAGAACACAAGCATGTTAGGAGCAGCATTCCAGGCTGGAACCATTACGAACCCTGCTCTCGACAGGCTCATTTTTTAATATGCAGGGAATTATTTTGTACAGAGCAGGACGTCATGTCACATACCCCAGCCTGTTGTCTACAGCTCAGCCGAGACAGGTTTGCCTCCTCGCCTGCTGTGGGTGGAAAATTAGGCCTTACACTATCACCCTGGAGTTTATCGTACTGCATATGTGCAAAGGCTCTCCCAGTTAACCAAGGGCGCAGTTCCCTGTGTGCTGCTTCAAAGCAGTCCTCCTTTTCTTGTGTGCCCTTGGCGGGTTGTGTGCCTGGCGCACTTCCAAGAGGCTCTGATTTGGAGGGTGGAGAGCATTGCTTCCGTTCTTCAAGGCCACACAAATTCAGTTGTGGGGCCACAGCGGCTAACAGTGGTCCTTATGCCAATCCACACAACTAGGAGGAGCAGCCTCCCCTGCCCTAGCAAAGACTGTGTAAGTCTCATTGTTGTATTATTCCCCCCACCTGCCCTTTGTGTGAGGAAAGAGGCACTTGCCATATTTCCGGAATTAGTGCCCAACCCAGAGACTGCTTGCTGGATGTGTTCTGATGGAAATTCATACAAAACCTCCAAACCTCATTTTAATGATTAGAAAGGTAAAGCTGCAGGTGACATTTCCCCTATTTTTTCTATAGCAGAAGAGCAACGGTGTATCTGTAAGCATTCATAACATTCCCAAAAGAATTCAGGAGGAGTTAACGCCTTGCTTAAGAAACTGTTTGTTCCTTTTGTTTATTTTTAATCTCTCTTCGTTCGAAGCTTCCTTATATTCCAAAAAGATCCTTATCGCAGAAGATATTTCTCTACCTAGCCAAGCAAGTGGCAGCCGATTACAAGTTTTCCATGCATGTTACACTGTGCAGTTTCGTTCTCTACCAGTGCTGTGCCCAGAAGAAATGCGTGTGCCTAAGAACTTCCAGCAGCAGTATAGATGGGAATACCCTGGAAGCAGGAAACTCCTGGCTGTGAATCATAAGACTGATCTCTCCGCTAGACGCTGTTTTGAACCAGAACCTTTGTTTCCTACTGCCCACCTGTGCAGCAGACTCTCACGTGAACATTTTGTTGGGCCATGCAGTATTTTACGTGGCTTTGTTTTCTACTTGAGAGACTGGGGAATGGCTGTTGTACTTCGGAGAGGAAAGACGATTATCTTTGAGCTCCCATTCCTTAATAATTCTTTATCGATATAGCTTTTAAAATAATTTTTGAAACCAGCCAAAGTTGAATGCTTCCTCCCCTCAACCCCCCCCACTCCACCCCATTAAATTGGGTTGTCCTGAATTGCTGTTGTGAATGCTTTGACATAGGTCTGGTTTGTAGCTCTTCATGTCTTAAAAAATAAATTTTGAGACCCAGGATTGAGTTTTGAAGATGGGTCCCGTGCAGGATTTCTGCAAATGGAAGAGGGTGTGGTTTTCAGTGATTGCCCCCCCCTTCTGTTGTAGACCTTGAACTTCTTCCTAGTGCTATTCCTGAGGATCTACTGCCCCTCTCCCCGAAGCAGCATTTCACAGGATCAGCATTTCACAGGATCATTTGGGGCTCCAAGGGGAGGAGGAGATGTGGAAGGTTTGTTCTTCTGTCAGCAGAAATGTTCTTCGGGATCTAAGTCCTGATATTGAACCACCCTTGCAAAGTCAGTTCAACAAATCCCCTGGCAAAGTCAGTTATGTTACAAGGTGTTAAAAAGAAAATAGCGGTGGTGTTCTCTCTATTGAAACCCCAGGGTAGAGAAGGCAGATGAAGGGTTTAATAGCCGAAAAGGAGAAATGATTGGTCAGAAATAAAAAGTATTAATAACCCATGTATGTTAGCTACTGGTTAATTGCTACTAGATTTCCTTTTTCCACCCCTTCATTGTAATTCAGGAGTTACTATGGGTTGGATTTTGTCTCTTACATAGCTTCACTTTGCCCTGAGACTAAAGGCCAAACCAGATAGGATCCTGGCACTTCTATGAAAGATTTATTTTTGTTTGTTTCTCATTTGTTTTTTGCTTTAAAAACCAGGTGCAAGGAGGCTTGATTCTGATTGGGACTGTTACAAGTGGGGAGTGAAACCTCCCCTACCCAGTGCAGTTTTCCTGACCAGAATCAGTCCCAAAGATCTGAGATTTGCTCAACTGGGCAAACATGAAGTTACTTGTATCAGTATATGTATGTTTCTGGTCAGGAAAAAGTTGCATATGGTGGGGGGACAGTTAAATTCCCCCTGGTACCATGGTCCTGATCTGAACTGGGCCCCTACACGCTACGTAAAGAAAGAAGCTTGCAGGCTACATTCAGCATCAAATTGAGTTTGGCCCCAACTCTGTAGAGCTAAGCCGGATTCCTATATGCAGTATGGAAAAAATTAGGTCTTCATGGGCACAAACAAGAGGCTGGAAGCATGATCTAATGAACACACATAGGCGGTGCATTGATCTTGGTAGTCATAATTAATTTTTTCCTGTTAATGATGAATACTGATTTTTTTTTTTGGGGGGGGGACTGTTGATTAAGACAGGGAATCTTTCAAGTGCTTCTCAATATTACTTAGGGGAGAAGTTTTGAACAGATAGCTGGTCTTTTCCAAATTTGTAGCCATTATTTTGAACAAGCGAATTAGGACTTACAGCTGCTAACCATTAGCGCTCTTTTGGTTACATTCATTTTTAGATGAGATATGATATGATACCAGGGAAGCCCCTGAGCTTTGTTTCTGGCCACTTCTAAAAAATTATTGGACCGTAGAAACTGTAGTTGATCTATAGCAGGGTTATTACAATTTAATATACATTGAATATCCTCTACCATTTAATACCATAGATATCCCAGTGTGTAGACGGAGTCCCTGTGCAGAGGGAGGTTTCCCATATAAGGTGGATTGGAGTGTACAGGAAACACCCTAGGGGATGTACACGCTAAGCACACGCCTCCTGCTACCATGCGTGCAAGGAGCTTATAAGTCTAGACCAAATAGGTTCAATCGTAATGTATTTCTAGGGGGGGATTATTCCATTTTCCGAATTTCTATTCTGAATATTTTTTAAAAAATCTATTAACTGCTCTTGGTAGTGGACATTCTTAGAACCCTTTTAGCGCTAGAATTGAGAGATACAGTGACTCGGATATATAGAGTAGAAAAAGTGAAGAAAAACACTTACGTAGAACTTAGTAGTGATTAGGTAGACTGAACGTCCTGTTAGCCGGCCCTGGGGATAGTCAAGTGACACCCATTGTTGTTTGCATTTACTCTGTTAAGTATTGACGTGTAGGTCGCCGAAAGAAGAAAAGGTGTCTTGTAAAAAAGTTGGACTAGCGTCTGGTGAGTAGGTTTCTTAAGCATATATCCAGTTGAGGGTAGAAGCGTTGGGGATTTATTCATAACCTCTATCCAGATTGTCGAACGCCAGATTTAAAATGCCAAAAACGAAATAGACGTATCCTTGTTGCCATATTCTGTTTTGTTCATTTCGTGGTGGAGGTAGTTCGCAGTTTCCTTTCATGTATTCCCAAGGCAGAGGGCCAGTTCACTTGGGCCCTACCATGTAGGCCGTGCACACAGTCCGGATGCCACAGTGGGCTTGCGCATAACTTCCCCACCGTATGGAGAATCTTAAATATGAATTTGGCCTCATGCACATAAATAGCTTATGTGAATAGGCCCCTCTGACAATATCTTTTTTCAACAAACCTTTTTTCAGTGCACGTGCTGGCGGAGTCTGGTTACATAGGGGCTTGTGCCCTCTAGACTCTGATTTCATATTCTGGTTTCCGTGTGTAGCAAGCAGGGAAAGTTGCACATGTCCACAGCTCACTCCCACACCTTGCTCTGTGCACAGTCTACATGTCAGTCCTAATCCACAGTCTTATTTGCATGTGGGGAAACTGTGGGATATTCTTCATGAATGAGATCAGGCTACACAGTACAGAGTCTGCTATGAACCTCCCCCCTGCTGTCATGCAGTGAATCTGGTTTCTGCCTTACAGCTGGTGGTGATAGGAAGCTGTTGACCTGATCGGCAAGTAACGAATGAAGCTGTAGGCCCTGAGGGCTTGGGGTCCAGTTGCAGGGAAAGGGAAGTAAGCACTAGTTTTCACCAGCGTGTAACTATGGAGTGACTATGAAGGTCCTTCACCGATGTCTTTATGAACGCCCCCTTCCTTCCAGGTAACTTTTAACATCTGCGCTGAGCATGCTGTAACAAGCAAGAAAATAGTTCATATCCGTATGTATGTGTGTATGCGTGTGCTGTATTTTGCAATAAACAATGGAAAGATTGTTGTGTAACCAAATGCCACATGGTTTTGAATGTCTTACATTGCACATAGAAAGGTACAGGTTACACAACATTCTAGTGGTTCAGGTTGGTCATCCTTTCTGCCGTTTACCTTGATTGGCAGAGTATGGCATAGGGTTCTGAATACAGGGCTATTACTGTCCATATTTCACATCTCGAAAAACATACACACCATAACTTTGGTTTTCTGTAAATTTTCCTCGTGAGAGCAAGGTAAAATTTCTTTACTGTCCTAATTGCTTAATATTTTGTATTTATTTTTTATTTACTGCAGGGTGATAATTTTGTGTTGTTGTAATTACCCAATAACTTGTGGCCACGTGAAGAAATTGCCACAGTTCTGTATGCCAATGTGAAAATAGCCAAAATATTCCAAATCACAGTGTTCTTCAAAATAGAGTTGCCTTGGAATCATAAATGTCAAAACAGCTCTTATTAAACCATTGGTTTAATTTATACATGAGTTTTTTTAGTGCACTTTGTTTTAGTTTCTTTTGGGATGTTGAAAAAAAACCATGCATTTTAAACTTCTCTTTTTAAGACAGTTGTGAGTTTGGAAGACATATGTACATAGCATATTCTTACTTTCAGGAAGTTCTGATTTGTAATTACAGTGAAACTCTGCACCTTACAAAGTTCTACACTTAGGAAATCTCTTCTGCTTGTTTCCATGGAGGGGAAAGGTGTAGGTATTTTAATAGTATTTATTTGAAACTTGACTTCAGCCTCGTGCTTCAGCGATAAAGACATGTTGACCAGAACGCTTTGGTAATGATACTCATCTCCAAGCAGAAAGGATGGTATATACAGATCTGTATTGGAGCTGTTTTGTCCCTGCATGCGAATTTCTAAATAACTAAGACAGTAACCATCAGTCTGTGTTCTATACGGTGGTTATCTTCCACACGTCGGGGCAGGAGACAACGGTGCAATCTTTTCGCCTGTGTTTTCAAGACAATCCAGTGTTTGAGCAACTCTTGCTATGACAATAACATACTGGTATTCCATTGCTGGAATTGCCGTGATGTGTTAGCCTTAGATTTTGCTTCTGGGTTTTTTTGGTTTTTTAAAAATAAATATATAGAAATTACAATTCTTCCTGGAATATTTGGAATTAATCAATATTGTGAACTTTTAATTTAAAAACACTTTCATAATAAACACTAAGTATTAGGAATGGCCTTTTTGCTTGAGTTCTTCTGCATTTACATGATGATGAAGGGATTTCCAAGATTTATTCACATTACCCATATAGTTGGGTCTTTCCTATGAAGTTTCATGGATTACATATAAGGTGGTGGCACTCACTAGATGCCCACAATTGCCGTGCTGGTATCCTTCATCCTTCCTTATTTTTTTGTCCCTTGGGGAAATAGCGGGGTTGTGGCTGGAGTGGGCCACAGGGATGACATCACTCCAATATTGGCATGTGTTCATTGACTCCCAATTTGTTTCCAGGCCCAATTCAAGGTGCTGGTGTTGACCTTTAAAGCCTTATCCAGTCTGCGGCCAGCATCGTTTAAGGACTAGCTACTCCGACACAAAACTGCCCAACCACGACAGTTGTCTTCTGAGGTGCTGCTGCTTCAGTTGCCCCCCTGCCTTCTGAGATCAGGAGGGCAG
Organism: Gekko gecko; assembly: GCA_029375565.1. Classification (NCBI taxonomy): domain Eukaryota; kingdom Metazoa; phylum Chordata; class Lepidosauria; order Squamata; family Gekkonidae; genus Gekko; species Gekko gecko. Next base: position 35,391,891 of record JAPDNY010000003.1, on the reverse strand, counting down.
CAACCTGAGAAAGGGCCTTTTTCGGTCACAGCACCAAGATTGTGGAACTCCTTCCCCAGGGATATTGGTCCCCTTCCATCACTGTCTTCCACCAGCAGATGAAGACTTTTGTTTCGTCAGGCGTTCCCTCAATAATCCCTCCTCCCTGGCCTATGTTTTTAACTGACGTCTGTTTTTATATATCTGCATTGTGGTTCTTGTTTTTTAATTTGTTTTATGGTGTGTTTCTATACAACTCTGTTTTTAGTTGCTAGCCGCCTTGGTGGCCCTGATTGGGCTGAAAAGCAGGATACAAATCTTATAAATAGCTCCATGTGCTCCCTCCAATTTGGAGGAAGAAGAAGAAGAGAAGAAGAAAAGGTTGGATTTATACCCTGCCCTTCACTACCCGAAGAAGTCTCATAGCAGTTTACAATCTCCCTTCCCCTCCCCACAACAGACACCCTGTGAGGTAGGTGGGGCTGAGAGAGCTCTGGCAGAAACTGCTTGTGAGAGAACAGCTCTGAGAGAACATGTAACTGAACCAGGGTCACACCAGCAGCTGCATGTGGAGGAGTGGGGAATCAAATCCAGTTCTCCCAGATAAGAGTCCACACTCCTAACCACTACACCAAATTGGCTCTCAGAGGCCAGCCACAGTGCCAATCTATAGGAGAGGGTAGTGTTGAACTGTTTCCCCATTTGGTTTGGTTGACTGAAACCAACCCCCTCTCCCTGGAGCTGCTGTGAAAGGAAAAGAGGCAACGCCACTCTGCATCCCCTGAGCCTTGTACACCAACCCTCCTCACACAGCCAGAGAGAGAGGAGTCAATAGGTTGGGACAGACATGCACAGAACCACCAGGGAGGGCACACTAGAACTTGGGTGCCCCATGAGGCACACAGACGGGGCACACCACAAGTCCAGCTGCTACAGGTGGCGAACATGGGTCCCTGTGTGCAGGAAGCCCGGTGTGTCCCAAGCCACTGCTCCTGAGCTGGCTGGGAAAGAGGAGCCTGGCCACTGGCTCCCTGTGAGCTGCTTGGATGGGGAGCCGCCTGCTCTCTTCCTTTCTCCTTTAGGGAGTGGGAGGCCACGCGATGGAGCCCCATGGCAATGGAGAGAGCCACCGCAGGCCCAGGCAGGCAAGGAGCTGAAGCCAGCCCAAGAGCCAGGTGGGTGCAGAGCCCTGCAGCAGTGATGGAGTAGGTTCCAGGAGCAGAGGCCAGACAGAGGGATTCAGCAACAGAAGAGTGGCTGATGGTCGCCTGTTCTTCCTCTTTCCTTTATGAGGATATGAAGGAGAAGATGGAGAGCTCCAAACATCCCTGCGTGGCCAGAAGCTGCTCTTTTTCTGTGAACTGGGTGGGTGCAGAGCCCAGATGAGAAGCTGGCAGGGGAAAAGCCCATTGGACAAGAAGTGGTAGTCGGTTGCCCGCTCTCCAGCTCTCCCTCCCCTGTGGAATAGGAGCAGATGGGTGAGGCAAGTTGGCGCAGCACTTATCATTCCATGGATCCCCACGCATCAGGAAGGTCCCTCTTGAGAACATCATTCTGTGGTAGACACCAATGGCGAGAAATGAGTTTGGATATTGTATCAGATGAGAACATAATGAAAATTTGGAATTCTCTATTAAAAAAGTAATGTATGATCTCTTAATTCCTTATATATGATGAATACTGGCATTCTTTTAATACAAAAAAGCACTGAGAATATACTTCAGAGAGCAACCTTGATCAAGCCTCTCCTTGAGGAAAACGAGTGAGCTCCTTGACCGAAGCTCTCATCTGTATGTCGTTTTGTGTACCAGTTTTGTGTAAAGTAATCAGAGGGATCAGCTTAGGTGCCAGAGACAAGAAGAGCGCACAGTCTGTCAAGGTCAGTACTGTATAAGCTTTCTGGCAGTGATTCTCTACTCTTTCACATCACCTGCTGCCTGATCTTTTGAGAAGATGCCAGGGATCGAACCTGGTACCCTCTACATGCTTGAGTCATAGCTCCTCACTAAGATGATCTTTGGGAGATCATAAATGGATAATCATTTTTTATTTTAAAACATTTATCCCCCACGTTCCACCCCAATAGGGACCCAAATGCACTGATTGTTCTCCCCTCTTCATTCTTATCCACACAAAAATACTCTGAGATACGTTAGGCAGAGAAAGAGTGACTGGACTAAGGTTGCCTGGCAAGCTTCCATGGAAGAGTCAGGATTTGAACCTGGGTTTCTCTGATCTTAGTCTGACACTCTAACTACTACACCACACTGGTATATACTGATTAACAACTTCTTTAGTAGTTCCTTGTGGCTGACTTGCATTTAACTTGGGACCTTAAGCATGATCCCATGAAACTCGGAGCAGCTGATGGGTTATTTAAATTTATGTACTTCATTTATACCTTGCCCTTCTCCCCAACATTGTTCTCCTCTCCTCCATTATATATGTTTATACAAATTCGTATCCACTATCATGGCCTCCCATTATCATAGGCACTGTACCCTACAATTTACAACCGTAGTTCACAGCTATATGCAAAATGACTTGGTAGCTAATTGTCTATTAAAATTTTCAGGCTACAGCCTGTGTGTGCACAAGTCAAAATTAGATTCGTTGCTTTAGGCCTGAGAGGTCACTTTCCTTTCATGTTATGTTTTACACCATTCCACTGGAGGCCTCTTTCTGATCTGATATGGTTCCATTATTTCTACAACTTGAGTGGAGTTTTGCAACCCAGTTTATGACAGTTTTGTCCAGTTTCTCATGCTTGTACAACATTCTAGTAAAGAACTGTTCCTGTTCATGGGTATTCAGGCAAATGGACCACACAAGCTGTTGGGCTGAAGGCTAGAGTCTGTATCAACACAGAATGCTTTACTGTGATAAAAATGCAATGGCTTGTATCCCGACAAACCATGGGCAGAGTTCAATTAACAGGGCTTTCCTCTTTCTCCCTCAGTCTTCAGCCCAAGGGTCTCTCTGAAATTCCCTTGAATTGATGGGACCCCCCCCCTTTCTGCTGATCTAAATGTCCAGGCAAGCCTAATTCCAATTCAAAGGCCTCATCCTAAACCTTCATTTTACTCTGGGGGCTGTCGTTCCAAGCTCAGAGGAAATCTCTTTAAATCTGTCCCCCATTTCTGATGCAACTTTTGTTTGCCATAGTGTATTTCAGTGGTGCCCATGCAAAATCAACTGGCATTCCTGACTCCCATTATATACAACCATTGGTGTAGTGGTTAAGTGTGTGGACTCTAATCTGGGAGAACCGGGTTTGATTCCCCACTCCTCCACTTGCACCTGCTGATGTGACCTTGGGTCAGTCACAAGCTCTGGCACAGCTGTTCCTGAAAAGAGCAGTTTGTGTTAAGAGTTCTCTCAGCTCCACCTACCTCACAGGGTGTCTGTTGTGGGAAGGGGAAGAGAAAGGAGTTTGTAAGTTGCTCTGAGACTCCAAGTGAAGGGCGGGGTATAAATCCAACCTTTTCTTCTTCACAATGGTCCTTCAGCCATCTCCCATTGCTCCCAATGGGCATATATGTCATTTGTTTTAGTACATTCTGCCCCAGCTCTTTATTTATCCAGCCACAGAAGACCAAAATGGCTCTGTCCCCCGCAGAAGGGAGGGGAAAAGAATTGTGGCTCTCTGTGGCTTGACTCCAAAAGCGATTGGCCGGAAACACTCTGTGCTCCTACCTTGCAAGGGTGTGATTGGAAGGGAGAAATGCCATTGCTCAAGAAATCAGTAGAATCAAGGAAGAACATGAGCATATGCTGCCTGAGCACCCGAAATAAAAAACAACATGGATTTCTTTGGATAAGGTAGTGTTGTTTTACTAAGAATCTTGGATTCCTAATATCATTCTAGAACATCATAGTAATGACCCAAATCAGCAATTTCCACTTTGGCTCAGGTATTTCATTATGCACACGCCTGCTTTCTATTCCATTTTAAATGTGGATAATATTTTTTGCCAGTAGTGGTTTCAGACTTTGTAATACAGCAGAGAAAATTAGTACCTAAGTTACACATTTCAGTGGGTTACAAACAGTGTAACTCTGCTTAGGACAGCACAGCTCTATGTATTCTTATTTATTTAATTCATTTATACTCCTCCTTTCTCCCCAATGGGGATCTAAAGTGGCTTACATCCTTCTTCTCTCCTCCATTTTATCCTCACAACAACCCTGAGAGATAAGTTAGGCCAAGAGAGTATGACTGGCCCAAGGTCACCCAGTGAGCTTCCAGGGCACAAGCAGGGATTCGAACCTGAGTCTTGCAGATCCTAGTCCAACATTTTTAACCAGTACACCACACTGGGTCTCAGTATTCTCTGTCCAAAAAGGGCAGAGGCCTTAGATGTGGGTATCAACTATGCCTCTTATTCTGGGGGAAGCTGGGGAAGTGTGACTTCTCTCTTTACACATAAGATCAAGGAAAGGCAGACTTTATGTTTCTGATAGCTACTCGTTCCTCCCCCCCACCTGTACCTTGGGAGCAAGACTGCCACAAGCCATCATTGGCTTCTGGCCAAAGATTCCATGTGGGCCCTATATGACCCTGTTCCTGATGCAAACCAAGCGTCTTAACAAAATAAATCATTTGGCTTCCTCATAACATGAAGAAAATAATAAATGTTCATTATTTAAAAAACAGTAGAGGAAAGGGGATAGGATTATTAAAAATAGAGTTTACTTAACTTATTATTTAGACCATGCAAATTGCAATAGCATACAGTGCAAAAAAAAAAGCAGCAGCCTATTTCCCTTGAGATTCTCCACACAGCAGCCATTTCCTGCTTACCACCACCGGAGGCTCTAATTTTTTTTTAATTGGCACTAAAGGTAAAGGTAAAGGTTCCCTTGCTCGAAAGCCAGTCGAATCCGACTCTAGGGTTGCGGTGCTCATCTCCGTTTCAAAGCCGAAGAGCCAGCGCTGTCCGAAGACGTTTCCGTGGTCATGTGGCCGGCATGACTAAACACCAAGGCGCACGGAACGCTGTTACCTTCCCACCGAAGTGGTACCTATTTCTCTACTTGCAATTTCTTGCTTTCGAACTGCTAGGTTGGCAGGAGCTGGAACTAGAGACGGGAGCTCACCCCGTCATGCGGCACTCATGGGTCTTGAACTGCTGAACTACTGACCTTCCACAGCCTGCAGTTCAGCGTCTTAACCACTTGAGCCACCGCAGCTCCTTAATTGGCACTAGAATATCATTATATTGATATAATAACAAATATGTGTATAGGTTCTATGAATTCACAGATTTAATTTTTTAAAGCCTGTAACCCCTTCTGTTATGGATATAAGGGGAAAGGTATATGTCCACAATGGAACAGGTAGAGTTACCAACTTGGGTTGGGAAATACCTGGAGACTTTTGGAGTGAAGTCTGGGGAGGGTGGGGTTTGGTGAGGGGAGGGACCCCAGTGGGATATAATGCCATAGAGTTCATCCTCCAAAGCAGGATATATACTGGGGGATCTCCAGGCCTCACCTGGAGGTTGGCAACTCAAGGAACAGCCTAAAACCTGGGGATTCAGAAAACCTTATACACAATGAATTTTGCCTCCCCCCCCCTTTCAGCAGCTGAGCTTGGAAGCTACCAGTCACAAAATGGTGGCTCAGCCATTGACAGCTTCAGGTTTTCACAGCTCTTCCTCCCAGCAGCCATTTTTGACTATCAAGAGGCTTATTTCTGGGGTCAAAAAACTCACATGGAGTAATGGCCATGCAGTTCAGGGGGCTGCAAGGGAAGGAGGTGCAATCATTCCTTTCTATTTTGTGAGCAGCATTCCACCGATGGAAGTGGCAGAATGGAACCATTTCAAACCCTTCCCATGGCAACACGCCCTGACCTAAATGGCTGATACTCCTTGTGGATCCCGCAACCCCAGGAATAACCTTTCCCATGGCTGGAAATGGCTGATGAGGGAGGGGAGGGCTGGGAAGATTGAATTGAAACAGCAGTCAATGTTTCACCCACTCACAGTATCTCACAAAATCCAAGGTCCTCTGTTTCGCTCACCATATCCAAGACAGGTTAATTATTAAACTTACTTCCAATTTGCAGGTGAGTGGTTGGTGTGTCAGACTAGGACTGGAGAGACACAGAGTAGCAAGCAACTTGGGCTGATCTCTCAGCCTAACCTTTTTCACGGGGTTATTATGAAGATCAAATGAGGAAGAGAGAACCACGTTCCCTGCCCTGAGGTCCTTGGATAAACAGCAGGATAAAAATATTAGATTTTCATATATGGGAAAAACTGGGTGTCTCAGGACAGTGTTCCGCAGATTTAGAAAATCATTTGATATGCAATTCAAATTCACAATAGTCAATTATCTGTAAATGGTTCCTGCTGTTCTGTGCTGAGCAACAGGGGGAACAAAAGATAATGTGGAGGCCAATTCATACATACAGTGTGACACACACAAACAAGAAAAAGCTCAATGAACTATTTCAGCTATTTCTACCACTTACCCAATATTAAAGATAAAGCAGTATTTGTTTAATCTGCTCACCTGCTTACAATGGCTCTAGAGATAACTGCTAGTGAAACATTCCTCTACCTGCTCTCCATGTTTGGTGAGGATTGCATTTAGGGGGACTGAGTTACAGCCCCCTCAAAGAAAGTGCCCGCAAGAAAGTGCTTTTTGGAGAAATGACAAACAGTCTTTTCCCCAGAAAGCACTTTCCTGGGGGCACCTTCTTGGGGGAACTGTTAAGTATGAGACTCAACAAAGGATTCAGCTTCAAGTGATTTCAGCTTTATTAAACAGCAACTGTAAGTCAGGAACACAACAAGGGGAGCACAGCTCCTTCTTTTAAACTCTACCGGGCTGTCAAAGCCACACCCATTACAAGTTAAAGACCAATCAGAATACAGGGATAAAGGCCAATCAGGACCATTCCCTCTTTGCAACAATATCACTCAGTGATTGGGTAATTACACAGGTTTCGCAGAAACTGACCAATAGCAATGCGACATCTGAAGAGCCACATTCGGACTCAAGCTTAACATGTGAATAGATAGGAGCGATTCACATTCAGTACATAACAGGGACCATAATTCAGACCCTGTAAATCCAATCCTCACCAAACTTGGACGGCAGGTAGAAGGGTGTAAGCCGGAGATCTCCTGTGAGTTTGGCAAGCTGGGTGCTGTTCTATCACCTCACAACCCAAACTAGTTTGTGAGGCAGCTAAAAGTTCATGATGGTCCATGGTTCACGAAGGGGCACACCATGAACCAAACCACATTTTTCCGGTTCATGCCCAACCCTAGCAACAAGACAGAATCCCTTGCCCCACCCCACCCAACAGCTAACAACTGCCATTTAGAAGCATGGGTTAACATCTAGTTGGTGACTGTGAGAAACAGGATCCTGAATTAGATGGACTTTCAGTTCCTTTTGCTCCAATAAAACCTTTTTTTGCTCTCTTCCATTCTTGGTAATGTGCTCTTCACCATGGTTTTACATGGGCTGCTCTCCCACACAAAATCAATGAAGCACTTCTTTTAAAGGATATCCTAAAATATACTCCATTTTTACCCCAAAGTCTGTTCTTGTTCATGCTAAGTAAAAGGGTGATGTTACTGGCTATGATTGGTTTCGCCTCTTAATTCTATCCATTAAGAACATAAGAACATAAGAGAAGCCAATGTTGAATCAGGCCAATGGCCCATCTAGTCCAACACTCTGTCACACAGCGGCCAAAATATACCAGGCGCCATCAGGAGGTCCAGCAGTGGGGCCAGGACACTAGAAGCCCCCTCCCACTGCTGCACCAAGAATAGACTGCATCACCTGCCCCAGACTGAGAGTTCCCATCTATACCCTGTGGCTAATAGCCACTGATGGACTTCTGCTCCATATGTTTATCTAATTCCCTCTTGAAACTGTCCATGCTTGTAGCTGCCACCACCTCCTGTGGCAGTGAATTCCATATGTTAATCACTCTTTGGGTGAAGAAGTATTTCCTTTTATCTGTTCTAACCCGACTGCTCAGCAATTTCATGGAGTGCCCACGAGTTCTTGTATTGTGAGAAAGGGAGAAAAGTACTTCTTTCTCAGCCTGCTCAATCCCATTCATAATCTTATAAACCTCAATCATGTCACCCCTCAGCCGTCGTTTCTCCAAACTAAAGAGCCCCAAGCGTTTTATCCATTCTGTTCCCTCTTTCTGTTATTTTTTACATTTTTAAGCTTGTTGGGCAAGTATGATTTTTCTTTCATATTCCGTTTATTTAAATCATTTACAGCATGTATCGAAAACAACTAGGCATTCCCTTGTCAATACCCAATACAAACCAGTATGTCATTAATATATCAATACTAACATCAATATTACACCAACTTGAATAACCTGTGCTCCGCTGATACGACCCAGACCATGTTGCCAGCTGACTGTTGGATGCCCACTATCATTATATTGCTCTAGCACTTTATGTATTGTTTTAGACCCATTTTATTGCAATTTTATTTAATTAATTGTTTTATCTTGTTTTAATACTATGTAAGCTATGTAAGCAGTGGCTCAAGTGGTTAAGATGCTGAACTGTACACCGGAAAGTCGGTAGTTCAGCAGTTCCAGACCCGAGTGCTGCATGACTGAGTGAGCTCCCATCTCTGGTCCCAGCTCCTGCCAACCTAGCAGTTCGAAAGCAAGAAATTGCAAGTAGATAAATAGGTACTGCTTCAGTGGGAAGGTAACAGCATTCCCTGCGCCTCGGCATCTAGTCATGCCGGCCACATGACCACGGAGATGTCTTTGGACAGCACTGGCTCTATGGCTTGGAAACGGAGACGAGCACTGCATCCCTAGAGTCAGACTCCACTGGCTTTCGAGCAAGGGAAACCTTTACCTTTAAACTGCTCTGAGCCTGCTCCGGCAGGGAGGGCGGGATATAAATAAAATAAATAAATGAAATTCTGAACATGGCCCAGAACTGTTCACATTGACAATAAAAATATAAATTAAAAAAAAAAAACATGGTCCAGAGTGCTGACCAAAAAAAAAACAAACCCAACCAAACCAGCCCAATGTGGCCATGTATGAATAAAAAGGGACGTGTCGTCAAACCCGGGGAAAACCCAGCCTTGCTAAGATCCAACTACCTCCCCCAAAATAACTTGAGGGGAGGGGGGAGCCTATGATGATATATTATAAGATCTCAATAACAGTTTTGAGGGTTGTTTAGCAACCCCGTAAATAATGCTGAAGGGCCCCCTACCTGCCGCTGGCAGGAGAAGGGGAATTAAGGCCGCAGAGGCAGGGTAAGGCAAGCTAATAGGAGACAGGGAGAGAGAGGAGGAGGTGACCAAGCAAGGAAGGAAAGGTGAGAGGTGTTGGAAATATGTGTGTTGCAAGGTCTAAATTCAGTCATTATAGGGTTAACGTGTTTACCTTGAATGCCATTGTTTAGACTGACCTGGAAGGGAACCTGGCAGAAAGCCAATGGAAAGAAAGGCGGGAAACTGAAGCCTATTTACTAACAATCATTGGTTAATGCATTCAGGTGACTTCCTTCTAGGGGTCAAGAAGAAAGGAAGACTCTCCGTTACTATGTGTGGCTCTGCTGTTGCAAGCATGTGGTCTTAAGAGTTTGTTGTTTTTGTAGATGTCCTGTGTACCCTTCACTTTAGAAATGCCTTCTCGCCAGTGTGCAAAGACCCATTGCAACCTCTGAATATTTAACGATTTTTACCAATTTTCCAACAAGAGGAGTGGCAAAGGAAGGTGGAAGATGAAGAGGCTGGTCGGTAGGTGATAAACCCAGTGGGGGAAGAGGGTAGAGGAGGAAAAGGAGGGATGGTGGCGGCAGCAGCAGCAGCAAAGGAAGAAGGCGGAAGCAGCCAAGGGCAAGAGGAGGCGGCAGGTGGTTGTGATTTCCCCTCCTGCATGTTTCTTACAGGTCCCTTGATTGTATACTGTAAGAGTGGAGCTGAGTAAGCTATAGGTAGGGTTGCCAACTCTTGGAAAGCACAAATCTGAGAAAGGGTGGAGCTCAGCCCAGTGTCTTTCCTGCTCTTTCCGTATAGCTGAAGGGGAAAGCCCAGTTAAGGAGAATGGAGTTGTAAAGGCTGAGATGAGCCAAAGTCATTTAAAAGCCCACAAACACACGTGCCTGTTTCCTTCAAAATCAGAACTCAGATCTCTTCAGGTGAGATCTGAGGAGATGTAGTTCCGGTTGTGATGGAACCATAAATAAAAATGAATTACAAACAGCCTCTCTGCTATTCTAAGAAAATAATTTTCATCTGGCAACTGGCCAGAAGGTGGGAAATCAGTCATGCTGTTGGAAATCTGGCTAATTTGCAATGTGGCTAGAGGAAATAAAATAGTATCTCCTTTCCTCCCATTGCTCCATCACTTCCTGGCCCTTTTGCCATTTTCTGGTCATTCTCTGTGGGCAGGGGAATTGGAATAGTGTGAGGGAAGTTGGGAATATATACCCAGGGATGCCTTTTGAAGGTCATTATGATCCCTTGGAGATCCTTTGATTAACCCTGCAATTACCCTGAATTCCAGTTAGGGTTGCCAGGTCAAGGTTGGGAAATCCTTGGAGATTTGGGGGAGAAGCCTTGGAAGGGCAAGGTTTGGGGAGGGAATAAACCTCAGCAAGGCAAATACCCTAAAGTCCACCCTCTAAAGCAGCCCCATATTCTCCAGGGGAGCTGATCTCTGTCATCTGGAGAGCTGTTGTAATTCCAGGGGATTTCCAGCCCATACCTGGAGGTTGGCAACCTTACGTCCAGTTGGCTCTGAGTAGGGTTCCCAATGGGCCCACATTGCCCTGAAAAGGCAGCCTGGCATAATGTTCAGGAAACATTTGAGTGCTTTCCTTGGTACAAAATATTCAGATTATAAAACCTTTTACTTATATATTTACTTTAAATATTTATTAGACACTTTTCTTCCTTATGGCGCCCAAGACAGTTTACAATAAAGATAAAATACATAAAATAGAATACATAAAACACCAAAACTTAAAATCACAACTGCCTCCTAGAGACTGAAAGTGAAAGGGCACTTCCCTGAGGAGGAAAAGGTGGAGGTCAAGGAGGAGGAGTTGGTTTTATACCCCGGTTTTCACTACCCAAAGGAATCTCGGAGTGGCTTACAATCACCTTCCCTTCCTCTCCCCACAACAGACACCCTGTGAGGTAGATGGGGCTGAGAGAGCTCTGAGAGAACTGTGACTGGCCCAAGGTCACCCAGCAGACCTCGTGTCTCAAAGGGGCTTACAGGCACCTTCCCTTCCTCTTCCCGCAATAGACACCTTGTGAGGTAGGTGGGGCTGAGAGAGCTTTGAGAGAACTGTGACTGACCCAAGGTCACTCAGAAGGCCTCATGTGTCTCAAAGAGGCTTACAATCACCTTCCCTTCCGCTCTCCACAACAGACACCCTGTGAAATAGGTGGGGCTGAGAAAGCTTTGAGAGAACTGTGACTGACCTAAAGTCACCAAGCTGGATTAATGTAGAAGAGTGGGCAATCAAAACCATTTCTCCAGATTAGTCTGCCACGCTTAACCACTACATCAAACTAGTTGTTCCATAATCATGGAGGTGCCACAGAAAAGCCCCTCTCTTGTATATCCACCGAAAGAGCTTCTTTGATAGATGAGACAGTCAGGAGGGCCTCCCACTGTGATCTGAATTCCTAGGCAGGAACATATGGGAGAAGACAGTCCTTCAGATGCCCCAGTCTCCAGCTTATGTAGGGCTTTAAAGTTCAAACACAACACCTTGAATTGGGCACTAGCGCAATTGCTGTAGTATTGGGGTCACATGCTCCTGATAGCTGGCCCAGACCAGGAGTCTGTCTGCAGTGTTCTACACTAGCTACAGCTTCAAAACACTCATCAAAAGATAGCATTCCCGAGTTGCAAACTGGGGTTTTCAAGGGGAATATAACCCCATCCCAAACAGGAGAGATCTGAAGTCCCTGATCTTCCTTTCTACTAACCTGGAGAACTTCTGGATTGTGATGGCCTTGGGTGGTACAAATAGCTACATAAGCTAGCAAAATGAAGGATCATGTCCCTTCAAAAGTCAGAAAGAAAGAAGAAAAGCTGAGGGGTTACATTTTCTCAGACAACTTCAGTTTCTGAATGTATGCCAGAGAAGACACATGGTGCTCCTGAGGTAATGTGGCTGAGGGCCAGATTGGGATAGCATTTACGAAATAAATGAACAAAGCTGGCAGCATGAGCCCAGGAGTCTCCTCAGCTCCGCTCAGCTTAAGGCCACATTAACAACATGTCTCCCCAAACCAATGTGGAATCCAGAGCCCTAGCTCCATCTTGTCTGGACTACCACTGGTACAAAGAGACACTTCTGCTCTGTGAGCAGGGTTTGGTGCAGAAGTTCCTGTCAAGACTAGCCTTGTCAGGAAAGGTAGCTTCTTCCACCTGTTTTACAGAAAATTTATTAGATCACTTGTTTAACGAAACAAGAAGCTACAGAGTCCGAGGACAGGCTTTGGTCTAGTAACTAGAAGACAGGGAAAAGCAAAAGAGGGACACTCTGATGATGTCCCAGTTGTACGTTAATATAATTGGAACACCATATGGGACACATATCCAGTTCTATAATAAAGTCCACATAGCAAAGTCTGGGCTGGCTTGCTCCCTCCTGTCACAGCGCTCTGGATCTTGTTTGCATACCAGGAAACAAACTGGATAAAGTCGGTTGCGAGGTTAGTCCCTGAATCATCCTTCTCGTATGCTTTGTTGATGTTATCTAATTAATTGCCATGAAACATTGAACCTGACGGAACTTCCCAAAGGGGCAGGTCACAACAAGAGGTGGAAATTCTCCGGCAGCAATGAACATTTGAGAATGAAGAACCCGCTGGCAGGTTGCACAGTAAGTAACTCTAATCCGTGGAGGTGCCTCTTAGCAGTTTCTCCCTTACCAGTTTAGCATAATGGAAGGGAGAGCAAGGACCAGAGGGTATCTCAGGCTACATTTGCACAAGGGAGCTGGAGTGATGCATTCGTAGCAACTGGGGAAACCAGAAGGCCAGGCTCAGAAAGCAGAGCTGTCTGTTCCTTTGGATCTTCACAGCCCTTTGTTAACCGGGCACGCTTTGGGGGGATTCTGTAGGATCTTTCAGGCTGAGTTTCTCTTGCTCCTGCCCATGTAGAGAAATTACTTCATATTCTCTTTTGTTTGGAGCTCAGTAGGTTATTGTTTTAAAAAGTATTTATGCGCCGCGGCACTGTGCTGAGTGATGGCAGTTTACTAGTACTCTGTCGCACTGATCCTCTGAACTACTGTGCTGGCACACACCCCAGTTGCTTCGGCGAGACTCCTCATCCCAACACTGCATATGCTGCACTTGCTTCTCAGCAGAACAAGTCCCAAAGCAACAGTGGAGGAAGATGCTGAAGTAGCATACTTTAAGAGTGACCAAAAAATATTCTGTTAACCTGGTCAGGAACTAGTGGCCACTCTAAAGAGGAGCTGGAGGTGTTGGGGCAGGCATACACCTCCACCATCAATGCAGTTTCTCAGCAGGACTGGTTACCATAACAATCCTTTTTTCAGTTCTGACCCTCGTACTTGAAGGTCAAACTACACATGTGACACTCAGTCATGTGACTGTTCCCCTATAGACTTTTAAGATTTTTTTTTGTCTGAACAGTCTACAGGAAACTGCCCGTGTCTCAGTCATAAGTTCACTCAGAGTGGGGGTGGGGTGGCTGTCTCTTTCCCGGCAGGCTGTATTTCTTCTCAGAATTGCCAGCTGCAAGCTAAAAATGTCAGATGCCTGTCTCTTTTCTCCCATTGGGCAAAAAGGGGGGGGGAGACAGCTTGGAAGGGACAGTTTTGATGATAAAAATGACATGGAGGGGAAAGATGGGTATACACACACACACACGCTTTCCGTTTGGATTATAGGTTTCTGCAATCATGTTGGGTAAACAGAGATAGCCAATGCAATTGTAAACAGCATTAATGGACTCAGAAGAGTGTAACTGTGTTTAGAATTGCGCTGAACAAAATTCAATGCAAGATGTTCATGTGACTGTTATATCCTCAAAGATCAATGAAGATCTGAGAAAGTTTGTTGTGGCTCTGTTATCTCGGGGCATGGCAAAGTCATTTCCGCTGTTCGGGAATCCATTGTATACGTGTACACGAACTGCTTCCAGTGCTGTTGTATGTTGCTTTATACCAAGTGTTAAGCACAACTGATCGACATCAGTTCTAAAATACTAATATAGCAGTTGATTTTCCAGCAAGTTACACCCCAAGCCAGCACAATGCAGTACAAGAACTGGGAACCAGCCAGAACAAGATTCTCTAACAAAGTTTGTGTCATTACATTTTGGCATGTGTTTTTTAAAAGCATCTGGGGAGCTGTAATTTTACACGTTTTTAAAAGTGAAGTTGTGCTAGTGGTTGCTGCATTCTATGATGGTAGTTGCTATTGATTTTTAAAAAAAGCAACTCGATTGCACAATTGAGATGGCTGTGCCACATTTTCCTTGAGTTTGGTTTTCAGAGTTTAGAAGCACAACTCTCTCCTCAGAAAAAATAGGGCTGGACAACTTTTTCAATCAGTCGCACCAAACAGGGTGCCCGCCACCCCCCTGTATTTTATCCATACAGATCCCATGATCCCTTGCGTAGCTTTTTTGGGGCAGTCAAAGTAGACTCCCTCCTCCCTTTTTAATCAGTAGAAAATCTGGTTGGATTTAACTCCTAGTATTCCCCGGTTTTGGGAATGGACTTGCCAGATCAAAGGAAGAATCATCCTTGTTATCACACTGTTGGCTGTCTCCCTCTAAGTAGCTGCTGTATCCACTTCGGAAGAGGCAACCCCCACAGCAAGATGCAGAGCGAGATCCTCCCCATCTGGAGAAGCAGAGGATCAAGCCACGCGTTTACAGCAGCAATTTAGTGAATATTAATGAATATTTTCACCCATTCCTGTGCTCCCTGAAAGATCAATAAAACAGGGTGTACTCCTTTGGACTGGATCCAACGTTCAATGTATACAGGGGCTCTTTGGGTTTTAACCCTAGTAATTAACCAGAATGCCTGACCTGGATTGTCCAGGATAATCTGTTCTCATCGGATCTTAGAAGCTAAGCAGGGTCAACCCTGGTTAGTGTTTGGATGGGAGACTGCCAAGGAATACCAGGGTCGTGAGACGGAGGCAGGCAATGGCAAACCACCTCTGTTAATCTCTTGCCGTGAAAACCCTACAGGTTCGTCATAGGTCAGCTGCAAGTTGATGGCACTTTCCACCCCCCCACCCCCCAATGCACAGGAATGGTTCTGAAAACCATTTCCACCTAATGAAAACAATAAGGTGAAAAGACTTCTCACAAGTTAAACCCCTGGTATTCTGAGAAACCTGGATTCAGGCCCAAGTACCTGGGACTATTATCTTTAGCACAGGGATAAGCAAAGGATACAGCAAAGCGCAAGCAAGATGGAAAATGTACTTAATGACTGTCCACTTGCACAATGTTTTATTTATGTATTTTATTTAATTTCTGGCCAGCCCTCCCTGCATAGCAGGCTTAGGGTGAGTTTCAACATTCTCAAAACATACAAAAGTTAAAAATAGCACAACCCTTAAAAACTGTAAATTATTAACAACACTAATCCATGAAGCATCAAGCGGTGTCAGCTACTTAACTTAATGAGTCAAAAAAAGACTCCAGTGATGGGGAGCCGCAGCATTTTAATACAATTTTTAACAAAATAACAAAATTCCTCTGGATCAGTGGAATGCACAACACAGAGTTTGTATGGTTTTCTTGAATTTGTTTTTTTGGATCAGAAGGAAAACCTGGTGTGATGTCTTGCACATGTGGAAAGGACAGTAGGGTTACAACTGCTTTCAGCTGCAAGCAGACAACAAGGAGTAATTCTAGTGCTTCCACTTGTGCGAGGACTGTTGTGCATGCAGAAATCTTCCCTGGGACCCAGCCTCATTTTTCCATTGTAAGAGTTCACTTGTATTTATTTATCAATATTCATACACTGTACTTTTGCTGCACATCGGGGACCCAAAACAGCTTCCAACATCCTTCTCCCCTCCTCCATTTTATCCTCACACCAACAACAACCTTGTGAGGCAGCTTAGGCTGAGACCAAGCATCCAGCCCAAGATCATCCAGTGAGTTTCCAAGGCAGAGTGGGAATTCCAGCCTCGATCTCCTAAATACTATCTGACAGTCTAAGCAGTGCTGCATGGTGGCTTGCACAGATGCTACTTGTGAGAAATCTCCATTGGTATATTATGCTTAGCGCGAGACTCTGATTTATCCAGCATTTTCTTCATTCCCTTCCTGCAAGCAAGCCTTGTGCACCAATTGGGTAGGGAAGGAGTCTCACATCTGAAAGGAGCCAGATAGTAGCTCCATTGTTTCCATGTGAGACTTCCCTGTATGTTTACGGAAATACTTGAAGATGGGTTTGAGGGACGATCTTGCGTAATAGTTTAATGAAATGATGGAACCTGAACTGGGGCAGGGGGAGAACTAAGAGCCATACTCTGTGAGATCTCCTAAACCAGGAAGGGTGTGTATGTGTTTGTGTGGGTGCTCCAAAAGGTGTATTCGTTTTATAAATGTCTCATCCCTGTGAGCAGATACCATTTTGACTGGGTGGATATGGCGGCCAGGTTTCAGAGAACAGTTGCAATCCACCCACCTGAAACAAACTGCTGGTATCTGTTAGATAGCTTGCATATTTTATTGCCTTGATAAGTTGACTGCCGGTTTGCATGCCCCAGTTACTAATAGCAGCCCTCCATGCCAACCTTTGAAAAGATCTCTGCTGTGTGGAATTGTTTCTCTCAGCAGATTGCTGTTCCAGGTGCTTTTCCTGAAACTGCAACCCAGGTGGAAGCTGACAGGTTGATATATTGCCAGGCCTTATACCTGCAAACGTGTCTCAAACTGTTTGTTGTGTTTCAGTATGACAGAGTGTACCAAGATCTGAAAGGGTTTTCCAAAAATGGAGATAACTTCTGCAAGCAACTCTTATCTATTCTTCAACAGAGGTACGTAGGCCTGCCTAATGCAACTATCCAGCAGCAGGTTTGATTGCTAAATTATTTCCTCAGAATATGGAGGGGGGAGCTTCCATCCTTCGGAACAAACTTTAAATTAGTTTATAATTTACCCCCTGAGTAGCTGGTTAATGGTTTGGTCTCCTGCTGTTTGGAAGATAATTTGCTCACCTGGTAATTACTAGGAAGGCTTCTGAAATAAAGATAATAGGTGAATGGGCAAAAGGTCTGATTCATGGGCCAGTTTCAATATGATGTCACCGACATGGATTTTCTTACTTTCACCTGCTACTTCATGCGTCTGAACTCTGAATGCATAAGGACAGTGTTGTAAAGGTCACTTTGACTTGGAGCATGCACTTATTTTCTGCTCACAGAAGAGGGAGAAGATGATTTTTGCCAATTCCCTGTTCCTATTTTGACCCTGGGAGATTCAGTCAGGTGGGGGAGCAGTGGGAGACGGGAGAGGGAAAACCTCTTTTCCTCTAGTGTATATTGTGCTAGTGCTAACAGGATCCAAACCACAGAAATGTTTTCTTTTAACTGATAGGGGATGTCTTTGATCTAGCGTTCCGAGCTCATAGATGGACTTTTTAAAGTCCCCATATAGTAATGATCTTTCATACTGTTATTTCATAGCTTCACCTATGAGTGCTGGCTTTGATATATAAAGCAGAGATGCTGAGCTTTACAACAGAATAATGCCATTTTCAACAGCGGCAATAATGTAAGCCTCAGATCTCCTGGTTTCTCTGCTGTTCTGCTTCAGTAGTGTGGCGAACAGCTTTGTGAGTGCACAGTTGCTGTGGTTGTTTCTTTATCCGTTGTGGTCTTTGGCACTCGTGCATTAGGGGACATCAGTCTCCCCCAAAGTCATTGTTAGGTCATGTTGTTGAAGGTCACAGATCACTCAGTTTCCTCTCCTTGTGGATGTGTGAAATGCTACCAAGCCAAACAGATTAGCAGCCATTAATGTTGATAACAAAGACTTAGATGAACACCAAAAGGCAAGACTTTTTTGGTACTTATTTATAAATCACTGACTGACTAATCTGGTTTGCTCCGTCTTTCAAGAGCTTTGCACAATAGCAACAGGTCTGGGTGGGAGATTATGACTCCCCTTGGGTTGTGCAATAATGTGCGTGTGTGAAATGGTGGTGATTGTTTTGCATTGTTTAAATATAGGGCACAGGTTTGAGAAGCTCCTGAACTGCTGAACTGTCCAACAAAAAACCTGCTCCCTGCTTTCAACAAGCAAACAAAACGAGCAGAACTTGTAGGTGCTCAATGATCTCAAATACAAAGTCCTAACTTTTTCGGGATGAGGGTATATGACGGACTGTCTAACCTCTGTATCAATCTGCCTACACTTCAGGATTATTGACCTATGTCACTTTTTGAATTGAGGCAAGTGGCAAACAGGGGCAGGGCCTTTTCTGTGATGGTGCCCTGGTTGGGCAATGTCTTCCCCAGAAACATAAACATGGCATTTTGTCTTGGTTTACACAGCAGGTTAAGACTTTTTTGTTCTCCTTTGTATTTTGATGACTACTTGCTCCATGCTCCTTGTTTAGTTTTTTTTTTAAATTATTTGATCTTTTTTTGTAAGCCCACCTTGAAGACCTTTAAAATTGAAAAGCAGAATATAAATTGTTTAAATGAAGTAATAAATAAATAGGGCCAGACAGAAATCTCAGATCTTGCTTATAGATATGCTGCTTTATACCTGTAATGTTTCCATGTAGAGGGGTTCACATCCTCATTTTAAAATGTGTATCTGAGTATTTAAAATGTTATGTAGAAACAACTCCAGCTGTTCACAATCTCCATTCAGTGCTAAAACTAGGCAGGACAATTATCTGTGGCAGCAGGAGAAAAACGGGGAGAGCAAAATAGCATCCCTCAATGTATGAAGTCACATCCAGCTGTATAACTGGAAGTGATGTCAGTGTGTTGTGGGATGCTCTGGATTCTCACAAGGCTCTATATTTTTACCATAGAGTTTCAAGTGAATCCTGGCACGTCCAGTGATATACTGATGTCACTTCCAGTTATGCAGCCTGAATTGATGTTACAATATCAATGAATGCCATTTGTGTAAGTTACACCATTCAGGTAATTCCCGCCCTCCCCAATCTGTCCTTGGCTGGCAAATCTGAGAAATTTACACTGAAGGTGATGGGTTCAAAACAGTGTGTCTCTGGTTAGGATTAATCAGAGATGAATAGTTTGCACAATATGTAATGACAGGTGAGAGACTGATGCAATGACTTGATTAGAAGTTCTCACAAAGCCTGTCCAAGTACTTAGAGATGCAAGCAGAGAGCAGGCAGGTGACATTCTCTTGATGCTGCAACAAGTAGCTTTAAGTAGCCCCAGATTTCAGATACAGTCTTCTCGATCTAGCTTCTCAAAACATTAAAAACTGTTCATGCTTCTGAACCAATAGTCGTCGCTTTGTTTTCACAAAAAGTAGACGTGATATATGAATTGATAACAGATAATTGCATCTAACTGAGATGCAACTTTCGCATCTGTGAAAAAGTAATGTGCTGTCTAGATCTCTCTCTGGGAAGTGCCATGGCTCTCTCACCCACACCGTTCAAGGTGCCCGCAGCCCAGGCAGGCAGGCCTTGGCTCTCTCACCCCCCTGTTCAAGGCCCCTGAGGCCCAGCCAGGCAGGCCTTTGGCTCTCCCACCCACTCCGTTCAAGGCACCTGTGGCCCAGCTAGGCAGGCCTTGGCTCTCTCACCCCCCGTTCAAGGCCCCTGAGGCCCAGCCAGGCAGGCCTTTGGCTCTCCCACCCACTCCGTTCAAGGCACCTGTGGCCCAGCTAGGCAGGCCTTTGGCTCTCCCACCCCCAGTTCAAGGCCCCTGTGGCCCAGCCAGGCAGGCCTTGGCTCTCCCACCCCCCTGTTCAATACAGCCCAGCCAGATGGCCCAGCCAATGCGGCCCAGCCAGGCAGGCCATGCGGCTCTCCCACCCCTGTTCAAGGCCCATGGCCCAGCCAGGCAGGCCTTTGGCTCTCCCACCCCCCTGTTCAAGGCCCCTGCGGCCCAGCCAGGCAGGCCTTTGGCTCTCCCACCGCCCCCGTCCAAGGCCCCTGTGGCCCAGCCAGGCTGCTCACAGTTCAGCTGCCTACTTACCTTGGGGAGTCTTCGGGGCTCTGGGAGGGGCCGGGACAGGCAGCGGCGTGGAGGGCAGTAGGCAGCAGCTTCAGTGCAGGCTGAGGCCAGGCTGGGAGCAGCAGCAGTGCAAAGTGGCAGGGCCAGAGTCACTGGGAAGCGAGAGGGCCGGAGTCTCCGTCCTCTCTCCTGAGGTGAAATTGTCTTCTGAGGTGAGTTTTGGCTCCTGCTGCTTCTGTGGGTGGGACTCAGGCAACTCAGCCAGTGCCTAGGGAGTCATTTTGAATGACAGATCCGGCAGTGAACTGATTTTGCCAAGCACAGAACCTTGCCAGACCACTACACATTTATATAATAGGACAGGATATTTTGGAACTAAATAACTTATTGGAAGGTATTTTGAACTCACTGTGGAGACCTCCTACATTTGAAGGAAAGTATGGTGGGGTCAAACTGACCCTCTTTACCACCTCCTAATTTTCCTAGTGAGGACTGCACATGACAGACAGCTTCGTGCACTGTGAAGCTCAGCATAAGACTAGCATTGGAACTGGCCTTAATTGTGTGAGTGGACATTTGCCAACAGCTATCACTAGATGGGACTACTCTGGGTAAGCCGTCTCTTCCACTGGGTCATCTCCTGATTTGGCAGATATATTTTGCTGAAATTCCGGTTGATTTTATAAAGTAAAAAAAAATGTTCTGGTAAATTTACTGAGACACATTTCATGGAAGAAAAAAGCTTTTAGTAGTGACTTGTTATTTCATCCTGAAAAACTAATTCATTATACTGTCAGAGACTTTGAGTCAACAGCGAGTACTTTATTAGCTGTGTGCATTCCAAAGAGAAACTGCCTTTCCCGAGAAGATTTGAGTAGCATCCTAAATCATGGGACTTCCTTTGTATGAAAGATCTTTTTGAATGTTTCACCACCTTTACAGTGAAACAAAGATAACACAGCTACACAAACTATCAGCTGTCTTCATTTTATCTAGACTGAGAGATGTAATTTCTTTTATGATAACTTTACACTACGTTTTTCATGAGATGGACTAAGTCCAGTCAGAACAGCAGGCAGTTATGTTCAACTTATCAGAAAACATTTTGCTGGGCCTTTTCTATATATGTCTGTAAATATGAGTAGGCTATCTCAAACTGGATGCTACAGAACATGGATAAAAGTTCCTATCCCCTCAAGGACAGAACTTTTCAATGAAGTCAGTTCCCAAAATCAGCTCCCAATCAATAGGAGATGAGCTATCAAAGGATGGGTCTTGTGTACATGCATGTGTGAACCAGCCCTATATGGGCTGATATTATTAGCATCTTGGATCTTAGCTCCTGAAAACAGAAGGGTTTCATGTAAGCAGAACCTTCTTGCCTTCCCCCTCTCCCAGCAGCTTCCTGCTGCACTCTGTAAGGGTATCGCTGGAGATCCTTGTTGCACACCTCCAATTTCAATTAATTTATGAAGAAAATGAATAAGATTGATCCCAATACCAATCCTGGTAGAACATCATTGCTTCCTTCCTTCCATTGCAAGAACTGTCATTTTTAGTCCTACAGTCTGGCATTTAACCAGTTTTCTAATCTATAAGAAGAACAGTCCTCTTATCTCATCAGTGCTACATTTACTCAGAAGCATTTGGTTTAGAACCTGGAAGTCGAAATCTACAAGATTACCATTGTTCATGTGTTAGCTGATCTTTTCAAAGAACACCAAAAGGTTTGTGAGGCAAGGCTTCCTTTTGGCATAGTGGTTAAGAGTGGAGGATTCTAATCTGGAGAACCGGGTTTGATTCCCCACAGGTTTGATTCCTGGGTTTGATTCCCCGCTCCTCCGCATGCAGCCAACTGGGTGACCTTGGGTCAGTCACAGTTCTCTCAGAACTGTTCTCTCAAGAGCAGTTCTCTCAGAGCTCCCTCAGCCCCACCTATCTCACAGGGTGTTGGTTGTGGGGAGAGGAAGGGAAGGTGACTGTAAGCTGCTCTGAGGCTCTGAATGAAGAGGGGAGTATAAATCCAACTACTACTCCTCTTCTCCTCTTCCTCCTTTTTCCTCTTCCTCCTCTTCCTCCTCCACATTAATACAACCTCAGTTGGGCTTGTAGCAAGAAAGGGGAAT
Organism: Gekko gecko; assembly: GCA_029375565.1. Lineage (NCBI taxonomy): Eukaryota > Metazoa > Chordata > Lepidosauria > Squamata > Gekkonidae > Gekko > Gekko gecko. The sequence goes on along the minus strand of JAPDNY010000003.1, from coordinate 35,369,614 downwards.
CTGCCCAAATCCCTCCAGACACACACATTCACACACTTGCACATGCAGAGCTAAAGCTCACACAGAGGAGGAGAGGAGTTGACGTTCAATTTCCTCTTCTCTATGCAGCTTCCTATGATGTGCGGCATATTGGTGAGAGCCAGAGGGATGTGGTAGTTTGAATCCCCCCCACTGCCATGAAGCTTGCTGGGTAGCCTGGGCCAGTCACTCTCTGTCAGCCCTATCTATCTCACATGGTCGTTGTGAAATGGGACAGAACTATACACATCTTTGCTCCTGGGAGGAAGGGAAGGGTAAAAATGTACTCGAGAGGTAGAAATATTGTTCCCAAGAACCTCCAGAACCAGCAGTGGTTTTATGGGACAAGGGGAAGGGGAGATAGATCCACTTCTGTCAACTCCATTTATTTGTGGGAGCATGGATTCTATTGAGGTTAACTGGTGTGGTTAGTCCAGGCACCATTAGTTAGCAGAGTGCTTCAGTAAAGCTACAAATGCAGCAGCGTCACTTTACCAGGTTACTCAGCTAACAAAGCTACACAGAGCCACGTTGCAGGTTGAGAAGAGAAATACTCTTATTTTTATTTGAGAAGTACACTTTGGATAGGATATGATAGAGTACTAACTTACTAGCTAAAGGATGGAGGCAGATGGCAAGAGGCCCATCTCCCTCATGGTGCTGCGGACCACATGTCCCTCTTTTGGTGCATGCAGATAGAGAGCATGTCTTCATTCAGAGACAGAGAGAAGAGGAAGGGGAAATGATCCCTGAGAACACAATCTGCATTTCAAAGAGGACAGTGGCAGAAGAGTAGACAGGAAGAAAGGTCAGTGTGCCTATCTAGCTATCTAGTCTCTCTTGTTGCTCAGTCTAGAGGACTGAGACAGGGGCCATCGCATCTGGAACTTCTAACAGACTCAACCCCATGCAGGCAAGAGAGCAATTTCTGCACATAATTTCGGGAGGGTAGCCATCTTCGGTATAGGTTAGAAGAGCTAGATTCAGGTGTAGCTTCTTAGAGTCCATTAGTACCTTAGAGACCGACACATGCATTTTGTTACATTAGTGCACCTTAATGGCAGACAATGTGTGCAGTTGTTTGTAATGTGTGCTAATTGCTAATGTGTCAGGCCTAGTTGCCTATGTTCTTGTATCTGTCGCCTGCCCCACCTTTCATTCGAAAAGCATTGTCTTCTGCTCCAGGGACTGGGGAATTGCATTGTAGTAAAAAGCTAGTGGGAATGGCTGAGATAGACAAACCAATTTTCTCATGTAAATTACGTGAACACCAAGGACAAACAGGGCATAACTGATTCATGATGGTGCATTAGCAGAACGCTTAGGAGGGATGATGTCTGTTTCAATGCTGCACTGCCGAGTGACATGAATTATGGACTGCCAGGTTGGGGGGGGAGGGCTATGACAAATAATTGCTGTCAAGGTATAGGTTGCTGCTTGCAGACATGTGCATTGGACGAAGTTTCTGAAAATTTAAGGAAATTTAAGTAGGTCCTTAAAATCTACTTTGCACAAAAGGCAAAGAGCAGTGGTGTTTACAACAGAAAGTGTAAAATCCAATTAGAGCCCTCCAGAAGGAAAGTAATTCATGAGATAGTTCAACTAACAAACTACACAGACCTAAATCTTTACTGTTTTGGGTTCTGTTGTTATGTGCTGGTTGAGAATCTACAAGCTTCTGAGTGGCTGGCTGAGATTATCTCCTTTCTAAAAATAATTTATATTATTTTTTCTAAGTACAAATTCAGCCTCTCTTCCTGTGGAAATACCAAATGCAATACCCATTTTCAAAAGGGCTTTCAGAATGGAGCAAGGAAATTACATACAAGTTAACATCTGTTTGGGGTACAATGGTGGAAACTATTATTAAAGATATAATGGTTTAAGCACATAGAGGAACAAGTCCTTGATGAAGAATTAGCATGGCTTCTTTAAAGGAAGTCCTGTCCCTCCAACTTTTTGGAGGTCTTTGTAAGTGTACATGGACAACACCTGGTTGATGCTATATACTTGTACTTCGAAAGAATTTTGGACCAAATCCCTGACCAAAGGCTCCTGAGTAAACATAACAGTGGCACTAGTGGGATAAAAGGATTGAATAAAAGCCGCTAGGCAGACAGTAGGAATAAATGGATAGTTCTTGCAATGCTGGGAAGTAAGAAGTCAAATTCTACCGGGATCAGTATTGGGACCAGTGCTATTTGTAAATGTTCGGGAACTGCAGGTGAGCGAGCAGGCTACAAAAGTTATATTTGTAGAAGACGCTACATTATTTAGGATGAAAAGAACCAAAGCAGATTGTGAAGAACTCCATATGGATCTCTCCTAGTTGGCTGAACCAGTGACAGTGTGGCAAATGAGGTTCAGAGAAAGTGAGAAGTGATTCACCTTGGAACAAAAAATTCTAACTGAGGCAGTCTGAAGAGGTGATGACTAACCAGAAGAGAGGTTTTGCAATTGTGATGGATAGCTTGATGAAAACATTGACTTGGTCTCTCACAATTGTGAACATTTATTTATTTATTTGCTTAATTTACAACAAATTATTAAGAATGAACAAAATTGTGTGCAATGTAATGCATTTGGAATACTGTGAACTGACCTGGTTGTCATATCTCAAAGAGGATTCTTGTAATTGCAGAAAAGGTACAAAAAGGGACATCCAAAATGACCAAGGGGTTGGAATGAGTAATCTGGAGATTTTTACTTTAGGGAAAAGAAAACTAAGAGGGAACATGACAGGGGGTTAGAAAATTCAGAATAGGATGAAGGAAGTGGATAGTGATAATACTGTTCCACTCCCATGATACTAGAACTTGCAGGCACCCGGTGAAATTGATGGGCAGTAGATGGATAGGCAAACAAAAGGAAGTATTTCCTCACTCAAAGAGTACTTACTTACCTTGTGGAATTAACTGCCACTGGATGCAATGATGGCCACAAGTACAGATATCTTTAAAAGACTGTTAGACAAATTCATGGATTTATTAGCCACAATGACTAACCTGAATACCATTGCGTGTGGGGCAAAACCAGGGGAGGATGCGGTCAGTGTAGGCTTTCTGGGACCATCTGGCTGGCCATCACTAGTATGATTGGTCACTTCCAATGTGATTCTAAACTGAGCAACACAAATAAGTCCAGAATAGACTTAGAGGGGTATAAATTTGCATTGCACTCTTCAGGTATTCTAAATTGTCACAAGTCCTTTTGTTGTTGTTATGTGTCTAGGAATTAATGTGTTTGAGTTTGGTGCCAGTTACATATCTAAGCATCCACTACATCTAAGCATTTGCTATAAGACAACCCTTTTCATGTTTCAGAGGGTTTTCTTTTTTTTTGCCTGGTTCACTTTTCTACAAAGCAGTGTCTAAGAGAGAAGCAAATGCATAATGATTTCTGGTGACTTTGTTGACAGAGCTAATTTGGAGATTACTTATGCTGAAGGACTGGGGAAGCTAGCCAAGAAGCTCACCAAAGTGTTGGACAAGATGAAGGTCAAGTAAGTGATTAGCAAGTTTGTGTACTGAGAACAAGCAGAAGAACACAGCTTCTTCAAAATGGCTTCTGTAGGTTTCTCTTTTTTGATAACATTCTATACCAGTGGTCCCCAACCCTTTTCAGCCTACGGGCACCTTTGAATTTCTGACACAGCATGGTGGGCACAGCCACAAAATGGTGGCTCTGGGAGGCAGAGCCAGCCACAAAACAGCTGCTGCTGCAAAATGGCTACCACAGTGCTTCAGTCACTCAATGAAGATCCTTGTACTGTACTGGCAGCTGCTGCCAACGTAACATTTTAAAAAATCTGAACAGCCAATCAGAAGCCTTGCTGGGAAAAAGTGCCACCTGGCCCCACCCACTTTCTAAAAACACTTGGTAGGCACCAAAAAAAGTGTTAGTGGGTTAGTTAGTTTTATACCTTGCAAAATGGTATAAAATGGGGCTCCCACAAACATTGGGGGGCCCTGTTTTATACCATTTTGTAAGGCTGTCATGTCCACAGAGGTATGGGAAGATAACATTTCCCCCAAAAAACTGAAGAGACAGAAGAAAAAACCACTTCCCACAATTTCCTCTTTTTCTCAAGAAAAAACATTGGGTTTTTTCACCGCTGGGGAAAAAGAGAACGTTTGAGGGGATATTAAAATATATTGAATGCTTATTTTCTTATCAAGCCTAAGCTTATTTTATGGCTTTAATGACATAAAATGTAATATTTATAACATATGAGTGGTACTATTTGGCATATTTGTGAAATTTAAAAGTCTAAATGCATTAGATATCTTTAAGCAAATTTGTGAATATACTCCCATACCGAAAGCAAACTGCAACCCCTTATGCTACCTTAACATGTGTGTTTTGGGTTTTGCCACTGAGAGCTAAGAAAATATAAACGTTGCAAAAAGAAAACAGATTTTATAGTAAAGAAAAAGAATAGAAGTAGTAAAGAAAAGATGATGTGATAACAGTCTCATGCAGTTATAACAGGGCTACCAAAATTTGGATCTTGAGTTCAAATTGTGTCTTAAGAACAAATAACACCTTATGTGTCCCCCCCCAATTTTAAATGACATTTTTCTTTTGCAACTACATCTGTTGAGGCTGGGTGTTTTTTTTTTTCCAAGGAGAATGGGGGAGGGGGGAGGAACTTTAACCCTTTCCTTCTCGATGAAAAAGTAACCTCCATCTGCTTGCACCACTGCTGGGAAGGGGTGCAGATACCTGTAAGTTTTCTCCCGTGGGCATAACAACAGTTTGGAGGTGCTTGCAGCAGATATATAGCAAGAAAAAGGACTTTTTTTAAAGGTACAGTTCTCTGGGTTTGTTCTGGATTTGGATTCGTGCATGAAGCATTATCTGCAACAATATGGCACTAAAGAGTGGAATTATCAGCAGATCCCAAAGGATATTTAAGGCTGAGATTTGTCATACATTGGTAGAAACTTCGTAATGTATGCTTTAGCATAGGTTACTTTCTTTTATTCGTGAAGAATAAAACAGACTGTTTCTGAATCTTTTCTTCCCACACTGTGAACATCCTGCTTGTCTCCGATGATCACCTGACATAAGAAGCACAGTTTGTTTTGGCAGATAGAAATGGTATGATGGGTGATAAATCCATTTCAAGTGAACAGTTTAAAGAAATTACTCGACCAATTTTCTTTTCCACTGATCTTGAAATTAAAGGAAAGTTTATCAGCGTTGGGCATTTATACTACTATTACATAACCGTAATATTATATTATGATAACATCTGCCAAATTCTTCATTATGATGCTTTCATAACACACACAAGCTTCTCAGCTTTTTGGCTAAGGCCAAGTGTGTAGTTAACACACAGGGTATCTGTAATGTCCTGAGTTCAGACATTTATCATTTTTAGAGTGTGTAACCCAGTGACACTCAGTAACTCGGGAGCCACATATGGCTCTTTGACATGCTCTTCCCCAGTATGACACAATTCCCAAATTCCAGGAAAGTGAGCATGTTCATTGCCCAGTAAGGGCTTGTGGTTGGCAAATGGTTCCGGCCTTGAAACAGCTGCTGCTGGAGGGACTGGAGAAGAGTCTCCCTAACATCATGACCTAATTTGCCACCCCCAGTTTGCTGCCATTTTTCTTGCACCAGCAGACAACACCACGAATTGCTGGGAGGTCTCCTGCTAGAGTGGGAGAACTGACAATCCTATGCGGGGACTGAGTGCCCCTTCCTCGTGCTCCTTCCTGGGATAGGGACACTTGGAGCCCGAGAAAGGGGCCCCCTGTGGCTGTTTCTACTGGCAAAAACAGCGCAGGAGGGAAAGCTGAAGCTCCTCCCTCCCCTTCACAGCAACGAAAGGTTTTTTAAAAAAAAAGTTAGTTCCTGCGGGAACGTATAACTGAGGGCAATTCTGCACTGGTTTTTCCCTCCATGGCTTTAGCAAACCCACATTGGAACAGAAATTCCCCTCTGCATTACATGTCCCTTTCGCTTTCTTTGATCATTGGGTTTTATGGTACCCTCTATACTGCATGCTGTTTTCACTTTCTTTGATAATCGGGTTTTATGGTACCTTCTGCATAGATTTATGGCCATTTTAGGGCCATTCAGGGGTGACTTTGCAGTCAGTACAGTGTTGGCCCGAAGTATTTGAATGTAGTTTTGAGCTGCACTTTTTCCTCAGTGTTAAGAAAATGTGGAGCGAATGCCAGATGCAGAGCCAGTCAGGTCAGGCACCTGGGTCCCAGCTTGTGTCACACTTAACATGTCTTTTGACCCTGAGAGAGAAAGATTGGCCCCAGTCATCCACCATGCTTCCATGGCAGATTTCTCCTAGATCCTGTTCTCATATTCTAACAATTACACCGCATTGGCTCTCTTTTGGAAAGTCTGCTTTTCATAAGAAGGTGTCAGTTCTATACAGTACTGGATCATTGAGCCCCTGGAATTCAAACTTATTTTATAATGGCTGTTTTGTAGTTTTGGTCCCCAAATTTGGTTTTACAAATGCAAAGTATTAATGTAGAAGTGATATGAATTTTAAACGGACTCTCAGACTGGGTTCTTTGAAGATCAGTTGTTGATTTTCTAAAGCTGAAGCAAGAACTAATATCCATATTTTCTCTTTAGTTATATTTGCGGTGCCTGGTATTGTGTTTCGGAGGGGATGAAATCAACATCTGATTTGCACTGGTGAGTACAAGATGGTGCATTATTCAAAGTCCACTGGGGGCGAGAAAGGTTTTAAAACCTGTACAATAAACATTTTGGTTTTTTATTGCTTGCTCTGGGGTTGCACAGAGAATATTTACAACTGTTCCCATATGGTTTGTCTGCCAAATAATTTCCGAGGAGGCAAATTTTCATGCAGCAGGTGTATGTGTTTTATGTTCTGTGCCCAGTAAACTTGGCAAAGCTATTCAGACAGAAGCAATAAACCCAACGAAACGCATCCTGGATGAACATGAGAAGAAGAAAAAAGCAGTGAGTAGCTTTTTTGTTACTTTTTTGAGTAATCTGGGACAGCGCTTTGAGGACATTTGCATATACGATGCTAGTTAGTATGATGGGGCTAGTATAATGATATCCTTGAATGTATACCTGTCCAGTGCTTTCCCCCTGGAAGGTACCTGTTTCAGCTCATTTGCTCCCCAAGTCGGAATGACAGAGCAATATAAACAGGTCTATCATAATTTTTTATCCCTCCCTTTCCCCAAGAAGCTCAGGGTGGCTTATATGGTTTACCTTCTCTTATTTGCTTTATTCCCACACAAACTCTGGAGGTAGATTCAGCTGAGTGGCCCAAGATCACCCAGCAAGCTTTGTGGCCAAGTAGGGATTTGAACACAGGTCTCCTAAATTCTAGTCCAGTTGGCCTGCTGCAGCATGCTGGTCCTCAGATGGGACTTCTCTCACAACTTACACTAGAATAGTGGAGCCTCCTTAGAGACAAACGTGGCTGTTCCCACATAAAGAGAGATACTCAAGAGATAGGCTTAGTCATCCTAAAGAAGTTTCTCTTCGACTCCATCAAACTTGTAGGGCCTCTGGCCATCAATTTGATCATTATACATAAAATACTTTCTTTCTAAACATGGAATCCTTTTTCCTTTACCATAAGTCTGTTGGGAGTAATTGTCTAATTTATGGGTCATTGATAGGCTTCCTCAGGTGAGGCAGTTAGATGAACACCACTGTTATAAAATCTGTCCTCTGTCCTCGGATCTGTGAAGGTTCTCCTCAAGAGACAGATATCTAAAGAGTGTTGCTCTTTGGGGTCATCTGTAGGAAGTGTACAGGAATTATTGTTACCATGATGTGCACACTGTAGGTTTTTTTTGTGAGATCCTACTTTCTGTGGTATGTTTTAACAGTGGAAGTAACATATTTGCTTGTCATGTTTTGAGATACTCACAGAATGTAATATGTGATGTGTTATCTGATGTCTTGAGTACTGTGAATTAATAAACATGTCAGTTTTAAAAGCTGCCTTTTGGGGGGGGGGTTGACGACATCATTCTTTGGAAAGATGCCAGCATAATGCTGACAATATTGGTTGGATCTAAGCAGCTTTTCTGCTGATGAAAAGAGAAGGAAGTGTCCCCTCTGACTTACCCCCACAAAGGTTATGCTTGGAATCATGGGACCTCCATATACAAAAGCCACATAGGAAAGGCTGGTAAAGAAGAAAACTGTGCATGACTAACTGAAAAGCTGGCGGGATCCAACCCTATAATTACTGAGAAAGGTGCGTCCCTGTTTCAATGAAATCAGTGAGAGATTGCTTACTGATTCAGTGCGAGCTAGATTGTACGCTAAGGGTCAGAATCTATATGCCACTGGATACTGCATTGTTGTATTCATTTTCTTGCATTTTTCTTTCTACCCAAGAAAATCTCATAAGTGAATGAATATAATAACTCAATATTCCAGTGACATATGGATCCAGTCTGAACCTGTGAGGATTTGGTTTTGCAAGCACAATAGGCTTTTTACAAATTTTCTACGATTTCTTTTTCCTCCTTGTGCTAAAATTTACTTCAGCCGGACATTCGGGAGTAATACGATCTAATAAAGTGCTGTTTATCAGACTCTTCCAATACTAGAAGACAAAACTGGTAGGATTATTTGCTTTTTCAATTGTATTGTGTTTCTGTCCCATAAGCTAGATAACATGGTGGAGAAGGCAGAGGACATGGTTGTCAGCAACTGGCGCCAACAAATGAAGGCAAGATTCCATATATTCTTACTGTAAAATTGCATGGGCATGATCCAGTCAAAGCAAACACTTCCAAGTCCTTTCAGTTTCAGCAACACAAATGAGATTTATAAGGGTTTGACTGAATAGACTGTGCTTCCTGATTTCAAATAAAAAGCATTAGCTGGCTGTGCTAGGGTGGGAATGAATACTGATATGCTTAATTGCAGATCTGATATTTTATCTCTGTATGGAAAGGAAAGGCAGTCTTGTATGTCATCTGGGTGGCCATTATACAGCAATGTGTGTGATAGGCTACACTGACCAGCAAGCACAGTTTGTTATCTGGAACGCAGCTCAGTATCTTTGAAGAACAGATTTGCAGACATGTGTTAGTCTCCCAGGTACTTCCAGATGGTGCTGTAGTCTAGCCAGAAGGTGGCTCATAGAACCTCTAGTAGCAGACTCTTTCTTTTCTTCCTCCTCCTCCCCCGTAGCATTATGAATCTAAACCTGTTGCTAGAGTAGGTTTGATGTAGAACAAGGCACACAGACAATTCCACCTCTTGTTTCTGATGATAATATCCAGCTATGGTGGATGCATAGTTGCATGACAGAATGCTATCCAAAGACCGATCATTTGACATTTCATTCATGTGTGGTGTGCTATGAGAACAGAGAATATACTGAAAGGCATGGACTTTCAAAAGTCCAAATCCATCCTCACTGGACATGTATTTAGCACTAGTGTGGCCCACGTCTGCCTGTGAAACCTTCCACTTTTGCCAGTGGAAAAAATTGGTCGGATACAACCTCTTGTGAGCAGAGACCCTCTCCAAAGCAAATGAGCCCTTTCTTTGTCACAGCCTGAGGTGAATTGCTGGGAAGAGTTTTAAAGGACAGAATAAAAATGTTCCTGCTAACAGTTATATCCTATCATTCACTCAGCAGTTTTATCCTATCATTCACTCAGCCTTTCCTGAGCCTAAGGAAGCTTCCTTGAACTGATTTTCTGGGGGAATGTTGAGTTTAACATGTTTACATTTGTTTTTAAAAATTAAAATAAGAATTTGAATGGGGGATGATGGTATAACTTCTAGGGTTGCCAACCCCTAAGTGTGGTCCAGAAATCTCCCAAAATCAGTTCCCCTGGAGAAAATGTTAGCTTTGGAAGGTAGACTCTGTGGCATTATACTCCACTGGGGCCTCTCCCCAAATCCCACCCTCCCCAAACCTCCAGGAGTTTCCTAATCTGGACTTGACCACCCTTGCTGCTTCTCCAAGACAAGGAAAACTGCCACACTTACCCTTTCTAGATTATGAGCTGAACTGAAAACACCATTGGGAACTAGATGTTTGGAACTGGCAGGTGTTTGGGTCTGTATCAGTGATCTGATATAGGCCACACAGGTCATTTTATACTTCGAAACGTAAAAATCTGTTGAGTTGGGACATCAGTGAGCTCAGAAATAATGTCTGGCACAGATGAACCTATAAAGGTCACTAAGCATCAAACACAGGTGGTCTTTTGCTGAGCCTGTGTAATTTGCATGCTCTCTCAGGACATCTCAGTGGGTGGCCTTTATAAACAGGTCTTGCAGATACAATGGTTAATGTATATGTTCAAGAGTGGCTACTGGGCCAGAATGCATCCTCGTCCCATAAGCCATGACACTTCCTTGCATGAGGCACAATGCGTCATCTTCTGGGAGACGTTATCCTCTCTAGATGGCAAAATTATTTAGTATGTCTTCAGCAGCAAGAGATGGCTTTGGGGACAATAATCAAGACATGGACAAACAATTCAGTATGATAGCTCAGCTGGGTGGTGGTGGTGGAATCAGTCCATTATTATGTTTCTTTTGCTTGCTCATCTCTGTATTTGGTGGCAGGCCAAGAAGAAATTAAAAGAGCTTACCAGGGACCATGAAGCACTCTTCCGGGATACAGAAAATTCCCAACCCTTGGCTTCGCCAAAGACCAAACGAAAGGTACTTAGAGGCAGGGCTTTTTTTTTTTGCTTTGGGGGGCATTTAAATAAGTTGAGGGGCACCGGCAGGCAGGGGAGGGCGATGGTGTGGCTGTGGCATGCGCAAAAATGAAATAAACCGGCTGGATGGGAAGTCAGGAGTCCTGGGCAATAAGTCAGGGGGCCCGGCCCCGAGATGCCCCACTGTAGTTACGGGCCTGCTCAGACTTGTAAATACCTAGGAAAGGAGTCAAGATTGGTTTACACGATCTACCTTATGCTCACTATTCAGAGAGAGAGCCGAAGAATCTCTGGATCAGCAACATTAGCAGTGCAACCCTTAGCAGAGTTATATCCTTCTAGGTCAGTGGACTTCAATGAACTTAGAAGGGTTTAATTCTGTTTAGGATTAAGTGCTGATCACGTACAGTGTGCAATTATCTGTACTGCCTCATTCGGCAGACATGAATCCACCACCTATCCTTTTCTCAGTAGTGTGCAGATTATAATAATCCTTTTCCTTCTTCTACCCCCACACTATTTTTTTTTTGGCATATAACATAGTACACTGGTGGGTGCTATAAAGGTGTTGGTTGACCTTACCGAGTTCTGGCCTCACACAGGCATAAATAAAAGACAATTTGTGCTCACTATGAGGCAGTGGCTCAAGTGAGCAAAGTCAATTATCTCATGTGTTTTTGATATAACCACACGTTTATATTTTTTATTTTAGTTGCTCAGAAACCTGGAAAAATCTACAACAAAACTGGTAAAGGATGATGACGATTACTACAAAAAGAATTTAGTCGCCTGCGAAGCTAGGTTAAACTGGGGGACCACTTTAGAAAACTGCCATCAGGCAAGTGTTTTGAGGTTCTTTTCTTGTGCTGTTTAACAGTTTCAGCCTGTCTCTTTCCCTTCAGAACAGGGACAAGCTGTACTCTGGACTCCTCTCCCTTCACCATTCAACAAAGACAGTAAAACACCTCCTCATTTACAGTTGTCTGTTCAAGAGAGAAATCAAAGCCTAAAAAACTACCCTGAAAAGAAAAATTATTCATTTTGAAGATTTTTTTTTTAAAAAGAGGGAAGGGGGAAGGGGTTTTAGGAAAGTCCCAATTCTGTTTCTGGCACCTCCAGCAAAACAATTTCTGGCAGAGTCACAACCTTTTCCCAAGGCCACAAAATTTAGGGACAGTTGGAGTGGATGAACCAGCAGCCTGACTCTGCTTTAAGGCTGCTGCATTTGTTCTAGTGCTGCCAAGAAGAGGCCTCAGCAACAATACCAACTGAAGGTCTTCACTTGTTAGTTGAAGGATATGCTTATAACATCAACAAACAAAGCCTTGATCTACCTCAGCAATACCCATTAGGGGAGACTGGGGGCACTTCTGCCGGCAGAAGAAGGTAAAATCTTTGCCAGTTGTTCCCTCCCACTGCAGACCCCCCCCTCATCATGGCTAGCTCCGTTCCTGGGATCCCCTGACCACATGGGGCTGCAGCAAGAACAGGTATGGCCCAATTCTATGAGAGGAGCACTTTTCACAGTGTTTTAGATCCAACCCAGATTCTTATTTATTGAAGCGAGGAAGGTATAATGTGTGTTCCTACTATGAAATATATTAACCAAGATCCAAATAAAAAACTCTCCTTTGTCCATAATTTCTAGGGCAGGGGTCCCTAACCTTTTTGAGCCTTTGGGCATCTTTGGAATTCTGATGTTGTGGTGGGCACAACCACAAAATGGCCACCATAAGAAGCAGAGCTAACTACAAAATGGCCACCATAAGAAGCAGAGCTAACTACAAAATGGCTGCCATAAGAAGTGGAGCCAACCACAAAATGTCAGGGAATGAGGTTGTGCGGAACTCTGATAGCAACTCTTCAACTTTTCAGGCAGAAGTCTTATTTAACAAGATGTCTTTTAAAAATGAACATATATAAAAATATTTTCTTGGATTACATCTTTGGTCACCCAGTGAAGATGCTTGTACTGTGATGGCAGCTGCTGCTGAAGCCACTTTTTAAAAATCTGCACAGCCAGTGAGATCTTCAGTGGCCAATCAGAAGCCCAGCTGGGCAAAAGACCCACCTGGCCCCACCCACTTTCTAAAAAGAAGAAGAGAAGAAGAGGTTGGATTTACACTTCACTACCCAAAGGAGTCTCAGAGCGGTTTACAATCCCCTTCCCTTCCCCTCCCCACAACAAACACCCTGTGAGGTAGGTGGGGCTGAGAGAGCTCTCTTGAGAACTGTCCTTGAGAGAACAGCTCTGAAAGAACTTATGAGTGACCCCAGGTCAGGTCACACCAGTAGCTGCATGGGGAGGAGTGGGGAATCAAACCTAGTTCTCCCATATTAGAGCCCGCACTCTTAATCACCACACTAAACTGGCCCTCGGCAGGTGCCATGGTACCCGGAGGCTCCATGTTGGGGAACCCTGTTCTAGGGCAAAAAGAACAGTTAGTAATTTAACTATACATAGTTCTTCCTGTACACATATCCTGATCACTACCTGAATTGGTATTTCTTTTTCTTGGGGGCCCAGTGTAGTTAAAATTGTCTCTTATCAGCGTCCGGAATTACTCCTTTCATGTTAGAATCTGACCTAGAAAACTAATAGGAACACAGAAGTTCATTAAACATGCTTTTTTCAAAACCTACCAGCGTCAACAGTTTGACTGTAAATTTAACCAATCATTTTTTTTTCTTGAAGCAGAAGTTTAATTAAACCCAGTTAAGCATCACCACCTCCGCTGTGAGAGCGAATGTATTTGTCATTACTGTCAATACTATTGCTTTGATCTGCCTCAAACTTTGTAAGTGTTGTCGAAAAGGAACACCTACATAAAAGAAATAGATGCCATGACCCAGCCGAATTTGAGCACTTTTAAAATCTCACTGATTGCAATGGAAGAAAGTTAATCATGTTGGTGAACGTGTGTGGTGATGGCTGGGCCCACTTTTTTGCTCACGGGGGGCCTGGGTTCTTGTGTGATGAGTGGGCTGGTGGTTCTTAGAACTCTGGTACAGGAATGCCTTTGATGTTTCAAAGCGTGTGCAAGAAGAGGACAAGATCTGCCGCAAGTGAAATCTGTGAGCAACCAGCACTGCTGTTAATATGTCTGTATAAATGGATGAATGGGGGAAAAGCTGTAACCTGTGAACAAGCTCTGAGGGCCAGAAGGAACTGGGCTTACCTGTTACCCGAGACACCCTTGAATGTCACCAGTACTCTTTTCATCTGCATCCTTGGCTACAACACATTCAAAGTTTCCCCCTATTCCATGCAGTGTATATTCATACTTGCACATATACGCTCAATGGGGGGAAACAATGCCCCCTGAAAGCAGACTTTGGTATAAGGAAATGCAGTGCATTTGTTACATTATTTGCTACATTTGGATTGCTTGGGAAGGAAGAAAGCTAGGTTACCTTCAGGGCAGTCTTTCTGCCCACAAGGATGCTTTATGGTTTGTATACCAAAGGTATACCAAAGGTAAGGCCTTTGCAGCTATAGCCCTACAGCTGTGAAACCTTGCTTCTAGAGGAGGTAGTCAATGCACATAATGCTCACCAAAAGACTTGGATTCCAAGAGTATCACTTCAGGTTTCAGTGCACAGTGAAAAGCACATAGCAAGGCTCAGATGCCTGTTCTTGTCTATAGTCAAGTTTAAGCTGCATACAAGCAGTGTCATTTAAAGATCCGGTTTAAAATTGAATTTTGCCTCTTTTCTGCCTAAACATTACAAGGTGTGCACGTTGACCATCTTATTGGAAAGCTGCATTTACTATTTTATACCTTGTAGTAACCAGCAGTCTGGGTTCTGCTGGGAAATGATCATATACCAGTCTCAACACATTGTTAAGCATCCTTGGACTGTGGAATCATCTGCCGGCAACCTGCACGAATGACCCGTTCTGACTTAACAGTAAACACTCAAGAGACTGTTCCACTAGAATTGCTACAATAATCCTGTGCACCTTTGCAGAAGACCAGTGTGATACAGCGATTTTGTCTATTCTGTGCGCGGTGATTACTTTTCCTCTTTCAAACAGAATATTCTCAATCTTGAAAAGGAGCGGCTGCACCTTCTGTGCAATATGTTGAATTGCTACAGCCAACATCTTTCCAGTTTTGGATACAGCCTCACTGCAGTATGTAATTCTATTATCTCTCACTTCCCATTTTAATATGACAAGAACTTATTCCTCCTAACCAATCCTATTTGTCATGATTCTAGTGTCACACACAGATGCGTAGTGCTGTCGGCAAAGCTGATGCTGAAAAGGACGCCCAGATGTTGCTGGGAGAAAAGGCAATGTCTATTGAAGAGAACAAAACAGAGTTCTTATTAACAGACTATTATGTAAGTGCCCATCAAAATGGCTGCCATTATTATGAAGAAGAAGAGGAAGAGTTTGGATTTATACCCCGCCCTTCACTGCCCAAAGGCGTCTCAGAGCGGCTTACAAACTCCTTTCCCTTCCCCTCCCCACAACAGACACCCTGTGAGGTAGGTGGGGCTGAGAGAACTTCTGACAGAAACTGCTCTTTCAGGAACAGCTGTGCCAGAGCTTGTGACTGACCCAAGGTCACATCAGCAGGTGCAAGTGGAGGAGTGGGGAATCAAACCCGGTTCTCCCAGATAAGAGTCTGCACACTTAACCACTACACTAAACTGGCTGAAATGATGGGCGAGGTGTGTACAGAGGTAGAGATTTGGTATTGCAAAGACGCCTTCTTCCCCTGGTCCCTGGAGGGGGCATAATGTGCCTCAATGCCTTCTTCAGGATTGCTCTTCCAGCCCACCTAGTGCAGTTTTGGGGCCTAGATATTCATATTGCCTTAGCATAAAAATCAGCAACTGTGTGTCCCATGTAAATTTGGTCCCTTGGGCTTACATTTCTTGTGCTTCTGTTGACAATTCAGAAGCAAGAAGGCTGATTGGAGCGTTAATCATTGTGGCAATCGGGCTTGCTGATAGTCTTCTTTGAAAGTGTAGGACTGGCCTTCTGACTATCACCATCTTCAAAGGGATTTTGCTATAAAATTGGTTGTTGGCTCTGGTCGACGTAGTATAACGTTAATTTATTTAGTTCTCCATCATATTTTTATCCCGTTCTTCCTACAAAGAGCTCAGGGTGTTGAACGTTGTTCCTCACCTCTTCAGTTTTTAACCTCACACTGGCCCTGTGAAGTCAGTTAGGCTGAGGGGGTGTGGCCCAAAGTCTCCTAGCGAGCTTCATGGTGGAGTAGGGATTCAAACCTGGGTCTCCCAGATCTTAGTCCAACTCTATAATCATATAGCACGCACAGCTGTTCCACTGCCTTCACTCTGGAGGTCCGTTCTGGTGACGGGAAGTGCCGTCAAGTCACAGCCGTGGGGTTTCCAAAGCAAGAGACATTCAGGGGCGGTTTGCTGTTGTCTGCTTCTGTGTCATGACCCTGGCATTCCTGGGAAGTCTCCCATTCAAGTACTTGCCAGGGTCTGCCCTGCTTAGCTTCTGAGACCTGACGAGATCGGGCTAGCCTGGGCTCTCCAGGGCAGGGCAGGTTCATTCTACCTCCACTTAATCAGGTCACATTAGCTCCCACGACTGCTATTTTGCAGAACATCAGCATAAGCATCCTTGAGAGTCAGTTTGGTGTAGTGGCTAAGAGTGGGGACTCTAATCTGGGAGAACCGGGTTTGATTCCCCACGCCTTCACATGCAGCTGCTGGTGTGACCTTGGGTCAGTCACACGTTCTCTCAGAGCTGTTGTCTCAAGAGCAGTTTCTGTCAAGAGCTCTCTCAGCCCCACCTACCTCACAAGAGTGTCTGTTGTGGGGAGGGGAAGGGAAAGGAGATTGTAAGCTGCTCTGAGACTCCAAGTGAAGGGCAGAGTATAAATCCAATTTTCTCCTCCTCGTTCTGCTTCTTAACACAATATGTAGTTGAGGGCATGGCCTCTAACCGAGAATGCAGAGGAAGCAGGGCAGGTTAGTAGAGCACAGACTGGGCAGGGGGTCAGCCGTCCATGTCTCCCCAAGAACAACGCAGCATTCACAGGTGAACATACAAAACCACTTTTAATAGGAGCTTCCTCCAGGCTCAGTCTTCTCATACAGGGACATTGTGCCGTGCCCTGTTCCAACTGCCTTCTGCCCTTCACTGACCTTCACGGTTTCTCTTGGTTTCCCCCCAGCTCCCCTCCACGACTGCCGTTGAGCCCACACCCAGCAGGTGCTGTCGTTCTGGGAACCAGGGGAGTGGCCCCTTGACCTGCTTCCCGCTCTGCCCTCTCCAACCCCAGGGCATGCCATCCTTGAGGCTGCTTTACCCGAGCCCAGCATCCCGCCTGCGTTGTGTCCTTGAGGCCAGACACAGCATAAAATCACTCAAGTGTAATTTGTCATTTGGGGTGGATTGGTGGCCACGGTACCTTCAGTAGTCAAAGCACACTTGAGTTCAGACTATTACCTAGTATATATTTTACTCCAGACTTGCACTTTTAATAGGTGTCTGCTCCAGTTTTAATGCACTGTTTTCTTTTCCAACTGTTCTGCTGGGTCTAAATGATATTTCCTGTAAAGGAGGAAGATTCAACAAGCCTCATTGAAAAAGAGAGGAGGCACGCTTCCATCAAAACTAAAGTACTGCGCCTACAAAAGGATTTGGAAAAGGCCCTGCAGGACAAGAGAGGTTCTTATCTGTTATGCCTTGATCTAGGATATGGTTTCGTGAGCAGTGATTTGGATTCAGTCCCTGTCATCTAGTTTTGTCTTTTGAGAACCATTACAAAGGACAAAGAGCTATGCAGATTCATAACTGACTTTGTTACCTATTCTGTTTTTATCCTGCCCTTCTTCTAAGGAACTCAGGGAAATTTACTTTGCTCTCTGTTCCTGTTTTGTATAGCGTGGTGTAGTGGTTAAGCATCGGACCCAGGTTCGAATGCCCAGTCATGCCATAGAAGCACACTGGGTGACCTTGGGCCTGTCATTCTTTCAACCTCACCTACCTCACAAGGGTGTTGTGAGAACATAAGTCGCTTTGGGTCTCCCTTGAGGAGGAAGGTGGGGTACAAATGAATTAATGAAATAAAACCTGTGAGAGAGATTAGGCTGGGTGGTAGTTTGAACCCAGATTTCTCACCTCATATTCTTGAACTCCGTATGTCCCAGAAATGTTGTGGAACAAGCTCTCTATTAGCACAATTTTGCCTGAACCTCCCTTATGCTGTTCCCTAATGCCATGTGGCATTTTGTCCAACCCCTGCCTCATTCTCAGCACCAGCTGTTGTGTGTGTGTGTGGGGGGCAGATGTCTGGTGAGAGAAGTGGAAGTCCCCTTGCAGTGAACTCCTTCAACTCTTGGATGGTAGGGTTTCAGAATCCCACAACTCAATTAAAATAATCCTTAAGAACAAGGATTTGGCAATAATTGTCAATATCTTTTTTAAAGGACTAGAAAGGATGCTTCAAGCATACCTGGAGATGCCACAATTCTCAGATCCGAAGAATCAGAACGAGATCATGGAGCAGCTCAGCGAGGTACAGTTTGAACTGTAAACTACTAAGTTGTTTTGGACCACCTTTGGAAATACCGTCCTACACTTAATGTCTGCTTATCACCAGAAAGTCACAAACTTAGCACTTCACTCAGGCATTTGTTTAGCTTGCCTTCAGGCTGTCTCTGCAAACAGCTGAGACTCAGGTTTCTGTGCATATTCTGCTTTTATTAGGTCTACCGTTTTCTTTTATGCTGCTATTTTGGGAATTCATGTTTTTAGTCATTCCGTTTTAGAGTTCTGTTGCTGCTGTTGGATTGAGTTCTATTTTTAAGTGTTTGAAACATCTAGTTGTCACCATCAGTTTAGAGCCTCCCGTGCTGGGGAGCCCCCCGGGAATAGGGGAAGGGGGCCACAATGTGCAAAATTCCTCCAGGACTCCCCCTTTAGTGTTTTCTCAGGAGCTCAAATCAGGCCGATTTTTCCTCTGCTCACCCTTTAACTTTTACTCTCAGCATTTCATCTTGTCTGGAGCATTTTCAGTCCTCAATCATTTTTAAGGTCCCCCCACCTGCCTTTGGATTAATTTAGAGTCATGTATTTCTGTATACACAGGGAGTCCTTTAAGTAAAGACAGATGCCTACTTTGTCTGTTGAGTGGCCCTGTTGTATAGCCATTGGCACTCACAGTGGTCAGCAAGATGTAACAATTTTATGCTGCTGTTGTAGCTTTGTATTTTACAGAGTTTTATGTTTAATACTATTCATGTGAACTGT
The DNA here is from genome assembly GCA_029375565.1 of Gekko gecko. Taxonomy (NCBI): domain Eukaryota; kingdom Metazoa; phylum Chordata; class Lepidosauria; order Squamata; family Gekkonidae; genus Gekko; species Gekko gecko. Next base: position 35,350,675 of record JAPDNY010000003.1, on the reverse strand, counting down.
CTTGATCTTTTTGTTCAAAAGTGCAGCATATGAATAAAACTTTAGTTCAAATCAGGGTTTTGATTTTTTTTTTAAATTATGATCAGCATGAACTGCAATGTGTAGGTTATCTCAAAAGTACCTGCAGATTGTGTGACAGGAATACGTGAAGCCGCCTCATACTGAATCAGAACGCTGGTCTGCCAAGGGTCATGCTGTCTACTCTAACAGCAGCTCTCTGGGGTTGCTCAGGTAGAGGTCTTTCACATCTCCTTTTACCAGATTCTTTTAACTGAAGTTCCAAGGATCTTCTGCATACAAAGCAGATGCTCTACCACTCAGCCACAATCTCTCCCCATTGTGTCGAACAACTGCTTATCATTCAAGAAGAGCAGCAGCAGGATTGTGAGAAAGCAAAGTGAATTCCCTGACAGGAAGCTAGAGAGTAAAAACAGTCTGGCTTCTGTTGATCTTATTTAAACACTGATTTTAGCACAAAGGGAGAGGTGAGAGAGGATATGTTAGAACAGGGAGTGTTTTTTTTAAAAAAAAAAATAACCTGAATGCAGCATGCAGCAAAATACTGTTTTATTAATAGTGTTTCTTTACTTGCAATACTGAAGGCAACTCTGAAAGTTAACCTTTTACAAGCAAACTACTTCAAGTTGGGCAGCATTCTAGCGGAAATGGAACAGAAGCCGAAACCAACCGAACCCTGGAACAACTGCATTTCAAAATGGAAAGAAAAGGTGATTTCAGAAACGTGAAGTGTTCTAAGGCTTGGCCCCACTGTCTATGACACAGTCTGGTTCTCTTCACCCACAGAGATGGGTAAGAGTCAACACAGTGTTGTTGCTGCTGAAATGCCAGGCATCAGAAAGCTTGTTCTTATCCATCCCAAGTATGTGTAAGTTGTTCAGTTATTCAAAAAGCCTGTCTTGTCACCACTGATGCCACTGCAGGGACTAGAAAAACCTTTAAGAGATAGTTGAGAAGAGAGCATTGCACAGTTTTGAGCTTGTGTGCTTTTAGCCATTTTGCAAAATGATAGGGTTGTCCACATTTTATTTCTCTCTCTAAATTTCTGTAAGTTGTTGCAAGATCTCAGGAGTTGAGTTGAAAGGATCAAACTCAATAAAAGAAATAATGTATAGACTTCAAACCATGATAGAAAGGCATATACTGTGACCTGTGCAGACTTACTAGAGTCCAGAGTGGAAGACTGCTTCATATGCTACAGAAAAGATGAGAACATTTCTGTCCTCAGTGATGTGTGGCAGGGAAACATGTATCTCAAACCACGTGCCTAGGAGCCTTGGCCCATTGCAGTTTCTGTCTGGCAACTCTTTTCTGACATGCATCCATTCTCTGAGTGCTGGAAAACAGGCTGGCTAAACGAGAATGCTGTTTTCTCATCAGCCATGAATAGAAAAAGAATTATGAACAACTCCCTCTTTAGAGATCATCCAAGGCCCTCCTAGCCATAGGCTTCAGTTAAACATTGTTAGTTAAAACCCTAGTTTTCAGGCAGAATGGAAGTACTTGTTTTGATGTGATTCATTAACAGCCATGTTTGGCAAGAATAAAGTGTTTTGCATTTCTTTTGTAGCAAATCAGAAGCAGATTAAAAACGGTAAATAATGCTATTTCCCTCCCTAACTTCTAGGACTGTGTACATAGTTTTGTGATGATCACTTGCCCTGTCAAAGTGAAACACTTCGAGCAAACTCTGGGCACACGGGTGGCCAATGAAAGAGGAAGTAACCCAAGTTGTGTGTCAGGTAACAACCTACGTCATTGTTGGATCATGATACAAAGGTCTTATTTCCCTTCTCTTCCATAAATACACAGGGCTGGATCCAAAGCTTGTTTCGCTTATAGTGATGTTTCCCTCCCGATGCCAGGAGCCTGCCTCTGGGCAAGAGTCACATTCTACTGGTGGAAACCTTCTGGACTCAGAACCTTTGGATCTAACTCATATGTGGAATAATAGCTGCCACTCAAATGAGAATAGTAGTAGAAAGTTAATGACCAGACAAATTAAGTAGAAGATCTCATAGATCTGGTCCAAAAGAAAGTGCAGTGGGAAAGTTGTCTTATGTATGCAGTTGGGCCAGCTGGGGTGGGGTGGGGAGAGAACTGCCACATTAGACCCTGCTCACGTTTCACTAAGTTTCTCCTACTGGCATTTTTACCTTCACAACAAATTTAGCACCCATTGTTGCTTTTAGGCAAACACACTGATAATGGAACTGAACCAGATTTTGTCATGTAGTCTTCAATTCTGAATTATTTTTGAAGGGATGACAATTGACATGCCCTTGCATTCTTTCTCATTTCAAAAACTGTGACCTTTTTTTGGCATCCTATCCCCCCAGTGCAGGCATTTTACAAGGTCCTTCTGGTTCTCAGAAGTCCAACTGATTCAGCCCCTCTGAATTAGGCTTTTAAATAGTTTCCTATTGGGCCAGGAGCTTTCAGACCTTGCTATGGAGGATAATGTGGGTTTGTGTCTGCTTTTTAAATTGCACATATAGACATGCACACTCATCCAGCCAGTAGCAAAGAAGGGAGAAAATAACTTTGTTCTTCTTGCTTACCTACCTTTTAAGGGACTTTAAAAAGCAGAGGAAGGGGAAGGTAGGATTTTTATTCTTGTAAACCTCAGTATTGAGACATTTGCAGTGATGCAGTCTAAGAAATCCAACTGTTTCTTCTTATAACTGTCTGAATCTGGTAGATATCCCCTAATCCAAGAATTTTTTTTAGAATGTTTGCTCCAATACTGTCCTTGAATCTTATACCCACTAATTTTTACTCTTCCCAGGAAGAATCATAATCTTTCTAATTACTCATTTCCCCTGACACTTTCAATGCAGTTGGATTGAAAAGATACCACAGGGTTGGGACCATGGCTCCATTTCTCCCTTCATCTTCTAAGCTTCTGGTATCCACTGTTTCAGATTTATCAAAAAAGGGCAAACTGGGAAAAAGCAGATCTCAAATTAAATACTGGGAGTATTTCTTCACTATGGTGTACAGAAGCAAGGAATGCCCATCTACAGGGTGAAAGAGAGAGCCAAAATAGGATAGTTTGATCAAAACTGCAACCCATCCTGAAACAGACTTTTGAATTATTTAAGAAGGTGGAATTTGCATGCCCAAAATGGAACAAAACACTTCTAGCCCTCCGGCTCTGATGGTGTTCAATCTGTCTCTCTTAAAAATTTAATTCGAGAGCCATAATGGGGTGGGTGCTAAAAAGAGAGAAGAGGTGCAGAGCCAAAGTAATGACTGCCCCATTGTCAACCTCACCAGTTCCTTGTTCTACTTTCTAGCAACTGTTTGCAATTCAAATTCAACACCCTCTTTACGTCCAGAGAACAGCGGTTCAGCACACTCTACATGTAAGGCTTTGTACGATTACCAAACGGAAAGGGGAGACGAACTCTGCCTGAAAAAAGGTAACTAATGTTTTCACTCATCTGAATAGAGGTATTTAGTGGGTTAAAAATGTTCAGAAGCCAGCAAAGTATTAGACCACAGTTAGGATTAACATAGTGCGGGACCTGGAGCTCTCCCAGGATTACAACTAACCTCCAGCAACTACATCGACCAGTTCCCCTGGAAGACATGGCAGTTTCAAAGGGTGGACTCTGTGGCATCATATCCTTGCTGAGCTTCTTCCCCAATTCCACTTGCCCAGACACCACCCCCTAATCTCCAGGAATTTTACAAACTGAAGTTGCCAACCTTAGATTTACACCATCACTGCAATATAAAGGGCTGCAGGTCAACTACAGTTCTAAAGAATGTAGTGTCCTGAGTGAAAATACATGTGTTTAGGTAAACATTCTGAGGATCACAGCTCACAATTTTGCCAATTTCAGCTTGAACCTGCACCCCTAAACAGATGGATGATATCCTCAAAAGTAATCACACCCCGGGGAGATTCAGAGGGTTTAACTGTGGACTCTTCCCCCCCCTTTTCATGCTAAAATAAAGTACGTAGATAAAGAGCAGGAAAGTATAATAAGACGGATAATGTTCCTGAAAGCCAGTGTCAGATAAGTGTTATTTGCATGTCAAATCTGAAAAACCTACATTTTCAGTGGTTTACCCTCCAGATGTTTTACGAATGAAATGGGAAAGGAGAGAGCACTATGCAGATTACATTTTTTGACTAGATAACACAAGGTTCCCGAGGCGAAAACAGGGCACTAGCCTGTTCTAGCAAACAAGCGCATAAAAGTTGTAAATCTAGAAGTTTTAATAACTTATATACATTTAAAAATGACATTGGAGGGAATCTTTATCCACTACAACTCAGCTATTTTGTGATCACAAAGCTAGAAAAGCAAAGAAAATCCATTCTACACCTTGAGGTATAAAGTCAGAGGTCTGGCTTATCAAGTAGTCTCTTGAGGCAGTTTCTGATCACTATTAGCAATCAGGTAAAATGTTAAAGCTAAACCTAACATCAAGTCAGGATTATTTATGGAAGGCTTTTAAAAACTCCCCAGCCAAATCATGGAGAACACCATGCCATAGTCTACACGGACTCTATTTAGCCTCCACCACAAATACTCGAATCTAGGTTGTAGATGAAAGCCACTCCAACAAAAGACAGGTGAACACCTTAATGAGGCTGCACATAGTCAGAACATCATATCTGCTTCCAAGCCTCCAAGAGCAGTCAAATGTCTCCTTTAACTGGGAGTAAAAGAGACTACCTTTCGCTTATGCCTTATCCTATCTTACCCCCTTCCATTCTTGGGTTTAGGAATCTACTCCCCACTATTGCCACACATGGGGAAACTTATTATTGGAGGGAAAAGGCTAGAAGCTACAGCCAAAGACTGTCAAAAATCAGGATTACCTGTGACAGTGGCAGAGAAAGATATCCAAGTACTAAAAGTGCTTTCAAAAAGAGATTTCTGGAAACAGAGCAGGACTCCCCACCTCCTTCTGAAATGCTTGGTGGGATGGGGGGGTCCAGCTCTGCCTTGGGAAAGGGAAATTGGCAAAACTCACTCCCCCCCCAGTAGAAATTTCATTTGGATCCAATCCCATATTAAGCACAGATGTGTAATACTTGACCAACTAAATTAATCTAGTACACACCTTTCTTTTTTTTAGGTGACGTGATTATAATTCATCAAAAAGAAGATGATGGATGGTGGCACGGATCCCTGAATGGGAAAAGTGGTATTTTTCCAGCGACATATGTAGAAGAAATCTCTCCCTGTCCTGATGAGAACCTTACTACTGCAGAGGTTTTGACATGTTATTAAAATGAAGAAACCAGACAATCCTACCTGGGATAGCTTAAAAGTCCAAAGTACATTATGGATTTATTTTATGAAGACCAAGCACCCAAGTAGTAAGCTTTTACTCTTGAACAACTTCCTGTATTACAGGACTTTGTGGAAGAGTCAACCCTTCCCTTTGGTAAATCCATACTGTAATAATTTCATGTTTTGGTGTGTTTTTCTTTAAATGTTTAGTTTGACTGCAGTAATGTAAGGAGAGTGATAGAGACAAGTGTGATGTGATTGGCTGATGACTGAGAATGTGGGAGGTGGTGTGTCTATGAGGGAGATTCTGTGTGTGAAGTTTGAAGAGAGAGCATAGTCTGTGTGACTATGGGTGAGTCTATTCTGTGTGAATAAGACAAAGAGTTTAGTCTGTGTGGCTATATATATATATATGAGAGAGAGATTAGACTGAGTGACTAAGCCTGTCAGAGTGGAGTTTGAGACGCCAAGCTTTGCCAGTTATATTTACAAGCTTCTTTATTCAGCAACAGCTCAAAATAACCAGAAACCTATTTTGTTCTTTATTAAATAAAGCATTTTTGTTTAAACTTATCCCAGCAATCAGAATAGTCCTTCCACAGGGCCACATAGTCCTCTGAAATGCCCAGACCCTGGGTCATTCTACCAAAAGAGAGAGATTTGGAATTTTTAATTCCTGGTGACAGCAGAAATCTACCAAGTTTATGTACGCAGAGAGTGTCTTAAAGGTAAAACTGTCTCCCCAATAAGCAAGGACGACATACATACAGTATATTAAAAAAAAACCTTACCAAATTTCTTCAGAGCTCGTATTTTAGCTGTGATTTCAACACCAGTGGGAGCATTATTTTGACTTGTGATTTAATAACTGTTTCCCAAACTCTTCCATTCTGGCTTGCGGAGGATTTAAAAAGATGCAAGAGGGACAGCAACTTATTCCTGCTGCTAAAGGCTTAGTGGGGGAAGAAGTAGATAACAGTCCAGTCTTAGGCATAGTTTCTGATACTGCAGAGTTTCACATGCAACTGACTTTAGGAATAACACATTCCTTTAGTCACATTTGAGAGTAGTTTCTACAATACCTAAAAAAACAGTGTGGTGCAGTAGTTGTTATCGACAGGGAAAACCTGGGAACAAATCTATATTCTACTATGAAGCTTACTGGGTGACTTTGGACTAGTCAACCTAACCTACCTCACAGGATTGTTGCACAAGGAGAGAAACTGGGATTCTCCATTCCTTCCACCATCATGAAAGTCAGCCTGAGGTCCATGAAGAAATGGTGGGATATGAATGTGAGGGACAAATGAAACCTGTAATTTTAACACAGCCTCTGTTCAGATGTGAAAATCCCAGAACTTGAGTGGTCAATGGAAGTCAGAGATGATTGCCATAGCCTACATGTCACATGTCTGTGGCCATGCCCCACCCTCAGTTATTTTGACTGTCATACAACTAAATACTTCTATTGTATCCAATAAAGATCTTTATTCCCCCCCCAAGTTAATGTTAAAAATTGGTATGAAGTCAGGTTTACCAGTATTTCAAGACATCACTTATATGACAAAGCAATGAAGGCTTTCCTAATGTTAGCAATGAATGCAGAAAAGTTGTTGGTTTCTCTCACTTTTAGCTGCAGTTCTTCTATGCAGTCCAAGGGAGGAGAACAGGAGATCACTAGGAAGAAACAAATGAGAAAAAACAGTGATCTTACTTTGAAAACGAGGCATTTCACAGCGCAATCCAACTCATGCACAGCAGTTCCCATTATGTTTGGTGCTGCTCCCTCCCAGCTCAGTGTGCACAGGATTGCCCCCTGCATGTGGGCACATGATTCAGCATAGTTCTCAGAAGGGTAGCCACCTTAGTCAGCTGTAGCAAGAACAATCCTGTACTATCATAACGATGGAGGCGTTTTTATTATAACTTTTTGTGGCCGGAAGCTTTTCAGTCCTATACTGGATGCTCGCTAGGCAGACTTCACACGGTCTGTGAGTATGCAGGCATACACCCTCAGTTATGTGTGTGTGTGGAAGAGCTGTAAACAGCAAAACAAAGGAGGCTGCTACCAGCACTCACTGCTATTGTGAGTAGTCTGTCCTTTTTCTGACCACATTAGAATTTTACACAATTATGTTTCGCCCTGTCCTCCTGTCATTAAAGTCTTTGACCTTGCTGTTTACAACTTCAACAAGACACACTAAAATGTGTTTGACACAGTGGACTCTAGTCCATAAAAGCTTATGCTACAGTAAAAAACATTTAGTCTTTATGGTACCCAGAGATTTCCATTTGTGTTGAGTTGCCACATCAGCCTTACATCACAAGAGTGTTCAGAGTTAGTCACTGGATTCCTTGAAGAACTAGCATAAAAATCTTTTAAATAAATTTGAGGTTCAGTCTACTGGAAATTTTCATGGGTGAAAGTTCTCTCCTCAACCCAAAATGCCCTCTGAAATGCTGCTCTGGGGGCAAGGGGGAGTCAGATGTCTGCAGTTGGCAAAAGTCACCCCCACATAAATCCTTTTTCCCTACCTCCCATCTTCCTATGGGCCCTTGAACCTTAAAAAAGGTGATGTGACTTCATGCTATGATTTTTGATAACTTCGATATGAGGGTCTGGTCAAGGTGGGTAGCAAGTTTTGAGTTGCTTGATGCTTATCTCCAGGCAGAAATAAGTATAGGAAAACACAAACTGGGCAAAAACTTAAAGCAAGCTTAGGAAGCTACTTCAGACCCTCGAATGAATATGGAGTCGCTGTGAAGCAGCTGAAATGATAAGAAATCAGAGGTGCTTTGGAACAAAACAGGGCAGATAACCTGGGTAACATTTCTAAGACTTTGTTAAAGCCTGCAGCTGGTGAATCTCCATGTATGAGCAACAAGTGTTATGAAAAGTCAGGGCAGATAGGCTACAATGACGAGGAAAGAAGCAGGCCAGTCAAAGGCTACAATCTTCTTTGTAAGAACCTGGTGAACCATGTGTTGGGGGGATTTGTTTACACTATGTAATGCCTTCCACCTGGAAATTTCATACATACCTTCATAGGCGCCCTCTTCATTTAGGGAGAGGGTAAACACGTATGGCTTGTCAGGATCTTTATGGTCAATACAGCGGAATATAAACTGCAGATGATTAGCTACGACCAAAACAAACCCAACAAACCAGAATTCACTCAGACAGTTCAGTGAACACAGTAATCTAATGACAATACAACAGATGTTTAAAATCTACCATTACTTCTGTGTGTAGACTCATTGTGTATTTTGTTCATAACTGGCTTATACATCATAGCTTAACATCACACCATGCACCATCAGTGTTTTAAGTAACCCAGAATTATTTGTCTTTCATAGTATGTTGCTCAAAGTTTCATTGCTCATTTCAGCACTTGGAGGGGCGGGAGAATGACCTCGATCTCAACAATGTTTTCCACTGGTGGCAGACATTTTCACATACTTTTGGGGACATAATGGGGGCATGTGTGTGAAAACCAGGCAGCGGGGGGGAAGGCTAGAAAGTCTACTTCTGCAAGTACTTCTCTGCTCTTGCCAAATAAAATCCATGCTCCACAAGAAATAAACTGCTTTTTCCTAAAAAGAAGGATCTAAGCATAACCAATTTAACTATATCAAGCAATTTAGCTCTCCAAGCTAAGGCCCTGCAATGAATTAGAGCTGGGAGGGGCACAATCTGGAAGTCCCATTCCGCAAAATATCCTCCTCTAGGATTCACTCTCAGCAGCTTGAGCAGGCAGATCCCCCCCCCAACTAAAGTGATGCTCAGCTGCTCTAGTCGAAACATTGTCCCCTCTGGAGAATTTTCAGTCTTCATTTTGTAATATTTTAGGGTTTCCTCCAGTTAACTTTTTTGCCATCAAGTGACAGCTGACTCACAGCAACACCTCATAGGCTTTTCAAGGCAAGAAGATGTTCAGAGGTAGTCTGCTCTTGCCTGCCTCTGTCGTTCCTCAGCAGTCCCCCATCCAAATGCTGTCCAGGGCCGACCCCTGCTTCGTTTCCAAGATCTGACGAGATCAGGCTAGCCTGGGCTATCCAGTTCAGGGGTCAGTTAGCTTACAAAGTCATATTTCTTTGCATCTCTTGGAGTTTGTGTATAGAAACCAAACACCTGTGGTCAGCCTGGTTTTGCTGCTTTCATCATTTGCACAAGGCCCAACCAGTTGACCATTTATTTAAAACATTGTTATGCTGCCTTTCCACCCGATATGGTTCCCCAAGGTGGCACACATAAAAGACATTTAAACATCCAAACAATTAGAAACATTTAAAATTATAAGATAATTCAATGAAAACACATAAAAAATACCTGAACCAGGGAAATGGGCCAATTATTTGAGTTATGCCAAACAAAAAAGTCTCCACTCTCTGGTAGAAGACACCAATAGAGGAAGGCAGATGAACTTCCCTGGGGAGGGAATTCCAAAGTTTTCTTGCCATGACTGAGAACGCCCTTTCTTCAGGTCGCCACCCATCTAGCCTCAGATGGTGGGGGCAATAAAAGCAGGGCCTCTGAAGATGACCAGAGTGAATGGGTGGCTTCATATGGGAGAAGGTGGTCCTTAAGGAATGTTGGTCCCAGGCTGCACAGGGCTATAAAGGCCAGTACCAGCACCTCACATTGAGTGATATCAGACTGATATTTCAAAGATGTTTAAGAACAAAGATTTTTCGGTTTACACATTTAGAAAAGTAACAGAAGAGCCTAATTTGTTAGGTGTGAGTGGGAAAGACTAGACTTCCCACCCACCTGTCAGATGAATGAAATGCTCAACACTGACAACACAAGCAGAACATGAGCATGGTTGCAAGTCTTTGTGTCTGGCACATCCAGAGTGGGTGGTTCTGGATACCAACATTCCCAACTACTGCAGCCTGCTGTCACCCCTCCCTTCCAAATCAGCCCCCCTGGGAACAATGTGGGAGAAGAAAACTGACAACACCACTACAAGTGCCTTCCACCATTGGAAAATATGGTCAGACTTGTCCCTCCACTATATCCTTTTGCTTTGGTGATGGGACAGATTCACAAAGGAAAAAACTTCCATTCAAGCTCATTTTTGTTGGAACAGGATAAATATCAATCAGCATGCTTGCTTCGGCAGCACGTATACTAAATATGAATAAGGGAAAGATATTATGGAGTGGGGAACTGATTTAATGTTTTAGGTGCTACTGAAAACTGGCAATCACACAGTGAAATTATACAAATATATATATCCTTCTTACCACTGGTTTTCCGTATTTCTAGCCCAGTCCGCTCTTTAAATGTCTTTTCAACCTTGCTTAGCCTTTCCATCTTTTCTTCTGTGGCTTTACTTTTAGCTAAAATTTAAAAACAAAAACCTCATTGTCTATAAGACTAAAGGGAATTTCACATTACCGAGATTCTGCCGGATTGAAGCCATTTCTGATTCGTCTTGAAGTAAACCAGTACAGGGCTGCCATTTCACACATGGCTTTCCCTGACCGGAAAAGAGCCGAATCAGAAGCAGTTTGGCAATTCAGACTGCACCGCTTTGTTTTCCCGCTGTTTCCCGCCGCGCCTTTTTTTTAAAAAAAATGTTCGCTTTAGAGCGCTATAGCACTGTAAAACAACACTGCAGGCATTCCAATGGGGTTGCTATGATGCTATTGCGCTATAGCGCTCTAAAGTGAACGTTCAAAAAAAAAAAAAAAAAGCCGGAGATCGCCCGCGCGAGCGAAAAAAGGCGGGAAAAAAGCGTATCGGATCCGGGAGAAGAAACTGACGACTACTTGGAAGCGGTTGACAGGTAAAACGCTTCAGCCCCGTTTCCTGAACGGGACAGAAGCGATTCTGTGTGAAATTACAAATATATTCCAGTAGGGAAACAGTTCTAAAATGGTTCTGTCTGAAATGCCAGACCAGAAACCGTTTGGGAACCGTTCCTCTTCCGGATTATATCATGTCTGAAATTCCCCTATGATTCCTTCCTGCCCCACATACAAGTATTGGTAAAGTTATCCTATCATGACAACCTATTCATCTCAATACACCCCTGTTTGAATTTTACACATTAAGAATTAACCAATGTGTTTTAAAAATTCACTGAAGTGCTACCATTAAACTTTTATTTAGTGAAGTTTTTTTATTTAACTCAGATACCAATCCTGAGTTGTTTTTAGGAGAAATACGGGCTAAACTGATCTCAAATATTGATCCTCTGCATATGAACGTGTCTGTCCTGATTCGTCTGGCTCCCCCATTCCTTGTCTTCTCCCCAGCCCCACTGTCTTTGTTTTCCTTTCATTCTTTTCTCAGCTTATTTCCTCCAAAAGCAGGGATCAGGACATGATGGTCAGTCACCAGCTACTAAAAAATCCCAGGCTCATAATTTTCAGCTGCCTAAAATCAGATACCAACACCTAGAAATATGCACTGTGAAGCTTGGTCTTAGAAGTCTAATGCATGGATCATGATCTTATGGAAACTTTCACTCAAGATCAGCAAACTCCCATTTTCAAATTAATATGGGACTTTCCTAACATCAAAAGCACAAGATCTAGGAAGCTTAATTATTTAGAAATTATAGGCACATGACACAAAACCTGTAGAACAATGAAGCAACAAAAAGCCAGCCAAGAGGAGGATTGCAGAAACAACTTCGTCCCTGCCAGAAATATATTTACAGAATGTAGCTCTTGACTTAGAAAACAGGTCTGCTTAGGTCTTTCCAGCTGCAATAAGGATAGTGTAATATGTTCCTCCTATGTTCTAAATGGTACATGACCTGCTACAGTGTAGGATAAAACACATCCCAAAACATAAGTACATGTGTCATTGCTGGGAGACTCTTTCCACAGAAGCTAATATAAGGACCATTCAAGCTTACACTGTTTTTAGAATGGGTATTTGCATTCCACCTTCTGACTGCAACTCACTTTCCCCTTTCCTGATCAACTTCTCCTTGAGCTCTTGAATGGTGTCCATTAAGTCTGCATTTTGTTCTTCTCCACCCTTGATGCTAGCAAGAACTTCTGATAGCTTCTCCTGTTTTTCTTCAATGGATTTGTTCTTCTGATTCAACTCTGCGTAAACCAGGGAAATTAGGTTGTTTAATGTGATACCCACATAGAAGTCTTGTTTGAGTCACAAGCAGTCCTAGTGATGTGCAAAGTTACTCAAATGCATATCATGCACGTGCATAAAGTATTTCGAGCTTTGAAAAAAGAAACATTTGCATTGCCCTATAATGTATATGAACACTCCCAACATGGCAAAGCATTATGTAAATAGTTATTATAAGTAAGTGGCATCCCAACCACTGAACATCACATATCTCATTCTGAAACTGTCTCCCCTCGAGTGTGAATCAAAAAACCCAAAGAATGGGGCCAGGTACAATCAAGTGTATATTTTTCTACAGATCTGGGGGGAACTTTCCCACCATGTTTGCAGAAAAAATTCCCCAAAGAAAAAAAATCATTTTGAGAGAAAGACTGGCATTTTTGTTACAGACAGGATGACTAGTTCAGCACATGACTAAATGTCCTTATAAAACTCCAATTACTGAAACCTGAGGATGATCTGTTTGCACAATTAGCCAAAATGCAAATGCTAGGCTTGGGCTAAACATATTTGTGTTGTATTTTAACTATTGACTTAAACCTGTATGGAAACTAAAAAGTAAAGATCTTGGCAGACAGTAAGGCAGAGCCCATGCATAAGAAAAGCATTTCAGGTCGAAGTGTTTTCTTTCTCTTTGTATTGTAAGACTAATTTATGAAGAAAGAAAGGACGCATACAATACCATTTGTATATTCCTGAAATCTGTTGATCATTAGGTCCCCTTCCTTTAATCTCTTAGACCATTTATCTGTAAAATTAGGGGAAAATGTTACCTGGCAATCTCATCTTGATACACTTTAAAATTTGTGACAGTTTAGAGTAGTTATACAGTGAACACCATATATTTGTATAGGTTATTCTTGTTTGTTTACATTATTTAATTATACTCTGGTTTTGTCCTCAATGGAGACCTAAATGGCTTATAACACAGTTATCCATTCTTCCATTTTATCCTCACAACCTTGTGAGCAGATTAGGTTGAGAGAGTGTGCTTGGGACAAGGTCACGCACCGAGCTTCAGGGCTGAGTGTGGATTCAAACCTGGGTCTCCCAGATCCTAGTCCAACACCATCCTGGCTCCCCAAGACTTTCATTTTAAGTGTGTAAGTTGCACAAACACTCACTCCATCATAGAGTTTTCTAAATCAGTTAAATGTACCTTTACCTAGCAACACTTCCAAAAGAAGAAGGGGAAAGGAACTACGTGGGAATCCAGTGGAATGGCTGCTGCATGAGAAAAGACGAAGGACACACCCTGAAGATGGCCTTTTAAATGCACTGGTCTTTTCAACAGATTACAGCCTGACATCCTTATTTCTGGGTAGGAAACTGTGTTCACCTCATCTGTATGCATTGTCAATTAAGAGAACTGGCCTTTTCTATCACTGTGCATCCATGTGGCAGGAAACACCATGTGGCAATGAGATGAGAAAGAGACGACAACAATAAAACTATATCTCTCCTTATTATAATTGAGTTTTCGTCTCCCCACTGGCCTATGGGGAGAGGAGAAAAATGCGAGCCATCAGCCATTGCCCCCCAGCTGCCACTTAAGGCTGCTGGTGTGCCATTGGCTGGGAGGTGGGAGGCAAACGCTGCGAGCGAACGCCACAGCCAGGAGCTGGGGGAAGGGAAGCTGCGATGCCAGGCGACAGTGTTGGGTGGGGAGAGAAGCCAGGGCCAGGAGGATGCGGCAGCTCCGGGAAACAGATTCTCAGCGCGGGGGACGGCAGAGGCTGGCGGTTGAGCTCATTCCCCAATGGCCAGGTGGTCTGCCTGCCTCCACCACCTTCGTCGCGGTGCCCCCCCTCCGTGCTGGGGCTGTCTGGCCTCGGACGGGGAGGCGGCCGCGCCACCCGTTACTCGGCTGCTGCAGGCGTGCCTCTGCACCAACAGACTCCTGCCTGTCCCCTCGCCCCACCACTCACTGTCTGTCTGTCTAGGGCCCGTTGTCTCGAGTCCACATATTACCTGTAAGTTTGCTTATAGATTCTAGCCACTGATCTCTTAGCCCCAACGTCTGGTCAATAGATTCACCATAGCAAGCGGTTTTGAACATAGTCCTGAAATCCTTTATTTCTTTTTCGAGTATTTCCAGCTCATTGTCATCTTTCGTCTGGGCCATTGTTTTGAAAACAGATCACAGGACAGTCACAAAGGGGATCTCTTCAGCTAGAATAAGGACAGAGAAATTTTATGGTGTCTCAGCAACTATAACTGCTTCCTTACAAGTTTGACATTAATGGTGCAATTGTAGACAGTTACTTCAGAAATCTATGGGTTTAGACTAGAGTAACTCTGCATAGGATTACAGTTAGGACTGCAAAAGGTTCATCTGTGCATTAGAATATCTGCTGAGCTGTTCTGTACGATGCTCAAAAGATTTCCAACTTCAAAAAACATTGGTCATGCACTTTGTATAAGGTCAAGCAGATTTTTTTTTCCAAGAGAAGAAACCAACTGGTAAACAAAACAAGGCTTCATAAAACAGCAAAAATGATCAAGCGGCTACTCAACCAGTTTCATCATTTTGCACACTGGTAGTACTGTAACCCCTTTCCCTTTCCTTTGACAGTGGCTATTGTCATATCTTGCCACTCCATTTTTTTTAAAGAAAAGTTTGATGAAGCATCAAGCAACACAACAGGTGAACTACAGGTCCCTTAAAACATAGTTATCTAATAGCACGTTACCAAGAAAACCAGTCTTTTCCTTAAAGATTTTCTAGTCGTCATAAAGAGAGAGATAACGTTAAGTTTTACCCACTTGGAATTAACAGCCTGTAGCAACAAAATTAAACAAGAAGTTTAATGGATTTAAACATAAACCGAAGCCATGATACCCCTGCTTTCTTTCCCAAATACTTACGGGATTATAAAATTCACAAAAGGGCTAGTTTCCGCTCCCGCTCCCCTCCCCTCCAACTAAAAAGGCTGGGAAATCTGGGAAAGTACCAACAGAAACTATAAAACATTTCCCCTCGGCTCCATGAGGCTTTCAAGCGACACTGTTCACCCCCTCGCAGCACAAACAACACTCACTCACTCGCTCGCTCTCCTCTAAGGCTGGTTCCTCACCCGGTCCATTGCTCAATTCAAAACGTCACTACTTCCGCGCCAAAACCCAACGGTTTCACTTCCATTGATTGACTCAGACGGCGAGCAAAAGAAGGTAGCGATTGGTTGGTGTAAGGAGTCAACCGTTGGAGGGGGCGAGGACTCCATTGGGCAGTTTGGTTTGGGGTTTTGGGAGCCTGATGGGAATTGTAGTCTGACAGTGAGAGGGGGAAAGCGTGGTCTTTTTTTTTTTTATGTATCCCGGAGGTATTTTGCTTTCAGTTCCAGTCTCTATTATTCTTAAAGCGGTGACAGAGAGCGAAAGCGGCTCTCTTCCCATGGTGAAAGTAGACAGGGGAAAGGCAACTCGAAGTGTTTGCAAATGTTAGGAAGATACTTCGCAGAGGAAAAGAGAATTCACTTTCCTCGCTGGTCTTCGGCTTCCCTTTTTCCTCTGCTTTGTAGATATACTAGACGGGTCAGGTTTTCCTGTCAGGCACAGACTCCGCTAAGTGAAGTTCTTTTGCGGAGAGGAAAGTATCAGTTTGGATTTCTGCCTGTTATGAAAGTCAGAAATGAGCAGAACAGGAATTCTTCTAAGGGTTTTGGAATTTGAGTGGCCACTGTTCCTTTGCAGAGAAGATGCCATATTCAAGAACTTATCTAAATATGACAAAAAGTTAGAGCCCAATGGCACCTTTAAGATCAGCATACTTTTATTCAAGGTGTGAGCTTTCCTGTGCATGCACACTTCCGTCAGACGATAAAATGGCATTACATATCATAGTTGTATATACAGGAGTGGTTTGTTAAATAAGTATGCAAAACAGTGAGGAGGACACATTTTTTTAACAGAACAAAAGAATGACAAGTTAGTTCCTGGTTATTGCCATTCTTCCCCCAGGCTCCTTCAAATATCCAGAAATTTCCCAGACTGGAGTTGACAACCCTATCTCCTTCCCACCCAACAGCCACCCTACCTGCCCCTCTGTCTTCAGCTTTCTGTCTCCATGTACCTCCCGTGTAGCCTCTACCTAGGAATACAGTCTTTCTCCACAGTCTTTCTCCAAAGCAGCATAATTCTCTCCTTTTTATCTGAACAAGAACCCCGTGACGTAGGTTAGGCTGAAAGTATGTGACTGACCCCAAATCACACAGTCAGCTTCAATAGCAAGATGGAGCTCTGAACCTGGGTCTCACAGACCCTACGCTGAAGCTCTAACTTAGGAATGTCAAACATGCAGCCCCGGGGGTCAGATCAGGCCCCCGGAAGGCTTCTATCAGGCTCGCAGTGGAACTGGCCATCTCCTGCCTCCAGTTCTGCTGCTGCATCATAGCTTGCTTCACCAGACTCTTAATCACTCAGCCATTTCATGTTTTAACCTGGGTCCTAGACTCAGAACTTTGAGCATGAGATTTCTGTGGTGAAATCAAAAGCAGGTTTGCAGCTTACAGATTACACACTTGAACAGCATACTCAAGGTTGCGACAGCGCAGACATTTTGATGCAATAATTCAGAGCAAGAGGTGTCAGTTATCAGACACTGTTAAATAAACAAAATATTGCAAGAGTGCTAATGTTTTAAGCATGTTTTTATTTTAAGTAAAAAACCCACCCTTGGTGTCCTTAATAAAGTTTCTATCTCCGCTACCTGGCATTACATTTTATGACACACATGGCCTGGCCCAACAAGGTCTTATTTATGTCAGATCCGGCCATCATAATAAATGAGTTCGACACCCCTGCTCTAACTGCTGCACCAGACTGGCTTTCATAGGGTAGCTGCTGTTGAATTAGTAGCAAGCAGCCAGACCTAGTTAAGTCATGCAAGTCAGGTGGTATCAAGTCACCCAGAGGGTGCTGCCAGGCCTACAGTTGCCAAGCTTCAGGTGGGACCTGGAGATCCCCCCAGCATTACAGCTGATCTCTGACCCCCTGGAGAAAGCAGCTGCTTTGGTGGCATTATATCCAACTGAGGCATCTCCCTTCCCCAAACCCTGCTCTCCTCAGACTTCACCATAAAATCTCTAGGACTTTCCCAACCTGGAGCTGGCAGTCTTTGTTAGGCCTTGCCCCAAGGATCCCTCCCTCAATGGTCAAAATAGGCCTGGAAAGGACCCTGCCCTGCCTTTTACTGACAGAACCCAGCATGGAATATTATGGCTGCCTAGCAGCAGCCACAGAGGTAATCTGTTTTTTAAAGCTACAGGTGCTCCTTTTATCAATTTTGGCTTTTTTAAGCTGCCCAGTGGTTTGGTGTTTTTTTTTAGAATTCACATTTTTTTGGCTATCTATGGCCCCTTTCTGGGCTGTGGTGGCTCAGTGGTTAAGACACTGAACTACAGACTGGAAGGTCAGTAGTTCAGCAGTTCGAGACCCGAGTGCCGCACGACGGAGTGAGCTCCCATCACTGGTCCCAGCTCCTGCCAACCTAGCAGTTTGAAATGCACCTTGGCATCTAGTCATGCTGGCCATATGACCACAGAAATGTCTTTGGACAGCGCTGGCTCTTCAGCTTGGAAACGGAGATGAGCACCGCCCCCTGAGTCGGATTCGACTGGTTTTCAAGCAAGGGAAACCTTTACCTTTATGGCCCCTTTCAGGTTTGTAGAAAAATCTGTCTTGCCCATTCACCACTCCAGTCACTGGATTTAAGTATCTAAAGATATCCTGACATTGCTATTAGAATATAAGATATAACATTTCAGTTACAACATTTGATTTAATATAGAAAGATATAACATTAAAAAAATCCTTTCCATCCTGTACTTCCTACACTTCATGGCCCCTTAGCCCTGCTGTTGTTTGTCTGTGTACACTTCTTACATAAAATGTCTGCACAAAAACTTAAGCTGGAATAAAAATTTAAGGTGCCACAGGGCACCTAATTACATTTTAAGGTTCATTGTCTTTCTATACCACCACCCCATCTGAAAGATGAGGATAGCCTACCTTCCAGGGTTGTTGTCAAAACCCATACTTGCTAGTCTTTTAAACTGTGGGGGGAAAAAACCCCTGCCCCGGTTAGGGATAGAACAAAGCAACCATCAGTAGCCTCTGGAGAGACATTAGAGTAAAGTTGCCAACTCTTGACTGGGAAATTCCGAGAGAGGGACCTCAGTGAGGTATAATGCCAGAGTCCACATTCTAAAGCTGCTATTTTTTCCAGAGGGACTGATTTGTGTAATCTGGAGATCAGTTGTAATTCCAGAAGATCTCCAGGACCCATCTGGAGGCTGGTAATCCTACATGATGGAAGCAGTCCAGTCCTCCTAGCACCCACAAAACATGGTACAAAACAGTGTAATTGGTGGACCAACCAGGTTTCTTCTAGGATCTTTGCAGAGCAAACAGGCACGATTGCAAGAACACTGTTTTACCTGTGTAAGTAGCAGAACTATGCACTTAATACTACTAACTGTATTTTGATTAACAGTAATGATATCAGGATGTCTCTAATAGGGTGAAAGGCAGCTGTTCCAAGACAAGTCTGTTTTCATTATAGGCATAGGTATGGGGGGAAAAATAGGTAGGCTTTGAAGACAACAGGTAGGTGACTATAGTGGGGGGAAAGTACGCCAGTTTGTCAGCATATGGAACCCATTTCATAGTCTACGAAATCATATAAAGTTCTGGTGTGCTGGCAAATAATACAAAGTGTTTCCCCCCGCCACCTTAACCTGCTAGAGATATTCAGCACAAATTAGGATGCAGTTCAGGTTATGTACACTCTGCATTCTATAGTAATTCCTCCCTGGCATGCCGACATTTTAAGAAATTGAATTTTTTCAAGTCTTGCTTTTACAAGACAGGCAGAAAATATAAAAAACTGAGCTGTGTAAAGAATAAGTTTTTTTAAAAAAAATAAAAATAAAAATTCCAGCCAGCACTGATTTTTGCTTTTCTTTTATTCTATCCAATCTAAATGAGGATGCTTCCCTTTTGATTTCAGAAGCCTGATGGGCTGTTGCTGTAGTTATTTGGCACCCCTTGTTGTCCTGGGCTAGAATAAGACAGATAGCTAACATTAAATAATGGCTGATGACAAAACTTTTTGGCAACCTCTAAAATTGCTTTGTATTAGTCATGGACTTTGAATTGCTATCATAAAAAGCAGACTTTATAATTAGACTGCAGGCTCTGCAACTGCTTCTTCTTCAATGCCAGTTCACTGAATATTCCTTTCATGTTCCCTGTCTTGAGTTTAATGGGAACCCATTGCCCCTTTACCTTTTCTGATTAAAGTGTGTTGCTTCTTAATAGGCTCTGTGGGTAGCAGAATGAATGAAGACTCTTTCACCTGCTGCAAAAATAGTTCTTTGCTGCAAGTATTGATCTTTAGGATTCCTCTCTGGTGGGCTTCTTTTGTATGTTTCCTTGGACGTTTTAGACCCAGCACATTGTTTTGTATTCTCATATTCCTACATGTTGTCTAGCAAACTGCCAACGCGTTTCATTCCAGCTCCCTGTCTGTGCAGGTGCTGATTAGAGACTGCATTGATAATGGCTTTCTCGCGGCTCTATTATTGTCCCATGGAAGAAAATGTATCCAAATTATAGAAAAAGAAAAAAAGAAAGAAGCCGACACTCTTTCTGAAAGAGTTCTCTACCAATTCTCAGTTCATTTATTAAGAGTGCTGATTGCCATGTTAAAAGACCATCTGCTGTACACGACAACAGGGAGACTATTATTTCTTGTGTCTTGGAAGAATGGAAAAAGTCTGCCGATCCTGCCCCCCCCCCAAGTCTGCATATAAAAGGCTGTTCATAATATTCTGCCTCGGTGGGAAAATCCAGCTAAGTACACAGGCAGAGGCTTTGCCGATAAAACTCTGTTGTCTGGCAAAGGAACGCACAAGGTGTTGTTTGCAAATGGATGCTTTTACAAATAGCCCCATGTGACACCATTCAGCAAAGTTTACAGTGCCTTGGCGCAAGCTCAGGAGTTACTTCCTATGCATCTGCATTAGGTCCCAGAGTCCAATGCAATGCACTGTAAGGCTCCACGTGAATGTGAGGACACTGTTACCATTCATATCGCTTTCACTCCTGCTTCCGTGACTCTCCCACGAATCCTAAATGGGCAAATGGATAAGCCTTAACTGACTGCTTTCAAAATGTAATACTGTCTGACATTTCATATTCTGTGGTTAAGAAATTCCTCAAAAAAAACAAAAAAACCCAAGCCAATATAGCAGGAGAACTCCTAGCACTGAGAGGTCACAGACTGACTGGGGTGGGGTTTGCTGGCATCATGCCAACATGTGACATCACTTCTGGCACAAAATGGACTGAGGTGCTAGAATTCTCCCAAAATGCTGGTTTAACAACAATGGCTGGAGCAAATCCTAGAGTGTCGCCCAAATGTGATGATGTAACTTCTGATACTGAGCTGGAAGTGACATCGTGTTTTGGTGCAATGCTGGCAAGCCTGTCCCTGCCCCCCAATTTCCCCCTGCTGAAATTAAAGCAACATTTTCTGTTCTTCCTTAGGCTGTGCTTTTGCGGTTGTTATTCAAAATTATCAGTTGAATTACAGTCTTATTTGCATGCTTCTATAAGAAGAAGAAGAGGAGGAGGAGGAGGAGGTTGGATTTATACCCCGCCTTTCACTACCCAAAGGTGTCTCAGAGCGGCTTACAAACTCCTTTCCCCTCCCCTCCCCACAACAGACACCCTGTGAGGTAGGTGGGGCTGAGAGAGCTCTTGACAGAAACTGCTCTTTTTTCAAGAACAGTTCTTATCAGAACTATGGCTTGCCCAAGGTCATCTAGCCAGGTGCAAGTGGAGGAGTGGGGAATCAAACCCAGTTCTCCCAGGTTAGAGTCCGCGCATTTAACCACTACACCAAATTATATCTGTGTAATTAATCATTGCTCCCTTGGGAAATAAATACCTGTAAGTAAATGTCTGTGTCTAATTAATTTGAATATCTTGACTTGAGAAGAGCTAAGTATGGAGGTGCAGATACATCCAAAAGGTATTTATTTATTTGCTTCTTTATTTTGTTTATAGACTGCCTTTCTCACTGAGATACTAGAATATGGAAAACAATTCAACTATTTGTTTGTTTGGAGTATTTCTGTGTTGCTCTCATTCATCTCATTACTTTCTCCAGGCACTTACTTGGGACTTCCATAGGCCCACCTGGCTGAGCTGTTAAGGAGAAATAGAACTGGGTGTCATCTGCATGTTGGTAGCAACAAATCCCTGGATGACCTTTCTCAGCAGTGTCATTTAGATGTTTAATAGCATGGGGGATGATGGACCCCAGAGGACCCCACAGCATAAATATGGGGCTGAGCAGCAGTCCCCAAGATCACCTTCTGGAAGTGGTTGGTCAAGTAAGAGTGAAACCACCAAAGCGTGGTGACCCTAACTCCCAGCCCAGCCAGCCTCTCCAAAAGGATTAGAGGGTTACAGAACTAGAAAACAATGCAAACAAAAAACTAAGTATGAAACATCATACAGAAAATGGATTACAGAGGTAAAAGCCCATGCAGTAAAAGCAAGGTAATACATACAATAAGCCACTGCAATAATAGGGTCCCCAGCCCCCAGGTCCCAGCAGGGGTTCCCCTGCTTTTGAGGGCTTCGATCTACCCCTGGCCAGCAGGCTGGTGGGGGAACCCCATCCCCAAACAGGGACATTGCTGCATGACATCCCCGATGCGATGACAGCACCCAGAAGTGACATCATCCCGTCGCCAACTTTGTGGGGGTGACACTCTAGTTTTTGGGCAAATTTTATGGTTTTGAAGGCAAAAAAAAATAGAATTTTGCCCAAAAACTAGAGCATCACCCCCAGTGTTGGCAATGCAATGACGTCATTTTCAGGTGACATCATCACCTTGGGGACGTCATGTGGCGATGTCCCCGTTTGGGGGTGGGGACCTATTTGTGGCAAATGCAGATGAAGGAACAACCTGGCAACCCTATGCAATAGACTACAATCCTATTCCCTTATACAAGTGCTCTCCTGAGCAGTTCCATTCTATTACAGCTCTACTCCTCTTATAAAAATGTCCTCTTGAACAATTCTGTTTTGCAAATTTTATGAAATGATAGAAATGGCAGCGGTGCTGGGGGGGGGGGAGCTTCCTGATCTCTGGCAAACTTAATTCTTTGGAAAATATCTTATGTACACTATAAAGTGATCATGGGGTATTGCTCAGAACCAGGGACTACACCTGGCTGTTCGTTAATAGTTCCCCCCTCCCCGATTCATGGAGTTCCCTGCCCTTTCTATGCTGCAGTTTCAGCAAGTCTTTTTAGGGATGTGGGTGTAATGCCAAAAGGGAGTTAAAGGATAATTCCAGGTTCTGGTGGTATTGCCAGATAAGAAAACAGAAGGGAGGTTTCCAGAAATGGAGAGTTTGGGTTACCCTGTTGAACCAGGGTTTTGATGTGCAGTTCATACAGTCTAAATTATCTTCTTGGGAAAGTCCAACCTATTTGTGGCAAATGGAGATGTAGGAACAAATAGTTCTGTCTTTGTGCAGCTTGCTAGTATGGCATGATCCTCTTTTTGGCTAGAGGCATACAGAATAATCACTGGGAGGCCCTTGATTATTGGTTTGTTCCACTGTTCCATTCTGGGCAAGGCTCGGCATCTCTTTGGAACTTTCTTTTGTAGTGTGACAAGATTAGGTGCGGTGGTGGGAAGTGCCCTCTAGCTGACTTATGATGACCCCGATTTCAAGGCAAGAGACGTTCAGAGGTTGTTTGCCATTGCCTGCCTCTGCGTAGCAACCCTGGATTTCCTTAGTGGTCTTCCATCCAAATACTAACCGGGGCTGACCCTGCTTAGCTTCTGAGATTTGACAAGATCAGGCTAGTCTGGAACATCCAGGTCAGGTCATTCAGTATGGTTCCACACATTTTGCTGGCTGTCTTGCCTTTGTTG
The DNA here is from genome assembly GCA_029375565.1 of Gekko gecko. NCBI lineage: Eukaryota > Metazoa > Chordata > Lepidosauria > Squamata > Gekkonidae > Gekko > Gekko gecko. The sequence goes on along the minus strand of JAPDNY010000003.1, from coordinate 35,327,325 downwards.
TGGTAGCAGGTCAAGGGCATGGAAGAGAAAAGCCAACCCCTTCACAAGATGAAGGCAGGAGAAGAAAAAGGCAAAACAAAATGGAGTCTTGTTGACAATATTATCCTCAGACCCAGTACTGGGTGACTGGAGCAGCTCTCAGAAATCTGAGGCAGGCAGTGTTCCCTCTAAGCTGAGTTAGTGTGAACTAGCTCTCAGTTTTTTAGCCTCCGGCTCACACATTTTTGTCTTAGCTCAGGAAGGATGGCTCCAGAACAAACTAATTTATGCAGCAGCCAAATCACTTGCTCACAACTTTAATGCCAGTAGCTCACAAAGTAGAATTTTTGCTCACAAGACTCCACAGCTTAGAGGGATCATTGGAGGCAGGTATCCTGCTATATGAATTCTTAAACTGAAATTCCTAGGGATAAAACTAGAGAATTTCCACGAGCAAGAAGTGAGCTCTCCTGCTTGCGTAGCCCCTGTCATGATATCATCTAAAACTTCTGCCTAACTTCACAGAAATACAACATAGAAACTGTGCTTTCAGTATTACATTTCAAGTTTACGGAGTGGGTGGGTACAGTAAAGGTACCAAAAACTAGAACAGAAATAATTGCATTTTTACTATTTCAGTGAACCAGCAGCACTGCGTTTTTAGATTAATAGCTAAGGCCAGAGAAAATTGAAACTCCAAAAATTTATAGCCCAGCCCTAAATCTGCTTAGCTCAGTAGGGATGTGTGGCAATGAATTTAATGAAACTAGAAATTTCACTGTGAGACACATATGAAATATATTACTTCAACATAATACACAAAAGTTGCAATGTTAGTACAGTGTTATGTTAGGTGAATCGCAAAAAAAGTACTAAAGTTAAATACTTTAAGTTACATTAGCAAAAAACACATTTTTAAAAAATCTGTGAACTGCTTCAAACATGGCACCAAGCTCATACACTTTCCCAAACAGTCTGTAGAACCTTGAATACAAAATGAGGCCTAAAGGAGAAGGTTCAGCCCATATGATTTACTTTTAAGGGGGGGAAAGAGGCATACAGATTATGTGTAGGGCCTACTTACCTATGTTTATACACTGTATGGTGAAGATTATGTTGAAAGCATACCATAAGAACTCATGTCTGTGCTTAACTAGAAAATATTTTTAAAACATCTGGAAAATCTGGGGCAAAACTTAGAATGTGCAAAGAAATAACAAAACACCCACATCTGTTTCCTGCTTTGATCTTTGGTCCTAGCTCATTTCTGGGTCCTTGAGATGAAACAGTAGTATCTGGCAGTTGATTGAAAAGTTGTGTGTCTCTTAGGGAGTCAAAGTGCTGCAGAACTGCTGTAAAGTTGCCATAAACCATACTGCTGGGAAATAGGGGTACCAGCCTCCAGGTGGGACCTGAGGATCCCCCAGAATTACACCTCATCTCCAGCTACAGATATCACTGATATCAGTTATCCTGGTGAAAATAGATACTTTACAGGGTGAACTCTATGGCATTGTACCCCTCTGAGGTCCCTGTCCTCCCCAGGCTCCATCCCCAAATCTCCAGGAGTTTCTGAACCTGGATCTGGCAACCCTGCCCCACATTCCCCACTTGTGGCCAGAGTAGGGTTGTCAGACCCCCATCAGGGTGGGGGAAACCCCACTTTTGTGGGTTGCTTCCCACTTCCAACTAGCCCAAAAAGTGACATGATGACATCACTCTGAAGTGATGTTATGTCATCAACATGTTGCCAATGTTGCGTAGTGACGTTCTAGTTTTTGGGCAAAACTCTATGGTAAAACTGGCTACAAATGGAAAATAACTTATTTTCCCACCATAGAGAACAATGGAGGAAATGGGGCAACCTGTTTGGGGGCCCATAGAATTGGACCCCCTGGTCCAATGTTCTTGAAATTTGGTGGGTATCTTGGGGAGAGGCTCCATCAGCTATCCTGTGATCTTGGAGCCTCTCCCTCAAACCCCCTCCCCTCCAGCCCCCAGAATATACCCTATGTTTTCACCATTGACTTCAGTGGCCCATAGGGTATAATGGGGCTGAATTGCCACTGAATTTCTTTCATTCCCTCCTTTCCTTCTTTCTTTTTCCTCTTTCCCTCATTCTTCTCTTCTCTTCTCTTCTCTTCTCTTCTCTTCTCTCTCTCTTCTCTCTCTCTTCTCTTCTCTCTCTCTCTCTCTTCTCTTCTCTTCTCTTCTCTTCTCTCTCTCTCTCTCTCTCTCTCTCTCTTTCTTTCTTTCTTTCTTTCTTTCTTTCTTTCTTTCTTTCTTTCTTTCTTTCTTTCTTTCTTTCTTTCTTTCTTTCTTTCCCACCTTCTTCTCTTCTCTTTTTTCCTCCTTTCCCTGTTTCCCTCCCTCTTCCCTCTCTTTCTTTCTCTCTTTCCTTCCTTCTTTCCTTCTCTCTACTCTCTCTTTTTCCTTCCCTATTTCCTCCTTCTGTGGTTGAACTCTAGTGAGAAGGAGTTTAAACTTTAAACCCCTTCTCTCTTAGCTCCCCCACCCAGACCAGCTGGGGAAGGGAAGGGGAGGCTTTTGAAGATGCTTCCCCCCCTTTTGCTTCCCCTTCTGACATCACTTCCGGTGATGTCAGGGGGTGTGGCATATGCTAATAGCCTAATCGCTCATTAGCATACCATATGCTAATGAGCTCCTGCAGCTGTTCTTCTACGAAAAGACCCCTGGCTAGAGCTACCGTTAGCACAAGTTCAGGAAGTTCAAGACTGTATAGAATGGATCCTGCGCAAGCTAAAGACACCAAACTTGGAGGGCATGTAGAGGAGCATCCAAGGAAGGTCTGCTGCAGGTTTGGGATCTCTAGCTTGCACAGGATCCATTCAATATACTCTTGAACTTTCTGAACCTGTGCCTGTCAAATGACTGAGGTTCAGGAGTGTATAAAACTGATCCTGTGCAAGCTAGAGACATCAAAGTCAGAGGGGACCTCTGCTGGACGCTCCTCTACCTGCCCTCCAAGCTGTTGCTTTGAAGTTCTTTAAACATTTTGATTGAGCAGAAACAGTCTGTCTGGGAACGTCTCTGCTCAGGAACCAGCCCGAACCTCCACCAACAGGTGACTTGCCATGAACATGACTTCATGAAGTACAAGCCTGCCAAAATTAATCACAAACTTTAATTTGTGAGTTGGTTCGTGCCCATCCCTACCAGCAGGGGGTTGCCTTCTGATATGGAGCAAATGGCATCCCCCATACATGTGATTTATATTGTTTTTTCCAGGAAGTGTTTTCTAATATTGACATTTCATTGAGTAGAATGTGCAAGCAATTTCCTTTCTGTATTTTATCCTGCATTAAGAACGCACATGACATTTTTTATCGTCTTGTGTGAAAATGGCCTTAGGGGAGAATGCTGTTAACAATCTAAATTAAGTAGGAACTTATTAGACCATCAGATGTTCGTATTATATGAAGTTCAGCTCTAAACTGAAATCTATATGCCTTTCTGGTAACAACAACTTTTACAGAAGAAAAGAAGTCTGGATCTTCATCCTTACAAGTTTTTTTAAAAACTAAATAATCCAAAGGGAGGGAGGGATGAAAAGAAAGAGACAAGGAAGGAAGGAAGGAAGGAAGGAAGGAAGGAAGGAAGGAAGGAAGGAAGGAAGGAAGGAAGGAAGGAAGGAAGCATTTAAGTGTCCTTCACCTCTAAACCAACCTTACTGGGGTTATTTAATGCCACCTAGTGGTTGGTAGGAGTTTCTATGACTGTAGCAATCGGTATCTGACAGTGAGCTTTGACTCAGGAAAGTTTATACCCTGGAAATTTTGTTGGTCTTTAAGCTGCTACTGGTCTCAGATGTTGTTCTGCCGGCTCAGACTATCTATCACGATAGTAACAGCTTCTATAGCCTTAATCTACATTCAGGCCTTCAGACATTTTTCTACAGTGTAAGTGCCTGCAGACAGGACCTACTAATTGCACACTTGATTTTTTACAAGAGTTACTTTTTCAAAACAGTTGCTTAGTTATCAGTTATCTAACCAACATCTACAACACAAAACTGATTGAAATTCAGTGTCTTGCCTTTCTTTTTCACAAGGCAAACTCAGGATTTATTGAAAGACACAAAGCAGCAGCTTGCAGGACAGGTCTGCCCTGCTTCATGGAGTAGAGGGCCCCACTGGGCTGGGGGGATGCTCACACTGAAGATGAATTGGTGGCTGGAAAGAAAAAGCAAGGACACCACTATATAGCCAGTCAGTGGGACCTCCACCAAGCACACCTATTTTAAGTCTGCCTTAAGCAAACAGGCAAAAAGAGAGGCAATGGACTTTCCACTCAGGAAGCTTGAAAGTGTCATTAGGAGAGGTCATCTTCCCACATGCATCAAGCCCTTTCCTCTTGCAAAGGCACAGACAGATGGGCTTTCCACTTCCCAATACTAATGGTAATCTACATGGTTTAAATCATTTGGACTAGTGTGGTGTAGTGCTGAGAGTACTGGGCTTTAAATGGTGTTGACTATCCAATCTCCACACTGCTTTTAAGATTCAAACTCCAAATACAACAAGACTTCTATTAGTAGGGTGCTAGCACGATGCTGGCAACACATGGGAAACACCCGCTCTGGTGATACTTTGCCAGGGATGTAGTGAACGATGTTGCTGGAGCTGTGATGACATCACTTCCAGGGTTACTGGAAGTGATGTCATCAGGGTGCTGGGAATGTGCAAGCATTTAGCCCAAACGCTAAAATTTAACCATAGAGTTTTGGCCAAGTGCTAAAGCATCTCCAGATCCATGATAATCCTCTTCCCCACCAATACTGAGGGCTGTATCCCCCACCCCATCTTTTTCCTGCCACCCAGCTGAACAGGAGCAGGAACAGGTGGTGGGAGATCTGGGAAGCCTGTCCATTATTGTCTGCCATGATCCCGTTCATGGGGAGGGCGGAATATAAATTTGAAAAATAATTAAATAAATTACCACTGTTATTACCTTGAAAACCCTACAAGGGTCACCATAAGTCAGCTGCGACTCGACAGCAAAACAAACACTTATTATGAAATTGCAGTGGGCACACATCACAGTCTCTTCTTGACATTACTCATACACTTCACATGTTTATTTCACCAACTGCAAAATACTCTCCAGAGTCAAGAGCAACAATTGACCTTGTGGGGAAAATACTACACCTCCAAGAACTACCTATTGACAAGAATTGTAAAAGGTGGTATTCGGCAGGCCAAGGTGGTAGCTATAACACTGAAGTGAATCTGTAGCAAAAGGGCACACAAGATTTTCATTTCAACATAAACCATATTTACACTTGTTTCTGCCTTGAGAAAAGGTAACTAAGATGCCTGGTTAGTTTGTCCTGCACCCAGGGCCCTTACCGTGGTCCTGACCAGAACTGTAAGAGTGCTGATGTTATGGTAATACTCTAAAAGATGGAAGTAAACAAGGATTAATGACCAGTAAAAAGCTCAAAAAAGAGAGATGGTTCCTCCCACAGCTTTAACTGTGTTTCAGTGAAGGTACCACTTGGTTACTATTCCCCCCTTTCTGTTTTTCTGAATGCCAAGTTTTGTAGCCTTCCTAATCGACTGAATGAATTCTCATTGAAATGCGACCATTGGGGGGGGGGCAGAATTCCTAGAGTTTTGAATCCTTTCTGTTTCTACTCTTCTTAAAATGGGCAAAAATGTTATTCACTTCAGCACAAATACCAGCTGTTCACTCTGCCTCACAGAAAAACGCCATGTATTTAATAAAGGACTAACTAGGCTTCCTCAAATGACATCTGAGATTAATGCCATTGCTATCTTGAACAGAAAACCAAAAACAAAACACTATGTACCAACGTTAAGTGGACTGCTAATACAACTGTAGAAATTTATATGCTTTGCTTGCTTTTCTTTCTCCTTGCAAACATTTGCTTAGCAACACCTGACCTCAGTTGTCACATAATGTTTACTTTGATACCTTAATGTACAGCAACCATGGGATTTCCCCCCCTTTTGTTTTACTTAAGTTCTTTTCAAACTGTGTCCTAGGGACCCCCAGAAGCTTGTTGGACGTTCATTAGTGTAGTGATCAGTAATGGTGGAAGCTTATCTACCATTTCTATTCATTCTTTGCAACCTGTTTAGCTGGCAACTAGGGTTCCAAAGCGGCCATTTTCTCCAGGTGAACTGGTCTCTGTCACCTGCAGATCAATAGTAATCCCAGGAGCTCTCCAGCCACCTCCTGGAGGTTGAAGTGGAAATCCAAAAACAACATCCGTGACAAAAATAACGACGAGTCAATAAAGATATGTTGCAAAGTCATTTATTGTAGTAATTCTGCAGAAAATCATCTTCTATTATCACTCACACACAATGAATGCTGCACAACATAAACAATTCATTTCACAATAACTGTTTTATCAGAGCGTGTAGCGATCACAATTCTTATCAATTACCAGGGCTATTTTGGGGCAGGAACATACAGGAACGGAGTTCCGGCTGGTTCCCAAGTTGGCCACGCCAGTAGGAACTCATTAGCATAATAGGCCACACCCAATGGCAGAAACTCATTAGGATTGGCTACATTAGGGGTGTGTGGCCTAACATGCAAAGGAGTTCCTGCTACAAAAGAAGCCCTGGGTTTTGACAACAAACAAGGTAAACAGAATAAGAAGCAAAAGGTGGGTGTGGCTGGATGGCCACAATTCTGGTAACATGGGGGTGTGGCCTAATAAGCTGTGCTGCCAGGGGTGTGGCCTAATATGCTAATGAGTTTCTGCTGTTAGGTGTGGCCTATTATGCTAATGAGTTCTTGCTCAGCTTTTTCTACAAAAAAGCCCTGTCAATTACTACTTATCAACTCTTGAAAGAAACATTCCATGTTGACTCTCTTAATAACAGCTGCCCACCCAACGCCAGATTTCCAACCAAGCAGCTGAGGCACTGGCAGCTGGGGTTACCAGCCTTATCCTGGCAACTTCTGGAACACCGGGTTGAGACTGTAGAAGCCAGCATCATGCAACACCATGATGTCGCTTCCAGTTTTGTACCCGGAAGTGATATCATGGTGTCGACAATGATCAAGGAATTTCCCAGATCTCTGTAGTAAAAACCACAAGAGATTTGGGAAATTTCTAGAGCTATAGTTGATATGGAACTGCAGTCCGTCATCTGAAGATGAGCTGTAAATCCGGGAGATCTCCAGGCCCTACCCCAAGGTTGGCACCCTTCCCATGGACCTTGTGTTGATGCCCCTGCCTGAGATGCTGCCAGTGCAGCTAGGGCTTGGCTGACTAAGCTTGGCAGCTTGGCAGCTAGGGCTTGGCACATTGTGTCTGGCCAAGTATAACCCTTGGCTCACCTCCCCAGTTTTGTTTGCCAGTACACTGATGTCTTTACAGGTAGGCACTATTTTTTTTAGCACATTTCTCCTATCCCTGCCTTAAATGATGAAGGATCAGTAGCTTTGTCTGCCCCTTCCATTATTTGCTTTTCTATTATCTTTGGAACCAGAGGATTCAGTTATCCTATTCTCACATCTGACGTTCAATGCGGTATGAAATATACAATTCAAGTTATGAAGACGACAAGACTCTTTCTGGTTTACCTGAAAGACAGAAAGCAGAAAATCAATAGCCTGTTTTCTGTCCAGCTCTGTTTTATTACTGAGATTCCTTTGTCCAAGTGGGAGCTTTAGGAACTTCTAAGCTTTTAGAAACACTTTAGTCTGAACAATACAAAGGCACCCTGGATTCTCACAATGGTCTTACAGAATAACAACTATTTTTAGAAAGCTAACCTTATTGTCAAAGGTGAACTGTATTTCAATATTATTCACATTTATGTTGCAACCGTCTGTGTACACCCACGGCTGCCAGCTAGATTTTATGGAACTTGTGTACTGGACAGTTTCTTTATAAAATGTAAGTTATCCACAACCGGTGCAGGATTTTATTCTGGAACTGCAGGCCATGTTTGGCATTAGTTACACTTAATGTATTTTCATTCATTCCATCCCACCCCACCCTTTGCCCAGACAACTGGCATACACCTTTCTAACTCAGGTTGTTGGGACAATGCTTGCTAATTGTATTTAAAGTTTGAAGATTAGTTAGGGATGCTTGAAAATCAGATTTGATTTCATCTGTCACTTCCTCTGCTTAATCTGCCTTGTTTTATTGATCTTGACTTGCTTTCTGCTCCTGTTAATGCTTTTATGGCTTGCTTTTTATGCTTTATGTTGCTGATTTTAACATACATATTTTTAACTGCCAAGAAATTGCAGTAAGACCCACTGGACAGACTTAAGTAGGATTCTGAATAGATGCATTGAGGATTGAATAGTTTTATTGAATAATTTATTGAAAGTTTTTTGCATAGTTTTCTATGGTTTACTGGTCTACTGCTTTCCTGTGTTTATTTTTGAGTCAGGCTGGGTAGGGGTGAGTGTATCTGCCCAGCTTCAGTTCACCCTTCAGTATTTCTCTGTAGACCCCACACAGAAGACTCTCTGTAATAAGTCTCCTTATCTCTTCCACCTGGGAGAGAACACTGGCAAACAGAGAACTCTAATATGCACCAGGTAAAGGCAACCTGCACTACTGGAAATTAGAATGTTTACGTTATGCTTCCAGCTTTTGGTGTCGGTGGGCCATGGAGTTCTCATCCCAAATCTCGAGAAAGAATGGAGATGATCTAGCGGTCCGTGTCTATGGATTTTCTTCAAAATAATGAACACTTACAGCTGCCTTATGCTTAGTCAGGATATTGGTTTATCAGTGTCAGTATTGCCCTGACCTGGATAGCCCAGGCTAGCCTGATCTTGTCAGGTCTCAGAAGCGAAGCAGAGTCGGTCCTGGCTAGAAAATGGATGGGAGATCTCCAAGGAATACCAGGGTTGTGACGCAGAGGCAGGCAATGGCAAACTGCATCTGAATGTCTCTTGCCTGGTAAACCCTACGGTCAGCTGTGACTCGATGGCACTTCCTACCACCACCAATGTCAGTATTGTCTCCTCCGACCAGCAACAGTTTCCAGAGTCTCAGAGTTCTTTCACATTACCTGCTCCCTGGTCCTTTCAGCTGGAGGTGCTGGGAATTGAACCGAGGGTCTTCTTCATGCGGAGCAGTTATTCTGTCACTGTCCCGTCCCGTGGCCCTGCCCCTAGTTTCTATGGCGTCATTTAGATAGTTTCCTATGAATTACTAATGGGATATGTGGAACCTCCAGAAATCAGAGCGGGAATGGGAGGGATTCCTTGTGAGAGAAAAGGTGTTTTTGTTTTAAAAAGTTATTTATACCATGCAATGGCTATCATGACAAGTGCTCTTGCCAGACAGCATATCACCAGCCAGGAACATAGTAAGCTGCATTATATAAACCAGGCCTTATTAAACCAATATTCTGATACAGATATATGGCGAGTTGGGCAGCTCCACAGGGCCTGAACAGTGGCAGGGCACTTGTAACAGCCTGGCCAGATGTAAACATCATGCCCAGTCTGGAAGTGGTGTGCTGTGGCCAGCAGGGGACAGAGCTGAGCTGGACCACACTGGCCTTTGAAGGCCAACAGTGAGCTGTCAGGGTGCCTTGGCCCCCAGGAGGGACCGACAGCTGTCAATGGCCAGAGGAGAAGGGCAGTGGAGAGTGCAGGATGGTGGCAGGTGAGCTCCAAGGTCACAGAGGAAGGCAGACCCAGCAATGGTAAGGCAGAGGAGGCCAGCCTCGGGCAAGTGGGGAGCAGGGAGAGGACTGGCCAGGAGTGGTCTCTGGAGACCCAGGGATGGCAGCTGGGCCATGGAGGTCCAGCAAGGGAAGAAGAAGAAGAGGAGGAGGAGGTGGTGGTGATTGGATTTATACCCTGCCCTTCACTACCTAAAGGACTCTCAGAGCGGCTTACAATCTCCTTTCCCTTCCCCTCCCCACAACAAACACCATGTGAGTAGGTGGGGCTGAGAGAGTTCTTTTGAGGACTGCTCATGAGAGAGCAGCTCTGAAAGAACTTGTGACTGACCCAAGGTCACACCAGCAGCTGCATGTGGAGGAGTGGGGAATCAAACCCAGTTCTCCCAGATTAGAGTCTGCGCTCCTAACCACTACACCAAACTGGCTCTGGAGGAGCTAAGCCCAAGGTGGACAAGTAGGTGAACACTTTGCCAGGCACTGGCAGAAAAGACTCAAGTCACTGAGGGGAAAGAAGGCATGGCAGAGTGTGGGAGCAGAGCAGGATGTTGGAAGTGGGGAAAGAGTAGCTGAGGAGGAACCGGGGGGACCCATCCTAGGCAACAGGTGCTGGGCACCTGGTCTGAGGCCACCAGGGGTATGACAGGATAAACTGATGAGGGGAAATGTTTGTTTCACCATGATGTAGCATATTTAAAACCATTATTTGACATCCCCAATGACATCCCCCACCCCATGTATTAATAGTAGGAGAGGAGATGGAAGGAGTAGGGTGAAGCTATAGTAGATGGGTCATTATAAATGACTCAGCTCAAACAGTTCTCAGAAACTGAACATTAAGAGTTCAAATCACCATGCTTACCCCTTTCATGCGTAGCTTCATCAAACCAAGATTGGTAAACAGGTTGAATCTGCTAAAAAGCTTCTGCAAACTCATTTATCTAGGCTAATGTGAACTGGCTTTCTGTAGACAAGGTCCTTTAAGTTCATCTGCTGATATCTTACATTATGTAAATCTACACAGTAGCTTTATACAGTTCCATTAAACACAACTTGTCAATGGTGTAGTCTTCTAAAAAGGGCATAGATTTCATATTTTAATTAAGAAAACATTTTTAAGCACTGTTTTTTTAATTCTTTATTTTTGGTAGTATTGCTGACTGTAATAGCTGGGGCAATAAGCTATCCTGAGAATTAAGGGGTTACAATAAGGTTATTTGCTTGCCCTCTGCATTGGCTTAATACTGCAACATGCATTGTTGCTCTTTCTTGAATTTCAGCTGATATGACAGAAGTTGCTTTTCTTTTTCTTTCCTACCCTAAATGATCACAAAGCAACCAAACTCCAGCCAGTTCCCTCATTCACTTTTGATATGGCAAGGCCACCATGAAGTCATTTTACCCTGTCAGTTTTCATTGGGGAATATTTTGTCTGAATGCACCCCCATGTGGTGACAGTTGGTATTTATGACCAATGAAGAACTTGATAATTAACAGAGTTTCACCTCACCCTAGGTACGTGGGAGTCCATGGGGTGGCCTTACAATGGTTCACCTCATTTCTCTGTGGTCAGGGACAGAGGGTGGCACTAGGAGAGAGGGTGTCACCTGGGTACCCCCTGATATGTGGGGTTCCCCAGGTTTGGGCACTCCCGGGGAGGGAAGGTGGCTGGGCAGCCAAGGGAGCCAAAGGGGTGGTGGCACCTCTTCGGGAGCCAGCCCGCCTGCCCTCTGCTGCTACTGCCCAAGCTGGCCCTGTGGCTAGTCAGCTGAAGCTCGAGGAGGCAAAACTGAGTCAGCCCCTCCCTCCCACAACCAGAGATAAGCGCTCTCAAATGGGGACTTTGCTGGCCTGTGCAGCTGCAAAGGGAGAGAAACAGAAAGAAGTGGAGTTCTCTGAGAGGGGAGAGAGAGGGAGAAAGAGGGAGAGAGAGAACAGGGGATTGTCTGTTGGGGGAAAGAAAGAAAAAGAATGGGAAATTGTCTGAGGGAGGGGGAGAGAAATAGGAAGAGGGGGAGATTATTGGGGGGTAGAGAAATAATGGAGAGAAAGAGAGGGGCAGACTGAGCTGGGGTAGGGGAAAGAGGACATTGTCTGAGAAGGGATGGGGTAAGGGGGTGAGACATACAAGGGGTGAGAGGAGAAAGGGGGTAAGAAAGGACTGCTTGAGAAGGGGATAGAGAGGAAAGCTGACATGGAAGCGGTGATAGGAGAAGGAGTGGTGAGAGAAGATTGGTAGATAAGGGGTGCATGCAGGAAGACAGAGGAGGGAACTTTGGGTGATTCCACACTAGACCTTAAAATCCTGAACTTACATTCTACACTACACTTGAGTTCACCCCTGTAATTATCTTGGGTATTTTTTGTTTCTACATTACATTGAGGTCACCCTGGTTTTGCCTCACACTTGTCCCAGGATAAACATATGCTGTTATAACCAGGGATAAATGCAAGGTATTGTGTCACGAGTTGAACTCTGATAAAACCAGGGATGAGATCCAAGTTGACAACCAAGGTGGGAGAGGGAAACAAAGGTGGGGGAATGCCCCTCCCCACAAGTTGCTTGTGGGGACTGCCAGCAACGAATACTATGGTAGGGCCACAACACATTATGCAACATTTTGTTGTGGGTCACCTCTTGTAACCATACATTACCCTCCATCAAAGACCATCTGAAACAGAACTGTTTTACGGCTGCTTCCAAAAGCTTGCCATGGTGGGAACACCATTCCAAAGAGATGGCACCACTATCCAAAATATTTGTGTTCAGATAGAGTTGCCAGTTCCAGTTTGGGAAATTCCTGGAGATTTGTGGGTGGGTCCCGGGGAGGGACCTTAGCAGGGTATAATACCACAGGGTTTGCTCTCCAAAGCAGCCATTTTCTCCAAGGGAACTGATCTGTGTTTGGAGATATGTTGTAATTCTGGGAGATCTCCAGGCCATTCCTGGAGGTTGGCACCCCTAATTGGACAAGAGACTGTCCAAGAGAGACTACATAGGAGATGGAAAATGGTGACGCAATCAGTTGTGTGTTCACCCGTGTCAATTCCATACTGCTTGTCAATGGGGTTGGGAATATTAACAACAACACTCTATAACACTATTTGGTAAGTGATCCTCCAGATTATGTACTCCCCATGTTAGTAGTAGGCCTCTGTTAAATGTACAGGCAGTCCTGCCCTTATTCAGAATATGGTCTTGACCAGAATAATGGTTTGTACAAAACCTAACAACAGCAGCAACAAAAACGCCTCTTCTTTGGAAACACTACTTTAAAACCATTTAAAGGGCTCTTATTGCTGTACGTATTTTCACTGTATCTGATCACAATTTAAAGGCGTAGGCTGCACTAAGTGATGAGCTCAGTAATAGAGGCACTTTCCAATTTCAAATAAAAATGCAAACCTTTAATGACTTCTGCTGAGAGCAATTATTCTCCCAGTCTGTATATCAGCAACAGCAGCAGTTAATCAGATATACAAATTACTAACGGCCAGTCTTTGGAGAAATGAGCTGTGCAAAAAATTTCAAGCAAACACGGCCCAACTGTTCTTGCAGCGGTTATATAAGACATGCATTTAGCATTTGCACACCTCTGCTCATCATCTGCTGGAGATCAGCACATCCCTCTTCTCCCTCCTTTTAATTTAAACAGCATCCCCACACTCACACCCACAACTCTCCAGAAATGGGTAGGTTCATGCGTCTTTTGCAAAGAGTCACATGTTTTAGAATGGACAATATAAAAGCAAAACCAACAGTCACAAAGCACTTTAATCTCTGTTAACAGTTCTCTTTCCATTATTTTAATTCGGCTGTTTAAACTACTGAGCAAAGGGAAAGTCGTTTCACTCAAGGGACATTTTTTAAAACCGGTTAAAATGGATCTCCTCCATAGGAACGGAGTGCTCATAATTCAACATTTGCAAAAGGATTACAGGTCTTACCAGCATTTTTTAAATTTCATGTCACACGTTGGAGATCCTCGGAATATTTTTTTAATTTATTTTCCTCTCTGGTTCCAGCTTAATCCAGCGGTTGGTACAAAAATGATATGGGTGGCAGTGATCGGTGATTGGTTCAATCTTATATTTAAATGGTAAGGTTAGTTGTTTCTTTGGAAACTTAATGGAATTTAGGATATTGGGCTTTTTAATATGTTGGCTTTGAATGAAGAGTCCACTATTCTTTCTTTGAGATCGCATCAAGAAAATTTTAAGAATTCGGTTTTAGCAAAATATGGGTGTTTTTCACCGAGCAATCATGGAAGAAGAACTGAAATGACCAAAAATGTGCCAACATTGGCTTCTAAATAGTGTCTTGAGATGTATGTGTTCATTAAAGAATGTGTTTTCTCTGGCAGGATTTTATTTGGTCATCGTCCATATTGGTGGGTTCAAGAAACGGTGATTTATCCTAACCAATCAATCCCACGTCTCGAGCAGTTTCCTATAACATGTGAAACAGGGCCAGGTAAGAGATTATGGCTAACTACACTGGTATGCAGTTCCCAGACAGTTGTCAAATTTTAAAAGGAATATCAACACCACACAATAGCCGGACGAATTAAGAAGTAAAACATTAGCGATCCCAGTATTTCTTTGAAGTATTGAGACAAAAGGATTCAGCTGTTCTGACAACATTTCCTTCATAGTTTTTACCTGTATTTTGCAGATATTCTTTTAACTGTGATGCTTCAGTTGTAGACATGATGAGTCACTAGTTGCATATGACATGAATTTACAAGAAGGAATAATGATGGGAAGTAAATTCTGCCCATCTAACCAGTGCTGGTGTCAGCATTGGTGGAGGTGGGACAGATGACAAAGCCCACCCCTTTTCTAAAAAAAGTGTTGTTGTTTTTCTTTTCTCAAAACTTGAGGCTGCAGTAGAGTGAAAAATGCTGTCTCTCTTGATGGTTTATGTGAAAAAGCAAGCATCTGCGAAGCTCTCACCAAGGAGTAAAGGGATAATTTCCCACTCTGATCACACACATTCCCCCTCTTTCTTAGTAGCAAATTACATTAAGGAGAATTTTTAAGAAAAATTCTGCGTGTCACAGGCACAACAGGAAAAGGACTTGCAAGCACTGTTTTAGACATGATGGCAGAAAAGTATGGATTGTTGCTCTTTAATATTTGTATTGAGTGCGATGATAATGGTGCCAAAGAAATGAAAGCCAATGTTTTAGGGGGAGAGGAAATGCTCAGCTGTTCTTTGTATCTTGCTCTCCCCACAACTGGCATCTTGTGTTGATGCATGCTGCAGACAGTTAAGGCCAGGTGCCAATTTTAAGAAGAAAAGAGATTGGATTTATACCCAGCCTTTCACTACCCAAAGGAGTCTCAGAGCGGTTTACAATCCCTTTCCCTTCCCCTCCCCACAACAAACACCCTGTGAGGTAGGTGGAGTTGAGAGAGCTCTCTCTAGTGCTGCCCTTGAGAGAACAGCTCTGAAAGAACTTATGACTGACCCAAGGTCAGACCAGCAGCTGCATGTGGAGGAGTGGAGAATCAAATCTGTGCTCCTAACCACTACACCACTAAACCACTCTTTATCAAATAGCACTCCAAATCAAATCATGGAAGATATATTTTCCTCTCTCTGGTTTTATATGGAGTAATAAAATGTAACCAATAAAGCAAAAAAATGTATGATTTCTCTTTATCAAAGTAAGCAAACCGAAATGGAAAACTGGAGTGGTTAAAGAAGAAAAGGTAGAATCACGGGAGAAGGGCCAAATGGAAGGGGGGTGTAGGTAGAAAAGAAAGGAGCTGAACCAAAGGGGAAAGGAGGTTATAGGCTTCTCAGGACCCACGAAAACCTGGAACCAGCCCCACATATAAAACTGAGGTAACAAATGGGTTGGCCAGGTATGATGCATATACACATTTGTGCGCACACCGAAATATCTACTGTTGCTCTTGTTTTTATTAACTTCATTTATAGCCTGCCATTCTCACAAAACTCAAGGTGGAAAGAAGTGCCAGAACGCTCAAAAGGGAAATGAAGTTTTCAGTCTGTATACTGAAACCTCATGAACTTTTAAACAGCTTAAAAAGAATCTTGTCAAAGAGGTTCCAGAACTCCTTTCCGGCATGTTCCCCCAGAAGAACAGCCCTGCATAAACTCAAGGAGGATTACAAAATATGATAAAAACAATTCAATCAAACAGCACAGATCTTTAATGAACAAACAATCTGGTGGGGCTAAGACTGAACAATCAGTTTTAGGTTTTGAAAATAAATCAATCAGTTTACAATCGGCAACACAAACAGGCTGTATTTTCCTCCATGGTAGATGCCAAGGCTGGCTGTGCACAATAGCTGCTTGAAAACTTCTGTGGATGACAGAGCGTAACCCTGATTTCCACATTTGTCTAGAGCAGGGGTGGGCAAACTGCGGCTCGGGAGCCACATGCGGCTCTTTCACACATATTGTGTGGCTCCCAGCAGGGCAGCTGGGGAAGTGAAGGGGAGGCATGCATTTGATCCCTTCCTCCCTCCCTCCCCCATCCCTCCTATCTATTTGCTTTCTTTGTTTCTCTCTCTCTTTCTTTCCACCTCTTTCATTCTTTCTTTCCACCTCCCCCTCTTTCTCTCTCTTAGATAAATAAATATCATTGGACAAATAAATATCATTATCAATATCTGTTTTTACCCCTTTTGTTTTTATTTTTGGCAGCCTCATTTAATGGTAATAAAAAGCAAATCTGCATATTTTCTAAATAAAAATGTGTGTGTAATATTCATGTCTTGCGGCTCCCATCCATCTGAAATTTATTCTATGTGGCTCTTACGTTGAGCAAGTTTGCCCACCCCTGGTCTAGAGCAGCTGCCATATGGAGAAGCCTGCTGATACCAAGGCCCTGGGAACCCAGCTAAATGTAGCTTGCAGAGCCCTGTTTGACAGTGGACTCTCAACGTGGAATGGTCACTCCAGGCAAACAGTAATGGTAACACAACTTAGCCTGGGGAGTAGTTGGAAGGCACATCATGCCAAAACAAGTTGAACCTTGGAAGCTTCCAGAAAAACACTTAAGAAACACATCTGAAAATCTCTAGACTCCTTGGAGAAGGAGTGGGGGCAAAAATGTCATAAATGACATTTAAATGACATTTAAGGCAACTGATAACGGCAGGGAGTGGGGGCTTTGATGTACTGTCCCCTTGAGTAAGACAGAAAACTTCTGCACCATTTTGTCATTTCACAGGAAGCCCCTCGGGACATGCTATGGGATCCTCGTGTGTCTGGTATGTGATGGTGTCGGCAGCCCTCAGCTATAGGTCAAGACAGAAAGATAAATCGGCCATTACTCTGCGTAGGTCAGTCTCCTTTCCAAATCCAGAATCTCTGCTTTTAGTGAATTCACCCATTGGCCAATTGGAGGGCACTGTCCAAATGCAAATGGGATGACTTTTAAACTGCTTTAGAGCTCTATTATGGATTGCTTTGGACAATAGAAAAATCTCTAGCAGGTGTTTGGTTTTCATTTGGTGCACATGCTGACTATGGTCACCTCTCTGACCATTTGTGGAACTTTCCCACCCTTGAGACGACATCTAAGACTTGCCCAAACCTATCAAAAGTAGCCCAAGGAATGGGAGAATGCCTGTTATCACCACCATGTCTGTGTTATTTCTCTTCTTCCTGGGTTTAGACATTTGTGGTTTAGCAAGAGCTTGTTTTCGCCACCTGTTAATTTACTGTTATGGGTCATCTGCATCACCTCCTGAAAGCACAGAAGGCCAGAGAGGATAAAACGCAGAACTAGCGCATAAAGCAGACAGAAGAAATGAGGTGCAATAGACCTGTGGGGTGAGGAAAGATATGAGGCCACCAACCGAGCTGTAGTGGTGCGATGAGACCTGTGTGAGAGGAAATGGAGAGAGATTAACTAGACAGGCCCAGCTGCGATCACACACACTAAATAATCCACTTTCAATGTACTTTCAAACTGGATTTTACTGTGTGAACTGGCAAAATCCAATTCGAAAGTGCACTGAAAGTGGATTGAAAGTTGATTATTTTTTATATGTGGTTGCAGACAAGTTACAGAGAATCCAATGGATTGGAGAGAGAGACAAGAGTAGGAGAACTGCCAGAGAAACCTGTGATGCTATGGGGTGCAAGAGGGTTGAGGAAAGAAACGGGGGGGGGAGACAAGGTTGAAGACTTGTCTGTGGGGTGGGAAAATGAGAAAAAGGAGCAATAGAAATCTTGATGAAGAGACCCTATAGCAGAGCAGAAAGAGAAGAGTGAGTTGGGGTACAGAATGAAAAAGAGGGGCAACAAAGACCTGGGACTGGAGAGAGGCTTGTGGGTAGGGAGTACGGAAAAAGAAGCAGTAACTGAGAGTCTGGGGGCTGAGAGAGAATAAGGGTGTATGGAGAGAGGAGAGCTGAATGAAAAAGGAAGCATTTTCTAAGTATGGACAATATTACCTTTGTATTACATGTGGTTTTATTAGGACAAAGCTGTATGTTATATTTGTGGGGATTTTTTTTTTGTTCTTACTAATGTATTTTTATATTTAATGAAAATAGGATTTTTGAAAAGCAAAACTCGGGTTTTGTTTCCATTCCCTCCTGTCATCTGTGCCATAGACTTGCCTGGTCTTTCCTATGGAGCATCTTCTGGATTATTCAGATCAGCGTGTGTGTCTCGAGAGTATTTATCGCAACACACTTCCCCCATCAAGTCATCCTTGGAGTAATTGCTGGTAATACGGATTACTTTCTTTCTTCTGAGGCACAGATTTTGAAAAGTATGGAAAAGTGGGTTTAGAATAATTATATTTGAGACTGATCACAGTGAGGAGGCATGTTTAAGCCGGCATTCGATGCACAAAAGTTATATTGTATTGTGAAAATTATTTTTTAATTTTTGCTGCCTCTTCTAAGGAGCTTATGTTGTGATGCGGAATGTGATATGTTGCACAAGGAATTTTGGACGGCAGTAAAATCTCAATCAGCCACTGACAAACTGTTGTGTTGTCATGGGGTATGGTCACGTACGTTATAGCGAATAAAACTCACAATTGAATGCTTACAAACATTTCAGCTTCTGTGAGAAAAGTGGGAGTTCAGCCTTCACATACTTGTCCAAAAGGATGGAAGAAGCTGTGAAGATAAACTAGTGCCTGAGATACCGATGTCCCCAGAGGAAAGGAAGAAAAAGATCCCAGAAACAAGACAGCTGCAAGGGGGATATTGAGAATAAGAACCCGAGGGAAGGATAAATTGAAGGAATGTGAAACTTCAGGGAAAGAATCATAGAATCATAGAAC
Organism: Gekko gecko; assembly: GCA_029375565.1. NCBI lineage: Eukaryota > Metazoa > Chordata > Lepidosauria > Squamata > Gekkonidae > Gekko > Gekko gecko. The sequence continues at coordinate 35,308,394 of JAPDNY010000003.1, read as the reverse complement.
ATTAGAGTTGGAAGGGATCTTGCAGGCCATCTAGTCCTACCCCCTGCATTCTGCAGGAGCATAGCCGAAAGATAGCCCTACAACATACCCAAAAGATGGTCGTCCAGCCTCCGCTTGAAAACGTCCCAAGGCAGTTTGTTCCACTGCTCAACCACTCTTACAGTTAGGAACTTTCTCCTGATATTTAGCCAGTAACAACTCCCTTGTAATTTCCGCCCATTAGATCTAGCCTTGCAATCCGGAGCAAGAGGGAATGGATCTGCTCCATCTTCTATGTGGCAGGCCTTCAGATATTTGAAGACTGCAATCATCTCCCCTTTGAGCCTTCTCTTTCCCAGGCTAAACATACCCAACTCTTTCAGTCTTTCCTCATAAGACTTGGATTCAAACCCTTTCACCATCCTGGTTGCCCTCCTCTGGACATGCTCAAGCTTGTCAACATCCTTCCTAAAATGTGGTGCTCAAAACTGGACACAGTACTCCAGGTGTAGCCTGACCATAGCAGAATAGAGCAGGACTACCACCTCCAGGATGCAAAGAAACCAAAGACTATGACCGATTTCCCATTAGCCGCTGCTCTGTCCTTGCTCTTCCTTTCCCCCGATTCTATGTGTCAGTTTCCCACCACTAGCCATGCGGCTGCATTTTTGTCCCACAGCTTCACCCGATTTCCCCCACGTCTTTTTGATCCTCAAAAAACAGGGTGTTTGGATCTCTAGACCGGGGGTAGCCAAACTTGCTTAACGTAAGAGCCACGTAGAATAAATGTCAGATGTTTGAGAGCCACAAGACATGAACAAATATTACCCACATGTTTTTATTGAAATTAGCAAATGAGACTGCCAAAAATAAAAACAAAAGGGGTAAAAACAGTTATTGATAATGATATTTATTTGCCTTCTCCAAGCCAGCAGGTGGGGAGGGGGCTTTGAGAATTCACTTAAAGTTAAAGTTGCTTTCTTTCTCTGCACTCCCACCTCAAGCCCACCCAGGGAGAGGAACACTGGCTGGGGAAGGGAAGACCGATCAGAGAGGCATGCCTCATCTTTGCTTCCCCAGCTGCCCTGCCAGGAGCTGCACAATATGTGTGAAAGAACCACATGCGGCTCCTGAGCCGCAGTTTGGCTACCCCTGCTCTAGACTAATGTTTCCACAGGTGCCAGGATTTCCACCTATGAAGTGCAATTTCTGTTGGCAGAGTAACACAGCAATGGTGTACAGCCTGATTAAAGTGTAGATAAAGGTTTATTTAGGAACTAATATACTTGATAGTAAAGAGGAGAGACAGAGATAGTGTTCTAGCTACGTTACTAGCTGTGAAAGAGAGCAAGACTAAGTGTGGAACTTCTCAGAAGAACTAGCATATTGTCCTGAGAGTAGCAATTTGGAGACAGACAAAGAATGACACTTAACAGGAGAGAAGGTGCTGACCTCACTATCCTATCTAATTATTTTCTTGCTGTCCCCTTCAGGGTCTTCTTTGCTTCTTTGTACACCAGACATTGCCTAGTGCATCAGTTTTCCTGCCTTCTCCATCCCACAGCAGCCCAAAATACCCCCAGATGTCCGTGAGCATACTTGGCTGTCATAAACACACACACGGTGAACAGCTATGTATGATCACGAATAAAGCCAGCACAAATTCCCACAATCCTGGAGGCATTTCCCCCACCCCATTTAAGACTGTCAAAAGAACCGCCATCCACTGAAATCTATGATTTTCCCAGTTTCCACATTTCATTCTCTAAAAATGCATCGAATGGGGATGATCAGGGTAGCACCCATATAAGGAATTTGTGTAACCTTATATTTCATGATATTTAAACACAGAGGAGTCCATTTTCCATTTGATTTTTTTAAAAATCTCACCAACTCTTTTTCTTGAAGAAAAAATGCAATCCAGGTTTACAGATAAGGCTAGAACTCAGTCTTGGATGAACAAGTACATAGTTGCCTCTTCTAATGAGACCCTTCTCATTCGCAGGCATGCTTGTTGCAGAAGTGTTTGAGCATACCCCGTCCATTCAGACTGCAAGTTTAAAAACATACATCAAGGCAAATGTGTTCCTCTTCTTTTCCGCCCTCGGCTTTTACTTGGTTCTCAAGCTTATTGATATTGATCTGCTGTGGTCTGTTCCCAAGGCGAAGAAATGGTGCTCCAACCCAGAATGGGTCAATATTGATACAACTCCCTTTGCTGGCCTGGTGAGAAATGTAGGCGTCTTCTTTGGACTCGGTCTCAGCATTCATTCTGAAATGTTCGTCGTGAGTTGTAAAGTTAAATGCGGCTACGAGGGGAGTTTCAGAATATCCTGTACAGCGGCTTCCTTAGCTACGCTGCAGCTCTATGATTGTATCAAGATACCTACCCACACCGAGTACTTGTTTTACATCCTCTCCTTCTGTAAAAGTGCAGCTATACCACTCACTGTGGTGGCTTTGGTCCCATATTGCATACACGTGCTCATGAAGCAACCAGAAAAGAAAACTTCCACAGAAGTCATGGTCAATGTGGGCTTGGAAAACCTAGGAGCATCACGATTATACTGCGACTGATGGCTTGAACAGTTATTCTGTATTTCCCATTTGAACCAGGGTTGCTAGTTTCAGCTTGGGAAATCCCTCAAGGGCAGAGCCAGGGGAGGGGAGGGAGGGGAGGGGAGGGGAGGGAGGGAGTTCAGTGGGAATATTAGGGCATATAGTCCGCCCTCCTAATCTGCCATTTCATCCAGGAGCAATCTATACAGCAGTTTTAATGCGAGGAGAAATCCAGGCCTCACCTGGAGTCAGGCAACCCTATGCTGAACAATGGTCAGTGCCATTCTGTCACATATTATGGAAAAGATTCTCACTCCAGAAGGATTGATTGGGAAAGTCCTTGGTTTAATTCTGAAATTAGCAATATTACTATATGACAGCCTGACATTTTTTAAATGTGACGGTAGGCTTGGGCGTAAGTGTGCTGAGGTAGCTGAAGCTTGTGGACATTTTCCCCTTCCCCTTGCTTGCCCATCCACAGATAAAGGTGCTTTGTCCACTTGATCCTCTACCCAAGCTCTACAAAATGGAGCTTGTATTCTGGGTGTACAGATGTTTGTTTCTGGCTACTACTGGAAATGAGCCCCTCCAAGCCTCAAGCAAATTGAACTTGGGTTGCCTGGTGCAGCTTGGGAAATTCCCTGAAGGCGGAGCTTGGAGAGGACAGAGCTTGAGAGGGAAGGGAGCTGCAGGTGGAATGCTCTGTGCTGGATATTTCCCTCTATCATGAGGTAAAATGTAAGTCCCAAGTTTGGACTGTGCGGTGCAAGAATTTCAATTTTTAGATATTTTTATGGCGTTTTGTAGCCTGTATGTGTGCCAAATTTTAGCTTTTAGGTTGCCTGAAAGTTTCTTAGCCCTTTGGTATATCTCTTGTCATTATTTCCCTCTTACAACTTTCTAAGTAGACACTTACAGGTTCCTTGTCAGACTTTTTCCAGTCATCAGAATATATTTGGTTGTATATTTTCACTTTCTGGGTAACCTAGGTGAGCTTGAAACTTTTGGGGATGCTCTGTGAATTCTCCATTTTGAGGGAGAGGTGTTCAAATGTCTCACTTCCAAATATTTGTCAAGCAATTGGGGTGTCTTAGACTGCACATGTCCCAAATTTCCAGTCTAAAGCTCATCAGAGAGTCATGCAACAATTTTATATATCTAGCCATCTAGATCAGATAGTAATTTGTTAGAAAAATCAGTCTTCATTTTTTCCCCTGAGAATGAGAAGCATATGCAATTGCTTTTTCAGTACTTAGTTTTTCTGTTTTCTCAGGTTTATCTACAAGGCACATATTTTTGCACTGATACATTGCTTGTAATTCCCCCCCTCTGTATGAATTTCAATATTCTTCCTGCCTTAAATTGTACAAAATTGAGGTCACTTTTGTATATTAAACCTCTACCTTAAATATAGTTGAGACTTCTGAATTATTGGATTATTTAATTTAGCCAGTTTAAACTGCTGGATGCATTCACATCTATGCTTGATGTCTATAGTTTGGTGTAGAGCCAGTTTGGAGTAGTGGTTAAGAGCGGCAGACTCTAATCTGGAAAATCAGGTTTGATTCCTCAGTCCTCCCCATGCAGCTGCTGGTATGACCTTGGGTCAGTCACAGCTCCCTCAGAGCTGTTCTCTCAAGAGCAGTTCTCTCAGAATTCTCTCAGCCGCACCTACCTCACAGGGTGTCTGTTGTCGGGAGGGGAAGAGAAGGAGATTGTAAGCTGCTCTGAGACTCTGAGGTATAAATCCAAGTAGTAATGGTTAAGAGTGGCGGACTCTAATATGACAGAACTGGGTTTGATTCCCCACTCCTCCACATGCAGCCACTGGTGTGACCTTGGGTCTGTCATAAATTCTTTTAGAGATGTTCTCTCAAGGACAGTTCTCAAGAGAGCTCTCTCAGCCCCACCTACCTCACAGGATGTTTGTTCTGGGGAGGGGAAGAGAAGGGGATTGTAAGCTGCTCTAAGACTCCTTTGGGTAGTGAAGGGCAGGGTATAAATTCAATCTCTTTTCCTTCTCCTATATGGAGCAACCATCTAAAAAAAACACCCAACCCATGCATATTTGGGGGACTGCTTTGTTGTGTTGTAGATTTCTGTTGAGTAACAACATTCCTGAGTCTTAGTCATCCTCACAACAACCCTGTGAGGCTAGTTACTTTTATTCTACAAACAAGCTAACTGAAGGATGCAGCTGACCGAAAGAGAATGTGTTAGGCTGTTGGTAGTTCATGTGATTTTTAGCTCACATTTTGTGGGCTGGAGTCACAAATTTCCTCCTTGTGATCCGCCATCATGCTGAACTCGCTTTACATACTAGGAAATATTTCTGCTGCCATCTCTTATATACGTGCTATCAACACAAGTTTAGTCTCACTGAGGCAACCAAAAAGATGATGCTTTATCCTTCCTTGATCTTATACTGATAAAAAAGGAGTTTGCATCTATGTATTAGGAATTAAAGTTATGCACCCATCAAACATATTTTAATACCACAATCTGATCTGAAAAGTGTAAAACCTGCAAATATTTACAGGTGCATTTTCACCTATAGGCTAATATTAAAAACCATGGCTTATCTTGCTTTCTTCTGAGCTTTTACATCTATTTCGATATACTTGCTTAATCCACCCTTATCTGTTCAGGAATTTGCAGACACACCAGAGATAGCTTGAGAGGCACAGAACCTTATACTAACAGTACTATTATTTAACAGTAATAGTACAAGTTTTTTATGGCAAATTGATGTAATATAAAGCTGCATTGTATTATCTGCTCAAAAAATCATCTAAAGACATTAATGTGGAATACTTTTTGAGACAGCTACATCAAGGTTTTTATAGCTGTGCTGGTACATCTCTCTCCTGGTTTAAGAACACTTAATAGTGTGAGTTTAACTGATGGACTGATTCATTGTGCACATATATAAACAATCATTTTGAAGAAAGAAAGCACTGGGTTGGATCCAGCCAGCTTTTTCACCCAGTTTCACCTAATCCCCTTCTTTACTACAACTCCTGTTTCATGTGCCTATTGTATACACAGATCCCAAGATTCCCAGCATATCCTTTCTGGTGATCAAATGGGACACTTTCTTCCCCTTTTCTCCAACAGAAAAGCTGGTTGGATCCCACGCATTGTTATTTTTTAAAAAAATAAATGATACCCATATAAGGCTCAGCAGGCACCATTCCTCTCTGGCAGAACAGAGACTGTTGCCATCTCCACCCTACCCAAGGAGATACGGAATTTACCCAGCTGACTACGGTTCCAAGACACTGGGCCCTAAGGAGGAGCCCCCAGCCATGGTCCATCAAACCCAACAGAAATAATAACCTTTCACCACTGCCAAGGGAGAGATTTATAATGTTGAGGCCTTGTGCTAACCAAAATCCTCTTTTCCAATACATGCATTCATTCATTTATTTAATCGTCACAGGCATTTCCCCTGCCACCTGTTCCAGTTTACACTGAATAAGGTCTTAGAAGTCTGGCTTCGGGATTTTGGGGGGGGGCTTGTTTGTCTGTTGCCATCCAGTCACAGCTGACTTATGATGACCCCATAGATTTTTCAAGGCAAGAGACATTCAGGGGTGGTTTGCCATTGCTTGCCTCTGTGTCACTACCCTGGTATTCCTTGGAAGTCTCCCATCCAAATACTAGCCCAGAGCTGACCCTGCTTAACTTCAGAGATCAGGAGAGATCAGGCTAGCCTTTGCTATCCAGGTCTGGGCAGTTTTCGTTGTATCTTCCATAAAACAAATTTCAGAGAGGTAGCCATGTTAGTCTGCTGTAATAAAAAATGCATTAAAAATGTCAAGTGCCATCTTTTCCCTCTGAGTCTAAATTCAATCTCTCTCCGATATCCTTAAAAGACAGGCAGCTTAAGCAGGAGACCGACATTACCACTCCTCACTTTCCAGCTGTTTGTTCTGGTTCAATCCAGGTCATATTCTTGAAGCCATCATTTCTTCAGATGGGCAACGTGGCTTCTGTCTTCCCTCAGTCTCTTGGATCCTAGGGCATATGTGAAGATCTGAATGCTACATGAAAAAAAGGCTTTTGCTCCCTTGGCTACCCATGACTAATGTACCAGTTGTGATCCTCCCCAGCTAGGCAGCCTGAAAGGTAGAAAGAACAACTTGGCCTGGGAAAGCTGCTTTGGGTTAAACTTTGAAGGTGATAATTAAACACCTCTTCACAAAAGTTTTAATTTCCACACAAGTGACCCATGTGGTGTGTCATTTCATCTTACTCTCCTGTGCAAGAGAAAAGGTTGACTCTATCAGCACAGCACCTACCATCTCAGTGTTCATAAGTACCTATAATAAAAAAGTTACCTTTAGCCATGATTAGTAGGGAGGGGCTGTAACTCAGTGGTCGAGGATCTGCTAGGCATTCAGAATGTCCCCGGTTCAGTCCCCGACATCTCCAGTTAAAAGACTACAGTAGGACTGACCTGGATAGCCCAGGCTAGCTAGATCTTGTCAGATCTCAGAAGATAAGCAGGGTTGGCCACCAAGGACGTCCAGGGTCGTGACACAGAGACAAGCAACGGCAACCAGCTCTGAACGTCTCTTGCCTTGAAAACCCCACAAGGTTGCCATGTCAGCTGTGCTTTGATGGCAAAAAAACAAAAAAGTAGGCGATGACAAAAGGCCTTGGTCTGAGACCCTGGAGAGCTGCTGCCCCTCACTGTTGACAATACTGACCTTGATGGACCAAGGGCCTGGTTCAGTATAGAGCAGTAATCTCCTGGTTCAGTATAGAGCAGCTTCATGCATTCATGTGTCATAGCGGGCACTGTTTTCAATTGTTCAAAAGGTTTTTAAAATTAGAATTGTGCTGATAGAGTTATGTACTTTAATGTACTTGGGAGCAGTGTTCCCTCTAAGCTGCATTAGTGTGAGCTAGTTCACAGTTTTTTAGCCTCTGGCTCACACATTTTTGCCTTAGCTCAGGATGGATGGCTCCAGAGCAAACTAATTTATGCAGCAGCCAAATCACTCGCTCACAACTTTAATGCCAGCAGCTCACAAAGTAGAATTTTTGCTCACAGGACTCCACAGCTTAGAGGGAGCATTGCTTAGGAGGGTATAACTCTACTGAGGCTGAGTGGTAGAACTTATGGCAACCCCAGAGGGTTCTCAAGGCAAGAGATGTTGGGAGGTGGTTTGTCGTTGCCTGCTTCTTCATAGTAACCCTGGATTTCTTTGGTGGTCTCCCATCCAATTGCCGACCCGGCCCAAACCTGCTTAGGTTCCAAAATATGACAAGATCAGGCTAGGTTGGACCATCCAGGTCAGGATATACATTACTTAGGAGTACAGTGTAAATCTTGCAGCTGTAATCTATGCAGAAATGTTTAACAATCTGCTTTAAAAAAAAAACACCTGTCCATTAATGTCAGTGTTGGTAACATTCTTGTTTCTGACATTTTGGTATCAAGCAAACTTTCAACAATGCTTGCAAAGAGGCTTACACACGTCCTTCAGCAAGCAGCGAGAACGCCTCGTTCAGAAGGGGCTGGAATGTCACCTTGCAAGTTTAATTTGCAATGCTTGAAGAGTTCTGACTCAGACCAAGAGGCTAGGGAATACTTTCTGGATCTCACCAGTCACAGTCCCAATTATCCTCTTTCTCTTAGCCCTGCTGTCTGTAAACGGCTAATAGCCACACAAGGGATTTCTGGTTATTTTTAATTTCATTTGGTTGTGTGACTGTTTCCTAATGAAATGAGAAATAATTAACAGAATGTGTCCACAGAAAGATTTCCCACCACCACAAGCTTTATAGAAGGAGTGGAGGTGGCTGTACGCTTTTTATTTAAAGAGTTATTTATTTAACTCTTTTTTTAAAAAAAAAGATCCCTACTTCAGAGTATTCTGTTTGTACAATAGATGCCCTTTATTTAGGACTCACGAACTGCCCATAGATGAAAAAAATGAGACCCACTGAACACTATCAAGGAACACTGTAAACAAAGCCTATAAGAGGTTTAATTTTTTTAAAAAATGACCATGGCCATATCTACAGTCACAATTCCTCTGTGCCTTATCAGAAGATGTTCTATGTTTGTTTAAACAATTCCTTTGAAGATTTCCAAAAGACATTGGAGATTTTTTTAACATCTATCGCTGCTTATTGCGATCATCATCAAAATGAAGGAGGGACCAAAAGGGCCATTGTTGTGACTGGTGGCCTACCAAAAAAAAATTAAGGGCAGTGCCTGTAACAGAACCCCTTGAATTGCCTGACCTTGGTGTGGCCAATCTCCAGGGGGTGCCTGGAGATCTCCTGGGATTACAACTGCTCTCCAGGCAGGTCCGTAGCCAGGATTTTTAAAGTCAGGGGGCATATAAATTTCTTAGGGGCACTGGCTAATCAAATTAATCCAGGGGAGAAGGCTGTGATGCCCTGGGCTGGATGGGAAGTCAGGGGGCCTAGCCCCGAGATGCCCCAGTGTAGCTACGGGCCTGTCTCCAGGTGACAGAGATCAGTTCATCTGGAGAAAATGGATGCTTTGGAGGATGGACTCTGTGGCATCATACACTGCTGAGGTCCCTCTCTCCCCAAGCCCAGACCTCCTCAGGCTTCACCCCTCCCAAATCTCCAGGTATTTCCCAAACTGCTCCCCAAGGCAGACCTATCTGCTCCCCAAGGCAGCGGGTCTTATAGTATGTAGGCCTTGTTCTTTTCTATCACATGATCCAAGTTGCCTTGCAGTGCCATAAGAGAGAATCAGTACTTCTGCCTCTTAATGGCTAGCAAGTCAGGTGTAATGGGATACAGAAGGTAGGCCATTCCTTACGTCATAGTGAGTTGCCAGCTCCAGGCTGAAAATTCCTGGTGATTTAGGGGCTCAGTAGGGAGGGAAAGAGCGCGAATTTAGCAGGGATAAGATGCCATACAGTCCACCTTCTTATGCTGCCATTTTCTTCAGAGGAACTGTTCCCTGTCGTCTATAGATCAGTTCTAATTCCAGCACTCTAGGCTCCACTTGGAGGCTGGTGACCTGAAATCATACTGCCCGCTGCCTCCTGTGCAGAAATGAACTGGAAAACTTGTTTATATAAGAACTCCTGTCCTGATAAATGCACAGGACTTTATCCTCAAGTTTGTTCTTCCTGATTCTATGGGCAGAAAAGGTTATTATCCTTCCTTATATATAATTACATTTTGGTCATACCTTATAAGGCCAAAATGCGCGCCGGAATCAGTTGGCTGAGGGACCTGCCAGTCAGAGAGGGGGTCCCTCGCCACTGGCTGCCTTGGCTGCCTGCGTGGCTGCAGGCCTGCCCACGCACGCACCGTGGGGCCTCACGCTCCCAGCCTCACCCAAAGCAATGGAAGGGATGGCTGCTATGGCGGCAGCCCGCCTTGGGACCTGGCCCTCTTCCAGCTGCCCTGGCCATACTCCCGGCTGTACGCCGCCGCGCACCGGGACCCGTCCGCCGGCAGCCGCGCCTGAAGATGAGTGGCGGCCGCTTCCTCCGACGCGCCCGAGCACTTGCCCTCCAAGCCGCCAAGGCCCGCCCACCACCACCTGCGCCTCAACGACCCACGACCACTCACTTCGCCCTCCACAAAAAATCTTCCTCCAGCCCGAAGGGTACTACTATTCCAAAAAAGCTGCGGGCGTGCCTGAAAACAGCCGTGTGCCGCTTCCTCCGTGCACACACGCGCGACCACCACCCTCCGACGACGCCCCGGCCCCACGCAGGTAGGCATGACGGGGCTCGACACCCGTGCCTGCCAGTGATCACTACTGCCGCCCACAACCCCCAAAAGGCCTCCCTCTCACGCCTCTCGACCTCTGGAGAGCCGTGCAGCTGACGCCGCCTCCCCCCCTCACGGGAGGACAGGAGGGCCCGTCGCCCACGCACAGACTAGGGCCCGTTGCATCGAGTCCCGCAACGGGCCTGGCCGCTAGTCTTTTATAATTTGATTTTAGTCATATTCTGCCGTATTCTATGGGATGAATACAACAACCTAGTCAAAGCTTTTTAATATATTTTAGTTTATGGTTATATATATATATATATATATATATATATATATATATAATCTGAGTGCAGTAACAGCTACAATGGAATCTTTTCCCCCAGGCATGCACCTAAAACTCTGTGCCTCAAAAGAGAAGACAAAAGATAAAGCCCAGGAAGTGACTGATAAAATAAAAAGAAATATAGTAGACTATGGCTGATAAGAGATGAAGTTTTGGGGCAAAATCAGTAGTTAAAAACAAGTCACCAAATCCATACATCATAAATTCAAGTGCATTAGGTTATTTGGTCCCTATTTTATCATCACAAAGTCTTTGGTAGGTTTGGTAGAGAGAGCATGACTAGCCGGAGACAACATAGCAAGCTCCATGCCAATGGGGGAGGTTTGGACATGTGAATCTGGGTCTCCCTGATCCTAGTCCAACACTCTAGCCATTACACTCAGCTGAATAAACACAAACATGTAGAACAAGCCTTGTTGAGGAAAAATCAGCATGGCTTCTGCAAGGGGAACTCCTGCCTCACCAAGCATTTAGAGTTCTTAGTGTCAAGAAACATATTAATGGGGTGATCCAGTAGAAATCATATTCTTAGACCCCTAAAAGACTTTTGGTAAATTCTGAATCTCAGTAAACTTGGCACTCATGGAATAGGAGGACATATTAAAATATCTCTCAGAGAGTGTCCATAAATATTTGAAAATATAAAAAAAATGCTAAGCATAATCTTTTTATTAGGATGGGGTTACAGCTAGCTTTCGAGTGCCACAGAACTCTTCCTTGGGCTAGATATTAAACAAGAGAGAGTGGGAGGTGAAGAGAATAAAGTCATTGCCAATGTTGTACATGATAGAAGCCCTATCAACAGTACTGTAATCATTTGAGATTTTGAAAGCTCTGTGCAAACTAATTTAAGTCTGTGCCCAGTAAAAAATGGATCAAGTCATACCAAAGGACACTGAAACACAAAAACCAATTGCAACTCTATCCCATTGAAAATAAAAACCTAGCTGTTTATCTAACGTTAATTGAATGACATATGGATCCCTTGTAAGATATAAAAACACAAAGCAGAGGGTAGAAATCAGTAGACAGGCTTCAAAAGAGAGGGAAGCAAACAGTGACAGCTGTACAGGGATTGACACTATTAAGAATGTGTATAAATAATCTTGGACACAGGGAAGAGTAGCTGACTTTCCAGAAGACACCAAATTACTCAGATGGTAAAGACCCAAGTGAACTCCAGAAGGATCTTCCAAAAAGGGGATGAATGGGGGAACAAATGGGAAAATTTCACTGAGGGTAGGGGAGAACGCCCTAACTTGGATGGCCAAGGCTAGCCCAATCTCATGAGATCTCTGCAGCTAAGCGGGGCTCACCTTGGTCAGTATTTGGATAGGAGACCGTCAAGGAATACCAAAGTTGTGGCACAGAGGCAGGCAATGGCAAACTACTTCTGTTAGTCTCTTGCCTTGAAAATTTTGACTTGAAAAATAAGAATAGAGGAAGGCAAGCTGGGGCAATCCCCCTTCCATTTACATATGTCCTGATGAGGTGCAGGTGGCTGTGACTGTCCAGAAAAGTGGGAAAATATATTTTTATACAAAATTATGTTACTATGTTCACAACATTCAAGGGGTTGGAGCACCTTTACCTCCTGTCCCTTCTTTATAAAACACTAAGTAAAGTTAAATCCGATTTGAGTTCTTATATGCTGATATAGTCCTGTTTAGTCTTGAAGTTGAAGCTCAAATACTTTGGCCACCAAATGAGAAGGGAGCACTCACTGGAGAAGACCCTGATGCTGGGAAAGATTGAAGGTCAAAGAAGAAGGGGATGACAAAGGATGAGATGGTTGGACAGTGTCATCGATGCAATGAACATGAAATTGAGCAAACTTCAGAGGACAGCGGAAGACAGGAGGGCCTGGCATGATCTGGTCCATGGGGTCGCGAAGAGTTTGACTCGACTGTGCGACTGAACAACAACAAAATGCTGATATCCCCTCATGGATTCTGACATCACATCAGAAGGGATAGACAGATAGACAGACAGATCAATATAGATAGATGATAGATAGACATAGATATAGAGAAAGCAATGTAATAAGCTGGGCAAAGCAAGTACCAAATAGATTTGTATCTTGGCTATTGCAGGGAAAGTGGTTTGGTCTTCTTGCTGTTCTCAATACACTGCACATGAAGTTACCTTCTACAGAATCAGACCACTGTCTACCAAGGTCAGTACTGTCTGCTCTGACTGGCGGTGGTTCTCTGTGTTCTTCCACAACACCTGCTACCAAATACATTTATCTGGAGACCCTGTGGATTGAACCTGGGACCTTCTGTGTGCAAAGCAGATGCTCCACCACTGACCCACAGCCACACACCAGGACTCACTTCAGCGGAAGATAACATACAGTTAGCTCACATGTAACTCATTGTACACACACACACACACACACACACACACACACACACACACACACAATTCCATCGTAAACTGGAACCTGGCCACTCAACAAAGTGCCAATAGATTCAGGACAGATAAAAGAACATTGTACAATGTATAGTTAAAGTAACTTAAGGAACTCACTGCAAAAAGATATGATGGCCATTTGCTTAGATGACTTTAAAAGGGATTAGGTAGATTCAAGGAGCTAGTCAAGATAATGGTTAAATGGAGCCTCCAGGTTCAAAGGGAGTACTAGGAAGGCTGTTACCTTAATATCTTCCTTGTAAGTTTCCTGACGGCACCTGGCAGGTTACTGATAAAAGCAGGATGCTGAGCTACTTGGATCATTGGACTGTCCTACCATAACAGACTGTTCATACTTGGCTGTGTACCTTTGGTCTGATCCAATCATGGTGTTGGAAGGCAGTCACCACGGCACCATTTTAAACTATGTTTAATTTGCATGTTTTGAAGAGAAGACACAAAACAACAGATCCAATATGTCATTGTTTTAATGAAACCATATATTCACATAAAGGTGGATAATTAACTAAGTGTTGCATTAACTAAGTGGCTCCAGTCAGTTTCCAGTAAGCACTCATTCTCTCTCTCTCTCTCTCTCTCTCTCTCTCTCTCTCTCTCTCTCTCTCTCTCTCTCTCTCTCTCTCTCTCTCACCTATCATGGCTCCATCCAAAGAGCCAGGGCTACATTCCTCCTCCATCTTACTCACACGCTAGCCTTGTCCAGAAGCTAGGCTGAGAGAGAGAAACTGGTCCAAGGGCATCCATTGAGTTTCATGGCAGCGGGGGATTTTCTAGCTGAATACTCTAACCGCCACACCACCCTGGCTCTCCATTGTTTAGTCTTTTAGGTTTCTTGTCATGCTGTTCCTGCAGCATCTAGATCACGTTGCCCGCTGTGGTGAGGCACTCTACAGATATGCTGTAAGAAGCATTCTCTGTTCCAAAGGGTTTACAGATTTGCCTGATTTGTTGTTATTGTTTTCACTGTTTCTGATTCAGCACCCAAAGTAACTTTACTGCCAGTGATTTAATTTCTGCAGCATTAATGTAAAGACATTAATTTATTAATAAATAACATTAAGATTTATTCATTCATGGATTCATTCTTTATTAGTGTATGAATTATTTTTATTTCATTCGTACCCCACCTCTCTCCCCCACAGGGACCCAAAGTGGCTTTATATAGTTCTCTTCCCCTTAATTTTATTCTCACAACAATCCTGTGAAGTAGGTTAGGCTGAGAGTTTGTGACTCACCCAAAGTCACTCAGCAAGCTTCCATGGCAGAGTGGGGATTTGAACCTGGGGGTAATCCCAGTTACTAGTCTAGAACTTTAGCCATTACACTATGTTGGCTCTCACGGGCATATCCATTTCCAAGCAGATATGGCTTTCTTCATACTATTATGCTATAGTGTAATAGCACTTATTAATGATGTTTTAAAACCTTCAAAATGCCATCTGGTGGCAAGGTGGGGAAAATACTGGCTAACAGAGGAACGTTCACACAAAACTCCCCATATGGGAGTATGGACACTCCCTTGCCAATGTCTCTGCATTTGTAGCACTGATAACCAGAAAACAGACAACCCTTGCTATGTGGATGCAGCCCACAATGGGTTAAGCTATATGCTGAATAATTCAGACATAACTCATCCAGAAAGAGTTTTGCTTGTGTAAACTTATCAAATAGCACAGCCTTCCTTGTGTAACATAGACATTGTTGACATTTTCATACCAGCTTTAGCGTACCCCTCAAGAACAGTATCTTGACTTCATGGCAGGGTTTCTGCAATGGCTCAGCTAATGGGTGCCCCAGTGGTGACAAGTGTGTAGTATGCCCCTTTCTGGGCCATCAGTTCTTCGTGAGTGCCTTTTTCAACAATCACTCCTTGTGACATGACAGCTATGATATCAGAATGCTGAACTGTAGACAAACGGTGGGCTATGACGATGCAGGTTCGGCCTTCTCTAGCTTTATCCAAGGCCGCTTGTACAGTCTGAGGAGAAAGGACAAAATTATAGAGTGAAGGTCTGCAAGATAAATCATAGTAGTTTCTATGAGTGCCATGTTGGACACCACTGACAGGTTTCCCAGTGCTCACTCACTGCCTTCTTTCTCAAAGTATCTCTTCCCTAAAGCAAAGAACCAAACTTGCCTTTCTTCCACCTCTCTGGAGCAGAAAGTACTTCAAAACAGTACAGTAATCATCACCTTTGTATCTGCACAGAGCACCCATTCTGGAAAAAGCTGGCTCTATCATAAAAGGCTGCTTGGCTTGAAACTTCCTAATGTTTTGTGACTGGCCCCAACCCCCATGGCAGCCATTTTGTGATGGTACCCACTACAGGTTCTCAAGATTCCATAAGTAACTACAGACTCAGCAAGACTGAGGCCCCCTGGTCTACCAAAGATGGTGGTGATTAATTAACAGTATTAATATGTTGGTATTACACCTTGGATGCTCTTAGGGCTGCCAAGCCCCTGATGAGGGTGGGGAATCACCCACCCCCATGTTGTGTTGCCTATCGCCACTTGGAGCAGCAATGGGATAATTTTTTTTAATGCAGCCTCATGTATGTACTGGGAGTTCTTACTGGAAGTGACAAAGTGTAGCTCTAGGAATTGCCAGAAACTCTATGATTTTACCCTAGAGTTTCCTGCAATTCCTAGAGCTACCCTTTGTCATTTCCTGTAATGATTTCTGGGTAAGTATATGAGGCTGTATTTAAAGAAAAATTATCCTGTGATGCTCTGCTGCTCCACAACTTCCTCCTCGGCCCCACTCTTATACTTCCCCTTATCTACACCATTCACCACTTGGTCCCCATCTTCTTCTTGGCTGTGGCTGCCTCCTCAGAAAGTGACCACAGGTTTGTGACCAAAATAAATAAATAATTTGACCTTCACATGATAGCAAAGTATCCTAAATATCTTGTTTGAGAGCAATTTTTTTTTTTTGCCATCAAGTCACAGCTGATTTATGATGACCTCCACAGAGGCAAGAGACATTCAAAGGTGGTTTACCAATGCTTGCCTCTTTCTAACAACCCTGGACTTCCTTGGTGGTCTCCCATCCAAACACTGACCAGGACCAACCCAGCTTAGCTTCCAAGCTCTGGTGAGATCATGCTAGCCTGGCCTATTCCAGTCAGAGAGCTTCTCTAATTTCTAAACATTCATATAGATCATAATCTTAGGAGACAAATTTGATCCTTCATTATGTAAACTAATGTTCATTTATTAGGATCAAGCAGAGATACGCAGAACTCTTCCACACTCGTTCAAGAAAAGGAAGAGAATGAGTTTTTAAAATGTGCTGGTACAAAAACATTCCTTCCCCCTCCCTCTTTGCTGAAATGTCTAGCATGAAGACCACAGCATTCTGAACAGTGGAGCCGGTTCACACAACATACCCCTTGATTGTCATAATTTGATTACTCACTACCTAATGACTTGAAGCATGAATGTGCGAACAAAGTCTGTTGAGAAATAATCTTTAAGGGGAAGGTGATAACTCCAAATGGGTAGCCACGTTAGTCTGTAGCAAAATAAAACAGTTGCACATTTAAAGATGAGCAACATTTTACAATGCAGTCTTACTCAGAGTTACTCCATCCTAAGCTTTATTAAATCAGTGGGCTTGGACTTGAATCACTCTGGCACGGGACTGCACAGATTTCAGCACAATCTCCTGTGAGCTGGAGCTCACTTTCAGCAGATGCAGGAAGCAACCATTCATCGAGCAGATGAGTCAGTTTAATGTTCCGCATGACCATTTTGTGAGCTCTGACTCACGAAATAAATGTTGCTGGTCTTTAAAGGTACCGCTGGACTCTTTTTTAAACTAGGGAATATGACTTGTCACGAAAGCTCTACTTGCATTGTGTCATTTGGGACAGCTGGTTGACTGACGCATATCAGCACTTGATACTTGCTGTCGTCGAATGAACACGTATGCGTGAACCACCCTAAGATGGCCTTAATAAAAAGTATGGCCCAACTTAGTCTAAGATTTTCAGTCAACATAACTAACTTCATACCTGTTCGCTTTCAGTGTCCAGTGCAGATGTGGCTTCATCCAGCAATAAGATCCTGGGATTTCGGATAATGGCTCGTGCAATAGCAATGCGCTGTTTTTGCCCCCGAGAGAGAAGGGATCCCTGAGCGCCAACATTAGTTTCATATTTCTGAAAGGCAAACACTGGCTGAATTTTAAGTGACTACATTAATTACTGAAATAATGCACAGAACTAGAAAACAATCACATGTAGAGAAAATAGAACATGAGTCCTTAGAGCTCTTATTCCTATTTTATTAGTGATGCAAGCTACTCAGGATTAGGAAAACTGCCACTGGAGCAATATTCTTGTGGGTATTATGCAGTGGCTCATTTAACGAGGGAGATATCTAGGCTTATTAGTGCGGAAAACATAAATGAGTCTCTAACCATAAATTCTGCACATGTACATTTCTGCACTTCAAAGCAGACCTTTGTTTTGTTGTATGCTTTTTTTGCACATGACTATGCTAATTCCCTTAACTTTGTCCATTCTGACCCAGGTCATAGGCAATGACCGGTGCCACATAGACAGTTGGCAAAAGATAACCTAGCAAAAGATAACCATTTGTCCACCAGGCCCCTCCCAATACAGTCTGCACAATACTGACCACAGTGTACCACAAACATGTGAACTTGGACGATGACTCTGTTTGCAGAGTAAATAGCTCCATGTGCCAAGCCATACAGCAAAATCTAAAGTTGCCTGTGTGGGTCAAATCTGAAAGAGTTTTTCCTTGTCCTCTAGTTGCCACGTCAAAAACAAAAGGCAGGAATGGAGGGACCAGTGGCTATGAAAATGAGACATGTCAGCAATCTGGGTAGGATTTGGGTCTCTGTGTCTCCACCTTGCAATTTCTTTTCTAAACAGTCTCAACTGATAAATATGATGCTAATAACCACATTACCACACACAGTAGACCTAGGAACCTGGTTCAGATCCTAGGCTGGACATGCTTTCCTAGCCTTAACATCCCTTTTTAACAACAGTGAATACTACCAGGGTTAAGGGGGGAAATGCTTACATCAGGAAGTGACATGACAAAGTCATGAAGCTGGGCCTTTTCAGCTGCTGCAATCACTTTATCCATAGAAATCTCTCTAGTGTTATCACCGTATCTGATATTGTCAGCAATACTGCAGTCGAACAGTACCGGTTCCTGAGATACGATTCCAATTTTAGAACGGAGAAACGGGACGTTGACTTTCTTGCTGTCGTGTCCATCGATCAACTGCACATCAAAAACATGAGACACGTAATATTTATTTCTGAACTACAGGGGAAAACCCCCACAGTTGAATATCTTAAGTGTATCTTAACTTGCATTTATTATAACTCATGCTGATTATTATACCCCAACCTGGATAACCCAGGCTAGCCTGATCCTGTCAGATCTAAGAAGCTAAGCAGGGACAGTCCTGGTCAGTATTTGGATGAGAGGCCACCAAGGAATGCCAGGGTTGCTACATAGAGGCAGGCAATGGCAAACCACTGCTGAATGTCTCTTGCCTTGAAAACCCTACAGGGTTGTTGTAAGTCAGCTGCAACTTGATGGGAAAAAATGCTGATTAGATGTCTGCAATTGTCTTAAGGATTGGTGTTCAATACAGTACAAGTGTATTCTAAATCTCTCAACTCCAGTGAAGTGTGTAGAATTAAGGAGGTGAAGAGTTCCACTGATCACTCTTGGGTAACGTACCTAGCATGAATGAGATTGCCTAGAAGACTCCACAGTATAAACTGATCTTGCATTGCCTGCACTCTCACTGACAGCTTACCTAATGAAAAGTCTGTCTGTGACTGATAACATTCAGTGATCATTTAATATGAATTGCCCTTTACATTTTACAAATGCATAGTCTCCATTAACAAACAAGATCTTTGAGGGGGGGAAATTAAATGTTCTCTTTTCCAATAAGTTTGTTTTTTCACTCCACCCCAATACAGAGATTGGGTTGGATCCAGACTAAATTATCCAGTGGCAGAATGGAACATCCCTGCCTCCCTCCTCCCACCACATCCCAAGGAATGACATAAGGGGTGGTGGTCTGCAGTAAGAAGGGGGAATTGGTGGAAACTGCCAGTTTAGTCTAGATCCAGGCCATAGACTAGTATGAGCACTGTCCAGCCAAAGTAAAGCATTTTGTAATCTCAGTAGAATTCTGATGCCTAATGTTTTCCCAATAGTGCTTAAAAGTGCTTGGCTTTTGGCAAGACCATGGTCTGGATCTGCAAAACCTCTTGTAATAAAATGCCTCATGGATTGAAAAGGTTTGGCCAAGTGGATCTATGGCAACCGTCAGGATACAGGCATATCATAGGTGCTTCATACCCAACTGCATAGAGATGGTGGCACTGTGACCTGAGAACCATGTAATCAGTTTCCAAATTCTTCCGCTCCACAGTGGACTTTATGGGGGTGGGAAGAAGGTCAGCTTTGATAGCATTGGTCACCTTTTCAGGAGGAAAAGGGGGCTGATTCAGTCACTCCAACCTCTAAAAAAGGTGATGAAGTGACTGCTCCAACTGAAGGATGTTGACAAGGTGGAACATGTCCAAAGGAGGGCAACAAATATGGTGAGGGATCTGGAGACCAAGCCCTGTGAAGAAAGGTTGAAGGAGCTGCGTACGTTTAGCCTGAAGAGGAGATGACTGAGATGTGATATGGTAGCCATCTTCTAGTATTTGAAGGGCTGCCACGTAGAGGATGGAGTTGTTTTCTGTTGTCCCAAAAGGTTGGACCAGAACCAATGGACTGAAATTAAGTCAAAGAGGTTTTTGTCTAAACATTAGGAACTCCCTGACAGTTAGAGCGGTTCCTCAGTGGAACAGGCTTCCTCGGGACATGGTGGGCTGTCCTTTTTAAAGCAGAGGCTAGGTGGCCATCTGACAACAATGAAGATTCTGTGAATTAGGAAAGATTGTGAAAGGGAGGGCAGGAAGGGATGAGTCAGTGCCCGGTTCTTGTGGTCCTTTCTTATAGGCACAGGTTAACACCAATTGCCACTTTGGGGTCAGGAAAGAATTTTCCTCCAGGGCAGATTGGCCAGAGATCCTGGAGGTTTTTTGCCTTCCTCCGGGCATAGAGCAAGGGGTCACTGGGAGAGTGGGGGGAGGTTGTTCCTACATTGTAGAGAGGGTTGGATTCAATGAGCCTTGAGGTCCCTTCCAGCTCTGTGTTTCTATGATCATCTGCTAGGGGATATGTGTGTGGATCTAATCCATTACCATGCATTTTTATTTATTTTCTTAGAACATTTTGTGCTGCCTCTTCAGAGAACCTGCTCAACGCAGCTTACAAATAATACACAAGAAAAGCATAAAATGCCCTAAAGGTTCATAACAATAAAAAGAGCATAAAGAAAACCTCAACCAGAATATAAAAGCAACATAAAACACAGAGCAGCTTAAAACAAGTCTCAAAACAGTTCAGACTAGAAGCAGACTATAAAGACAATGGTAAACGGTCAACCTCTTAATTAAAAGCCTGGGTTAAAAAAGTGAAGAATTTGGGCCTGGGGCTTAACAGAGAGTAGGATATGCTCCAGGAGAGCCAACAGGGGAAGGGCTTTCCACAGACGAGTTGCCACTGCCGAAAAAGCCCTATTTCGAGTTGCGATTGATGTCATCTCTGACGGCAGCAGCACAGAGCTCAGGACTTGAGAGGATTATCTTAGGTGGCGGGCTGGACAGTATGGGAGGAGGCAGTCCTTCGCACACCCTTTCCCCTTAAATTTAACAACCAACACTTTGAAGTGTGCCTGGAAACAGAAGGGCAGCTAGTGCAGATCTTTAAGCACAGGGGGTGATATGATCCTGGTACTGCTGCCCTGACAGTAGCCTGGCTGCCACACTGGGGACCAGCTGCAGTTTCTGAGCAGTTTTCAAAGGCAACCCCACATAGATTGCCCTACAGTAATCTAGCCTGGGTGCAGTGTTCCCTCTAAGCTGAGTTGGTGTGAGCTAGCTCACAGTTTTGTAGCTTCCAACTCACACATATTTGTCTTGGCTCAGGAAGGATGGCTCCAGGGCAAACTACTGTAAGCAGTAGCCAGATTGGTTGCTCACACCTTCAATGGCAGTGGCTCACAAAATAGAGTTGTGGCTCACCAGACTCCACAGCTTAGAGGGAACATTGCCTGGGTGTGATCAGAGCATGGATCACTGGGGCCAAGTTATGCTTCTTGAGGAAGGTCTGTGTTAAGTATGAGACTCAACAACAGGATTCAGCAAAAAGTGATTTCAGCTTTATTTAACATCAAGACTTCAACTCAGGAACACACGAACAAACAAGTGGAGCACAGCTCCCTTTTTAAACTCTCCCGGGCTGTCAAAGCCACACCCACAGTTAGCTAAAGGCCAATCACAACACAGAGATAAAGGCCAATCATAACACAGGGATAAAGGCCAATCACAACACAGAGATAAAGGCCAATCATAACACAGGGATAAAGGCCAATCAGGACTGTTCCCTCTTTGCAACATATTTACAAGATGATTGGTTCTGTACAGAGGTTTCTTAGAAACCAGCCAATAGTAATGCCACAGCTGAAGAGCCACATTTGAAATCAAGCTTAACATAGGAATGTATAGCACAGATTCACATTCCAATACATAACAGTCTGTAGCTGGTGTAACAACCAAAGCTGAGAAGAGGTGCTAAGTGCCATGGAGGAGACCTGAGCAACCGCAGGCCAGGATCCAGCAGCACCCCTAAGCTACGAACCTGCTCCTTCAAGAGAAATGCAACTCCCATCCAAGGCAGGGGGGGGGACTCCTCAGGCTGACTCCTCAATCCACAAACAGCTTGGTCACTGACCAACTGTCTTATCTGAGCTGAGCTTCATTTTATTGGCCCTCATCCTTCCCATTGTGTTTTCCAGGTGTTTTTTCAGGGCTTCCATAGACTCTCCCAACTCAACTGTTAAGGAAATAGAGCTGGGCATCATTTGCCTATTGATGGTACCACCACACCAAATCCCCTGGCCTTTCATGCAGATGTTAAACAGCACGGGATGCCATGGAGCCGGCAGCAGTCCCCCAGCACTGGTTTCTGAAACTGGCCAGTCAGGTAAGAGAGAACTCACCAAAGCACAGCGCCCTCTACTCCTAACCCAGAGCCTCTCCAGAAGGGTGCCACAGCTAATGGTCTCAAAGGCAATTTACAGTTCTCCTGCCAAGAGATCCTGAGCAATCAACAATGATGTGCTCCCCCTGACACTCTCCCGGTGAAGATCAGCAGTCAAGATGACCAAAGCCATTTTTGTCCCAAACTCCAGCCTGAATCCAGATTGAAATCCCGATTGTTCATCATACACAGAGACATGATTCTGCTCTTCGAGGCTATCAAATGGGAAAAGCATCTTTAAGCACTATTGATTGAAGCTGTGCCTTATTCTTTTTGACTGTACAAAGCTATGGCATACGATTCTTAGTTATCCCTTTCAGAACCCCTGTTTTGAAATCTATGGAGAATTGTCAACGGGTTTTGTAATTAGTCTATTGCTACTATTTTACTGTTGAAACAGGCAAGTCTACTTACCACTCTTCCTTCGTCAGGATCATAAAAACGTTCCAGAAGTTGGACACTGGTGCTCTTACCACATCCACTGCTTCCAACAAAGGCAAGGGTCTGTCCAGGTTTCACAGACACAGAGAGGCCGTTTAGCACTTGGATGTCAGGCCGTGAAGGATATGTGAACTTACAAGTGAGGAAATCGATGCTTCCACGGAAATTGTCCTGATGATACAAAGACAGAGTGGAAATGCTGGCTCTAACTAGATATACAAATGGATCTGACAAAGGAAATTACTATGCTATTATTGTTCCTAGAGCTGTCAACCGATTAATGCTTTTGAGCAATTATCTGTGTAGCTTCACACAGATTAATAGATAACACTGAAATACATTTTGCATGTTGCAAAATCTCAGTGACATTTCCTTACAGAGAATTCTGAAAGAACAGGGCTTTGCTATAATGCAGCCGATTAAATAATCTATACTACTGCTCAGTGGGAGAAATAGAGGCCATCATTCATATATTCTTTTCAACTGATCTGGGAGTATTCAATATTTCCTGTCCAGTAACAACCCATACTCACAATCATTTTAAAAACACATTGAATCCCCATTGGTGCAGTGGAAAATCCAGATTCAAGTGATACGTTGACTTTCATTGGTCACTGTCGACGTCTGGTGATAACACCATTAAGAGGTGTGACTTAGCTGCCTCATACTGAAAGACAAACTACTGGCTCATATTGGGTGCCAGCTGAAATTGACAGCAATCTTTACGTTACTTTCACAATAGACTCGTCACCTGACGGTAGAAGCCTGCATAGGTCTGTATAACTGTCAGAGCTGTAGACTTTTCGAGCATCCTAAGAGGTTCCCTGTTGGATCACACCAGAGTCCAGCATCCTATTGACAGAGGGGCCAACCAGCTGTCCTGCAAGGCCAACAACAGGGCCTAGAGACCAAGGAATACTTGCAATGCTGCCTCCTAGGTCTGGAGTTTAGAGGTTTACTGTCTGGATGTGGTGATTCCTCACTTAGGCCTCACCGGACCATACTGACCTCTTAAGGAACCTCTTGGGATCTTTGCTTGTTGTCATGCCTACTGTTTAATCTGGGACCTAACTTTCCAGAGAAATTGTCCATGACTAATCAATTAAAACTTGAGCTCCCAACCATCACTGCTTCTCAAAACACTGTTGCACGTCAAGCAGGGGTTGGGTGTTCTAGAGAACTGCAGCAGGGGAAAGCAAGCAAAAGGAAGTAGAATGCTTTCCCTCATTTCTTGTACGGGTGTGGCTGATATAATTCTAAAGAAGATGGGAGCCCGCTAAACCACAGGAGACAAAGAACAAAGTCCACAGGATCTGATCTGTCAAGAAAAGCTTCCTTATCGGAAAATGCCAGGCTCTAACTTAAGGTATTCAATGTTACTGAGGTTTTCAATTTGACATGTGTTGACACTTCCTTCCATAGCCTTTGCTGAGGCCTCACTGGAACGTGGTGAACTCTCAGTGCCGCAGCTAGTGAGTCATTCTCGTCCTTCTGGTGATAAATTCAGCATTCAATAGGGGGGAAAAAGAAAGTGCTGCAGGATATCTATTATACTGTTATTGTAAGCATTGTCTAATTTCCTCGTATCTGCCTTATTACAAAGAAGAATCAAATTGCAGAAAAGAGACCCCTTCTGCCTTGGCTTGCTCTGCTGTACCTCCAAAGGAGGGTGTGAAGAATAATTCACTGCAGTTTCTGGCTTGTGACAGGTTTGGAAGGGCAAGAATTACCATTAACTGTCGGGATGATACTTTTCGAGCTATAAGCTCACGATTTCAAAAAAAATCACTGAAACTCATCGCATTAACATGGAAATAAACTGCAACACGAGCTGCAGTGGCTCAAGTGGTTAAGACGCTGAACTGCAGGCTGTGGAAGGTCAGTAGTTCAGCAGTTCGAGACCCGAGAGTATCACATGATGGAGTGAGCTCCCGTCTCTAGTTCCAGCTCCTGCCAACCTAGCAGTTCGAAAGCACGAAATTGCAAGTAGATAAATAAGTACCACTCTGGTAGGAAGGTAACAGCGTTCCATGTACCTTGGTGTTTAGTCATGCCAGCCACATGACCACAGAAACATCTTCAGACAGCGCTGGCTCTTCGGCTTTGGACCGGAGATGAGCACCGCAACCCTAGAGTCGGATTCGACTGGCTTTCGAGCAAGGGAACCTTTACCTTTACCTTACACTGCAACAGGGAATCTCTATTTTAAAATACATACCCCAGCTTTCATCTATGAAATCAAAAGTGCTGGGCCATGACAAATGGATAATCAATTAATATTAAAAACATAAAGAATCCGGTACACACAAAACTGAGCAACTGTGTGACAGCTGCCATTATCGCATGTAGGACTACCAACCTCAAGGTGGGGCCCAGAATTGTAACTGATTTCCAGGCTCCAGACATCAGTTTCCCTTGAGGAATGGGCAGCTTTGGAGGGTGGGCTCTATGGTATACCATAGAGTTTAGTAGCAACAAAAGTCCCAGACTGTATTATATCCCTCCTGGCTCCCTATCCTACCCCAGACTCCATACTCTCCAAGCACCACCCTCAAAACTACAGGAATTTCCCAAGTCAGAGTTAGTAACCCTATAAATGAGTCCAATGGAATATTAGGGGGAGTGGACTTCCACTAGAGATCTAAGAATATTTTCTCATAAAGCTGCTCAGGTGATAGCTTTGCTTTTCTACCTTTGGTTCCAGATAAAAAGTTTCCTTCCTGTCCGATCGGCTCTGAAGGGTTGTTTTTTTTTCTTTCCCAGTAAAACAGAGGGAGCTTCAACAAAGGCATGGCCAGTACAGCTCTAGTATTAAACCAAACTGAATGTTAGCTTGAAAAGGAGAGTCCCTGCTTGGTTGATCTTTGGATGGTGAGTTCTTTCAAAACATCCCAGTAAAATAAGGTCTGTAGACAGTTCCAGGATTTTCCCAATATGAATCTCATCTGAGAACCCACCCTGGCATTGAAATCCCCTCCTAAGAAAAACTTGGCTCTGGGGGATTTTATGATGAATCCTTCAAGTAAGCTACATAGTTCTATCCAGTTAGAATGAAGAGCTCGTACTGAGCTAAGAGGAGGGATATAGATAGAAATAAATACAAAAAAACAAGCCCTTGATAATGATAAGAACTGGGAGGGCCAGGAACTACTGAGAGTCAATTTCCAAAACCTTGACATCAACAGCAGTAGCCTCAAGGCATGCCAGCCCAGCCTTTACTCCCTACTGTGGCTGAACACATAATGATCTTATACCCAGGAAAATGAAAGGGATGTTGCTCCCAGGTTTCTTGTTGGAGAATCACCTGGAATACCCTTTATCTATGACCTCTAAATCCAGCGAGTGACCCTTCCAACCCGCTATGTTCCAAGAGAGTATCCTCAGAACCCCATCCTCATTATCCAATAGTCAGTCACCTAAAGGTGATGATGGATCAACTGAGGAAGAATGACACTTAGGAGAAGGTACTTGTGAGAATGGAGGTAAGTCAGTAAGAGAGGCATTAAGTCAACTAAACTTGATGAGCATTTAGGTGGAAACACCAGTGGCGGACATGTAGTTATTATCATATTACTATAAGTTCCAGGTTCATAAGGATTCTGACAGCACAGGTCCCATCTCTCTTCCAAGAGGAATTCTAGACCACATGAAAGAGATTGACTGATATTATTGAGTGGGACGGTGGTGTAGTGGTGCAGTGGTTGGAGTCAAAGCCTAAGTGACCTTTAGCCAGCTTTCTCTCTCTCTCTCTCTCTCTCTCTCTCTCTCTCTCTCTCTCTCTCTCTCTCTCTCTCTCTCTCTCAGCCTAACCTATTTTACACAGTTGTAAATATAAACTGAGGGAGAAATTCCAAGTATACTGCCCTGAACTCCTTGGAGAAAGGGTGGGATAAAAATGAAACATATATTTTTAACTGCCACTCTATGTAGTCTAACTACATAGTGGTTTTGCTTGCAATTCTATGAGGTAGTTGTTTTCAGTCCCTCACTGAACTATGGATGTTTTTGTAGGTTCTTTTGAGGACCAATTTTGTTGAAAGGCAGCCTAGAAATTTGGATCAAATGAATTAGTGTCAATATTCACAGGAAGAAAAATTAGGGTGTGTGCGGAAGAAGGGTAATCTGGAAACAGAGGAGAGAGATCTTGAGAAGAGAGAACAGTAACCACTGAAGTAACACCTTCACTGAAGAAGTTAGGACATTCATGATATCTATGGGCAAACTTAATTCAGCCTGTCACTGCCCCCAAATCACCTAGCTATTCCCCTGGTCATATATTATTTGTTGAAGCCACCTGGGTTTATTTTACCGAACTCCCTCTATGCCTCCAGGGTATCATCCAAGTTCAGTTTCTCTTACTCTCTGTTCCTGGGCCACTATAATCTTGTTTGTTCAGGTACACAGGAGCACAGTACACAACACTGTAACAAAAGGCATCTTTTCCATACCCATTTTTCTCCTACATCGCTGTAAACACTGATTAGAGGAATTCGATCCACCAGCTGGAAGAATCGTGCTGCGGCTATTTTTGCCTTGGCATAGTTTGGGGTGTAAGATGAAGCTTTTCCTAAAGCAGTCCCACTGGTCACAATGCAGGAGATCACCCTGAAATCAAAAAGGAAAGCAGTGAGCTTGCAGGTTACTTAAGATGAGCCCCATTGGATCAGACCTGTCTGTAGTAGCAGCCCCAGAGAAGTCCAGGTGATAGCAACAGCCCTCCCACGTTGGCAGGGAAGCTCCATTTAGCTATCGTGGCTAAACACCATTGATGGACTTACTGGCCATGGATTTGCCCATCAGCCCCTATAAACTGATGGCTGCCCTTCAAGGAAGGGCATTCTCATGTCTCTGTCCCCTTACCTAAATACATAGCTGTAATGAAGTCCTTCTTGGTCCACTAAGAAGCCTCCGAACCGGTAAGAGACAGAATTGGCTACAAACACCACACACTGAGCAAAACCAAAACAAACCCCATAAACATTTGCTTTTTTGATTGCCGCTCTGTATGGGGTTTCCAGCTGCTTCTCAAAAGCGTCAATGAAT
Source organism: Gekko gecko (assembly GCA_029375565.1). Lineage (NCBI taxonomy): Eukaryota > Metazoa > Chordata > Lepidosauria > Squamata > Gekkonidae > Gekko > Gekko gecko. The sequence continues at coordinate 35,280,697 of JAPDNY010000003.1, read as the reverse complement.
TTCTTCTCTTTCCCAATCCCGGCAACAGTTCTGATATTCGTGAGCGCTTCGTTTGAAATCTAGCCAAAAGTAAAAACCAGGAGAAGAGACTCTGTTAAGATGTCGGTTTGGAAGAGATGAGCCCCCCCCCATGTTGAGAGCTGCTTTATTCATTAAAGCCTACAGCTTGGAGCAGACGCTATACACAAATCAGTTTCAGCTAGCCTGCCTGCCTGTGGGTTTAACATCTACAAGCCCACAGTCAAGCCAAGACACAGAGACTCCCTTCAGAGATAATGTGAAACTACGGTTGCTTTATGAAATCAAGATTTGGCTGGTTCACAACTGTTTAAATGCAGGTTTCATTGCCTTCACCCTTTCCCCCATCTCTCCTACAGCTACACTGGAATGAGCAGAGCACTGCGGAACAAACCAAGATTAAGCTAAGATGTCCACATTCACATATCATGTACAACCACAGTTAAGACAAACAGGGGATAATAAAGCAACCCCAAGCCCTGATTTCTGGCCATCGTTCAGTGTAACCCTAGGGAGTGGAGCGGCCTGCTTTTGGATGATCAAAGTAACCCCACCCACCCACCCTTTTCTTTTTTGCTGTCAAGTGGCAAGTTACAGCTGACTTATGGTGATCCCTGGTGGAGTTTTCAAGGCAAGAGATGAACAGAGGTGGTTTGTCATTGCCTGCCTCCAGCACAGCCCTGGTATTCCTTGGTATTCTCTCACCCACATACTGACCCCGGCCAACCCTGCTTAGCTTCTGAGATCTGACAAGATCAGGCTAGCCTGGCCTATTCAGGCCAGTCACCCACAGATAGCTTAATTAAGCCATGAATTTGTTTGACATCTGAACAGAGCCACAGAAACTTCAGCGTGAAGAATAGGCGGTTGGACCCGAAAAAGGAACTTGCATGGAATGTATGCAAAAATCTAAGCCAAACACAGTATGTTATTAACGATGGGGTTAACAAATCATCTTAGCAGATGTATTTGCCCTGAAATTCTTTAGGTTTCCTGTTCTGAGAAATATGATCACTCCTTTTATGTGACTTATGGTATGACACGTTTTTCCCTACTAGGCAAGGCTAATTCCTTTGCTGCTGAAAGCCAGTCATGATTTCTCCTGTCTGGGTAAAGTTCATGCTCTCTAAATAAGCATCGTAGCCACAAAGAACTGAGCAAACAAACGGCTGAGCTTGCCTTAGCCTGTTCTGTTCTCATTCTTCCTTGAGTTCTCAGGTTGTTGGCCTCAGCTGTAAGTATACACATCCCTCTGTCTCTCCTTTCCCTCTCATTCTAGGGAGGCAGTACAAGGATGCAGTGAAGGCAAACCAATTGAAATGTAAGTCAGACAGGACAGAGGTTCTGTGGGCTGGATGTGGCAACAGGAGTACAACCTATTCAAGGCAGGTGGGTACACCTTGCAAGCTCAAGCTCCCATTTAGGGATACTTCTGAGTTCACCATCCCTGGATAAACAGGTGGCGGCATTGGTTGGGAGAGCTTTATATCAGCTTGGGCCGGCTTGCCAGCTCTGGCTGTTCCTGGAGAATGTTTTGCTGACCACCATCACACATGCCTCAGTAACCCACAGATTAGAAAACTGTTACGTGTTCTTGGGGGTGAATTTATAGGAAAGTTTTCAGTGGGCAAAGGAGCTGTGGTGGCTCAAGTGGTTAAGACGCTGAACTGCAGGCTGTGGAAGGTCGGTAGTTCAGCGGTTCAAGACCCAAGAGTGCCGCATGACGGAGTGAGCTCCCGTCTCTAGTTCCAGCTCCTGCCAACCTAGCAGTTCAAAAGCAAGAAATTGCAAGTAGATAAATAGGTACCACTTTGGTGGGAAGGTAACAGCGTTCCGTGCGCCTTGGTGTTTAGTCATGCCGGCCACATGACCACGGAAACGTCTTTGGACAGCGCTGGCTCTTCGGCTTTGAAACGGAGATGAGCACCGCAACCCTAGAGTCGGATTCGACTGGCTTTCGAGCAAGGGAACCTTTACCTTTACCTTTCAGTGGGCTGGTGCCTTAAGAATGTAAGAAGAGCCCTGCCAAGTCCGACCAGGTAGTCCATCTAGTCTAGTATCCTGTCTCACAGAGTGGCCAACCAGTTACTCTGGAGAGCCAAAAAAAGGCCATAGAGGTTGAGTTCCCCTAATGATGCCTCCCAGCACTGGTATTCAGAAGCTTTTGCCTCTGGATATGGAAGTTCCCTTTAGTCCCATGGCTAGTAGCCACTGATAGACCTAGGGAGCCAGTGCAGTGTAAAGAGCAATGGACTCTAATCTGGAGAACTAGGTTTGATTCTGCACTCCTCCACATGAAGCCAGCTGGGTGACCTTGAGCCAGACACAGCTCTTTCAGAGCTCTCTCAGCCCAAAAAATAAGTCTAGCTTGCCATGCATAACACTAAAAGATCTAGAACTTCATGCTCCCAGACAATCTTAGGAGCTCTTGGCTATACTACACATAATATTATGTGTAGTATTCCCTTTTAAAGCTGTCTATGCCTGTAGCCCTCTTTTTGAGATATAGTGACCAGAACTGCACAGATTATCCCAAATGAGGCCACATCATGGATCTATACGGGGCATAATAATATTGGCTGTTTTATTTTCAGTCCCTTTTCTAACAAACCCCAGAATATAGTTTGCCTTTTTCACTGCTGCAGCACACTGGGTTGACACGTTCACTGAGCTATGCACTAAGAATTTTTATCACAGTCTCCAAAGTACAATTCCTATGATTGGAGGGTGTCTGTGTAATAACTACTATATGAACATCTCCCTGCCCAGAATGAATAGAATTGTTTGTCCCCTGAAGAAAAGAACACAAAGGGCTTGTGATCTTCCTGAATGTTCTGACTATGGTTCTCCCAGCTACATAGAGTGACATTGTTAGGGAGGGAAAAGAGGCTGAAATGAACTTGTGTTTGGATGCTAAGCTGCAATCTCTGCCAGTAGCACTGATTTCTGGTTTGTGTGCCTTCACTGTAATGGCTGATTTTCCCAGCTGTCAGTCAGGAGTGTCTAGTGACCAGACTGCAACTGGAAAGCATTGTTGATATTTTTTGTAAGCCAAAATTCAGAGGACATCAGTCCCTAAAAGCTCCCCCCCCCAATCTTTTAGGACAAACAAATCAATACTACAGAGCAAAACAGCAACATAACAACTGAGTCCTATGAGAACAGCCCAGTATCTTCTTGTGGCCTTTTCTTAAACACCCAAGGAAATGCTGATTGCCACTTCGGGGTCAGGAAGCAATTTTTCTACAGGCCAGTTTGGCCGGGGATCCTGGAGTTTTTTTGTCACCTTCTGGGCATGGAACAGGAGTCACTGGGGATGGAGAGGAGGTAGTTGTGAATTTCATGCATCGTGCAGGGGGTTGGACTAGATGACCCTGGAGGCCCCTTCCAACTCTATGATTCTATCGGGAGCTAAAATTCTATTGCTCACATAGTTATTTGGTTCTGTCCCCCTCCCCCAGCACATATACTGCTATGGCACACATGCAGCCCCCCAACTAGACAAGCAGCACCCCCAGGGCCATTTCTGGTAGGCAAAATGCTGCATGGAGCAGGCTGAAGCCCCTTCCTCCCCCTCATGTTGCGGTTCCAAAGCAAATCAGGCTCCATGTGCTTCAGGCTCCACGGGGAACTCACAGCTGCAGCCTGGCTGCAAGTCGCCTGCTGTGGTCGCATGTCAAGCATAACATCTGTTCTGGAATTGTGTCTTCCCAGGATTCCTTGGTTGGGAACCGGGGCAGTTACAGGTGCTTCAGACAGGGGTGGCCCAAGGGTCTTTGCTGCCCTGACCCAGCTGCTAGCTGGGCACCCCTCCCTGCCACAGCCTGGGTGTGTGCCGAGCTGCTGCTCCCAGAGCCAAGCTGATGTGCCTCAAGATGAGTGCACACGGGCACAACCCAAACGCTTGATCTGGGCACTCACTGAGTGGGCAGCTGGAAAGGAGGAGTGGGTGGGCAGCCCGGCAGTGGCAACAGAGCTACCAGACTCCTGCTTTTCTGTTCTTCTTCCTTTCCTCTGCAGGGGTGAAGGTAGGTAGTCCGGTGAGCAGGCCCCCAGTGGCAGCATTGGTACCAGAGGTGCCACCCATGGTTACAACTTGCCCTGCCCTTCTAGTAGACGGGCCACCCTTGCTGCAGACTCTTCTTGAGCTGCGAACATATGCCTACGCTTCGGTCCCTTAAAGCAGCCTCCTTAGGCTTCAACTGCATGTGATTCTGGAATTCAGTATACGGTTGCTAGTGCAAGACTCACACAGTCGAGGGGCCTCACCAGCGATGTCAGATACAATGTGATGACATCGCTTGTGGAGTGACTGGAAGTGACGTCATCACATCGCTGAGACTCTCTGTCATTCAAGGGCTAGAGTGTCCCCAGCGATGCTGATGGCTGCATTCCCCCTCTCACTTTTCTCCCATTGCCCAGCTGAGTGGCAGTGGGAATGGGCAGTCGGGGGCAGGAGCAACCCTGGTTCCATAACTGGAGCTCCCAATGATGCCATTTGGCTCTAAAGGCAGCTGGGGGGGGGGGACATAGCCCTGGGGAAGGGAGGGGGGTTAACTCTTCAGTCTTGTATTTTCCCCCATGAGAAAAAGCCACTCCAAACTGAAGCCCCAGTAAAAAACAAACAAACCAGCTACCCATATATCTTGATCTACCTACACAGTGTGTCATTTTTTCTTTCTGGGATTAAAACAGCCCGTGGGGGATAGCTTTGATTGGGGAAACGAGACAACAGGAAGAGTTAAACTCCTCTTTGACAGTGCCAAAACCCAAAACCAAGACCACCACCCCCCCCCATCCATGGCACCACTTAAGGATTTCTTAAGGATCTTTTAAGGGCCAAAAGTTAGACTTTGTGTTTCCAGATAAGAACTCCAGTGTCACAGGTGCCTTGACAATGTCTTGGATATCACGGATAATGACTTTCACCTCTGCTTAATCCATCTTAAGCCACTTGAAATTCTAAGAAGGAAGCCACCTTCCAAGGAGCAGAGACTTGAAAGGCTGGGGGAAATCACCATGATGTTTTTGCTCCTTGGCAAACTGAAAAAGAAAACTTCAACCCCTGTGGCCCTGCCAGGCCTCAAGACACGCTCATTACTGACAAAGCTGCCTGCTTGAGCTATTACCCAGCATCCTCATTTGTTTTATATGATGTTTCAGAAATGACATTACCCGCCCGGTAATCTCCATAGCTTGCTTGTCCTGAGAGGCGAACCCTGTCAACATTTTTGACTGCATGGCTCCAGACAAGGCCAAGAAGGGCAAGAAGCAGAGGATGACTAAAGTGAGCTTCCAGCTGAAGTAGAAAGCGATGATAATGGCCACGCCAATATTGGTGATGGAACTCACAATCATTCCTATCTGAGTTCCTGTCGCCTGAAAAAAATAAGGAAAACAAAAAGAGATCACAAAAGGACTGGGACACTGTTACCTCAAAACTACCCAACTGTCACTCAGAAACCTTCACAATTTTGGAATTCTTCCTTCCAAGGCTCACCTGTCTGCCCTGCAAAACTGTCTGAATTTCTCTCTGCTGTTTTTTAGTTCCAAAGGCACCAGGGAAGTCTGAATAGCCATAGTTCCTTGATTCTTCCTGCCTAGGAAGCTATGCATCCTTGAGTATCTCTACTTGTAAAAATGTGCTCATCGGCGGAGAGTGACTGGGTCATCTTCAGAGCTCTCTTCCTCTCTTTTCCTAGTTTCCCCGGTCCAAGAGGTGGAGCATCAAGGAAAGCAAATTATCTCCCTGCTAGCAGGGGCGGCTCCAGGTGTCTGGGTGCCCTAGGCAGGACAGCCTGGGGTGCCCCCCACTGGGGATGCCAACCTCCCGGTGGGGCCTGGAAACCGGCAGGCAGCGGCGGAGCACTGGCTTTCCTGGAGGCTCCGCAGCTGTGGGGCACCCAGGAAAGCCAGGGAAGGGGGTCTAGCCGCCGCCCCCTCCCTCCCAGCGCCAGCTTTCCTGGGTGCTCCACAGCTGCAGGGTCCCCAGGAAAGCCGGGAAGGGGCGGGGGGTCTAGCCGCCGCCCCCTCCCTCCCAGCGCCAGCTTTCCTGGGGGCTCCACGGCTGCAGAGCCCCCAGGAAAGCCAGGAAGGGGGCGGGGGGGTCTAGCGGCAGCGGCGGCGGGCACCCGGTTAGGGCGGTGGGGGGGGGCGCTTTTTGGGAGGGGAGAGGCTGGCGCGCCCTAGGCGAGCGCCTAGTTCGCCCAATGGGTGATCCGGCCGTGCCTGCTAGACATCTGCTGCCAAAATAACACTTCCAGACTTAAATAGAATCCACCCCACCGCTGCTCCTTTTAAACGAAGCTCACTCGGCTAGTAAACCTGATTCTGTGCTGTGTCTCTTCAGATCACCATCTTGACACAATATGCTGGTCTTAAGACCGTAATAATAAAACTAAACTAAACTAAACTAAACATCTTGTCACAATGGTATTGATTTTATGCTTTTAAAAAAATCTGTTCTAGGCTGATTTGGCACTTCCTTGCATGTGAATTCATCTTTATATAGAATGCCTTACCCCCTGAACCTGAGATGCATCAGTTGCTAATCTTGTAGTCAAGGCACCAGGGCTGTTCTTGTGGTCATCAAACCAGCCAATTTCTTGACCGAGCATAGCTTGGAAACCGATTTTCCTCAACCGTCTTGTAAGCAGTTCCCCAGACTTTGCAAATGTATATCCCTGAAATTTGTGTTGTATACATAAAAGAAATGGTAAAGTACCTCAGTGAGTGTTACAGCCATGTTCATTTTTTACAGTAAATACAAAAGGCTCCCTAAAGACTAGCAAATTTATGATGCAATCCAAAGCAGCATTACATTGTTCAAATCCCCTGAACTTCAATGGATTTAGAAAAGTGTGATTCTGTTTGGGATTGCACCATTATTGTAGCTTAAGCTTTCACGGTCTAAAGCCCATGTCAGATGCATAACGCGCATAAACATGAAGCTACAAGGAAGCATGATATAAATGTCAAAAAGAAAAGCAGTGGAACAAATCATTCAGGAGTACATCCAGTAGTTGTTACCTGCAAGAATTGTGTGAAAAATGATACCACACCGACGAAGACAAAAAGCACACAGATATTATCAATCTGTGTTCTTTGCTCTTTTGCATCAGGAATAGAAAAGGTCTGTGAGGAAAAGAAAACAAAACACCGTCATGTTAGGGAGATTTCAAACCAGGCAGTAGAAAGCGTAGCTTTTCTCATGGAGGCTTTCCCACAGTTTGGGGGCTGACCTGCAGTGGTTTCCAAGCTCCCTCACATCTTCATATTCCATTTGTTGTCTTTCCATGAGTTCCTTCATCATTTCTCCATGCTGTCTCAAGTCAGACCAAAAGTGGTTTGAGAAAGCCTGGGGCAGGGGTGTCAAACATAAGGCCTGGGGGCCAAATCCGGCCCATCCAGGGCTCTTATGCAGCCCATGAGAAACTGATGCAAGGGAGGAAGTGCTGGAGAGGAGTGGGCAGAGCCACTCCACTGTGGCTTCAGCACAGCAGAACAGCTTTGGTCGAATTTGCATTTGCATTTTTAAATCAGTTGCGTGCTACTGTGACGCCGTCTATGCTTGTTTGAATGCTATTTGGAGAAGATTCTTTTAAAGCAGCGCAGAGATGCAATGACAATGGAGCCACCCCGAAAGGACGATAAACATATGTGGACGTGCGAAAGGATGCTAGCATAGTTGAGGTGTGAAAACGGCACCAAATGTGGACAGCTTTTTTGAAGACGGAGTCAAAAGGCTGGACACTGGTGGGAAAGACAAATGCAGATCTGGCCAATGTCTGCAGCAGTCAAGTATCATGGGAGCATCTGCCCAGCACTGCACTGCTGGCTCTCCAGTCTGCCTTTGTGGGTTTTCCTCTGCACCCCCCTCCCAGCCCATGGGGCCTTGCGGTGAGGATACACCAACTCAGAGCTGACCAGCTGCTGTCCTTTATACAGTTTCTATATCTGGTACCTGGCATTGCATTTTATAGCATACACACCCCAGCCCAACAAAGTGACATTTATGTCAGATCTGGCCCTCGTAACAAATGAGTTTGACTTCTCTGGCCTGGGATAACAACAAGGAAAACATAGCAAGATAGCAAATAGAAAATGAGGATGTGAGGAAGCTCGGGGGGAGGGGAAGCTGTAGGTTGACATCCAAACTGCAGAACAACCTTCCGCGCGAAAAGACGTTTTGTGTCACAACTGATGTGAAAAAGACTGTCATGTTGCTTTTACAAACACATTGCAGCTTTTTGATCCAAAAACTCAATGGAGTGGTGAAAGCAGAACTTGTCCCTAGTGGTGGAAGTGGAGCACAGATCGTGGAGCTGCTTTACCACAAGTTTGCGCTGCAGGAGGAGGAGAGTCTCTTGATCCCGCTGGAGCTGAGCACATCCATTCACAGTTAGACCCCGAAAGCAAAAGTCATGTGATGCTCTTTGCCAAGACCAATCAAAATAACAAAACACGGGGCGCAAGCCTTTGACTTTTCAGAACTCTTCAGCAGGCTGGAAATAGAAATATAAGAAGGTGACAGACCAAGGTGGGTAGCCGTGTCAGTCTGCCTGCAGCCGTACAAAAGAGCAAGAGTCCAGTAGGACCTTAAAGACTAAAAGTATGTGGCAGGGAGTGAGCTTTCGTGAGTCACTGATCACTTCAGAAGTGAGCAGTGATCCACAAAAGCTCATACCCTGCCATAAAAAGGGGAGGTCTTTTAGAAAATGAGGTTCATTATCTCTTTGTTCTACTGAGTTCAGAGGGTCCAAGAAGGTGCACATGGTAACATTTCTTCGGGAATTACAACTGATCTCCGGGCTACAGAGATGTTCCCCTGGAGAAAACGGTAACTTTGGAGGGCAGGCTCCATGACACCACACCGAGCTCCTTCCCCAAATTCTGCCCTTCCTAGATTCTGTCCCCAAATCTCCAGGAATTCCCCAACCCAGTATTGGCAACTCTTTATCAAGTTGCACCTATGGCACTTCAGCTGAAGTCATATTCTAGGTAAACTTTGAAGAATGGGAAGGAAGTAATACAGTAGTCAGAGAACAGCAACTACAAATAATGAGTCATTGGAAAACTTTACACAAGCACACATATGCACAGAAATCCTAGAATTCACTGAGAACATAAGAACATAAGAGAAGCCAATGTTGGATCAGGCCAATGGCCCATCTAGTCCAACACTCTGTCACACAGTGGCCAAAAATACCATGTGCCATCAGGAGGTCCAGCAGTGGGGCCAGGACACCAGAAGCCCTCCCACTGTTGCCCCCCCCAGCACCAAGAATAGAGTGCATCACCTGCCCCAGACTGAGAGTTCCTAGCTATACCTTGTGACTCATAGCCACTGATGGACCTCTGCTCCATATGTTTATCCAATTCCCTCTTGAAGCTGCTCATGCTTGTAGCCACCACCACCTCCTGTGATAGTGGATTCCATGTGTTAATCACGCTTTGGTACTTCCTTTTATCCGTTCTAAAATGACTACTCAGCAATTTCATTGAGTGCCCACGAGTTCTTGTATTGCTAATCCTGCTTCTTTTGATTTTAAAAGCCAAGGGCAGTTTGGAGTGAAATCGTAGCAGGGGAATGGCTGGTGCATTGTTTCCCCAGTTGTTGTTTCTCTGCTCTCCACCAAGCTGTGTCTTCCCCTTTGAGACCAACAACTCCAGAGAATAAATTTTTTAAAAAGATAAATGCATCTATTAAAATGGTCCCTTCATTAATATAAAATTAACCTCAAAATGCAAAGTTGATGTGAACTAGGGTACATATATTTAAATATATAACTGGAATATTTCTCAACCGTGCATAATGACTTACATCAATGGTACAAACAGACCGTAGGCATGCCTCACAGGGAAATATGGTTCTTGTTTGCCACAACTGAAACATTCATTTGGGAGGAAAACAAGCTGCCTGCTGCCTTTGCCAGAATGATAATGAGAGCTCAACCAAGAGCGATTGTTTTTCTCCATTAATTTTATCACTTCTCCCTGTGTCTTTCTAACAAGTTTTGGCAAACCAGCAGAGAAGCGTGCTGACAACAGTATGGCTCAGACCCAAGTACTCAACCTTTAGCAATTGCTCCCAAGTTATACATGTTAGCTGGATCTTCCAGACCTAGCTTGGGATTTTTTTAAAAAACATTGAGTGCATAAGAAACAGCTTGTGCTTCTGTATACTCCGTGACCATGTATATTCAAAGTAAATTTAGTTTTGGCCAGTGTTGACAGCAACTCATGCAAAATCAACTGATTGGGACCTGGGTAGACCGACATAATTGGAACCATTGATTCTATCACTGGCTGGATTTTATTACTCTCATGGCTAGACCCTGGAAGGAACCATTATTCATCAAGGATGCAAGAAGATGGCTGAACCTCTGGAATACAACTGGCAGCTTCCAAGTCCACTGGGGAGCTACTGGCACATATTAGTTATAGAAGAACTTGCAAGGTGGGGACACGTGAAGCTGTCTTACCCTGAATCAGACCCTTGGTCCATCAAAGTCAATATTGTCTGCTCAGAGTGACAGCAGATCTTCAAGGTCTCAGGTGCCTATTACTTGATCCCTTTAACTGGAGATGCTGGGGATTGAACCCTGGGACCTTTAGCATGCCAGGCAGATGCTCTACCACTGTGCCACGGCCCCTCCAAACAGGATAAGAGTGCAGGAAAGAATGATGAGGTGGAGACTGGCCAGGTAAAGCAGGGAAAAGGAGAAATGCAATGGAAGGTATATAAATGGGAAACATCAGCTATATAAAGTGCAATGTACTTGTTTGCTTGGGTTTAGGTGAGCTCTTCAAAGACTAATTCAAGCTACAGCAGATAAAATCAAAGAGACAGAATATACCATCTACTCCCTCTCTGGCATCAGAAAATTCTGGGGTTTTATTGGTTTTATTTGTAAAAGTTGTGAATTTTAATGATTTTCTTTTCATGGTTTGATCTTGTTTTATTTTGTGAGCCACCTTGAGCAGATCTTTGGAGAGGCAGCGTATAATCTTTACAAATCAATAAATAGGCCAGCCTGCTCTTGAGAAGACTGGCCTTCTACCAAGCAGGTAAGAGGCTCAGACTTTTGCTTTTTCCCAGAAGTTGACAGCAGTTCCCATTACAAGTGTGGCCTGGGCTGGGCTATAAACTATGAAGCACTGCTAGAGGTGTTCTCCACTACTAATTCACCTGTGAAAGGGGAAGACCAAGAGATGTGGCTTTATGGGTATCCTTTCTGGAAGTTCCACAGTCATGCACAGGGTAGAGGTCCCTGTCAATTTTATTTGGATGTTTCTAGTTTTTGTTGATAGCCACTTTGATAAGTTTTAGATCACCATTTCCCGGGAGTGAGTGAAATAGCCTTAACATGTAGCTGTTTTCAGCCTAGAGAGAGTGGATAGGACCTAATTCATTTTCTTGAGAGAAAAGAAAGATAAAAAGAAGCTTCAACTGGTACAGAATGCTGTCACTAGGATGCTGAATGGACTGGTCTGTAGGACCTTATCACTCCAGTCTTGGCCCATCTACAACAGTTCCCAATTTGTTTCCAAGCTCAGTTCAAAGTGCCGCTGTTGACCTTTAAAGCCCTCCATGGCTTGGGACTATGGATGGGCACAAAGCAAACCACAAAGCAAAATTCGTGATGGATTTTGCCCTGTTTGTGGTTCAGGAACTGAAGTCCCTGATGGGTATAGTGTCACAGACTTCCACAGACTTTTAAGGCAGTCCATGGAGTTTGTGCCAGTTCCTGGCCAGAGTAGAAAGAAGGGGTTTAAAGGGACTCCAAACCCCTTTAAATCCCTGCTTTCTGCTCCAGCAGAAAGCCACAAAACCAGCTGAATTGTTGGGGCTCCCTGCTGTTCAGCTGTTTTGGGCTTTCTGGTGCAGTCCCTTTAAAGTTTAAACTGCTCCATGCCGTTTAGAATTTAAACTGCCCAAGAAAGGCCCTTTAAACAGCTAAGCTGCATGGAGCAAGATGCTCAGCTCCTGGTGGCTCAGCTGTTTAAAGGTGCTTCTTTGTGTTCAGCTCAGAACCATTTAAACCACTGCTTGTTGCTTCTCACGGAAAGCTGCAGACAGCAGAAAGCAGTGGTTTCCGCTCAGCTGTTTGGTTTAAATGGCTCGGAGCTATATAAACCCCTGGTTTCTGCTCCCCATGGAAAGCATGGGGAGAAGGAAGTAGGGGTCACGAACCCATCCAAACTGATTTGGTTCATGAACCAACCTTCTAGTTCCTGTAGGTTTGTAGTTCAGCCGCAAATGTGAAGAAATGTGAAATGTGAAGAAATAAAACCACAAACCTAACTACAAAAATGTGGTTCATGCCCATCCGTACTTGGGACGAGGAGGATCACCTACTCCTATATGAACCTACCTGACTGCTAAAATCATCTTCTGAGGTTCAGCTTTGGATGCCCCCACCTTCTGAGGCAGGTGTTAACCTGACAGAGGGCCTTTTCTGCCATTGGACCAAAACTATGGAACTTCGTCCTCATGGATTTGCATCTGTCCCCTTCTGTCACTGTCTTCTGCCATCAGGTGAAAACTTGTTTTGGTCTGGTGTTCCCTCAATGATCTATCTTTCCTGCCTGGTGTTTCAATTACTTTTTATGTTCTTTTAATATATATTTTAATTCTGGTTTTAATTGTTTTTATGTATTGTTATGAATTATTTTCATAATCTTTTAAACTGTTTGCTAGCTGCCTTGGTGGCCCTCATTGGGCAGAAAGGCAGCCTGTAAATTTTGTAAATAAATAAAATAAACCTGCCAAACAGCAATGAATGGAACGAAGAACTGCTGAACCTATCATCGATACATCAACTCCCTGTTCACGACCAGTCAACAGGATCAGAGCCAAACCAGTGGGTGTTTAAGCATCCCTAGTTTAGACTGGCCATTACAACATTTATTTTTAATGCCCTTTTTGCTGGTACTCTTAATGTTCTTCATTGTTTTGAGAACTCATGTTGAAAATTTGGATTATAAATCCCTACATAAATAAAATATCTGATCTTATCCAGCATCTATGGTTTGTATTCCCTACAGAACTATCACGGAACTGGATTCTAGCAGGACCCAGTTCTATTTAAAAAATAAAAATATAAAATGCTAACACTTGAATAGCATATTAGTAGATGTATATTTACTATCCTGTCATCTCTGCCCTGAAAAATATCCAAATGCAAAATCTGTTCCAAGTGTCCAGTCCATTCCTTCTCAGGATGAGAACATCAATATCTAGAAGAAGAAGAAGAAGAAGAAGAAGAAGAAGAAGAAGAAGAAGAAGAAGAAGAAGAAGAAGAAGAAGAAGAAGAAGAAGAAGAAGAAGAAGAAGAAGAAGAAGAAGAAGAAGAAGAAGAAGAAGAAGAGGAGTTTGGATTTATACCCCGCCCTTCACTGCCCAAAGGCGTCTCAGAGCGGCTTACAAACTCCTTTCCCTTCCTCTCCCCACAACAGACACCCTGTGAGGTAGGTGGGGCTAAGAGAACTCTAACACAAACTGTCCTTGAGAGAATAGCTGTGCCAGAGCTTGTGACTGACCCAAGGTCACATCAGCAGGTGCAAGTGGAGGAGTGGGGAATCAAACCCGGTTCTTCCAGATAAGAGTCCACGCACTTAACCACTACACCAAACTGGCTCTCAATATCTAGCCAGATTTCAACTCCTTTTACATGAGGGGATGGAGAAGGAGCCCAGTCTCATGCAGTCTTTAACACCAGTCCCTGTTATTATGTGAAACATAATATATGCTGCTACATTTCCTGCAGGGCTGTCACTTTGCAGTTTATGACCCTCTGACTGTATCATTCGAGACACAGGGATCGTTCATGCTGTGAGCAAGCCTGTGATACATCCACAGTTTATTTATGCAATAAACATAAAACTTAAGACGCAGCATCTGTTTTTCAGTATTTTAGCAAAAAGAAAAGCAAGGCTGCACCAAAAATGTTTGGAGAAGTGAACTGAGTGAAAACTCAAATTGATTCAGAAGAATTGCTTAGTTCTTACTGTCCAATGCATTTCACCAACATGTCTTCTTTGGGAGCAATTAATTACAGATTCCTTTACTTCTGAAAGTCTTTTCATAAAGGAACAGCCTGTAAAAAATTGTGAGGTGGCAAAGCTCATGTTTTGGGAGAGTCACTGAATTTCATGGATCTGATCATCCTCTGTCTCATTTTAAAGAGGGCCTACAGCCCTTCGCTCAAGTGGTTAAGATGCTGAACTGTAGGCTGTGGAAGGTCAGTAGTGCAGCAGTTCGAGACCCGGGTGCCACATGGCGGAGTGAGCTCCCGTCTCTAGTTCCAGCTCCTGCCAACCTAGCATGAAATTGCAAGTAGATAAATAGATATCACTTTGGTGGGAAGGTAACAGCGTTCCGTGCGCCTTGGTGTTTAGTCATGCCGGCCACATGACCACGGAAACGTCTCCGGACAGCTCTGGCTCTTCGGCTTTGAAACGGAGATGAGCACCGCAACCCTAGAGTCGGATTCGACTGGCTTTCAAGCAAGGGAACCTTTACCTTTACAGCCCTTCCAGTCTTAGGCTGGTTTGGGATGGGCTTGTTTTTGACCATGCACTCTGCCAGACCTTCATATCTTTTCCCAGGTTTATCCCACTAGGGCAAAGAGACAAGGGCAAACGCAGGCCTCAGGACTGAGGAAGGGAGTTGCACTGATGAGCTAGGGTTGCCAGCCTCCAGGAGGGGCCTGGATATTTCCTGGTGGGGCTTGAATAGTTCCTGATATTACTACAGAGACCAGTTTCCTGGGAGAAAATGGCTGTTTTGGACACTGTTGTGGCCCCTCCACTCCCCAAACCCCACCCAGGAATTTTCCAATTCAGAGGTGGCAAACTTAGATGAGCCCATGTTGTGAACCCTTCTTACCATGGATAGAAAAGGGCATGGCAAACCTGTGATTAAAGGGTGGGTGTGGGTTGGCAATGGAAAGCCTGCAGTCCTTGTTGTGTTGTGATGACATTCTCAGAATAAAAACTAAATTAAAATGAATAGCTATAGAATGTTCAACAGTAATTCTTCAGAATCACTTGTTTCAAAGAAGTCCATTCCAGTTCAGACGGGGTGTTTGCCTAGTGCAAACTACAGCTCTGAGGAAGCACCTTTTGAATTAGTAGAACCTGTTGCTCTTTCCTGTGACAAATATATTGAGTGGCTTATTTGAGTTACTACATTTCCCTTCAGGCAAAAGTTTCCTGTTAGACTCTCCTATTGCTTTTGATTTTGCCCAGAATTATACCAGAGCCTAATTCAAGGTAGTGTACACATGCAATTAAAATGCCATGTAGGAAGAAGCCTGGGATTTGGGAGTTTACAGATTTGGTTTTCCAGTGTGCAAAAAGTATACCTTGAGAAGCAGAGTAAAATACTAAAATGAAATTAGCATGTCAGGTGTTGAACCATTCATTTGAGTACAGTTGTACTGTATACTACAGCATTAATAATACTCAGTACCAGGAAATACTTACTCCAATAATCTGACTGAAGAGCAAAGCATAGAGTGGGTTGACTGCTCCATTGCCAGCTGCCCCTAAGGATCCAAGCACCATGTAGGGCCATTCTGGGGCATTGTACTTCAAAATTCTGGTAACGTTAGCTGGTTCTACCTCCTCTTCAGCAATACTGTCCTTTAAAAAAAAGGAAGTAATTGAATATGAAATAAGTATTCTGTCACTAATTGATTCATCCCATAGTGGCATCAAGCATACGATGTGCTGACAACCTTGTGCTTCTGTCTGTTTTTTACTGTTGCAACGGAAAACTGCAAGTGTACATAGAGTGATGTTGTGTAAGCTATAGGTCAGGGGTGTCAAACATAAAGCCCAGGGGCTAGAAACATCCCGTCCAGGGCTCTTATGCAGCCCATGGCAACTAGTACAAGGGAGGGAACAGAGACTGCTGGGGGGGGGGGGAGTGGGCAGACCCACTCCAGTTGTGGCTTCAGCATGGCAGAACAACCTCATCTATAGCAGTCAAGCAGCATGGGAGCATCTGCCCAGTGCTGCACCGCTGGCTCTCCAGTCCGCCCATATGGGTTTTCCTCTGCACCCCCCTCCCAGCCCATGGGGCCTTGCAGTGCAGATACACCAACTCGGAGCTTATCAGCTGCTGTTCTTTATAGTTTATAACTCTGGTACCTGGCATTACATTTTATGGCACACATGGTGCAGCCCAACAAAGTGACATAACAAATGAGTTCGACACCTCTGCTTTGAGTGCTTCAGCACAGCAATGCAACCATAATTTGATATCTCCTTTAAAAGTGGTTTCATGAGCAGAATGAACTGTTCTCACAGTTCTCCCTTTCTTATGTTCCTGTTCTCATCCGTCTTAGAAACCAAGTGCCTCAGCTAACTACGCTAGCGCTCGATTCAGGCACAATGCAAAGCCATGATATAGTTCAACGACTGTTAATTTGTGAAATGAAGATTCAGCTTGCAAATGGTCATTTAAATCCTGGTCTGTCTTGACGAATGCTTATTTCATCACCTTCAGTCTTTCCTCTGCCTTCCCTGCATAGACCCAGCTGGTATTCCAGCTTGCAATTCAGTGAGCACAGCACTGAGAATCAAACAAGATTATCTTCAATATAGATGTATGTTGGATATAACCAGTCCACATACATATCCCAAAACAACCTTATCTGATTTTCTGATATATTTGGGTATTCGGATGATATTTGGGATTGGGAGGGATATCCCAAAAATTCTGGCAATATTTGGGAACATAGGTGAATATTCATGACTGGCATTTTAAGGCTTCCAGGACTGTTATTCTTTAATTTTTTCATGTGTCTGTGTTATTGCTTTCATGCTAGGTTTTGATGCTGGTTTCCCATTTTGGTTTGGCTCAGATTCTTTGGTGTGACATTGGTTCTGCTGGGATTTTCACATTGACCTGTGGTTCTGCTGAGATACTATGGTTTGACATTGGGTTCTGTTGAGCTTGCCAGTGTCTTTTGCTTAAGTAAATTTGACTTAGATTCTCTGGTTTAGTGCTGGTTGTCTTGGGTTTGCCACATTGGCCAATAGTTCTGCTAAGATTCTCTGGCTCAGCATTGGTTCCATTG
Organism: Gekko gecko; assembly: GCA_029375565.1. Lineage (NCBI taxonomy): Eukaryota > Metazoa > Chordata > Lepidosauria > Squamata > Gekkonidae > Gekko > Gekko gecko. The sequence goes on along the minus strand of JAPDNY010000003.1, from coordinate 35,263,586 downwards.
GGCTTGTTGGTTCTGTCTCTGCATTTAGAGGCTTTTGGTCAGTGGTTGCTCTCATGTGTTTTACTGTTGGCTTCTTCACCCTGGAGAAAGCGAGGATTTTTCTCATCACAGGAAACAATGGGGACAAGTAGGATGGCTGAAGGCACTTTGCCCAGGGACATGTAGAACTTATTTTATTATTTATTTATTTATTCAATTTATACCCCACCCTCCCCGTGAGTGGGCTCAGGGTGGCTTACAGTAGTGGCACCAGTTGCCAATAAAACCATATAAAACATATAAAACGGTACTAAACAAATAAAACCATAAAATCATAAGGTCCTATTAGTTAACCTTACAGTGGTGTGCTACAGATGTCTCCAACAGCTGAGTTCCAGCTCAGTGTCATCCCGAGTCACTTGATGGAATAAGCCAGATGTTAGAGCTGAGGGCCAGGTTCGTTGATGGTAATAGCGGGGGCGACTCCTAGTTAAAGGTCTGGTGGAAGAGCTCCATCTTGCAGGCTCTGTGGAACTGTAAGAGATCCCACAGGGCCCTGATCTCTTCCAGGAGCTCGTTCCACCAGTAAGGAGCTGCCACTGAAAAGGCCCTGGCTCTCATTGCAGTGAGCCTGGCATCTTTGGGGTCTGGGAAGGTCAACCAATTCTGTGACCCTGACCACAGTGCTTTCTGGGGTATATGTGGGGAAAGGCAGTCCCTCAGGTATGTCGGACACTGGCCATATAGGGCTTTAAAGGTAAGCACCAGCACCTTGAAGCGGATTCGGTATGCTATTGACAGCCAGTGCAGGGCCTTCAGCAAAGGCTGGATGTGCTCCCATCTAGGTATGCCCATCAGCAGCCTGGCCACAGCATTCTGTACTAGCTGAAGCTTCCAAATTTGCAACAAGGGCAGCCCCATGTAAAGAGCGTTACAGTAGTCCAGTCTCAAGGTGACCATCGCATGGATCACTGTGGCCAGGTTGTTGCAATCGAGGAAGGGAACCAACTGCCTAATCAGCTGAAGATGGTAAAAGGCCAACTTAGCAGTGGCGGCTACCTGGGTTCCATTGTTAAGGAAGAATCCAGGAGCACATCCAAACTTCTAACCTCTGGCACTGGCAACAGTGGTGCCCCACTGAAGATTGGGAGTGGAGTCCCTACCCGCGCACCACTCTGCCCCCCCCCACAGGACCGCCATCTCCGCCGGATTCAATTTCAGCCAACTCAGCCTGAGCCAACCAGCCATGGCCTGTAACACCTGGTCCAGATCTTCCAGACTGGAGTTTGACCAGCCGCCCAGCATCAGATAGAGCTGGGTGTCATCAGCATACTGGTGACACCCTAGCCCATGACTCTGGGCTATCTGGGCAGGGGGCCACATATAGATGTTAAATAACATCCGGGAGAACACTGCCCCTTGAGGCACTCTGCACTCCACCCTTTGTCTCCGACCTTGGAGAAAGGAATCAAGCCATTGCAAGGCGTCCCTGAATTTGCACGTTGGTGAGGCGGTGAAGCAGCAACTGATGATCGACTGTGTCAAACATGGCCGACAGGTCCAACAACAGCAGCACTGCCGAACCACCCCGATCCAGATGCCTTCAGAGACCAGTGTCGTCTCTGTCCCATGTCCAGGGCAAAAGCCAGACTGGAAGGGATCTAATGTGGAAGTGTCATCCATAAAGCCCTGTATCACCACCGCCCTCTCAGTTAGTTTGCTCAAACAGGGCAAATTGGAGACCGGCTGGTAATTAGCCAATTCAGCCGGGTCCAGAGATTTTTTTTTAAGAGTGAGCGGACCATCACCTTCTTGAGTCCCCCCGGGAACAGCCCCTCCAAGAGGGACTTGTTGATAATTTCCCTTAGGGCACCTTGAAACCCCTCAAGGCCCGCTTTAATGAGCCAGAAAGGGCACGGATCAAGGCTGCATTTGGTTGGACGTACAATCAAGAGCAATCTGTTGACTTCCTCCAGGCTGAGTAGACTGAAATGATCCAGAGCTGAAACTGAAGACGTGCTTGGGGTCTCGAGCTCACTCACTGTTTCAACTGTGGTGGGGAGGTTGCGGCGAAGTGACAAGACTTTGTCCATGAAATAGCTCACAAACGCCTTACAGCCGATGTCCAATTCCCTAGCGTTTCGTCTGCCCTGTGGCAGAACTGTTATAGACCGAATTGTTCTAAACAATTGGGCTGGGTGCAAGCTCACAGATGCAATCGTAGCCATGTAGTAATCACGCTTTGCAGTCTTGACTGCCTTCTCGTAGGATCTCATAAATGTCCTATAAGATGCTCTTGTAGCTTCATCACGAGCATGGCGCCACCATCTGTCTAACCGTCTCAGCTCTTGCTTCATAAGCCATATCTCCTGGGTAAACCAGGGAGCAAGCCAAGAGCGAGAGCACAGAGGATGCTGGGGAGAGATCTTGTTGATGGCTGCAGATAGCCGGCTATGCCAGTCCCCTACAAGCTCATCCATCGGGCTCTGCAGGTGAGCAAAAATATGCTCTCCACCTAAACAGGGTTGGGGTGGCACATTCAGACGGGCCCTCAGGGCATGGTGGTCCGACCATGGGACTGCCAAAGCAATAACTTGGTCCACTGTTACCCCCGCCACAAAAATCAAATCGAGCATGTGCCCAGCTCAGTGAGTGGGGGTCGTTACATATTGGGAGAGTCCTAGTGCTGCCATGGATGACACCAGGTCCGTTGCCTGAATAGAGGTCGTGTCATCAGCATGGACATTGAAATCACCCAGGACTATCAGTCTAGGGTGTTGCAATGCCCAGCCTGATATGGCCTCCATCAGGGACGGTAGGCTATTGACCGGTGCATTAGGCAGTCGGTACACCAGCCAAATTGCCACATTCTCCCCGGCCTCCCATACCAGGCTGGCACACTCGATGCCCGTGATCTTTGGTGGCGGGAGTGCCCTGAAGGAGTAAGCCTCCAGGCGTTGACCAGCCTCCCTCTAAGCTGAGTTAGCGTGAGCTAGCTCACAGTTTTTAGCCTCCAGCTCACACATTTTTATCTTAGCTCAGGAAGGATGGCTCCAGAGCAAACTAATTTACACAGCAGCCAAATCGCTCGCTCACAACTTTAATGCCAGTAGCTCACAGAGTAGAATTTTTGCTCACAAGACTCCACAGCTTAGAGAGAGATTTGACCCCTTAATCCAATCTCCTTGAAACTTGGGAGACCTTTAATGAACAAGCAGAATTAGAATCCTTGTGATTTTTGGTGTAATTTGCTTGAGGAACAGCCAGTCCATCCCCCTGGAAATTGTCCCCCATAGTGAATAATGCACCGTTAATTTTTCAGAATTTAACCCCCCACACACACACAAAAATCCTGAATCCAAGTATTGAAATGCTATTGGGGGATTTAAAAACCCCAGATACTGGTATTTATGCCTTTCTTGAAACCTGAATCCAAAATATACGAAAACAATTTCAGGTGCACATCCCTAGTCTGCATTTGTACATCACATTTTATTTATTTATTTATTTATTTTATTGAATTTTAGCCCACCCATTCCAGCCTAGGCTGGCTCATGGCAGCTTCCAACAAGATAAAACTTCATAGGACATAAAACGCATTAATCACAATTAATACCAATTTAAATGAATCATACAATAATATAAACAATGTTAAAATCGACAGTATTAAAGTGCTAGAAATTCCAATATTCAGTAGTTCTGTTGGTCCGCTTCCACTCTGGGGGAGAGGGGGATGAACTGGGCAATAGCCTCAGAGACCTACTGCTCAGGGCTTCCACCATAGCTATCAGTTGTTATTGGCAGTAATGGTGGTGATGGCAGCAGTGGTGGTGGCTCCAAAAGCCTGGCGGAAGAGCTCCGTCTTGCAGGCCCTGCAGAACTGAAAAAGGTCCTGCAGGGCCCTGATCTCCTCCAGGAGCTCATTCCACCAGAGTGGAGTCGCCACCAAAAAAGCCCTGGCCCTAGTTGTTGCCAATCTGGCCTCCTTGATACCCGGGAGGATCAGTCGGTGCTGGGTCCCTGAACACAGTGCTCTCCGGGGCATATATGGGGAAAGGTGGTCCCTCAGGTATGTTGGACCCTGGCCATAAAGGGCTTTAAAGGTCAAGACCAGCATCTTGAAGTGAATCTGGTATGCTATAGGCAGCTAATGCAACGCTTTGAGCACAGGCTGGATGTGCTCCCGTATTGGGAGTCCCCTCACCAGCCTAGCCACGGCATTTTGCACCAGCTGCAGCTTCCAGATTTTCAACAAGGGCAGCCCCATGTAGAGGGCATTACAGTAATCCAGTCTCAAGGTGACCATTGCATGGATTACTGTTGCCAAGTCACTGCATTCGAGGAAGGGAGCCAACTGCCTTATCAGCTGAAGGTGGTAAAAGGCCGACTTGGCAGTGGCTGCAACCTGGGCCTCCATTGTTAGGGAGGCATCCAGGAGCACCCCCAAACTCCTAACCTCCGGCGCTGGCACCAGTGGCACCCTATCAAAGGTCAGGATCGGGGTCCCTACCCCTGGACTGCCGCGACTCAGGCACAGGACCTCTGTCTTCATCGGATTCAATTTCATCCAGCTCAGCCTAAGCCAACCATTCACGGCCTGTAATGCCTGATCTAGGACTTCCGGTTAGGAGTCGGACTGGCCATCCAGCAATAGATAAAGCTGGGTGTCATTCACATACTGATGACAACCCAGTCGGTATCTGGGCAGGAGGGTGCATATAGATGTTAAAAAGCATCGGGGACAACACTGCCCCTTGTGGCACTCCACATTCCAGTGAGTGCCTCCGGGACAGCTGATTCCCCAGCGCCACTCTTTGTCCCCGACCTTGGAGAAAGGAAGCCAGCCACTGTAAGGCCAGTCCCTGGATTCCATTGTCGGGGAGGCAGTGGATCAGTAGCTGATGGTTGACCATGTCAAACACAGCCAACATATCTAGTGCTGTCTCTGTCCTGTGCCCAGGGCAAAAGCAGGACTAGAAGGGATCTAAGACATGAAATCATTGTTTAAACTAACTGTGGTTAAGAAACCAACTCCAAATCATTGTTTCAGGGCCTGGTTTGACATACCCTAACTAACCTGTCTGCCCCTCTTGACTACGTAGTGGAGTGACCTTCATCTGCTGTTCAGTAAATTAGGCCTATGCATGCATGGTTTAAATATATTAAGGAATAAGCAATCCAAATGTGCCACAGAAATTGAACTGGATGACTTAAAAAAAAGAAATTAAAGCAGAATAAACATATCAGCTTTACCTTAGAAAATCACTGTCACTTAATCCAGAGACCTGTTCTAATTCCCTGAATGAAACTTGGAGAGTGCAACCATTTTTATATATGTATTTTAAAATTACCCAGTGGTTTCTATATAATTAGTTCTGGGCTGAATATTTTAGGAAATCAGTTTCCCGGCCCTTGAAAAACAATTGAACATGTCATAATAATTTCTACAATAAATTCAAAGACTTAGAATTGCTGGAACAGTCTTTGTTCCTCTCTCTATCCACTCAGTGACTTGCTGTATAATAAGAACAATCTCCCCTCTTTCTGATTTCTCTTTGATGACCGATACTCTCTTTCATGTTCATTCAATTTGTATATTAATATTCTGCTTTTTGTATTGCGCAGCTCGGGCTTCAAGAAAAGATTTCACTTTAGCGTAGTTTTATTTTGTGTGAAATAAAGAAGCTCATCAGGATCGGAGAACAGGAAGCATGACTAAGATATTCTTTAATAGAGGACGTGACTAACCTTTTTCAATAGACTAGAGCCATCTTCATACTCGGTTGTGCCATAGATCGGCTCTGAATGGTCTCCCGCAATTGACCTTGGGTGATCAGGTACCAAATTGGACATCTGGGACCTGGAACGTTGTCGAATGGAGGCTCTATGGAACAGGGGGGAAAGGATTATTACTCTTAGAGTCTTACGCTTTATAGTTTTCCAGACATGTCCTCTGGTTGGGTAACGGACATGTTCTGGGAACTCCATGCTTCACACATGTGCAAAGCCCCTAATCTGGATCTGGACCATAGTGCTTGGGGTGAAGGGGAATAGACCTCTTTTCCATTTTCCAGCTCTGAAATGGTCTCAGGGAGCTGCTGTTTGCTCCATTGGGGAGAGCAACATGTAGCCATATCAGTACACATACAGCCCTCAACTTGGGGAAAAAACAAAGTGTCATTAGACCCCATTACAGCATGCTAAGGAGCCAATGCTGCCACATGGAAGATAGTGGGATAAAATGGCACCGTAGCCTGATATTTGTTTTCCTTCTGCTGTGGTTTTGACATACACAGTTACTCAGAAGCCTGGATGTGTAATCCCCTCTCTTATGAGCTGTACTGGTGGGTTTATCAGTGGCTGAGTATAATTTTGGCCCGACTCAGGTCTACCAGTCAACGCTTCAGATTCACGTCGGACTGTTCAGCTGTTGCCGAGAAACTTGGGCACTCTATTCTTTTCTTCCTCCCCCACCACCACTTGCATCTTGAAAGCACAAGAAGGAAAACATAACTTCCAATGTAGCTCCCTAGAGAGAGTCTTTCACGAACACAAAAAAGTCAGAGGCAGAAATCTAGACATCCTCGCATCTTTTCATAATGGATTTCATAGCAACAGAGGAGAAAAGATCAACAGTGTCTTGGTGTGTCTACTTATAAAGCATATAAACAAGGCCATTGTGGCCATTAAAGGCTCATGCATTTCGGAACTGCGTGAGCGGCGAGATTATTTCTGCTTTTGTGAAACAGTGCTTACAATTCTCTTTTCAGAACACAGGAGAAGTGAATACATATACATTTAGATATTCTTCCTCTTGAGAGGTTGTTCACTTTCCTAACTGGCTCATAGCTAAGAGCTTCAGCTTGACTGGGGAGAGACATTCAAGAATTCTTTGCTTAAGTCCAATGTATAAAGACAAATGTATACTGGATAATACTAAATAAGAGTAGTCACTGCATGACCCTCTGGAAAGTGCTGGTTCTCATGGTGTGCTCATTCTTATTTTTAAAAAGGTCAGACCCCAAGAGATGCCAGATGAAATGTTTCATTGCACAAAGGTTTTAATAAGGTAAAACATTTCATATTTGCAGCTACAGGCATTGCTGGATTTCATGCTAATTGAAAGGAATTTAAATAACATTTTTTCATATCTTTGGCTTAGTTCTTGGTTTCTACAAGTACAAAACAGAAGATTTCACTCAAGGCCTTCAACTCAATGGCTTGGAACTCACAGATCATTTCTGCTTATGGAAGGGGAATTCTGTTGGAATGTGGGGCTCCCAGATCCCTGCCAAGCACTTTCTAACCACCACACTACACTGGCTCTCTTACATGTCAAGAATCTATGCAATTACAGTTCTGCATGATAGGGCTTACTGTTTCAGTCAGAGGGTATGATTTAGGCAAAGACTTGTCAGGAAAGGTGGATTTTATTTATTTATTTATTGGATTTATACTGGATTGGACTTATATTGGATTTATATTGGAAGGGATCCACTTTTTAAATTCTTTTTTTATTTTACCCTGCTTTTCCAAACAATGAATCTGAGAAAAGACCTAAGAAAATTCAGAAACCTATCAATGAAACAATCAACATCTCTACCTGAGCTTTTAAAACAGACCCAGTTTGATTCCCAATAAATCATCTTGGAATAAGTTAATGGAAGACAAGCTGCTCAGTCTAGGGTTTAATCAGTATCTGTCCCCCATGGATGGCCCAGGAATTAGAAAGAAGGCTCTCAATTTGCTGAGGAGATTAGATCAGGAGGCTATTCATCTAGATGCTGAGCGATGTTGTTCCTCTCTTTTGGGGGGCCTTTCAGCCCCTCTTATTCTGGTTTTGCCATGTTATTCTACCTTTTTAACCTCGTTGGTCTTAAACGTGCCACTGGACTCAAACCTTGTTGTACCTTTTTAACGGTTCCACTCTTTCACCAACTATTCTTCCTGCCTGGAATGAATGCTTTTCCACTTGCAGAACTGTCAGATTGCTGTGAGGGTATTAGCCACCCCCCAGAGACTCTGCCCTTGTGGCAGAGCAATAACTGAAACTTTATGCCATTTCCTATGTAGTTGCCATCTGCACTCTTCTATAAGAGCCAATTTCATACTGTCTTTATTGAGCAGGTTTCCCTGCCGCTCGCATGATTTCCATCTGCCATATTTTAGGGCTGGCAATGATAGGAGTATAACGCTGGCTATGGCAAAGTCTAGAATCAGGCATGCACATGTTAAAAATAATAACTCTCCTTAAGTACTAGTGGGACTATAGATTCTGTTTGTTTCACCAGGGTGTCTTGGGGCACATAGGTGTTCTGATTTTGGCAGAAGAACAGGAAACAACCAACAATAAAAGATTTAAGATGATAATCAAAGCACATCTAACGAGCCAAAAGCAAAACCCAGTGGATCAAATTAAACCAGGCATCAACTGAAACAGAGGATAGAGCAAATCAGAACGATCCACCAGACACCTGATGGGACAGAGTTGTCTTCACCTAGAGCCTAAAGGTCAACAAACCTCAGAATGGAATACTTCTCAGGAAAAGTATTACAAAGATGCCAAAAAAGACCAGTGCCAAAAAGGCCCTGTCTCTGACTTCAGATGGTGGGGAAGCCCAGAGACGGACCTCCAAGGCATATCTTAATGAATGGGTAGGTTCATGGGGGACAGAAAGTCCTTCTCACACCCTGGGTAGGTAGGACTTTACATGTCAAAACTGTCACACTGTATTGTGCCTAGAAGACACACAGGGGTTATGTATTCAGGAGGGTAGCTATGTCAGTCTGAAGCAGCAGAACAAAGTTTTTGAGTACAGTGGTAACTGTAAAACTAATGAAGTTTTATTCTAGGTATACGCTTTTGTGTGCACGCAAGCTTCTTCAGATACACTGAAACAGACCATTACATATAGGTAGAGGGTGAGGAGGGTGTTGCCAGGAAGGGTCAATTACAGTCAAGATGTATAAGTAACTGAGCAGTAAATATAGCTAAGACTGGATAAAGGCAATTGGTAAGACCTATGAATAGCAGCAAATTAGCATACAGCATAATAAAGGAGTTTACAAACAGATGCAAGAACTGAATGACATCAGCATGTATAGAGAGATAAGAAACCAATATCTCTGTTAAGCCCTGTGGGTTCCATTTTCCTGAATGTTGTAATAACTTGTAACATAGCAGTCTCCCATTCTAGTCTGTTTCCAAAGTTCCTTTGCAATAAAATAGCTTCTTTGAGGTCCCTGTTGAATGTCCTGGAAGGCTGAAGTGTTCTACAGGTTTCTCAGTTTTTGTGATTCTTGATGTCTGATTTGTATCCATTTAGCCTTTAGCATAGGGTTTGACCCGTTTGTCATATGTAGAGAACTGAAGGGCATTGTTGGCATTTAATGGTATATACACTGTTAGAAGATGAGCAAGTGAATGATCCTGAGATGGTGTAGTTGATGTTGTTAGGTCCAGTGATTGTGTTGTCTGGGTGTATGTGGCAGCAAAGTTGGCATCTGGGTTTATTGCAAGCTCTGGTACCAGTGTCCATGTTCAAGTTCTTCCTACAGGGGCTGCTGTAAGCTCTTGGAGGATTGGCTACATTAGGGGTTTGTCGCCTAATATGCAGAGGAGTTCCTGCTACAAAAAGAGCCCTGATTGTGGGTGAGGAGTTGTTTAAGATTGGGGGCTGTGTTGGGTAAGACAAGGTTTGCCCCCCAGTACTTGTGAAAGAGAACTGTCATTGTCCAGTAGAGGTTGTAAGTCACTGATGATGCGTTGAGCTGAGAGCTGTATGTGACCACTAGTGGTGTTCTGCTATTGTCTCTTCTGGGCCTGTCTTGGTTATGTTTTGTCTGTGGTGTATCCACAGCCCTGCTATGGTATTTTGAAGAAAGAAATGGTGGGACCTCCTTTCAAAGCATAGAACAGCTTGCAATTTTCTAACGAGTGTTCACTGTTTCTCTCTCTCTCTTTTTCCCCACGAGAGCCACATCAACTGTTTGGAAATCTGTTGCTGTATTTGGGATACATATCCACCAGTGGAATTATGTGCTTTCAGTCAGAAAAACGGAAGTCACAAATATTTGCTGCATTCCTGACATGCAAAACTTGACAGAGGAGACCATGACAAATTATTTACCATTTACCTTTGCTGCACTCATGTATTCTTTGTATGCCATGGGTGCTTATAAGATAGAGAATGTCAAAATCAAAAGTGTCAGTGAAGGACATCAGGAACACAGGGAATATCCCACCCGCAGCTTTGAGTGTGCAAGCTGGTGGCCCTACTGGCAGGCTGTGGGAGGCAACAATGGCGCTGCCATGGCCACACTACGACAGTGTGCAGCTGCAAAGTGGCTAGAAGAAGCCAGTGCCAGCAAGTGACATCAAGCCCCCTGTGCTCTCCCCAGGTTCCATTACCTGCTTGGTAGCTGCACACCCACACAGTGCTGCAGCATGGGCCTGAGAACACCCATGAGCCAGTAAAGCCACTGCCTCTCGTTCTTCGTTCAGCCACACTCAGTGTTGGGGGCTGGGATATTCCCCTCAATACACCCTACAAATCACTGCTGAATTCTTGCAGCATAGACTACAGAATCTTGTGCTACCTGATAGAGAAGATGCAGTTTGCAAGCTATATCCACCATGGTAAACGGGAGCTCTCTGGCTTCCTTGCTCATCATGTTATGTCTTTTTCTTGCCAGGGGTTCTGTAATCTGTTATTATCGCCAGCTCCGTGTACGGGGTGAGGTAAGATATCATGAACAAACACAAAATGGTGACAGGTAAATTTGCACAGTCCTCCTCTGTTTCTAAAGGCTTACCTCAAGCTGGCCTGGTAGCTCCCCCTGCTGAAAGAGTGCACTTTCTCAAGTGCTGGTTCAGAGACTGTAAAAATGAACACCACAGAAGCTTGTGAGAAAGTAAGAAAATCAAAGCAGTTATTTTTCCATTTGTAATTTCTCTAAGGCAATGATTTTATTTACAAATCTCTTACAGGGACTGAAAGCCGTTGTATAGCACTTTACTCTTTGATTCAATCACTGGAATTCTCTTTTGATGACCAAAGCACAGAGAAAATGTGTGATCTAAACCTCAGTGCATTTTCTGCAGAAAGATGGTTGAGAGTCTTGGGTGAGTAAGCTCAGCACACCATGTGTCTCCCACACACAGCCTGCTTTTTGAGGCCCCATCTGCACCCACCTACCAGCACGGACTCTGCAATGTGCTTCAGAAAAGAAGCGGTGTGGTTAGAAAGAAACCAGCTACACTTTGGTGGTGGTTGTGTTTTTATGCACAGATGTTGTGTATGCCAAAGCACTCACATAGAAAACTATGCAAGCAGATGTCTCCAAAGAGTAGAAACAGTTTGAGCAGACACATGGTACGGATTCTGTTGAGCTGTACCATTTTAGATTGTTAATGGGGGGGGGTGTTGCATGGTTTAATGTACCCCTCATAATATCCCTGCAAAGGCAAAGCTAGTATGTAGGCGTAAAGGCTGAATTATCATTACTTACTCTGACAGTCTGGCAAGTGCTGTCCTAAGAACACCTTCCTAGGTGTAAGCCTCATTGAAACTTAGAAACATAGAGCTGGAAGAGACCCCAGGGATGATCTAGGGTTATCTAGGGTTGCTGAATAGACCTGAGTAGAACTCTGAATATACCAGGGTTGCCAGGCCCATCCTGGCAACAGGCGGGGGATGGGGGGGCTTACCAGGAGCAAGAAGGAGGCCCAGCCAACACTGCAGCAACATGTCTGTGTCACTTCTAACATGACCTGGAAGAGATATCATACAGCAATGTCGGGGCAGCACTCTGGTATCTGGGCAAAAACTCTATGGTAAATTTGGCCTCTACTGCAGGGGTTTTGCAGAAATATCAGAGTGTCACCCCGACATTGCCAACATGATTTTGTCACTTCCAGGTCATGTTGGAAGTTATGGAGACACGTCACTGCAACGTCAACTGGGCTTTGTTCTTTTTCCAGGTGAATCTCCCCCACCGACCAGCTGATTGGCAGTGGGGCAGTGGGGCCTGGTAGGGCGTGACTCCCCCTCCTCCACTGGGGGGGTCTGGCAATCCTAGATTAGATCTGCTGGTCTCTAAACCTTTAAATCCAGGAAAAGCTGTGTACAGGGAATATTCAAACATGAGACCTTGGAACTGTAGTCCGAATTTGGACAAATTTCTTCTTACCAAGACAGTTATGAAGTACAATGACAGTGACGAACTACATTGGATATGTAGTGGAGACATTTCTAACAGTGTTTGGATTTAGGACTGGGAGAATTGGAAAGCCTTGTTATATTGACTTGGGAGTCAAAGGAAAATGCAAGTCCTAGGCTTCCTTTTTTAAAAACAACAACAAAGGATGGAAGACCTTAAGGCTGGCAACTGTAGCTTGGGAAATCCCCGGAGATCAGGGGGCAGTACTTGGGGAGGGGGAACTGAGAATTTAACATCATAAAGTCTGGCCTCTAAAGCTTCCATTTCCTCTAGAGGAACTAAACTCTGGAGTCTGGAGATCAGTTGTAATTCTAGAAGAATTCCAGGCCCCACCTGGTACTGGTGGTGGTAGGAAAGGGGTTATCTTCCTTCACGTGTGTTTTTCTGAGGTTTTCTTGGAAAACAACTCAAGGGCCAGTAATATTCCAGGCCTGGAACACACAGGGAAGGGGTTCAATCCTACAATATCCACTCAGTTTTACCAAAACTGGCCTTCCTGATTAGTGAAACTATTATAAAGGGAAAAAAATATATCTGGGTGCATCTATTTTTTAAAAACAATCATATACTAGAGCATGAGAGCTAATTTCAGAAGTGGAGGATAGAAGGTTAACCCCCCTTCTTCCTTCCTGGATAGGGTGGCCAGCCTCCAGGTGGGTCCTGGGGATCTCCCACTTTTACAGCTGATCTCCAGCTGACAGAGATCAGCTCCCCTGGAGAAAATAGCTGCTTTGAAGGGTGGACTCCATGGCATTGGACCATGCTAAGGCCCCTCCCCAAACCCCACCCTCTCCTGGCTCCACCCCTGAAGTCTCTAGGTATTTTCCAACCCAGACCTGGCAACCCTATTCCTGGAGCAGCCTCAAGGCAAATTAAGGCTTCTCAAGCCTGCAATTTGTATTATATGGGTAGACCAAGATGTGATCGTCCTCTTATTTAAGTCCTCAGAAAGACCCAACCTTCTCCTCTGGGAAAGCGTTAGAAAAATATCAACATGAGACTGAGGAGGGAATAGGGGATTTCCCCATCTCCAGTTCCTAACATTACATATATCCAGTCTTTATAATGTCAGACCAGTATAAACCAGAAAGGCCAGGAATTCTGCTTTAGAGAAGTAATACGACATACCAAGTGATGTCAGTATACTCCAACACTGCACTGGAGATCTCAAAAGTGTGCAGTAATATACCATAGAACAGCAAACAGTTTGGAACACACCCGGCTGGAGGAGGGGGGTGGGCAGCGTATTGCACTAATGCCAGATGGAATGAAAGGAAAGGTTGAATCAAGCTCTAATAAGGAAAACCGATTTTTGTGTGTGCTTGTGAACTATCTTTTAAAAATGGCAGATCTCTCTTTTCTTACAAAAAATGCCAAATAAGGGACTTGCCTTGTACAGATGATTCAACGAGTGCCTTGTCTCCCTGGCTTTGCAAAGTCACCAGTGTGAAATAAACCCCTTTTCGCTCTAACAACTCCTCATGTGTCCCTCTTTCCACGGCTCTCCCATGCTCGAAACCAATGATGACATCTGCTGTCTTAATGGTGGACAGTCGATGAGCTATTGAGACTGCAGTGCGTCCCAAGCGAGCCTAAAGCAGCAGAAATAGGATAGGCAAATAGTGATAAAAAGTGCCATTGGTATATGGAGTCTGCATATTCCCATAAACAGAAAAGGTTTTTCTCTATTCCCATTTTTAAATTAGTTTAAAAGATCTGCAAACACAATATCCCATTTTAAAGCTGTATTTGGAAAAGGCATTTGCCACTTCCTACCCATATGAACATCTGATAGACAATGGGTACATGTAAGGTTCAAACTGCTAAACACCAATTTTCAAATTCCTTATGAGACCAGAGGTCCAATGCACACATGGAGCTTTTGTATCTTTGATCATCACTTTAAAAACCAGTGAGAAGACTGACCTCGAGACTTTATAATTAACAATCTTCATGAAATCCTAGAGTTGGAAGGGTCACTAAGGCTGTGGTCACATGGGAAGCCTATAGCGATTTGTTCATGCTATATTTTTGATCGGGGATATTTTTTTGTGGGTTGGGATGATCACACATCCCTCCCTGAACTTGTATTGCACAACAAGGCTTCAGGCACCATCCAGATAGCAACTGTTAGCCATGAATGCTCAGTGGAGCTTCCATGGACAGAGGCAGTATAGCACTCATTATCCAATAAAGACGGAGCCACAGTAAAGTCACCAAGCTTGTGAATGTCTCCCCCCCAGCCAGTCTGTTCCAGAAGAGCCAGTGCTGGGGGAGGTGGGCTCCGGGCTCGGGCAGGCACATCTACTCCAGCCCAGGCAAGGTGAAGAGGGAACATGCAGTGCCAGGGAGCAAGGGAAGAGAACCCGGATGAAAGCGCCTGCCCACCCGCCTTCAGAACGCTCCTCTAATGGAGGCGTCACCCCCCCTTGCTCCAAGCCCACTATGGAGAGGGAGGGGCTGTCCTGTGGAGGTCGACCAGGCATCTGTGGGGCAGATTTCCAGGTGGAGGTTCTTTCATATGGCGGGACGGATCAGACCTGGCAGAGAAGGAAGCCAATCGGCAAGAGGAGCCTTGCTGGAAACCTCTGAAAGAAAGAAATCCAGGGACCGATGGGGGGGGAATGCATTGCGAGAAGGACATTCAGACACCCTAATCACGATCATTGCGAGAGATGGCTGTCCAGATTGGTGAAATCACAGATTCAAGCTGCAAATATCCAGAAAGTACTTGATTTTCCAGGTGATGGAAAACTCGCTAGGGAACTGGGAGGATTATGCAAGTGAGCCCACTTCGGTGCGGAAGACGGATGCAGGCATCTGATCAGCAAACTTAAATGTGAGAGGGAACAGCAGTGAAACCCGATCAAAATGACCGTGTGACCACAGCCTTAGTCCAGCCCTTCCCAATTGCTTGGGAAATCCAAAGCTAGAGCACCCCCTAGAGAACTCCATCAAGAGAGAGCCAATCCCCTGCTCCTTAGGGTTAGGTAAAGGTAAAGGTTTCCTTGCTCGAAAGCCAGTTGAATCCGACTCTAGGGTTGCGGTGCTCATCTCTGTTTCCAAGCCGAAGAGCCAGCACTGTCCAACGACATTTCTGCGGTCATGTGGCCAGCATGACTAAATGCCAAGGCACACAGAATGCTGCTACCTTCCCACCAAAGTGGTATGTATTTATCTACCTGCAATTTCTTGCTTTCAAACTGCTAGGTTGGCAGGAGCTGGAACTAGAGACGGGAGCTTGGGTCTCGAACTGCTGAACTACTGACCTTCCAGCCTGCAATTCAGCATCTTAAACACTTGAGCCACCGCAGCTCCTTAGGTAATGGTTGCAAAAAAGATTTCTGAACCCTAATGAAGTAGCACTGAAATATGGCAAACCTTATGAAGAGCTTCTTGAACTGTAGCTTCACTTTCATTATCCAATGCAGAAGTGGCCATGTCCAACAACAGGATTTTGGGGTTTCGAACTAAGGCTCGAGCAATAGCTATCCTTTGCTTCTGGCCCCCACTCATTTGGCCACCGCCTTCTCCAACAAGGGTATCGAATTGCTAAAATGGTGAGAACATGAAAGCAAGTAACAAAGTGTGTATCTTGCTCCCCTACAGTGACAGCCCAGTGCTTGATACAAGGAAGTGTTAACTGTGTACCCTGTCCATCATCTTTGCTTGCTTCCAGTTATGATGTGAAGGAAAGCCTCACACATCTCTCTAGTGGGAAGTGTGTTGCTAAATCAGATATCATTCACAGATTTCCCAGTTGGAGAAAAAAGCAAATTGTCCTGTTCACGAGACTCAAGGGACACATGAAAAGAGTTGTTTACAGATTTTATACCATTTCCTTAGAACATGAAAAAGACCTTAAGAAAATTATACTCGGCATGGTGCTGTGTGGCCCATGGTATCTCTCCTGTTTCCTGGTGTCTTCATGCAACACTCTAATTTGAATCTTTCTCTGGAGTGTGGTTGTGTTGGGCCCCAACTGGGGAAAAGGAAAAAAGAGTGAGGAGAAGGAAAGAGAGGCAAGCACTGTTGTGTGCTGAGTTGTGCGTTAATTGTTCACGTTTGTGATTACTCCCCATGTCAGGCATTGTCTGGTGGTGCCTACTACATTTTTCAAGTGCCCACAGGCTCAACAAGGTTGGGGAGCCCTTCTCTAAAATATTAGGGTGCTGCTTTGTACCAAATAAGGCCAATGGTACATTTAACTAAGATAAAGATTTTATGACTTTGACAGGATGTGGCTTTCAGATAGCAAACTTTCCTGGCCTTTCTACCTAAGGATTCTTTTGATCGAGATGCTAGGGGTTGACCCTGTGTTCCACCACTTACCTATGGATCTTGAAGCACACAAGTTTGAGATGGAATGTGAGATGTATTGGATGCCCAGATATTTAGACACTAGTCTGATCTTGTTCTATCACAGAAGTTCAGCAAGGTTGCCTCTGGACAGTATTTGGATGGGAGATCACCAAGGAATACCAGGGTCACTATGTAAAGGCAGGCAATGACAAACCGCCTCTGAATGTCTCTTGCCTTGAAAACCCTGCAGCGTTACCATAATTCAGCTGCAATTTGACAGCGGGGTGGGGGGGAACGGGACGTGTAGCTTCCACATAACTTTGAATTTGTCTTTTCACCAGTGTGTGTATGTGTATATGCACAAACACATACACATACCCATCACTTTATATGCTCTTCACTACCCAGACAAAAAAATCTACCGGCAGTGACTATAATCCAAGGGCACATCTTGAAAGCATGCAACCACTATAGTTTTCTGAAGGTTTACCTCTCTGCAGTCCTAAAGACAGACAAATTGCCTTTTCAACTTGTCTACCAGGCATCTGGAGGAGAAGTTTAAGGCAAATGGAGAATGGCACATAAGTATGCTTGTCTTACCCTTACTTTCTTTCTCAGAAGTTCCCACATCAAAACCCCAATCTGCTTCAGACTCAAAGGCAATTAAAAAGCAGTTTGAGGATTCCACAGAGGAAGCTGTTGAGAGGGAAATGTTCAGGAAAGATCTAACGGATGTGCAGATGGTAGGTGCACACTCCACTGAACTGCAGCCAGTCAGCTGGGGGACTCTATCCCGCTCTTTCTTCCTCTCCTTTTGAAAAAAAAATTGCAAATAAAACTCTCAGGATCCCAGCCTTTTTAACATGCCATGAATGTTGCCTATGATGTAGGGCTGCCAACTGCCATATAGGCCCTTGTAGTTCTCCAGGAATTACAACCGATCTCCAGATCTGAAATGGCGGGTGGATTCTGTGGCATTATACCCTGCCGAGGTCCCTCCCACACTTGGCCATCTTCAGGCTCCACCCCCAGACCTCAAGGAATTTCCCAACCCAATGAATACACAAGTAAAGCAAAGCACGTAAGAGGCATGCAGTCCCATTCAAATTTCTAACGTTGTGAAATGCATTTTACCAGAGGCAAATCCATGATAAAGTTATAGGCATTGGCTTCTTTAGCCGCTCTGATGATGTCTTCCATAGTCGCATCATCCCGGCCATACCGAATATTCTCTGCGATGGTGGTAGCAAACAGGACTGGCTCCTGCTCGACTATGCCAATCAAAGAACGCAGCCATTGAATATTAAGGGAGTGGATATCATGTCCATCCAGAGTGACCTATGTGACAGACGTAATTGTAGGGAGAACACTAGTCACAACATGTTTGTTGGGTTACTGTTATTTCACATAGGAGTAGTGGGCCTTTTCCAAAGATGTGGTTCTGTCCATCAGCATATCCAGCTGCATACATAATTCATGTAGAAAATGGGTTGGAGCTCATGGAAGAGGCCTGTATCCATCCAATGGATTTCCCATTTTCATTGATCTCCTTGCCTTACACCACATTGCAAACTGTTTTTGAAATGCTCTTTGGTTTCGAACGTTAATTTGCCATACCGAAATAAATCTAAAGCCTCTTTCTTGAGGGTTCATCCAATTAGTTTCACAGGTCTTAGATTCTGGCATGAGCAAGGCCTTTGATTCCCACCTGCCCTCATCTGCTGCCAGAGATTGTTCAGCTACTGGTCCCTTGGGGCTACCCAGCCACCATTGGCACAGTACCAGCTCTTCTGCAGCTGACATAAGCAAGTAGTGATGTCCCCAGCCTGGTTCCTGTCTCTACAGCCATTCACTATTGTCCCCAAGGACTTGCTCCCCCTTCCCATTAACATGCCCTTTAAGGGCTCAACAAATGCTCATCAGAGCCAGGCCAGACAGCGCCTAAGTGTGGATGGTGTAGGGTAGCCAGCCTCCAGGTGTGGTCTTGAGATCTCCCGTAATTACAACTGATCTCCAGACTACTGAAATATGTTCCCCTGGAGAAAATGGCTGTTTTGGAGGGTGGAACCCTGCTGAAGTCGCCGGCCTCCACAAACCACACCCTCCCCAAGCTCCATCCCCAAATCTCCAGGAATTTCCCAGCCTGGCACTGGCAGCTCTAGGATGGAGATAGACACTGATGGAAAAGTAGAAAAGCCAAAGGAGTCACTTGGTACACATGACAAAGATCCAGCTGAATTCATCAGAGAATGGGTATCACCCCAGAGTTTTTCAGGTTAAAATGAAAATGCTATTCCACAACTAGACTAGGTCAGGTTCTCACCATGCCTTCATTAGGGTCATAGAATCGCTGGATGAGCTGCACAGTCGTACTCTTCCCCGCTCCACTGGGGCCAACAAAAGCTGTCATTTCTCCTGGCTTGATGACCATGCTGAGTTTATCTAAAATCTGGAAATGTAAAAAAAGAGAGGGGGGGATTCAATATTTTGAAAATGTTACTGTTGGTCCTGGGAGCAATATCTGAAGATTGTACTACAACAGCAAGACTGACCACTTACCTTTACTTCAGGTCTGGATGGATAGTAGAATGTCACGTTATGGAATTCAATTTCACCTCTAACTTTATCCAGCTTGTAGCCACTTTCTGACATGCAATCGATGGTGGGTTCCTAGGGCAGAATGAGGTATGTTACTTGGTTGTCCTCTTAAAAGGGGGAAAAAAAACCCATTTTCTGCATGAAATGTACAGCACATACTATGGATCCATCTCATCGTTTCCCTGGTATGGCCAGGGAATCTGCTTAGGAGCAGGTGTAAAAAAGAGAGGGGAGGGGTAATATGTAATCATGAATCCAAAGTGATGATGTGGATGCCCAATTTGTACCAGTATACTTGCCTGTGGAGGTGTAGCAAGACAAAAGAGGTGTAGCTACCCCAATGATGGAGGAGGAGGAGGAGGAGGAGGAGGAGGAGGAGGAGGAGGAGGAGGAAGAAGAAGAAGAAGAAGAAGAAGAAGAAGAAGAAGAAGAAGAAGAAGAAGAAGAAGAAGAAGAAGAAGAAGAAGAAGAAGAAGAAGAAGAGGAGGAGGAGGAGGAGGAGGAGGAGGAGGAGGAGGAGGAGGAGGAGGAGGAGGAGGAGATTGGATTTATACCCCGTCCTTCACTGCCCAAAGGCGTCTCAGAGCAGCTTACAAACTCCTTTCCCTTCCCCTCCCCACAACAGACACCCTGTGAGGTAGATGGGGCTGAGAGAACTTCTGACAGAAACTGTCCTTGAGAGAACAGCTGTGCCAGAGCTTGTGACTGACCCAAGGTCACATCAGCAGGTGCAAGTGGAGGAGTGGGGAATCAAACCCGGTTCTCCTAGATAAGAATCCGTGCACTTAACTACTACACCAAACTGGCTCTCCAGAAGAAGAAGAAGAAGAAGAAGAAGAAGAAGAAGAAGAAGAAGAAGAAGAAGAAGAAGAAGAAGAAGAAGAAGAAGAAGAAGAAGAAGAAGAAGGAGGAGGAGGAGGAGGAGGAGGAGGAGGAGGAGGAGGAGGAGGAGGAGGAGGAGGAGGAGGAGATTGGATTTATACCCCGCCCTTCACTTTTGACTCTCAGGGCAGCTCACAAACTCCTTTCCCTTCCCTCCCCGCAACAGACACCCTGTGAGGTAGGTGGGGCTGAGAGAACTTCTGACAGAAACTGTCCTTGAGAGAACAGCTGTGCCAGAGCTTGTGACTGACCCAAGGTCACATCAGCAGGTGCAAGTGGAGGAGTGGGGAAGCAAACCTGGTTCTCCCAGATTAGAGTCTGCACACTTAACCACTACACCAAACTGGAGGTGTAGCAAGACCTCTATGGAGGCATAGCAACACAAAGTATCCAGGCATTATTTAGAGTTTGTCGGTGTAGTGTAGCAGCTGAGAGATGAGCTATGAACCATGAAATCCCCAGTTTGCCTCAACAACCGATATGTGGGGATGTGAGGGCAGTGCCTGGGGGATGATGGAGTTTGGGGAATAGAAGGACTTAATGCCATAGAGTTTGGCCTCTGAAGCGTCCATTTTCTCCAGGGGAAGTGATCTCTGATCCCTGGAGGCCAGTCGTAATTCCAGGAGAACTTAAGAAACTCCTGGAGATTTGGCGATGGAGCCCGGGGAGGACAGGGACCTCAATGAGGTACAATGCTACAGAGTCCACCCTCCAGACCATCCATTTTCTCCAGGGGAACTGATCTTTGTAGTCTCTGGAGATGAGCTGGAATTCTGGGGCATCCCCAGGTCCCACCTGGAGGCTGTCCTCCCTAGGAGAACTCTAAGCCCCATCTGGAGGAAGCCAGCAGAGGTGGGGAGCTGGAACAGCCATTGTTAGCAGGGCTATTCCGTGCAGCAGATGCCTCTTTAACGGTACAGTCTTAAGCACATTGAAGTCAGTGATCTTAGAAGGGTGTCGCTCTGCTTATGATTTCCCTGTTGATAGTTCAAAGAGTTTACTAAGTACATGGCAGCATTTTTTCCCCTGCTGCACACACAGTGCTCTCAGTTTACATCTTGCCATTAAAAACCCCTTTTGGCTAAGTAAGGATTAGAAAGTAGACAAGTTGGGCCGGCTTCTACAAATGCTGCTCATTGATGCTGATGGAATTACACGGGAAGGTTTGCTGAACATATTGACCTCGCTGTTCTGTTTCCACCCTGCATATTAAAATTCTTATCTGAGCCTCTGGCCTCATTTCATTCCTTAGACTCGAGTGCCAGAGAGACTGTAGCGGTTTTGTTACCGAAACCACTCAATTGCAAATAGCCTGACTGGCCTAATAGAGAAATATTAGGGA
The DNA here is from genome assembly GCA_029375565.1 of Gekko gecko. Classification (NCBI taxonomy): domain Eukaryota; kingdom Metazoa; phylum Chordata; class Lepidosauria; order Squamata; family Gekkonidae; genus Gekko; species Gekko gecko. The sequence goes on along the minus strand of JAPDNY010000003.1, from coordinate 35,242,261 downwards.
TCAGAGATATTTGTGAATATTCATCAGCTAATCATTTAGAAGCATCACTTGGCTGAATGCGTTCTTTCAGAATTCAGTGGCAGGAGACTGCTTGGCTTTAATTTTGGCAATCAGTTCCCTCCTCCCTTCCCTTAATCACCATAATATTTCTTATTTGCACTGTGGGTTGGAGCCTAAAAGACATAAAAAATATTAATCATGCCCCTCCCCAACAAAGCAAGACTGGCAGCCCTGTGCCGTTGGCTACTCACTTTGTCGATGGTCTCGAAGATGTTTGTGGCAGCCCCGCGGCCAGTGGCAAAAGCCTCCAGACAAGGAGAAGCTTGGCCAAGGTTTAAGGCACCCACCAGAACACCAAAGAAGACCTGAAAAGCACAAGGGATTATGTCTCCCCTGGAACTTTTCTTTTTTAAAACATGCTTTGATACAGAATCTAAATTATAATTAAAAGGGGTGGGAGCCATCAGGGATTATTTTTGGAACACGGGCAAATGCTTGGACCTCATGAAAAATATTAAGGAGGGTACAGATGGGAATACAACTGAAAAAAGCCATTTTTACACAGAAAGTACAGAATGAACACACACACAAATAGATTTCAGACTTCACTGTGATTAGGACGAGCAAGATTCACAGCCTGGTTCAGAGCAAGGGCAGACAACCACTGCTGTGTGTTCTGAACAGCAGCACACCAGACTGTTTTCCTCAGTATGCTGGGCTGGTTCCCCAACCAGACAACAGAGCAGGCCTGCCATTTGCCTGCCCGTGCCAGTTAAATTCCTGCCTTCACTCACTCTATCCTCCATCCTCAAGATATTGAGGAACTGGAGAAAAAAAAGGCTGAATGTGGCCTCCATAGTGATCCTGTAGAAATTTCACCAGGTCTCTATGTTCTTTACCATGGAGACTAGGGAAATCGTAAGGGCATAACTCAGAGCTGAAGTCACATCCTCCCTAAATTCCACCCTCCCCAGTCACCACCTGCAAAATCTCCTAGCATTCATTAAGGATGTGCTGGCAACCATACAGCTGAGGAACAGGTCCTGGCAGTGCTACTGGGACGGGTGGTGTGGGAGAAGGTGACAGGCATGGCTCATCCCATTGTTGCATGCCAGGCCCATGCAGCCCCCATCTGGGCCTGAGGTTGGGTGGCCAGGCAGTGTCATTAGGGACACTAGACCCCCCTGATGGGGGCAGGGGTCTCCCACATTCAGCCCCCACCTGTATGCCGCCAGCCAGCTAACTTTTGGGGAGAATTACACACACACACCCAAAAAGAGGAATGCTGGAAATTAATCCGATGTGCCTACATGACCTGGAAGTGATGTAGGCATGTTGGGAATGTTGGGGGGCAATGCTCTGGTTTTGGGGCAAACCTCTGTGGTAGAAGCTAATTCCAAAACCCAGAGCACCAACTCCCAACATGCCTACGTCATGTCCTGGTCACATAGGCACATCACGTTAATTTCTGGCATTCATCATCATCATCACCACCACCACCACCTTTATTGGCATAGCAATTTTCCAGCATTCCTCCCTGCTCCTGGGAAGTGTACCCCTCCCATCCCCTACCTGCTGCTCTGATGGACCTGGCAACACTAAGTGTCATGGAGTTTCTGGTGATTGCTAGAGCTACCCATGTCACTTCTGGATAACTCTAGGAATTGTCAGAAACTCTGTAGTCAGAACTTCCTGTAAGTACACAAGGCCTTATTTGTCATTTTAATTTTTCTCCCTAAGACAATCCCATGCACCCCCGTTTCCACCCACCAATCAGCTGAGCATTGGTGAGCTTGGACTACAATTGGCTGGAGGTCTCCCACCATAAGCAGGCAAGTGGGAACTCTAGCCTGAGGTCCTGGCACCACTGAGGTTTGGTTTCCAGCCAAGTGCAACCCTTGTCTCCCCCATCAGTTTGTTTGTCAGCACACCAGCAAAAATCACAACTGGATGCTAGAGGGGGGCCTTTAGCCCCCCCCCCAAGTTGTCAACCCATGGTTTAAAGACTTGATCTTGAAGATATTAAGTATGACTTCATAAAAAAAGTATTTCAAGAGCACTTCTTGTTAGTTTTTAACATCTCTTAACAACTATAGAAATATTATCAACACAGCCTGCATTACAAAGCCCAGTAAATAACTTATAACAATTCTCAGTCGATTCATCAAATATGTGAATAGGCCAGAAACATGAACACTCCTGATGGTTGCAAAATGCATACCCAGAGTCTGAACAACAGGAGGGAAAGGGCAGTAGAAAGCCATTACCTGTAAAAGCGTGCCAGGAGAATACTCTTGTTGCTCAAGGACAAGTTTTGAGCCATACCAAAAGGCTAGTGCATAACACATGAAAATAATAAACCAAATGTAACCAGTGAAAAATCCCATGATTATTCCCTTTCTGATTCCCCAGTTCTGGGCAAAAACTAGGTTTTTGTCGTATCTGCAAGGGGAAGAAAAATAATAGGAACATTGAAGATATGCATTTGAGAATAATAAAAGGGAAGGAATAAAACAACTTGATCCAATGTTTGGGGAGTTATGCCAGTAATAATTCTAATTAACATACGGCATTGTGTGTAGTATAACCAGGAGATCCTATGATTGTCTGGCAGCCAGAAGTTCTAGCTCTTTTAGCATTATGCAGCACTTGTTGGCTGCAGAAGCAGGAAGAAGATCATGGCCCATACCACTCTGACTGTCGTGGGCAGTGGGGGCACCCTTCCACATGCTGGGGCAGTGGGGCAGGGCTGATGGGTGAGGGGTGTGTGTAGCTATGCACCTGTGAGCTAACCTGGGCTATCCAGGCCAGGGGTGATGCCAGTGCTGGAGAGCCATACATTGCATGAGCACTCTCCCCTTGTAGTGGCTTAACCCTTGATATCCCATGCTCTGAATGAGCACTGCAAGCATGCTGTGTCTTGACTGAGCCTCAAACTGATGCAATTGCTAATGTAAGAATGCAGCTGTTGTGATGTGGGGGAGAACGGGACAGGGTTAGGGACTGCACTAAAACGTATGGCACTTCAAATGCAGAGCTGAGTTGGCAGTCGTTACATTTCATTCCAGCATTGTCTCCGTGCTAATCTGAATCCATTTGCCACAAATTCCTACTTCCTCCTTTCAGAAATGAACATGGGGCTCTTCCGCACTGTCATTTGTGTCACACTTTTGTCCCTATTGCTTCAGGGCGTTCCCCGCCCCCCGCCCCCTGCCCCCCAATGTGCTTTGCTCTCTCTAGTAGTCCCAGAGGGAGCAAAAACTGTCCCCATAAATTTGCTGCAGTGTGCTGGGGGAAGGGTGGATTCTTGAAACAGGATCATGAAATAGGCAGGTAAAGCAACTGGACTTTGTTTATACTGAAAGAAGCTGGCAGAGGAAATCAGGGGTTGTTTGGAACAAAGGAGGCTCAGTGGTGCAAAAGTGCCATCTCTGTGTGCGTTTTTAATTAAGAAAAAGGCCCAGGCAACTAAAACGCAAGAGTGGGAATGTGTCCAAGAAAATGGGCAGCCCACAGACTGGGACTTCCATCAATATCCAGAGCAGGAACATTTGCACCTCTTTCAGAAGGTACAAGCTTTGCTTGAGACAACCAGGACGTGGAGAGCTTAGCAAGAACAGAGCGTGACTCAACAACACAGGCTCAGCCGGCAGGGACAAATCATCGTGCTTGCTTTGCTGCCATGGTAACAAAACATCACACTGCCAGCAGTGACCGTCCCACCTCAATAGATTTAGACTGAAACGAGATGTGATCATAGCAGACCCATTTGTTTAACACCTGGTCTGTTCTAATCACACCTGGTGAGAACAATATTAAAAAAAAAGACATGCTGTAGTTAACTAGGATCTATGGGATCTACAAAAGTTGAATTGGGTCCAGTGGAGAGTTTTTGGGGATGGAACTATTTCCATCTGTGGAGCACAACCTTCTTGGCTCCTCCTGTACCCCAAACATTCCCTTCCATATACTACCCTGGGATCAGCACTGGGGGGAGGGTGTTTGGGGCCACAGTGGGAAGGTGGAGTTAACAAAGTCACACTCACTGGACTGAAATCCTTCCATCCCTGGAAAAACTAACATAAGAACATAAGAAAATAAGAGAAGCCACTGTTGAATCAGGCCAATGGCTCATCTAGTCCAACACTCTGTCACACAGTGGTCAAAAATACCAGGTGCCATCAGGAGGTCCAGCAGTGGGGCCAGGACACTAGAAGCCCTCCCACTGCTGCCCCCCCCCAGCACCAAGAATAGAGTGCATCACCTGCCCCAGACTGAGAGTTCCTAGCTATACCTTGTGGCTAATAGCCACTGATGGACTTCTTCTCTATATGTTTATCTAATTCCCTCTTGAAACTGTCCATGCTTATAGCTGCCACCACCTCCTGTGGCAATGAATTCCATATGTTAATCACTATTTGGGTGAAGAAGTACTTCCTTTTATCTGTTCTAACCCGACTGCTCAGCAATTTCATGGAGTGCCCACGAGTTCTTGTATTGTGAGAAAGGGAGAAAAGTACTCAGCTGGAACGCTCCACTGCCTGGATGTTCCAAGGGGAATGGGCGGACTGTGCCAGCAGATTACAGGGGTGCACTTGGGTCCACTAGTGGCACAGGAAGAGACAGCAGGCAAGCCTGGGACCTCCCCTAAGGAAAACCTGGCCAGAGGCTATTGGTACAACTAAAGCTCATTTTCAGTTGTTGCAATTTATCAATACTGGTCTGTTATACCTAGACAAACAAGGGTCGAGTTCAGACTGGCAGTTTGGCCCAAGATAGGCACGTTTCACAAACGTTTCACAAACAGATTAAAGGGTGGTTCACACAGGCACATCTGTCAGGCGTTCCCCAGCTGTACTCAACCTGTCTTGTAACACTTCCCTCCGAGTTTAAAAATACCAGGTGAAAGTGGTAGCAAACCCTGGAGAGCGCATTCATCCCGCTTCAGGGACGTGTGAATGCGAACAAGCTGATCCAGTAAGGGATGCACTTATGTGCATATAACCAGATTACACAAAAAAAGCTGCTTACAGCCGTGCCTCCACCAGGGGCAGGCCAACAGTGCGAACGCTCCCTTGCGCATCCTCTCCGGTATGCTCCCGCATCAGTCAGCGCAGTGTGACCGGGAAAACCCGGAATAGTTTGTGCCGGATCTTTTTGCCACGACTCCCTCGCGCTTCAAACTGCCAGTCTGTCCTCGGCCAAGATATACATCAAATAGCTTTGTACCGTTTGTTGGTTTTAGGCATGTGACCCATGCTTAATATCTGAACCAACCTTTCCACTTCTTTTCTTTCCCCTCCGAAAGCAGCCACGGTTCGGATAGACGAGAGCACTTCGTCAGCAATGGCACCAGCTTTCGCATAAGCCTTTAATTCTCGACCTGTCAGCTTTGCCACAGCCTAAAAACCCATCAGAAGAGTCATTATATTGGGGGGGGGAGCTTATCTGGATATTACACTTAGTAGAACAAACTTTTTGCTTTCGCACCAGATATAGTGTAAGTTTATAAAGGGAACATTTATATAGCAGAGAGGGAGAGAGAGTTGATAGACAGATAAATGATAGAGACAGACAGGCACACCCTCAAAGTACAATCCTAAACAGTTACACCCTTCTAAGCCTATTGACTTAAATGCTTAGCATTGCACTGTCATTATTCTACTCAAAACCTTATGTGCCCAGTTGTTTATAGGAGAGAATTCAGCAAAGTTTAGGGGTGTTTGGGGACAGCATCATTGCATTCCAGTATCGAGGTGCTCTGCCCCAGCAATGGTTGTTTAACAAAGGGAGGACTTCAAGTTTCCCAGAAGACATCTATAGGCAAAGACGACAGAAACAGTGGAAGCATTGCCTTATCGAACAGCCAATTCCAGAGGGGTCCCTCCATGTTACAGTCTTGCAGCAAAACCAGCAGAAAGTCCTGTAACACCATAAAGACTAATACCTAGTCACATCCACACCAGCTGACCCTTATTCACTTAGATTATTTATGCTGCACAGTACTGCGACATATCCCTCATCTCTCAATTTTTCCACTGTAAAAAAAATAAAAATCTAAATTTCCCATTTCTTTCTAAGTTCAGGGCACGTAAGCCCTTTTCACTCAAAACAGTGGTACCCTCAAGGCAGAGCTTTGGGGCACAGACCCCGGCACCCAGCTCACGGGCTTAGCAGAAGGGCCACCCAAGCCAGGCTGTAGGTTTGCATTCAAAATATGCATGCCCATCCAAATGGGGACACCAAAAGATCACTGACAGCAGCGGTCCTAAGCAGAGTCACATCCTTCTAAGTCTAGTGACTTCCATGGATGCAACTCTGCACAGGATTGCACTGTAAATCCAGAGCCTAAAGTGATTCTACTGCACCACTGACACAACAGATTGAGAGGGACTGAATGAGGTAGCAGACCTCCTACCAGTCTATGGTCCCGGTCACACTTGCTGGAAAATGCGGGGGGGGGGGGGAAGCGAGGCTATGTGTGCCGCTGTTTTGGGGATTTGATCCGCCCCTGCGCGATCTGACACAATGGCGGGTGAAGCGGGTGTTTTCCCTTGCAGCTTGCTTCTGGTGTGCTTCATCCAAGAACCAGTGACATGATCAGAGGGTGCCAGAGCGATCATACTGTCAACTCCGTCCTCGGCCCATCGCAACCTCTTTGATACTGGGTTTTCCGTGGTGTTTTTGTGCGTCTTTGGCTGCCTGCTATGAGTTGGCAACGGGTGTGGGACACTTGCCAGATGTGTCCATGTGATTGCGCCCATTAAATCCACCCTGCATTCATCCCTCTCACATGGCTAATTGTGTGAGTGATCGAAGCCTATGTGTAGTCAGTCTATTCCACTGGGGTTCAAAAAATACGTGTGGGATTGATTATTAACCCGGTGACTTGTAGTAAACAATTTGTGCTCTGTGGAGTTATTCTGTCATCAAACACTTGACCCTAGTTCTCCATCACAATGTTGCCACTAAAAATCATACAGAAATGAACAGCATCAACTCCTCACCAGGCCAATTATTCCAGCTCCAACCCCAATGAGTGGACTGACAGCAATAATGACCAAGGTCAGTTTCCAACCGCTGGCGAATCCTAACAGGAATCCACAAATAAAGGTGGTGAGGCGCTGGATAAAGATTGCTACTTGGTCAGCAATAGCATCATTTATTTTATTAACGTCACTGCGGAGAACAAGAAAAGCAGGTACATTTTGCCTTAGTTACAATTAAAGAAGGTCATTAATTTTGATGTTCTTTTCTGGGTTGGGAAACCATGAGGACAATTGTTTGGCCAGGTGTTTATTTTCCTGTAGTCAGTCGTTCTGCTAGGCAGAAGATCCACCAAATGGATGGCAGCCCCTTGGATTTTCGGGACAGATGTTTTGCTCTGTGTACCTTCCCCTCCAGGCTTTTACCTGATACAAATTCAGTGACTGCACTATATTCAGACACTGCTTCCACTTTTGGGAACTGGTCATTCCAAGTTTTAGTATTTCATTTGGTATAGAGAGACTACAGTGGGGAAGATGTTGTACAGATCCTCATCTTGCTGCTCAGCTATTACCACTTGGGGGGGGGGGAGCTATGGCTCAGTAGTAGGACATCTCCTTTGCATGCAGAAAGTCCCAAGATCAACCTGCAGCATCTTCAGTTTAAAAAGGTTTGTTTCTAGGCCATGTGAAATAAATTTATTTATTTATTTATTGAAATATTTATATCTTGCTTTCCTCATTGCTCAAGGTGGCTTATAAGTCATAGGGCGTTCCCATATTCTCCTTTTGCTTGCTTGTATGTTCCTGTTGCTTCAGGGGTGGTGGTTGTTCCCCATGTGTTTGGCTCCCTCTAGTGGTCAATATGCTCAGCATATCTCCCTGCAGGTTTAAATGTAGGTTTTTATGCTGGACACAAACCAGTGTAATATTGAATCAATCACTAGAGGGAGCAAAACGTGCACAGAACAGAGAAACACCTTCCCCCGAAGAATTAGGAACTTACAAGCAAGAAAAATGAGAATGCAGAAAAGCCCATAGTTAAAACATTACAATTTAAAGCCAATAGGGTAAAACCCTAGATCCCCTCCTCCTCATAAAAGATGTTTACAGTCTATACCCCTTTAAAAATTCATGGTGAACAAAATGGCCTCCTGAAGATGTCTAATAATGGTGCTCCCCTCACCTTGATGAAGTGGGAGCTATGGTGGAAAAGGCATGTGCTCTTATTGATGGCAGGTAGCCCACCTTCAGTGTAGGAACACCCCGTAAATGGAGGCTGAAGACCCTTATTGGTGAATGGGGACAAACAGAAGGAAACAGACCTTCAGATATGTGGGTCCTAAGTTTTATGTGCTTTAACACCTTGAACTGGACTTGGAAACAAACTGGCATCCAATGTAGCTGTTTTAAGATGGATGAAATCTGTTCCCATTGGCTAGACCCTAACAATAATCAAACTTCTGCATTCTGAACCAGGTGCAAGTCCCACATTGTCTTCAAGTATAGCCCTTTCCTCTGAGACCCTGGAGACCCAACTGCCAGTAACAGTAGATAATACTGACATTTATTTATTTACTGATTCATTTATTTATTTATTTATTTATATCCCACATTTCTGTTCTAAAAGAACACCCAAGGTAGTTAACAGACATAAAACATCCTAATAAAATACAAACATCAGTCAACCAGGTTCCAATAGCTTTTACAGGTGAGCTGCTAGGGGGTGTGGCTGAGCAGGTGGGAAAATTCAACCTTGGATGGCTAGTTCCCCTCAATGACTTCGACAGACCAATGGTCGGACTCCATATAAGTCAACTTCATATATGTGTTCCCTTTGTGGGAGATGGCCAGGTAGAAAGATAAAATATCTAAGTGCCAATCATTGTGTGTTTTTACCCTTTCGTTACCCACTAGGCTGCGGCTGCCCTTCTTACCAACCTTGGAGCAGCTGCTTACATGTTTATTGACATATAGTGGCCTTTTTGACCTTTGCATACAAAAACAAAGTCATGGTTTGTAAGGCAATCAGTAGCCCAACAGCACTATATTTTTCTCCTTTGATATCTATTCACAGCCACTACCTATATCTGCTTAACTAGAAGATCAGTGTGAGGCAAAGCACCCTAGTTTTACCAAGGGTTAACACAAATAGTAGTGGGTCTGCTTTGGCATGCAGGTTTCTGTAATTAGCCTTCCTTATAGATACTATCTGTATCTCTTTCAAGGCCTGATATCTGAATGAGGTAATTGGCTAAGTGAAAAACCTGCACTCAGTTCAGTAACTAGGTGAGAAGGGGGAGCCAGGAGCAACTTGCATCATCTCTTGGTGGGCTCCAGTGAATGACTGCTCTGAATGGATTCTGAAGACTGCCTGATATCAGATAGTAAGAAACTATAACTGGGCCTTAGATAAGGGTAACACTGTACTAACTTTTGGTCCTATGAGACAGATGCATAAGCTTCCAGCCTGGACTCTACAATTTTGAATGGTGCACCAGTTAATGTCAGGTATTAAAGTGTCAGAAAGAAAAAGTTAGCTTTTGTTGTGTTCTTTCTAATTAACTAGAGACTGTGTTACCTAGTAGTATTTTTAATTTTATTTGCTCAATAAACCTGTGTGCATTTTTCTAAAGGTTTTGGTCTTCTTGTGCACATTTAACCTCAGGGACACACGAGTTTGAGCACTGCTTTACTAGTCTGAGAGACAGTGGCTCAGAGGGACCAGGCTTGGGTTTCCTGACCTTTGGTCTTGATAACAGTTGCATTTTGCTCTCTGCACAGTGGACAGATTGACTTAATGTAGATTCAAACTCAAGTCCAACTCTGCTAAAAACAACCAACAGTAGCTTTTTCTTCCACCTTAAGCAGCCTTTTTGGGGGCCATGCTGTGTCTCCCCCTCCCCACATATGCCTGGAATGGACATCTCAGATTACTCACTCAGAAATGCGTGTATTGAGTTCACCCACTGATGTACAATCAAACCAGCCTATATCCATCCTCATTACTTTCCTGAAATAGGCTTTTCGGATTTTCTGTATCTGTCGAGCAGCTGCCATTACCCATAAGCAAATCTGAAAGAAAACAGTGTGTGGGGTGGGGGAGCAAAGGTGAAAAAAGCCACAATTAAAAGGGGGGCAGAAACAGCTTTCCATCAACTGCTAAAAGGTATCATTGAAACTGACAGTGGAACCAGCAGAACATAATATAACCCAATTCCCAGTCTACCTGCCATTGATTTTATGTCTTCCAAGATGGTAACTCTGCACTTGTTTTATAAACTGATTAAAGAATCTTCCTCAGTTATACTACATTGGCAGCTATACCTAGGGCATTAATAGAATTAAATTCTCAGTGTGGATATATGATACAATGTGGATACATGAACCCAGAAACTGGGGATATGTGCAGACAAGCCAGATTTCTACCAGCCTGGCATCTGAGTCCAAGAAGATATCTTGTACTGGTGGCATTGGTGGCCACATTTGCAATTTCCATCACCCAAAAAGATATGTTATCAATGTATGCCTTGTGCGCCATCCCAAAGACAAGTGAATGACAGTGAATGAACATATGCTCTATGGAAGGCCCTCAGAGGTTCCATCAGTCAAGTGCTGCTTACTATAAGCAGAGGTGTCAAACTCATTTGTTACGAGGGCCAGGTCTGACATAAATGTCACTTTGTCAGGCCGGGCCATGTGTGCCATAAAATGTAATGCCAGCTAGGGAGATATAAACTTCATAAAGGACACATGCAAACCCAATTTACAATGATATTATTTTTATTTAAAATACAAACATGCTTAAAACATTAACTCTCTTACAGTATTTCCTTAAAGTATCTCCCTGATGCCCACCCTCCCACTTCCACCGCTCATTTACTCATTAGCACTGGGACAGTATACAAGGACATCATGCACCGCCTCTGTCATCTGGCAATAGAGGTAATGACCAGTTGCTCATGGCTGGATCAGAGCCCTTGACAAGCTGGTTCCAGCCCACAGGCTGTATGTTTGACACCCCTGCTATATATAGGTTCATGTAGATGCAGCTTCTCAGACAGTTTAGAGGCGGAGGAAGACTGTGCCTGCTTTCCATATTTCTAACGAGTCCTCTGTCTCTGCATGTTGCAAGTTAGTTATATTTTGTTCTGCCTAAGAACTTTTGTTTATATCATGAGTCTTCCTCCCATTACCTCTGGGTCTCCCTTCCACTACCAAAACTCAATCCAAATATTATTTGAAAACAAGTCACATGACTTGCCTGAATCATGGGCTCCCAGACTGACCCTGGACTGTTGTCCTCTTAATTCCCCCAGCCCATCACAGTGGCTCTGATTTGGTGGAGAGACAACAGCTAAGAGCTGGTTCCATATTAAGAATTTTATCAGGATATTGATTATATGATGTATAGAAAATCATTACATTATTTTTTCTGTTATGGAAAATAAAATGGGTAAGGGAATACTGACTTGGAGATATCCAAGAAGAAGAACCGCACAGCCGATTCCTGCATAGTAACTTGCAAACAAGGTCATTTCCTTTTCAATATCCAGCAATCTTTTTATTTTATTTTTATTTTATTTTTGAGAGAGGGAGAGAGAGAGACAGAGAGAGAGAGAATTAAACAGCATTGTTTACAATTCCCAAAAATTCTTTTATTTGAATGTCCATTTTGGTTTTGTGCTAATAGAACTCTACATGCATCCAGACAAATGATTTAATGATTGAACATGATATTTCTGACCTTGGTGAATCAGAACATCTTGTATTTAGGCATAGGAATGAAAACCAGTGATCCAACACTGGCACAAATGGAACCCTTCATCCTTACCTGCACTTATATCCTTATTATTCTTTTTTGCTCCATCAGTACAAGATGAAGGAATTAATGAAAACATAGCCACCCTTTTCAGCCATTATGCTTCTGGACCTCCTATCTTGTGTACTGGGAGAAGCATGGTCACCATTTTGTACATAAATAGGCATTGCTCATATTTTACATCTGAGGAACATGCAAATACATAATCCTGGAAAATCTGGGTTTCAGGTAGCAGTTACCATAGCTGGAAAATGGTGCATTGCTTGGCACACACAAAATGGTGATCACTTTTCCATTGTACTAGATAGGAGCACTCAGTTCAGTTCAGTTCAGTTTATTCAAGTTGAACAGCCCATGGGCCATAAGCTATAAAACACAATAAAAGAATTAAAAACCACAGTATCACAGAATTTAGTCACACCCACAGTACAACTTTTGCAGGGGCTATTCAAAAGTAATCTTGATCTTGAGATGTCAGAAACAGCCAAAAACTTTAATAGCCATTTTCTAGGAAATTTTTCTCTGGCTATTGCATACTTTGGGCAATAGAAAAAGGTATGGGACAATGAATCAACCACTGTCAAAGGGCAGTCACAAAAGCGCTGATCTAAAGGTATTTTGAGGAAATGGCCCTTCATCTGGGCAGTTGGTAGCACATTACAACGGTTGATCCTCAGTTTCAGAACTGCCAGCATATTAAGATAATGGAGCAGCTCAAACTGGATTGGATATTTAATTTCCAGATGAAGTAGGGAACATTTCCATCTAGCATCCTTTTGGAGGGAGTCCCAGACCTGTCTAAGCAATTTCTCTATCGGTAACTTGCATCTTCTTTCTATTAAGTTGCTTGGTTTTTGTGAGCCCAGTTGATTGATTTCCATATCCACAGCTCAGATATGAGCAGCAGAAACATACCACCTGGACACAATTAGGAGACAAGTAGATACGGCACATGTTCTGTTGGACAGAGATGGTCATTGCTTGTAGCTTGCAGCTCTAAATTGCCAGGCCAGCATATCCAGGACTAACCCAGGATGTAGTGTGTGCTTGTTTTTGTCCTGTTTGCATATTTAAATTGTATCTCTGTATGTCATATTTTGTAAGCCGGTTCAGTTCCCATTGGGGAGGAAAACAGGATAAAAATTCTGAAGTAGTTCATTCCCAGTGATAACAGCAGAATACAAATGAAATATATACCAATAAAATAATAACTTTCCTTGCAGCACTTTTCAGGTTTTATGAAATACTTGCAATGAACTGCTGTTTTCAGATGTTAACAGAAGCTCACATAGTTATGCATTTCAAGTCTTCATGGGGTGGATTAAAAGACAGACAGACCCGATCCCCCTAAACCGAGTATCTGAATGCATGGGCTTGAAATGTGGGCTGGCTCTACAATTTAGTTGCCCTTCCCCATATACATGTTGAGTTTTGGTGATGAACTATCACAAGGCACAGAAGAGGACCCTTTCCAGAGCTATGCTACTAGTTATGAAAGCAGGTATTAATACATGGGGCATTCACATAGACTCCAGTCCAGCTAAAATAGTTCCTGACTGAGGTCTACTGAGATTAAAGAAACATGTCAATGGACCAACTTAACTGCTGTTGATTTCAATTGGTTTTTAGCTGGATTAGGTCTCAGAGGACAAAAAAGCAGTTTAGGTGAGGTCTGTATACATAAAAATCAAACTGACATTTAGTTCAGTTGTCTTCAGCTCTTAAACCAGAGTCTTTTGCAATTACCAATTTATGAATTGCAACCTCAGAAGCTAAAGGAAGCCCTAGTGGGCAGAAGAAGAAGAGAAGAGATTGGATTTATACCCTGCCCTTCATTACCCAAAGGAGTCTCAGAGCAGCTTACAAACTCCTTTCCTTTCCCCTCCCCACAACAGACACCCTGTGAGGTAGGTGGGGCTGAGAGAGCTCTAACACAAACTGCTCTTTTTCAAGAGCTTGTAACTGACCCAAGGTCACATCAGCAGGTGCAAGTGGAGGAGTGGGAAATCAAACCAGGTTCTCCCAGATTAGAGTCTGCGCACTTAACCACTACACCAAACTGGCTCATACATGCATACGTACAATAGTTCTAAACCTCAAAGAATCAGGATAATCACTGCAAGACAGGGCAAGTCAAAGAGGGGAGTTGATGGAATTTCAATTTTTATCCTTGTTGGCTAAAGCTGACAGCTAGCTGTGTGTAACTTGACTGGAGCAGAGCGGATTAGGATACGTGTATATGAAAACAAGCAGTTATCAGCAGGTGTGCAAGCAGCAACTCCTCCAGTTCTGGAAAGATGGTAATATAAATTTGTAGACCAGCCGGACATTGCACATCGCAGCCTGAATAGTCCAGTCTAACCTAAGCTTGCCAGAACTTGGAAACGAAGCAGTTGGCCATTGTTAGTATTTGGATAGAAGACCACCAAGGAAGACCAGGATTGCTACACAGAGGTAGGAAATGGCAAAACATGAGGGGAAACTATAAGTCAATTGCGACTTGATGGCATTTCATTTTATATTATTATTGGACACTGCATGGCCAGGTTCCATTATCAACGAAGGCATGAACTGGCGGCAGATTAAAGACTGCAGACCCAATGCCCATTTTGCTCGGTAAGACAATAACAAGTAATTTGAAGCAGGATTACAGCATGACTTGAGAGCCCAGTCAGGCTGGCTCCCTTGCAAGTGACAGCGGTCAGTGCTACTTAACAATACAGAAGAAGTGAAATGATTTGCATGCTTACCCGCAACTTATTGATGTATTACTTTCATTTTCCAGATAGGAGCCATTGATCCACATTATGGTGTTATTCACACAGGTTTTGTTTGGGTCTCCCAGCTCTTGCTTTTCAATGTCGTATTGTATAAATGTGTCTGTCATGGCCCCAAAGACAAGCAACATGCCTGGTTGGGCTGCTCCATGAAGAATAGCACAGATACTTCCAAAAGCCATCATCACTGTCTCGGATGGTGAGGCAAATCTAAACTAATAGGGAGAGGGGAAAGGTACAGAGAGATTATTAAGTTATGCATTAATGCACTATTTATTCCCCTAAAATGTAACTCAGGGCTCCAGAATTCCATTCTAGAATAACACCTGTACCTTGCATATGTCCAGGTTGACCTTCTAAATTATCCAAAATATAGCCTTACAACAACACGCACACCCATAGGTCAATAGTTCAGGAAATGGGTGAGCGTGTATATGAGTAACAGGAACAGAGTAAGTGTGTCAGAAGGGTTCAATCCAATTATTTATGATACACTCCTAAACAGGGTCACGTACTTCTAAATCCACTGAAGTCTCTCTGGGATTATACTGTCAATGAAGCCAAGCAGTGTACAAAAAATACCTAAAACCAAGAATTTTATTACCAGCTGGAAGAAGCCAATTCGAATAGCATCCTTTTTCTTTTCTGATGCCCTTCAAAGAAAACAAAATGGGTGGAATTAGAAGGTTTCATTTTCTGTTTCAGATAGGCTACTATCTCTAGTGGTCCCTGATGATGGGATTTCTTCATGGGACTAAATCTGGGCACTACCAAACCTAGTCTCTTCAGTCTACTTTTTGAAATATTGCTAGGACCCTGAGATCAAACGGTTTGCTTTTCATTTAAATTTTCTAGTCCTTTTGCTGGCAGTCCTGAGAAGCAAAACTTCCTAAACATCCTAAACAATATTTCACAGATACCTGATTTGTAGAAACATATCTCCTATGAATCTCTTACCTCAAAGATCAGGTGGCCATTTTTTTCCCTGATCACCACATCTGGGTGTCTGCTCACTTTGGGGGGCTCCATGTTGGTGGGCAATTCTTCCTGTTTCCAGCACATGCTGGTGCTGGAATCAAGAAAAATGGAAGCATAACTTGGAGCCCTTGAGATCTGGAGGAGACCCAGATGTGGCATTCTCTCCCATTCTACTCCTCTTTCAAAGTCTTTGTGGCACTTGGTCCTCAGACTGTTTACCAAGACTTTGAGACCACTGTGGCCTTCTGGTGGACTAGCGCTCCCAACAAATTGTTAAGGAACTTGAAGGCTGGATGAAACACTCCCACAGATCAGATGTGTTCAGTGGGCAGTAATTGGCTCGTTTCTGTCATGGATACCGATTGGTATCCATATATAACATTTCAGAAACCCCATTCACTTTTGCTGACCCCCTCCACATGCTAGCTCCTTACCCCTGCTCCTCCTCCCTGCTTGCCCCAGCTTTCTCCCCCATCTTGCTGATGCCTGCCTCTTGGTGCTTCTCCCACCCTCCAGGTCCCCATGTCCATTCCTCCCTCCCCCTTCATCAAATTCAACATTTCATCACAAGATCTCAATGGCCATTTTGCAGTTGTTTGGCAACATTGCTGAGGCCTTCTGTCTTGGAAAGAGCAAACCTGGATTTACAGGCCTTTTTAATACCTTGGGCTGATGAATGGAAGCTGTATTGGCATTCATGTATATTTTTATAGCACCAGTGCCTATACAGATGCAAACGTTGTGTCTACAGTGCTGGGTATACTTAAAAAGCTCAGGATGATGCATGTTACTAACTGCCAAGCAGTTATATGCAGGAAGTTTCTAGGTTTGGAATGACACACTGAGTAGAAGGAGGCACCTTAAGAGTATGATAATTTTGTAATTCTGGAGTGGCCTGTTAAAATTAGGGCTGCCAGGTCTCCCACGGGGGGCAGAGGTTTGCCTGCTGAAGGGGCCCCTGACCCACCAGACCAGATTCAGCTGGTGGGGGGAACCACGCCCTCAAGGTGCCAAGATCTGGCTGGCGTGCCTGGCGTGATGATGTCACCTGGAGGACATCATCGTGCTGGGTATGTCACCAAGGGGACACTCTAACATTCAGCCTGAAAATTCTATGGTATCCCGGACCAGGAGCTTCTCCCCCCCGCCACAAATAGGTAAGAGACCTGGCAACTCTACTTAACCACCTGTAGATTTTTTTTCTAGGAAAAGCTTGGAGTTAATCAGTCTCAGCATTCCTGATAGTGCCCAAGGATGCCAGTCACAGCTATTGGCGAAATGTCAGGTCCTACAATGCCAAGACCATGGCCACACAACCCGGAAAATCTACAGCAACCCAAGAAGACTGTTTGACTTACTTGTCACCGTTTGCATTATTTGTTGAAGAACTTTCCCTTTTGGTATAGAAATACCTGTAAAAGACAAGAAATTCCTATGTGATTTTTCTTACTGTTTCTGATTCTGTGCACTGCACTGCCCCTTGATTTTTATCCTGCCCTCCCTTTAAGGCAGCAAACTTGGCTGTCCCTTCCAATGCTCCCTCTAAGCTGTGGAGTCTTGTGAGCAAAAATTCTACTTTGTGAGCTACTGGTATTAAAGTTGTGAACCAGTGATTTGGCTGTGGCATAAATTAGTTTGTTCTGGAACCATCCTTCCTGAGCTAATACAAAAATGTGTGAGCTGGAGGCTAAAAAATGTAAGCTAGCTCACACTAACTCAGCTTAGAGGGAACACTGGTCCCTTCCCATTTTATCCTTATCCTAGGATGCAGATTCAATAAGACCAAACATGGTCACTGCCAACTTCATGCCTGTCCTTGTCCACCACACTATCACGCTTGGTCTATCCATGAAACTTAAGTATTATTTCGGAGCTATAGTATGTTAAGCCATACTCTTTATGCAATGGGGTGTAGTGGTTAGAATGTCAAAATGGGAGGTGCCCTGGTGCAGATCTTCACTGGACACAGAATGCCAATCTGATATTACGAGCTTACAAAACGCTTATGTGTGGACAAACTTTCAATATACTGTGAAGTCAGCAGTCTATTTAACATCTTTAGAAATAAATGGATTCAGAGGTGCATGTATCTTGGCAAGGTGATTGGCCCTCCCTTTGGCAGTAATAGAAGGCAGATATAAGAAATCTCCTTATATGGAAAGGCTTTGCTCATGTTTGCTGAGAGAGGTTGAAACCATAGAGCACATTTTTTCAGCTGCCCATACTATAAGGAAGCACGGGGCAAGATTATTACCCCATTATTAGACAAAATCCTTCATCTCACTGAAAAAGCTAGACTTGATTATCTTATATCTCATAAGAACGCCACGATTACCTACCAGGTAGCTAGATTTTGTTTGGTGATATTGAAATCTTGGCAAATATGTTGCAATTAGATTTTAAATTTAAATTTGTTTTTAATCGGTTTTCATCTGATAGCCTGTAAACTTTGAATTTTTAATTGTAAAATTGTGTATATGATTGGTCAAATGATCGTAATAAAGAACGAATGAATGATCTTCATTGGGAGACACCTTGGTGGGGGGAGTCACTTTCTCCAGGATTGTTGTGAGGATAAAATGCACACAGGGAAAAGCACGTATGCCACCATGAGCACTCTGGAGACTTGGGAGGTGGAGCCTAAAGAGGGCAGGGCCTGGGGAGGGGAGGAGAGAGAACCAATGCTCCCTCTAAGCTGTGGAGTCTTGTGAGCAAAAATTCAACTTTGTGAGCTAGTGGCATTAAAGTTATGAGCGAGCAATTTGGCTATTGCATAAATTAATCTGCTCTGGAGCCCTCCTTCCTGAGCAAAGACAAAAATGGGTGAGCTGGAGGCTAAAAATCTGTGAGCTAGCTCACACTAACTCAGCTTAGAGGGAACAGTGGAGAGAACTCAGCAATACAATACGATGCCATTGAGTACACCCTCCTAAACAGCTATTTTCTCCAGGGGAACTGATCTCTGCAGTCTGGAGACCAGTCGTAAAAGTGGGAGGTCTCCAGGCCCCACCTGGAGACTGGTAACCCTAGAAGAAGGGTAGGATACACTATAACAGACAGGCATTCACTGAATTACTGTTTTTAACTGTTTGGCATTTTCAAGGAGCCTAGGCAAGGAACTTAGCAAGAATCGTACTCCATGGCAGTAGTTTTCAAATCAAACGATGTTCTGAGAAGGGAGGGTTGGGTCTCACTAAGGCAATCAGTTGGTACAAAATCTTATCAAAACAAGAGCTTGCCCATTACTAATAATCTTTGCCTGGAATGCGCAGCTGCAGGTGAATCTTGTACCAGGTACTTTATGACAATAAACTGATCTTGTAGTATATTAAATGTTTAAGTTTGCTTTTGCTGTTATAAGTGCGTTTCTTCTTTTCCGTGAGTATTTCTGCAGTAAAGAAACAGCAGAAGTTCCCTGGAAAAACAGAATAGGTGGCAAAACTGCCAAGAACATGCTCAAAATAATCTGCAATGCACAGGGGTTCCATGGGAGACAAATCAATGTAGCAACAGGTCCCTGAAGGTAGGAACATTTAAAACCACTGCAGTATAATACATTTCCTTACTTAGCCTATTGTCTAATTTGGCCCATCACAGTTTGTGTCCTATAGATTCCCAGATGGGAACTGGAGCGGTTAGTCCGTGTATGGATAGCTGGAGATACGTTTCAAGAAACTTTGAGTGGATAATTGAGCAGGCAGCTGTCTTAGGTATACAGCATCAGGATGCTAAAATAAATTTTCATTCTCAAAGGAAATTGCTAGTATTGCTGCAGTGACCATAGACAGGCATTATGCTTATGATAAGAGCAATCTTCAGCGGATCTCTGTTTAGTCACAACATCCAGGCACTGGAATCAAGAGTGCTTCCGTTGAAGCAGCCAACAGCTTCTCTGTGCTATGCGGCCCCAACTGGTGACTCCCCAGGAGTTTCCATGTAAAGTCTAATTTCTATTCAAGTGTGTGCTTTGAATCAAAATTTTGTGACAGACAATTCCAAGTCAAATCATGGAAAATATTACAGAACGTGATTTCAATTAGCAGTCTTTTCTCTCTCTTCCAACATACAACTGGGGTATAGATCCTCAAAACTCCGCTTCCACCCTTGTTTCTAAATTATCCCCATCAACAGCCTACTGGGTAAACTAACTAGCTTTCTCTTTTGAGTGGGCTGTTTTAAATATTATAGCTCAGAATAGGTTTTTCAGAGTTTTGCCATAGGAGGGTCCCCCCACCACCAGTGCATCTTGTTTAATAGTTTTCTGTGTACTAAATTAGAGTCAACATCAACTGATTTGCTGAAAGTGAATTTCATATTCTGGAGAGCAAGCAAGCGACCAGTGTGGGAGAAATCTGCACACAGAATTGTTAATCATACACCACCATGAGTCTGATGCCGCTGGAATAATAAGAAGGGTTGGTTGGAACTGTGGCATTTTCCTCTTCCATTGTTGTGTTAATTACTGTGATGAGTTCGGAATGCTTGCTTCACTGACAACAGTTGCATAACGTTATAGTTTAGAAAACTGCAGCACACAGCTGCATTTTCAGTACCACAAATTCATCAGTGTTAACAGATTACAAAATACAGTTGCTAAAAATATAGCCAAGTACTGAGTCTGTAAATGGGTGAATGTCTATATTACTTACTCTGGCTTGCTGATGCCGTTATCTGTTGAGAAATATAAACACATCCTTTTGTTAACAGTAAAGATGAATACATGTCAGTTCACAAACAACTGTGTGCACAGAGATGTAAATGCACATCATACATGTGTAGAAGTAACACTTGGGCAATCCTTCCCCAGAGCAGCAGCAGAATAAAAAATAAACACACAAAAAAAATGGACACCAGGGTGGCAGCATGACATCACTTCTGGGAAAACCTGGAAGTGACATCAGTCCTCTTTAGAAATTGCCAGAAACTCTATGGCAAAACATGTCACCGCCAGTGGCCCTCCAAGTCCCTGCTCTCCCATCTTCCACTGGTTGCCAGACCAGCCTTGTAAAGCTATTCCACGCAAAGAAATTGTAGAGGGGATCCAGCCCCATTTGTGTACATAATTCACATCTCCTTGTGTCTTAAAGCTCATGCTCCTTGCTGATCTGTGCTGCTTTCAGTCCTCTTACCACTAAGGTCAATATTCATAAATATATTCATGTATTCATAAATATAGTCTTCTGAACATGCTGTGCATGGGAGCCTATGCTACTGAAATGACCACTGTACTACTACAACAACAACAACAATTTGGGAGCGGTGAGGTACCTTCCCACCTTGAATCTCAGTTGCCTGGCATGCTTTCTTTCCAGCCTGTCCACTAGCTCTGCTAACACCTCTTCCTTCTCCTCCTGCTTGGGAAAGTTCCTGGAAGGGGAGAAGGCTTTTCTGCTCCAGGTGACAGCAGTCTTCTGTCTACTTGGGTTGGGAGAATGGGAAGTCCTCTTTCAGGCAATACAATCCCCTCCTTGTGGGGCATTTTGTTATATTTTCCCAGAATCCCAGCCAAAGGATGGGAGGCAGGAGACTGAGACGTTTTCCACATGATCAACTTACTCCTGGGTTTGGGAAGACATTGCCTGCCTCTAAGAATCTACAGAGTAAAATTCTGAAATTTTGCAGAAAACCCCTTTCTGCCCCTCCTATACTCTCCTGCCCTTCTACTTTCTCTTTGATCAAAACAAAGTTGATTAGAAACTGACTACAAATTCCTAAAAAGAGGAATAGAAACCGATTGCTGGGTTTCAGTGAAAAATTAAGCAAAGAGACTTCCTCTTAACTGGCTTGCTGTACCCTTCCTTCTCAAATGATAATTGCATGGGAAGAAGTAATAACTGTGAAACCAGTTTAAAGACTGTAACATATATATGCAGAGTGTATTACTGACTAATTGGATTTCAATTTTTCGGGATTCCTGATAATGAGGACAGAATTGCCACAAACACACTTCTTTTAGCACGTGATCTCTTTCAAATATTAAACCAAGGGCACATACGTGGCAGTGTGAGGTACAACAGGCATAATCCTGCTAACACAGGGGTGTCAAACATGCGGCCCAGGGGCTGGATCAGGCCCCCGGAGGGCTTCTGTCAGGCCCACAGTGGAACTGGCTGTCTTCTGCTTCCAGTTCTGCTGCTGCTGCGTCATCGTAGGTTTGCAGCTTACAGATACATACCTGAACAGCATACTCAAGATTGCAACAGCACAGACATTTGGATGCAATAATTCAGAGCAAGAGGTCAGTTATCAGACACTGTTAAATAAACAAAATATTGCAGGAGTGCTAAAGTTTTAAGCATATTTTTATTTTAAGAGGGGGGAAAACCCTCTCTGTTTGTGTCCTTTATAAAGTTTACAAGAGGCGGGACCCGCGATACTCGCGGGGGGAGTATTCCGGCCGCCAAGCTTCCCCCTCCCTCCCCCAGCAGCGGCGGCGGCAGCAGCGGCAAGGCCAGCTGGCCCACCGAGATTCCCCCTCCCTCCTCCCCCCAGCAGCGGCAGCGGCGAGGCCAGCCGGCCCGCCGAGATTCCCCCTCCCCAGCAGCAGCGGAGGGGCAGCGAGGCTAGCCGGCCCCTCAAGCCTCCCCCTCCCTCCCAAGCAACAGGGCAGCGGCGGCGGGGGGGGAGGCCGGCCAGCCGGCTGGCCCGCCAAGCCTCCCCCTCCCTCCCAAGCAGCAGGGCGGCGGTGGCGGCGGAGGGCGGCCGGCTGGCCCACCAAGCTTCACCCTCCCTCCCCAGCGGCGAGGCCGGCTGCCCGCCAAGCCTCCCCCTTCCTCCCTCCCCCAGCAGCAGCGGCAGAGGCAAGGCTGGCTGACCCGCCAAGCCTTCTCCCGCCCTCCCATCCCTTGACGGCGCGGCGGCAACAGCCAGTTTGTAGAGCGTTCCCTGCGCATGCGCAGGGAACGCTCTTACTTTTTTGGGGATTTAGATATTCCCCTTACATTTTAAAAAACTTTTTAGATTTTTCTGCACACGTGGGGACTGCTCCACGTGCGCAGGAAAATCTCCCTGCCCCCCAGGTGCCCCTGATGTGCGGATTTAGATATCCGCACACAGGGGGCCACTTGGGGATTAGATATATAGATATCTCCGCTACCTGGCATTACATTTCATGACACACACAGGGCCCGGCACAACAAGGTCTCATTGATGTCAGATCTGGCCCTCATAACAAATGAGTTCGACACCCCAGTGCTAACATTTCCATACATGTATTGAACCACACTATCCAAAAGATTTGATCACATTTTAAGTCTTTGGAAGAAGGGGCTGTGATTTCTGCTGGTTCCAGTAGATTCCCACCTTGCCTCCTGAGGCTGTTCTTGAAGGTCAGCTGATACCAGAGGGGGAAATGGGTGGGGGACCTCAGTATTGTACCTTTGGGCAGGGAAACTGAGAATTCCCTGTTGGTAAAGTCTGTGGATGGCTGGATACACCCCAGTGACTCTTAGGCTGATTTCGCACCAGAGCTGCCTCGATGTTGTGCTGCCGTTTGCCCCGATACTATTGGTCAATTTCACACCCGAAGCCGTGGGGCTGCATTTTGACCCACGGCTTCGCCTGATTTCCTCCACAGTTTCATGATCCTCAAAATCGGGCAAAGCCGCGGGTCAAAATGCAGCCCCGCGGCTTCAGGTGTGAAATTGACCAATACTATCGGGGCAAACGGCGGCGCAACATCGAGGCAGCTCTAGTGTGAAATCAGCCTTAATCTCTTGTAGGAGATTGGCTACATTAGGGGTGTGTCGCCTAATATGAAAAGGAGTTCCTGCTACAAAAAGATCCCTGAAATGTGATGGACATGTCAAGATGATGGCTCTCGCCCCCTTACTCTAAACAAAATATAAACCCCACTTTCTCTGAAGTAAGCAGGAAACTTTGGGGGTGGCTATGGATGAATGCCTATCTGGACACACATCCTTGGTCACCATGGGGAAGGGCAGAGCAAAATTCCATATTCCATCCCCTTCTGCTCTTCAAAGTCTTTTCATTTCTTTATCAAGCTGTGCTTGCATTACAACACAGGTGAGAAAAATGAAAGGGGGAAAAAAGCCTTTTAAAGGGTTTTAAAGGTGGGATTGCAGGTTATGGGGAGGCTGTGAACCAACCACTCCTTGGGGAGAAGCACCCTGTCATTTCTGACATTCATGTTCTTCCCCACTCGTGGGTGATTCTTGTATTACACAACTGATTTATTTTTTTAAATTGCAATAGAACATGAACAGCTTGCTGTGCATTTACTGTGAGAGAAAGCACAAACTAAAAAATGCTGTGCAGATGTGTAATACAGCAAGTTCTTCCAACCGCTTAACTAGAGTTGCTGGTTTTTTGGCTTGGAATAAAGGAAACATTTTCTTAAAAACGTCAGCCTATAATGAAATGAAGATATGTGCATTTAAGAAGTTCTCTGTCATATTTATGAAGCCAAGCATGATTAAAATGCAGGGTATCTTACGTGGTCTATCCGACTCAAAAGCATAGTTGTCTTCTCCGATTTTCTTAATGCTGCACAAAGTAACTGGTTCAGGCATGATCCGCTTCTTTAATTTTCTGTGGAAAAGTGCAAATAAATGTAACTTTCCTAGTGTGTGACAATGTTATGCAGCCCAGACAGTCTTCCATTCATATATGTATAAATTCATTGAACCAGATGGATTTTCCAGCATAATGGAGAAAGTCCATATTTTAACTCTGCACATGCAGTGAAGCCAGCTGAAGTAAAAGCGCCCTGATATGACTGGCCCCTTAGGAGGTAGAGGATCAGGAGGTAAAGTTGTGGGAACAAGAAGAGAATCTTGCAGAATCTAGTAAGTGAAGAGTGGGAGAAACTTGTGAAATCTGATTGATCTCTACAGATGAGAGGGGTCCTGGCTCTGCAGAAGGTCCCAAATTCAATCCCCAGCATTTCCAGCTCACAACAAGGTAGGAGGTGATATGAAAGACATCTGCCTGAGAACCTGGAGATGATGAGGAAGCAGAGGAGGAGGAGGGTTGGATTTATACCCTGCCCTTCACTCGGAGTGGCTTACAATCTCCTTCCTTTCCTCTCCCCACAACAGACACCCTGTGAGGTAGGTGGGGCTGAGAGAGCTCGGAGAGAACTCCTCTTGAGAGAACAGCTCTGAGAGAACTGTGACTGACCCAAGGTCACCCAGCTGACTGCATGTGGAGGAGTAGAGAATCAAACCCAGTTCTCCAGATTAGAGTCTGCCACTCAAAACCACTACACCAAACTTGCCACTGCAAGTCTGAGTAGGCAATATTGACTTTGATGGACCGAGGGTCTGACTTAGTATAAGGCAGCTTCATGTGTGATGATCAACAGAAAAAAATGTTTGTTGGACGAGTCCTGAAATTTACTGGCTGAAGCACAAGAAAGGAACAGGGACATTAAAAAATCCACCTTAGCCAGGGCAAATCTTGAGGAGACAGAACCGAGTTGAAAACAAACTAGAAATATTCCTTTTCTACACATGCCCCCGTGCAATTCTTCAGGTTGAAGAGGACATGCCACAGAATATTTTTAAAGCAAGATTAGGTAAGTCTGTGTATCCACTGACTAGGTGGGTTGAGTGAACAAACTCCAAAAAATGTGTACATTTAAAAAATAGTGTACTTTAATAATAACAATAAAATATATTTAAAAGGGCTACCGGCAAGATGGCATCAGGCTAGCAGCATTTGCTTGTCTCGCTCCCAAACCATTCATTTTATTTTCATTATTTAGGTCCTATATAGGTCTATTTTATCTTCAGCTGTACTGAACGGACTAAATTAGAGTGGCTTTCTGAAGACACTGATTTTAACAACTGGTTACTTATCTCAAGAGCTGAGAGATATCAGGAAATTCTAATGAGCATTTGCTCTGCTCGCCTGGAAGCTTACCAGCTCATCTTCAGCACACTATGTAGTGTTTTGTTTTACCGATCTTCCTTTGCTTCAAATGAGCTCCGAAAAAGTTGCCAGTTGGACTCTGACTTCCAGGACTGAATTAAGATTCTGTTTGAATATAAGAAGAATCCAAGAAGCCTTGGCACTCCCATGCCTAGCTCCATCTCCAACAGCTATGCAGTTTTAGGCAAGCTCTTAACAGCTGTGGTGGGAATGTGACCCTACACGTGTTTAGTGTGACTTAAATAAGGAGCATGTCATCTGCATATTGATTTCACCCCATTCCAAACCTCCTTACAAACTCCACCAGAGGATGCATATAGATGTTAAACAACATTGTGGAGAGGATCAACCCCTTTGGAATTCCTCTGAGACTTTTGTACAGAAATTTCCAAGTAAGCCTGGAGGCCTCACTAACCTAACACTCTAGGATATGAAGAGTTGAGGGTGGGGGGAGAAAGGTGTGGGACTCTAAGAATGATAAAGACAACTGTAAGGAGAGCCAGATTTCATCTACTAATTCAGATAACATCGGTTACCAGCAGGCCCGTAGCCAGGATTTTCTGGCTTGTGGGGCAAAAAAATCTTCTAGTGGGGCTGGTGGTGTTGCCATTATTTTATATCAGCTCCAATCCACCTCCAAGCCTGATTTCCAGGGACTATCCCTCTCCCGCCCCCCGCCAAGATTTAAAGGGCACTTCAGCTGATTGGTTGGGAGCATGTGGCCCACCAATCAGCTGGAGGGCCCTTTTAATCTTGCTGGAGGGAGGGAGAGGGGTGCATGTGGCCCCACATTTTTCTCAAAAAATCTTGTGGGGCTAGCCCTTTAAGAAAGGGGATGGAGCCCCCAATAGCCTCACTGTAGGCTAGGTTACCAGCGGACTTTGCAAATTAATCAAGTTACGCTACAAATTGCCTTTGTTAAAAGAAACAAAGTAAAGGGGGGGGATTCAGAGAGAGTTTATCTCCTCTCAACCAGCTTACAAGTTTCTCCAGCCTACAAGAGAGTTTTGTTAGCATTTCAGCATGCCAGAACTCCATCTATGCTCCTTAAAACAAAGGCCTTCCTCTCTAATTATCAAATATTGCCTGCTAGGGTCTTTGAAGATTTAGTGCCTCATTCTCTGTTCTCAGCCTGTGCATTGCTTACTCAGAGGAAGCTTCCAGCTAGGGTGATTTACGAAGCAGCCTCTGTCAACCAGAAACTCAAGACCACCTGCTGCTTCAGTGACTAAACCATCTGACTCAGTTCCTTTGCCTCCCTCTATGCACCCCAGCAACCTCTGAAAGCTTTTCAGAAGCATTTGAATGTCCTTGTAGATGAAAGGCCAAACATTACACCCCACTCTGTGTTCGGAAAAGAATACATGGCTATCACCTCAAAGCTAGCTGGCTTCAAGAAAACTCTAAAGAAAACGTCACTCACTCGCACTCTGATGGACTCTTTGATTGTTCTCTCACTTCCAAAAGAGGATAACCTGATTGTGTTCCCAGAGACTGATGAATGTACCCCTGAAATGCCAACATGACACAATGGAGAGGACAAAACTGATCTACCTAAACAACACTTTGATCTCCGGATAGAGAGCAATGTTGCACTAATTCAGGATCTCTCTTCTGGGGAAGTTGCTGTAGGGAACACGGATGAATTCGTGTAGCCCTCCCCCCCAATGCTCTTAAATCTAGAGAGGTTCTGCCTAGCCTGGAAACTAAAGGAGATGTAAATGCAGTGGAGGAAGGTCTGTTAGCTTCTTTTGGTGCTCTCTCCTCTATGGACCAAGATGATTTAATAAAGTGACTTCAAATCCTCCTAGTTTCTCTGGAAAATATTCGAGCCATATGGAACCTCAGCCAACCAGCTCACTTGTGAGCAAAACAA
Source organism: Gekko gecko (assembly GCA_029375565.1). Taxonomy (NCBI): domain Eukaryota; kingdom Metazoa; phylum Chordata; class Lepidosauria; order Squamata; family Gekkonidae; genus Gekko; species Gekko gecko. The sequence continues at coordinate 35,214,928 of JAPDNY010000003.1, read as the reverse complement.
ATCGTATAACCGGGACAATTTCTTCATCAACTAATCCATCAGTTCCAAATTTAAACTTGCTGATGACTGACAACAAGGAATCAGCTGCTTCTAAAGCCGCCTATTACACCCTGCTGTTGCATATCCAGGGCTGCGTTCAGACGGCCAGTCAATCGCGCCATGAGCCCTCCTAAAATTTTATCCCGATTTTTTTAATCCAGCCTAGCACGACCAGACGCCCCCCCATGAAATAGCCTCACCGCGCGTAGTTCCCACTGTGATTTGTCTACACGGCATCCACCGAGGATTTTTTTAAAAAAAGTTTTGTACATTCGCATAGGCAAGGCTGCGCCTCATTGGAGAACTGAGGTGATCGCGGAGGGTTTTCAGCAAAGTCCCGGTCCTCCCCCTTGCCATCATGATCAATGGAGGGACTATTTTGCAAGTTAGAACAGTCCTTCCCCCCCTCCATCTCCCATTGCGGTAACATCTTGTCCCTAAAAGAAATAAGCATGAATATTACATTCCTCATAGCGCTTATCGCTGAATGCGTTTCCTCGTTAAAGCACACATGGGGTTTCAATTTTTAAAAATCGCGCCCCTGTCGGCTCGGTCTGACGTCAGACCGAGCCGACGGGAGCATCGCGCGCTAATGGAGTGACCAGACGGAAGAAAGTCTGCAGTTGTTGCGCGGGTAAGCGAAAACCCTACATTGAAACTGCTACTTTTTAAATCAGGATTGGAGGCGCAGCAGAACGGGATGCCTATGGGACCGGAATATTTCGCAGATGTTTCTGTCTGGTCGTGCATTTTTGATCCGCAAGGGAGTCGTTCCTATGGCAGATCAAAAGATCCGTCTGAACACACCCCAGCTGCGTCATCTAATTGACTAGTTCCTGTTTTGAGTATGAAAAGTCCTCTTATGGAACATTACTGGTTGGAATAGCAGATTAAGAGATCCTGCTATTGTTGCTTATCTTTCACATGTCCAGATTATATTAGCTCAAGAAACCTGGACCAAGAAGCCCATTTACTTACCTGGGTTTATCTCCTTTACAGCCAAGGCTCATCATAGTTTTTCCAAGGGCTGTCAAAAGGCAAGTCTGGTATGCTTGGTCTCAACCTCACTTCATTGTACCCATTAAGCTTTTGTTGCCTCCTGGTGAATTATAGTTGCCATGTTATTGTAAAGTACTGAGCAGGATGCATCGATAGTGATATCAGCTCATACTTTATTGGAAGTGAAGAACAAGAGAGAGAGTGCCGGTTCGCAGGCCGGCTTATATCCCTAAGGCAAACCACATCCAAACACACACCCCACACCCGTGATAGGATTATTTACAGTGGCAAGAGTTCCATAGGTCCTTTCTTGGATCCTAGCCCTCTAATAGGAGTGGGTTAGGATCCACTCTGGCTATTGTCTCTTGAAGCGAAACTAGGGCTCTTCGCCTGACCTCTCATGTGGTCGAACTCAGTACACAACAGTTATCAGGGCTTTTTTTGTAGAAAAAGCCCAGCAGGAACTCATTAGCCTAATAGGCCACACCCCTGACAGCACAGCTCATTAGCATATTAGGCCACACCCACATGTTTCCAGAAGTGTGGTCATCCAGCCACACCCACCTTTTGCTTCTAATCTGTTTACCTTGTTTGTTGTCAAAACCCAAGGCTTTTTTTGTAGCAGGAACTCCTTTGCATATTAGGCCACACACCCCTAATATAGCCAATCCTAATGAGTTTCTGCTGATGGATGTGGCCTATTATGCTAATGAATTCCTGCTGGGTATGGCCAACTCAGGAGCCAGCCGGAACTCCATTCCTGTGCGTTCCTGCCCCAAAATAGCCCTGACAGTTATTACAATTTTCATCCTGCTGCCTTTTCATTATTACAGTTCACCTGCCTCTTTTAAATTCCTCTAAGGAAACTCTGAGCTGTTGGGATGAACTATAGAATTTCTTGGATAAAATCACAGTTCAGCACTCTAGAGCCTTTTTATTCTTAGATGGTGGTTTCAGTGTCAGGATTGGGACTAGCTATAAGGCTCTTCTTTCAGCAGGGTTAGCTGATTATCTGGGGATTATTAGGAAGGGAATTGATAACAAATCAGCCAGTATCATCATGCCCCTGTATAAATCATTGGTGCGACCTCATTTGGAATACTGTGTACAGTTCTGGTCACCACATCTCAAAAAGGATATTATAGCATTGGAAAAAGTGCAGAGAAGGGCAACTAGAATGATAAAAGGGTTGGAACACCTTCCCTATGAAGAAAGGTTAAAATGCTTGGGGCTCTTTAGCTTGGAGAAACGACGGCTGAGGGGTGACATGATCGAGGTTTATAAGATTATGAATGGGATTGAGCAGGTTGAGAAAGAAGTACTTTTCTCCCTTTCTCACAATACAAGAACTCGTGGGCACTCTATGAAATTGCTGAGCAGTCGGGTTAAAACAGATAAAAGGAAATACTTCTTCACCCAAAGAGTGATTAACATATGGAATTCACTGCCACAGGAGGTTGTGGCAGCTGCAAGCATGGACAGTTTCAAGAGGAAATTAGATAAACATATGGAGCAGAAGTCCACCAGTGGCTATTAGCCACAGGGTATGGATGGGAACTCTCAGTCTGGGGCAGGTGATGCACTCTATTCTTGGTGCTGGAGGGGGCAGCAGTGGGAGGGCTTCTGGTGCCCTGGCCCCACTGCTGGACCTCCGGATGGCACCTGGTATATTTTGGCCGCTGTGTGACAGAGTGTTGGACTAGATGGGCCATTGGCCTGATTCAACATTGGCTTCTCTTATGTTCTTATGTTCTTGAATGATGTTCCATACTCATAGTTTTCTGAGAACCTCTAGGGACTCTCAGGCTGCGATCGCAGGCACCTTTAGATCCAACACAGGTGCAAAAGCCTGATGGATCTAAAGGGAGCAATCAGACAGCAACATCTGGGAAGCGTGAGCCAGGAAGGGCTGGGGAGAGAGCGGTGTCAGATAACTGCCATGCTTTCTGTATGACCTTATTCCTGGCTTGCACGCATGTGCTTAGATCTGCTTTGCTAAGGCTACCGTGGGAGACATTCCTCTGCCAGACACCGCTATCAGTGTAACCTTGACAGAAGGGAGGGTTTCCGTTCCCCAGCTGGTGTGAATATATCGGCCCTCTGGAAAGGGGGGTGGTGGTCTCCCATTCATGATGTAATGTTCCGTCGGGAGATTTCCCACACGCACGCTTAGATTTCATTTGCTTGGCTAGTTGAAGCATCAGAGTATATACATGCCCCCCCATGCCATATCCTTCATTCCTGACTATGTACCTGTATTACTTGGCAACAGACTGGTATTCCAATAAAGCATAACTTTCTGAGTGAAGTGTGCCTGGACCTGCTTGCTGTTGAACCTGACAAGCGGGGAGGCATTTAAATGCCTCCTGGTGCATTCCTCAGAGCATGGGGGCGGGGCTGCCAGGCGGGGCTACTGGGCAGGGCTGCCAGAGAAGCACTCTGGGGTGTTCCAGCCGCAAACAATCCCTGAATGCTATTGTCAGATGTAGAGCATTTTGTGTTTTTCAGAACAGGAAACCATGCCCTATTTATTTTTAAACTCTCTTCTTTCCTGTTGAAGTTGTGTTTATGTTTATGAATTTCAGTGGCTTCCCTGTGTAATCTGACATGGTAATTGGAAGTGTTGTCCAGCCTTTCAGTGTCCTGGAACAACATGCTCTACATCTGACAATAGCACTATCTCCCCACTCTCTCCCTGGCCCTTCCTGGCTCATGCACCAAAGCAGGCATGCCAGGAGGGGGTGGCTCTAGAAGCAGGCTGGTTAGGGAAGCAGAAAAGGGGGGGAGGCATCTTCAAAAGCCTCCCCTTCCCTTCCCCAGCTGGCCTGCCAAGGCGGGTTGGGGGGAAGCAAAGAGTGAAGGGGTTTAAACCCCTTCTCTCTGGATCTTTCCATTGTATTCTGTGGCCCAATAGAATATAATGGAATGATGACTCTAGAGAGAAGGGCTTTAAAATTTAAACCCCTTCTTTCTCTTCCCCCCAGCCCAGGCTGGGGAAGGGAAGGGGAGGCTTTTGAAGATGCCGACCCCCCTTTTGCTTCTCCTTCTGACATCACTTCTGATGATGTCAGGGGGCATGGCATTTGCTAATACACTATTATGCTAATAGCCTGTTAGATATGCTAGTGAGCTCCTGCAGCTCTTTTTCTACAAAATGACCAGCAGAAGTATACCATAAAATTGAAGAAGAAATCTTGTTACTGCATATTATAAAAACAGAAACGTTGCCAACTTTATTGAATGAAGTGTTGATCACTTTAATACATAAACTTAATACAGAAGAAAAGGAAATTCAAAACTATAGACCTATCTCACTATTAAATGTGGACTATAAGATTTTTGCAACAATTATAGCCACTCATTTAAAGAAGGTGCTAATCCAAGTCATTCACCAAGATCAAATGGGCTTTCTCCCAAAGAGGCAGATCAAAAATAATTTAAGGACTATACTTAACACTTTAGAATATTATGAATTACATCCAGAGAGACAACTGGCGTTACTTTTCCTAGATGCGGAGAATTCCTAAGTCAGAAACTGGAGATTTGGGAATGTGGTAACAATTTTATGGCAATGATTCTGGCTATTTACAAGGAACAATTTGCAAAGATAATAATCAATGGAGATTTAACACAAAATATTGCCATCCAGAAAGGCACGAGACAAGGTTGCCCTCTATCACCGCTGTTATTTATCTTTGTATTGGAAACACTAAATGATATAGTAAGAGAGAATGTGGAGATAAGAGGGCTTAAAATAAGAAGAGTTCAAACTGCAAGCCTTCGCCGATGATCTAGTATTTATAATGGAAGAACCATTGATATCCATTCCACAATTGTTAAACATAATACAAGATTATGGATTAGTAGCAGGATTGAAAGTAAATTTTAAAAAGACCAAGATTTTGACAAAAAATTGTACTCATGAAATAATAAGTAAGATTGAAGTACAGACTAAAATTACATAAAATTAAATATTTAGGTATAACTTTGACAAATAGAAATAGCATGCTGCTTGAAAATAACTATAAAAAATTACTAGAAGATTTTTAAAAAGATCTACTTAAATGGCAAGATTTGCAACTATCGTTAATGGGCAGAATTTCCATGATAAAAATGAACATTCTACCCTGTTTTCTATTTCTTGCACTGAATATACCAATATTAAAAAATAATAAATATCTTTTAGAACTGGACAAGATGATAAGAAAATTTTTATGATACCCCAAAAAAGCGCACATCAAATGGAAGCTACTTCAGGATAAAAAGGAGAGAGGTGGTTTTGGTTTACCAAACTGGTCCCTATATTATCAAACTTCAGCGTTGGGCTGGATTAGAGACTGGATATTGTTAGAGGATATGAAAATGTTACAATTGGAGGGTCATGGCCTATATATGGGCTGGCACGCCTATATATGGTATGATAAGGATCTAGTACACTCAAATTTTTGTAACCATATAATCAGAGGGGCATTAATAAATCTTTGGAGAAAAATAAAAGAAAGATTTTATGATAAAATTCCTAAGTGGGTCTCACCATTAGAGGCATTTATAAAGCCCACACTGATGTCAGAAAAGAAAAGAGAAACCTATGAAACCTTACTAGATGAGAATAACAAATTAAAAACAATTGAGGTATTATGAACAAATAACATTAATCTCACGTGGTGGGAGAATTTACAATTAAAATCCAGATATGTTAAAGATAAAGTAATAAGCTTTTATAATGCAAAAACTGATTTAGACAAAATTTGGTTGTCAGCGTCTGATAAATAGATACAAAAAATGTATAATTTCCTACTTTATGACTTTATGCATGACGAAACAGTAAAAACATCAATGATAGTTTGGATGCAGGACATAGGTTATAATCTGAATATAGATGAGTGGTCAAAGATATGGAAAGCTGTAAAATTATTAAGATCATCTTCTTTCAAAGAAAACATCCTTAAAATGTTTTATAGGTGGCACTGGTCACTAGATAGAGTTGCCAAATGTTATAAAGGTGTGTCGAAAAACTGCTGGAGATGTAAAACCAATATAGGTACATTTTTTCACATGCGGTGGAAGTGTGAAAAGATTCATAAATTTTGGCAATGTATCAAACAGCTAATAATAGAGATAATGGATATAAATTTACAATTGTTACCAGAAATATATCTTTTGAACATTATACCAGATTGTTATGGGCACTATGATGTATATTTGTTGACATATATACTTACTGCAGCTAGAATTCTTGTAGCAAAATGTTGAAAAACCGAGAAATTACCCTCCAGAGAGGAACTGGTAGGAAAATTATTTGAAATTGCGGAAATGGATAAGCTTAATATTACACTTCAAAGAAAAGATGATAAGATTTTGCAAAAAAGATGGGACAGAGTTTATAAATGGTATGAAAAGAATGTTTAATATTAACTCCAAGATTTGGAAGACAATATGTATTATTGTCACAAATGGTCCTAATATGTTATTAAATCTATAAATAAATATTTTAAAAATGACCCCTACAGATAAGATTAGAATTTCAATAGCCATTCCACATACAAAAGAACCTCCTCAGGAAACAGGAAACCTCCTCATGAAACAATCCATAGACAAAAGAACCTCCTCAGAAAAGCTCCTCCATTAGCATGTTCATAGCCTGGAGCACTACTACAAGATAATGACTCAGTCCTACCCCCACCTTCCAGGGTAGATATAAATTACCTGCCTACCATTTTTCTTCTCACCTTGACACAGAGAGTATTCCATCTTTCTGTGTTATACCTCTGAGGATGCCAGTCACAGTTACTGGCAAAACATCAGGTCCCACAATGCCAAGACCACGGCCACACAACCCAGAAATCTGCAGCAACTAATAATACCCCTTGTTTCTTGATCCCCTAGACAAAACTTCCATCTCCCCAGGCTTTCTCCTAGAGGGACAGTCAACCAACATTTAAATTTGATTTTAAAACTCTGAGAATTGTAGTGGCCACACACTATGAAAAAGTCTGGAAGAGATGAGAGAAGTAGACACAGACTCTTAGAGGAACCTGTCATGATATGCCTATCACTTTAAAATGTAGAAGTGTCAGAAACCAAGACTAGATCAAGGCATATAGCATAAGCTATAGTGAATCCACATCCAGTCCCTAAGAGGAGTTCTGAGCCTTGAAGTCAAGCAAGGGTAGGCATGCTTACAAGGGAGGAAAGCCCATCAAAATCAGTGGAACTTTCTTCTGAGTAAACACTGCTGAGGTGAATGGCAAGATGAATTGCAAGCTTTACTCATGTCAGTAAAGCTGGGAGAAGCTAGACCTGGTGAAATTTTCCCTTCTGTATAAACTCTTACGTGTAGAAGATCTTTCTCAGGTTTCAGACCAGATGGTAAACCAGGGGGCAAATATTCTTTGCTACTCAAACTATCAAAAAAGGTTTACAAGCAGCTCATAGGTTCCTGTGTTTTCCTGAAGAATCAGGAACAACGAAACCTTACAACATGAACACGCAATCAACGATTCCATAAGAATCTTGCTTCCACTATTGTGTATAAAGCAAATCGAGAAATAGTAAATAGTAAATTAACTCTTGGTAAAAAATTAACAGAAATATCCTTTGCTCTTCAGTGTGTTTTTTAGTCTCTGAGTGAGGGGATAACCAATTAAAAAAAATAAGGCACAACTACAAGACTGCATCTAAATTGGATTATTTTTAAAAAAAAAATCCCAAAAGAACAACTATGATACTCTAAAAATAAGTAGTAGTAGATCTGAAATAAGTATAATAAAATTCACTTTCAACCAGGTGTTTTTCAAGGGCCATTTCTAATATTACTTGTTCCCTGTGACAGTCCTTAATCTATAAAAATAGATCTTCACATAGCAGATGGTTTAGAAAAATCAGGTTAATACTGTCTGTGACATAGGCTTTCATATTACACTAAGAACATTCAAACTTGTTCACAATATACTTTGAAAGATCTGAGATATATATATATGTGCTGAACTGTGGAATTTTTGTAATGATTTTTTTTTACTCACCAGCTGAAGTAAAAATGGAAGAAACAGCTGCAAGGACTCTGTGCAGTGAAATTATTCAACAGTTTGTACATCCATTTCCCACCTCTGGCAGTTTTCAACAGATTAACCCCTTTATCAGGATTTAAGCTAAGTGGGCTTTGGCTATTGACACACGAGTCAGTGACCTTCAGGTCATTCCATCTAGAGTTCACTGACATTTGATGTAGAATTTTAACCTGACTAAAAATATTCTTACAACTGAACAGCAGAAGTGAGGACATTAGCCAGGCTGAGACATTAGCCCAAGACACAGAAGAACAGTAGACGCATTTACAGCAATGTCAGTAAAACAACAGTGTAATATGGAACTAAACCAATCACTCTTCTGTTTGCAAGTTGGACCTCCAAGTTACTTTTGATGCCATTCTTTTCTTCCTCTAACATTTTGATTTGGCCCTTCCTCCAAAAATATTAGGGTAACATGCTCACGGTTCTCTTCACATTTCATTCTCACAGGAACCCTGTGATGTAAATTTAGTGTGAGAAAATAGGTAGCTCCAGGTTCCCCAGCAAGTGTCATGGATAAGTGGAGATATGAACCTCCAGCTCATGCCTTTTTGCACGTGAAAAATATGAATTGCTTTGATTTTTTTTTAATTGCACACAAATGTAAAGTGTTTGTCCTTATACTTGGATGGAGGGTGGAAAGTGGTAGTTTAGTCTGAAAATGGTTTGCAACAATTTTGCAATATAATCCAGGATGATCACCTCCATATTTCAAGCAGGATGATGCTGGGAGAGAGTAATATATAACAACCCTGAAATGTAGCCCAGTTTTATTACGTCAGCATTTCACATGCTTGGGAAGCTGGCTGAGCAAATGTGATTTATTCAGTCCTGTAATGTAATGTACAGAGATTATCCTCATATATCAACTGGGAAAGAATGGTTTGTGACAAATACACAATCCTGTATTGTAGTCGGCTACTAGTATCTCTTTTCTACAAGATGGACTTGCGGTTATGACAATCAAAGTGGCATGGGAGGCTTGGGGAGGGGGAATAGCACTCAATATGGCAATGTCAGTTTTGGGTGAAGACTCAGACGTGGTAGCACCATGTCCAATGATGCTTTAGAAATTTCCCCAATCTCTATGGTATTTACTCCTGGAATGTCACGCCATGCCATCGCACTCCCTTTTCTGGCCTCAGATTTCCTTACTGGCTGGTCTCCTTCAGAGCAAGGATCCACCCTTTGGGCTACCACTTGGCAAGGTCTGGAACTCAGGAGCAGATAAGGTCTGGAGCTGGGTCTGGCACACAAGGGTTGAGGCCTTGCAAACCGACTGATCCAGCAAAGCTTCCTTCCTTGCCCTTAGCTTAAATTAGCCTATTGTCTACTCTAACTGGCAAAATTTGTGATAGGGTATGAGTTTTCATGAGTCACTGCTCACTTCTTCAGGTACCTGAAAAATATATCGGATATCTGAAGAAGTGAGCAGTGACTCACAAAAGCTCATAAACTACCACAAATTTTGTTAGTCTTTAAGGTGCTACTGCTATGGACAGACTAACACGCCTACCCTTCTTCAGCTATGTAACTGGCAATGGCTCTCCAGGGTCTCAAGTAGATGCCATCTCCTACTACCTGACCCTTTTAATTGGAGATGCCAGGGATCGAACAGGGGACCCTTCTGCATGCAAAGACATGCTCTGCCCATGGCTTTGCAGGCTTGAAAGCCTGACTGGAGAGTAGAATTCTATAGCCAGAGAGACAGTTAATGACAGTTGGGTGAACAGAGGACAACACAGCTGAGAAGCCTTCAGGAGAGAAATGGGCGTCTGTGTCTAAACTGTGTGTATAATTGACAAGTATAAACTGAACAACCGCAGGGAATAATAAACGCAAGTACAGTTTATTAAAGATAATATTAGGATATTGCAGGGATTTTGACTCTCTCTTAGATCCAGGTGGGCAGCACTGTTGGTCTGAAGCAGTGGAACAAGGTTTGAGTCCAATGACACCTTTTGTGTGCCTGCACACTTCCTCAGAGACCGTGAAATGCACACAGAAGCTCATACCTTGAATAAAACTTTGTTTTATTTCTTAAAGGTGCCACAGGACTCAAACTTTGTGTTACTTGGCTTAGTTTGTTCGTTACTTTGAAATTCTTTGAACATTTAGTTTATGTTTATTTTGCTTATTTTATGTGTCTGTTGTTTTTTAAAATAATCTGTTCCATCCCTCAGCCCAAATGTTCTTTGGGCAGCTTACAATAAATAAAAACACCCCCCCCCAATGCAATACAATGCAGTATCAAACCCCCAAACCCAGAGCAGAAATCATTTTAAAGCTGCAATAAAAGAATGCAAACTAAGAACAAGGCTTATTTCAGCTTTTCTTCAAAGAGCTCAGGCCACTGATCATTCATGGTTCTCTCCTCCTTCACTTTATCACCACAGCATCCCTGTGAGGTAGGTTGAGGTGAAAGAGTGTAACTGGCCCAAGGTCAGTCAGTGGTCTTTATAGCGAAATGGGGATCGAAATCTGGGTTTCCCACCTAGTTCCTCTAACCACACCACCACACTGGCTCAAGGTTATAGTAAGTAATCAGATTCAGTATCTCAAGCAGATGACAGCAAACTGTAAAATACAGGATTTCTTGTGCGCTGTACAGTCCACACTGATAGGTTCCCATGGGTCTTATATCCAAGAAAACCTGCACAGGATTGCTGTTTCAGGCTCATGACAATAATTACCTGTCCAACATTAACATGTAGTGTTGTCAAACTGCAGCCAAGAGATATTGTATTTTCCTTAACATATTTAAAAGGACTACAATGGGAGAAGCTATAAGTGCTCAGTTGTGGATAGATAACTCTCTCTGAGGTACCAGAAGGACTGCCAACTCTGGGATGGGAAATTTCTGGAGGCTTGGGGCTAGAGCCTGGGGAGGGCAGGATTTGTGGAGGGGAGGGACCTCTGTGGGGTACAGTGCCATAGAGACTACCCTCCAAAGTAGCCATTTTCTCCAAGGGAACTGATTGTTATAGTGTGGAGATCAGCTGAATATCTGTGAGATCACCAGGCCTCACCTGGAAGCTGGCAACCCTAGGTGTCAGCTAATCCCCCCATCCATACCATTTAGTGGAGCTAAGTACCTAATCTCTTCTGTTACTCAACAGACTTTTTAGCTCTTTGTGATCTTTAATTGCTGCTAAGTATCATTTTATTTGCTGTTTTTAATACTCTGTCAATTTTAATTTTGTGTGGGCTGCTGTGTTGACCATCAGGCAAGGGAAAATAAGCTGCTTGCATGTACCGTTGACAGATTGCATTTCTCTGTCATACTTCCTTTTTTAGAAGTGTTACAATTGTTCTGTGAACCCCTTCAGTTCAAAAACAGGATATTAACTTTCACAGCCACAAACCAGCCAAAGAGCAGGATGGCCGTTCTAGAAAACACAATCTGCTAGCTGTGCGTGTGACTCATTTTTACTTGCCAGATGGTCAGCATCTAGAAATGAAGACCTGAGTGGTCCACTTGGCAAAATAGTAAATCAGGTTCTGCTCTTGGATTTCCTGGTTTGAATTGACAAAGATTATATCCTCCCAAGTGGGAATCTGAAAGGACTTTTGTCGGGGGGGGGATCTAATTTTCACCTCCCCCACTAAGCCCCCATAAACTCTCCTCTTTTCCTGCCTCCTTCTCTCTTTCCCACCCACCCACCAGCCAACCCACTTTTTTCTGTGCACCCTGACTTCAATTTTCCCTCCTTCCTACACCTGGGAACCTCGACCCAGAAAAACTACAGCCCAGTTGTACAGTGCCGGTTGCTGGGCTGCACACAGTTGCACAGTGGGCAACTTGCAAGGATGTGAGATGGGGCACCTAATTTCCCCCTGCATCCCCTTTCCCACACTATTTCCTCTTTCCTTCCTGCTGGAAACCTCCACGTCCTCACTGTTCTTCTCACCCATGTCCTTCCCACCCACCCACCAACCAAACTAACTTTTATCTGCCCCCCCTTATCTTCAGCTATATATATTTACATCATTATTCCCCACCTTTCTCCACAGTGGAGACCCAAAGCAGCTTATGTCATTCCCTTCTCCTCCATTTTATCCTTGGGAAAAAAACCTGTGAGCAGGGGTGGACTGGAAGTGAAAAACCTTGCAAAACCCAGTCCACCCTGGCCTCTTCCCCCAAAAGGAAGGAGAGAGAGAGAGGAGAGGCAGTCTGCCTGACTTTGCCTCCCCCTCCCAAAGTGGGGAGGGAGAGAGGGAGTAAGGAAGAGGTGTCTTGCCTAGCCAATTGGCTACATGCCACTATCCTTACCTCACACAGAGCTTGGGTGGTCTCAGTGCCACTTTCCACTCCTCAGGTGGGGTTTTGCACAGGGCTCCGAGTGCTGTCTTCCCGCTGTCCTCGGGTGGGCCAGGGGCCAGCTCCCCCCTCACCTCAGGCAGACCAAGCTGGGTGGTGCCTCTTGCTGAGGGGCAAGCCTGGAGCCACCCTCCCTCACCTTAAAGGGCTAGGCTAGGTGCCACCTCCCCCGTCTCACCTTGACTTTTGTGGACTGGGTGCCACCTATCACATCTCATCTTGAGGAGGCTGAGCTCTGCCTCCCACCTAACCTTGGGCAGGGCAAGTGCCACCTCCCCCCTTGCCTCCGGTGGGCCAAGCATTACTTCCCTCTTGCCTTGACAGGGCTGGGAGTTGCCATCCCATCTTGCCTCAGGTGGGCTGGGCCAGGCACTGCCTTCTCCATCATGCCTTGTGTGGGCTGGGCACTACCTCACTCATCTCATGGGCTGGTGGGTCAGCTGAAGCACTGCAACAGACTTCCTCCAACACTTTCAACAGAGAAGCCTTGTCTGCATGTACTGCAGAAATGCTCCTCTACTGGGGGGGGGGATGTTTATACCCCTTCCATTTTTCCCCTGGGTTTTTAGATTTTTCTGCAAACTTGGGGTCCCCCTCAGATTTGGAGAAAAATCTCTCTTCTGTCAGCCTGGCCCCAATCCCCAGATATAATTATCCGCAGATTTGACCACACTTGAATATTAGATATAAGATGATGATGATGATGTTATATGGCTGCAGTTCCAGAGGTTAACCGTGTTAGTCTGTTATAGCAAAATTACCCAGAAACCTGATAGTCATTAAGGCACTGCTGGATTCCTGGGTAATTATTTTTATACTATCGTTGTACCTTTGGGTATGAAAAATCAGCATGTTGGGTGGTATCAGTTAGAAAAAAGGGAGTTGTTATTAAGCAGAGAGAATGATTAATTGCTTTCAGGGTGTGTGCCTTTTTGTGAGTTCTCTGGGATATTACATCAGGTGATTATTATTTTATCACTATTTTTTGCCAAGAGATTATATCTGGGCACAGCTGATTGCACAGTTATGTCATGTTTTTCTACGAAAAACTGCCATCACATGTCTACACACTCACTCTCACTCACTCACTCACACAGACACACACACACACAGGCCTCTTAGCCAAAGTGCAAACATCTGAAAGATTAACAAAATCTAGCATAAGCTTTTATGCCCTCAAGTCTTCTTCATCAGGAGCATGAAGTGAATTCTCAGCTGGAAAGCAGAGTTATAGGAAGGAGGAGTAGGAGTTGGATTTATACCCCACCCTTCACACAGAGTCTCAGAGCGGCTTATAATCTCCTTCCCTTCCTTGCCTCACAACAGACACCCTGTGAGGTAGGTGGGGCTGAGAGAGCTCTGAGAGAATTGCTCTTGAGAGAACAGCTCTGAGAGAACGGTGACAGGACCAGGATCTCTAGGTTCAAGTCCACCGCTCTTAACCACAACACCAAACTGAAAGATAAGTGCAGTGCCAATTCACAATCATGGTAATATCCTTGTTCACACATTCATAATCATATGTGCTGTGCACATTGTATTTATGTGCTTGCCCTGCCTTTAATGTATATATAAAGCTGAATATCTACACTTGTATGTGCATAAACTCCTCTGTGTGACCATGATTGATAATATGTGGTCTTTGCCCACTCCTTAGAACATGTGATCCATTTCTTGCCAAATTCGAATAGACTGGTTTCCCACTGGAGTCTTCCTTTGAAGTGCTTTCTTGAAGAATGGTGATTTTTAGGTCAACATTACAGAGTCCGGGAAGACTGAAATCTTTTCCCACTGGTTTGTTGAATATTGCTCTTTCTGATATCTGATTAGTGTCCATTTACTCTTTTGTGCAGAGAATGCCATATTTGTGCTATATGAAGAGCAGAAGGGCACATGCACAGCCCCAATAGTGTGGGCTGATGTTACTGGGTCCTATAATAGTGTTGCTGAAGTGACTATGGGAACCAAATTAGCATCTGGGTTTGATCCCTGGGTGAGTCACTGTTGGGTGGCCCATTGTTGCTAGCAAGTCCCTGTTTTAGGCCGCATCCATGTGCTGAGGATTCTCCGTTTTGTGTTCATCGCTTCTGGAAATAAAGGCTGAGTTCAGACTGGCAGTTTGCAGCGGGAGCCAGTCATGGCAAAAAAGCCCTGGAATAAACTGTTCTGGGTTTTCCCGGTCACGCGGGGCCGACAGATGCAGGAGCATACCAGGAGGAGGCACATGGGAGCATTCAGACTGCTAGCCCAGAGGTGTGGCTATAAATGGCTTTTTCCTCTATGTGTGTATGGGCGCATGGGCGCATATGTACTCATGCGCATAAGCACATCCAGCTGATTTGGGGTGGACCCCATTGTGCCGGCACTGCATTGGGCGGTAGAGCAGAGCACAGCCAATCTGATCGCTGCTGCCTTATGCGCGGAAACACTCGGCGCACACTATAGAAGCGGGTTGTTCCTGGCTTTTTGGCTTCGCTTTTACACTTCCGGGAAGCAGAATAACGTGGGATAAAGGTGCTCTTTGGGATTAGTTACTACTTTTGTCAGGTATCTTTTAAACACGGGAGCGAAGCAGAACAGCACAGGTTGCCTACGGGTGGGGAACGCCAGGCAGATGTGCCTGTGTGAACGCCCCCTTTAATCCGCTTGGGAAACGTGGCTGAAAAGTGGCTATAGCGGGGCAAATTGCCAGTCTGAACTCAGCCAAAGACTGTTCACCTTTGCAATAGAGCTTCCACACTGTAATTTTCTGTGCATTTCCCTCTATCAGCCACCATTGTCCTTGAATATTTTCCTCTACTGTGCTATTGGAAGGGTTTTTAAAGACTTTTTTTTTTTTAAGGTAACTGGTTCAGTGTTATAGGGACGGAAGGTGGCATGGCATAAAGCAATCTCATCAGGTCTCAGAAGGAAGGTTCTGCAGAGGAAGGAAATGGCAAACCACCTCTGTCTCTTACTTGCCTTGGAAGCCCCTTGCTGGGGTTGTCAGCGTCGTAAGTCAGCTGTGACTTGAGGGTACTTCACACACACACAGCGACACACACACAGAGTGTTGTAAGCGTCAGGAGAGCCAGTTTGGTGTAGTGGTTAAGTGCGCGGACTCTTATCTGGGAGAACCGGGTTTGATTCCCCACTCCTCCACTTGCACCTGCTGATGTGACCTTGGGTCAGTCACAAGCTCTGGCACAGCTGTTCTCTCAAGGACAGCTTCTGTCAGAAGTTCTCTCAGCCCCGCCTACCTCACAGGGTGTCTGTTGTGGGGAGGGGAAGAGAAAGGAGTTTGTAAGCCGCTCTGAGACGCCTTTGGGCAGTGAAGGGCGGGGTATAAATCCAAACTCTTCTTCTCTTCTTCTTCGTCACTAATTTTTTTAAATTAGGTAGCCTACAAAAGTCCTCCAGTGGTGTGGCTGGAGAAATGGCTGCTATAAGGGGCTGACAGGAGAAAAAATTGTGGCACCAATATGAGCATGCAGGGCCAATGCCACGTTTTGGGGGCTCTGGGAAGTGAGTGGGGCCTCCTTTCTTCCTCTGCCCACCACCAGGGTCCCCATCCATGTGCCCCCTACCACCTGCTTGCCTTTCCCCTGATGGTGCTGGGAAAAGTAGTCTTACTCGCTGATCTGTTTTAACTGCTGTTGATATACTGATGCCTTGAATATTTTACTGATTTGTTTTACTTGCACATTTTAATTGGCACTTGAAGCCAAATGTTTAGGTTGAGGGGCAGGCCATAAATCTTTTGCATAAATAAGTGGTGTTCTCTACCTTCCTCTTCTGGGCTGCTCTGCAGTAGCCTGAGTATCTGCCAAATCTGGCTTTAGGTACCTTTGGGTATACTGGGGACTCTTAGCCACCAATCTGGTTCTGTCGTTTTCCTTGAGAACCAGTGCGTTATAGTGGTTAGAGAGTTGTACTAGGATCTGGGAGACCCATGTTTTTAAACCCCTCCTTTGCCATTAAGCTAGCTGGTTGGCCTTGGGCCAGTTGCACTCTCTCAGCCTAACCTACCGCACACGGTGGTTGTTGTGAGGATAAATTGAAGTGTTGGCCACCATGAGCTCCTTTGGAGGAAGGGTGGGGTAAAAACATACTGAGGCTGTGATCACATGCAGAATTAGCCCCGCCATAGGCACGAATGCCAGGCGGATTTTAAGGGTGCATTCAGATGCAAACATCTGGGAAGCGTCCCGCACCCATGGGCAACCCATTTTGCTCCACTGCAGAAGCGGAGTAAAAAAACACTAGGGAAAGTCCGGTAGCAAACAGGTTTGCTACGGGCCAGGAACAGACTTTCCCCTCTGTGATCACGCCAGCGCGCTTTCATGGCATCAGGATGGTCTGATCGGGCCATCCCGACTCCATGCCATTGTTTTTCCCCCTGTTTCAGTATGTGCATCATCACACACTGCATAGGGAGCACTCAGTGCGGAGATGCAGATCATTGATTCCCCGTTGAAGTGCACTGGAAACACACGGCAAAAAACCCCACACTGATCACACAGTGGCGGGCTGCCCCTGCAGCTCCCAGGGACTGTGTGATCGCGTAACTGTGGGTCAAATTACTCTGGAGCAAATAGCTTCACTCCCCCCCCCCGCGTTATCTTGCACGTGTGACCGCCACCTGGCCGCCCTGAGCCTTCGGGGAGGGTGGGATATAAATTGAAATAAATAAATAAATTAAATAATAAATTAGATCATTTCACTTCATTGGGTGAGTGCAGCAGTTTGAAGAGTGCCTGCTGAGAATCCTTCAGGTGTGGTATAAGTTGCTGTCCAACTAAGGGAAAGAAATGCAATTGGGTCACAGGGCTTGGCAGTAGCTAGTGAATCATGTGGTGCGCTTTGGGTGGTAACTGGTAGTGTACCAGTCAGTGAGTTGCTGGCATAAGGCGGTGCTTATGTGTCCATTTATAGTATGTGTCTTTATGGAGCCTTCCTCCTATGTTTTCTGTTTTACCACAACAGTTTACACAACTACCCTACTAGGATTTGATCCAGGATGTAGAATTACCACCTTCTGAGGACAGGTTTTCTGCAGCTTAAATAGCTATATAACAGGTAGAAATTTAGCAGGTAGAGCTTTTCCCATTTCAGAGATGAAGTCACGGACAGAAAGAACTACTCACCTGCTAAACCTCGCTTTTTTACAATGCTGTGAAAAGCACGGAGCCTTACCATAAACAAGTGATGATTCTAATTCTTGAGAGATTGTATGGATTACATTGGGTTGGACCCCACATATTTGTTCTGTTAACAGCAACACTTTCCCTCCAGTACAAAGAGCCTTCTGACATGAGAGGGGTCCTTGTAACGGGGGTGGGGGGGCGGGGGAGCATAAAAGCATTACTGGGATGAATCCGCAGAATCCAGCCCTGGGGTTTTGCTCTCTGATTACATGAGCAGAATTATTTCATTCCAACTACCAATTAATGTAGTAGTATTACAAATTAAGTCTTTTCTGATTAATATTATTTACTGGACCCCTAAATTCAGTTGTGTGGTTATCCTGAAACAGATGGAAATTGAATGTTAAAGGTGCAAGAAGAAGGCCAGCCCCAAAGGAAATCCAGATTCTAACAGAAGGTTTCAATTACTGACAGTTTTCTTATTGGGTTGGATCCCACCATCTTTTTAATTCAATCTTTCCCAGCTCCCCCCTCAATTATATCCTCCCATGCAGACCCCAAGATCCTAAGCTACCATTTTTTGATAATAAAAAGGAGGTCTCCCTTCTCCTCTTTTTCACCAGTGGAAAAACTGGTTGGATCCAAGCAGTGTTCCCTCTAAGCTGAGTTAATGTGAGCTAGCTCATGGTTTTTTAGCCCCCAGCTCACACATTTTTGTCTTAGCTCAGGAAGGTTGGCTCCAGAGTAAACTAATTTATGCAGTAGCCTAATCACTGGCTCACAACTTTATTGCCAGTAGCTCACAAAGTAAAAATTTTGCTCATAAGACTCCACCGCTTAGAAGGAGCATTGGATCCAACATCTTATTTGAAAAGTAGATACATATAATTCAGAATTATTGCCTGATTCTATTGAAGGACATAGAAGTGTCATTCATTTTTGTCATAATTTCCCCCTTTCCTTCGGAACATGTTACCTAGAGCAGGAGACACGGGTTTGACTCACAGCTAAAATTAATGCAGCTAATTTATGTAATCATCAATGTGATCAACAGTGTGACTCATATATGAGAAGTAACTTATGCCTTGAGTCAGAATTTACTTTCTGTGATAACAGTTTAGAAAGACAAAAGGCTGCCCTATGCGGAAGTCCTCTTTTGACATTTCCAAGGAAGCATGAGAGTAACAACCCAACAAACTTCCCTGACTAGACAGAGACAAGCAGCTGTCGTTCAAAGAACACCTTGGCAATACACTGTCTTTGACTGGCTAAGTAAGTACCCATTCAGCTGATACTTTGCTAAGTGCAGAACTGGTGTAGTATAGTTGCCTAAGAGTGAAAGAGGCGTGCTGGCAGTCCCTGATTCTAAACTTTACTCAGAGTTCACCGGGTCATTGCCTCTCCTTTATCATCTGTAATATGGGGACAATATTGGTCTCCCATACATGCCTGTTGTAAAAGATTAATGAGATAATGTGTGTAAAGAACTTTGAGAATGTGGTGTGTGGGTTGTTGTTGTTTTTTTCATAAATCTGTGATCCTGTACTTTCTAATTATTGTAATCACTTGCTATATGAATAGTTTCACTTAGCAGCATGAAATAAAGCCTGTGTTTGATATTATGCTTGGGCTGTTGGGTCCCCCTCCCCTGGCTGCCGGCAGGCAGTGGGGGAGTAGAGCTGCCAGCTCCAGGTTGGGGAATTCCTGGAGATTTGGAGGCGAAGCCTGGGGAGGACAGGGACCTCAGTGGGGTACAATGCCATAGAGTCCACCCTCCAAAGGATCCATTTTCTCCAGGGGAACTGATCTCTGTAGTCTGGAGATGAGATGTAATTCTGGGGGATCCCCAGGTCCCACCTGGATGGTGGCATCCCTACGTTGAATTCAGATTACATTGGACAGTGTCACACTTGATGCTCTGGTGACTTGAATTCTCTGCATAGGGAGAACCTAGCTGAGATCCACAATCAGTTCTCCCAGCAGTTTGTTTTGGTTTTTTAGTCAAAAAATAGCTGTATGTTTCCCTTTATGGGGCAAAACTGGTGGTTTCATTTATAGTGGGAAATGGTATGTGGGGTAAAGGCTAGCTCTTTCCCTCTCCACGTGCTGTGGCTTCCCTCCAATTTCCTCCCCTGTGGCTTTTTTTAACTGAAGAGAGCCAATTTGGTGCAGTGGTTAGGAGTGCAGACTCTAACCTGGGAGAACTGTGTTTGGTTCCCCACTCCTCCACATGCAGCTGCTGGTGTGACCTTGGGTCAGTTGCAAGTTCTTTCAGAGCTGTTCTCTCATGAGGAGTTCTCAAAAGTGCTCTCTCAGCACCACCTACCTCACAGGGTGTCTGTTGTGGGAGGGGAAAGGAAAGGAGATTGTGAACTGCTCTGAGTCTCCTTCAGGTAGTTTCTTCTTCTTTAATTTTTTTACAAAAATTAACTAAAAAATTAAACATGAGGAGATCTGATCACAGACCTCCATATGACTCATTCATTCTGATCTTTCTTCTCAGAGATTGTTGCAATGTGCCCCTTCTCCTTCACCCCACTTCACTGAGACAGGATTGAATCAGGAGATGGTTGTTGCTACCTTTCTCTGCTGACGCTGCTGTGCAGCAGGGGTGGGGGCAGGGGTGAGAAAGTCATCGCTGATACAGCGCAGTTTCTCTTGCAAAGCATAGGACCCAAACCTTGATATAAAACAACCACTGCATAACAGTTGTATCTACTAAGCAGAAAATTGCTTACAGCAGTGGCTCTCAAGCAGTTGTACGTGGAACAATGAAGTATTCTACGTGGAACTCAGTTTTCATAACAAAGAATTCACTTTCCATCAATCCTCAAGTCCACCTGCCACTGTGACATGCCATTTCCTGCCAACCTAACCTGCCGTGGATTACCCATCTGTGTCCTTTTGGCATGTTAATGGTAACTTTTGACACTTGGTGTCTCTCCTAATCCCATTTCCCTGCCCACCAGCGAGTATCTTTGATGTGACACTTTCAGCTGGCCCTACCTGCCATAGATCATTTATTGGGCTTCTGTTATTTTGATGTCCTTAAAATTTACCAATAATAATAACAATAATAACAGAATGCCTGTAAGACATGCAAATATCTTTCTTGGGGAAAGTGGGATTTTTGTTCTTACCATGGTGGGATCCAGGTTCTTTGAAAGAGTGATTGGTGGGATGTAAGATACAAAAGGCTGAGAACCATTGTCCTATACCACATTCAGTGGGTTCTTTAGGAGAAGGGTTGCTAATTATGTTAGTGGTTCAAGAACACTCTTTGGTGGTGATCGCAATTTTCTCTTAAATTCTGGTAAGCTTTTTACAGAGCAAGCATGTTATTATGTCTCCAACACAATATGGAGACTGAAACTAATATGATCCATTAATATCTTTATGAGGGTATTTTCCGTGGGATGTGCAGGTAATACATGAGATTCTTATTAAAAACCTATTAGTGGTAGCCAGGATATTAGGAGCTCAAAACTGGACAAGGAAATTGTCACCACAAATTGAATCACAGTTGTGGTATATTGTGGTCTATAGGGTGTGGTATATTGTGTTGTTAAAAAGGTTATAGCATACAAACATCTTTGGAAAAGAAAATCATGTATACAGCAAATATTTACAAACAGATGGGCAACGTTTTCTATTATATTGAAAGAGAACCAAACTGGAGGAGGATGCAAGGAATGAAACTTTACATTGTGTATAATTGATTATATAAAGGGTAATAGCTTGTAAGTATTGTTTATTTACATAGTGATGTATTATCTATCTATTGATATTGTTGTTGTTTATACATTTATTTTAAATGTTTATATATTATTCTGTTTATATATTTATTTTTAAATATACATAGCATAGGTCCTGGACACATGGAGCACTTGCCCCGCCAAAGACACGGTAGTCCTGTGGGGTTTCCGGGTGGGATCACACAGGCACATCTGGGAGGCATAGCACTCCCGTGGCCAACATGCAGCTTCCCTCCGAAGCTTCGGAATAAAAAACTACCAGGAAAGGAGCACTAGTTTCTGGAAGCCCCGGGGCAAAGGCCGGTGTCTGATCGTGGGAGCGCCAGTATCCCACAGCATCCGACGCCCGCCCATGTCCCGGGGCAAACCGGATATTGTAAGTTTCCATGGGATGCACACCAACACCAAATGGTGCATGCGCACACTCAAGACACCTACAGCAGCCTGCCCCACCCAACGGCGCATGCGCACATTACACCAGCGTGGCTTGTGTGCTCGTGCTGCATTGCTTTTTCACCACGCTGCAGCATCACAGTGTGATCGGCGCTCAGAGCTGGAATGTGGCAACTCGGCGGACCGTGTTATCGGGCTACAGCGCCTTATTTTGCTCTGGGACGAACAGCCACGCCCCCCCCGCGTTTTCTGGCCCGTATGACCAGGGCCATAATATAATATATAACATAACATTAGAACAGCTAAACTTGAGCCCAGTAGCTCCAGTGGAGAGCTGGTATGGTGTCGTGATTAAGGGCGGCAGAGTCTAATCTGGGGAACCTGGTTTGATTCCCCACTCTCCGTCCACACAGAGCCTGCTGGATGGCCTTGGGCCAGTCACAGTTCTTCTCAGAACTCTCTCAGCCCCACCTACCTCACAAGGTACCTATTGTGGGGAGAGGAAGGGAAGGTGATTGTAAGCTGCTTTGGACTCCTTAAGGCACAGAAAAGGAGGATATAAAAAGCAGCTCTTCTTGATGGTGAAACTAACAACTTACTTGAGAAATAGATCCATCTTGGAATTTGAGGAGAGATGGTGTCTCTTATGTAAGCAGGAGACAAACTTAGAATGAAAAACTCTAAAAATGGTTTATAAATGTAAAACCATACAGATGTAGTATAATGCAGAAAAAGGAGAACAAGTTTTGAATATAAATGTATAACAAAATGGATTTTGAACAAACTATCTCTTACTTCTTATTTTTAATTGTGAGCTAGATAATCTTCCTTTAATTCTGGATATATTAAAAGTTATAGCTAGTACATAGTGTTGAAGAAATATGTAATACAGAATATGTATTAATGATGAAGCTATTGTAGAAAATGTCTTAAAAATTCTATTGAAGGGGATGCCGGGGAGAAGTATATCTTCACTTCTTTGTTCAATATATTCTGTAAGTATAACAACTTTTGCTAACTATAATTTGTTTCATAATCCCTATATAACCCCTTTCTTTTTTCTGTATCCCTTTTCTGTTACTATTTTGTTTTGAAAATGAAAAAAGATATTATAATAAAAACCAACTCTTCTTCACCCCTTCTTGGAGATCAACAAAATTGGGGTGGGTGGGGGGATGAGTTGGTGAAGAGAGCTTTGGCTCATGAAAGCTCATCCCCTAAAAATCTGGTCAGTCTCTAAAGTGGTACTGAACTCATATCAGCTGTTCTACTGCAGACCAGCAAAACTGCCCTCTGAAACTGCCTACACAACACTAGTAACATAACATCTCCTTATCATCAGAATATGGCTACACCACATTGGGAGGATTCATTTCCTTATTTGAAAAAGTAATAGTCATTGCATGGTGTGTGTTTTTAAAAATTGTTTTTCTTTAGAGAGGAGGGCTGCTATTTATAGTGTTAGTGGTTTAAACCCACTCTTCAGTGGCTGCTGCAAAATTCTTTTACATTCTGATGAGTATGCTGCTGAACAAGAGGGTGATTGCACCACTAGATTAGGCAGTTCAGAAAGCTGTGAGCGAAACACCTAAGGAAGTTACAACAGAGACACATCTGCCTATCACGTTTTGCAATACTAACTGAGCAACATCCTTTGCAAATGGGCACTTCAGCTGATAAGCAGGCAGCAAGCTCACAGAATATTGGATGATGCTGGTCATGGAAAAGAAGCATCCTTTCTTAAGTCTCAGAGCCACGCAAGCATGGTCTTTGTACAAAGTGTTCTGAAACTGCATGAGCGGCTCGAAGAGCAATGTTTTGAGCAACTTGGCAAAATTACTCTTGCATGAGCTCAGCTCTGGATAGACCAGGGTCGAATCTGCATTTGCATTTTAAAATCAGTTGTGTGCTGCTGTGACACCGTCTTTCTCTATGCTTGTTTGAATGTTGTTTGGAGAAGATTCTTTTAAAGCAGTGCAGAGGTGCAATGACAGTGGAACCGGCCCAAAAGTACGATAAACATATGTGGATGTGCGAAAGTATGCTAGCACTGTTGAGGTGTGAAAATGACTCCAAATGTGGGCAGCTTTTTTGCAGATGGAGTCAAAAGGCTGGGACACTGGTGGGAAAGACAAATGCAGATTCGGCCTTAGTCAAGAAATTCTTTCTCAACCTTAGTTGGCCTTCTGTGAAACAGGAATACTGATGTTCTAACTCCCAGGGTTGTTGTGAGGATGAACGAGGAACTATAAACAACTGTGGCTTGGATCCTGAATTGCCATCCTATTGGCATAACAGCAGTGCCACCAACAGAGCAGAAATACTGGATGAGGCGAGGGGGCGATTTCTACCAGTCCCCACACCCACTTTGCCTCCCCCCCACGCCTTGTTTCCAGGAGTTCAGTGACCTGACTGAGTGTAGGGGGAGGCATAGAGAACTGCAGTATGTTGCCAGAGGCACTGCCTTTTACTCTTGGGTAGCCCCAAAACAGGGCTTTCTAACCTGAACCAAAGTCCACAGAGTCAGGCTGCAAGTGGTCTGCAAAAGGGATTTCATATTCAGGTTTCATAAGGTGACCTCAGAGCAAGCCTCCAGTCTTCCCCCTCCACCCAGCAGAGATTATGCTTATGGAATGACAATGGGTTCTACCAGGTAAAGTATATCTACATTTCTAAATGTCTGTTTACAGGCCATTTGGCAGTTAACTCTGTCTCCAGTAATTCTTTGTCTTTCTTGCTCTGTCACTCAAGATACTGGGATAAACCAATCAGTCATTCAAATGTTTAGCAATCCTTCCTGAGCTAATCAGGGACGGCTCCTACCTTTTGTCCACCTCAGGCCAGGACCATTAGTGAGTCAGATAATCCATTTAACTAGCTACCCAACACCTGGCTTCTGTTAAGTCCAGACCCTGCCTCTCTGGAAGCTCATTGGTCATAACTAAGGTCTGCCACTACTGGCATCACACACCCCTGGGACTCATCACTGGTCCAGGTAATCTATTGTTCTCACCTGAGACCAGCCCCCAGGGCCACCCATTGGTCTGCATTCTTTGTCAGTGCCTATATCCCAGCTCACACATGGCCTTAGACTGTGCATTTTCTGCCATGCTCCAAAATGGCAGGCCACCCTGAAACTCTCTGAGTTTAGGCCAGAATCCATGGACCTCTGCACATCTGGACAGGTTGTATCACCCCTCTATAATCCATCAATCACCTCTGCTTCCTTAGTGCTATATTGTGTGGATATTGTTTGTATGTTTGAGAATATTTAGTAAAGAAATCATTATTTTAGCTATCCAGTTTCTGTGTCTGTTCCTGTTAGCTATCCAGTTTCTGTGTCTGTTCCTGGGTGCTTGGGAATTCTAACTCTGGTATACACAGGTCAGATCCTATAGATAAGCCAATTGCATATTGCATATTGATAATTATAATTCCCCATCTTTATTAAATAATAGAGCAATTTGGACATTTTCCCAAGAACACCCAGCTTAGGTTTGTGTGATTGGTTTCTGTATGTATGTGTGGCTCTAGGGAGCACTCTATTCTGGGTTGGCTATTCCCTTTTCACCCCCTTCCTATGGCCCTTCCTGGGCCAATTCTTGGGCTATCTAGGGTGGGATCCAAGAACAACAGTGTAGGGTGCTAGTTTTACACCACAATCCCCACACCATTTTTCTTTTCTGCCCAAGCAACGAACCATAACAACTGAGGGAGCCATGCTCGGTAAAGAGTCACGGCCCCACATTTCTTCCTGCCTTGGAAGCCATTTTCTTTTTGCTTTGCCTCACGGCCAGAGTGTAATTAAGTGCGAGTTTGGAGGTTATCTTGTTGGAACATATTGTCACGAAACTCTGCTGGTTTGGGGTACTCCAGTGAGGGCAAAAGAAGCCCAAAACTCTGTGGGTTTAAAGGTGCTCCCCGCTAGGGCCAGAGAAGCCCAAAACCTAAGCTGGTTGGGTGTGGTTTTCCGGTCAGAGCCGAGAGCTCAAAACCCACCAGAAGCAGGTTCTATAGGTTATCCCATCAGGGAATCGAGCAGCTGATCACTCTCATTCCCGAAATCTAAATAGGCTAGGTGCGCTTTCCAGGACTGAAAGGTCAGTTCAGGGACAGGGAGCAAAGAAATTCCCTGTCCACATGCAGGTCTAGGCACAGAGCCCAGACAGACACCCTTAGAGTTAAAAAGTTTCCTCAAGGTAAATAGGGAGCTAGCCGCCATGTTCCGCACGAAGAGTAATGTGCCCCATTTAGAGAAGTGGCTAGTGAAGAAGGGTGATTGCCCTTTGGAGGAGAATTCCTTCCTTTTTTTTTTGTCAGTGTAGGTTAAGAGAGGGAGCAGAATTCCTTCCTCTTTGGTAACTGTAGTTCAAGGGAGCAAGCAGAAGTAAATAGTTCTCTTTTTAAAGTAAAAATGGTTACTGAGAAAAGGAGCTTCTCTGTGGTTGGAGGGTTCCTTTGAGGAAAAATTGTGTTTGTGTGTGGGTAGCTGCACACCAGAGTCCCACATGCATGCTGAAGCCCCTGGAGTCAGGGTCTTCTCCCTTTTGCTCGGTGGCCCTTGACCGAGATTGGTTTGTTGGTTTGTAACATAAGTTTGTTCCTCAGATCTGAGAATCTGGAGCTAGGGAGACCCTAGGAATCAGGGTCTTTTCCCTTTGGTGGCCACTGGCCAGTTTGGTTTGTAACATAAGTTTGTTCCTCAGATCCGAGAATCTGAAGTCAGGGAGACCCCAGGAATCAGGATCTTTTCCCTTTGGTGGCCATTGGCCAATTAAGTTATTGTAATGTAAGTTTGTTCCTCAGATCTGAGAATCTGAAGTTAGGCAAAAATGCTAAGTTAAAAACAAGAGAAAGTCTGACCTTGTAATTAAGATCCTCTCTCTCAAATTCCCCTTTCCCAAATGGAAGGAGAACTGGAAAGGGTGATAGAATTGTAACACAATATGCAAAATGCCAGGCAGTCTTTTTAGAAATCAAACTGCCTTGCTCCCTAGCCTCTTAAGTAAAACCCAGCAGGCAGAAGTAAGTCACCAGTCTTGCCATGCTGAGATTAAATTCCCCTGAAACAGCAGCTTGAGACCCTGGTTGCATTTGCAACCCATGTGACGCTGCTAGAATTCTTAGGGGAAAAAATCCCTAAAATTCCTGTAATCCTGAACAGAATAGTGAGAATCCTGTAGTTTGTTAAAACCAAGACAAGAGCAAGACAAAAACAGAAAATTAGGAAAACAGGAGCCTTAAAATGGCCCACTAAAACTCCTGGGAAAGACCAGGCCAACTCCCAGTATAGAAACAGAAGCAGTCATTAAGTATAGCCACTTAATGGCTGGAGCAAAATACATAAAACAGTGAATGCCCAAAGTAAAACCTCCCCCCATTCCAACCCCAAACTGGGCAAGGAATGGAGTGAACACAGGACTTTCCTATGGAAAGAACTTAGAAAGGAAAAAACTCATCCTTTAGCTTATTGCCCAGAGAATTGCATCTCCCTTTGGTAGTGCCAGGCTCCAGGCAAGACCTGGAGCTCTCCTGGAGTTATAGCAAATCTCCAGGCTGCAGAGTCCAGTTCCTTTGCAGAAAATGAGTGTTTGGGGGAGAGAGAAGGCTCTTTGGCTTTTCCCCCACTGGAGTCTCCATCCTTCTTCAGACCTCAGCCTAGATCTCCAGGAATCTCCCACCGGGACCTGGCAACCTTACTTAGAGCTCAACAAGACCAACGAGTCCAAAATATGTAACTTTAATATAAGTAAAGAACCTTAGCTGCAGAACTCAGGCCCCAGAAAGAACTTAAATTCAGTGGCTATAAAACAGTGCATCTATGTCACCAGGATTCCCAAAACAAGCTTAAATGCTTGAGAAATGAAGTATAATACAGATGTAGTATCAGAAATAGTCTTTCTATAATTACTGGCATGATTGAGAGAAATTGAGAAAATTCTGTACCTCTGGTTTTACCTTTTAAAATATAGAATTCTACAAATCCTGGATCCATTTCAGTCATGTTTAAAACAGCCAAAAGAGTGGAAATTTAACACTTGCCTAATCAGGCAATGTTTGCAGCCCAAAAAGAAAATGAGAATTTTTCTCCTTCCCAAACCTAAATGGGCACGAACGGCAGGGAAATTCTAAAATAAGAAATGTAACTTTTATTTTGAAAACGGAAGCTCCTAAGCTTCATTCTTTCTGTAAATTCCCAATAATCCATTGGGATGCCACCCTCCAGGTAGGACCTGGAGACTCCCCAGAATTATAGCCTTAGGCAGCTATAGTTTACCTGGAACACTTGGGGAAAGGGGGAACCTCCTCCCTGCATAACCTTCTTCCATCTGAAACCTCTGTATGTCCAATGTGTTGTCTTTGTTTTGTATCATAATAACAAGCCTTTAAAGGCTGCCCCTTTTATAGGTTTTGGAAGAATGCCACTTTATTTGGAAATCTTTTGTTTAAACCTTTTAATAAGCCCCATCTCAGGAGTAACTGAGGGACAACACAGTTTTAAGTGGCACATTTTAAACTTTTGAGCCCCAGCAGTGAGTTAGTTCCCATGTCTGCAAGAAGCAGCAACATCTTCATTTTGGGCACAAACGTAGAGCCTCCAGCTTCCAGTGCAGTGAAAACTGAAGTAGCACTGCTTGGCACAACCCAGGCAGACTCTCTCCTTTCAGCTGCCCTTGAGGGAAAAGAAAAAAATTGAGCCCAACTTCAGCCTTACCTGACAAAAGAAGTTAAATACTAACGAAGTCCTCCTGCAATCCCCCATCAGAGCAGAAGGCTCCTGGTAATTAATGGCCCTTCTCAAACTCAGAGGGTAACAATTGCACCTCCCTCTTTTGTTGAGAGTAATTTCCCTCTGCAGCCAGAGAGGGAGAAACATTTTTTTAACATCACCCCACACCCCAAAGGATTCAAGGGGGGGAGTGCAGTGGGGAAAAAATATTGTTTTCGTTTCCTCTTTTAATCTGATCTGGAAAAGACACACCTCCAAACTTTTTGAACTGCAGCTGCAGTTCTGCTAAAATCTTTTGAGACTCATGGAAAAATTCAAAATCGGCCACGTGGCACATAGTTTGTGATAAAGCCTCCCCATATAGAGGCAGTCTATCTGGGAGACCTCTCAATTTAGGAAAAATGCGTGGGTGGAAATGGAGCATACGTTCTCATGTTTGTTTGTTTTTATAGGTATTATTACAGTAGCATCAGTTAAGGGGAGCAAATACCATTGGTCTCCATTCTTTGCCAGTGCCCATATCCCAGCTCACACATGGCCTTAGAGTGTGTTTTCTGCCATGATCCAAAATGGCAGGCCAAAATGGCAGTTTAGGCCAGAATCCATGGACCTCTGCACATCTGGACAGGTTGTATCACCCCTCTATAACCCATCAATCACCTCTGCTTCCTTAGTGCTATATTGTGTGAATATTGTTTGTATGTCTGAGAATATTTAGTAAAGAAATCATTATTTTAGCCATCCAGTTTCTGTGTCTGTTTCTGGGTGCTTGGGAATCCTAACTCTGGTATACACCGGTCAGATCCTATAGATAAGCCAACTGCATATTGATAATTATAATTTCCCATCTTTATTAAATAATAGAGCAATTTGGCTAACAAGTGGGAGGAGGAGGCAGGGAAGTTGAGGCAGCCTTCCCTGCCTCAAGGAGGCAGCCTTCCTTAGTGAGACTCTACTCACTCATGCTTCTTAGGATCAAAACCTTTATTTGAAAAAAGTGCTATGGCTTCACAGAGCAGAGATAGCACAGTGGTGAAGTGTAAGTAGTTTCAAATTTTATCTCTGTCATGAACATGCTGGCCAGTATCCCCTAGTCCTTAATATGAAGATAAGATATTGACCTATTCTGTACACATTGCAGGTAATATATACTGGATCTGTATACATGCAAAGTACTGTATTAATAGCCTAATTGTATGGTTGCATCTTTTCTTCAGCTGAGTTCACTGGCCTGCCTTACAGGGCTGTGGTAAGCATTTACTGAGGTAATGTGACATTCTTCAAATAGAAAATACTTCATTACCAGCATGATCCTCTGCCTGAGTATTGGTTCAATTGAGTTTATTGGCCTACATTGCTGTGGTAAACATTAGTGAGGTAATATATGTGAAGTGCTTTGAGTAGTAAGCTTATTTGTAAGTGCATTCTGCTGAGTTCACTGGCACTCACTCCAGATCCAAACAAGTGTGTATAGGAGTAGAACCTTTGCCCACAACTTATTTTAATTCAGAATGAATGGCTTCACAGCAGTTTCTGACAGTGGGGTAGCTTTTGTTCTGTGGTGTATGCAGGGTCACTGTTTTGTCAGCCACAGAGAGTCATTTTATATTTTCCCAGCTGCTAAAGGTGTGGCACACACACAGTTCCTAATGTGGACACCTTTTTCTTTCAATTTCCTCTCACAGTAAAGGAAACCACAGTTTCCACATCGTCACAGTGCCAGGAGTGCTCTTATTGCATTTGTTTCCCTTTCTTGCAGGGCAAAAGTCACCAGAGAATGTTTCTATTACATGAAGACGATAATTTGGGAATATTCCTCTATGTGTTTCTGCTGTCAGCTGGCTACTATTTGTGGCGGAGATGGAGGTCAAACGGCAATTTAAGTGCTGCCGATCTTGCAGGAAAATACGTCTTTATCACAGGCTGTGACTCTGGCTTTGGACATCTGGCAGCCAGGACTTTTGATAAGAAAGGATTCCGGGTGATTGCTGCCTGCCTGACAGAAAACGGAGCTGCCAGCCTCAGAGCGGCTGCTTCCAAACAGCTCCAGACAGTGTTGCTGAATGTGACAGACGTGAACAACGTCAGATTGGTGGCAGAAAGTGTTAAAAAGGAAGTAGGAGAGAAAGGTAAGTGCTGGAATAACTGGATTCCGCCTTAAGTTGCCCAAAGATAGGGTTACCAGAAACCAGACTCTGGTAGGGCTATTCTACTCTTAGTGTAGAGTAGTGTTGCCATGAAGTGCCCCAACCTTATCTGGTGACATTTATACTTTGGTGCCACAGGCACAGGAGCATCCTGGAAATTTGGACCTGGCCATCTAAACAATGAGCAAATGAAAGAATGGGAACGTTTCTTTGTGGCATGGGGTTGTGTAGCCAGCATGGGGTAGTGTTTATAGTGTTAGACCAGCATCTGGGAGGCCTGGGTTAGCATCTCCACTCTGCTATGGAAGCCTGTTAGGTGGCCTTAGGCAAATCATACACTGTCAATGTAACGTATGTTGGAGAGTGAAAAGGACTGAGATTGAAGCATAGGCTTAGTGATTTCAGCTCATACTTTATTCAAAGATAGGAAAACTGGAGATGGAGATGCAGGGCCGGAGGCCCGCTTAAATGCCAGACCAGACCAAACCACACCCCACACACTCACCCATACCCGTGACAGGTCTATTTACAGTGTAACCTCAAGCATAGGTTCCTTCTTGGATCCAGACCAGCCGATTGGCTAGGTTTAGGATCCTCTCTGTCCAATGTCTCGGGACACGAAGCTTGGATCGCTCTCATGACCACGTGTAATCCCGACCGTGTGCACAGTCTCCATTAGTACACAACAGAGAGTCACTGAAAAGATAAAATGGACCTCTTCTGGTTGTAGTCCGAGCGGTGGAGGAGGCAGAGGTTTAAGCTACGGCCAAGTCCAAGAACCACACTAGGGTTGCCAGCTCCTGGTTGGGAAATAGCTGTGGATTTTGGGGGTGGAGCCTCAGGAGGGTGGGGTTTGGGTCATAATGCCATAGAGTCCAACTTCCAAAGCAGTTATTTTCTCCAGGTGAATAGATCTCTGTTATCTGGAGATCAGCTGTAATAGTAGGGGGTCTCCAGCTAACACCTGGAAGGTGGCAACCCTAAACCACACCACTCACAACTAGTCTTGCAAATGGCACAGAAATGGCATTAAGAAGCCCAGATCACATAGATATGAAATCTCTGAAGGGGGCTGATCTGACGTTCCTGAGGAACATGCGCTTTGCAAAGAAACACAACAAGAAAGGGCTGAAAAAAATGCAGGCAAACAATGCTAAGTAACCGGCTTCCCTTTGGATAGGGAAAGGGACTGACTTGCTTGGAACGTGATCAGCAGTTTTTCCTCTTACTGTTTGTTTTCCATTCAAGGCATTTTGTGTAAATAAAATTGGGTGTAACGTAAAAAAAGTAAGTAAGAAAGGATAAAATGGAGGAAAGGAGGTGAATATAAGTTGCTTTGGAATCCCAGCGGGGGGAAAGGTGGGGTATAAATAAGATAAAGAAAAATAAAATAGATTCAATTACTCCCGTGGTTTGGCAACCCAATGACTTTAGTGATGCTTCCCTCCTCTAGATGTTGTGAGGTACTGCCTTATCCAGCAGGGCGAGGGGGGAGTTTCTGCCTTATCCAGCAGGTACTGCCTTATCCAGCAGGGCGAGGGGGGGACCTGCCAGTCCTGTCCTTTGTTTCTCTGACAGCATGGGTTTGCTGGGCCTCAGCATGGAAAGGAGAGAGGGTTACCTTCACAGCTTGCCAACCTGCAGGTGGGGCCTGGAGAACTTCTGGAAGTGCAGCTGATTTCCAGGCTTCAGAGATCATTTCTCCCAGAGAATGTGGTTGCTTTGGAGGGTAGACTCTGACATTAAACCACACTGACGTCCCTCCCCAAACCCCACCCTCTCACAGTTCCCCCTTTTACCTAGTTCTTTTCTCTATGTGCACCTCAATGACTGCCCAGAGATACCCTCCTCTTCCTCCTTGGCCTGGCTTCCTGCCCCCGTTTATTACTTCCCCAGGCCTCATAGGCATGGTCAATGGTTATGGCCACCAGCAAGTATCCCCACCATCCTGAGAGTCCCCCCCACACACACACACACACTCAGCTGCCTGAGACGTAGTTAGGTCCTCTCCTCTTTGGCCCTTCCCTCTCCCAACCAAGAGAGTGTATAACCCTCCCTTTGCTTGGAGCACTGAAGTCTGAAAGGGCTGACTGTGTCCCTGCCAGCACAACTGATCAGCAGGGTCATTGAAAGGGTTGCCAACTCCAAGTTGAAAAATACCTGGAGATGTTGGGGGTGGAGCCTGAGGAGGGTGGGGTTTGGGGAGGGGCAGGACTTCAGTGCGGTATAATGCCATGCAGTCCATCTTCCAAAGCAGCCATTTTCTCCAGGCGGACTGGTCTCTGTCATCCGGAGATCTTTCTAATCTGGGAGATCTCCAGGCTCCACCTGGAGGTTGGCAGCCCTAGCCACTGGCCCCCTCCCCTTGCTGTACAGCTAGATGGCTTCACTGTTTCCCCCCGGAATTAAACCCAAACAAATGGTGACCATATAAACTAAGCTTGTTATTTCAGTCTGGTCCTTGCCTCTGTGAAACAACCTTTATGATGTTTATGCTAATTTGTTGCTCACCCTCTCTCTATATGAATGAACTGGTAACTTCCATTCCAACGTATCTGAAGAAGTGTGCAGGCACACGAAAGTTTATACCTTGAATTAAACTTTGTTGGTCTTAAAGGCGCCAATGGACTCGATTTCTGTTCTGTGGATTTCTAATTAGCCGCAGCACGCCACTCTAACCCACTACACTGTGCACTGACTCAAATGAAGAGATCCACACAGTATGATTGCTTAGTCAGTTCATCGCATTCTGGGTTCTAATTGCAACGATCTTATTACCTGTGGATACCTTATTGTCTAATTCTCTGCCTTTTAGAAAACAGTTTGAAATCATATAACCCTGTGCCTTTATGTTTCATCTGCCAATGTGACCAACTATCTTTGGTTTGTTTTTGTATCTCCTTTCTTCACAGGTCTGTGGGGCCTGATCAATAATGCAGGGCAAATGGGACCCTCAGCGCCGACTGACTGGTTGAACATTGAGCACTTTAGAGAACCAATTGAAGTTAATTTGATTGGACTCATAAACGTCACATTAAATATGCTGCCCTTGGTAAAGAAAGCGAAAGGGAGAATAGTAAACATAAGCAGCATTGGTGGTTGCGTGGCAATATGTTCAGGAGGTTATTGTCCATCCAAATTTGGGGTAGAGGCCTTCAGCGACAGTTTAAGGTAAAGTAATAATTGGCAAGGGGAGGCTTGATCAGCTGCTTAAGAGAGAAACCTAGTCTGAAAAAAAACCCACTCTTAAGATACCACTTCTAAGCATACCATGTGCTTTCAGGCTCAGTTCAGTCCAAGCACAGGCAAGTGCTTACATAGGGAAGATTCTGCAGGTAGGGTTGCCAACCTCCAGGTTGTAGCCTGACATCTCCTGGGATTGCAGGTGATCTCCAGCTGACAGAGATCAGTCCACCTGGAGAAAGTGGCCTCTTTGGAAGGTGGACTGTATGGCATTCTATCCCACCAAAGTCCCTCTCCTCCCCAAACCATGCCTTCTTCAGGTCCCACCCCCCAAAAAAAAAATAAATCTCCAGGTATTTTCCAACCCAGAGGTGGCAATCCTACCCACAGGGCTCAGCCAAACCCTTGTCCTCCCTCTTCCCTCTCACCTCTGAGTCTGCTCTACACTAACTATTCTTGCTCCAGCACACGAGAAGCTGATATGGGCTGAGACACGAGAAGGCCTGGATCAAAATCTCCCATTGTTTCTTTCCAATGATTCCTCACACTGCCTGCACAGCTGTTCAGAGACATGCATGGGTGAAGGGGTGAAGACAAAAAACAGGAAAGATTCCTCCCTGACATCAGATCAGTAGCCCAGGCAAGCCCAATCTCATCAGTCTTAGATAGGGCTGCCAGATCCTCCGGGGGGGGGTTGCCCCCAATCCACCGGCCCAGATCCAGCCAGCAGGGGGAACCTCACACCCAAAGTGCCTGGAACGGGCTGACATGCCTGGATCGGGCTGAAGTGGTTCCAAAAAGGGCACTTGCAGAAACAAATGGAAAAAGTCATTCTAGCTGCAGAAGAGCAGGCATTCAAAATGAAAAGTATGAAACCCAAGTCCAGAAGACAGGGCTATTTTGGGGCAGGAATGCACAGGAACGGAGTTCCGGCTGGCTTCAGAGTTGGCCATGCCCACTACAGCCAAAACCTCTGTGTGTGCGGCTACAGAGGGAAGGCCTGGAGAGCAACCCCCCCCCCGCAACTCTGAGGCAGGTGAGCCAGGGGGACCCTGGAAGGATCAAGGAGGCATTTAAAAGCCTCCCTGTGCCTTCCCCGGCTTGTCCAAGGGCCAGCTTAAACTGCCTTCCCTTCAAGGGGGGGCTTGCCTGGGCTAATGAGTTTCTGCTGTTGGGTGTGGCCTGTTATGCTAATGAGTTCCTGCTGGGCTTTTTCTACAAAAAAAGCCCTGCCAGAAGACCAGTAATAAAAACAGCAAATGTTGACTTTGCAAGACAAAGGATGAAACAGTCGACCACACAGTCAGGGCCTGCAGTAAAATTGTTCAAACGGACTATAAAGAATGTCACAATAGTTAGAGTTATGTTACACTGGAATCTTTGCAAGAAGTATGGCTTACCATCAATCAAAAATTCATGGGAACATAAACCAGACAAGATCATAGAGAATGATGAAACAAAGATTCTTTAGGACTTTCAGTTGCAAACAGATAGACGCCTGGTGCATAATACTTCTGATCTCACAATTGTAGAAAAAAAATGAGAAATAGTGTTTGGATCACTGACATTGCAATCACAAAAGACAGCAGAATAGAAAAGAAAGAACAGAAAAAGACACGAAATACCAAGACCCACAAATAGAATTAGCGTACCCTTAGAACAGTGCCTAGAAATCTCCAGAAGCACCGGACATTTTGGGCATTGAGCAAATAATATCAGGTCAACTCTAGAAGACAGTGTTTCTTAGAACAGCAAGAATCCTGTGAAGATACATCTAGAATTCCCAAGAATTTGGCTAGACCTCAGATTGCTGAACTCCAGCCCCAGTCACACATGCCAGATAACGTGGGGGGGAAGCAAGGCTATTTGCGCCGTCACAATTTGACCCACCCCTACGTGATCAGACATGATGGTGGTGAACCGGTGTTGTTTATGTTGGTACCAATGCTCCCTCTAAGCTGTGGAGTCTTGTGAGCAAAAATTCTACTTTATGAACTCCTGGCATTAAAATTGTGGGTGAGCAATTTGGCTACTGCATAAGTTAGTTTGCTCTGGAGCCATCCTTCCTGAGCTAAGACAAAAATCTGTGAGCTGGAGGCGAGCTAGCTCACATTCACTCAGCTTAGAGGGAACAGTGGTTGGCACATGTTTCCGGTGTGCTTCAACAAGGAAGCAGGGAAGCGAGAGGAGCGCACTGGAGCGATCACACGGAGAACGTCTGTCTGCGACCCGTTGCAACCGTGTGATAGTGGACTTTCCCAGGTACTTTTTAACTCCGCATATTCAGCCGGACAATACGGGTTGGAGACGGGTGAGCGACGCTTACCAGATGTTTCCGTGTGATCGTGCCCGTATTATCTGCCCAGCATTCGTGGCTCTCCCGTGGCAAATTCTGCATGTGAACGGGACCTCCATCTACCTGTCAGATATCTGACTGTGACAATTCAACAACAACAACTATAAAGTGCTGTCAACTCGCAACCAAGTTTCAGAGAACTCTTATGGGGTTTTCAGGGCAAGGGTCATTCAGAGGTGGCCTGCCATTGCCTTTCTCTGCATAGCAACACCCAAGTACTAACCTTGGCCAACCCTGCTTAGCTTTTGAGCTCTGACCGCCTTGGACTAGTCTGGTCTACCTTCTGGGGACAATAATTTTCTCATAATCAGTTCAGTTCCGTGTGAATGCAAACCTAGCCATCTTGTGTCATTTCTCATGCCTACTTAAAAGAAATCTGTATAGAATATTATTATCTGTCCACCCAGTATGATATTGGAGCCGTATATAGGGTCTTAGAAAGGCCAAAAAAATGACATTGATCTTACAGGCAGTTCCACTTGTAAGATCAACATCCTTTTTGCTTTCCTACGGGCTAATATACAGCCTCGCTACCAATTACCAGACAATAATGTTTCTTATAGATTTGTCTACTTTCAATGTGAGAAATGACACACTTCTATGGACTCATCACACAATGCTTCTCATATATCTATCAGTTTTAAAGCTCGTGCAGGATAATTTCAGTTTGCAGTCATTGCCAATTTCCACTATTTCTCTCTCCATTTAGTGTTTTTTTCTATGCTGCAAACTGCTTTCTTTTTGTGGGAACCAATAAAGAGGAAAATGGAAGGCAATTTGTGTGAGCACCAGCAGACAAAGATTGGCCTGTTGGGGAAGTGATACCTTAAGAAGGATGTGTTTCTCTGAAAACATCAGGGAACATTGCTGAGGTATCTGAGTAGCCACTTGAATTAAATTTCTTCTTTTTGCTGCATTGTGCTCTGGGTATGTTTTGGAACAAAGCCCATTAAAAAAAGTTGTAATACAGCAGCTGCAAGGAGTCAGATGTAACAGACTGGAATAAAGGTTACCAGTGTCCATGTAGGCCTGCAGTTCTCTCAGAACTACAACTGATCTCCAGGCTACATAGATTGGTTGCTCTGGAGAAGCTTCAGAGGGACCCTTCGGAAACCATGGATTTTAGGTGAAATACCTCCCCAAACCCCCCTGCCCTCAAATCTCCAGGAATTTCCTAGGCTGGAGTTGGCCGTCTTAACTAAAATTCAAAACTGACCCAGAGTTATAGACTAGCTACACATCAGGACAGTGATGACAGCATATGAGAATATGAAGAACTTCTCATGTTTTTACCTCAGAGTTCAGGACTGATAAATTGTGCCATAACCTCATGCATCTTAATGGATATTGGGGTTACATTAAATAAATATCTATAAGGGTTTCTGTCTAGGGAAAAGAAATACCCACAACACCAACTGAAATAAGTAGTGGCATCTTTAAATTGCAGACAAGATATGAAAGCTTTTGGAGTGAATGTGTCTTGTGTTCAACCTGGGCTCTTCAAAACACCTCTCTCTGACAAAACTAAGGTGTGGGAAAGAAAATTCAACGTTTGGAATGAGCTTCCTTCTGATATCAGAAAACAGTACGGCGAGGATTATCTAGCAAAAGGTAAGGAGTCAAGTGACTGTTTTGAGCTGATTGATTAAAGGCTGAGAGTTCATATTGCTGCTGCAGACCAAGTGTGAACACATAAAGACAGGAAGCGCCCTTGAGGTTACCCACACAAGGATGGCAACAAGGAAGGGGGACCATCCTGGAGAAGAATCTCGTCTAAGGTCTTCGGAAGTTGGTAGTGGGCTCCATGCTGGGTCACTTGGGCCATAGCAGGTACCCAGTGCCAGTCCTTGTTCTCTGCTGTGAAACTCCTTTGGGCTAATTGCATGCCTCAGCCTAACCCACCTTACAAAGTTGGGGGAGGACTCGCCAGTGATGTAATGACATCACCAATGATACACTGATGTCACTCCCCATGTGCCCAGGAACAATGTCAGCATGATGGTCACTTTTGGGTGCACAGAGAGTGATGTCAGCACATTGGTAGGCTGCCCGCTGCCCCTGATTTTCCCACTCATTTTAGTCCCACCACCCAGCTGAGCAGTGATGGGAAGTGCCCGCTGGCAGTGGGGAATCCCCTGCCACCAGTGGGAAACCTGGCCAGACCATTCTATCAAGCTCAGTACAGTCTCCTCAAACTGAAAGTGGCTCTATGGGGTATCAGGAAGAGGGCTTTCACATCGCCTGCTACTTGGTCCCTTCAACTGGAGATGCTGGGGATTGAACTTGGGACCTTCTGCATGCAGAGCAGATGCTCCACCACTGAGTCATGGCTCCTCCCCAGGGAGGGAGGTACCATGGCTTGCGAAGATCCTACAGAAAGGGGTGGCAGTGCTGTCCCAGTCCCTGACAGCTGTATGCCTGGTGTTCCATGAACCTTCTCTTGCCCCTTTGCTCCATGTGAAATAGGCCTCTAACATGACCAACAGCAAGGAGAACATACTTTACAGGTGACCTGCTGCTCTTCCTTCCCAAATGGAGTTGTCTGAGATGCTATAAAAAGCACCAGGTATCCTGCTGTTCCTCTCACTTCGAGAGAGGATAGCTGAGAGCCAGGTGTAGTGGTTAGAATGCCAAGCTAGGATCAGGGGGATCCAGGTTCAAGTCTTCAGCTCTTTGAGTGCTCAGGCCAGGCACTGTTTTTCAGCATAACCCTCCTCATGCTCTCCTTGTGAGGATAAAATGAACAGGGGGAGAACAATGCTGGAAGTCATTTGGGGTCCCTAGTGGGAAGAAAAGATAGGTATAAATATCTAAATAAAATAAATGGCTCTATGTTAAGCAGTGGGTCGGGCTCCATCCATATCTGGTGTATTTCAGCAAACCTTCCTTTAAGTAAATGATATGGGAATGCTGTGAACTATTAGTTATGTGTTCTTAGATAAAGAAACTCAGTGGTACTTAAAAAACATCAGCACAAAACTTAGTTAAAGCCTGTTTCTCCTCCAGTGTTACATCTATTGCATATCTCCAAATATGATGATTTTCTTCGCACAGTATCAAGTGAGCTTTTTCATTCATCCTCCATCCAGCTGAATTAAGAGCCAGTCACAGATAGTTATTAAAATGTGGAATTTACTGCCAGAGGATGTAGTGATGGCCACAGGAATAGATAGCTTTATAAATAGTGATGGCCACAGGAACGGACAGCTTTTAGACAGACTCATGAAGACTACTTCTATCTTGTGGCTACTAGGCATGGTGACTGAGGGGAACCTCCACATTCAGAGGTAGTCAGCCTCTGGATCCCAGTGCCAGGAGGCAGCATCAGTGGAAAGTTTCTGCCTCTATGCTCCCTTGTTGGCCCTCCAGAGGAACTGGTTGACCACTGTGCGAGGCAGGATGCTGGACTAGATGTACCACTGGTCTGATCCAGCAGGTCTTTTCTTGTATTCTTAAGATTGTAGCATGTATAAATGAGGCTGTACAGTCTTCTATGGGTGGGGTGGGTAACACAAGAAGGGACCCCTTGGGCTTTACTGCTTTATTTTGAGAGGATGCAAAGAGCTGAAGGGAATATTAAAACTGAAGTGTCCTCAGATAACCAGCTCATCACAGCATGCTTTTCTTCCCCCGGTGTCATTCTCTCCCCAGATGCAGAAAAGAAAGAAAAACTGATCCAGAGGTTTCAGAACACAGACCTCTCACTGGTTGTGAAGTGTATGGAGCATGCCTTAATGAGCAGATGTCCACGGATCCGGTACAGTGCAGGCCGGGATGCTAAAGTTTTCTGGATACCCCTCTCCTACATGCCAGCTTTTCTACAGGACTATGTACTCATGAAAAATAGAGCTAAGCTGGCAGACCCAACAGCAGGGTAATTTCCCTTCTTATGTTTACAAGCTTCCATTGTAATCTCAACTGGCTGGCGCAGAATAGAGACCATCTCCGTCACTGTTAGTTTAACCACATCCTTTAAAAGAACCCAGTTCATGATTTAAAACCAGCTCCAATGGAAAGACCACTAGAGCTGGGTTCAGAGGTGAACAAGCATCTGGGGATGAAGGCTATAATCATTTGTTGTTTATATTTTAAAAATAATATTCTTTGTTTCTTGAGGCAAAACTAGATTACATTGGGGGATTTGCATGTGGCTGGTGAAATATAGGCAAACAGGTACTTAAACCAACTGTTTACTAGAACAGAGACAAAATAATAGTTTTCAAGAAAACTTCAGTCCTTCCCAGAATCTTTTTTTTAAAAAATCTGTCCTGTTCTTCTGTCCCTGTAACCTGTTGCTAATAAATCAAAGGTAGGTCACATGGTTGGTTTCGGTTTCGGTGCTGCGAATGGCGGCCGCTTCTCGGGACGCTCCCGGAGGCGGTCAGCCCACGCGCGGAATGGGGGGTCTTCGCGTTTGCGAAAGACCCTAGTGAGCCTTAGTCAAAGGCTCCGAACCGGGGCGCATAGGGGAGTAGCCTCTTTGCCGGCAAACTGCCGGGAAATTGAGGCTTTCTCCCCGCCCCAATCGGCCCCGCCGCGTAGTGCATCCCGAATGGGACTTAGCAGCCCTACCGACTTCCAGGAGTGAGGAAAAGCGGATGATTTACCATGAAAAGAAGAAATGGCATCTAATCGTGAGTTGAAGATCTATACTGAAGCAAAAATTAAAACCCCCCCGCAAGCGGATAAGCGTATGGGAGGAGGGAGGAGCTTCCACCCTCTCCGAAGAAGCGAATTTTTAAAGGAAACGCGAAGGGGGGGTAACAAGAAAAAATGTTGGTGAAAGCACCGTTGGGGTTTTACAGAAGATTGCGGCTTTAGTTGCTTTCTGGGGGATGTGACACGAACTTTGAAAAAGTAAATAAAAAATAAAATGTCGATGCTGGGGAAATTCTTGTTCAGAACGGAAGAGAAGAGAGGAGGGACTTCCGTTCCAGTCAACCCCCCCCCAGAGCTAGCTGTCAATCACAAGAGACTGAGATACTGCGCCACCTGCTGGAGTAAATGTGGAATATCAACGAAACGTTTTTAAAATGGAAATTGTTCTCATCAGACTATAAAAACAAATGTTGGAATTAACAAGGTTGATGGCAGAAAAGGTATAGATATTAATTCGATGCTAAAGTTCCAAGCTATGGATGAAGAAGGGAAAGAAGATCTCAGATTTATTTTGACGAAGGTCTTGACACCTCTATCTGGCAGTGGAGCGAATAAATAAAAAGAAGAGGCGGATAAGGCTCTCAAAGCCTACTCCGCCTTTAAAAAAAGGATATACTCTGCCAGTTGAAAAGGGTGTTGAGCTTAGCAAGTAATGGAGATCTAATTTCATCTTGAGTGTTAATGGAGCCAGCGAGAATTGACTGCCTGAAACAACAAGAAAAAAGAAGCGAAAGAAGATGGATTTAAAAATTTCTGAAGAGACATGCCAGCACAGAGGAGGAAGCAGCACTCAAAATTTGGATTTTTGAAGAAGACGGCGGCCCGGGGGAGGGAAGTGACGGAACGGGAGGCACTAAAGTTCAAATGACTTAATGATAATTGGAGAGACTTAAAAAGGAATTTGTTCGTGTAACATCTGAAAAGATTTGATTAATATCTAACCCCAGTGGACTTTACTAACTTTACTAACAGAATTGATTTGGACTTTGTAAAGCTGAAAAGAAGATCTTTCAACCGTGATGGATGCCGACAACTGGAAGAAATTTTATCTAAAATTAACCTTTACTAACAGAAAAAAACTCACTCCGCTCTTTTTTCTTTTCCCATCTATCTACCCTACCCTTTTCTTATAAAAAAATAAAATTCTCTCCTTTTTAGGAGAGTTATTTCAAAAAAAAAAAAAGGTAGGTCACATGGCTCAGCCGGGAAGGGAGAAAACAGAAACTCATTGAGGATAATACTTGGGTAGTGTGGACTGCATAACCCTACCTCCTACAAGGCTGAAGAGCAAGGAACCCTCATGCCTAGCATAACCATCCCACGGCCCCATGATGCAATAAAAGGTAGGCTGGGACTTGCATAAGACTGTTCTTGACTTCCCTCATGGGATATTTGAACAGGGTCAAATAATAAGCAGACCATTGCATACATGTGGAACTGGCCAGTATCCCAAACTACCTTGTTTATTGTGTCAATTAAAAGGGTGCTTTGAGGGCTGACAGTTATGAAAGTGCACTTCCAGGGAACACTTTCTTATCCCAAAAATGTTTCTTGTTTAGGAGAGCCACATCCTACAGCAAGTTTGGAATGTGGCAAGCTAAGTTTAAGGCAATGTGCTCTAGCAGCAAACAATGCAAAGAATCTATTGTTCTCCTGGGATCTCTTTGACCCAGCATCCCTTTGCTCTAACTTGGTCATTTTCTAGTTTACTGTTGAGAATTACAGCGTGTGGTGTGCTTTTTGAGCAGTTGTTAATTTATTGCATGGTTGAAACTCTATTGTACTGTATTTTCAGATTACCTTTTTTGTTTTTATCCGAAGCTGCTTTGGAAACCACTTTGCGGAGAGTTGTTACATTTGTTGAAAGAAGTAGATATAGTTTTACATTGTATGGTTGTGGAAGAAGTGTTGTATGTTTTTCAAGTGGTGCTATATTGTATTTTGCCTTGTCTATAGTCCCTTTTTTAATGAATACTGGGCACTTATAAAATGAATATATTGCTAAAATATAATGATGTTTGAAGTGGGGGTTACGTATGTATGGGACTCTGCCACTACAGGGAAGTGTGCCTGTGCTTGTACAGTCATTAATATTTATACCTCGGTTCAGCTGTGGTAAAGCCACATTCTTCCTTTGGCCAGTAATCCTTTGTTCCATTTGATAAAGGCATTCTAGTCTTCAGTAAACATTATTGTGTTTGCCTGATGCACCTGTTACACCTTCCTTGGGGAAAAAAGCCATTAATCCTAGCAAAGTCTATATACAATTCAAATTGCCTTGCTATAGAACCCCCAGCAAGGGAGATGTTTGATTCTTGTTTCATCCATTCATTCTGTGTCCTCTTCATATGAAAAAATATGGTTAGTTCCGTAAGCACTATAAAAAATATGACTGAACCCAACTCAGGTATGATTCGTGCTACCAGCTTTTCACAATGTCATGGAAACATTTCACACACAAGGACCAATAGTACCTTTTGAGTCTTTTATCAGAAACTGGTTGATTGGAGGTGTCAGTGATCCCCAAGCAGTCTTTTGCAGACTTAAACTCGTTTGAAAAAACTGACTTTTAACTCTTACTGCAGCACCAAAGATTGGTACCATTTTCGCAAGTTTCAACGTTCGCCTTCGTTAGGCAATTAGTTATAAATGTAGATTGCTTTATTGTTTGAAATGCCTGATGCCTGTCTTCTTTCTGAGTTCCCTCAAATAAAAGTTTTATTTTGGATAAAATATATTGGTGTTCTGGTCTTTCTGACAAGCAAACCGTGCTCTTCAATTCATAAGAGAACATAAGAACATAAGAGAAGCCAATGTTGGATCAGGCCAGTGGCCCATCTAGTTCAACACTCTGT
The DNA here is from genome assembly GCA_029375565.1 of Gekko gecko. Taxonomy (NCBI): domain Eukaryota; kingdom Metazoa; phylum Chordata; class Lepidosauria; order Squamata; family Gekkonidae; genus Gekko; species Gekko gecko. Next base: position 35,171,298 of record JAPDNY010000003.1, on the reverse strand, counting down.
CACACAGTGACCAAAAATACCAAAAATATTCATTCTGTATCCCTGAGTTTCCTCAGTCTCGTGTAGTTAGGCACTTAGGAACAAGATTCTAAATCAGATGCTGTGCTGGCAGTCCTTTGAAACAGGATCAGCCTATGAGCTGCTGTACAGGGTTTTTCAAAGTGGAGATTCTTTTACCCTGAGAGCTCCAATGCATGATAACACCTAACACATGTTGGGTCATGGGTGCACAACCAGACTGGCAGTCAGATGTATATCTGAGGAACTTGAACAGTGCCCATTTGCTTAGCACTGTGCTCTACTGAGAACACAGGGAGCCAGAGAAAAGGGTTAAAAAGTCCTCCTGCTACTGTTTTCGTTGGTGAAAACAGGCTGGGAGGGAAACCAGAGGCTCCTTCTGCCTTCCCCCCATTTCTCCCTCACAGCACCAGATAAACAAGCACTGTTTAAGGTGCATTCCCTGCCATATGCCTGACAGTGAGTCTGGTTGTGCACCCATGACCTAACCCATATCAGGCATGATGCGCCTTTGAGCCCTGCCACTTGAAGCAGCACCCACCATTGACACATGTAGGCCTTCATTCAGGGAACAGGCACAGCTTCACATTAAGGTTCCAGTCAGACAATTTACCACATGGAGTAGGGTTGCCAGCCTCCAAGTGGGGCCTGGAAATATCCCGAAACTACAGATGATCTCCAGTCCAGAATACAAAGATCAGTTCTCTGGAGCAAATGGCAGCCTGAGCGGTAACAAGGGCAGGGCAAGTGAGGCATTCACCTCAGGTGCACAAAGCCGAGAGGTGCAGAAGAAGTATATCATGACTAAAATAAACAGTATGTTATTATTACTCTTGTTATTTATATATTTACCTTTTAACCAAAAAAACTACTATGAATGTATAAGGGGAACAATTTTATATTCTTGCCTTGGGCGCAAAATGAACTAATCATGGCAGCATTGGAGGGTAGACTCTGTGGCAACTTACCCCACTGACGTCCCTCTCCCCTGTAGCCTCCACCCCCAAATTTCCAGGAATTGCTCAGCCTAGAGATGGCAACCCTGACAGGGCTACCATTTTCAGTGGCATCAGATTAACATGTCAGTTATCTCTAAACCATATTCTTTAACCACTTAGCAATGTGAACAGCTAGGTTCAAGTCTTGTAGCGCCTTAGAGACCAACAAGATTTGGGGTAGGCTGTCGACCAACTGTCGACCAACACAGCTACTCTCTGAAACTAAACCTCTGGCCTGCCCCCCTTCCACTCCCAGACTTGCCTGGTTCCTCTCCCTGCTACCTGTCCTACCCCAGCCTCCATAGGAAATTGTGGTTTTCTTTCCACTACCTGATCTCAGCACTCTTTCACAGCTGTGGTAAACGTGGGTTAAACTGCAATTTTGGTGTGTATAGAAACAAGCGTAGCTCTGCCTCACCAGGAGTTGAACTCAGCCTGGAGCCAGCAATGAATTTACTGTGCCTCATGTTAATCATGCCTCACTTTTCTGTCTCCTCGGTTTGTTTTGCAGTTACTTGAGGAAGTTGTTTGCAACACTTGTGGTAATTGGCCCATACATGATGAGGCAGATCATTCTAGAGAATTATCAGTTGTGAGAAGAGTCTGCCCAGCCCCATCAGTGGTCAGGGTTATTTTAATTTCTTTTCTTTTTTTTAAGCTTAGAGAATTACACAGCTAATTGGTCTGTTACCCACACAGGGTGTTATTTTTAAATTGACAAGGTATTGTATTGAATGGACCAATTCATAAACCTACTGGACAGTAAGATCGCCTGGTCAGCATTAACCAGAACCCATGGATTCTCCACTATAACGCCCACTGTGTGGAATGGGCTTTCTGAGGAGAGAGGTACCATCTTTAGACATTTCTAGAAGGCGTTTCAAGGCCATTTAATTTGTCAGAGCTTTTAATCCAAATAGTACCCCAAGCTAGACTGATCTCATTAGATCTAGAAAGCTAAGCAGGGTTGGCCCTGGCTAGTATTTGGATGGGAGATCTCCAGGGAATACCAGAATCATGAGGAGGAGGCAGGCAATGGCAAACCATCTCTGAACGTCTCTTGCCTTGAAAACTTCATTAGGGGTCATCCTAAGTCAGCTGTGACTTGACAGCAAAAGAAAAAAACAAAACCTGCAGATATGTTAGGGGAGGGGAAAGGAGGTAATTTGGGGTTTTATTTTGTTGGTTTGAAATTGTGATGTTTTGTTATGGTTTGCATGTTGCTTTGAGCCATGAGGAAAGGTGAGTGGTTAATATTTTAATAAATAAGGTTGTCAGCTTTATGATGGGATTCACACCTAACCTGTCTACCTGGTTTTTCCCCACACAAATGCTGTACTTGGAAAATTCATGGTGAAATTCACTCTCTGTCTTAACTTCCTCCCCCTATAATTTCCCCCCTTATTAGGGGACTCCTGATACAGTTTCCTTTGACATATCTAAAGAAGCAAGATGTGACTTGTGAAAGCTCATACTGAAATATTGAAATAAATAAATGATATAGAAATAAGCTCATATTGGAATCTGAAGAAGCGGGCATGCACACGAAAGCTTTTACCTAGAATAAAACTTCGTTGGTCTTGAAGGTGCCCCTGGACTCAAACTTTGTTCCATTAAAATAAATGTTAGTCTTTAACATGCCACTCGACTTTTGTTTTATAATGCTAACTCTTTGGTCAACGGTGTCAATACATTTTAAATACTCATGTCATTGAGGGAGGATTATGTCATATCATCTCCTCACCTGTTCCTCCACTGGTCCCCTTGCTTACGCTCCTGTTATTTTGCCACAGGGCAAAATGAAAGTTCAGCTTATCGCTGCAAGTGAAGATGGTTTACAAAGCTACCAGTACTGCAATTCAGCCAAGACAGCAACTGCACCTTCCTCTGCTGCCTTGGAGCATTTAAATGCATCAATGCTCCTTCGACATGAGAGTCTGGCAATTCACTGATGTCTGCTGCATAAGAACTCTTAGATTTACTGCTTAGTTTATTGATACGCAGTGGTATCATTGCAGTAATAGATTTGTTTAGTTACGATCCGAAGGTGTCATGGAGGGTGAGTGTTTAATGCCATCTCTGTATAATTACTTTACTGCAACCTGGAAGAGTTATTGCTCATTGGAATAAGCGTGAGCTAAACTGATAAGGAGGACAATGTGAACATCGGAACCAACAAAGATTCAAAGGATGAAAAAAAAAATGAAGTTTTATACCTAAACTCAGTAAAAAGCTGGGAAATCCATCAAAAACCCTGCAATTTGTGGGCACTAATTCAAAACGGGGAGTAGGGAAATTGTACCTGGGAGCAGGATTAAATCTCCTCCATAATTTTTTAAATCATTGCCATTTTAAACTAAAAATACATGCACAAGTGACCTGTTTTAAATAAATTATAGGATTTGTAAAAAAAGAACATGAAATTGAGCAAACTTCAGCGGACAGCGGAAGACAGGAGGGCCTGGCGTAATCTGATCCATGGGGTCGCGAAGAGTCGGACTCGACTGTGCGACTGAACAACAACAACAAAAAAGAAAGAAAAGGAATCCCTCTAAGTCACAGTCTCTCTCTGTTCATAAAATTGTTAAGAGCCTTGTCTCACGCCTTCGACTCTGTGCCCCTGTTTGCAGAGGTGAGGCAGAGCTTTTCCTGTGGTGGTGCCTCCCCAATGAAACTTGGCTGATGCATCCTTTCTTTTAGAAGCCAGGCCAAAACACTTATTTATACCCAAGGGTTAAGGTTGCCAGGTCCCCCCTGACCACCGGTGGGGGATGGCGGGGGTAGGGTTGCCAGATCCAGGTTGGGGAAACTCCTGGAGTTTTGGAAGTGGAGCCTGAGGAAGGCAGAGGCCTCAGAGGGGTGTAATTCCACATAGTCCACCCTTAAAAGCATCCATTTTTTCCCCAGGGGAACTGATCTCTGTAGTCTGAAGCTGAGCTGCACTTCCAGAGATTCCCCAGATACCACCTGGAGGCTGGCATCCTACCAAGGGTTTAACTAGCCAGTTCCCTCTTTTTAAAGTTGTTTTATGTTCTGAGAACTGTTGTATCAATATCTTCTCAGGCTTCAATGTTTTTTTGGCTGGTTTCTTTGCCTTGCCTTGTTTTTAATGTCTGGTTTTGTCTTGGCTTCTTTGGTTTTGACACGTTGTTTTAGTTGTGTGCTGCCCTCCAGCAGGCTTCCGAAGAGTCAGCATATCCATTTTCTAAATCAATGTACTAGATGCCTATGAAAATATTCATAGGCATTCATATAAATAAGACTATGAATGTTCAAAAATGTATGTTTGGTTAGTATTGGTATTCAGAAAGAAATTGTTTGTGCGTCAGTCGCACTCTGCTTCCATACTTCCTCCGTTGGAGTGAGAATTATACCTTGTTCATGACTCACGGATTGTATGAGCTCTGCTAGAGAGAATTTTTTGACTCATACTCAAAAGCAGTGATCATTATTTGTAATCATAGCCAATCCATTTCTCAGCTATACCTGTTTTCTCCAAAGAGTAGAATGGTATCTTGACTCATTTGTCCTTCCAAGTTTACTGCAAAATTGATTCTCAGTAAAGGTTTGTGAGAGAACAGACTTCTCCGGGAATTGCTGGACCCTTTTTTAAAGAAACAAAAACAAAAAAAACCTGTTTTTGAATCAGAGGTCGATCAGTCACTCAAGTCCTCGAGCCTCTGTGTTTTACAACCAAAATAGGACCCTGTGAACTGGACTGACTGCTCAGTTAACATGACTTCAGAAGGTGAGCTTATATCCTGATCCCTTTCCATTTAACTCATCGCCCAGTTTGTCCAATGCACAGGGGCATGATTAGGTAATTTTAGTATCGCAGATTTAATGGTCTGTTTCCCCACCCCGTCCCAGATGATAATATATAGTTCAACCACAAAGTTACAAGCTCTTTTTGGAGTTCCAGTGCTGAGATTCCGAGCCAGAACCTCAGACTTTCAAGTCAAAGATCAGGCCTGAGTGCATCACTAGCAATGCACGGATCATTTAATCCTTTCATTAAGCTACTTGCAATGCTATCCTGACCTGACCTGGACAACCCAGGCTAGCCTGATATCATACCTTGGATGCTAAGAAGTGTCAGCCCTGGTTAGTATTTGGATGGGAGACCACCAAGGAAGTCCAGGGTCACAACACAGAGGCAGGCAATGGCAAACCACCTCTGAATGTATCTTGCCTTGAAAACCCCACAGGGTCACCATAAACCAGTTGTTACTTGATAACCAAAGAAGTACAATCCTATGCAGAGTCACTCCAGTCTAGGCCCATTGATTTAAGCTGATTTCGAGTGGATTAATTCTGCAATGGATCACAGTCTAATTCTATAGCTGTGGCAAAATATTCTTAGGGAGCCAAATACAGTGCAGTATGCAGAAGCGGTGTTCAAGAAATGCTTCCCATCCACTTTCCCTTTGCCCTGGGCAGAATCAACAGTATAATCTTGTTGCTAGCTATTTGGGGAAAAATGTTTCTCCAAAATGCAAGAAAAATAAACAAAAATTCCATTTAGGCAATTTATTACCTTGCATTTGTCCCCAATGGGGACCCAAAGCAGCTTACAAAAACAAGCAACAGTTTAAACAAATGAATTACAATGGAATAATTAAAAACCCAAGGTTGCATCCTGACCAGGTTCTGAATCCAGTGGGGTGGCTCGGTAACAGTCACCGACTGTGAACCTCAAGCTAAAAGCCAAGGACATTTGGCTCTTGTCCATTGCCTCACACCTTGAGGGGCTGAGCCCTTGGCCACACCCAGAGTTGAAGGACCTGCAGACCAAGGAGGAGTCAGATGTTCCGGTAGATGTTATGCAGCTGGCAAGTTTTTACCCCAAATTCCCTCCTTCTGCCGGCAACCCTAAAATTGATGTAGACAATAGTGAGAGATGCCCTTTCCCCATAGTTAATAAGTATCTAAGAAATTGCCCCTCCGTAATCCATGACACTGTTCAAAGAGTAAAGAACTCTAGTACAGGAGTATGCTTTTGTTGACGCTATTGAGGACCATCCCAACAATCCTTCCTTAAAAGAGGAACTAGAAACTAATGAGCACAAGTGTCCTTCTGTGTTAATATCTCAGTCTCCCTTCGACAACCACAGTGACCAGGGGCCAGTTACTCATCTCCATCTAGTACTTACGGGTTAAGGGGTGGGACTCAAGATTTTCTCCATGAACATTAGCAATGCTTCTCTGAAAACACTGATAATGAGTGGAAAGGGGAAGAATAGAAGGGAGGATCGGGATCCAGATGTTCCTCCTCACATGTACACACAGATGTGATTCCTCTGTCAGATCTGACAGTAAAGCAAGAGCACATGACCCTAAATACTGCATGCAAGTATTTTATACATGTTGGTTTGGATCCAGGGGACAGACTTGTGTATGGAATCTAGCGATCATTTGAATGAGGACATAAGACCCGCCTTCTACTCCAGGATCCTGTTTCACACAGTGGTCAACAAATGAACCCCCACAGGGTCTATAAGCAGGGCAAGGAGGCCAGAGTCTCCCTCTCTTCTAGTCTCCCTGCTGCATTGGTATTCAAAGGATTACTGCCTCTATATATGGAGGTTCCATTTAACCATCATGGCCAGTAGCCATGGCTGGACTTCTCCATGAATCAATGTAATTCCCTTTTAAAGCTATCTGTGCTAGTGAGCATCACTATATCCACTGGCAGTGAATTCCAGAATGTAATTACTTGTCGAGTGCAGAAGTATTTTCTTTTGTCCATACTGAATCTATTGCTCACCAACTTCATTGGGTGGCCCCAAGATCTAGTATTATGGGAGAGGAAGAAAAATGTCTCTCTATTCGTTTTCTTCACTCACATAATTTTAAATATGTATATTACATTTAGTATAGTGGTTAGGAGCATGGGCTCTAACTTGGGAGAACCAGGTTTGATTCCCCACTCCTCCACATGCAGCCAGCTGGGTGACCTTGGGCAAGCTGCAGTTCTCTCTGAGCTGTTCTCTCAAGAGCAGTTCCTAAAGAGCTTTCTCAGCCCCACATACCTCACAGGATGTCTGTTGTGGGGAGCGGAAAGGAAAGGAGATTGGAAGCTGCTCTGAGACTCTGAGTGAAGGGTGAGGTATAAATCCAATTTCTTCTTCTTCTTCTTCTTCTTCTTCTTCTTCTTCTTCTTCTTCTTCTTCTTCTTCTTCTTCTTCTTCTTCTTCTTCTTCTTCTTCTTCTTCTTCTTCTTCTTCTTCTTCTTCTTCTTCTTCTTCTTCTTCTTCTTCCTTTGTCATTTTCCCCCTCCGAATTAAAGAGTCCCAAACTCCTTAGCCTTTTGTCCCAGGTAAGGTACTCTGGCCCTATGATAACTTTGGTTGCCTTTTTTTGTACCTTTTCCAACTTAAAATATCCTTTCCAAAACCTGGCAACCAGACTGTATGTAGTATTCCAAGTTCGATAGATCTCCAGAGATCTATGCAGGGCTTTTTTTCTGGGGAAACATGCCGGAATAGAGTTCTGGAACCTCTTCAACAAAATTCTTTTTTAAAAGTTCAAAAGTTCATGAGTTTTCAGTATAAAGATTGAAAACTTCATTTCTCTCTTGAGAATTCTGGCACACACACACACACACCCTGCAGGAAAAAAAGCCCTGGATCTATACATTACAATACAACTGTTTTCAGTCTCTTTCCTGATCATTCTGTGTAGAATTTGCCTTTTTTTTTCCCTTTCTTTTTTTACTGCAGTGGCACAGTGACTCAACACTTTTAGCAAGCTATTTCCCTAAGATCTCTTCTTCGGCATTCACTGCCTGGTCAGGTACCCTCAGAATATACTTTAAAGTTAGGATTCTTTGCTTCAACTGCACTGCTTAACTCATACTATGATCTTCATATGCCACACTGTTGTCTGCTCACCTGGTTCAGAGAGGTTCCTTTGGGGCTCTTCATAATCTGTGTTGGTTTTCACTATCCTGAATCATTTGGTGTCATCTGCAAATTTGGATGCTCACTCTCCATTCCAGATCAGTTTGAAGTGGGAGCAAGTTGTGGCAAAAAAGCCTCGGAACAAACTGTTCCGGATTTTCCAAGTCACACTGCGCCGACTGATGCGGGAGCATACTGGGAGGAGGCGTGAGGGAGCGTTCAGATTGCTGGCCCGGAGGCACGGCTGTAAACGACTTTTTTCCTGGTAATTCGGCTATGTGCGCATGTGCATCAGGGCAATTTGGGGAGGATCCTGTTGCGCTGGCACCGCATTGGGTGGTAGAGCGGAACACACCCAATCATATCGCTGCTGCCTCTCCAGAGCAATCAAGTGCACCTTGCGCAGAAACACCCGGCGGACATTATTACCACGGGTTCTTCCCGGCTTTTCGGGTTAGCGTTCACGCTTCCCGGAAGCGGAATGAAGTGGGATAAATGCATTCTCTGGGATTTGCTACTACTTTCACCAGGCATCTTTTAAATGCGGGAGCAAAGCAGTACACGACGGGTTGACTATGGGTAGGGAACGCCAGACAGATGTGCCTGTGTGAACGCCCCCTTTAATCCGGTTGTGAAACGTTGCTGAGACATGTCTTTCTCGGGGCAAACTGCCAGTCTGAACTCAGCCATAGTGTCAATTTACAAGCATTACAAAGCACAGCACATTTTAAAATGCAAGCCAGCACAAGGGGAAAGGACAGTATCCAAATATTCCTTTTTATGTGTTGTTTAGACATGCTTTTCTACCATAAAGACCACAAAGCAAGCTATAGTTAAAAAGAGGCTTGTGCCAAAGCCCAAGCAGCCATCAACACATACCCCCAAGTGCCATAGAATGTGAAGATGAATGAGTAATGATACATGTTTCCTTTACAGGTATACTTGAGTGTGTAGTAGGAAGCTTTTTTAAAAAAAGATGCTCAGAGTTGCACCTGAAATATTGCCCTGGGGCACAAAAGAATGAAGGTTAGACAGTGAATAACATTATGTTGTCGAAGGCTTTCATGGTCGGAGTTCATTAGCTGTTGTAGGTTTTCTGGGTTGTATGGTTGTGGTCTTGGCATTGTGGGACCTGATGTTTCACCAGTAGCTGTGACTGGCATCCTCAAAGGTATAACACAGAAAGATGGAGTACTCTCTGTATCAAGGTGAGAAGAAAAATGTTAGGCAGGTAATTTATACCTATTCAGGAAGGTGGGGTAGGGCTGAGTCATTATCTTGTAGGATTTCCCCCGGCTGTGAACATGCTAATGGAGGAGCTTTCCTGAGGAGGTTCTTTTGCATATGGATTGGCTCTGAGGATGCCAGTCACAGCTGCTGGCGAAACGTCAGGTCCTACAATGCCAAGACCATGGCTATACAACCCAGAAAATCTACAACAGCTAGTGAATAACATTATTTATCAAACACATATGGTCTTAGAGAATTACAAGTATGATTGTTCCAATGCTCTATAAACAAAACCTACCTTTTGAAAAATTTGTCTCATACAGATTATTTGTTCTCCTTTTTATAATACATCATTATTTTAAGAAGTGCCATATCCCAAGTTCTTTTACATCAGCCCATTATTGATGGTGGATCCTTGGATTTTCAACAACTTGTCATACACATTCTCATCGCAGTCAATAATGATGTAAATAATCCCATATCATCGGTCCCAAAATAACTGGGATTTTAAGTGGGTCATAAAGACCACATTACTTCAGTCTCGGTCCATTTTAACTGGCTCCCAGCTTGTTTCCAGACCCAATTCAAGGTGCTGGTGTTGACCCTTGAAGCCTTATATGGTTTGAGACCAGCTTACCTTAAGGAGTACCTACTTCCATACAAAGTTAACTGACCACTGCTGTCATCTCTGAGGCCCGGCTTCATGTGCCCTTGCTTCCTGAGGTTAGACAGGTGGTAGCCTGGACTCAGAGCCATGCACTCAATCAGCTTTTGCCTTTTTCCCTAGCAACTTTTTGAGGGTTATCTGACACAGTGGCTATGCTATCAAATGTACACTTATGCCACACTCAAGAATCCCAGGTTGTGGCTCTCGCTACCAAAAGTCAGCTGTAAGGGACAAAAATAGTTCTCCAATTCCATGCTTTACTGGCTCCTAATCTCCAAAAAGAAATTTGAGCCACCTTAATTTATTTGTTGGATTTTCTCAATTATTTCTTCAGCAAAGCTGGCAAAAGTCACACTAAATTATATCGATCAGTTCTCTTCTGCTGCTCATCATGGTGGAGATCCTTCCACCTCAAAATGATAAAATTGGGAAAGGGACCACTCTAGGCATTCATTAAGTTTTCTTTTTAAAACAACAACAACACATTTTTATTAGTTTCAAAAGAAAAGAAAAGAAAAGAAAAGAAAAGAAAAGAAAAGAAAAGAAAAGAAAAGATGAGAGTTATCAGTATCTAGTTTCCTCACACATAAGATATAAACAAAATTTATCTAAAGCTTAGCCATATTAACAACTAACTTCTTAACAACATTTTCTATTTTTAATTATTGCTAATTTCTTTTACAATATTATATACCTACATGTTTTTCTGCTAAATAAATTCTTAATAGAGCTTAATTACTATAACTAATATAATCTATTAAAACCTTCTAGTAACATAATCAACCTTCTACTAATATTTCTTCTAACAAGCAACAACAATCATTCTATATACCATATTTAAGAAAAGGGAGGAAATAAGAAAATTATGTAAATCATCATAAAATCAAAACATTAATAACATTTCATTGCTAACTTCTTAATGAGCTCTTGTAAACTAATCTAACTTCAATTTCAACTAAGCTCTTTATAGAAAAAAACATGTAAATAGTGCTATAAAGGGAAAGGAAAGATTAACAGTTTCTATTTGCACCTCATAGAAAAATCTCCAATCAACACCAGTATATAAGTCCAGATTCAAAGTAACTTTCTTGGTGGGTTACAGCTATAAATTACCTATTTCTTAACATGTACAGACTACCTATCTATATCTTCATTACTGTTTTATGATTAAGTATTTCGTTTATGTTTAAATGTTTTTCTGCCATATTTTTCTATTTTTTTTGTTTCCAGCTATAACACCAGTTGACCCATTAAACATGTAACAGCATTCCTTACAACAGTCTAATCATAATATTTATATTTTTCTCTCTTTTTTTTGTATTTTATTGTTCATGATAACCATAAATCTGTGCCATTTTTCTTTGTAGATGCAAGAGGCATACTTCGTTGCATTCCTTCTATATTCCATCTTTCTATGGAGTGACGTTTCCTGTCTTGAGTTGTTTTTCATGCTCTCTTTGCTTGCAAAAGGCAGCCCATCTGAGAATTCATCTTGTATTCTCTCTTCTGGCATTTCAAAAGTTGAATGGGTTATTGTTCTTTTTATGATTTTATTACATTGACCTGTCTTATTTCTTTTGGGCTCCTTGGCTGAAGATATGGTTTCATTAGATGGTTCATCTTGGTTTGAATCCTGCACTTTAGCTGCACAGATTGCAGTCAGTTGGTTTTCCATCTCATTTACATCTTCTAGTTGTGAGATAAACTTCTTGGTAAATAGTCTTTGGAAGTTATTCTGGATCTCTTGTGGGATTGTAGTCTCTAATATTTCTAAAAATTGTTGTAGGTTAAATTGCATGTCTTGTAAGTCATTTAAGTCTTCTGGCACATCCCCTTCTCTGCAAATATTTTGTAAATCCAATTTGAAATCGAGTCACAGATCCAATCTTTTGTTCAAGGTCGGCTCTCTCTTGTTTACTTTCTCAGCAGTCTTGTTAAGCTGCCCACACCAGACACAATGACAATATTGAAATCTGGAAGTCTTTCCATATAGCCCAAATAATATGGAGTCTCTTTATTATTTCTCCCAGGCAATCACTTTTAGGTAGATATCCCAAGTTAAAACACAGTCTTAGACACACCAGCAAAAAGTAGCCAAAGTCCATTTAACAAGACGTTCTGCTAAAGGTGTTAAAAAAGCCGCTTATATTTTATTTTTAAATCCCTTCTAGCAAACAGAAAATGTTGCATTATAAGATCAAAAATATAAATTCCATGTAGTAATAGGAATTAGAGCTGTTGAAGTGTTAAAATAGTAGAAGTTGAGTCCTTTTGCCCCACCAAATAGTTTCAAAGATTTTAGCTCAGTCTCTTCACAGCTGCTCTCAAGAGGGAAGGGGGGGGGACTCCACATCTCGTTCCCTTACTTTAAAAAAAAAAATTAAAAGGGCAAGTTCAGAATGTCTTTACAATTAAGTCGTTGCAGCTGCAGTTACGAGTACTCACAGCAAACCTTGCCTTCACCGATGTTGTGATGAGGTTCAAGCTCTCTTGGCCAGGTGAACACAGCTTGTCACAGTCATGGCTCCATGACTGCACCACACTGTGCCGTGCTTCGGGACAGCCCTGGTCGTCCAGCTGCTTGCTACTGCTTGTGGGGCGACCAGAACAAGTCCTCTGCAGCCGACTCTCTCTACAGGAGAGTCAGCGGGGTCTCGGAAGCCCAGAGCACCCCCCTAAAAGCGCGGAGTGTCGATGATTCTTGGGAGCTCACCTGAGTCTTGACCGTCTTGCTCTGTCCCAACCCAGAAGCTCCGGCATTTATTAAGTTTTCAAATGTATTTAAGAGCAGTTCTCGAAAGAGCTCTCTCAGCCTCACCTACCTCACAAGGTGTCTGTTGTGGGGTGGGGAAGGGAAAGGATATTGTAAGCCACTCTGAGACTCCTTTGGGTAGTGAAGAGTGAAGTAAAAATCCAATCTCCTCCTCCTCCTCCTCCTCCTCCTCCTCCTCCTCCTCCTCCTCCTCCTCCTCCTCCTCCTCCTCTTCTTCTTCTTCTTCTTCTTCTTCTTCTTCTTCTTCTTCTTCTTCTTCTTCTTCTTCTTCTTCTTCTTCTTCTTCTTCTTCTTCTTCTTCTTCTTCTTCTTCATGTTGAGATCTTCCAGGAAAATAATGCCAACAAAAAACAACAGAGGATATGATGGAATCATAGAGTAATAGACTGCAACAAATTTCTGTGGGTCCACTTCCCTTCATCAGACATACGGTGACCTTTAGTAGTGAATGACCCTGACCTGCAAGCCCCATGATAGCTCACTGTCATCAGATCTTGGAAGCTAAGCAGGATCAGCCCTGCTTAGTACTTTGATGGGAGTCCAAGATTTTGCTAACATGGAACCACCTCCATTTGCCTCTTGTCCACACTCCTAACCACTACACCAAACTGGCTCTAATAAGGAAGTATATCATATAAATAAGGAAGTACAATATATAAACTACTCAAATGTCAATTTTTTTTTTTTAAACAAAATTTTATTGGGATGCATTCAACATTGTTAAACATCATTACCAATACAATTTAAAAAGATTTTCATCCCATCCCCCCACCCCCCTAATAGGCTTCCAACACTGCTAATAACAAAAAGGAAAAAGTTAAAAGGTAATCAAGTTTAGACTTGTAACAATCGACAAACCAGGTAACCCAATTTCAAATACGTAAAAGCCTGACTTTTACAAACATAATTTCCAATAAAGGTACAGTACAATCAAATGTTCATTTCATTTCTCATTCAGTTTCAATACAAATCAAGATTGTACATTTTCCCTTTCATTCTATATTCAGTTTCCATATACAATTTCAGGCCTTCCCAGTCTTTTAAATATTGTTCTGCCATTTGTCCATTTAGTTTTTTCGTCATTTTGTCCATTTCGGCTAAAAACAGCAGTTTTCTTAACCAGTCATGTATATCTGGCACCTTCTCTGCTTTCCATTGTTGAGCAAAAGCCATTCTCGCCGATGTAATCATATACCATAATAGTGTCCTTTTTTCTTGTGGAATTTTTTCCATTGTCATACCTAAGAGAAGAAGTTTCGGACTTTTCCTAATAGGAATTTTTAATATTTTCTGCATCTCACAATGTACATTTGACCAGTATACCTTTGCTTTATCGCATGACCACCACATATGGTAAAAAGAACCCTCTATTTTTTTACATTTCCAACACTTATTACTCAAGTTCTTATCCATACTAATGTTAGCTATCTTTTTTGGTGTCATAAACCACCTGTACATCATCTTATAACAATTTTCTTTTACATTGACACAGGTTGACATTTTAAAAGCTTTTTTCCACAAAAATTCCCATGTTTCCATAGAAATTTCTTTGTTCATATTTATGGCCCATTTTATCATTTGCTCTTTAACAGTTTCATCCAAAGTATATACAGTCAACAAGGTTTTATAAATCTTTGATATCATTTTTCGCTCTTTTTTCAACCATATATCTTCAAACTCATCGTTCTTAGCTCTAAAACCAACCTCTTTACAGTCTTTTTTGTAAATATCCCGTATTTGACAATATTGTAACCATCCATACTCAAATTCTAATTCATTATTTGGTTTTAAAACATATTTTTTGCCTTCCTTTTGAAGCAACTCTTGGTATTTCAACCAATCATTACCTTTATATTCTGAAAAGGGATGAATAACTGCAGCAGGAACAATCCACAAAGGCCTCTCATCAGGAACTGTGTTCTTGTATCTGGTCCATGCATCAAACAGTGTTCTCCTTACATAATGATGCTTAAACATTGAGTCTACTTTATTTTTCCCATACCAAAGATAGGCACGCCAGCCAAATCTGCAATCGTGACCCTCAAGGGCCAAAAGTTTTCTATTTTCCAAATTAACCCAGTCAGTTAACCAAGACATACATACTGCTTCATGATACAAACGCAAATTCGGGACTTGGAAGCCACCTCTGTCTTTGATATCATACATTATTTTCATTTTAATTCTTGACTTCTTTCCTGCCCAGATAAATTTAAAAATTTCTCTTTGCCATTTCACCAACACTTTCACATCTTTTACAATTGATATTGTCTGAAACAAAAACATCAACCTGGGCAGTACATTCATTTTGACAACGGCAATTCTTCCAAGAAGAGATAATCTAAGTTTTTCCCACTTTTCTAAATCATGCTTTATCAAAACCCACAATTTTTCATAATTATTCTTAAACAAATCAATATTTTTCATTGTAATGTCAGCTCCCAGATATTTAACCTTTTTAACCACTTCACATTCTGTCAGATTTTGTAAAATTTGTTGCTTTGTAACATTCATGTTTTTACACAATATTTTCGATTTATTTTTATTTATATAGAACCCTGCGAGGTCACCAAACTCTTTTACTTTTTCAAATACAAAAGGCATGTTATTAACCGGATCTTCAACAATAAACATAATATCATCAGCAAATGCTCTTAATTTGTATGAAAAACCTCTAATACTCAAACCTTTTATATTATCATCATCTCTAATCATTTGCAGCAGAATCTCCAAAATCCAGATGAATAACAATGGCGATAGGGGACAGCCCTGTCTAGTCCCTTTTCTGACCCAAAACGCTTCTGTTGATTCTGCATTTACAATCACCGTAGCCTTTTGTTCTTTGTATATTGATTTAATCATTCTTGTAAATTCTGCACCCATCTGCAATTTTTCAATCACTTTGAACATAAATTCCCAATTCAAGTCATCAAATGCCTTCTCCGCGTCTAAAAATAAAAAGCCAGCCTCTTTTTCCGGGTGCTTATCATAGTACTCTATTGCGTCTAAAACAACCCTAATGTTGTCTTTTATTTGCCTACCTGGCAAAAACCCAGCCTGATCTTCGGCAATAGTGTCTTTGAAATACTTTTTAAGGCGTTCTGCTAAAATTTTTGCATAAATTTTGTAAGCATTATTCAGAAGTGAAATTGGTCGATAATTTTTAACATTAGTTAAATCTTGAGTTTCTTTCGGTATTAAGGTGATTGCAGCTTCATTCCAGGAATCTGGAATCTTCCCGCTTTGTACTCAAATGTCAATTCTAACAAGCAGAGGAGATCAGGTTGTAATCCAGATATAGCTCACGAACATGATGATACATTTGGACATGCTATCCCATAGATGTCCTGGAGAATCCTCACCCCTCTCCTTAACTTCTTCTTTTTCATTAAAAACAGTTTATCCATAAGCTTTCATTTTCAGCTATAAACATTCAGAGATATTTAGGCCCCGTCCACACTGAGCATTTGCCCCGCTGAAGGCACGGGAGCCCTGCGGACTTTCCATGTGCGTTCACACGAGCACATCTGGGAGGCGTAGTGCTCCCGTGGCCAACCCGTGGCTTCCCTCCGAAAACGCGGAGTAAAAAACTAGTAGGTCCGAGGTACTAGTTTCTGGAAACCCCGGGGCAAAGGCTGGCGTCTGATCGCGGGAGCGCCGGTATCCCGCGACTTCCGACGCCCGCCCATGTCCCCGGGGTTTCCGGATATTGTAAGTTTCCCTGGGATGCGCACCAATGCTGGACAGTGCATGCACACACACAAGTCACCGACAGCGGCCCACCCCCCCCAATGGCGCATGCGCACTTCGCACTTGCGTGGTCTGCTGTGCTGCTGTTTTGCCATGCTACAGCAGCGTGGTGTGATCATGGCACAGAGCTGGAGCGTGGCAACCCGGTGGTCCGTGAGATCGGGCTACCACGCCTTATTTAGCTCCGGGGCAAACTGCCACACCTCCCCCCCGCGTTTTCTGGCCTGTATGACCAGGGCCTTACTCTTTTTTAGCAATTATAAAAGCATCCTAAAACTTAAGCTTATTTTACATGGAAAGTACAACTGAACTTTATTTAATCCAATTAATTTTGGCATCCTTAGCTTGTGAATTCTTGCCAGGTCAGTTAAAAACATGTTGACCAATTATTTGCTAGATCCTTTGAAGTAAAGGACAGATCATCAATCTTAACATTGGCAATAGTTATCCCAATTAAAACTTACTTCACTGGCATAGTGCTTTAGTTCACTTAAGTAAAGCTTTCTCAAAGTCTTTTCCTCTTTAAAATAATAAGCCAAAAGACAAACATATATCTAGATATTGCTTATAGACTCCAATAGTTCAATACTGATATGTTACAACATCCCAAACTTAAAGAGTAAACATAACCTGGGTTTCCCTTATTTAAAATTACTGAAAATCAGAAGCTGTCGGGTGCCCCGCCATGGGTTAACTGGGTGAATTATGCGTGAGATGGAATGCACTTTGCCTTGAAGCTGCAATGTGTCTACAGCCTCCCTTATCTTCACCTGGCCTTGACTGCCAAGTCGGTTCAGCCTGAAGCGTCCCAATCTCCCGTGCGCCTCTGAACTGTTACTTGCCTCCCTGCCATTTTCCCTGTTTGCTTATTGGTTCCCAGGTATCAGAGGGGTCTGTATGAACCCACCGTAATTGCTATAGCCATTTTGTATTCTTCATTCCTGTCACTAATGTTATCGATCGCTTCACTTGGCTCTGATCAAAATAAAGCTTTGCCTATTTAAGGACCTGCTGCTGAACTGAGTTATTGGAGTGCCTGACAGAAGCTGAAATAAACTTCTGAACCCATTCTAAAGATGTAGAAAGGTTCTCATAAATCTCTGCTTATGGCTCAGCTCAGTCCAATTAAAAGGTGACATAACAACATCTGCTTATTAAAACTCAAATACTCCCAGTTAAAAAAAGAACCTCCCTTGTCAATTAAAACTGACTTACACCTGCTTTATAATGCTGTTTAGTGGTTTAAAACAGTCCACCAACTCTACCGGGAGAATCCCAAAGACTTCTTCCCAAAGATTCCTGTATAACAGCAATAATCAATAGAAAATCACTTGAACCCTTCAATTGTCCTCTACACCCCTATGAGGTTGCCATAACTTGGCTATGATTTGGCAAAACTTTCCACCACCAACAGTAAATGGGCTGGTTTCTGTGCAGATGAGAAAGTCACACAATAAGCCCTCTCACAGAAAGGTGAGAGGTCTCTATATACTTCAGGGTCTCCTCAAATATGCAGAAAAATATTACATTGTAAACCAAAAGGAAGAAGGAAAAACAAACCTTTAAAATGTCATGAGACCTGAAAAATATTGTAGAAGGGTTAGATTGTTAGAAGCAGCATAGTGCCAGTTAAAGGGGAAAAGCAGGGAGAGGAAATTAGCATCACTCTACCCCTTGAGAGCTTATGGACTCCTAGAAAGTGGGAGTTTTTGAGGCATAAGCAGGATTTTCAAATTGTTCTAAACCCCTGACTTTTTAAATATACATTACCCTAAAAGACCCAACAATTGTGCTTTGCTGAGCACAAGTGAATTTTAAAAAACTAATGACTACCAGCCAATTAGCAGAAGATCTGACTCTCTGAATGCAAGATCCAAGCAACATCAGAGAGCTACTCCTCATTATCGGTGGTGAACAGACATAGCAAAATGCATAAGATACACAAACAAAGACATATAATTGCTCTTTTTTCCCAAAGGGAGCAAGCATATACTACAGAAATCTTATTTGTGGCTTGGTGGGTTAGTTAATAACTACAACCACTTTTAGGGACACTGACAATACATACACTGAATGTACACTGGATTCTTCCAAAGTTAATTCTAAAGTTATTAAATCTCCCTGTGACATCTTAAAAGAAGAAGAAGAAGAAGAAGAAGAAGAAGAAGAAGAAGAAGAAGAAGAAGAAGAAGAAGAAGAAGAAGAAGAAGAAGAAGAAGAAGAAGAAGAAGAAGAAGAAGACGACGACGACGACGACGACGACGACGACGACGACGACGATGACGACAAGGAGGAGGACAAGGGAACTGGTTATATTTAGTCTGGAGAAGAGATGACCAAGCACAGCCATGACTACCTGGGCTGTCACACTGAAGAACAACTTGTTCTCTGCTAAGATGGATCAAGATGGGTAGCCATGTTAGGCCTATTATTCACACACAGCTTACTGTAGGGAGTCCAGTAGCAAAATTAAAGACTAAAAAATGTATAGCAGGGTATGCAGAACTGCAGTGACTGTAGCCATGAAATTAAAAGACGCCTGCTCCTTGGGAGGAAAGCAATGGCAAACCTAGACAGCATAATAAAAAGCAGAGACATCACCCTGCCAACAAAAGTCCATATGGTCAAAGCAATGGTATTCCCAGTAGTACTGTATGGCTGCGAGAGTTGGACTCTAAGGAAGGCCGAGCACCGAAGAATAGATTCTTTTGAACTATGGTGCTGGAGAAGACTCTTGAGAGTCCCTTGGACTGCAAGGAGATCAAATCAGTCAATCCTAAAAGAAATCAACCCTGACTGTTCCCTGGAAGGCCAGATACTGAAGCTGAAGCTCAAATACTTTGGCCACCAAATGAGAAGGGAGCACTCACTAGAGAAGACCCTGATGCTGGGAAAGATTGAAGGTCAAAGAAGAAGGGGACGGCAAAGGATGAAATGGTTAGACAGTGTTATCAAGGCAATGAACATGAAATTAAGCAAACTCCGGAGCACGATGGAAGACAGGAGGGCATGATGTGGTCCATGGGGTTGCAAAGAATCAGACTCAACTGTGCAACTGAACAACAAAAATGAAGAAGTGAGCAGCGACTCATGAAAGCTCATATCCTGCCAACAAATTTTGTTAGTCTTTAAGATGCTACTGGACTCTTTCTTTATTTTCTCCTGTTCTAATGGGCTTAAGTTACAGGAGAGTAGATTTTTTAGGCAAACATTAGGAGAACTTCGTAATGACAAAATCAGTTTGACAATGAAACCAATTGCCTAGAATGTTAGTGGGCTCTCCCTGCTGGACCGCCGTCTCACAGGAATGCTCTTGTTTATGGTTTCCTGTATACGAAGTGCAGGGAATGGACTAGATGGGCTGTATGTGGCCCATTCCCAACACTATGACTGTCTGTAGAATCACTGTACCTAATTCTGACCCAAGCCCATAGCTACAGTGGCCCCCTAACTTATTGGCAAGGCCCCAGGGCCCCATCCACCCCAGGGCCCCCGATCGGCAGCAGGTGCAGGGAAGGAGCTGGGTATTCCTTTAATTTGATTAGCCAGTTCCCCCTAAGAAATTTAAATGCCCCCCAACTTTAAAAATCCTGGCTACGGGGCTGTTCTGAACTGAACTAAAAATCCACACAATGGGATCAGAGACATAGAGGGGAGAACTCCAGGCTTGCAGAAAAATCTGAAATGTAAACCCCCCCATCACGCATGGGGTTTAAAAACCCAAATGATAGAAGGAACAGCTGTAGGAGATGAATGCCCACCAAGATATCACAAGGCTACGTTCTGAGAGGGAGCTAAGCTAGGGTTGCCAGGTGTGTGTGTGTGCATGTGCGGAGCAGGGCATGGGGAAGGGAGCAATACATGACACAGCAACATCACTTCCGGGTGAAGACCCAGAAGTGATGTCACTGCATGAAGAAGCACTCTAGGAATATCCCCCACAATCCCTTGGGAGAAACCCTAGAGTGTTGCTTGATGTGGTGATGTGGCAGGCAAACTGGCTTCCCTAGGCTGAGCTATAGAACATGGAGGGGGAGGAGAACATTTTGGATCAGTACAGTGTCAGATGAAAATGGCTCTCTGAATATCCTTACTAGTTCTTTTGCTACATCATTCTTATTGCCAACAGGGTGGGATGGGGGGTTAGCTCCTCTTAAATAGGATGAGGCACATGGATAGAGGTGGTTTCATGTGATCCAAGCATGGCCTCTGATTTTGCTATTCCTTTTCTGATAGGAACATAGATCATTTGTTTGATGTTGCCATGGTATAAAGCAGGGCTTTTCTTCTGGGGGAATGTGCCGGAATGGAGTTCCGGAACCTCTTCAGCAAAATTATTTTTAAAATGTTCAAAAGTTCATGGGTTTTCAGTATACAGATTGAAAACTTCATTTCCCTCTTGAGAGTTTCAGCACCTCTTAAAAGAAAAAGCCCTAGTAAAGACTGCAACATGTTTTTTCAAAGATGTCTACGAAGTGGTAAGCTAGCTTAGTGAGTATGGGGGAGAGAGAAGGGAAGATGATGTCCAGCACTGAATCTACTCAGCTTTCCCAGTGGATTAGGCAGCAAACTATCCGTATCAGTGAACAAAGGACAGAGCAGGAGGGTCACCACACACTCACCAGGACAGCTGGCTGTTTGTTCAGAGGTGTCAGGCAGTCCCATTGCAGAATGGCTTCCTGAGTAGCAGCGTGATGGTTACTCATCATCAGAACCTGAGAACAGACATACTTGCCTTCCAACTCTCCCTCCTTCCCCCTTCCAAAGTGCCTTGAATGACAATGAACACTCACTACACTAGGCACTGCTACCCCTAATTAACCCCCACATTCATGCTGGAATGGAGAAAGTTTCCAATGCAGAACAGATGCCTCTTGAAAACACCAAAGAGATATTAAGAAAGAGCTTGGCACGATCCCTTCCAAAGCCTGTTATTCAGATGCCATTCAGGTGGTGCCAAAGCCTCTAGCTGCCAATTTTATTTACAGTAAGACTAAATGAGGCTGAAATAAGAAACAAAGGCCTCTTTCAAGGTCCCAGATTGAAGGAAACGCTAGGAACGGCTGGCGGATGCATACACCGCTGCCACAATTTGTTCATGGCCCTCGCTTTCACATGGAGGCCTGACAGGATTTTTGGCGATCACACTTTTGCTTGCCATTGGCTGGTCCATCAGAGACAGTATGAAAGAGGAAAGCCTGAAGGGAAAATACATCTTCATCAATAGACGTGACAGCGGCTTTGGCAGCGCTCCAGCTAAGCATCTCAACAAGAGTGGATTCTACATGAATGCCCCATGTCTGTCAGAGGAAGGGAGTCAAGTGCTATTGGCTAATGCTTCCCAGCACTGAAAATTGTTTTTCTGAACTTAACTGACTCTTACAGTATTGACAAGGCTTTGAAATCTGTGAGAACAGAGGCTAAAGATATTGGCCAGAAAATGCAGCGGTGCTTCTACAAGACCACCAGTTTATATTTTAGGCCCAGAACACTTCACAAAGAAAAGAAAGTGTTGTTGTCTGTCCTGTGTTGCGAGACAGTTACAGTGCCGTCCTAAGCACAGCTGCACCCCCTTAAGTCCGTTGAAGTCAGTTGGCTTACTCTGCTTAAAATGGAACTGCAAGTCACACATCTTCACATGAACTCTTTAAGAATTCAGATATCCATTTTTCTCACTGGAGAGCTACTACACAGTGCAAAAGCCCTCTTAGATCATGAAATTACATGAGATAAAATGGCAAATTATCATCATTTTGAGAAACCTGTAAGTGTGGGAATCTGTCTTGATCACCAGCTCCTTCTTAGAAGGGGTTTCTTGCTTGTGACCTGGTTACTTTTGGTAAGGCATTTTGGTAAGACGTTTTAATTGTAATTTTAACGGAACTATTCAGGAGGGCTTTTCTCCACAGGTAATAGATAGATAAGTTTTATTCACGGTCATTGACCAGCACATAAAACAATGTCTCTATAACATGGGTAAAAGATATCACATTAAAATAGGAACAGAATTTTAAGACTGGTTATAAAAACACCATAAAAAACTATAATGGTTAAAATTAATACAACTTAATCTTAATTATCATCTTTTTTGAGCTACTCTGAACCCTCTGAACCTAGCCACCTGATAAGCAACTTCTGCCTTGCTATCCGATAGCAAATTTCTTAAAAGGCAGATTCTTTGCCTGCGAGAGAGAGGAAGTGTCTTAGGGAAAGGAAGAGACTCGCGGACTCCACAAGTAATAGGGCTGCACAGCACAAAATGTTTTTACAAACTTGCTTGGATAAATGATTAAGAAATGTGGTATATACTGCTGTGTTCAGTGTATTGTGAGGAGGATCCTCTCAATGTAATTTCTTTTTCTTTTAAATATATTTTTTTAATTTTTAATATAGGACAAACAAAAACAAGCTTAATGTGTCATGTAAATACTTATGCCAGGGCTTTTTTGTAGAAAAAGCCCAGCAGTAACTCATTAGCATAATAGGTCACACCCAACAGCAGAAACTCATTAGCATATTAGGCCACACCCCATGCTTTGACTTGGCTTGTCTGGGTGCCCCGCGGCTGCGTGGAGCCCAGGCAACCCTCCCTTGAAGGGAAGGCAGTTTAAACCAGCCCTTGGACAAGCCAGGGAAGGCATGCAGAGGCTTTTAAATGCCTCCTTGATCCTTCCAGGGTCCCCCTGGCTCACCCGCCTCAGAGTCGCAGGGGGGGGGGTCGCTCTCCAGGCCTTCCCTCTGTAGCCAGACACACAGAGGTTTTGGCTGCAGTGTGTGTGGCCAACTCTGAAGCCAGCTGATCATCAGTAAAAAAATAGTCCTGGGGGAGCCCGGCCCAAAAATAGCCCTGACTTACGCTATGCTTTGATTCTTTCTGGTGGTTCCAGGCTTCTAAAATCCTAATGCATTGGTTATTGAATGTCCCATGTGTAATCTGCCTTGAGTCCCTGTTGAGAAAGGCAGGCTATAAATAACATAAATAAATGTAAAAAATAAAAATGGGCTCTCTTTTGATTAACTATATCGACTCAATGGATAATATTATCATATTCTTTTAAGCTGGTCATCAGTAAAAATGTAAATAGGTATGATTTAATAAAAAGATTAAATGAAAGCAAGGATTCTCTAGTAAGCTTTTGACTCGTGCACTATGCCCAAAATGCACCAAAAACATTGTTGAGATGTTATGCCTTGCCAGAAGATCAAAATGATCTGATAGAGGAAAGCTCAGTAAACTTCTAAGGCTCCTTAAGTGCATGCCGATATCTTAATCAGGCCTCACCAGAGTCATCCAGAACACCAGTGAGGCTAGATTCAGGTGGTCTGGAGCAGCTGAGTTGGTCTGGAGCAACAGAACCAAGTTTGAGTCCTTTAAGACCAACAAAGTTGAATTCTATGTATAAGTTTTTTTGTGCAGGCAAGTGTAGAAAAGTAAGGATAAGGGGCTGCAGTGGCTCAGTGGTTAAGGTGCTGAACTGGTTGATAGTTCAGTGGTTAAGACCGGAAGGTTGTTAGTTCAGCAGTTCAAGACCCGAGTGCCGCATGACAGAGTGAGCTCTCGTTTCTGGTCCCAGCTCCTGCCAGCCTAGCAGTTTGAAAGCAAGAAATTGCAAGTAGATAAATAGACAGGAGGGTCTGGCGTGATCTGGTCCATGGGGTCTCAAAGAGTCTGACTCGACTGTGCGACTGAACAACAAAAAAATAGGTACCACTTTGGTGGGAAGGTACATGCACACAAAAGCTTATACCCAGAATTAAACTTGGTTGGTCTTCAAGGTGCCACTGGACTCCGATTTTGTTCTACCAGTAAGGCTGTCACTCCGATTTGGCTTTATGTCCTAATCTCCTAGCCAAATCTGATTGGCTGATGATGTAGCTTTATAAACCAGGTGTGAGAGACTAAGGTCATGAAGGGCTTTGTATGTGGTAGCCCGTATGTTAAATTGAGCCCAGTAACTAATGGACTTAAAAACAAAGTCTTAAAAGAAGATGCTGTTAAAGTGCTGCACTCAATTTGCCAACAAATTTGGAAAACACAACAGTGGCCACAGGATTGGAAAAGGTCAGTGTACATTCCAATCCCAAAGAAGGGCAATGTCAAGGAATGTTCAAACTATCGCACAATTGCACTCATTTCACACGCTAGCAAGGTCATGCTCAAAATCCTACAAGCTAGGCTCCAACAGTACGTGGATAGAGAACTGCCAGAAGTACAAGCTGGGTTTCGAAGAGGTAGAGGAACTAGAGATCAAATTGCCAACATTCGCTGGATTATGGAGAAAGCAAGAGAGTACCAGAAAAACATCTACTTCTGCTTCATTGACTATGCTAAAGCCTTTGATTGTGTGGATCACAATAAACTATGGCAGGTTCTTAAAGAGATGGGAGTACCGGACCACCTCACATGTCTCCTGAGAAACCTGAATAAGGGTCAAGAAGCAACAGTTAGAACCGGGTATGGAACAACTGATTGGTTTAGCATAGGAAAAGGAGTACGACAAGGATGTATATTGTCACCTTGCTTATTTAATTTATATGCAGAGTACATCATGCGAAATGCTGGCCTGGATGAATCACAAGCCGGAGTTAAGATTGCTGGGGAAAAGATCAATAACCTCAGATATGCAGACGACACCACTCTGATGGCAGAAAGTGAAGAGGACCTAAAGAGCCTCTTGCTCAGAGTGAAAGAGGAGAGTGCAAAAGTGGGCTTGAAGCTCAACATCAAAAAAACTAAGATCATGGCATCTGGCCCCATCACTCCTTGGCAAATAGAAGGCGAAGTCATAGAAGTAGTGACAGACTTCACGTTCCTAGGATCCCAGATCACTGCAGATGGTGACTGCAGCCATGAAATTAAAAGACGCCTGCTCCTTGGGAGGAAAGTGATGGCAAACCTAAACAGCATGATAAAAAGCAGAGACATCACCTTGCCAACAAAAGTCCGCATGGTCAAAGCAATGGTATTCCCCGTAGTAATGTATGGCTGCGAGAGTTGGACTATAAGGAAGGCCGAGCGCCGAAGAATAGATTCTTTTGAACTATGGTGCTGGAGAAGACTCTTGAGAGTCCCTTGGACTGCCAGGAGATCAAATCAGTCAATCCTAAAAGAAATCAACCCTGATTGCTCCCTGGAAGGCCAGATCTTGAAGCTGAAGCTCAAATACTTTGGCCACCAAATGAGAAGGGAGCATTCACTGGAGAAGACCCTGATGCTGGGAAAGATTGAAGGTCAAAGAAGAAGGGGACAGCAAAGGATGAGATGGTTAGACATTGTCATCGATGCAACGAACATGAAATTGAGCAAACTTCAGCGGACAGCGGAAGACAGGAGGGCCTGGCGTAAACTGGTCCATGGGGTCGCAAAGAGTCGGACTCGACTGTGCGACTGAACAACACAACAACAACTAATGGACAGCCAATAGAGTGTCTGTAGAATGAGAGTACTGTGCACGGTCTGTCTAGCTCCCAATAATACTCAAGCTGTGGCATTCTGCACAACTGGAGTTTCTGAGCTGATTTTGAGGAGAGATCAATGTACAGTGCATCACAGTCATCTAAGATGGGTAACCGTGTTAGGCTGTCTATACCAGTAGAAAAGTGCAAGAGTCCAGTAGCACCTTCAAGACTAACAAAATTTGTGGCAGGGGAGGAGCTTTCATGAGTCACTGCTCACTTCTTCAGAAACAGCTAGAATGTGAGTCCATCTGTCCTATACATGGGAGAGGGGAGTGATTTCAGATGCCCAATAACATTAGCAGGCAAATGACAATAGAAGGTGTGATTGAATTAGGTGTGATATGCAGAGAGGTAGTAGGCGTGGGAGAAATCCAAACCACCTAGTCTGTAATGTGCTATGGACAGGAAACACGTTGGCTGTTATCCTCCTGGACACATTCAGCAGTGTAGCCATGGTTAGAGGACTGGGCAAGACTCTGAAATGTCCAGGTTTGTTTCTTCATTCAGGGTCTACTGGCATGATACTTTGGCAGTTTCAAGCTCCCAGTGTACTTTAGAACTCATTTACTGGGGGGAGGGCATGTTTCCACCTGGACCATTGCACAAAGGGAAAGGGCTTTGGAACCTTCCTCCCCATGCTATTTTCCCATTCAAAAATAGTCCTGGGGGAGCCCTGTTTGCTCCGTTATGAGTTCTGCTGTTTCTATCCAGATTTGGTCCCCCTATAACTGGAAGCTCCATACACATAACTCCCAATTTATCATGCAAATTAGGACCTCAGTGATTAAGCTCAAAGACACACTGTCTCCATGTAGACCACTTCACCGGGTTGTTATGAGGGTAGATGTATAAGCCATGTATGGCAGAATAAAGACCTACTCTAAATTCAGTGAAACGGGCACATGGTAGGATATTTTTAGTAAAACCAGCACATGCAGGGCTCAAGAAACGGTAACTGTTAAATTCAGATAAAAGATCTAATAGATCAATGGTTGCCAAATGAATTATGGGCTGCTGGATTTTTTTATAAGTGGGAAACTGAACAGCCATGACTGGTGGGGAAATACAGCAAATACAATTAACAGCATTAATGCATCGATTTCTTTCTCTCCGGCTTTAAAATCTGACGTTTCTGTACAGCGGATGTCCTTTTGTTTTTCTTTCTAGCAGTCTTCAGACTGCAAAGATAATCAATACAGAGACTGTGTGATTCCTCATCTTTCGAAGGTCACAAATTGTATGGAGTGTGCCTTGATTGCACCTTATGGAGTTGGACGGGACACAAAGCTCTTTGGGCCGCCGCTCTCCTATGCCCTGAGGTTTCTGTCCGACCTGATCCTGAAAATGCTTCTTCCAGTTCTGGCAAGTGTAATAATGCAGCATGTATGTTTCTACTGAATACTTGACCCTCCCGGTCTTAATACAAATTAGTGTTCATCTGCCACTTTCCGGGCCTTTTCTGCCTTTGTGCCTAGTTAATGTGATTTACTGAAATGCCAGGAATTAGGAGAACCTTTGCTGAGATTCGTCATCAGGCTGAGCAGTATATTGCCTCAGGCAACCGTTAGGAAGGCAGCAGCCATGTTGACATGGGGTTGGTGGCAGTCATGGCAGAGGAGTTTGGCTCATTAACTGGCCACAGAACTGGGCACGTACATGTGGGAGCAACGTTGAGTACCAGATCTAGTTTAATAACACGTTCTGGTTTTGCTGTACCTTTTCAATGATACCCAGACTGACTAATATTATGAGTTAATGTTTGCAGATGACTCTCGAACCACTAATTAACTGCCAAAGGCCTGGCCAAATATCTTTGGGAAATTTCTGCGGCCTCAATTTATTGATTCAGAGGTCTGAAGAACATGGTGGGGTGGTATATGCAGGGAGAGAGAGGGAGGGAGGGAATTTAAAGCATGCATATCTTCTCAGTGAAATATAAATGCGTCATGCTCACTGGTTACCAAGCCTCATGCTAGATGAACTGTATTTCATCTAACCAAAACAAAGATCTTGCTCGTATTAAGATAGAGTCAGGTGGGTAGCTGTGCTGGTCTGAAACAGCAGAACAAAGTTTGAGTCCAATGGCACCTTTAAGACCAACAGAATTTAATTCCCCGCATAAGCTTTTGCGTACATGCACACTTCATGAATAAAACTTTGTTGGTCTTAAAGGTGCCATTGGACCCAAACTTTGTTCTTACTCAAATTAAGCAAAGGTGATCTGTGTGGGGCAAATCCTTCTGAATTCCCTTTATCCCTGTGCTGATTTGGGATGGTACATGCAAATAATCATTGGCTGCAGTTTCAACAATGCTCATCATCCCTTTTGTTAAGGGGGGATAGGACAAAGAAAATTATTCCAGGTATCCCTTCCTCCCAAATGTCTAGTTTGTAAACAATGCCAATGCTGAGCATTATAGCTATCTAGCTAGCAGATGAGTATGTGTCAGTATACGTAGAAGGTCCGCTGCTGCATAACTGTCTCTTGTTAGCCAAATTGCCTTAAATTGTTATTTAATCTGGGGAGTTATGATCTTAAATCAGGCAATAGGTAACGTGGGGGCAAGCATCTATGTATACAGGGCTGCAGTTCCCTCCAGACCCACCAAATAGATGCTGAGACTGGCGTCAGTATAAGAAGATTTTGTTTACTGAATGTATTTCAAGCATACAGTAACACCAGCACACACACAATTGTACAGTACCTAGGAAATATAGATAGAAGAAAATAGCACATTTGCATTAGCAGGTGTTTTGTTGATTGGCAATACTTTACCTGTCTGTAGGTGGGAGGAGCGAATCTCAGGAAAAATGAAGGAACGGTGGGATGCTGGGGAGGGGGTCAAGTAAAAGAGCAAGAGTGCAAAGAGAGAGAGAGAGCTGGTATTGAATCCTCTCTTTTATTCAGAAGCTGAGGGGTGGGTTAAGCTGGGCCACCTCTCTGGTTAGTCCGTCCCCAAAAAATATGCTGACTGGTGCCGGGGTCGAAGGTCTGGGGAGTGGGCAATGTTAGACCTAATACCAATTAGGTTGGACAATGGCACCTGATGGGATGCCACAGTGGGGGAAGGAAGGCCTTCTGGCTCTCCCCCAGCTGTTTTCTGTGCCAAAAGAGTGCTGGAGTTATTTGGGGAAAACTAAGAAGAAGAAAAAAACCTCTTTAAAAACTCTAAAAACTACTTTTTAAAAGGTGTGTCTAGTTTGGCCCTCAGATCAGCTTGAATGTGATTTCGCACTTTTATTGTGCCACATCTTCACCAGCCTTCAGACCAGGTAGCTAGGTAGTACAGTCGAACAGAAACTTTGTAATTGACGGATTTCTAATTTTAGCCGTGCTTAATGTGTGTGGTTACTTGCTTTGGTTTAAGACAAATCACTTTGCAAAAGAGCTCTAAGAACCATGGTTAAAAGAGATGGTAGAACACAAAGCTAGCTGGAAACACATCCTCTGCCGCAATCCCCAATATGCAGAGCCCAAATGACATTGACCAGATCTATTCCACTGAGGCCTTTAGGAGGTATTGAATCCTGTTTGTTCCTCCCGGCTTACTGAGTTCCTTTTCAATGTATGAGAAT
The DNA here is from genome assembly GCA_029375565.1 of Gekko gecko. Classification (NCBI taxonomy): domain Eukaryota; kingdom Metazoa; phylum Chordata; class Lepidosauria; order Squamata; family Gekkonidae; genus Gekko; species Gekko gecko. The sequence goes on along the minus strand of JAPDNY010000003.1, from coordinate 35,141,928 downwards.
TGATTTCTTTGTATGACGGAATTGAAATGGGCTTCTAAAACGATATTTTTTTTAAAAAAAAACAAAAGTCCTCTCAGTTTTTAAAAGTCTTTGCAGTTTTTAAATTGGATAACATTTTACACAGTTTTGACATTCCCAGGCCTTTACAGCCATCACCAAACTTTGTGGAATGTGATTTTCCTGCTTCCCCCTCCTTGCCGTAGTCTACTGAAACAGCCTGAAGTTCCTGGGGGTCAACAGACCAGAGCCAATTTGGTGTAGTGATTAGGAGTGTGGACTCTAATCTGGGAGAACCGAGTTTGATTCCCCACTCCTCCACATGCAGCTGCTGGTGGGTCAGTCATATGTTCTTTCAGAACTGTTCTCTCAAGGGCAGTTCTCAAGAGAGCTCCCTCAGCCCCACCTACCTCAGAGTGTGTCTGTTGTAGGTAGGGGAAGGGGAAGGAGATTGTTAGCCGCTCTGAGACTCCTTCAGGCAGTGAAGGGCGGGGTATGAATCCAATCTCCTCCTCCTTGTCTTCCTCTTCTTCGTCAACAGCATCAAGGCAAAGTGGAGTCTGCAGTGGCCAAAAGGGAGTCTGCAGTTCTGGGGCCAAAATGGAGTCTGCAGTGGGAAATCTCTGCCCCCCTCTTTGAAAGACCCAGGTCTGTATGGCTGGATAAGTGCCATTGATCTGAAGTTTTATTCAGCATCTGCAGTCTCTGATTTTGATAGCGGACTAGAATCTAACAATCACTAAGAATTATGCTCAGTAGACAATATTTGGTATGCTGTGGGTTGTCTGTCTCAATATCTTTATGCATAATTTCTGTATCACAGAAGTAATTTTTTCACATACTGGTGTATCTTATAACATTTGGCGCATGGTGTCTCTATTGATGTTGACTTCTTTAAAAATAAACATGGTTTCAAAAGAGAACATGCCTGGTAGGGTGCGTATTTCTCCTCCATGAATGATCTAATCGGCACAGAGAAGTTGTGACCAAAAAAAGCTGTTGCCAGAAACAGAGGCTTTGCTGGATTTACAATGCCATCCTAGGCATGTAGAGAAGTGAGCCATGACTCACGAAAGCTTCTCCCCTGCCACCAATTTTGTTAAGTCATTAAGATGCTACTGGACTCTTGCTCTTTTCTACTGCTGCAGACAGACTGAGGCGGCCACCCTATGCAGAGTTAAGCCCTTTCGCAGCCCATTGACTTCAATGATATTAGGAGGGTGTAACTCTGCTGAGGGTGGCACTGTTTGTGAGTGCCGTAGCACCTTAAAAGACCAATATTTATTTATTTAATTAAATTTATACCCTGCCGTCCCTGCAAACAGGCTCAGGGCGGCTCACATTGGTTAGTCCACAGTGACCATTAAAATCTACATGAAATCATTTAACCAGTTCAATTACAATATGATTTCCAGGTCAAGAGTCAAGGCTCCTTCCATCAGATACAACAAAGGAAGCTTTGACTCTGGAAAGCTTATGCCCTCAATCTCTTGTTGGTCTCTACAGTTTTATTGGACTCAAATCCAGCTCTTCTGTTTTCTTCAGCTATCTACCTGAAACTGTTAGTGAGGTATGCTCAAGGTTAGTGAAGTAGTTCAAGGATCTGTTCCTTGAGGTAACACTTCAGGAAAGCACAAAGCTGGGCTTGTCCTAGCTATCACAAAATGTGTTCAGAACCACGGTTGAAACGGAACAATTCACAGTCAGCATCTGGAAGGTCAACCAAGACTACCTAGCAACTGTCCTTAGAAACAGCAGAGAATTTACAGAGGACTACGTTACATGATGACATCATTGATAAATGGAGTCTTGTAGAACTTTAAAGACTTTTAAAAAAATTCTAGCATAAACTTTAGCGGGCTACAGCACTCTTCCTCAGGGGTCCAAAGCAACTTCTTGTTAATCTTGTACATTTTTAGCTCCCAATTGGGTCAGACCATGACAGGGTGAATAGAATAGAATCTTCTTAGTCTTCCAGGTGCCAGAAGACTCTAGCTTATTTTTGCTAGAAAAACCAGCACAGCGCAAATTATTATTTACTGCATTTATTATAACCTGTCTTGAGGAACTTCTTTGGAGGAACTGGGGCAGGCATTTTAAAACAAATAAAAACAGAGCTACAATGGTGAGAGGGAATGCACTCTGTATGTGCTCAAGGGCACACTTATCTATTCCTACTTTAGATGCATGAAAACCCGGTGAACCTAAAACAAATTAAGCTCTGTCTAGGAGGAGAGAATGCTGAATTTCCCATGCATGTTTTCTGCCTATAAAATTCTTGCTCAGTCATTGATTTGATGTGCACACTTATTTCTGAGAGTAGAAAGGATAAAGGTTTTGTTTGCTGTAGGGCAGCAGGTTGATCATTAATAGCCAGTTCAGTTAAGTTTACCATAAAAAAATACAACAGGACAGTGCAGCAGTCCAAGACAGAAAGGTTGTCCTGAGAAAATATTAGCTGAAATGCTATGCGATTTCTGCACACAAATTGCCTTAAAGATACTTAAACTGAATGTGCTATCAAGAAATGGTTGATCAATTGAGTATGTTAATTTGTATCAGGCCAAAGCAATTATCAATAAAAGCTCTGAAGACTAATGCAAAAATCTTGTTACACTGACAGATGATTCCCCCCCGCTTTGTCTTCATCCAAAAAGGGCACACATTGTTCATAAATCACTAAATGAAACTGCAGTTATTGAAGCCTTGCAGCCAAAATTAATGTTCGTAATCATGAGAGATGAATGTTCATAGGTGCATCCAAGAACCACTTTACTTTGAAGAAGAGTTGTTTTGGGGCAAGAGAGTGCATATCACTTACAGTGGGAGATGCACTCAGGTTATTCTTATGTTTCAAGGAAACAGAAGGACAAATAGCATATGGTTACAAATGCAGAAAAGGGATTGTTAAATTTCAGTGAAAGGATGTAGGATGTCAGTGTTTCAGGAGAAGGTAAAGATTTCCCTTGCTTGAAAGCCAGTCAAATCCAGCTCTAGGAGGTGGTGCTCATCTCCATTTCCAAGCCGAAGAGCCAGCGCTGTCCAAAGATGCTTCTGTGGTCATGTGGCCAGCATGACTAAACCCTGAGGCGCACAGAACACTGTTACCTTCCCACCAAAGCGGTACCTATTTATCTACTTGCAATTTCTTGCTTTCGAACTGCTATGTTGGCAAGAGCTGGGGCCAGAGACAGGAGCTCACTCTGTCACAGAGCACTCAGGTCTCAAACTGCCAAACTACAGACCTTCCACTCTGCAGCTCAGCATCCTAACCTCTGAGCCACCGCAGCCTCTCAGTGTTTCATAATTCTCTACAAAACTTGCGAATATGTGCCTGGGCCTCCCCAATCCCAGTTCAGTACCCTAGCCATTTTGCTATACCCCATGGTTTCTATTTTTTAAACCGAACCTGTAACAGTGGGATATAGTGCGTAGAGAGTCAAGACAAGATTCTGGGTGACCTGGCTTTAAATCGCCAGTCTGCCATAAAGCTCTATGGGCCAGTCACATGCTCTCAGCCTAACTTATCTCCAAGGGCTGCTCCAAAATGGGAAAGGGAGAATGATGGGCGCTGCCCATACATAAAAATGTACTAAATGTACCTGCACTTTACACAATGGCAGATTCTGCCACTTCCCAGCTGAGACTAAGGTAGTTGCCGTCACCAGCAACCACAGTGGACTGGTGGGCTACAGCGGGAGCCTCAGTCTTATGCAGCTCCAGATGTGGAACCGGTCCTGTACGTCACTGGGGGAGGGGGGGTGAAACCCAATTCTGCATATCACGATGGGAGAGGATATGCTGGTTCTTCTGCACATTTAACTGGTAAAGGAGAGTATGTGTATGAATAATCGTGAACGTGCCCACATATGGGGTAAATTTTCAGACATTTTCTACTTCCTGGTAAGACTTCCCAGTACAAATGACTACATTGGGAATCAGATCTTTGACTGACTGCCCTTTTAGATCTGAAAGAGTTCTACTGCCAGGTTTGCCTTTGTTATCACTGTCACTGGCATGCAGTGAAGGTTCTATTTTCCCCACAATGCTTGTAGGTTAGGTGAGCTTGCCGCCTAGTGTGCTAGATTCAATCACTTACAAAACAGGAATTGATAAAAGCACACATTTATTAGATTTATTCAGAAGCAGCATTTTCCAGTTGTCTTGTCTAATCAAAGTACATATCAAGGCAATAAAACCAAGAAAACCAAGCTTATTAAAAGAGGGATAACACGTAACATTGAGAAGTCAAGTTTAAATAACCCAAACAGCAGAAGTCTCATTCCTTATAAATGTAGAAGCCCTGGAATTAGATGAGCAGCTAGGCCAGGAACACTAAATAACAGACTATACGTTCCTAGGGTGACTTTCTTTGAAGGGTCCAAATTAGACCTACTAAGCCAGCAAATCAGTAGTAAAGCTAACAAGATGTACAGTACAAAGGCTGCATCAGTAAAAATGGTTTCCCTTTCTATTATTGCCCACCTCAGGAAATAAATAGTCAACAATATTAAACATTTTCACATCAGAAGAAAAAGGAATTGAGAGAGAAAGAGAGATGGCTCATATTAAAGCATCCCTGCCTTGTCTGTATGCAATGGGCAAAGAAATACAGCATTTTTTTGGACAGTCAGTGACTATTAGTTTAATCATGGTATAAATGGTTTTAGAGACTTCGGCTGAGAAAAGCATTATTCCACTGATCATGGAAAAAATCGCATTAAATGAAATGTGAAAGTAGTAACATGTAAAACATGTTTTTGTTTTCCATGAACACTGTTAGTGACGTTTTAAAGTGGTGCCTCAGGATAAAATAATAATGTTTCAGGGGAAGTATTACTGTGTTTCTGCTAGGCAAAATATTAGTAAAAGAAAATAAATTGTGCCACCTGCTTTATTATTTTTCAGAACAGTGGACTGGATCCAGACACGTGTTTCTGCAGTGCAGGATTTTTGCCTGTGGATTTTTGCCCATGACATGATTTTCCAGCTTCCTCTCTCCTGCAGCAGCCCAAAAGGCCCTCAAAGTCTTGTTTCCTGTCCCCCAGGAACGGGGTGGGGGCGGCACTCGGGCCTGCTGCAGGAAGGGAGGAAGCAAGACAGTTCCACTGCACAGATGGAAATCCTTGAGCTTGCAAAAACGCTAGTTTACATATGAGCCAGTGCTTTGTGATTTGTTTGTGTACCGTGTAATAATAGTAATATAGTAGAAAGAGGCACCTATTTCTACGTACTCTGGTAGATAAGACACGTAGCAGAAATACACGTAAGTACTGGTGGTACACACTTAGCAAGGTGCTGCCCGTACATATACGTCCCAAAGGTCTTTGTCACTCAGTAGATGGCACTATGTTCTCCTCTATATTATTTAATATAATCATTTATAGAGAGATCCCTAATAAGAATCGATTTGTACTAAAACATCAACAACCAGATAATCTTTCAGAAATTTACAAATGTACAGTATATTTATAACATTTCTTTCTGAGAGTGTCAGTGCAAAGATATACATATAGTACACCGTGATAATTTCTCATAAAAATAGGAGTTGGCATTGCATGTGTAAAAAAACAAACAAACAAACAAGGCATGGTTCCAACGGAGGTCTCCAGCTAAAAAGACTAAATATATTTCTTTTATAAAGAGAAGTGAACTGTTTTTTCCTTCTGTTTACAAAAATATATGTGCAAATGGGTGTTCCTAATTATTCCCTATGTGAGCTGGTTATACAACAGAGTCTTCTTTGACAAGATTGGCGGTGTCTTTGAACGAATCCTCGGTTGCTGAGTAGGCTAATGGTTGGTCTCTCCTGAGAATGATCTTCTGAGGCAGTGACGGAGATGGAGGAGGAATGTTCTCAGCATCTCCTCGGTGTTCCTTTTCCATCTGAAACAATGGGCAGGTCATTATCTTCCTCGTATTGCACCTAAAGTCTCTTAGAAAATTCTTAAAAGAGGCAAAACTTGAATAAGGGACTTCCCTGACTGGTAACTCTTAGCCAGCATGCTACACAAAGGCTGCGGTCACACGGAAGGGACAAAATGTGGGCAGGAAGTGAGGCAGTTTGCCCCGCCTGCAATGACGCATGTTTGCGCGATCATACTTCCTGCCGTGCGCCCGCAGCTCCCAATAATAGTGAGTTTTCGGCAGTAGCTTTTTACCACATTACTGCAGCGCGAAACGATGCCCCGACGACGACTCTGGGATGCCAGACAGATGTTTCTGTCTGATCACGTCCCTTTAATCCACAGGGGAATCGCATGTCTGCCGCGGCTTCCAGTACGTATGATTGCACCCCAACTCTTATGTGCATAGAGTTGCATCTCACCACTCATGGAAGGCCCTTGCAGCTTGGGGAGCTGGATGTGCACTTAGGGAATGCCTGATCAAAAAGGGCACTGGATTGTCAGGGTGATTTAACAGTAGAACCTTGTAACAGGACAAACAACCACCTCTTCATCTTTATTACTGAGAACATTTATATGTCGTCTCTCCAGAGAACCTGCTCTTGAGGGAGCTTACAAAGTAAAACATATGATAAAATCGTAAAAGAGCACTAAAAAAAAACCCAACCTGGCCAGAGCATAAAAACAGCATAAAACATTAAGCAGGCCTGAAATGATTCTCATGAAACTCAGCATTACCTCCGAATAGATGGGATTCTCAAAGTTAGTGCTTTGCTTCAGTTTTCTTTTGAAGAAGTTCCACTTTGTCTCCTGAAAAAGAAAACAATTAAGGGGAAATATTTTACTGGTAACTATTTTGGGCTCAGGGATGACTCAGCGACAGGCAATTAACTTAAGGAGAGCGTTAGAAGGGTTCTGGCAAATACAGAAACTTGGTGGTGTAGCGGCGCTCAATTAGCGATGCTGACATTTGTGCTAGCAAGCTCTGCCACCAAAGACCACTGCCTGATCAGTGCTTGGTGTGAGTCTTCCTGTGATGGAGCTTGCCCAGAGTCCACATCCAACAAGAGCAAAGAGTCACACCTTGACAAGATATAAGTAGGGAAGGCATTCCACATTTAAGTAATATGCAAAAGTGTGAGTCATTTAATAGATCGCCCACAGGCATGCGTCACGTGTACTTTGCGCTGAAATAATAGAACTCGGGGGCTATACAAAGGTAACTGACAGCAATTCACAGCAAGGAGGGCAAGAATATTAGGATTTTAATGACCAGGGAAGATGCATAGTAGCCTCAAGAAGTGGAAGAAGAAGAAGCAGAAGAAGAAGAAGAAGAGGAGGAGGAGGAGGAGGAGGAGGACTGGATTTATACCCCGCCTTTCACTACCTGAAGGAGTCTCAGAGCCGCTTACAATCCCTTTCCATTTCCCTCCCCACAACAGACACCCTGTGAAGTAGGTCGGGTTGAGAGAGCTCTCTAGAGAACTGCCCTTGAGAGAACAGATCTGAGAGAGCCCTGACTGACCCAAGGTCACACCAGCAGCTGCATGTGGAGGAGTGGGGAATCAAACCCAGTTCTCCCAGATTAGAGTCCACACTCCTAACCAGTACACCAAAGCATACCAGACAGGACTTATAAAGGAACAGTGCAATGACTGACTGCATTGTTATGGGATCATTATGCGACCATTATAGAGACAGCACAGCACAATGGGTATAGTGCCAGACTAGGAATGAAGACAGCCTGGTTCAAAATCCCTATTTGTCCATGAAGCTCACTGGGTGATCTTGAGCTAGCCACACTATCTGTCAGCCTAACCTGTCTCGCAAGCTTGTTCTAAAGATAAAGCAGAGTGGGACTGAACTATGTAAACTGACCGGAGCTCCTTGAAGGAAGGGGAGATAATAAACAAGAGACCTGCTAATGATGGAATTAGCCACATACTATGGGATGACTGAAGACTCCATGCACTTACTAATGCCACAGCGTTGCCCTGAATCCATCTTAGGTAGACTTTATGCAGAGTGGCATATCAGTTTCAGTCCCTCTCTTCCTACTCCTTTTGCTGCTGCTACAAAGAGTAATGTTAGTACTACTAGTAGTAGTTAATACTAACAGTGCCAGTGATATGTTAACTGATACACAGAACATAATAGTAAGGTAGTATCTACTAAGAATATTTAGGCTTAGTTCAGACTGTCAATTTGCCCCAGTGGGGATACGTTTCAGCGACGCTTCAAACCCACAGTAAACAGGGTGTTCACACAGGCACATCTGCCTGGCGTCCCCCACCTGTAGCCAACTGGCGCTGTTCTGCTTCACTGCCACGTTAAAAAGATACCTCATGTAACCGGTAGCAAATCCCGAAAGCGCGCATGTGTCCCGCGTTTCCCCGTTTCCAGGAAGTCTGAACGCTCCGCTGATAAGCCGGAGCAACCTGCGTTGGGCAGAAGGCAGCAGCAGTATGATTGGCCGTGCTCTGCTCTACTGCCCAATGCGGTGCCGGCGCTGCGGGGTCCTCCCCCAATTGGCAAAATGCGCTTATGCGCATGAGCGCTCGTGCACACATACATCCACAGCCGAATTAATGGGGAAACGCTGAATACAGGGCACCTCCGGGGCAGCAGTCTGAACGCTCCCGTGCGGCTCTGCCCAGTATGCTCCGGCAGCAGCCCAGGCTGTGTGAACGCTTTTTTACCACGACTGGCTCCCGGAGCAAATTGCCAGTCTGTCCTCAGCCTTAGTGTCTATGACTTATAGAATGGAGAACAGGGATAAACCCATAACTGATGTGACTGGAAAGTCAGAAAGTGGTGGAGGGTGATGAAAACAGGAGAAGGAGAGATGTTTGTTGAACAGAGAGGAAGAGACTGCTTGAGGCATAGAGAGCAGCAAGAGAAGAGGACAAGCAAAAGATAAAGGGGAAAAATGGTGAAATTCGGGGAGGAAGAAATGGTGGAAGATACTATGAAGACAGAGAGGTAGGTCAGAGAGATGGAGATTTATACCTAAAGGATATTACTAATTACACAACACCAAGAAACCTGGAAGTTATTTTACTGAACCTATGGCCTAAAAACTCAATTCCAAAAGTTACAAAAGAACTCATTGCAGTACTATTGACCACAGAAAAACTTTGTTAGCCCAAAAATGGAAATCAGATGGGACTCCCCCAGTTAAGCAATGTTTTTTGAAAATATGGGACTTTATAGTTTTGGGTAAAATATTAGACCAGTTATTGCTTACTGAAAGCTCTTCCTATCAGTCACACTTTATGGAAAAATGGTCCTCTTTTTTTAATTAATTATCTAACACTACTGCAAAAGAAGGTACCTGGGAATCTGTTCACCTTTCTTTCTATTAACAACATTGTTGCATAGTATCACTCTTCACAGTTTGATGATCTGTTTGTTGGTTGTTTTGTTTGTTATGATATCAATATCTGTATGTTCTATTGTTCTATATTACTATTATTTATAAAATTAACAAAAATTATTATTTATTTATTTTTTAAAAAGCTTCAGTTGTGTTTAACAGTTTGTACTGGCTAGGTTGGATTTTGCCAGTCATTTTCACACATGCAAGAAGGCAAGTTTCACCAGTCCCCCCCTTCCCATGACAGACCCCTAAACCTCCTCATGATCCAGGAGCAGTACTTCAGGAGTCTTTGGACTACAACAACATGAGGGAAGTGTGCTACCAACAGTGGTGATTTTTTTCCCTACAGGATCCAAGTCACTGTCTAAATTATGCCCCAGACTGCTGAAGATGTTTGCATTTGTGAGCCTGAGCACCATAAGACACAGAACTTTTCTTCTGAGAGCTCCATGAACATTTGATTCCAGCACATTCTACAAAGCAGAAGTCAGTTACCTGGGGCGTTTCTGCACTTGCTGGAGGCTGGGGCATGCTGGCGGATACAGACGTAGCATAGACTGGATTCTCAAAGTTCTCATTTTCTCCACTGCCAGAAGCCGTGACCTATTGCCATGATATAAAAACATACCATGTGTTCTGTATTTTTGTATATGAGGTAACAATGATATCTTGCTTTCCTGTTCAACTGAAGGGAATCCAAAGCAGAGGTTTCTTTCATGGTCGCTGAGGTGCACATGCATTAGTCTATTGTGGAAAGGTTGGCTGGTTTCAACAAATAACAGCACAGGTTATAGTAAACGGGGCACATTACGTTTCTCCTGAATTTTCTAGCTACCCATGCAACAGGTTGCACATTTAACACCAACAGATTTTTCCCCAGATGAAAAGGCTTCACAATTTTGCATCTTTACACACTGAAGTTGTTAAATTTTATAATCCTGAATTTTGTTATGAGTTATGGCCAAGACAACTAAACTTGATTTAACTTGATGGTTTGAGAAGACCACAGCAGAGGTTAGAAGAAAAGGGAGGAGTTTAGTAACAACTAGGCCAAACAGAACAGTTTGGCACAAGAAGAAAGCCAGGTTTCAATTTTCTCCCTTACTTGTGTAGGAGGGGTGACGTTCATGTCCACTTCGCCACTGTCTTTTGTTGTATACATTGGGTTTTCAAATGTGATTGGCTGCTTCCCGGTTTCCGTAGCAAAGTTCTCATTCTAAGAATAATAGTGAAATGTTAGCTCCCATCCACCGTAAGGTGTATCGCTCCTTAAAGCAAACCATAACTTAAATAATAACATCATAAATGTTACATGTGACCAGGTTGTGGCTTGGTGGTAGTGAGGAAGAAAATTTGTCTTAGTAAAGCATCTTCTTTGCATGCAGAAGGTCCTAGGTTCAATCCTTGGTATCTCCAGTTCAAAGGATAACATAGTGGGTGATGTGAAAGACCTCTATGGGGGATCTTGGAGAGCAGCAACCAGTCAGAACCAGCTATATTGACCTTGGCAGGCCAGTGATCTTACTCAGGAGAAGATGGTTTTGCAATACTAATGCTCAAGTGCGAGTGATAAACCCTTTCTCTTCAAAACACAACAATTTACTCCCCAGGCATATATTCAACCCAGCAAGAAACTTGGCAACCGTTACAGCATCCCAAGTTATATGCAGAGAGAGAATTGTGCATGAGATCATCAAATTAAGGAGGTGCTTTCAAGTACGTACATGTAGAGTTATGATCCATATATCATTTCAGAATGGGGGGTAAAAATGAACCTGTCTCCATTAGTCAGTGACAAACACCCCACACAAGAAGACAAGTTCCTATAAATCAAAGAACTTTGTAATGAGGAAATAACCAAAATACCAAAAATGGGTGTCACACTGCAGATTCTTCAAAATAATCCTTTAGTTACATAGGATTTGTTCATTTTTCATTGTGGAAATTCTGCTGTTTTAAAAGAATCCTGTTCTTCTCTAGGTCAACAGGATAACTGACAGATGGCTAGGCAAGAAGTTTCTCCAAACCGATTACCAATGGAGGAAGGGCTCTTCCTGGCACTTATCCTCCAGGTGAATGCTACAAAAATCTCAGCTAAGGAAAGCCAAAATAAATCTGAAGCAGTGACATTTGTTAAGGTGCAGCTTCAAAACTGGCAAGAAGATGATTTGGGGTGTGAGGGGGAAGCAAGTTACCCCAGGATGAAGTAACATGTTGTACTGAAGCCAGCTTCCTCTGGATGTGAAAGAAAAAATAGTAAGGAACAGACTTGGTCACTACATTACCACATTATACATTTTCTTGATCCTTTTGTTCCCATCCCAGGTTCTCCACACCAAAATAGAATTATACAAGTGGAGACCCGCAAGAAACTTGCGGGATGGTCATCCCATTCCTCACACCTTTGCTTCCTCCCCTCTACCCTTACCTATCTCACACTCTTTCTCCCTTCTGGGGGTGGAGCCATAGACTCAAGCCTCCAAAGCAGCCATTTTCTCCAGGGGAACTGATTTCTGTCACCCGGACAACAGTTGTAATGCTGGGTGATCTCCAGCCCTCACCCAGAGGCTGGCAATGGTAGTTCTCATGGAGGAAATGGCTGGTTTGGAGGGTGGAGTCTATGGCATTATACTGGTCTGAATTCCTCCCCTCCTCAAACCCCACCATCCCCAGGATCCACCCCTTAAATGTCCAGGAGTTTCCCAATCCAGAGTTGGCAACCCTATTTCCTTCCCACCCAACAGCCAACTTAACCTTTATCTGCCTTTATCTGTCTTCAGCTTTTCGTCTCCACCCCCTCCCCCACAGCTTCTACCAACGAAAATTATAGTCTTTCTCCACAGTGGGGACCAAAGCAGCTTACATTATTCTCACCTCCTTTTTATCTGCACAACAACCCTGTGAGGTTGGTTAGGCTGAAAGTATGTGACTGGTCCAAAATCACCCAGTCAGCTTCCACCGCAATATGGGGATCTGAACCTGGGTCTTGCAGACCCTACTCTGAGGCTCTAACTGCTGTACCACTGCTGGCTTTCATAGGGTGGCTGCTGAACAGCAGCAAGCAGCCAGGCCAAGTTGAGTCATGCAAATTAGGTGGTATCAAGTCACCCAGAGGGTGCTGCCTAGGGATGCCAGCCTCCAGGTGGGATCTGGGGATCCCCTGGAATTAGTGCTCAGCTCCAGACTACTGAGATAACTTCCCCTGGAGAAAATTGATGCTTTGGAGGGTGGACTCTAGGGCATTGTACCCCACTGAGGTCCCTGTCCTCCCCAGGCTCCATCCCCAAATCTCCAGGAGTTTCCAGACCTGGAGCTGGCAACCCCACTACCCCCATCCCCTGCCAGTGCCCGTGGGGGGACCTGGCAACCCTAGACTGCTGCCAGGCCTAGGGTTGGCAACCTCCAAGTGGGGCCTGCTGGAGAGTGAACTCCAGAGATTTGTGAACAACAGAGATCTGTCTCCCTGGAGAAAATGGCTGCTTTGGAGGGTGGATTCTGTGGCATGATACCCAGCTGAGGCCTCCCCCTTCCCCAAATCCTGCCCTCCTTGCACTCCACCCCAAAACCTCTAGGAATCCCCCAGCCTGGCCCAAGGCTCCCTCCCTCCCCCTCACTCCAAGGCTGAAAGAGGCCGGGAAAGAAAGGGCCCTTCCCCCACCCTTTTACTGACAGAGCCAGTCAGAAGCCTCTCCCGCCCCCCCGCCCTCCAACGTTCTAATCTCTCACCGTTGCTGCCTGGAGTCAGGTCCCTCCAGAGGCCATTTCAAAAGGTTTTGGGGGTAATTCAACCCTCCCTGCAAGGATTTTCTCACTTTTCAGATTTTTCTACAAACCCAGGAAGTCTACTGACTACGTAGGAAAAGCTGTTGGGGGAGAGTGAGGCCCCTGTTGGAGGGAATAGGTATCCGCACAGAAAAAAAAAGTCTGGGAATTAGAATAAGGATCTTTAGAAAAAGTATTCAGGAATTTTTCACTGACAGAATGTGACGACATTTAAAGTAGTTAAATATGGCTGAGAAAATCATGATTAATTGATAAGGTGAATTTTATGGAATCTGCGACATTGAGGTCAATTTATTTCCCCACCCCCCAAAAGGAAGAAGGGCAGCTAGCATAGGATTGCTAGAAACATATGGTCTTCACTGTGTCAAGACACTAATTCTATTTTGGTGTGGAGAACCTGGCATGGGAACAAGAAGATCAAGAAAACGTATAATGTGGTAATGTATGAAAACCCTTGTATAGATTTCAAAGATTTGAAACCAAGTTAATATTCTTGAATACCTCCTAAGAGCATGTTTAGAGAAACTGCTGACCCATTTCTAGGACACCTCTGCAACATTTCTGATGTATCACATGCTCCCCAGCCTATCTCTCACAGGTAGCCTGGGCCAGCAGAAAAGAATTTCCAAGTGGATGATGATAATTTTAAAAGTGCACATTATAATTTTTTTATCTAAAATGTTCCTCATTGCATATACCTTAAAAAAAAAAAAAAAGACACTTCATTGGAGGAAAACCCTCACCATTTGCATTGCTCTGTCAATAGCGGATTCGGCTCCAAAACCAGACACACTGATGTTTGTGGTCCCATCAGCTCCCGATCGGAACGTTACCCCATTGCCGTTTTCCGTGGATTTCACAAGACTGCTTAAACTTTGAAAACAATAATATTTTTTTTCACCAACAATAGATGGCTCAATAAAAGATACCTTTCTAAAAACTTGTACAGTTCTTATTTGGCAGCGAGGGGTGTTAATAGGATAACATTTCTTTGAAGTATATAGAAATAGATTGCTGAATTATTTCTTTAGAAACAGTATTCAGGAATTTTCACTGACAGAATGTGATGACATTTCAGTATCCCTATTAGTAGTCAAATATGGCTGAGAAAATCATGATTAACTGATACGGTGAATTTTATGGAATCTGTGAAAAACACTTCAGCAGCAATAATGTTCCCCTGAATATACATACGGGAGGGAGCTGTGAAAACAGGTGTATGTAGCTGTGTCTCTCATGTACATGCAATACCCAGTCTGTAGTACACAAAGGGTTCCACTGAATGTACATTATGGCAGACAGCTGACTATGCACCATAAAACAGACACACATAGCTGCTTCACATGGCTATTCTTCAGCCCCAAGACCATCCATGTGCCGTTATTTAAAGAGTGTGGTGCTCTCTGGGGAGTATGCCAGGAGAGGCGGTCCTGAAGATATATTGGTCCCACACCATGAAGGGCTTTGAAGGTTAAAACCAACACCTTGAACTTGATCCAGTACACAGTCTGGAGCCAGTGCAGCTGGTGGAGCACTGGTTGGATATAGGCTCTAATAGGGGTTCCTGTAAAGACCCGTGCCACTGTGTTCTGGACCAGCTGAAGTTTCCGGGTCAGTCTCAAGGGTAGCCCTATATAGAAGTTACAGTAATCTAGTCTGGAGGAGACCCTTGCGTGGATTACTGTAGCTAGATCAGGGCGAGATAGAAAAGGTACCAGCTGCTGGATTTGGCATAGATAGAAAAACACCGACCTGGCCCCATTCATGATCTGAGCCACCACTGACAGGGAGGTATCCAGAATCATGCCAGACTCTTCACTGTTGGTGCTGATGTTAAAGGAACATTGTCCAGAGTCAGGAGGTGGATACTCAAAACCAGGCCATCCTTCCCCAGCCAAAGGACCTCTGTCTTCGATGGATTTAATTTCAGCCAGCTCTGTTTTAGTCATCCAGCCACAGCTTCCAATCCCTTTGCCAGATTTTCTGGGGTGTCAGGCAGCTGGCCACCCATCAACAGGTATAGCAGGGTGTCATCAGCACACTTGGTGGCATCCCAGTTTGAAAATCTGCACCAGCTGGGCAAAGGGATGCATATAATAGCATTGGGGAGAGAATAGCCCCTTGAGGGACACCACACATCAATGGGTGTCACAGAGAAATTCTCTTCCCTAGCACCACCCTCTGTCCCTAACCTCGGAGAAAGGAGACAAACCACTTCAAGGCTGCCCCCTGAATCCCCATGTTGGCAAGCCGGTGGGTCAACAACTCATAGTTGACTGTGGCAAATGCTGCTGATAGATCAAGTAACAACAGCACTACTGAGTCGCCTTGTTCCAGTTGTTTGCAGAGATCATCTGTGAGGGAAACTAAAGCCGTCTCCGTCTCATTAAGTTCTAGCTTTAAAGAGAATTTTTATAAGATGATGTAACATTGGTATGTGTCTCCAGAGAAACTGGCCAGAATATATAATGGTACTTCTAGTCTATGTTGGAAATGTGAACAACATGAAGGGACACTTTATCATATGTAGTGGATATGTAAGAAAGCAAAAAAAACCCAAAACCTGGATACAAATGCAGCTATTTATTACAGAAGATTTTAAAGACTAACGTACAATTGAAATCAGAGTATTTTGGAATTAATAGACAAGGAGCTGGGAAAAAGTCAAGTAACTTTGTTTTTCTATGACTATGGCAGCAAGACTACTATATGCACACAAATGGAAGAGTCTGGCAATGCCTACAATAGAAGAATGGTTGGAGAAGACATTGGAACTTGCAACGATGGCCAAACTTACTGCATTGATTATGTAAAAGACAATTAGTTTTTTTTATTACTGATTGGAAACCCCTTATAGAGTTTTTGCATGAAATAGATAATAATGATTTGATGATCTGTGTTTTTTGGGAATAAGAAACATAGATAATAGAAAAAAGAGAGCTCCTTACTATATGTATGTATAGAGTAAGAGAAAATTAATTATATATATAAGCCTATATTTGTCATAGAGAAAATCAGAAGCCTCCCTTCTTATTTATTTTTTCTTTTTTTCTTCTGTTAAATCCCACCCCCCGTATCTAGCTGGTACCTTTCTACCCGTAATTTAAACCCATTATTGCGATTCCTATCCTCTGCTGCCAACAGGAATGCTTCCAATGAATTTAAAGCAGAACCAGGAGTGCTGGTCATATGTGCTCTCACCCTTCCTCTGATTTCTAAATACAAACTGAAGGCACTTGGACAAGTCAAAGCAAAAATTAAAAACAGGAATAGGTTTGTTGCTGCTTGTTAGCGGAGTTCACCACCAACCAAACCCCCCCCCCAAACTTTTTTTTTGATTGCAACCAAGAGGACATGCAAGACATCTTGAAATAATCAGAAAGGGAACAGAACAGGAACTAAACAGACATTTTCTCAGGCCTGTTATCACCCATGCAAAACCTACCTTGGCAGTTTGGGAAGTGACGGTAAGAGGGAACCTGTCCGTCGGTAATTTAAAAAGCCACCAACAGCCAGAGCTCCAATGACTATTATCAAAACGACAGTCAGCAACACGGCCGCTGCTGCAACAGGAGAAGAAAAAAAGAGTCAGCAAATAAGATGGACTTTACAGCTGAAACTTCCAGTACTGTCCCTCCACTGAATTCTAGTGCAGCCCTTAAGGCCCATGTTTGATGGTCCAGTATAAAAGTAGGTTTGAAGCTTACTGGTTCCAGGAGGTACTCCCTTGGACAATCCCACTTCACAGTAACTTCCAGTGTATCCATATGAGCATCTGCAAATGGAAGGGAGATACCTGACTGGCATTGACTGCAGAAACATAGTTGTATTCATTACGGTCTGTAAAAAATACCTACACAAGACACTACTTTTTAAAAGACTCATTCCTTAGTAATTACATGTTCCACTAGAAGCATAAGGAGGGGGGGGGAGTCTGCTTGCTATTTACTGAGAAATGAGCATGCAGAAATGCTGAGTCACAAACAAAGTCATCAGTCTTTAAATATTAGAAGAGAATAGGTTTAGTTTCAACGGAGCATTAGTTCCCCCTACAGGCTAAGCTGAATTAAAATGTGCTTTTGAGGGTGGTTTTTTTGGGGTGGGGGTGGTGAGATTCTTTGGTTTTTCTTTTGAACAGAAATCAGTCACCTGCCCTCCGAATATCTTCTGTTTTGTTTTAAACACCTGTAGCCTCTCCAGTTACTCATCGTAAGGTATTTTCTTTGAGGTTTAGGAAGCATCCTGGCCATCAACTGGGGAGCTGCTCTATGACTTCATCATTTTAGACAGGTAGCAGATCTTTAACGTGACACACGTTTGGAGCTGCAAGGTGAGCAGAAGGCCAATGTGGTCTGGTGGTTTGCATCACTTCAAAATGCGGGGGACTGAAAGTTTGAAAGCCCCCCACCCCCTGATGTGCTCTATGCCTATCTAGCATGAATTATACAAGGAGAAAACGTACCCAAGTACATTCCCATAACATGTTAGTTTTGAACATTCAAGGAGAATTCAGACATTTGATTCATCCCTCCATCTGACTTCAGACATGGCAAAGGGCAACTTTAGATACATCTCATCAGAGTGACTTCTGGTCAGCGACAACTGAAACCTGGTGACTTCCTTAACATTCTCCCTCTGATAATGGCCAACCATTTTACCCAGGTCCAGTTCCTCAAGCTACCAAGCCAAGTCTATCTTGGAGACAGTGGGATGGACCCTACCTCTAATCTTAACACTCAACTGAGCAAAATTTGAAGTTTTCTTCCAGCCTCAGGAACCTCCCTCCAATTTATGTGGTTCTTCCTCCAACAGAGGAATACTGGAGGAAAGCTACTTGGAGTATGTTTGGATCTACCTCAGTTATTCTCATTTACTGGTCCCCATGTAAAGTTTCTAGACATCATGATGACATACTATGTCACATAATTGTAACATTGAAAGTACCTCTCAAGGAATAAGGTCTGACTTGATCAGAAGAAGAAGAAGAGAAGAGATTAGATTTATACCCCACCCTTCATTTGGAGGCTCAGAGCAGCTTACAAACTCCTTTCCCTTCCCCTCCCCACAACAGACACCCTGTGAGGTAGGTGGGGCTGACAGAGCTCTGGCTCAGAGAGCTCTGCCAAGTTATAAAGCTGCGAACCAGAAAAGCTACACAAGTTGGATCAAGGAACCATGCATGCAGCTGGGATCTCTTCTGAAATGTTTTCCATAGCCAAAGAGACAAGCCTGGGTTCATTCTTAAAAACAGGTTGCCAGCTTTGAAGTGGGAAAACAAGTCAGCAAAAAATTCCCAGTATTTATGAACTTTGTGTCTTCTTTGGATTGCAGCCTACTATGACATTGTGAGGAACAAAAATCCTGTTTGTTACCAAGCCTGACAACCCTCTGAGATTTTCCACATAGACTTACTTGCATTTAGGGAGCCTGTCTTCATCAATATAACATGTTCCCCCATACATACATCTGCATGCTGGTGGCATTGTAGGAGGGGGCTCAATAGCTATAAAAATGAGAAGTCATGTGTGTGTTAATTACGCCCCATATGTATCCTGAAAAGCACTTATCAATGTCTATTTATTCTTAGATCAAACTTTATTCTTAGATCAAATCTGTGACAATAATGGCTTTTGGCCATGAACAAGAAGGGAGATCTTGCATATATGGTAGACAGGAGTGCAATGCTTACTCAGTTCCTATGGTAAAGGTAATCCAGTATGGGTTGGTGTAGAGTACCAGTAAGAAAGGGAGGGAAATGGTACCCCCAGTATTTCTACTTCAGGCCCCACCTACTACCTTGAGAGAGACAGAGTACCAGTAAGAGATCTAAGCTACTTTTACCCCATTGGTTCCCTGCCAAACCTGACAGATACATTTGTTGTACTGAGGTAAGTGTTTCCTCATTTGGCTTACTGAACTCAATCAAACACATCAAGAATTGGATCAGGGCCCAGGAGCTGATATTCTATCCATCTAAAGATAATACAGCAAAATTATTTTAATTACCATGGAAGTTGATGACCTAACAAAGTCCTTCTACCCAAATCTGCATGTGGTACATTGACCATGGGTACATTGACATGGAAGACGTGAAACTCCTGGTGACTGATTTGCCACTGGCAGTTCTTTGCAGGTTCTGGGAATGCATGTGGTCCCTTACGTGCTCTATTGTGTGCCAGGAGCCTTTGAATGGAAGTAAATTATCCCAGCTGCATTCATACAAATAGACACATCTATTCAGAGCAAGAGGCCTCCATCTAAACCTGTCACACTTAATTCCAGTGATTTGGGGGGCTATAATTTGCTTTTCTCTTTTAAATATGAGCTTTAATCCAATTAAAATTTTGGTCATTACATAAGCTTAGAACAATCCATAAAGTTTTCAGCTCTACAGGGAAATTCTCAGCAATCAATCTTTTATAAGACACAGAGGAGATACCCCAGGTTTAAATGCTGTATATTTGCTAGAGTGAAACCATAGGCTTTTAAGACAGAACTTTATGACATCTCAGTTTTTGATTAGTGCGGGAAACTATATTTTCAACTAGGTTCAGGAACAATCCCATCTGAGTGTAGTTTGCTGTACACAACTGTAAGTTCAATGGAAATAAGTGTGGAGGGGGCATGTCTCAGTGGTGGAGCATCTGCTTGGCATGCAGAAGGTCCCAAGTTCAATACCTGGTATCTCCAGAATCAGGCTATAGGTGATGTGAAAGACTTCCATTCAAGACCCTGGAAAGCCACTACCAGTCTGATAAGACAATACTGACTGTGATGGACCAGTGGTCTGTTTCAGTATAAGGCAGTTTCATGAGCAAATGGCCCTTTCAGGCAAGCAGGGAGGAGGGAGGGAAAGAAGGCAAAAGGGCCCTGCAGAACAAATCACTGGTGCCAGGACCTGTCCTTCCTGCAGGCCCAACCCTGGGGCTGCCCCTCCAAGAGTCCACTAAAGAGATGAAAGGGAGGAGGGACAGAGTTTTGAAGGTGGTGCTGAGCTCCACTCCCCTGCCCATTCCAGACCGCCTGCAGACACAGTTTTCACGCAGAGGCTCTGCCTGCAGCCAGAGTGCCATTTCCTCTTTTAAGTCAGAGTGAAGAAGGTTTTATTTTCTTCCAGCCTAAAAGGGAAAGCCCACAAGCCCTGCCCAGAATGAACACAGTGCCATGTGTAAGCTCCTCATCAAAGTGGGGTATGCCGTATTCCTCTTGGGGGGAAATCCCCATTTAGGCTTTCAAGGAACGTATTCAATGGCTTCTGCAAAGAAATAAGGTTTAATAGTCTCCTTTACCTGCATCACAGTCCGTTGAGCTTCCTTCTACAAAACGAGCCCCTTGAGGGCAAGCGCAGGAATATCCCCCAGGTCTCAACAAGCAGAGGTGACTGCAGACATCTTTGCAAGGATTGGCCACTGTAAAACAAAATGAAGCAAAGGAAATGGGAGAATCAGCTGAATATAGCTTATGACAGCAAATTTATTTGTTTTTTATTTAAAACGTTTTTATGCTGCCTTGCCACCCAATCAAGGTCCACAAGGCAGCGAACGTAAAAACACTGAAACATTTAAACAATCCACCCATGCAAGCCCATCATACGATTACATAATGTTGGACATTCTGCAGCTAAAGGAGTGAGCTGACTCTTCTGAAAGGCAATGGGTAGGATCCTATGACTCCCTTCCATTAAGTTTTTCTCCAAAAGAGGAAGATTTCCTTTAAAAAAGAATGGCTTTTCCCTCCATCAGTGGAAAACCTTCTTTGTCAGAAAGAGTCATTCTGGAGAAAAGCTGTCTTGAACAAGGACTTAGCAGAAAAGAGTGACAGGATCCAGCTTACTGGGAGTCATGTGATCCAACCCATTGTGTCCAAGGCAGGGATGACCTACTGTAGTCGTTTTGGCTTCTATACGTTGTCATTGTCAATGGCTTCAATTTGCCTCGCTTTCATTTTCATTTAACTGAGACCCAGTGTGGGGTAGTCGTTAGAATGTCAGGCTAGGATCTAGGAGACCCAGGGTTGAATCCCCACTCTACCACGGAAGCTTGCCAAGGTGATCTTGGGCCAGTCATACAATCTCAGCCTAGCCTACTTCACAGGATTGCTATGAGAAGAAAATGGCGGAGAGGAGAACAATGTAAGCAGCTTTGGGTATTGTAAAAGTTAATGCTGGACATTCGCTTGTTGTTTCTGGAGGGAACACAAGCAAAACAATTTCCAAAAGCACAAAGAAAGGGGACTGCTGGCAACACAGCAACTGAATGAGGGAGGATAATTATTATACTTCTTTGAGCCTCTCCTCATCAATGGCAGAAAGCTGCCAGGCAGGGCTAATTTACAGCCTTATAAGCAGCGCTTCAGTGACCCATGCAAGAGAAGATTGGGTAGTCTTCTGACTCCCTTTAACGAGGACAACATCCAGGTGGGTGCGGAGATTGGCCAGCAAATGCTGCATAAGTGCCTGATACTATCAAAAGCACAAAGAAACAGGGGAAGATAGAAATCATAACTTATAAGCGAGTTCCAAAGGAGTGGGGGTGAGGATGGATGTCTGTTCATTAAGAATGCTTAAATATCTAAATGGATGCAGCCAGCTCCAGTTCCAGGCATGCAGACAGACCAGGATCATTCATGGAGAGATCCGTTCATTAGGAAGCTGTCACTAATTACTTAGAGGACATTAGTTTCAGAGGGTAGCTGTGTGGGCCTGCAGCAGAACAGCCAGATTTGAGTCCAGCAGTACCTTAGAGGCCCAAGAGGTCAGAAGGGAGCTTTGACTCTTGAAAGCTCATGCCCTGAAAACCTTGTTGGTCTTTGAGGATGTTGCTTCTTGTTTATGGGTACCAATGATTCAGTGGTAACTGTCCAGGACTGGCCCATTACCTGACTGATTGCATCTGTGTTGATGATAGATGCGGACTTGAGTCAGCCAAGGGTTGATAGTCAGGACTTTGACTTTTTCTCCCTTCCCAAATTTGTCTTCTTTCCAGACTTCTCCTCTTTCCTTAGACATCCAGTAGAGATGGCCTTCAAAGACGTCGAGACTATACGGGCTGCTTACTTTTCAGTGAAACAAAATAGAAGTTAATAACCAAAATGGGTAGCCACACCAAAGAGTGACCACTTGCTCTTCAAACAGTTCTCGCCATGCTTTTCCATATCACGGGTGTCAAATATAAGGACCGGGGACCAGAACCAGCCTGCCCAGGGCTCTTACGAAGACTGAGAGCAACTGATGCAAGGGAGGGAGTGCTGGGGGGAGATTGGGTTGACCCACTCCGTTGTGGCTCCAGTACGGCTGAACCACCTTGTCGGCAGCAAAGCCTTGTGGGAGCATCTGTCCAGCGC
Source organism: Gekko gecko (assembly GCA_029375565.1). NCBI lineage: Eukaryota > Metazoa > Chordata > Lepidosauria > Squamata > Gekkonidae > Gekko > Gekko gecko. The sequence goes on along the minus strand of JAPDNY010000003.1, from coordinate 35,119,521 downwards.
TATGCTGCTGCCTCTCCAGTCTGCCTATGTGGGTTTTTCTCTGCATGGGGCCCAGCAGTGAGGATACATCAACTTGGTGCTTACCAGTTGCTGTCCTTTAACAGTTTCTATCTCCAGTACCTAGCATTATATTTTAAGCCACACATGGCCTCAAAGTGACATTTATGTCAGATTTGGCCCTCGTAACAAATGAGTTTGACACTCCTGTTCTATACAACTGAATTAATGGTTATTAATTACCACTTTGGAAACTAAGTCCCAAAGATTTGTGAACATTTTCTACCCTAACCCAAAGTTACGTTTTCAAAAAGTTTTCAGGCTTTGCCACAAAAGTGGAAAGAAAACATCACTTTGGCTCATGCACAACACAAGTTCTGCACTACTTGCCAGCTGTGTATGCATTTACTGAATCCGAGTGCCATATGACAAGCCTTGACCCTCACTGTGGTCTTTAACAAAACATCTGCTACCTGAGAGTCTTGGAAAATACTTTGGAAAAAACGTCTTTAGCCCACATTGAGTTTCATACCTCCTTGCACAACAATCTTCCTGTCAGTCCCATCAGATTTCATAGATTCAATTAGGTTTTCCTTCACATCACTCCAGTATATTCTGTCATTGTTCAAATAATCAATAGAAAGGCCAGTTGGCCAGCCGAGGTCCTGGGAGACCAAGGTTTGCCTTTGTTGTCCATCCATCCAGGCACTCTCAATTTTTGGTTGTCTTCCCCAGTCCGTCCAGTACATTAGCCTAAAGAGAGCAGTACCAGGAGTCATACAGGATACCAAACCATATACTCACTATAGAAGCAAAATATCCACCATGAGAGAGTCAGGTTGGTAAGCATTTGGCAATTCCTCACTGATCACGTTCTCACTCACTGGGATATTTCTTTTTATCTCAGATAATCCCTCAATCTCTCCTAATTAATCCATGCAACTTTACACAATCCATTCTATATATTTACATTTTATATATGTGCTCTGACTATCTGCAGCATTTTCTGGCCAATTTTCTTGGTAATTTCTACAGCATTCCTTGTTTCATTTATAATTTTGTGAGATAAATTAGGCTGAAAGATTATGATGTGCCTAAAATCAAGGTCAGGGACCAAGGTGTGGCCAGAGGCCATGCGCGTTTGGGCACAAACCAAAGCACTTTTTGGCTCTTATCCCTTAGCTTAGGGCTTGTACTTGCAAATGCTGGCCAAGACCGAAATACGGTTGATTTCTTTGTTTATTGCTTTATTTATATCGTGGGGTTTTTGTATTGCTCTAAGTCACTTTTGACCCAACAAGACGGATTGACCCTATAAAGGAAGCCACGGCTTTCAGTTCGCAAGACCTGAGCGAGGCTGTTAATGATTGGACATTCTGGAGGTCGTTAATTCATTGGGTCACCATAATAAACTGGAAGTGACTTGAGGGTACGTTACACACATACAAGCCACTTTAGGTCCCCAGAGGAGAAAAGGGGGACTCTAACGTTTAAACAAATAAATACATAAATTGCTATCCTGCACCCTTACTTCAAGCTCAAGGTCGCATAAATGGTTCTCTCTTCCTCCGTCTTCCTTTGTATGAGAACACTGTGAGACAGGTTAGGCTGAGAGACAGCCGTCGGCCCAAAGTCATCCAGTAAGTTAATTATTTATTTGATTAATTCATTTATTAACTGCTCTCCCCAGTAGGGCCAGGCTCAGGGTGGTGTACAACATAATCTGATAAAACATCACATAAAACAGCTCAGGCTAAAACAGTAAACAATAAAACAGCTCAGGCTAAAACAGTCAAAGTTTCATGGCTGGGTAGGGATTTGAATCCGAGTTTCTCAAGCCCTAGTCAGAAGCCCTAACCCAGGGGTGTCAAACACACAGCCCGGGGGCCCAATCAGGCCCCTGAAGGGCTTCTATCAGGCCTGCAGTGGAACTGGCTGTCTTCTGCTGCTGCTTCCAGTTCTGCTGCTGCTGCGTCATTGTAGGTTTGCAGCTTACAGATACACACCTGAACAGCATACTCAAGATTGCAACAGCACAGACATTTGGATGCAGTAATTCAGAGCAAGGGGTGTCAGTTATCAGACACTGTTAAGTAAACAAAATATTGCAAGAGTGCTAATGTTTTAAGCATGTTTTATTTTAAGTAAAAAAACAAACCCTTTGTGTTTTCGTCCTTTATAAAGTTTGTATCTCCGCTACCTGGCATTACATTTTATGACACACATGGCCTGGCCCATCAAGGTCTCATTTATGTCAGATCCAGCCCTCACAACAAATGAGTTCAATACCCCTGCTCTAACCATTACACAAACCAGCACAAACTGAAATACGGTTATTTAAGAAACTAGCAACCCCACCCTATGGGCTGCTCAGTTGTGGTTATGGCCATACTAACATAAAGGTTAACAAAGTAAGTGGGACAACCTGTTTCATTTCACTGACGCCTGTTCCCAGACTTGCACTGCAGCAGCTAACAGCACTCTTGTGACAACAGTCCACTCTGCTCTATTAACTGGTAATGACAATTTATTGTTGTTTAATAGCCTTCAAATTCTGTTAACCCAAATATAGATGACCCATTAGAATAAATCTTTAACTTACAAGAACACACAAGGGAATATTTGACACTTGATCATCTACAAAAACTAAGGTTGTATTTGCCAGAACAGGAATATTATGGCATTTTATTTTGTTTCTTATTCGGATTAACTCCTCCAGTCTCTGAAGTGCTTACCCAAGTTTAGGGTTGACGGCAATAGCTGCTGGTTGGTCCAGAAGAGAGTACGCAAGCCACTTCCTGTACCTCCCATCAAGCTTTGCTACCTCTATCCGATTCGTCCCAGCATCAGTCCAGTAAAGATGCCTAGTTTAGATGCAATTAAGTATTTAGCAATCTATATTATCACCCATCGGAGTACCAGAAAATCCTTTTGTCTTTAAAAATCCAGCAGTCAAATAAAAGCGATCATAGATAATACAACATACCCTGAATGTGTTACAAATATCATTCTACCACTTCTATTTTTGACCCTTACCCATCATCTTAGTGTACGGCTGGATGCAAATGCCTGGCTAGGTTACCATAGTAGTAAATGCTTCACTGAAGGAGAGAGTTTTGCCAGCCATCTCAAAAGAAATGGTTTCAAGTCCCTTTCCTTAAGAAGCCCTCCTTAAACCCTGAAGATTTAAATAACTCTCAGCCAGTAGCAAATATCCCTGTCTTCAGCAAGGTGCTTGAGTCAGTGGGGATTGTACAAATCCAGGCTTTTTGTAGATGTAACTGATTATCTAGACCTATTTCTGTCAGCTTTCAGCCCTAGTCTTGTTAGGTTGGCTGGGAAAAAGACACGGGGAAATGAGTCCTCCTTAATTCTTCTGGCCTTCTCAGTGGCTTTTGATGCAATCACTCGTGGTATCCTTATGGACTGATTAGCTAAGAGAGGAAGTGGGAGCACTGTATTCCAGTGGTTCCACTCCTAGCTGGTGTTCCAGTGACATAATGTGGTGACAAGAAACAAGTGCTTGACCCTACGGTATTTAAAATACAAGCTCTCACAGGGCTTCATTCCACACCCCATGCTGTTAAACAACTACAGAAAAGTGCTGGGACAAGGGATCTGGAGATCTGGTCAATATACAGATGCCATTCAGATCTATTCCTTCTTTTTTTTCAGATGAGTCAGATGAGACTGTAAACATCCTTTACCACTGTCTATAGAGTTGATAATGGACTGCTTGATAGCCAATAAACTGAAGTTTAATCTGGATAAAAGAGAAGTGCAGTTGGGTCAAGCAAGGTCTGGAGCGTCTACTTGTTCTGGAGGGGGCAGGGTTTGAACTCTCCCTCAAGGAAAAAGTGCATTGTTCCAGGTGCTTTTAACTCCAAGGCTACAGATATAGGTGCGAGTCTCCCCTGTAGCATATAGTACCTTTAACTAGGGGTGTGTGCTTGGTATATACTGAGCTGAATAAATAACGGAGCTGAATAAATTCGGATTCCCGAATATTTACCCGAATACCAATACAATACTGATACTGGTATTCAGGAATATTCAGGAATACTGGTGTTTTTTGGGTCCAATAGATGCAAATCAGAAATAATCATTTGCAGGTTTTTTGCACACCTCTACCTTTAACCAGCTTTGACTGGTTCACCAACTGCAATCCAACTGGTTCAAAGTGTGGTGGCTGGGTAGCTAGCAAGAACAAGTTTCAGGGATCACATCACAGCAGTTTTAAAAGCTTTTCACTGGCTGCCTGTTTGTTTCTGGAAACAATTCAAACTGTTGGTTTATTTTTCTTGGTACAATTTTTATTGCACCCTTCCTCCAAGTAGCTCAATGTGGTGTATATGGTACCCCCTCAACTTTATCCTTTAACTGCCCCCCCCCCCATGAGGCAGGTTAGGCTGAGAGAAAATGACTGGCCCAAGGCTCCCTTCATGGTTATTACGTAGAAAGTTCTACACAGATTGTGATCAGGATAACACAAATATTAAATTCTCCTGTATGAACCTACACATACATCTTATGTGAGCAACACAACTTGGGGCTAAAAAGAGTTCCCTAATATTGGTAAAGTTTTTACTGTATTCAACGATGACTAAGATCTCCTGAACAATTTTTATCTAGCCTTTGTGCTTACCTTCCAACCCAGTCCACTGCTAAACCAACTGGACTGACCAAATATTTCAGATTCAGATCGACTTCTTTCACAGGATTATTCCCACCACTTTCAAATGTGGGGATATAGGCACGTTTGATGGAACCAAACTCTGCACCACGTCCCAGAATGCTGTAGTATACAATACCTGCAGGAAGTTGAGATGATTTTCATTATTATTATCTATTTCTTTGTTTAAACAAAGAAATAAAATATTGTATTTATAGTTCACCTTTCTCACTGAGACTCAAAGTAGATTAAACAGTGAAAGTCAATAACAATCCATACAAAGAGATGTCTAATAAGCACAGGGAAGGTCAATACAATCAAAATGAGGAGACATCTAAGGAGCAATATTTTAGGGGTGGGGCTGTGGCTCAGTGGTAGAGTATCTGCTTGGCATGCAGAAGGTCCTAGGTTCAATCCCCAGCATCTCCACTTTAAAAGATGAGGTAGTAGGTGATGTGAAAGACCTCTTTCAGAGACCCTGGGGAGTCACTGCCTGTCTAAGTAGACAGTAGTGACTTCAGTGGACCAATGGTCTGATTCAGTATATGGTAGAAGAGAAGAAGAAGAAGAGATTGGATTTATACCCCACCCTTCACTAGCTTCAGGTGTACAGAGGAGGGCAGCCAAGATGATTAGGGGGTTGGAGCACCTTCCCTATGAGGAAAGGCTGAAGAGTCTGGGACTTTCCAGTTTAGAAAAGAGACAACTAAGAGTAGACATGATAGAGGTTTATAAAATTATGCATGGGGTGGAGAGAGTTGACAAAGGAAAATTTTTCTGCCTCTCCCAAAATACTAGAACTCGAGGGCATCCAACGAAGCTGATGGGCAGTAGGTTCAGGGAGGAAATACTACTTTATACAGAGAGTGATTAAAATGTGGAATTTGCTGCCAGAGGATGTAGTGATGGCCACAAGAATATAAAGCTTTAAAAGGAAATTAGACAGATTCATGAAATCTATCAATGGCCACTCACCAAAGTGACTGAGGGCAACCTCTGCATTCAGAGGCACTAAGCCTCTGAATCCCAGAGCCAGAATGTAACATCAAAGTAAGGTTTCAGCCTCTATGCCCTGTTGTTGGCCATCCAAGGGAACTGGCTGACCACTGCAAGGGATAGGATGCTGGACTAGATGGATTACTGGTTTGATCCAGTAAGGCTCTTCTTATGTTCATATATGCCTATGTGACTAGGATTACCAAAATCTGAATGAGCCTAGCATATTAGGCATGATACGGAGCGTGAATATAATAAAGGAAAATGATATTACTTCAGTAGAAAACAATGAAACAACAATTATGCTGTCATTAGAACATTAATTATTTGCTTGGCCAGCTCTTGGCCTGCCAAAGCCCCAAGTCACTCAAACAATTTACTTCCAGAGAATCTAACACCATTATCTTCTTGCTGAAACCTTTAATGAATATCTACCCTATGCATCTTTAATGACAGAAAATCCCATAATGGCCAAAGACGTGATACCTAAATATGCAATACTGTGTTTTGTAGAATCACTAGGGTTGTGAAGAGTTTTACTGTAATGCTGGCAGGATAGAGTAAGCTGCTAAAAGAGGCTTAAGTACAAAAATTAAGATGAGGGGCTGTGACCAAGTTTAGAGCATCTGCTTGGCATATAGAAGGTCTCAGGTTCAATCCCCGATATTGCCAGTAAAAAAAAAAAGTATGTGGTACTAGATGACATGAAAGACCACTACCTGAGTAGACAATACTGACCTTGATAAACCAGTGGTCTAATTCAGTATGGCAGCTTCATGTATATTCATACATTCAAAACTAGCCATTTAAATACTTCAGCACTGCTGATGGGTTTATTCACACAGCACTCTAAGGGTGAAGGTGTGGCAATGGTGCATATAACTGGGTTGTACGCTTGGATGGTACAGCAGCCACCACAGCAGACCCAGAAAATGTCACTGCTGAGGTTCAGGGGACCCTCCCTAGCAACATGGCAGACAGGCTGCAGAAAGGAGGAATCCCCCCACCCCTTGTGCAAACAGAACTGAAGCTTGGTTACCAGGAGTAGCGGGTTTCCCAATGGCTCAGCGCAGGTCATGGGAAATGCTTCTGTGTAGCTTCGTCTCATACTGCCCCAATAATAATCTCAAATGAAAGAACTTTGTGGATGGGTTAGTGGTACAATTTCACACTGTGCTACATTTAGTCTCTGTGGGACCACAAATATCTAGGGGCAGCATCCACATCATTGGTGCTTGCTGCACAACTCATCCATCTAGACCTCACCAAAGGAACTTGAGGAAAAAGTCACAAGGAAGCTGCTTCTATATCTGTGTCAATGAAGACCCTCAACATCTTGTCTCAAAGGGAAAATCTAATAACAAGGACAGCTAAGAACACTAACATCTGTAGAGTGATTTACAGTCTCACCCTCATGATTGCCCACTGAGGTTAGACACTAATTACACCCATTTTATAAACAGGGAACTGAAGGTAAGAAATTATGACAAGCTCAATACCACAGACTTAATCTATAGCACCAGTAGTTCTAGGTAACTAGCCTCATGGACTGAAATCTATCTTGGTGCCTAGTTGATATCAAATGCCAATAAACATACAAGATGAGGAACAGGAGGTTGAATACATACAAGGGACTCATCTGTGCAATCGGGATTGTTAATATAAGAAACTTACTAGCAGGTAAAAGATTGGTTATTAAAGCCATAAATATTACTCACTGAGGCCTATCCCCTCAGGGTCCCAATCATAGTCTATAGCCTGGATGTGCTCCTCATCATCAATATAGTCAGAGTATTGCTCTGATGACATATTATACCTACGAATACGGACATTATCAGGCAGAAGCAATACTGGAGGGTTACCTGGAAGAGATAACAATATATTTATATTGCAGTACACATATAACAATATAACAATATATTTATATATGCAGAAGAAATTACTGATGCATCCAACACAAAACATCTCACCTCCCATCGATCTACATTTTTATCCTGCCTTTCCTCCAAGAAGCCCTTGGAAACCTTTATTGTTACACTTCTTCCACTTTATCTTCACAAAAATCAGTGAGATAAGGTGGACTGACCATCAGTGACTATCCCAAGGTCATCCAGTAAGCCTCATGGCTGCATGGACACTTGCACTTGGGTCTCTCTACTTTAACGGCATCCATTGTTGCATGCCCTGTTCCACTGGCTGGCAGCAGCATGACTGGGCTCTCTGTGGAAGGACTGGGCACCCTCCAAGACTGTTCATAACACTACGCTGTGCAGCCAGTGTCAGCCTAGTAAGGCAACAGCAAAAGCAAGCAATAGCAGTCATCAACATTTTCTGGCCTTTGTCTGCAAAAGGAGCAGAGATCAAGGAGCCAGCGATATGGCACACTGACTGGAGGATATGATGCAGAGGTTCCCCCGAAACCTGGACCCAGCATTGCATATGGTAGGCAAATCGCTGGATTAGAAGATTTTTGGATTAGAAGAGTCTTAAAGAAGTAGTTGATGTGACCTCAAGAACTTGCATGTTGATAGCAAGGATTCTGATTTTTTTTCCTTCTTAAAAAAGAGACCCCCCATGTTATATTGGGAATATGGAATGTTATGGTATACCATACCATTGAGTCAGTACTTGGGTCAGTACTTGGAAGGACCACCAAGGAAGACTCTGCAGAGGAAGGCAATGGCAAACCACCTCTGCTTCTCCTTTGCCTTGCTGGGGTCACCATAAATTAGTTGTAACTTAATGGCACATACCCACATATGCCATAGTCAGCTGGATCTTGTCAAAAAGATCTACATGTGCAAAAGAGGACAACTCCTCCCTGCTTTGGGAAGGGAAACACAAGGAAGGTGTGCATCTGTGCATGGAATTTAAAATTACCCTTACAGTACGTTTTTAGCCAGTCGTTCCACTAAAGAGCTCAGGGCAGTATACATGTTCCTGCTCCTAATCTTTTGATCTCACATCAGCACTGTGAAATAGCATAGACTAAGAGATACTTTGTTGGATCCAGTCTAAATATTCCATTAGCAGAATGGAATTTTCCACGCTTTCCCCTCTCTGCATCCTACTGATCTCCAGGAAATATCACTGCTGGCGACAGAAAACCCAGAAGAATGACATCAAAGGAGTCAGCAGAAGGAAGGGGGAATTGGCAGAATTGCCAATTTAATCTGTATCCAACCCATTCATTAAATTTATATCCCACCTTTTTCCATCATGGAACTCAAGGTGGTGTACATGGTGTACACAGGATATCACCTATCAATGCACTGACTAGACCCAGCATGAGATACAGTCACTGGTTTAAAATGACCTGGTGAGCTTCACACACAACAAGGAATTTGGGCCCTGGTCTCCCAGCTCTCAGTCCTCAACAGTACTTTAGTTTTTTAAAAAAATGGCTTGCCAGGTTATTTTGCAGACAACCCATATGATTAAAAATGTTTTTAAAGCACGACCTCAGTTCAGACATCATTCCCAAAACAAGGTTTAATTAATTAATTCCAGTTAGTGTGGTTGTCTGAATGCAACTACTCTACAACTGATCGTTAGCTAGCTTCTGTCAACCGGGATCTGAAACCACGGTTTGAAGGTGGTTTACTAACTAGTTAGTCTGAACTATGGTTTTGTGTGATGTATGAATGCAGACATCATGGGTTGTTTCCCAGCACCACCCTCATAACAATGCAAACCAGGATACCAGCTGCGCCTCTGTCAGAGAGGCAGGAGAGAAGAAGAAGAAGAAGAGTTTGGATTTATACCCCGCCCTTCACTGCCCAAAGGCGTCTCAGAGCGGCTTACAAACTCCTTTCCCTTCCCCTCCCCACAACAGACACCCTGTGAGGTGGGTGGGGCTGAGAGAATTCTAACACAAACTGTCCTTGAGAGAACAGCTGTGCCAGAGCTTGTGACTGACCCAAGGCCACATCAGCAGCTGCATGTGGAGGAGTGGGGAATCAAACCCGGTTCTCCCAGATAAGAGTCCGCACACTTAACCACTACACCAAACTGAGGGTGATTAAACTAGTGTTTGTTAAGGCAAACCAGAATGTGAATGTGGTGTAGAGACAGGGTACTGTAGAGGTTAAGAGTGTTGCACTAGTATCTGAGAGTCCTGGGTTTGTTCAGTTTATTTTTACAGTCCTCAGACCTGTCATACAAAAAAAAAAGAAGTACACCTTTACAATATTTCAAAATTCTAAAATACATCAATCCTGGGTTTGAATATCCACTCATGCCATGGAAGCTTGCTTAGGGACCTTGGGCCAGTCACACTCTCTCAGCCTAACCTACCTCACAGGGCTGTTGTAAGGATGAAATGGAAATTATGTAAGCTCCTCTGGGTCTTCAAGGGGGAAAAGGTGGGGTACAAATAAATAAATGTTTATCTGCAAGCCAAATCATGGTTACACAAAGTAACCTTAAGTTAAAATAGTAGAAGAGGAAGAAGAAGAAGAAGAGATCGGATTTATACCCCGGCCCTTCACTACCCAATGGAGTCTCTGAGCGGCTTACAAATTCCTTTCCCTTCCCCTCAGATGCCCTGTGAGGTAGGTGGGGCTGAGAGAGCTCTGACAGAAACTGCTCCTTTTCAAGAACAGCTGTGCCAGAACTATGGCTTGCCCCAAGGTCATCCAGCAGGTGCAAGCAGAGGAGTGGGGAATCAAACCCAGTTCTCCCAGATTAGAGTCCGCATACTTAACCACTACATCAAACTGGCTAATTTTGTGCATAAACAAACAGTGGTTTCATGTTATGTCTGATTCAAGTCAATGTGATCTTGAATTGTTCATTATATACAACAATGTACCTCACTATTGCTGCTCCCTTTGTTTCTTTAGGGCCTACCTACTCAAATTATATCACACATCAAAGTCACAGGCATGACCTAAAAAGGCCCATGACTCTTTTATGTGACAGTATTCGAGTGACTGATGTTATAAATGGGCTGTGCTCTGTCTATTTATGCTCATTAGTCCATGAATCATTAGTGACAATCTGTCAGCAAAGCATCATTGATTTATATCAATATAATCTGCCTTTAGAGAAATTGCCGCAACATTAATTTTCCTCCTGCTGACAACCAACGACAGAATGAACAGGACTCTTGTTTTCTAGAAACCTGCAAGGAAGTTTGGAGGGGGGAGGGGAGGAGACACCTTAATCAAATATGAGAGTATACATTTTTCCCCCAGCTTCAGTAGCCCAAGACTTGACATTGGTTTTACCTACGCTTCTACACAAGTGCACTGCGAAATAAAAACACAATAAGGAGAGACAGCATAATATAGGTGAAGATAAGAGGGAAAGCTGATCTCAGAAGGAAGTCCAGAGTGTGTATTTTTAAAGCATCCCTCAATTTCTATGGCAGAGCTTACCAGTAGCTGCACACTGCGTCCCCTGCTGATCTCCAACAGATCTAAATCCCTCTGCACAGAAACATTCGTAACTCCCTTTGGAATTCTTACAAATCTGTGGACATGTTCCAAAGATCTCGCACTCATTGATGTCTGAAGGCAAACAGAAATAAACATGAGTTTTAGGGTTTGGAGGTTTTTTTACATTGAAGAATAAAAATAATGCCGTGTTAGACCAGAATCCAACACTCCACATCATTTTCTTCTCCTTCTTTGGTTCTTTGTTCTATCTTTCTGTGTTTGTTCCGTTTTCTCACTATTACTGCTCCAGTTCTTTGTTCTTTCCTCTCACTATAATTCCTCCTAGCTCTTCTTCCACTTTAAAGGTTTGGATCCAGCAATGTGTAAATGAAAGCAGAAACAGATCTGGCACCGTTCCATTTGCACATCATCTTGTGCAATACTTTATGATGTCCAGAAATTCCTTGCGCAACATCTTGAGCAAGTGGGAAAATGGTTCAGGATATGTTATGCTTAACACAGCGCAAGGGGCTGGTGTCAGGTTTTCTTCATATTTTGACTTGCGCAACCCAAGCGCACGTGGACATTGTCTAATGAATCTTTTTTGATTGCTGTTCCCCAGCTCTGTTAAAACTGTTTTTCCTTTTCTTCTTGCTCTTAGTTTTCTCTTTACCTTCCTCTGTTTCAGTTCTCACTGCCAACCTTTACCTTACTCTTCCTGTTCCTATTCACAGCACTAACTATAATGCTATCATCTATTTATATGCTAATCTCTTTTAATCATTTCTGTCTCAGTCTTCCTGTCCAAGGTGCTCAGGGAGGGCAATTAAAATAATATAAACGATTTTATAATACCAGCTTAAAAGCGATTACAGTGCCAGTAAAGCAGACCTCAGTTAAACTAAAACAGCAACAATGACAGTTAATTTCTTAGAAGCCGGAGAATAAAAGCCTCGATAAAATGAAATTTAAAATAAACCAATTTAAATTTTATTGCTAACTGTCACCAAAAGACTTAGTAGCAATAATTTCAAACTAACAAAGACCAAATGATAAAAGTCAGAAACTGGCTAATTCCACATGGGGATTTTTTTCCATCCTTATGCCTTTATTTTTATCCAGAGCCTTCAAAATGAACCTGATTCACAGCGCTCCTGGGATTTTCCCCTTTAAGCCAGAGCAAACAACTCCCCCCCCGAAACCTTTGCTCTGATTTATGGGGGACAAAGCACAGTGGCTGCAGATACAGCCTCAGTGGGAAAGCTCTGCCTGCAGACAGTCCATGGAGGGGCGCAGAAACTAGCACCACTTTCAAAATGGCAGCACTAAACTCCATCATTTCCCATCCTTTTAACCAGGGCTATTTTGGGGCAGGAACACACAGGAATGGAGTTCCGGCTGGCTCTTGAGTTGGCCACGCCCAGCAGGGACTCATTAGCATAACAGACCACACCCAACAGCAGAAACTCATTAGGATTGGCTACATGAGGGGTGTGTGGCCTAATATGCAAAGGAGTTCCTGCTCCAAAAAAAGCCCTGGGTTTTGACAACAAACAAGGTAAACAGAATAAGAAGCAAAAGGTGCACTGTGGCTGGATGACCACACTTCTGGTAGTATGGGGTGTGTGGCCTAATAGGCTAATGAGCTGTGCTATCAGGGGTGTGGCCTGATATGCTAATGAGTTTCTGCTGTTGGGTGTGGCCTATTATGCCAATGAGTTCCTGCTGGGCATTTTCTACCAAAAAAGCCCTGCTTTTAACCCTTTAGCAGAGCTTTTTTCCCCTACAACAGCTGACAAGCAATTCAGCTGTTGGGGAAGGAGAGACTGCCATGCCCTGGGGGGGGATTCTTGTCAGGTCAGTGCTGATGCAACGAGGAGGGATGTGGTGGGAAGAGGTAGCGCTAGCAGCCAATAGTGCACAGGTGGGACATGAGGACATCATTCCTATGCACCTCGCCTGAATAGCTGCCGCTTCCACAACAGGGGCTGCTTTTCCTACCTCCATGTGGAACTGGCCCATAAAGATTTAAAATGTTTAGAGGCATAAAAAGCTTTGGGACATGAATAACAACAAAAAAGTTACATCTTTTTTGGATCTGAAACGTACCACACAACACCAATTAAATATCTAAGGGGAAAGTGTTCCATAATTAAGATGCCACCACAGAAAAAGCACTGTTTTATATATCTGCCCACCCTATTTCAGATTATGATAGCATACACAGCAGGGCTGCAGATGATGGCTGTAGTGATCATGCAGGTTCATAGCGGAACAAATAAGCACAAAGGGCTTTGAAAGTGATAACTAGCACTCCGAAATGAGCCCAAAAGCAAACCGGTATGATGCCATTACTGTTCATTGATGAGGAGTATAATACTATATTGTTGCATGGAACCCCAGTTTTAATACCACTGAGGAAAAGAAAAGGCTGGACAGCCGAAAAGCATCCTTAGGTAGGAACAACTAAGTCTACCCTAAAAGCTGAAGAGGAAAATCAACATATGGAGCTCGTGTGGGGAAAGCAGAACACACTACAGTCCTCTGCTGCAATCAATTCCTGCTGATATCACCTGAACTGGTTGGGCCCTGAGGATTAATTTTTAAAATTTATTTAATCCCTATTTATTAATATCTTTATATTCTGCCTTTCCTTGGAACTCAAGGCCAATTCAGGAAGAAAAATGAAAGTACTCTGAAGATTCTCCAGGACAGGGAAGTGATAGAGATCTAAAATAATTTATGAACTGGAATCTAAATGCTATGAAAGAAATATGACTCTACATAACAAAACCTCAAGGGAGGCTTTTTTTAACGGCATAATAAAAGTGACAAAAGGATTTATTAGAGCAACACATCACTGAACATTCCCAAGACAGAAAACAATCCGAAGATAGAAAATACCGTCACAGGTGTTTCTGTTCTGTTCACTGGGCCTATATCCTGGTCTGCAGGTACATATAAAGCTTCCTTCACTTAGGTTGGTACAGTTGTGTTCACAGATATTTTCAGCGCAAGTTCTACCTGTTCCAGAGTCTAAGAGGAAGCAGAATCACAATTTCTATTTGACGGCAACAGCAGATATAGAAAGAATTCAAATCAATGAGAGCCCACCCATAAGCAGCATAACTGTCAACAAGATTATCAATAATGACTAGTAACTTTTTCTGCCTCATGTTATTGCTTGCTGTTCTTGATGGCTACTGGAAAGGTATAATGTGCAACGAACACCCCCAGACTGCACTGCACCAAAAGTTTCTGATTCATCTGTTGTACAGGGTTGAATTGCAAAGGAATTTTCTTAAACCCTGATCAGCACTGGAAGGTCCCTCCCCATTTTCAATTATCTTTATGGATCATTACACAGTGAATAAAAGTGTTCGCCAATTCAGGAAGCATTGCCCTGAACAGACTTCATTTGCCCTCATATTCCTGATAGGCTAAGAGTTATGTGGCCAGTATAGCAAACTTTTGCTTTAATTAGGGAATAGATTCTTCTCCTTCAGTGATGTTAGCACGACTAGCTACTTAGTGTAGGTTGAGATCCCTCAAGAAGGGTGAAAGAAGCCCTAATACAGGGGAAATTGTCGCCAAAGCAGCGAGAGACTGAGGAAATAATGGCTGTGGACACATAGGGGGCTTTGGGGAACTTTTCAGAGTGCCTAAAATCACTAGTGATTGTGCACCAACCCCCTTTCAACAGCACCTTATTGTTTTTCAGACATGATTAACGGAGGCAAAATTCACACACTGTGTTCAGCAAAAAACTACCTATCTTGTAGCTGAGCCAATCTTGTACTTGAGGCAGCCAGCTGTCACCACAAAAAGTGCATGTGTCAAGCATGGGGTGCAGGGGAAGTTAATAAACCACTAACCTAATCTCATCAGATCTCAGAAGCTAAGCAGGGTCAGAAGCTAAGCAGTGATGTGGCTAAATTTGCAGATGACACGAAGTTGTTCAGGGTGGTGAAAACCAGGGAGGATTGTGAGGCACTCCAAAGGGATCTGTTGAGGATGGGTGAGTGGGCGTTAACGTGGCAAATGGGGTTCAATGTGGCCAAGTGCAAAGTGATGCACATTGGAGCCAAAAATCCTAAATATAAATACACGTTGATGGGGTCTGATCTGGCAGAGACTGACCAAGAGAGAGATCTTGGAGTCGTAGTGGATAACTCGCTGAAAATGTCTACACAATGTGTAGCTGCAATAAAGAAGGCCAACGCTATGCTGGGGATTATTAGGAAGGGAATTGATAACAAATCAGCCAGTATCATCATGCCCCTGTATAAATCATTGGTGCGACCTCATTTGGAATACTGTGTACAGTTCTGGTCACCACATCTCAAAAAGGATATTATAGCATTGGAAAAAGTGCAGAGAAGGGCAACTAGAATGATAAAAGGGTTGGAACACCTTCCCTATGAAGAAAGGTTAAAATGCTTGGGGCTCTTTAGCTTGGAGAAACGACGGCTGAGGGGTGACATGATCGAGGTTTATAAGATTATGAATGGGATTGAGCAGGTTGAGAAAGAAGTACTTTTCTCCCTTTCTCACAATACAAGAACTCGTGGGCACTCTATGAAATTGCTGAGCAGTCGGGTTAGAACAGATAAAAGGAAATACTTCTTCACCCAGAGAGTGATTAACATATGGAATTCACTGCCACAGGAGGTCGTGGCAGCTGCAAGCATGGACAGTTTCAAGAGGAAATTAGATAAACATATGGAGCAGAAGTCCACCAGTGGCTATTAGCCACAGGGTATAGAATGAGAACTCTCAGTCTGGGGCAGGCCCCACTGCTGGACCTCCTGATGGCACCTGGTATATTTTGGCTGCTGTGTGACAGAGTGTTGGACTAGATGGGCCATTGGCCTGATTCAACATTGGCTTCTCTTATGTTCTTATGTTGATCCTGGCTAGTATTTGGACGGGAGACCTCCAAGGAAAGAAGTCCGGGGTAGTGACATGGAGGCAGGCAATGGCAAACCACCTCTGAACATCTCTTGCCTTGAAACCCCCATGGGGTTGCCATAAGTCAACTGTGAACTGACGGCACTTTCCACCACCACATTTATCGACAAACACGTGAGTGAAGCACTCTTTCACAGTGATGCTTGTAAACTGATGTATGTTTATGTGATTTCTGGTATATAGGGTATGAGGAAATCACACAGACAGGACCTCTGAGAGACAGGGTGTCATTTTCAGGGATGAAGGCCTGTAGGCAGGCAGCTAATCAAGCTGGCATTTTGTTTTTCGTCCATACAGTTCTGGCAGGGACTCAGCAGTCTGTGACCAGCTCCATCGGCAGCTAAGCAACAAAGTGCTCATACTGAGGATCCAAGACAAAGTGAAATCGTGTAGAAAGACAAGATGGAACTTCACTGGCTACTCAGCTTACATTGTCCCCACTAGAACTGAAAACTGCCATACCTCAACTGGTCCCCAGGACTAGCAGAACATTGTTGCAGCAAACAGCAGAATGCCAGTATCCCCCACTTCCAACTTGCCACTGAAGTATGAGAGGAAAAAATGGGGCCCTGCTGCTGCAGTCTCCACTGAGATAGCTTCTGTCTTAAAGTCATTATAGAGGGGCACCAACCTTATGGTCTTTCAGGGTTGTGGTGGAAGAAAACAGTGCCCATGCTCAACACTTAAATTAATTAATATGTTAAAAGTTATATTCCATGCTGCTTTTTTCAACAAAGGATGGCTTACAAAAATCCAGCAATGAAATCATATACATTTCCAACAGCCAGACAAACGTTAACTTCACAATACAGAGTCCCAACAAAATGTTAATGAACCAGCAAATAAAGAGATGAAATAAACAGAAGAAAGAGGGAGGCACCTGGGATGTGTGTCTGCATTTGCCACCCAATACCACAAATGCAATAATGCACTGACCACTCAAAACCACAGCTGAAGCTCTCTGACATATCACAATACTCTCTGAATATCACAATCAAAGCTCACAAGGTTTGCCAACCCTGTTGTACATATATACAAAACTTGCACCTTACAATGGTGTTTCCCTCATAACAGATACATGGTAGGGTCTGAGCCACAAGTACGGTGGTTACTTACTGCAGCCTAGTTCATCAAAGTGATCTCCACAGTCATCGTAATTGTCACAGACATAGTGCAGTGGGATGCAGTTTCCATTGCCACACTTGAATTCTTCACTGGTGCAAGGCTTAGGAGTGGGTTCTCTGCCTGCATGCAGAAGACACACTCACGCTGTAGGTTATATTAAGTAAAGTGCATACAACATATCTTAAAGTCCCTACACCTTAAAGTACCTAAATTAGTACCTAAAGTACTTACATACATGTGCGTACTTTAAGTACCTAAATTAAGGCAACTTGGCCAACACAGAGGGTACTTTATCATGACTGCCTGGGTCATAGCGAATTTGAATATTTTGTTACTAATTTTACCATTTTTCATCAAGATGATGAAAGTTGTAAATAACAGTTGATGAATAAGTTGTGTTGCCACAACCAGTAAACGTCCATTCTGTCACACTCTCTCTAACCACCCCCTCCATCATGGGTTGTGACCACCTTGTATTTCCCACTCACACGGGGCTCTGCTAATGTAGTTTCAACCCATTTACACAAAAAAGCATGATAAGCACGGATGTGTGATTTGGATCTGGAAGGATTTGAAGACACTCCTGTATATAATGCTGTATTTGGAATGTTACCAATATTTCGAATCCAAATGTTAATAGTTCTGGATGTTACGAATAATTCCTAATATTCGGCAGCTCACTGACTATGATAGAAAGCAGGCTAGGCTTGCAAGGGGAGGAAAGTGAACCCTGTTCCACAGATAGCCTGTCCCACCTGCCTGAAAAAGGGAACTGAAACCACTCCCCAGACAGCCTGACACTCCCTTGGAACACTTGCATTTACTGTGGCTATTCTAGAATCTGATTCTGTATTCTACTCCCATATTATTTTGACTGTTTCCATGTATTTTATTCTGCTCAAATATATGATAACCGTTCTCCTAGTATATCCAGATGTCAGTTTTCTTTGCTAACTCGCTCAGGAGCCCCATCGCTTTGCCACAGAGCCCTGGGAAAGAATGTTATGGTCTGAGTCTTGATTTGGACACAGCCATATGTTAAAATCTAAATCCACAGATCCTGTTGGATGTACGGGATGGAGGAAGAGTGTTTTGTTCTGTTTGTTTTTTTGCTCAGGACTGACTGTATTTGTGATACTTTTGATCCAGTTAGGACCATTCACATAGATGAGAGATTTGCTGGATGAGAGACAAAGATATCTGCACAAATAAAATATCCCAACACATAACCCCTACACAACTGTTCTAATAAAAGTATAACCTAAGTATAACCTTATCTTATTTTCTCCCTTATTCTTGGCTATTAAGACCCACATTCCATAATGGCAGATAGTGGCATATCTCATGACAAGCACAAGCCCTTTAGTGTACCTCTTTAACTGGCTGTGATCTAATTCCTAAGAAGGTTAGCAAGCTCTGATAGAAACCTTAACCTAGGAATCACATTCACTTATCAGTCCTTAAATTTTATGTTCACTGAGAGACCTACAGTGTTCTTCTGCCTCGTCGCTTCCATCTCCACAGTCGTCTTCTTGATTGCACAACTCGTGGCTGTAGATGCAGCGGTTATTTCCACAGCGGAAACGGAACGGTGACTCACAGACGATGTCCACTGAAATTAAACAGGTCAGTGATCTTCAAATCTTGTTTACAGGGCACCAGTATAAAGGGTACTCTCAATGCAACCCTATTCCACGGTTAGAAGGGATCCCCAGAATATTTTAGTCATATATTCTTTATAGCTATGGGACAATGCAGATGTGATGCATCATTTACCTCAACTTGGTTGAAGGGATTGAAAGCAGGCTGAAGAATCATACATTCTCCCTGTGGTTAAACTGTTAGACTAGGGCTGGTGAGATCTGGATTCATTCATTCATTCATTCATTCATTCATTCATTCATTCATTCATTCATTCATTTGGTATTTGGGTGGAGGGTGCATGCCTGGAAGTCATGGCTGACTTCTGGCGATCCCTAGTGGGGCTTGGAGGCAAGGGATGTTCAGAGAGGTAGCTTGCTATTGGTTACCCCTGTGTCACAGCCCTGGTTTTCCTTGGAGGTCTCCCATCCAAATACTTGCCAGGGTCGACCCTGCTTAGCTTCCGAGATCTGATCAGATTGGGCTTGCCTGGGCTGGATTCCAATCACCACTCAGAGCTCAAACAAACAAGACGAAGATCATATGTCTTGTTCTCTGCAAACTGAGGTCACATGCAGCCTCAATCTGCATATGGGCCATGCAGGAAGAGAGATGAGGTTCAACCCTTCTATATTCATTTGGTTGCATTCAGTGGAAATTAGGCTTTATTAGAATTTTAAAGGGTGGAAATATATCATTTTAAAAACATGTATAATTCTCATTTCAAAGACTAACCTCTGTGTTCAGGATGCCATTTTTAACAAAGCTCCATCCTCTGTACATTGCCGAGACATATTTAAGCTGTACAAACCTATGACTTTACATTTTATGGGCAGAACATGACATGCGATTCTCATGTTGTTTGAACTATTAGCCATAGAATTCACTGAGTGATCTTCAACTTTTCACACCCTCTCAGCCTAACCTATCTCATAGGATTGTTGTCAAGATAAAGAAGGGGAGATCCATGCATACAGCCTTGAACTTCTTGAAGGATAAAAATGTAACAGTAGCTAGAACACAAACTCCGGAGGACGATGGAGGACAGGAGGGCCTGGCGTGATGTTGTCCATGGGGCCACGAAGAGTCGGACTCGACTGTGCAACTGAACAACAGAAGCTAGAACACAGCCCTGTCCATCACCAAGTCCTACTGCATATTTCCATGTTTTTATATGTGAACAATATTAACTATGGTTAGCACAAGCCAGGGGGTGACCTAAAATCACCTTCTAGAAACTATGTTCCATGTCCTGTAACCTAATTTTAAAATTCTAGTTAAGCTACCTGTAACAGATCCTCATTGGGTTCCAATCATCTAAGCATCTTAACAACTGAGAGTATTTTTTTAGTTTAGTTTTTAACCTGAATGTAAGATTTCTCATAGTAATTGTAAACAGCATTCACCTTTGCTTACCCAAGACGTATATCTTGAGAAGACACTGATGCCACTAAACACCACTAATTAATCAGGCATACTTTCTGTTGAGATCTGTTCATTTCAGCCTTAACTGATGCTTTGTTGTGTACCCAAATCAAAGGGTGAAGCAAGTTAATTTAAAAATCAGGACAACTGATCAGTCAGCCCTGACTGACTGTTGTTTGTTCATTTACTTTATCAATCACTTGAAGAGTGGAGTCTGTCAAAATAACAGAATCCTAGATGAATGATTAAGGCCTTCTATACAGAACTGAGGGACTTTTTAGACTGGGTAAATTATTCAATATCTTTATTTATTTCTTTTTATCTTCATTAAAAGGTACCCCACTAGTAATATGGGATAATGATGTAACAAAAGATACACTGCATAGTACCTAAAACTGGGAAATCATTTAGCAGTGGCAAAAATTATTATTTGCCCTGATCTGGATTGCCCCAGTTTGCCCAATCTCATCAGATTTTGGAAGCCAAGCAAAGATGTCCAGGGTGGCGACACAGAGGCAGATAATGGCAACCCACCTTTGTTCACCTCTTGCCTTGAAAACACTATGGGGCCACCATAAGTTGACCGCAACTTGTTGGCACTTTCTGCCATCAGTTTTTACCCAAATGTTTTCCATATTACCCATATATTTTCTTTCCTAGATAACATACGTGCACTGCAATATATCCACCATGAGGGGAATCCAGAGCACCATATTTGAAGAGGGGAAATATCTTATATTCGATTAGCCACCCATGGCCCCTATTTGTGGCCATGTGGAGGCTAAACAGATTATTCAGCAAACTTGGGGAACACTTCAAGTTTGCAGAAAAATCTTAAATCATAAAAGAAACACCAAGGGGGATTTAAACCCCCTTGAAAGTCAAACAGCATCCTCTGCGCAAGCACAGAGAACACGGTTACCTCAGGCTGGTCGGCAGGGGCTGTGCAGCCCAGAGCTCCATGTTGGGTTGACCAGCAGCCGGGCAGCCTACAAACTGTGCTGGGCCTGGAAGTGGCCGCACACCCCAAGAGCCATGCTGGGAGAACCCAGGGGCAACTCTAGGCCTGGTGGCAGCTGTCAAACAGCCCAGGGTTCCACTGCTGGGGAGCCCAGGGGCTGCACTGGGCTCGACAAGAAAGTGGGGGAAGATGGGATTCCCCCTTCCCATGAGTCTTGCAGGCCCCTACTTGTTTCTCAGAATGTTTGCGGCACGTAGCCTATAAGATGCTTCACACTCAGAAACATCTACATATTGTTTAGTATCTACATCACACATGTACTGACAATTGTGAAGCAAACATACAGGTTAACATCCAGAACTCCATAAACAGTTCAGATATATTTTGAGCAGCCTTTCATCTTTTAGTTCTCATACTGCAGTGCTTTGTGCCACATAACACTGTTTTTTTGAACCTGAGAGGGATGTTTGTTATATGGTGGTGACAGACGGTGAGGGGCTACTGTCCAAACACAAAAAATCCATCCACTGTGCATGCCCCAGTTCTTAAGCACCCCTAAGGAGTTGTTGTGATTCTGTCCATAACATCAAAATGTTCTCTAGCTTACAGCAGAGGTGAAGTTCCTCATCTGAGCCATCTCCACAGTCATCATCACCATCACATTTCCAGTGGGACTGAATACAGACATGGTTTTTGCACTCAAACATCATGCGTGGACAGTAAGTGCCATTTGGATAGCGAGTGGCTGGTAAAAAAAGAAATTCCTTGTGAATCCTCCAAGTTAGCTTGGTCCTCATCACACTATGCAGAGACTTGCAAACACTAATTCTGTTTCTTCTCTGACGGTCTCATTTTAGCCTTTTATTAACTTCTGCAATTGGTGATATGACTGATATCATCCCATTCATTGAATATGGAACAGCCTCACTTCAAACTGATCAGAGATACTGACCAGGAAGTGTGATACCTCACTCACTAAGTTATCCAGAGTACAAAAGGGAAGGGGTTTTATTCCAGTGAGACTGTACTGAATATTAACTGAACAATACACTAATCAAGTATGAGCAGGAAAATGAAACAAATTTAAAACACTGTGTTCATAATTCAACAAATTAACAAGGTAGCAAAGGAACTCATACACAGTCCATCTTGCATACCAAGATCTGTGCCTGAAATCAGGGAGATATGTGCTACCAATCAGGATACACAGCAGTGGGCCAATGGACTGTATCATTATACTGCAACTCTTTACCTCATCCTTTATAAGAACAGATCAATGACACATTAGCTTATACTTTTTTCACAGATATCAATGAAGCACGAAAGGTAATAATGCTCTTAGCTTGCCAAACAGAATACTTTTACCCCAGATAAAAGAGAATTCTGTCCCCCCACCCCCTTGCCAAAGATCTAGGAACTCACGACAAGTTGCTTCATCAGAGAAATCCAGACAGTCTGCGCTCCCATCACATTTGAACCGCTCTGCAACACAATGCCCACTGTCGCACTGGAAATAACCTGGATGGCACGTTCTTAATTCTAAAACAAAGAGCAACAAATCATAACTGAAACACCTCTGATGAAGACAGGAAGTGACAATTTATAATTTTATTGACTTGTTTCAAGCCAAGCTTTGAGATACTTGTTGCAATACACACCACAGTCACGTTCATCTGAATTGTCCTCACAGTCATTGTCATGGTCGCATATCCACCGAGAAGGAATGCAACGCAGATTGTCACACCGGTATTCACTCTCTGTGCATTCACGGGGACCTTGCGATAAAACAAAACGCAATATATGAATAAAGGGCATGAAAATGGGATGGGTGTCTATGGGACAGGATGAATTCACTGAACTTATCTCTTGTTTGGCTACTTTGCCACTGAAGCGTCTTGTGCCCCTCCAAGCTGCTCCAGAGGGTACAAGGACTCTCAGGAACACAGTTGGCTGTAGTTCAAGGGCGAATCAGCTAAAAGGACTTCCCTCTTATTCAAGCTCTTTTGCAAGCGAAGCTACAGCGCATGCAAGAGGTGGGACAATTTCTGCCAATCCTCCATCCTGCTGTTGTCACCCCATATCCTACTCTTTTACTAAACTCACTGAATCCCAGTCCCCAAGAGCAGCTTTTCTAGGAATATATGAGTCTGCAGGATGGTATAAGGGAAGTAGGAGAGCTCCATTCTGTGAGCTGTTCACCATTCATAAGATCCAACTCACAGACTTGGGATGTTTCATAAATACCCAGTCCCATGCAAGTTTACTCAGAAACAACTCCCATTCTCAGATAAATCACAACATAAAGACTATCATTAGAGTTGAGTTTGCAAAACCAGGCTATTTGGTAAATCAGTAAGCAAGCAGTGTAGATGTCAGCTGAAGACAAATCTTTATATTATGTTTATGATATGTCTTAAAGAAAATTGGAAAAAATCAATACAGAAAAGCATTATGAGTAAATAATAAATGTCTGGATGCATCAATAAAGTATAATAGGTCAATCCAGATTCCATCATTCAAACTGAAGAATGATGCTTTATCTCTTTATACTGAGAAAAATGTAACTTTTCAAATCTGAACTAGTACCTGTTCTGATACTGTACACTAATATATAGTGGAAAAGTGCAAGAGTCCAGTAGAACCTTAAAGACTAACAACATTTGTGGAAGGGTGTGAGCTTTCATGAGTCACTGTTCACTTCTTCAGATTAGGGGTGTGCATTCGCCTCTATCTGAGCCAAAAAAATAGCTGGAAAATACCTTATTGATATTTATTGGCTATTCTTTCAGCTGGATATAGAGGAGGTGTATTTTCAGCTATCGAACATAGCCAGTCCCAGATAATCCTGAAAAAAATGGGATTAACCGGGAAAACAGGATAGCTGCAATCAAATGGTGTCTAAAGAGAGTGCACTCCCTTTAAACACCATTCTGAGTGAAGCTGTAGCTTCATAAATGCATTTAAATGGATCACAACCCCTTTAAATGCCTTCAGCTCTGTTATAGCCTATGGGGACCATTACAGTTAATGATCCCCATAGGTTATAATGGGGAATCTATCTGGAGATATGCAGGGGTCGGGGGGGCTGTTTTTTTAAGTAGAGGCACCAAATTTTCAGGATAGCTTCTGGTGCCTCTACTCAAAAGACCACCCCCCCAAGTTTCAAAAAGATTGGACCAGGGGATCCAATTCTATAGGCCCACAAAGAAGGTGCCCCATCCTCTATTATTTCTAATGGAGAGAAAAAAACAGCAAAAAAAGAGTAGGTATTGATGTCAAACTAGAGAGACTCTGAAGTAGAAACTGATGGGGGGCATTTTTGCAGAACCAGAAGGCAGGGGGGGGGAGTTGCAAGCCTAGCACAGCCAGTGCATGTACAGAATGCCCAGCAGAACCAATGCCAGTATTGGCAATGCCAGCTCAACACATTCAAGCAAGGAGGAATTTTCAAGCCCAGCATAGCCAGTACATGTGCAGAGTGCCCAGCAGTACCAATACAATGTACTAGAGCCCAGCAAAACCAAGTGCCAACCCCTAATGCTTTCTTTTTTTCCTCCATTGAAAACAATGGAGGATAGGGGCACCTTCTTTGGGCACTCTGTACATGCACTGGTCCTGCTGAGCACTCTGTACATGTCCTGGCTATGTTGGGCTTGCACCCCCCCTTGCTTGGATTTGTTGAACTGGTGTTTCCACAGTGGCACTGGTTCTGCTGGGTACTCTGTACATGCATTGGTTCTGCCAGTCTTGGAAGAACCCCCCCCTTCAGTTTCTACTGCAGAGACTCTCTGGTTTGACATAATTCCCTGCTTTTTTGTTGTTTTTTCCCCACCACTGGAAACAATGGAGGATGGCGGGTACCTTTCTTGGGGGCCAACAGAGCCGGACCCCCCCCTTTTTGAAACTTAGGGGGGGGGTCTTTTGAGGATAGGTGCCAGAAACTATGCTGAAAATTTGGTGTCTCTACTTAAAAAAACAGCCCCCTAGGCCCCTGAATACCCCCAGATAGATTCCCCATTGACTATAATAGTCCCATAGGGTATAATGAAGCTAAAAAAAAAAATCAAGATTTCCAAAAAAAAACCCAAACAAACAACTACCCAGAATCCGAATACCATACCAGGGTTTTGGGGGAATCCTGAATTATTATTTTTTTGTCCAATATATCTGAATCTGAAAAATCCCATTTTTTTGTGTACACCCCTACTTCAGATATCTGAAGAAGTGAGCAGTGACTCACAAAAGCTCATACCCTGCCACAATGGGGGTGTGTATTTTTTTGCATTTGTGTGTGCATGTGTGTGCCTGTGCCTGGAAGTCATAGCGATCTCTGGTGAGTCCTACTGGGGAACAGAGGACATTCAGACAAGTGGCTTGACAGTCTGCCTCTGGCCTCCCAGCCCTGGTATTCTCTGGAGGTCTCCCATTCAAATACTTGCCAGGGTCTTCCGAGATCGGGTTTGCCTGGGCTATTCAGGTCATGGCATACCCTGCCACAAATTTTGTTAGTCATTAGGTGATACTGGACTCTTGCTGTTTTCTGTTGCTACAGACAAACATGGCTACACATCTTAACATATAGTGTATGCATATATAGTGTGCGTACATACATACATATGCCAGATCTTTAATTCCATTGGTAACATGTACAAGTATTACAGGAGTAATACATTTTTCATATACAATATAACAGTGTTTGCAATAGTTGTTTTGCTTGCCCAGCCAACTGCTTTTAATGTAGAACTTTAAGGAGGTCTAAAGAAACAGATCAAAAGACACAACCTATTTGGCAGTTAGCGGCAGTGCAGACAGACAGTACTTCCCTGAAAAAGCTATCTGTACTGAAATAGTCTGAATGCATGGAAAGCAAAACCTACTGCAGTTTTGTTCATCAGACCCATCTCCGCAGTCGTTATCTCCATCGCACTTCCACCGAAGTGGGATACACCGGTGATTATTGCAGCGGAAATCTCCTGAAGGACTGCAAGTCATCTCCTCTGCAATACATAGAATAGCCTAGCTAGCCCATCAGCACATAAAAACATGCTCAGGTTTGACTTTGAAAGAGCAAGGGCATAGTTGGGGGGGGGTGTCACACATGAGAAATGCAAAATATCAGGCGCTTCAAAGTATGTTTCAGAGTCACTTAGTAACACTTTGTTATTTATTATATTTTATGTCCACCTTCTTTATCATCATAGTACTCAAGGCAGTTTAAATAGAATCCCCAGGAAGACTCCAATCTGGACACTCCACTCAACAGATCCGAAATGGTTAGTTTCAGCTATGGTGCTCTACCATATGCCCTCCAGCCATGCCCTGGGACCTTACATAATAATATGGAAGACCCAAGTCATCTCTTTGTGTCTTATTAGTGCAGAAAATAATGACATTCGTTAAAATAAAGTGATCTTCTCATTTCAGCTCTGTCAGGGAGGAGCTCTAAGGTATGTCAGTGCAACAGCCTTTCCTCCAACAGAACAGGGTTTGTATTTGCAAAAAGGTAGAGGGTGATTTTTTGCCAATTCCGCTCCCTTGCTGCAAACTCCGACTTTGGTTCCTGGGTATCCATGAGGTAATTACAGAAATTATAGAAACTTGTGAGAGGGGAGGGGGTTTGGTTCATCCTGTTCCTCCTCCTCTCGGCCAAGTCTACAGCTCAAGTGCACGGCTTCCCCTCTCCAGTCCACTTTTGGAGCCTCATTTTATCCCCCTCCTTCCCTTGAGATGCTCTCCTTCCCCATGGCCCTTCCACTTGCCCATCACTGATCGCCCTGAACCACTGGCTCCCTGACCTATTGTCCCGCCTCCATGCCTACCTCATAGTGTGGGCTGGGCCTGCACTCCCAGTAGAGGCCAGACACCTACTGGGGCAGGTCCGACTTCCGCCTGCTCTGCCAGATGCTGTGGCACAATGGGCCTCCCAGGGCCTGCCAGAGATGCCTGCCTGCCTTTACAGGCCTGCAGCAGCCGGTAGTGGGTGCGCTTTGTACACTGCAGCAGGGGTGGCATCTCCCTCACTTGTGCTTCTGACACTGGCCACCCCTACCAGTGCTACTGCTTCAGCCCTGACTTCTGCAGACGGGGTGTCTCTCGCTGCCAGCGGCCTGGCTGACTCTCAGAGGCTGCTGACACTGCAAGCATCCATCTGGCCAGGAGGTATTTCTGTGGCGCGGTACGGCTGGGAGGACTCTTCTTGGGTCTCAAACCTTGGGCTGCACTGCCCATGCCCCTGGGCCTGAGCAACTTATAGAAAACTTGCCATATCTCAGAACCTAAGAAGGGTCAGCCCTGGTTAGTTCTTAGTTAGGAGACCACCAAGAGAGTCCAAGCAGAGGCAACCAAAGACAAAACACCTCTTATCATCTCCTGCCTTGAAAACCCTACGAGGAGATGATAAGTTGGCTGTGATTTAACAGCACTTTCCACCACCAGTTATAGAATCGTAGCTCATCACAGGATTCTTGTCATCACACAAATAATTTGTGACCTAATCTATGAAATGGCTAGGATTACAAAAGACTGAATCACATCAGTAGCTCTATGTCAGCATTAAGTCACCATCCATAATTTCAAATATTAAGTATTCAGGCCTTGAACATACCACAGCCTTGTTCATCACTGTTATCTCGGCAGTCATCATGGCCATTACATACAGCCCAGAATGGGATACAGCGATAATTTGTTCTACAGCTGAATTCTGTGTGATTATCACATCGGTAGGCAGGGCCCACTAAAATAAAAGAAAGATAACATTTTTGATTACTTTGATTTTTAACTAGTTCTTTCTATGACAGATATAAAGCATGCTAATAACATGTTTCAAAGAGGTGTATAAGACACACAAGATAGAGACACCATTGCCAGAATCAGACTTTATTTATTTCTTAAATTAAGACTGTGGTTCCTCCCAAAGGATGAATCCAAACTAATGTTTCCAAAGACACAAGGACTCTGGTACAACAGCATGACTTTCCCGCCTCCCCCTTCCCACAGCAGTTCCAAATGCCCCAACTGGGAAGCAGGAAAATCACAATCCATGGGTGGAAGTCCATGTACCTACAGAAAAGTTAAATCTGGATGCAACCCAAAGTAATTTCTTGCAGAAAATAAAAACATAATAACACGTGTTTTTTCAATTTAGGCAGAATATTTAAATATTATCTCTGGGAGTTCATAGACAACTAACCTAAGTAGTTGACAGTTTGCTGATCTTTAATGGTAACCCAAATTGGCTACCTGACGTGGCCACCTGACTCCTGGTAAGACGAGACCTCACCTTACTCTAATCTTTTCTAACTATGTCCATGACTTCACCCTGCACTGGGTTAACATCTCCCTCATTAGCATTACAATCCACGATAAGAGCAGACATATGCCTTTCTATATATAATGGTATTGAAATTATTTGGGGTCACTTTCAGTTCACAGTCCTTC
The DNA here is from genome assembly GCA_029375565.1 of Gekko gecko. Taxonomy (NCBI): domain Eukaryota; kingdom Metazoa; phylum Chordata; class Lepidosauria; order Squamata; family Gekkonidae; genus Gekko; species Gekko gecko. The sequence continues at coordinate 35,090,915 of JAPDNY010000003.1, read as the reverse complement.
AGCTATCTGTGAATGTCTCAGTACAGAGCAGAGATGTCCTTTAAGTTCAGGCAACAACTCTTCATTATACAGGCAAAGACTGTAATGAAAATTAGTGATGCTGAGTATATACCATCAGAGGTAAATCACAGAATCACAGAATTGGAAGTGGCCATACAGGCCATCTAGTCCGACCCCCTGCTCAATGCAGGATCAGCCTAGAGCTTCCCTGACAAGTGTTTGTCCAGCCGCTGCTTAAAAGCAGCCAATGAAGGAGAGCTCACCACCTCCCTAGGCAGCTGATTCCACTCTTACACGACTCACTGCCAAAAAGGTTTTCCTAAGATCCAGCCAGGACTTCCCAGCCGTTATTTTAAACCTATTATTGCGAGTCCTAACTAGTGTTCCCTCTAAGCTGAGTTAGTGTGAGCTAGCTCAGTTTTTTAACCTCCGGCTCACACATTTTTGCCTTAGCTCAGGAAGGATGGCTCCAGAGCAAATTAGCTTATGCAGCAGCCAAATCGCTTGCTCACAATTTAATGCCGGCAGCTCACAAAACAGAATTTTTGCTCATGAGACGCCACAGCTTAGAGGGAACATTGGTCCTAACCTCCCTGCCCTCCTCTGAGTGACAGCCCTTCAAATACTTCAAGAGAGCCATCATGTCTGCCCTCAACCTCCTCTTCTCCAGACTGAACATTCCCAAGTCCCTCAGCCTTTCCTCACAGGGCTTGGTCTCCAGGCCCCTAATCATCCTCGTTGCTCTCCTCTGCACCTGCTCCATGCTGTCCACATCCTTTTTGAAGTGAGGCCTCCAGAACTGCACGCAATACTCCAGGCGTGGCCTGACCAATGCAGTGTACAGCAGGACTAGGACATCTTGTGATCTGGATGTTATCTGGAGTCATACATCTGTATTAAGGAAGGCAGTAATGATGTGCCTGCCTTTTTCTCAGTCCTTGCAGAATGCTAAACTCACCTAGTCTCTAGATCCTCCACTGAAGACTAGGATTTAGGGTTTGGTATCTCTGTACCTTACCCATATGAACACAGTCAAGACAATGCCATTCAAACTGTACAATGAATATAAAGTAAGACAAGCCATGCTCTGCTTACTGCATTCATGAATCGGTTCATCTGAGTGATCTCCACAGTCATCATCCACATCACATTTCCAGGACTGGGGGATACAGCGGCCATTGTTGCATTTAAACTGGCCTGGAGGGCAGGTCCTGCTGGCACAATGAGAACTGTCCTCATCTGAGTTATCACCACAGTCATCCTCTCGGTCACACTGCCAAGCTTCTGGAATGCATCGTTTGTTGGCACACTGCCACTGGTGGCTCTCACACTGGTGATTGGCTAAAAGAAACCATTATTGTGACACTAGTACCTTACCAAAAATTTAGAAAACAACTTCATTCCCCCTCAATTGCCTAAAGGACAAATAAAGTGTTCTGAACAATAACATGCTCAGTAAATGAAAGTATATCCAATGCAGGGGGTCCCCAAACCTTTTGAGCCTGCAGGTACTTTGGAAATTCCGACAAAGGGTGGTGGGTGCAACCACAAAATGGTTGCCATGGGAGGCAGAGCCAACCATGAAACATCAGGGAGTGAGGTGATGCTTAATTCTAGCTGTACCTCATCAACATTTCAAGCCAAAGCTCTGCTTAACAGGATGCCTCTTAAACTGAACATATTCAGTGAAAGCTCTTGTGTTGTGATGGCAGCTGTTAAAGCAATATATATATATATATATATTTAAACTGCACAGCCAATCAGGTCTCCAATGGCCAATCAGAAGGCCTGCTGGGAAAAAGCCCTGTGTGGACCTGTCCACTTTATAAAAACACTTGGTAGGCACCACAAAAGGTATCAGCGGGTGTCATAGTGCCCATGGATGTTGTGTTGGGGACCCTTGAGCGACTGGATACATTAAGATCCCCAAAGTTCTAACATGGGGAGAGATCTAGGTATATCTAGTGGTATATCTAGTGCACTAAGATATATCTAGTGGATAGACTAAGTCAATTAAAGTTCTGATACTGTGAAGGTCCTAGGTATACCTAGTGGAGAGACTAAAATAATTAAAGATCTAATAGGATTTCTGCTGAATTATAATATTGAACTTAAGTTTTTATCTGGTTGCCTAAGGGTAACGGTTCTCACATTTCAACGCCTCTAATATTGGCTGTGATGAATAAGTGGGTGTAGAATTTATCTGTTTCACATGAAATCTATGAGAACTTGCCACGCACCACAAAGCACACGATCTTCATCAGAGCCATCAGGACAATCTGGCCGGGCATTACACAAATAATGGGAGTTTGTACAATTGTTGTCGTTGCACTGAAACTGCCCGACATGACAGTATCTGTGTGGGCACGTGGAAGGTTCATCAGAGCCATCCCTACAATCTCTCTGCCCATCGCATTTCCACCAGATAGGAATACACCTAGAAACAAGATAATTATACATATTTTGGTGATACATGTCAGTTTACATAGAAGCAAGTTTTGTTCAGTTCAGTAGGATTTATTTCCCAGGAAGTATTCTTAAGATGGTAACCCTAGCATCTTGGCAGGTTCCCAACAAGAAAAACCTAGTGGAATTGGTACATTTTTTTGGTCCTTATTCATTTACTAACTCCATCCTAATAAACCAATCTTCTCTGTAAAGTATTACAGTTCTACTTGCTGACTAGTTTGTATACTCACATTAAGTCCACTTGTAGGTCAATTCCAATATGTCAATCATACACAAGCCCATGCATCCCTCCAGGATTACTGTCACTCTAAGTCCTGTTGTAGCACTCAGTTAGTTAATCCATCCTTCTCTACATGGAGGCTTCAGCTCAGAAGTTTAAGGCTTACGGGTTGCAGTGACATCCTTTATGATTACTCAACTGCTGCAACATTGCTCCAAAGGCAACTGTAGCACCACATCAGGCATTATATTAGCTTCAACCCCACTACCCCCTTCCCAAACCACAAGTATGACTCAACTAAGGTAGAGAGAAAGAAAGATGACAATTTTGTTGAGATTACTGGAAAGAACAAGGCTGTGAAATCAAATGGCTACCCAGCTAAATACAATAATGTTAACAATTACTCAAGGAAGGAAGATGGGTGGACAATTGATAGCTGGATCACAACAGCAGCAGCACATCAGCATCCCTCTTGAGTGACCACAGCAGCACTTAAGTAATAAGAACCAAGGTGCAAGACGGCATGGAGGTTGGAGGTTGATGTCAAAAGGAAGCAGGGCAGGCATCAACATACCCTGGGGGGGGGGCAAAGGCCAGGGTTTCTGGTAAAGCTCACTGCCACAGAGCCCCCCAGTCACATGCTGCCAGGGAAGGAATGGAGACACTCCTGGAGGGCACAGTGGTGGGGGCTGCTATCTGTACACACCACCCAGTATCAATGGGGACAGAAAACACAGTCAGCACGAAGGCTCACAGCAGGTGGGGGAATGAAGGAAACACAGGAAGGTGGGGATGTGAGTGGGCTAGAAAGAAGGCATGAGTGGGTGTCTCGGTGGGCATCAGAGGAGGAGAGGCACTTTGGGCCCAGGGTTCCCCAAAACCTGGAACTGGCCATGAGAAGTACCACTGTCTGCCACATTCATTAATATTCTATGCTGCCAAGTGTTACTGATAAACTTACCTTTCACTGTCTGCACACAAGAACTGGGTGCTGGAGCACATGGGGAGGCAATAAGCTGTGTTGCCAAACTGCACTACCATAAAGTTATCTGGACACTCACAGGAATAACCATAACCACCATTTTTTATTAGACACAGATGGGAACAGCCGCCATTGTTGGTCCCACAAGGATTACTTACTGGCAAAGAAAGAAAGGAATGTCTCATTATTCCTGAATAATTTCTGTACTAAAATTGTAAAGAGTGCTTTAGTCTTTGGTCAGATCCAGCAACTCAGGTCAGGGTCAGTTCTAGCACATCATTATCTTACATCCACAGACAATACTGGACCTGATCCTTGTTAGTGCATGTAAATTAAAACATTCACCTAGAAAGGGTAATCCACTCAACATTTCCTAAAGCAGTTCTACAAATTGTACCCTTGCACTGTGGTGTAGTGGTTAAGAGCAGTGGACTCTAATCTGGAGAACAGGGTCGGATTCCCCACTCCTCCACATGAAGCCCGCTGGGTGACTCTGGGCCAGTCACAGTTCTCTCAAAACTCGTGCAGCCCCACCTACCTCACAAGGTCCCTGTTGTGGGGAGAACAGAATGTGATTGTAAGCTGTTTTGAGACTCCTTAAGGTAGAGAACAGTGGGGTATAAAAACCTACTCTTCTTTAACCTGGATAACCTGACAGACCTGTTACCTGGGAACAGACATCAGATAATGCCTATAGGAAGAGTCTCGCTAGAGCTGACTAAAGATCAATCTGACCAGACATTTTGTTTTACACAACAGCCAGCCAAATGCCCCAGAAGGCCTTCACCTGGGGCTCTGTGGCCAAAGTCATATCTTGTCACCTAGCACCTGGGACTGGAGGCCAGCCATCACAGCTAACACTCACTGATGGACCTATTCTCCATAAATTTAACTATATCATTTTTAAAACTATTAACAGCACCGAGCACCCTCAAGTTCCAATATTCTGGCAGAGGGAGAAAATGTTCTCTCTGTCCCCTTTCTCCATCACATGCTCAGTGTTCCCTTACAACACTGGAGCCCTACAGAAAAACATCAGTTGCCCATGGGATTTGGGATATAGAAGAACAAAATATGAGGCTGAGTGAGCTGAGCCATAAACTCACAAAAACATTCTACTGCTAATATAAAGTAGCGGTTAAGGAATTGGGCTATGATCTGGGTGGTTGCTGATTCAGATCTCACCTCAGCCACAAATTCATTGGATGGCCTTAGGCTGAGAGAGCTATTCTCTCCCTGTGTCAGTACCTCATATTCAAAAAGGGCCTAACAATACTGGTCTAACTTCCAGGGCTGTTGTCATGTAACACTGCTGTAATGATATACAAGAAATTTTATTCAGAATATCTAATCAGGAGAAGAATCTGATGAACCAAATTCAGGATCAAGCAATGAGTTAAATCCAGGTCTACAGGACAAAATAAGTACATGGAAGGAACAGGCATGAGCACAACACTGCCGCAATCAGTCTGCCTTCAAGGCAACATATGTGTCTACCATATGGAATCAGTCCACTGGCCCCTCCAGTTTGGCCTTATCTGTTCTGACAAAACTGGGACACTCTAGGGTCTCAAGCAGACAAAGGTATTCCCAAACACGTGTTACTTAGTATTTTTTTTAAATGGCGATGCCAGGAGTTGAACTTTAGACTTTCAGCATGGAAGAAGCTGTTCTGCCACTGAACCACAACCTCTACCCAACACAAGGCTCCTTCTGTTAGGCTGCTAACTGGTTATCTAGAACATTCTTACAATACTCTTTCCTCATATACATATAACCAAGAGAACGGTTCCAAAAATCCAATTCATGGGAGTGAAACGTTTAACAAGCTCCATGTGCTCTCAGCTTCCTGTTCTATTACTTGTCTTTTCTACATTCTCATTATCCTTACTTGTATGTTCCTGTTTCTTGGGGGGGGGTGTCCTGTTCCACTCATGTTTTGCTCCCTCTAGTGGTCAATTTAATATTACTCTGGTTTGTGCCCAGCATAAAAACCTGCAGTTTAAATCTGCAGGGAGATACACTGGACATAAAAGCGTGTAATATAGAATCGACCACTAGAGGGAGCAAAACACATTTGGAACCAAAAAAAGAGAGGAAGAAACAGAAACTGATGTGGAAGGAAAATGAAGATGTGGAAAAGCTCCATGAGAGAAGGCCACACTGTGATCAGAGGACTGAGCTTTAAATATTGGTCAGACATGAACAGCAAATAGCAGGATTACTTCCTTACCGACAGGCTGCCTATATGGGTGGTAGACATGGATATCAAATGGTCTGTGGGTAGTATTCACCAGAACAGTCCTGCCTGATCCATTGTACTTATTTCCCTTTTCAACTGTTCTTGTGTTCCAGTCAGTCCAGTAGAGTGTGTCTTCAAAAACTGTAAGTGCAAATGGATGAGGTAATGACCCATCATACACAGTGTGGCGGTGTCGACCATCTAAGTCTGAATACCTGTAGGAAGAAAAATCAATAGGCAACACTGAGACAAAAATTGGAAAAGCATCAAAATGTCTGTGTTCTGCTTCTTCACCTGTTGCCCCTTCTGCCAGTAGGTGAAGACTCTTGTGTTTCATTTGGTGTTCCCTCAGTGATCCCTCCTTTCTGCCAAATATTTTTAATTGTTGTTTTTGTTTTGTATGTATTTTAGCTCCTGTTTTAATGACAGTGTTGGGGGGCAATTTTAATGGTCTTAAAATGTGTTTTTAGTATTTTTTTTAATTTGTTAGCTGCCTTGGTGGCCCTTTTGGGGGCAGAAAGGAGGGATATAAATTTTGTTAAATAAATAAATAGGGCCGTGTTCAATCCAAGCAATAGTTTTACTCTCTAAAGATTACTACATTTAGTACCCAAAAGTTTAACTGCTCTAAATGCATGGTATACACTGAACCTAAAATGAACTTCCTGTTTTCTCCCAACCAACTAGCAACTTCACCTGTATTCTATCATTTCTGCAACAAAGTTTAAAGACTTCCTCCAGCTCAGAGGTCAGCAAGCTTTTATACTTTTATAAGAGCCACACATTCAGAGCAAGAGATCAACAAAGGGCCCGTATAAGAGACTCCACTTTTGTAACAGAAAATACATTATAATTGCTGATCACTAACACATTTATTAATAATCCACAAAGTTTTTACAGCTCAGACACTGGTTGTTGCAAGTCCTCTATTAGGCACACTCAAAATCTCACAATAATAAATATGGACAGAAGCACCCTGGCATGATTGTTTACTGCACTGGCATAGATCTGTGTATGGTTCACACATGGATTACAGGCAACCGTCCACCGCCATCATTCCCTCTCTGCAAAATATTTCTAGGAAGCCCTTTAGTCCTGGAAAAATCTTTGCCTGACATTCCCTTCACATACTACTTATTCTAGCTTTTCACCTACTCCTCCAATAGACTTTAATTTAAATATTTCATTTTCATTGCTAAAGAGCCACATTTGGCTCTGGAGCCATAGGTTGCAGGCCCCACGTCCAGCCTAAGGAGCCTTCCTCCAACTTAGGTGGTGCTTATGCGGAGTAGTTGGTTATAGGACAGCACCTAGAAAGTACAGCAAGGCTGGGATTGCCAGATCCCCTCTGGCCATCAGCAAAGAGCTATGATGACTCAGGGGGAAAAGAGGCAAAACAACCTAGTTCTAAGCATTCATCCAGAAGATATAGGTAAGTCCAAAATCACAGGATGCTCTACTTTATATGCAACAGAATAAGAGGCATGAGCTAGTGAGGGGCACCTGATAGGGCCCACTGCGCAAAATGCTGGTCTCAAAAAGCCAGAATTCAAGGAATCCACATTTCTCTGAGCTACCAGTCATAGCCCATTATTTATTTATTCAAAACATTTTTAAGCTGCCTTCCCTCCTCACAGAGCTCAAGGCGGTCTATAAACAGAAAAAACATATTGAATAAAATACATTAAAAATTTAAATGTAAACTTTGCCCTCGCTGCAGAGAAAATTTGGAAGAAAATAGTAGCAGTACCATAGCTTGATTATCAACAGAATTCTGGAATGGAGAGATGGAATTATTATAATGGGTTATTGTGTCCTAATTTACTGTTTAATTCTTCTGGTTTTAGAAGTTTATATAGATGTTATTGTTATATTGTTCTGTCATTGTAACGGCCTATGGCTAAAGGCAATAAACTGAACCCTAACCTCTAAAGTTTAAAATCCCTACTCAGGACTGCTACTAAACTTAACCAAATACAGTCCTAACCAAAACCATCTTCAACTGCCTACTAAAGAGGGAAAGTGAGGGTCCTAGGCGCACCTCCCTGGTTTCCACATCCCTGTCCACTATTCCTCCTCCGGGAGGGTGAGATGCAGATGGCAGTTCCCAGGGTCTGCCCTAGCAAACAGTAGTGACACATGGCTGGAGCACATCTCTATATCCCTCAAACATTCTTCCTACCTTCCAAAGGTTCTGTTGACATGTCTCTGGGTTTCAGGGACCAAAATCAGTCGTTTTTGCCTATCCATACATTAAAGCACTAAACTGACTAAAACTGAGGTTACTGTACTTTGGTCACATTATAAGAAGACAAGAGTCACTGGAAAAAAACAATAATGCCAGGAAAAGTTGAACACAGTAAGAAAAGAGGAAGTTTGCAAAACCCGAGCAAGTCTGTTAATAACAGAAAATTTTGGAGGACATTGATTCACAGGGTCGCCATAAGTCAGAAGTGACTTCACAGCACTTAACACAAACACACACACATTAAAGAACAAGCATAGAGCCTTAACTTTCCCAATGAAATAGCAGCTACAGTCCTGAGAAACAGCAAGTGTGTAGTTTCCCACAGTTACTTATGGAAAAGTTACTTAGGGATACTGCATACTAAGGGCCAAACTAGACATGACAGTGTCCACAGATATGAAATGGCAGCACCCTCCCCGAAGCCATTTAGGCACTTGAAAAGGCAGAGGAGGGAGAGGAAGAGCAACCCAGCCGACCATCCTGCAGGCCCCACCACATTTTAAAATCCCTTTAAAATGATTGCCACATCCACAGGTCAGACCTACGGACACCATCATATCTAGCTGGGCCCTATTTTTTTCCACTATTTAGAAATTCTTTTAAAGTGGATTTTATCACAATTATAAAATGTTGTGATTGTTTTTATACTTTTTTATTATTTGTGAGCCATTTTGGGTACCGTTGGGTAGAAAGCCAACAAATAAAGGGAAACGTTTCCACATGTCCGATCCCAAGCCTTGGGGTTTCACACAGGTTTCTTCATTGTGAATAATCTGAATACTTTATTCATATAAAATCAGAACAGGGATCATGTGATTCTGTATATTAAGGTGTTTATTTCTAAACATTAATTAGCTCCCATTCCTTTCTGTTTTGTTTTGTATTCTGTGCTGTGTTATGTTTTAATAACTTAAATAATAAAATTAACTATGAAAAGAGATCAACTACATGAGAAATGCAAATCTCTCAACAGATAACTGCAGTGTGTGATTTCAGAATTTAAATTCTACACAGAAATGCAGACAGGCAACTTGAAGACACGCATGAAGATTCATTTTCTACTTTAATACTCACTTTAAAAGTTAAAGTATTTATTTGAAGCATGCAGTAAGCAAAAAGAAAGCTGTCCCCTTTGATTTTGATACCTTTGCACATTAGTGACAAAGTTAATTGCTACATCAACACCATGGACAAAATTATATGTTCTAATCAGTAATCATGGACTGGCATATTTTTAATCTAAAGAATTAAAACTGCAGCAGTCTAATGTGGTAACCCCCAAAATTTGGTATGAAGAGTTACCCAGTTGCTTTATTCTTCTCTATGTACGTACTCAATGTAGTTCAGATGGGCGTCTGCCCAGTAGAGCTTGTCATTGGTGTAATCTATGGTGAGTCCATTAGGCCATTCTAACTTGGTAGAGACAACCACTGTCTTGTTTTTGCCATCCATTCCTGCACGTCCAATATATGGTCGGTCGGCCCAGTCTGTCCAGTAAACCTGTCTGTTTTAATAAGGATAGTATAAATTAGTCTAAGATCACTGTAATATAAATTACAACGAAAGCTATGAAGTATGAAAAGTACTTTTCTTTAATCCACTCCAGATAAGAACACCAAATATAAAATAAATATCCCCAGAATATGCAGATCTCATGAGTGGATTTTAGTCAATCATTCTGCACAAATTCATAAATGAAACAAGTGAATCAACTCTACAGGTCCATGTGTGGGGCTTGGGTGGAAGCTATTCTGGTATTACATGCAAGGACCGACTGAAGCCCAAGCAGTAATAATCTCTGTTCAATGGAACTACAGCATATACTTCATTCTGGTGGAATAATTATTTTTGGCTTCTTTATTTGCAAATGGCACTTCAGTAGACATGCTGTAAATACAGGGTTAGATTAAGCCAGTTTTTCCACTGGTGAAAAGGGGACGGGGTCCCCACTGACCACCAAAAAGAGGTAATGAGATCTGCATAGCCAAAGCTTTGAGGAATGGAGGCTAGAAGAAGGAGAGGAATTGGATAAAATGGGAGGATTCAAACCCACAGGCAGCAAGAAATGGTAATGGATGAAAATAAATTGTGTAAAGAGCACATTAATATTAACTGATTTATCGTAGCATAAGCTTTCATACACAACAGAAGACACCATAGAAAATACCCTAGAGGGCTTTAAAAATCGCAAAAACTCAGCCTCCCTTTATGTGCACTCTCTGCTTCCATTTAGCCATCCCATACTCTTTTCTTCCAAAGCTTCTTGTCTCCTTTCACCTTCATCCCATCACACTTGGACTATGTCACTTCTCTTGGTATTTAGCTGCTTCCACCAGCAAGTAGCAGCATCACTAGTAAATTCTACACTCAACTTACCACTAAAAAGGATACGTAGGCCTAATCTCTGCACAATAATGCTGAAGACTTTCAGGTCAGAAGAATGTTGTTCTAAGTTTTGCCACCAATATGTTGGCTTACTATAAGGCCATGGGGATATCCATAGCAGTGTCACCGATCTGTAGACCTAAGATATCCCATAAAATCTAAATTTTGGGGTAAAGACCAAGTCACAAACAGCTAGGTGTGTTAAGGAATCATCAGGGGCCATGGCTTAGTGGTAGAACATTTGCTCAGCATACAGAAAATCTCAAAATTCAATCCCCGGCCGGCATACCTAGTTAAGGATAAGGTGATGTGAAACACCTCTGCCTGAAACTCTAGGGTGCCACTGCCAGTCTGAGTAGACAATACTGTCTTTGACAGACCAGGGATCTGATTCAGTATAAGGCACCTTCATGGTGTTCATCAGGGATAACCCTTTTGATGGCTTGTAATACAGATGCCTGCTGAATAAATGTAGCACTTCATGCATCCGAAGGGGTTCGGCTTACAAAAGGCTAATCTGTTGGTGTTTAAAGCACTACAAAACTCTTTATTTTAATTGAAACAGATTAACAGCATTCAAAGGAACTAATGATTGAAATACCTACCCATATTTGGGATGAACAACAATGGCTCTAGGATGCTGAAAACAGAAGGTGTTGTTGGGATCCAAACAGTGATCAATGAGTTTCTTCCGAAATCGTCCATCAAGCTCAGCAACATAGAGACAGTTCTTGTAGGCATCTACCCAGTATAGTTTTCTGAAACAGTTGACAAGGAACGTGCTTATGACCAAATCCTTTTCAAATCATCTGCATTTCATCCTTAACAGTGATCGATACAACTTTGATATACAGAAAGGAAAAGTAAAACTGGGTGAGGACATCAAAGGGCCTGGGCGTTATCACTTCCCGAAGCATATATTTGGGGATAAATCACTGTTACTTTGATGTAGAGAGCCAGTTTGGTGTAGTGGTTAAGACTCTAACCTGAAGAACTGAGTTTGATTCCCCACTTCCCCACTTGAAGCTAGCTGGGTGACCTTGGGCAAGTCACAGCACTCTCAGCCTACAAATAAGCATAACTCGTCACCTAGTGGTGCCAGATAAAAGAGCTACAGCTTCAGCAGCCTAACAACCCCTTCCAGGACCTCCTGGCTATTCCACACACAATACCATACGATAATTAATTTGCAAATACCTGCATTTATCCCCTTGTTATACTACAGTTATCTCTTGGCATTTTCTCACTAGGAACATTACTAAATTTCAAGACAAAGTCTAGTCCAATCCAAATTTTTAAGTTTCTGTTATGGTTTCTCCATGCTTAGAAACAAAACTTTGGTTGTTCTTTTTCCTAACCTATTAATAAAATTTGATAGAAATATTGTCATGGCGACTGACACCTGTTTTTATGTTAATTGGTGTAGAATGTAAAATGAAATAAAAGAAACAAACAAAGCCATGACATTTGCCAAAGAAAATAAGTGGGATGAAAACAGCCTTCCTGACTGTACAAGGTGAGATGAAAATAAAATGGCATTGATAGATAAAATAGCAAGTTAGAAGGCCCCCTAAACAAGGTCATTTTTGGTGTGCAGAGCCAATCTCATGCCATGAGTATTCCACAGACACATGCCATCTAGTTGGAATCCTTGCAGTTTACAAATATTTTAAATATATAGCAGTATACAGTATAATTTGGTATAAATGCATTACAAAAATAGCAACATTCTGAAGTGGATGACTGTTGGATGTGTAAAGGTAGCCCAAAGGGACCAATTTAAACTCAGTCCTTGCATCCATTTATTAGGGCACTCTTATACTGCAGCACACGCTGTCCATCAGCACCCTATCAACATCTATAGCATTTAACAATAAATAAAAATTCAGAATAGAATTTTCCTTCCACTGGCATACATAAGGCAGAACTAAAAGGTACATGGAGAGAGAAGGAAGGGAAAAAAACAAGAAAGAATTCAGAAGCTAAGATCTCAGTAAAGAATACAGGAATAACCATACTGGCAAAGGGAGAGAGGGTATTTTTTAAAGAGAGAGCTAGCCAAATTAATGTTAGGACAATTTCATAGGATTAGATCCTACCTGCCTTCCCACTGATGAAAGACAGAGGAAAGGCCTTTTTTAACTACCAAAAACTCTATGACAGGGATTGTTGGACTTGTATGATGAAAAACCATGGAGGGTGGGGAATGGGCTCAGCCAAGATCAAGTAGAAAACCTTGTAGGATCCAACCCATACTAGGTGGGAGCAAAAGAGACAGGGTATAAGCAAGACAGGTCACAAAAAAATAGGAGATTTAACAAGAAATCTGGTACAGAAACCAGCCTTTCCTCTTCCTCTGCTGAGGAAGAAATTTCACCCGCTCAAACTGTTCCTCAAAAAAAAAAAAAAAAAAAAGTCAGGGAAATAAAGATCTCAGCGTGCTTCTACCCTTCCTCCAAGTATTTTACTAAAAAGGATCTTGAACGATTAACGGAAAGATAGTCAACCCAGGGAGAGAGCTATTGCTGGAACATTTGGGAAATACATCTTTTTTCTCCATTGTTTCATCTGAAAATTTTGTACACAGTATTCAAGCGGAAGGGGCGATGAAATATGTAGGCAACGGAAGCCCTGGTCCTTGAGAACAAGCATTCCAGCCCAAGACTCCCACATTCACATGATATTGCCCTCAAGTTTTTAGACCTTTCTCCACAACTGCATATACCAGGGGTAGCCAAACTGCAGCTCAGAAGCCGCATGTGGCTCTTTCACACAGTCTAATTTAATGTTAATAAAAAGCAATTTTTCATAGTTTTCAATAAAAATGTGTGTGTAATATTTGTTCATGTCTTGCGGCTCTCAAACATCTGACGTTTATTCTATGAGGCTGTTACGTTAAGCAAGTATGGCCACCCCTGGATACCATTTGGTTACCTACAAAGAGAGGTGAACACTAGAAAATTCCTGCTTTAAATCCAGTCTTTAGCCATAAATGCACTTAGGTGGACCGAGGCAAGCCATTATTCTCACAGATGCAACCCCACTACCAGACAGTAAGGTAAAGGTAAAGGTTTCCCTTGCTCGAAAGCTAGTCAAATCTGACTCTAGGGGGCAGTGCTCATTTCTGTTTCCAAACCGAAGAGCCAGTGCTATCTGAAGACATTTCTGTGGTTATGTGGCCGGCATGACTAAACGTCGAGGTGCACAGAACGCTATTACTTTCCCACCGAAGCAGTACCCATTTATCTACTTGCAATTTCTTGCTTTTGAACTGCTAGGCTGGCAGGGGCTGGGGCCAGAGACGAGAGCTCACTCTGTCATGCAGCATTAGGGTCTCGAACTGCCAAACTACAGACCATCCGGTCTGCAGCTCAGCGTCTTAACCTCTGAGCCAGACAGTAATGACATCATAATACTGCCCAACCTTACAAGGTATTTTAGAGATTATGGAGAAGCTCCACACTCAAGTCATGTACAGCCCTTGACTGTTTTGCTTCATAGATTATTAAAAAGAGGTAGCGGCTAAGTTTTGGTGAATCTGGTGAACCAGGAGTTCCCAACCCTTTTCAGCCTGCAGGCACCTTTGGAATTCTGACACGGCATGGCGGGATCAGCCACAAAATGGCTGCCCCAGGAGACAGAGCCAGCTACCAAATGGGTGCCACAGCTTACCTTCAGTTACACATTGAAGGTCCTTGTGCTGTCATGACAGCTGCTGCCAGAGCAAAGCTTTTTAAAAAAATCCACAGAGTCAATTAAATCTCCAGTGGCCAATTAGCAGCCTTGTTGGTCAAGAGCCCCACTTGGTACCGCCAACTTTCTAAAAACATTTGGTGGGTGCCAGGGAAGGTATTGGTGGACATTAACCCCTTATAAATCATAACTGGTAAAAAAAAATAGTGAGAATGAGACTTACCTGCCAACCCAATCAACAGCAATACCTTCTCCACTGGGTACACCATCATTAATTACAGTTTCCTTGTTTGTTCCATTGAGAAACATTCTTTCAATGATCCTCCTGCCCACATCAATCCAATAAAGCCTTTTTTCCACCCTATCAAAGTCCAGCGCCACCACGTTTCCAAGCCCTTGCAAGATGAGAGAGTAAGACAGGCCATCCGTAGTGAGATTCCTAAGATAGTAGCGGTTGCTAAAGATAAGGTAGGGTGAGATGTTGCTGTTTTGTCGGCAGCGTTTTCCATCGGGCTCACGGATGTAGCCTGGTGCACACTTGCAGATATAGGAGCCAATGGTGTTTTCACAAATCTGGCTACACACCGAAGGTGTTTCGCTGCACTCATCAATGTCATCACAAGTCTTTTTATTGGACATGAGCCTGAATCCAGGGTGACAAGAACAATAGAAACTGGTCTGGGTATCTGTGCAGTTGTGGTCGCAGCCACTGATTGAAGGGTCGTTGCATTCGTTAATGCCTGTAGCCAAAAACAAAATATCAGGAACCCAAGTAACAATTACTCAAAGAAGATGGAAACAATGTATTATAGTCACTGATTCTGTTTGTCCACTAAACGTTTGCTAAATGAGTGTATAAAGCGTTGTCAAGTAGCACCCGAATTATGGCGACCCCAGCAAGGGGTTTTCAAGGCAGGTGAGAAGCAGAGGTGCTTTGTCATTGCCTTCCCCTGCAGAGTCTTCCTTGATAGTCTCCCTTCCAAGAACTGACCCTGCTTAATTTACAAGATCTGATGAGATTGGGCTATACCATGCTGCCTTCCCTCCCAAATGTTCACTTTACACAATCACAAAGGTTTTTAAAAATCAAAGTCTACAAAACTACAGTAACAGAGACCAAAATGGTTCTGATAATTTTTGGGGTTCGATCCACTGCATTTGATGAAGATGGCAAATGTCTGAGATGCACAGAGTTCCTGGACCATCAGTTTCTCATACCACCACTGACAGACCAATAATATTAGGCTCCTGCTGAAGTTTGATGAGGAGGAAACCAGCTTACCAATAATTTGTGTATACCAAATGGATATCAACTGAATGGTAGAATAATCAGGCTGACAGCCCTAATTAAATCAAAGTATTTAGTAATAAAAATGGTGCAGTCTTGCTAAAATCCACTGGGCCAAGGCCAAAACTTGCTTAAATCAAAATTAATCACAATTACAGCCTCAGGCAGTTAATGGGATAATTAATTAAAACACAATTTGATCATGTGCACGTTATTTTGATAATAAAGTTTATTTACAATTCAATAAATATTTTACAGTAAAATTACCAACAGGCTTTTGTAGTTTGTTGGACTATTCTGGCTTTGGCTGTATGTATGTGTATGGGGGGGTCATAGGGATGTACAGCTGAGAAGAAAATGGTATTTTGATATCAGGTAGGTCATAAATACTGGTATTCTAGATTATTTTTGTCCTCAATACCAGTTTGGTTTTTAGAATTCCAAAATTATCTGGCTTCATTATTCCCTATGAGGAATACTTCAGGAGTGGGATTGTTGTTGCTTTTTGAGCAAATGTCACCACAATTCAGGGTGGATAAAAATCAATGCTTTTTAAATTTAAATCAGAGTTTTAAAAAATAGGATGCTTTTGAGGAAAAATCTATCTAAAGATAGTTTTCTATTTAGTCCAAAGGTTATTCATCATGAAATATGGATTTCTTTTTAATTATGTAGAATGAGGCTATATATTCATGCAATGTTTAAATTTTTTGGTAAATGAATTCCATTAATCCATTCAGAGGTTTTGGTAAGATTATTTTGGGCAATTCTCCTATCTAGAAGATATCACAGGTACTTGGTTTTGCAGTTCTCAAAACTGTGAATTTGTGTCTGCAGAGATAACATGCCACTTCTTTACACCAAAAATGCTATGAAATAAACATACAGAGTAGAGAAAACTGTCTTATTGGTCCTCTGCAAATGTATGCACACAGAATCAACCTCTTAAGTGGTAAGTTTCAAGAAGATGAATGAGTATAAGATTGTTTGGGGTGGAAGGTCTGAATAAGATGATGTTAAGAGCTAAGTGCTGGGGGGAGGGGCATGCAGTACAAATGAAAGTTAAACTTTTTGATCAGAATACTCCAGATCGTTGTGAGTGTATCCTCATGGATGTTTAAGCAAATACAAGAATACTATATAATGTTATTATTTAAGTTAAATAAAACAAATTAAATGGTTTTTGTTAATTACTATTTTTCTCCTTCCAATAAATCATAGCAGAAAATTGTCCAAATATGAATGAGTAACCTATTAAACCGACAATAGTTCACCTTGCAATGATTTCATAGTTATCTATTTCAAATGGTAAGTAAACCAATAATTAATTTTCTGATATAACTAAAAGTTATTACACTAAAATGAAACCATCACCTGGGTTGTAAATATTAAGATCTGCAAGAATAAGCCTTTATGTAGAAAACCATGATTTAAATCGAGTCTTACTGACTAATCAAATCCACCCTGCCACAACTGCAGCATAGTGCTTTCTGTCCACTAAAGATCGCCCCAGGTCTCAAGTGCCCCCAGCCATACCATTGTTTTCTAAGGGGAAAAAATCCCATGCTTTCTCCAGAGCAAAGAATAGCCAAACACACAAATGCAAGCAACCACTGGACAAAGGCTTCCTAATGCAGACAGAACCACTGACAATATCTTACTCATAATTCCCAATTTAATGCAAAGTCTAATTTTGCCTTCTTAATAATGGCACTATACTACTGACTCTCAAGTCATTATACCATCATGTGTGATCTCCAAGGACATTTACAAGACAAACGTTTCCAAAGTATTGCAATAATTCACCATCTTGTATATAAAACTTCTGTACTCAGATACATCCATTCCTTCAAAAAATGTTCTAGACATACCACATCCTTTTTCATCACTGTTGTCAAGACAGTCATCTATCCGGTTGCAGATTTTGGCCAATTCAATGCAGTTCCCATTGTCACACTTGAAATAATGGGGGGGACAGGTTGCTTCTGGTGTAACACACATGTGCTCCAACTCATCTGATTCATCACCACAATCGTTGTCCCCATCACAAATGTAGGCTTTTGAGATGCAGCGGCCATTTTGACAGGTAAACTGGTGTTGTGCACAGGGCTGATATACACAACCCCTCTCATCACTGCTGTCACCGCAGTCATTACGTCTGTCACACCTGGAAAAGAAACCCACTTTTGAGGCATTACAAAAAGGTGGTGACCTGTTACCTATTGGCATATTTCTATGCCACCTCCTCAGAGTCCTGCTTGAGGTGGTTCACAAATAATACCACAATATTAAAAACAAGCTAGAGGACGTAAACAGCATAAAATCTATCTATAAAACAGAAGGTTTTTTGGCATATGGGCACAATCCCACCAAATGTCAATTAAACCTGCCCTCAGATGATAACATCTTCCACATAAAACTTCCACAGCTTGACAGATTTTACTCAGTTGGTGAGACATTAACGTCAATGGACTTAGTAGACTGTAGAGCTTTCAGTACTTCTCTTTCACATTAACAGGCAGAGATCACGCTGCCTAGTGCACAAAACCAGTCTACCAATTAGAATCATTTATGCACATTTTCAGAAGTTTATCCCATCTTGGTTTAAATGTGTTTTTGTTTTAAAGAAACACACACACACACCATTTCTTTAGCCACTGAGTAAAGTGTAGATGCCGTGGTGCTCAGTAGTAAAGACGCTGAGCTGCAGACCAGTTCGTGAAACGGAGATGAGCACCGCCCCCTTGAGTCGGATTTGACTAGCTTTCAAGCAAGGGAAACCTTTATCTTTATCTTTAGAGTGTAGATACTGAGCAACAGTCTGATTTGCAAACCTCCGCAGCCACGTTCAGTCCTTATTAAAATAAAGTCCAGAAAGCTGGTCCTATGACGGAATGCCCAACCAAAGAGAATCCAAGCACTAAATGAGATTTTGATGACACTGGCTAAATCTGAATTTGACACAAGGCAGGGAAGTCGAGAACAGCAAGCAACTAACAAGGTAAGAAAGCCCACTAGGCCCTTGCTCAGGTTCAACCCACAGAAAATCACCCCTGCTTCCCTGTCTCCCTCCCCCCTCAAAGGTCATTCACTGATGCACAGCTGACTTCTGGTTAACCACATTTTGCCTCAATCACTTTGCTTCCCTTATGATATGGGAGCATAACTCCCCACCATGGTCCAGTACTCTAGTTTTATCACAATAAAATTACAAATTCTGCCAGCAGCAGTTCACAATCACAAATTTTGCCAGCAGTAGTTAATCACTGAGAATAAAGAACATTCTTCTCTGAAAATGTGGAACAGCTTCAACAATAGGGAACTAGGCTGAGAAGACAGTGACCTCCCTTAGGATGCCAAGCGAGTCTAGGCTGATTTGGGATCTGAACCCTTGTTGAAGTCCACACTGCCTGATTCTCAATGTACAACTTCCTTTACTAAAATCCTCCAGCATCTTGGTATGCTTTATTGATTTATTTGATGAATTTATATGCCGCTTCTCCAGAGACCTGCTTGAGGCAGCTTATAACTAAAACAGTAAAAAAAAGCCCAAAACATTAAAACACAACCATGAAAGAACAAAATCTGACACAAGCCATGGAAAACAAACCAAAGCCATTAAAACAGCCTAAAATGAAGTAAATAAAATCATCTCAAGCCAGAACCAGACCATGATAAAAGACAGAACTTTTGTTTAAAGCCTGCATAAAAAAGAAGATTTTAGTCCAGTGCCTAACAGAAAGTAAAGCAGGCTTCAGCAGAACCTCACAGGGGAGGGCAATCCAAAGACCAGGCTGAGTATAACACAAACCTGTAAGCACTGCGGATGCACAGCCCATTGCTACAAGTGAATTCAGTGTCCAGGCATGGCCTTCTGGTGCAGTTTTGATGTTCGTCATAACCATCGCTGCAGTCAGCATCCCCGTCGCAGACCCAGGCCTTAGGGATACACCTTCTTTGTGCAGGTCCATTGTTCACGCAAGTGAACTCGGTTGCTGAGCAGCTGCGATTTGCTAGAACAAAGCATAGTATCTCAGCAACGTTATTAAAACACCTCTGTCCAGTTATTATTTATATGTTTATTGGACCCGCTCTCAAGGACTATTGTCCAGAAGGAGGCATTTCCAAGACTAGGGACAGGGGGAAAAAATTAAAACAGAACCAAATGATTCTGTATAATGTTCAGGCCTTGCACGTACTTACCACAACTGTGTCTTTGGTCTTCGTCACTCATATCACCACAGTCATTATCACCATCGCAGATCCAACTTGCTGGGATACATCTGCCATCATCACATCTGAACTGGTCATTCGAACAGCTCCGCACGGGGGGAACTTGGAAGAAGAACAGGGTTTGTCTGTCTGCCTGCTTTGTGGTATGCCTATCAGCACACTAAAGGCAACTTTCCACTTCGCAGGGTTGTTGGTAGTTTTTTTATTTTAAAGCCAAGAAAGTGCTCCTGAAAGCCACCCCCTTCTATATGAATGATTACATGCAAAGGATTAATGCCGCTCACTGCCTTCAGCAAAACACCCGAGTTCTCATTCACAAGTGTGTCCCTAATCGTGACTTTCTCAGAACAACATGTGCCAAGCCTTCCATCCTGATATATTTAGACTAGGGAGATGCCTTGCAGAAGCCTTCCTCTTTTGTAAAACTAGAAACATGGTATGGAGGAACCTTAGGGAGCAACAAGATTTTCAGGGCATGAGCTTTTAAAGCTCCCTTCACCAGATGATGAAGGGCGCTTTGACTCTCGAAAGCTCAGACTCCCAAAATCTTCAGTCTCTGAGGTGCTACGGGACTCATATCTAGCTATTCTACTGCAGATCAGCATAGCTACCTTCAGAAACTAGGTTAGACTAGAACATGAGACTCACTCTACTTGGTTAAGACAGTGGGCGATTCTGCATCTGGCATTCGTTCCACATTTTCTCAACATGGAGGAAAAGGTACAGCTCAAAACCACATTCAAATACCCCAGGGCAATGCCGTACTGACTGTGAAGTCATCTCTGAACAGCCATAAATCTATGCAGAAGGTACCATAAAACCCAATGGCCAAAGAAAGTGAAAGTGGCATGCTGTGTAGAGGGTACCATAAAATCTGATGAGCAAAGAAAATGAAAGCATGCAATGCAGAGGGGAATTTCTGGTCCAACGTGGATTTGGTAAAACAATGGAGGGAAAACCAATGCAGAATCACCCATCGGCTGATTCTGCACCCATCCATTTTCCGCAGTTTTTCCACAGACACATCAGGTCATAAATCCCCCCTCTACACTGCATGCTGATTTCATTTTCTTTGTTCAACGGGTTTTATGGTACCTTCTGCATAGATTTATCACTGTTCAGGAGTGACTTCACAGATAACACGGTGTTGCCCCAGGATATCCAAATGTGGCTTGAGCTGTACCTTTTCCTCAATGCTGAGAAAATATGGAGTGAATGCCAGATGCAGAATGGACCGTAGAGTCAGACCTGCACTTCTTTCCCACGGTAAACCTCTGTCCGTTCCCTCACTCAGAAGACTCTAGAGTAAACCACACTGAAGGGCTTGCGTCTATGGTCTCAATGGAACTCTCTCATACCTTGGATTGTAACCTAGGGTACATTTTCCGAAAAGGCTCACCATCACTGACCTATCCATTCATTAACCTCAATTCATTTTCTTCTGTCCAGTTATGCCTTCCCAAATCATTTTGTTTTTAACTTCTCACTTACCACAAGAGGCGGGCTCATCGGAGCCATCAGCACAATCCACTGCTTGATCGCAGTACCAATGAGCAGGAATGCAGCGTCCAGACGAGCAGCGGAACTCAGCATTGGTGCAAGTCAGTGAAACTGGAAGGGTGGGGAAAAAAATTCCCCATATTTCATCTTTCTTTTTTCTTAGGCTTCCAAACTGACTGAAGGTGCATTTGAATCCGTGATTAACGTATTAATACTTAGTATGTATATATTATGCTTCTGTATGTTCAAAGTACTTCTCACACATACATTACCTTACACAGCCATGTAGCAAAAGGCCGAAATTATCACCTCCATAGGGGGCAGGGCTGAAGCCGGCAGAGAACAGCCTGCCTAAGGCAATTTAGGGAGTTCATGGCAGAGGAGAACCTTAAATTGGGTTCACAGCTCAGTACAGTACAGTAGCTGTCCAAGACAGCAGTCTTCTGGACAGAACTGGAAGCTACTTCCATGAGGCCCAATCTCACACTTCAAGGGCACGCATATTAATAATATGACATGAGAGTGGGACCAACTGCATGGGTTTTTCCCAACCAAATGGCAACCGAGGTGGCTGTTTGCCCCTTCCTCTGACTTCATGTGCCCTAGGGATGGACAGGTAGTGAGAGGTAAACAGGGTCTCCCCAGTGTTAATTCCAGTGGTAAAATTGCTGTGGGAGAGAAGCCTGAAACCCTCCATCCCCCATGCCCAGTTGCAACTGAATGGAGAAACTGAGAGCTTTTTAAAATCCCCACTTGAACATACAAACGTGAGCTGGGTCAGGAACCCTTGACCAGACTAGATTTTGACCCAAGTCCAAATGTGCAAAAGGACTGGCACTTTTCATACCAGAAAAAGAACAACCGTAACACCTCTATAGCTACTTTCTCCTTGGACTCAAAGCAAGAATTCATGAGTTCCCTTCCTTCCTTCCTTCCTTCCTTCCTTCCTTCCTTCCTTCCTTCCTTCCTTCCTTCCTTCCTTCCTTCCTTCCTTCCTTCCTTCCTTCCTTCCTTCCTTCCTTTCGCTTCCCCCCACACACCCTCTGCTAAGAATTATCTGGTTGGTACTTCACCTCTCACATGATTCAGAGCTGCAAAATCAACTTCATTTTACATTCTTATAACATTTATTCAACTCTGACTACATGTGCCAGCCCACCCATGTGAAGCATCTCTGTTCCCATGCCAGCAGCCATTGCAAACCAGTGTGCCGGTATCAATGCTCTCCACACCTTCAGGCAAGCACATCTAATAAGAATCCGACATATGTCATGCCCACCCACCTTGCGGCATATTAACACACTGAAGGCCAGGGATACAATGTCTGAGTTGCACCCCACCCCACAAGTCCTATGAATTCTGAGTTCTTCCCAAGACTGACACTCTCCCAGCCCCAGCTCTCCATATAATATTTCTTTAGTCTTTATCTAAAGATGGTTTGGTATCTCTTGCCTCCATGATTGGTTGGCTCAGAAGATTTTCATTTTAAGTTCCAGAATCTGAAAAGTGTGTTCATGTTAGGCAGACACACGTGGGCACAAGTAAAGATGGGCCTTTGCAATATAATCATCAAAGGGGGGGAATCATAGGTGGTAGAAGAATTCTGGCTTTTTGCCCAAACCAAAGCCGAGGAAGGTAATTGGGGCTTACCGCAATGAGTGGGGCTCTCATCACTCATGTCGCCGCAGTCATTATCCCCATCGCACAGATAAGTTCGAGGAATGCATATATTTGTGCTCTGACATTTTGTATAGCCGGTCTGACAAGTGCGTTCAGCTTTAAGAAAAAAAGAAAATAAGAAGGGGAAGTTTAGATCTCTTGTATTCCTTCATAAAGGAACAGGCTGATTTTTAAAAATGCATGTTAACTTCAAACAGCAACATTATTCAGACTTTCTGGAGTGAAATTTCAAATGATCATTGTAAGATCAGTTCAGTAGATAGAGATGAGCTAAAATATTCATTCTGAATAACACAATTTAGCAACTTTGATCTGCCTTTAAATCATCTGTTCTCAGTATATTCACACACTACAAGAATAGTACAGGTAACTATTTTTTATCCATTGTTATTTCCCATGAATACATCTTCATTATTTACATCTGATACACTCTTTTTTCATGAATAGCTTGTTCCTTCTGCTCTGTCCTTTAGAAAAAAATCACCCAAAATTTGGCAGAAAGCATATTTCAAAGGCACATATCCATCAAAACTACACTGGGGAAAAGTCATCACAGGAAAAATGCTGTGCCTCAGAAAAGAGGAACAGAAACAAGACTGCCTGGCCTATTTTACCTTAACAAAATATTTTTATTTTAAAAAGAACAATGTATCTAAAAGAGAACATTTTTAACAAGTATATTACTATCAGAATTTAATAATTTTTTGTTATTTTCCAATTCTTGGTATGGATTTGTTATATAAAGTTTTTGATCAGATGAGTAGAAAAGGTCCCATATTAGAGCTGGAAGACAACTTTCTTAAAATAAACACATTTGAGTTAGGTCAGTGCAGGCCCGTAGCTACGGTGGGGCATCTGGGGGCCCAGTCCCCTGACTTACTGCCAAGACCCCCCCATACTTCCCATCCAGCCCAGGCTGCTGCCTTGGGGGTGTGTGCAGGTGCCCCCATTCTTATTTAAAGGCCCCCTGAATTTAAAAAATCCTGGCTCTGGGCCTGGGTCAGTGCCTGGAAAAGATCAGCCAGGAAGCCTATGTGTACACCATCTTGGATTCCATGATGGAAAGTAAGATAGAATACTCTAAACAGTGTGAATCAGTTTTGTCCTGTAAAAAGATGAGACTTCTCTTCTAAGCTCCTTCTGTCTTCCCTAAGAGCAAGAGCTTCTCAGTTCAGTACAGCCTCCTCATCACAGCTAAACTACCAAAACCACCAAGCAATACCTAGACATCCTCTTCTGGTTGATTATTCCCACATCACCCATTCTCTGGTAACTGCAGCATTATGTTAAAAACTCATAGCACTATAGTTGCAATCAGGGCCTCTGCCAGAACAGTAGTGCTGATGGTCACTGCTCAAAAGAACACATGAACAGCCCTGCTGGATCAGACTGGTGGTCCATCTAGTCCAGCATCCTATTTCACACAGAGGCCAATCAGCTGCCCAAGACATAAAGACCAAGGCCCTTCCCTGATAGTGGCTCCTAAAGCTGAGTTTCAGAGGTTTACTGCCATTGAATATGCTCTATTGTCACACCAAAGCTAGCCAACAAAAATGTAGTCTTAAGCACTTCACTGTTGGTTCAAAACAGTAGGATTAAGTACATTATGCATAATACAAAAGACAGTAATACAATTCACAGAAAAAACATTAACACTATCATTATATCAAACAATTTCACACACTGGAACAGTTATAAAGTAATGATATGCCCTATTATTCAGCTGAAATACAGGGCATAGTATCCAATAGATGTTCAGATAATAGAAGTTATTTCTTCCCGTCTTTCCACCAGTAGTCTCCTGTGGCACATTAAAAAGTAGTGGCAGCATTTGGAGGGCCCTTGCTTGCAAAATAAAAACTCACATGTCAGGAAAAGGGTAATTGAGTGAGATCCATTTCTTCCATTAATGGAATGCCCATAGAGTACAGCTCAGTATCCTTTGGGTTGGATCCAGCTAACCTTTCCACTGGTGAAAAAAGGAGGATGGTGTCCCCTTTCACCACCAAAACTGCTACCCTAGGGATCATGGGACCTGCATGAGAAAAAGCCAGCTAGGATGGGAGCTGTAATAAGAAGGGGAAATGGGCTACCATGAAGAAAAAATTTGGCAGGATCTAACATGTACTACCAAAGTCAGTGGGACAGTTCACAGCATGTACATTTATTAATGTTTCTCAATCACCAACAATCTTCACACCCAATAAACTTCTCAAGCTGCTCAAAAATCTGACTGATTTTTTTTGACCAATTGTGTTAAAGATACCACAGTTTGTTCCGATTTACTGATTCTTTACAAGCAAAAAAATTAAGTTTCCTCTTTGGTGGCCTAAAGAATCAGATCCTAAAGGACAATATGTATTTGTGATCAACTTACGGCAATTTCTCTCATCTGAAGTGCCATTATCATAACAGTTGTTTACACCATTGCAGACGTATTCAAGAGATATACACCTTCCATTATTGCAAGTAAATTCTGTGTGGGAGTCACAAGTTCGGAACAAGCAGCCCACCTCATCACTGTTGTCTCCACAGTCATTGTAGTGATCACAGCGATAAGGGTAGGGTACACACCGCCCATTGCCACAGGTGAAAGCTGTTGGCTGACAGGTATGAAAAGCTGAAGGAGAGAAATGCGATAAAGAAACATCACTGACGGAAGGAACTCCTGACAAAGCCATCAAAGAAGTATGCGGGAGTTTAGTTTGTTTGTTTTTACCTGCAAGGGCAAACACGGCTGCAAAGCGGACTGCATGTAAAGTAAAATACACATCTTGAATCAGTCAGTTGGAAGGCAAAGTTGTTAGTTTTGTTTCTATCTGGAAGATTCAATGCTAGAGTCTACAAATCCCTCCATGAAAACTGAATGAATGACAGAGCAGTTCAAACAGGAGGAAGTAAACTGGAGATGCTGCTGCCAAGATGTTGCCATAAAGCAACACAGCCACACAGTAAATGAGAAATGTGACATTTTCTTTACGCATGGTAGGGCTTCTCTATTTTTTAAAGCTTAATTTTATCAAAAGAAAGTCATAATCCACTTCCTCCACTCATCCTCCTTTTCCCCTTCCTGTTCCTGTAGGAGTCCTGTACCACTAGTACCCTTCCCTCACTAGCTGTCTTTCAATGTATCGGGCCAGGAAAATTGTATGTGAAGAGGAAGAGTTACAGGGCCCTACATTTGGAAAACCTTTAATAAACAGTTTTGGAAATACTTGCTAAGTGTGTGTGAGTTAAGAACACTTCATACTCCACAACACATGTATTTATGTCTTAACTCACACATTATTATTCTGATCTTATAAAGATTTAAACTGGGAAAATACTTCCTAGTCCTAAAAATTGTATTTCACCCTGTTTGAATCTAAGAGAGTAAGGCAGTTTTAACATCTGTACCATCTTTGCTACATTAATCTTTTTAACTTTTAAATTATCTTTGCTCTTGGATGCAATCCAGTCTCCTCTTCTCTAGTTAATCCCATCAACACAGACAGCAGGACTCTGGACAAACAGATATTGGCTATCTCTTGATTTTTATCAAAGCAGTTTCCTGCAAGGCATTAGAGTTTCTGATTCAACTGCAGAAGTGCTTACCGCACACACTTTCCAGTTCATCGCTGCCATCGCCACAGTCATTATCATTGTCACACTTCCAGCGCTCTGCAATGCACCGTCCATTCAGGCAGGTGAAAAGTCCTCCACTACACCTGGTGCCATTGTCCGCAATACAATGCTTGTTGTTATTGGCTAAATACCAGCGTCCTTCAGAAGGGCATTGACACTCTGCGCCAGCTGGGCCTACGATTGATCACAACGAACAACAATGAAATATTACAATAATATTAAAACGTCAATATCTTTACGTATAACTTACCACAAAACATTCATTCACTTAACGGAATGTGAATGGAATGTTAAGAACATAAGAACTTAAGAGAAGCCAATGTTGAATCAGGCCAAAGGCCCATCTAGTCCAACACTCAAAAAACAACAGGCAAGTTCACAAATATGCCAGCCCTTTAGCAGCATGCTTAGAATAAGCTCTTTTATGCACTCCGAATAAGCTTCCTTTGTTGTATAGTTGCAGTGTCACTGGTTCCAAGACTGCAACTACTATGTCAGCATATAAGACGAGCATGGCAATTCTAGGGAGAGACTCATACAATATCTGTCTTGCCAAGTGAAATTTCCACCTTCTCACTTATTAACTCAGGAGTCTCTGGCTGCTGCAGAGTAGCTCATGCATCCCACTATCCCATTCATTTTTGCTAAAAAAACCCTGATGCAGAGAAGCACTGAAGTGTCATAATTGCCAGTAAGTTGGCCCCAAAATGAGCTTTGCTGAAGGGCATTTGCCTCACCATGAAAAAGATATGTGTTTGGGGTAGAAAATAGTCTCATAAATACCAAGCTATTAGTCCTACTATTGATGTATGTTTGAAACAGGCTCTGGACACTTGAAGCAAGTCTCTGAGTGATTTCTGCCATGCTAATTTCTGCCACCATGAACTATATTTTGCTACCCCAAGATATATTTGAACTTGTCTTGGGGTGTTGAATATTAGGGGTGTGCACTTGGTATATGCCAGGCCAAATAAATATCAAAAAAATACCTTATCAGTATTTTTTCAGATATTTATTCAGCCAAATACAGATTGAAGAATCTGATTCAGCTACCGAAACAGCCACGCCTGAGTAAAAGTTGATATTATCTGGCTTTTTATTCACGCACAGCTAGAAGGCATTTAAAGAGGCCACCATCTCTTTAAATGCCTTCTGAGTTAATCTGCCAAGTCACGGTAGCAGTGGTGCTGTAGCAATGCAATTCAGCAAGTGAACTCAGCAGGATCTATTATACCCTATAAAAATTCGGGTTTTCCGAATATTTACCTGAATCCCAATACAATACTGATATTGGTATTCAGGAATATTCAGAATACTGAAATTTTTCAGGTCCACTAGACCCAAATTGGGGGGAGGGGGGATTTGGCACACCCCTATTGAATATACCCTATATGTGATATGTTTACGGTGTGATGTATAAACTGTTGCACGAATAAACATGCAGCATGCTGTAGAACTGAACAATGGTTACCTGCCTGTATCGTGCCATCTTTATGCCCCAGTCTCTCCAGAATGGCTGACAATTATTCATCCGTAGTATGTCACAACCTTGCATCTCCCGTGTAAGAGCTGCTGCAACTTCTTTTACTAGTTGCAGAAGTTTTAAATGATCATCACCAGACAAAAGAGCTAGAGTCCAGTAGCACCTTAAAAACTAACAAAACTTGTGGCAGGGTATGAACTCTTGTGAGCCACAAAAGCTCCTACCCTGCCACAAATTTTGTTAGTCTTCAAGGTGCTACTGGACTCTACCTCTTTTCTACAGACAGACTAACACAGCTACCCATCTTGATCTACCACCAGACAAGGCAGCGTCCTAGATGTCAGATATGGTTGGGATTTGCCGATGCTTAACTGTCTGCAGCTTAAGGCAGAGCATAAGTTTGGCACGCGGAACATCCCAGGTTCAATCCATACAAATCCAGTTCAAAGGACTGAGAGCTGCTGCCAGTCTGAGTACAGACCTTACTTGACCTGTGGTCTGACTCCATAGAAGACAGCTTCATTTGTTCATGGATTGGTGTGGCTATGGCCGAGTTCAGACTGGCAGTTTGGCCCGATATAGGCAATTTCAGAAACGTTTCACAAACAGATTAAAGGGGCCAGTTCACACAGGCACAGCTGTCAGGCATTCCTCAGCCGTACTCAACCCGTCTTGTAACGCTTCCCTCTCGAGTTTAAAAAGTACCAGGTGAAAGTGGTAGCAAACCCTGGAGAGCACATTGATCCCGCTTCCCAGAAGTGTGAACGTGAACAAGCTGATCTGGTAGGGATGAGTTTATGCGCATGAGCGCATATAACCAGATTACAAAAAAAGCCACTTACAGCCGCACCTCCGCCAGGGGTGGGCCAACAGTGCGAACATTCCCTTGCGCCTCCTCCCTGGTATGCTCCCGCATCAGTCAGTGCAGTGTGACTGGGGAATACCCGGAACAGATTGTGCCGGGTCTTTCTGCCACAACTCCCTCGCGCTTCAGATTGCCAGTCTGAACTCAGCCTATGACTTTGCATATATATGTGCTATGCAGTTTGTGAATGAAAACTTTCTGTTGCAATCATGATCCAAACTAAAATGCTATTTGAGTGTAAGAACTTAAATAAAATTGTCTCAGCTGATCTGATTCCTTATTCAAAGACATGGCACTCAATGACGTTATTAAATTCATTATTCAGTATCTTTTTTTTACCTGTTACACAGATATGGCTGCAACCACCATTGAACTGGTTACAAGGATTGGTGCATTTCTGTTGCTTGCTTTTGGCCCAGACATGAATATCCATCGGTCTGGATGGCAGATTTGAAATCATAACAATCTGATCCGACCCGTCATATTTGTTGGCTCGGTAAATACTTCGGGTGTTCCAGTCTGTCCAGTAAATATGTTGATCAAAGAGGGTCATTGCAAACGGATAGAGGGCTGTGCTAACAATGACCTCACGATTTTCACCTGTAAGGGTGCTGCGCTCTATCTTCTGTCTAAAACAATTAGGAGTTCTTAGTATTTGAAAACGAAGCACAAGACACCAAAATTTCATGCATTATATGCCCCTAAACCCCCTTATGAGAAATACTGTGAAGCACATAAAATTTATTGTCAACTTCAAAAATCCTTGTAACCCACAGCACTCAAATATTAAAACCATTAACTTTAATTGCACTCAGAACCCTAAGCATTTGCACAGAATTGCATGCCCTGAAGGCCAGTCCTATTGTTAGCAATCTAATTATAATCATGCCCTGACCTGGATAGCCCAATCTTGTCAGATCCCAGAAGCTAAGTGGGCTTGGGCCTAGCTAATATTTGGATGGGAAACCTCCAAGGAATACCAGGGTCATGATGCAGAGGCAGGCAGTGGCAAACCACCTCTAAATGCCTCTTGCCTTGAAAACCCTATGGGGTCACCATAACCCAGCTGTGCTTTTCCAGCACTGCCTACCATTCAATAGGTTTTGTTCTCATCATTTTGTTTGCTTGGCAAACAGAAAATAAACTAACAGTGAACACCACCGTCACCAAAAAAAATTCTTACTAATCATGATCATAATGCATTTTCTATGTTACTTTATTAGACCAGTACCATATGGAAGCATCTGAGAAACAGAAAAATATACAGGTCCTACTGCAAGCAAATTAAACACAGATACATACAAATTTGCGTCGGCCCAATAAAGCTGCTGTTCCTCGTAGTCTAATGTTAATCCATTTGGCCATACTAAATTGGTACTGACAATGGCTGTCCTGAAATTTCCTCCAAGGGTCGCTCGTTCTATTTTAGCATTGGAACTCCAATCAGTCCAGTACATGTACCTATGATAACACAATTATTAATGTATTTATTTGCTTATTCATTTATCTAGAAGAGAAGAAGAAGAGATTGGATTTATACCCCGCCCTTCACTACCCAAAGGAATCTCAGAGCGGCTTACAAACTCCTTTACTTTCCCCTCCACACAACAGACACCCTGTGAGGTAGGTGGGGCTCAGAGAGCTCTGACAGAAACTGCTCTTTTTCAAGAACAGCTGTGCCAGAACTATGGCTTGCCCAAGGTCATCCAGCAGCTGCAAGTGGAGGAGTGGGGAATCAAACCCAGTTCTTCCAGATTAGAATTCCCACCTTCCTGCTGAATAAAACCAACTCTCCAGTGGGCCAGAAAAATGTGAAACAGCAACAACAGCAGAACAGAAAAATCATCCCAAGAACAAAAACATTAAAAAAACAGCAGGAAAATAAACCCAGAGCAACTGCCCCAAAACAATTCAAAACAGCAAAAGCAACCATAAAGCAGCAATAAAACCACAGACAAAACACCTCTAAGCAGAGAAAACAGCAGCTTGTATCCAACCAGCTGTGCACAGCAGGCACATGGAGTTTTCCTGCATTCCCCTTCATTCCTGAAGTCCTTTCTAACCTCTACAAAGATCATTCCCGGAGTCACAGGACCCACATGGGGAACATTGGTAGGGGCTGGGGGGTGCAGGAGTAAGGAGGTGCAAGGGAATGAAATTGCCTCATCCCTTCTGTGGTGCCGCATGTACAGTGGAGAGAGGAGGAGTCATTTCATTCTCTTGTCCCTCCTCCTTCCAAACCCTCCCACCTGTGCCATATTCCTCTGCATGGGTCCCACAACCCAAGGACTGAGGTTTCTAGGGATCAGAAGGGAAAGCAAAGATGAAGAGAGGTGGAGGAAAGCTCTCATGTTCCATACACAGATGGCTGGATAACAGCCAATAAAATTATCAGGCTAAATGGACTCATAGAATAAAACCAAATATGTTTAATTGATAGAACCACTGAAGCCTTCTGAAAAGAAAACAGACTTCTAAAAGTCCTGAAGAAAAGGCACACGGCAAAATTCCTCAGCCAAGGAAGAAAAGGGTACTTTGAGATCTCCCTTCTTAATGTTGATATGATGAAAGCAGAGAAACAGCAAGGAATGCAGAAGCAGGCACCCTTTATTTCACAACACAGTATACAGAAAGTACTGCTTACCCTTGGCAAGGATCCAATACGATGGCCCGTGGACGTGGAACATGAGCCACCACAGAGCGATTAGATCCATCCACAGCCATTGAGCTGATGGTCTGATTTAGATAGTCGCTGTAATAAAGTCTCTTGTTGATCCAGTCAAAGGCTATACCATCTGGAGTTCCTGGATCTTAAGACAAGCAGAATACAAAGCACAACATATAACTTTGCATGAAAACACTATGAATCAATCACCATAATGTGTCCAAAGGCCCTTTTGACTGTCACAGTGGGATATTACAGGTCTGTCTAAATCTAAAAGATCACTTTTAAACACATGACAGCAGACAGTGTATTTCTTAAGGCTCTTCTTGCATGACAGCATGGCTATTCCCAGCCTTGGCAACAAATACTTATACTGTGGCCTACTCTTCATGTATGCTATCATTTTTACTACTGACTGCTGCTGCTGCTGCTACTACTACTACTGCTGCTACTACAAGAAAGACCTGTATCCTCCATGGTACCGTCACCTATATCCTAAGAAGTCACTTAAAGAGAAGCATGATTTACAGCGCAAACCTAAGCAAAGTTATGCCCTTCTAAGTACAATGAACTCAATGGACTCAGAAGGGTAGGATGATACTGTTAGTGTAATTACAGGCAGATAGAGTAAAATCCTGACTGTGGAGACATTTTAAAGAGTAAAAGACATCCCAAATTATTCAAATAATCATATAGTTGAAAAAAATAGTCATGTTTACCTGATGCTACTATGGTGGGGCTACCAGTTCCAGAATAGATGTGCAGATAACTTATTTTTCCTGTGCCCGCTGGGGAACTCTGAGTGAAATATATCACATTATTCACACTGTCATAGTCAAGAGCTACCGCAGTTCTTAATACATCCACAGTTTGAAATGGAGGGCTATGATTTGCAGGATCCAGGTGCAAGCTTCTAAGGGCGTTCTCCAAAGTGAAGATTAGATAGTTATCTGTCGAAATGGAGCAGCTTTTGCCATTACTATCTAGCAATCCATATGCACATCCACATTTTGGTGTTTCCAGATCCGGGAGTGCAAAACACAGATGTGAACAGCCTCCATTGTCTTCCAGACATGGATTGTGGTTGACATCGGCAGGGGACCGTGACTGATAGTGACTGTTGTAAATGGTAACATCTCTCAGCCAGTTGATGTTGTCTCTTATAACTGCTGGTGGTTCAGTATTTCCTGGCTCTTTACTAGCTTGGAAGATTTTTTTCAAATTTCTATCTACCCAAATCATAGAGTTTTCAAAAATAGCAATGCCATATGGAGTTGGGTAACGGCTGCCGTAGCGGACAATTTCCGGCTCTCCGCCATCTTGTGAAATCCTTGCAATCATGTCTAAAGAATCATCCACCCAATAGATGTAGCCATTGCTGTGATCTACTGCCAAGCCACGTGGTGTAACGATGCCTTCAGACACCAGCACAGTCCTATTGGTAGAGTCAAGAAATGCACGTTCTATCTTTGGATTCTGTCCATAATCTGCCCAGAACAGGTATCTGTTTTGGGGGTCCACAACAATATGCCTTGGCATATCCACATTCGTTTTAAGCAGGACACGGCGATAAGTAGTGTTTAAACGTAGAACTTCTATAAATGTCTCTCTCAGGAATGCATTAGTAAAATAGAGATTTCCTGGGTTAAAAAAACAACAAAGCAAATAAAACATCGATACATTCATTTTCAAGCAATGTTAAGCATATGCAAGAAAGTACAGAGGAACAATATAGATGTTCAAGTAGGAATCTGCAAAGACTTTCAGGAGGCATCTCACTTCCCCCTCTCCCACCACTTTCTCTTTCCTGAAAGCTCTCATAGTCTCTCCCCCTTTCCTGCTTCCTTCTCTCCTTCTAGGGTTGCCAGCCTCCTGGTGGGGTGTGAAGATTAGAGGTTTGAAATATATATATACATTCCAATTTGGGTCTTTTGGACCAAAATAGTATCAGTATTCCTGAATATTCCCGAATACCAGTATCGATATTTTACGGGTATGTGGGTAAATATTTGGGAAACCTGAATTTATTTGGCTCCATTATACCCTATGGTATATACCCTTCACCCCACAAGTGAAGTGATTTAAACTTAAAATGCTTTCTCTTCACTTCCAGAGTCAGGCCACCGCAGCAGTGCAACTCCGCAGTGAAGTAAAGCGGTTTAAAGTTTAAATGCCTTCACTTCACTCCCGGAGTTGGGCCGTAGTGGTGACACAACTCTGCAAGTGAAGTGATTTAAAGTCTAATTGCCTTCTGAACTTTCCCAGTCGCACTGCAGCAGTGGCACGACTTGGCAAGTAGCCATGCCCAAATAAAAGCCGAATAATATCAGCTTTTATTTGGGTGCAACTATTTTGGTAGTTGAATACAGATCTCTGTCACTGGACATATGAACATAAATGCCTGCACTGTTTCATTTAGGGCATCTGTCTCTATCTGTCTGACTCCCAGCTTATCTTTATCCATGCTCCCTTTGTTCTGCCCCACATCTTAGGGCTTTTGGTGTGCATAAGAGCCTGCTGATTCTGCAGTTTCCACAGGCACTAAAAACCTTAAGATGTGTGGCTGGAGCCCCACTTATGGGGTTGGGCTGGCAGCTCCATCCAAGCCTCCTAAACAGCATGCCAGTTCTGCCCCTTTAGCAAGGCTTTTGACACATGCTGGGAGCCTTGCAGGAGATCAGAGGCTTTCAGACACCAGCTGAGAAGGGTGTTCTGGTTGATAGCTCTAAACCCTCTTGAGCAGGGCTCTTCAGCAGGATTTTCAAGTGCCAGCCGAAAAACATCCACAGGTTAGCAGTGGCCTTTGGGTTGCAGTGTGGATGCCACAAGACTACACAAATGGTAAAATTCCTACCAAGGAAAGCAGAGATTCCTCTAATGTACAGTCCATAGTACAGTCTTAACATTAATCCATACATTCATATCCTTAAAGACCATCTCATAACTTTCCTGCATTGCAAGAAATGATGACTGACTTGGGAACAAGTCCTATTAACGTCAGTGGCAACTACTTTTGAATAAAGAGAAAAGAGAGAAGAGACTGGATTTATACCCCACCCTTCACTCAGAATCTCAGAGCAGCTTACAAACACCTTTCCCTTCCCCTCCCCACAACAGACACCCTGTGAAGTAGGTGGGGCTGAGAGAGCTCTTTCGAGAACTGCTCTTTCAAGGACAGCTCTTGTCAGAACTATGGCTTGCCCAAGGTCATCCAGCAGCTGCAAGTGGAGTAGTGGGGAATCAAACACGGTTCTCCCATATTAGAGTCTGCACACTTAACCACTACACCAAACGTATTACTGTTATGCATTACTGTTATGTTTTACTGTTATGCATTCAAAGCTAAAGTTTCCTCATTCTGATGTTAATGAATAAGTGACACTTACTATATAAAGCACAGATAGACAAAAGAACTGAAGCAACAAGAATCTCTACAAATGTGATGTTTGTTATGAGAGCCCAATGGGGCAGCGAAGCAAAGTGAAAGTGCCCTGAATGAGTTCAGACATCTGGCCCCTATCAAGAATAACATTCAAGAATATATAACACTTTATATCAGATTTTGGGGATCCGGATTTCCTAAAAACATAAATAACATAAAAGATAAACATATATTTATTGCGCTAGAGTAGTACAGACCTGATACCCAGTCAACTGCAATGCCACGGATTCCATTGCGCCCTATCCCATCTGTGACGACATTTGTGAAATAGGAGCCATCTGGCTTGATTCTGCGTATTGCGTTTTGAGAAAGACTGCTGCTGCTGAAGTCACACCAGTAAATGAAACCAGAAGGGATATGGACATCCACATGTAGTGCATTTCTCCCTGGAACATTTTGAAAAATACGATTCTTCATTTAATATAACTCTTCATTTGTTGTATGTTGTTAGTCTTACGACTGGTTATTAGACCTTCTATGAAAAGAACCCAGCCATTTTCTATTTGTCTGGAAGCCATCCATCAGTTGTAACCTCTGGCTCAGAAGCAGAGCTTTCTTAGAGGCAAAGAACATGTTACAATGGCCATGGGTCCAACATCTGGATGGCCCAGGACAGCCCAATCTTGTCAGATCTTGGAAACTAAGCACGGTTGGCCCTGATTAGTATTTAGATAGGAAACCACCAAAGAAGTCTAGGGATGTTATGCAGAGGCAGGCAATTTTAAACCACCTCTGTTAGTCTCTTGCCTTGAAAACCTTACTAGGTCACAGTAGATTGGCTGTGACTTTACATTGTACAAGCACACACTATAGCACCAACTGATTTTGTTCCACCCCCCACACCCCTTTTTAAGTGCCTGTTGAGGGATTCTGGGGTCCTTTTCCTGAGACACCCCCCCCAGCTCCCCTGAGTTCTTTCAAAGGTTGGGTGGAGACTAGCAAGGGGCTGAATCTAGTACAGAGAGAGAGAACAGTTCTTAAACAAAGTTCAACTTAGTCCATTATACACTCTTAAGACAGAAAACACTTGGCAGCATTTCAATATTCAGCACAGAATATTTCAACACAAACCCAATACTTAAAATAGTGCGCCTGTATAAGAATCAGAACGTTCTGGACTAGCCACCAAGGTCTCACATGGAGCTATTGATGGCCAGTCCCCTACCATTAGTAAACCAGAGATATATATCTTTCTTGGAACTATAGCTGCTAGCATACCAACTGATGTACTTATCACGTAGGACTACCATGTATGTGACACAGGCCCAACTAGAACGGACTAGAACTGAATCAGATTACTCCCCTCCTTTCTATCTCTGGGGTCAGGAAGCTCACAGAAAGTCAAGGAGAGTCAAGGAAGTTAGATTCAAATAGATTCAAACGTATCTAGATTCTGATAGTGACACCACTAACTACTGGAATGTATAAACATCCTCTAAGGCAAAAGTCGTGTACAGGGTTATCGGTACCAGAGGGCCATAGCACCAGCAAATTCCTGAAACAGAACCAAAGATTCAACTATACTTAAATATAGAAATTAAAGTAACATAGGTTTAACAGAGGACTGAGGCTCAATCCAGGCCCCAATTCTGCAACAGTGCCAAAACAGACCCCTCCCCCCACCCCGGCTGTTTTTTCACACAATTAAATTTTCCTCAAAAATGACGGCAGTGGCCACAGGTTGGACCCATGAACACCAGAACGTGTAGTCTGGCTATTAGTCCCTCCCTTTCAGCTACACCAGCCACAGGAAGACAATTTGCTCTGGCTCACCAATTGCCTTCACCTTCACTGCAGAATGTTTTATAACTGGTTTATCTGTTCGGTTGAAATTCTACTAAGATTTATTTTATTTGGACTTGGGACTGATTCACACATGGATCTTAATCATCATGTGTGAATGTATCATCACAGATATCAGAGACAACACCATCAGTAACAACACTTTTGTATCAGCCAACATCACCTCAAACACAGTATTTCACAAGTAACTTTCACAATTCACTTAATCATTGAATAATGAGAAATGAAGAATTGCACATGTATATGTGAACCAGCACAATCATTTGAGCCTCGAGGTGTAATGCATAAACAATCCTTTTTTGATTCCTCCGCAGCTGATGCATTTATAGATGACATCCTGGGATTCACAAAGCGGTCAAAAGCTGCAAAAATTGGAATCAACCAGAAATAGCTGATATAATGTAACAGTGTCTATACGAAGAACTGCCATGCATTTTTCACCAAACTCCACGTTTGGAGGGGGATAAGAACTGTATCACTGGATTCTGCTCTCAGTTCCCATGTTCCAGCATCACCTGTTTTTCTGGATTCCAGTCAAACAAACAGTTTAAACAAAAGTACTTCTCAACAGCCTTGTTTATCTCATTTTTAACTTAATAGCATGAAATCCACATGAGGGAAGTACAGGACTACCCATCCACAGTGGTAAACAGAACATTAGACATCAAAGGATTCTGCTAAGGAATGATAATCTTCACCTACCTCTTCCTGCCAAGGGGACCATTGCTTCCGAGTGGTCAGATGCTTCCAAGCTAAATCCTTTAATTGCGGACAGCATGGAGACGACAACAAAGGAATTGTACGGGGAACACGTTCTGTTGTCAGGATTTAACTGGAAGCCAGTTGCACAAGCACACGAGAAAAGCCCCCCAGGTAAAGGCAGGCAAAGTTGCTGACAAATCCCAGGATTGTTACTGCAGCCGTTCGAGGAACCAGCAGAATCTGAAGGCAGGAGAGACAAACGTAAACATGAACTGAAACTCACTGCATGTGCTACCGTTCAAGAGGGCCAAAGTGAGCAAGTAAATAAATGCTGTTGCAAAGTAAGCATAGATATAGAACGGGGTGGCCAAACTGTGGCTCGGGAGCCACATACAGTTCTTTCACACATATTGTGTGGCTCCCAGCAGGGCAGCAGGGCAAGCGAAGGGGAGGCATGCCTCCCCTCCCCAATTGGTCTTCCCTTCCCCAGCCAGCTCCCCTTCCAGGGTAGGCTTGAGACAGTGGGGAGCGGAGAGAGAAAGCAACTTTAAATGTGTTCTCAAAGCCCCACCCCTACCCTGCCTACAAATATCATTGGACAATTAAATCTTATCAATATCTATTTTTACCCCTTTTGTTTTTATTTTGGCAGTCTCATTTAATGTTAATAAAAAGCAAATTTGCATATTTTCAATAAAAACATGGGTAATATTTGTTCATGGCATGTGGCTCTCAAACATCTGACATTTATTCTATGTGGCTCTTACATTAAGCGAGTTTGGTCACCCCTGATATAGAATATAGATAGATGAGTGATCCTTCCCAATCCTACCACTCTAGTGAGCAAATTTTATTCATTTATTCATTCATTTACTAAAACATTTATACCCCACCTTTCGTTTTGGCTGACGTTTGAAGTCTTCCTCCAGTCTAAGAACTCTTCCACACTAACTTAAGCGGCCCTTCCATTGCTGGAAATACGTTACAATTGCATATTCAAAAATTAAAAGTTTTTTTAAAAATACCATCCTCACACTGCCAAGAGACTTACTCGGTGACCATGGGACAACCACAATCTTTCAGCCTCACAGGGGGTTTTGTGAACATAAAATGCAGAAAAGACAACTACATATGCTGGTCTGAGCTTCTAAGATAAAGGGTAGAATAACAGCCTGCTAACGAGAGCTAACTTAGTGCAGTAGAACAAAGTCTGAGTCCAGTGGCACCTTTAAGACCAATGAAGTTTTATTCAAGGTACAAATTTTCGTGTGCAAGCACACTTCCTCAGATATAATGTAGTAGTTAGAGTCTGGGAAAACCTGAGTTCAGATCCTCCTTTACTGTCGAATATTGGGAAGATTGGGAAGACCTGGGTTCAAATCTGCCTTTACTGTCGAAGCTCCCAGAGTTAAGTTAAGCAATCACCCTCTCTCGTCTAACACGCCCTGCAGAATTGCTGTGGGGATAAAATGCAGGAGAGTGAACCAATGTTGAAAGATGTTTTGGGTCTTCACTGGGGAGAAAAACAAGGTATAGACATCTAACTATATAAAAGCCTCGGCTATGAGAAACTAGCAAAACCTAAGTGCCGGTAATTTTGATAAACAGTGCAGATAATTTTCCATAGTGACTCGACTGTGCGACTGAGCGACAACAACACATTTTAAAAAATGGTATGCATTACTGAATACCAAATAATTTGTTTCAAGTTTCTTACTGGTAAGGAATGATCTGGGACATAGGTACAGTTAGACACAGATACTAAAGGTGGCAACTTATTTATTTATATTTTCCTGTATAAATTAATAAATAAGTTGCCACCTTTAAGATATGAGGCCTTCCTGAAGCAGAAACATGGCTCTGAAATTCTCCGATGTGCTAGTTCTGTTGAAGTTTTTAAGAGATGGGAGAAATCCTACTATTTCAGAATGGCTTTTAGTTGTTTGGCTCAGAACAGAACTACACATTTTTGTACTTCCACAACTCCTTCTCCTGATTTTGTATCAAGATGCTGCAGGCAGCCTGGTGCTGAGAGAAAAGGAATTTAACCCTTTCCCTGTGCCCTAAAACTATTATAGGTCACATCAAATACTCACTGTCACGATAATAAACTCGGAGGCATTTCAGTCTTGAAATGTTGTCTCTCAGCACCACTTTATTTGCTCCAGTGGACTTGTCAACCCGCTCGATTACCTCATAATCACGGTCAGTGTAGTACAGAAAAGAACCATAGACAGCCACACCCCAGGGGTGAGAGAGGTGAAAAACCAGGGTCATCCTGTTTGTGCCATCCACATTCCCTCGTTCAATCTGGGAGATAAGGGATATTAAATATTACAAATTCAAGTCAGCTACCCACATGCAGGAGTTTATCTGGTTTTTAAAACTACACACCTTAGTTTCTCCTTTTAACTTTGGACAATCTTCACATCACCTCATACAGTCCCACCTAAAAACTGTTTAGCTTATGTAAATACTAGTCATAAATTAGCTAACATTAAGATTCAACTGGATATGGCATGAGGTTCATGGAAGAATCTCTGAGCAAGCCTACCCAGAAGTAAATCCAACTTTATTCAACAACATCTGCTCCCAGAAAAGTGGGACTTAAACTTAACGATTGTGGCCTGCCTTTTTCAAAAACATAAATGGAGGCCGGGGGAGGGGGGATAAAATATCTCCCCAAAGCTGATTGTTTTGTTTCCATGTGATCTTTTGAAGATTTTCTAGCTTTTAGTTCATTGATGCTGTTGGTTTCATTTTTGTATTATGGCTACTTTTAAGGTTTTAATTTAGGGCTGTATTTTTTTTATTTATAGTCCACCTTTCTCACTGAGAGTTACGGCAGATAATACAGTGTAAATCAATGCAATCAATAGGATGAGACACCTAATAAGCAATGTAATCAAACTAAGATTACAGCAGTACCAATGAAAGCATAACTATCAGTAACAGTATGGTATACAGAGCTGAATATAGTATTACATAGGTATAAAAACCAAGCACTGAGATAGTATAGGCTTTGGAGTGTATTTTAATGGAGGCTTACTGTGTTTGGTTTGTTTATTTTGTTGTTTTGCATTTATTATTTTGTTGATCAATGAGTTAACTGACTGTTGGAACAAACAAACAAATAAATAAATATATTACTTTCATTTTGTAGGGCACCCCAAGTAGACAGTTGTAACATGACGCTTATGAATAAACAATGGTGGGCAGGGCTGAACTAGACCAGGACCCTTGGGGAGGGCAAGAGGGGTTCCTCCTTTCTCCCCATGCCATTCTCACAATCTCAAGTGCCCTCCTGGGCTGCACTTTGCCTGGCTGCAGAAACTACACAATCACCATATAAGCAAGATATCATAAAGTGAGTCTTTTCCCTTCTGCAAATTTTAACATTTCATTCACTGAATACCCCAAGTCTGGCTGGAGCCATAAACTTCCCACCCACTGCCCACCCCCAATACCCTTCACAAAACCACAGTAAGGAAAATGCTGCATAAAGGATATCTCTGTTT
The DNA here is from genome assembly GCA_029375565.1 of Gekko gecko. NCBI lineage: Eukaryota > Metazoa > Chordata > Lepidosauria > Squamata > Gekkonidae > Gekko > Gekko gecko. The sequence continues at coordinate 35,049,873 of JAPDNY010000003.1, read as the reverse complement.
GCAAGCAGAACAGGAAAGGTCCCTGTACAGGGAGCAGAAACATGCCCGAGTATTCTTGATGACTCTGAAAAACCATCCTCTAAAAAATTTATCCCAGTTGCAATATTCTGAATACCTATAACATCTTTCGCTTTCCCTGGAACATTAATCATCTCAGTATTCTTATTTTTAAAAGCTCTTCTCATTAGAACGACATGAAGGTACATCCACCCCTGTATGCATACGTACCACCCCGGTGCTTGTGACCGGCCAGTAGAGCTTTTGTTCTTTGATATCAAGGGTGACAAACTCGACATGGTCAAGGTTGCCAGTAAAGAGAGTTCTGATATCTGAGCCATCCATGTTTGCACTGGCAATCTTTGCTGGGATCCCAGTGTGAGTTCCTTGGTCTGTCCAATACAGTTTCCTGCAATAAACGTTATCTCAACTATCACAAAAATAACATGAGTAATGCTTATGAGGGATCTCAGTTCACCAAATATGAGTCCACCTATTACATTTGAATCCCATCAAGCTATTTCCTCATAATATCCTTGTAGCAATCCTGTGCAGCGGAGAGAATGAACCTACGTCTCCCAGAAGAGGACATTCTAGCCACTGCCACACTGGCTCTCAAAGCAAGGTGTGCATTGATGGATTTGACTGTATATCCTTCCAATTGTTACTAAGTCAAATTGACAAAACCAGTCCCCACTTTATGAGAAAACGCAACTAACTGTAGGACTATTAGAGAGTCAGTTGCATTTTGTCTAATCCAAATTCGATAGTGAGGAAACAAATTCCATGAACCTTCCAACTCCTTAATAAAGGTTTGCAACAAATTCACAAAGTTACTAGTTCACTGCCAAACAAATATGTAACTATATAGTGAATATTCACTTTTGTTTATATCAAGAGTGCTACAAAGCTAAGGTCAAATTCAAACATGCCACTTATAGTACTTTCCAACCTTTCTTCTGCTGTTGGTGTGCACATATGAAAAAGAGAGAGAAGTTTAAAATGGAGTTGCACCAAGTTTCTAAACCTGACTATGCAGGAATGCCAGTTTACAATCTCAATGCAACTTTCCAGAGTTTAGCACATTTATATATTGTCTCTTCAGATATCTGCTCAAAGTGGCTTCAATTCACACATCATTTTTGTCTAACTCATCAAACCAGACTCTGGTAAAACCCTGGGGAAAGGAAGTCTAACTCATACAATCTCTCCTATAATCCCGTCTAATTCATACCATCTCTCATATAATCCCATTCTTTTGATCCACCCAAAAGTTTCCTTGCTTGTTAAATCTTCCTTCACTGGCTGGATAATGAGCCTTCATAAAGATGCATGAAGTTTAGCTTTTTTTTTTCTAAAAAAGTTTCTTTTTATTTACTTATATCGATAGTTGCATATTTTTGTTTAAACTTGTTTGTATTGCAAAAGCAAAATAGAAAGTTTTTAAAAAGTTTCTAGTAAGCATAAATCACTACAGATCTGCCTACCCATTATTTTAACTACTAGTAGCCTTTTCTTTTCTTCCCCCCACCCCCAACCGCACGGTCTTTATTTCAGTGCCAATATTACAGATACAAAACAAACGACCCAGGAGGAGAACAAATTCAAATGGAATCCAGGACTCAGACAGGAAATTAAAAGGGCCAACGGGGAAAGCAACTCTGCAGAGAAATCTGGCGATGAGTCTTCCTGCAGGCAAAGGGTGGCCCTCACCATGCCTAAGGACCTCACCTAGCATAAAGTATTTCCTTCCTACCCACCTACCGGGACCAGACCCCAGGAGTTCCAAGATGCTGGGTGGGGTGCATTGAAGAGCCACTGGCTGGAGAAGTAGCCTTGAAAGGGAAAAGAATGCAGCTTCTGCAAGGCTTCCCAGCTTGGGAGTTTCCACTCACCATGCCTGACCAAATGGGAAGCTATTTAGTTGCCTGCTGTAAGTCTATCTCAGATTATCAAGAATACAGCATGTCGGCTTCCGGTTCCGGTACGGCGCATCGACAGGTGGCTTTGAGATTGCTCCTGGCCACCCGGCCCGTTTTCGCTCTTTTTTGAGCCTCCCGGCGTTGGGAGAGCTCGTCCAGCCCTCCTGGAAAGAGGGCTGGAGCAGGGGGCTTGTTTTTGGCCCCTCCCACAACTGGCAAATGCGGGGTGTGTGTGACCATTATTGCCCCGAAGCGGAAGCGTCTTCAGGGGTGGAGCATGGACACCATGCCCTGCTTAGACGCAGCCATCCGTTTTAACCACTTTGAGATTTAAGATTTTCACTAAGTGTAGCAACACAGAAGAAGAAATTAATCATCACATCGCAAAGGAGATTATAGTGCTTAGACCCAAGTGGCAACAAAGAAGACTTAGAAATTTAATACCCTTGCCAGATAGTCCCAACTATTGAGAAAGCGGCCGTAAATGATGTTCGGGAGAAAATTTGACGCAACACAGCAGGGGTAAGAAAGAACTTTAGGCTTTTTGAAATTTGACTATGCGCTTAGGAGCAATGTTACTATTATAACCCCAAAAAATGATATAGTGAGAAACCAGTTGAAACATTTAGGAGTCTGATCAATTGAAAGTTATGAATGTTTGAGTTGGAAAATGGAGTTGGCTGAGGATAATGAAGAGATAGACGAGAATACATTAATTGGAGAGCTTACATGGGAACAATTCCAGAAAGTTTTGTGTTTGGAAATTGGTAAAGCTGTTAAAGTGGCATGTGAAAACCTCGTTGAAAATTATCAACCTTATTGTCTGGAGGTGGAAAATAATAAGGAGCAAGTACAGTTGCAATCTCTGCAGAGTTTGGGTGAAGCTCAAGATACTGGACAGGAAAGAGAGATACGTGATAATGGAACTTTGCCCACAGAAACTTTGTTCACAGAAAACGAGAAACTAACATATGTGGAGCCAAAAGTGAGGAAGAGTTCTCTTCTAAAGTGCTCTTGGGGAAAAAAGAGGAAGACGACAAGAAAAAATGAGAAATTAATAAATGTGGAACCAAAAGTGAGAAAGAGACCTCTTCTAAAGTGTCCCGGGAGACAAAAGAGAAAGACAACGAGAGAAAATGAAATGAGAGAATGTGTAAAAAAATCTAAGACTATGGAAAGAGTAGGCTCTGGATTGAGGAACCATGAAAAAGAAAATCTGGAAATAAAAGCATGGGAGTACAGAGATTTAAGGCATCTAGAGGAGATTAAAAAAAAGAAAGAGGCTATGGAAAAATGGGGGGAAACTAAAAAATTAAAACTATGCTCAGTGGTGTATTTAATTAGTTATTTTGAGATATATGGTCCAAATAAGAAGGAGACAGGAATGTAATGTTATGTTAAAGAGAATTCAATTGAAAGATGTAATTTACTAATTGTTCTGTTTGGATGGAAGTCTATAAGAGCACCCCTTTCTTTTTCTTTCTCTCTTTTTCTATTTACTCTTTTTGGTATGTGGGCATTTTTTTTTTATTATTGTCATAAGGTAATTTACTTGTCATAATGTATGAAGAAGAGGTCTCTATAGTATCTCCTGGGGAAAATGAATGTTTGATTCTGGATAAATTACAAAGTGGGAGAAGGCAAAAGTATATACCATTTGTTTAAGATATGAGCTTAATGTTCTTGATTTTTTTAATTATTACTATTATTATTATTATTATTCAGATTGGAAGTTAGATAAATGAGACCAATTGTTAGGGTTGGCGTTCTATCGGGCTTTGTTTCTTTGTTTGTTTTGGTTATATGTTTAATTAAATATGTTTGTAGGAGAAAGTAAAGATGATACTGGGGAAGGAAGTGGTAATCATAACACACCGAAAGATTGATAATAAGTATATAATCAAGAAGCTGAATGGGGTTGTTGTGTAAAATAAGAATGAATTCTAACTGTTTGATTAATATTGTGTTGTTGCTGTTTGTTTGTTTTTTATTAACTATAAATGCTCTATAGATATTATGACTCAATAGTAACTAAATTTGTACAATAGTGCATTAATTATATTTTGGAAATGACTGAAAATGAACTTGGGATATAAATTGATCAATGTCAACTGTAGTAGGAAGAAAAGAATTTATATATTAGGCATAATTAACTGATTATAACAGTGCAATGCGATGAAAGGATGTGGATATGTACCTATACTCTTTTTCTTTTCTGTTTTTTTCTTTTTTCTTTTCTTTCTTTTTGTTTGGAAAATTAATAAAGAGAATATTAAAAAAAAAAGAATACAGCATGTCACCAGCCAGAAGCTAAAAGTAGAAGCATGCCGTGTGCCAGCAGCACCTTTAGAACAAGGAGTCCATTTAGTAAAGCATACCCAAATCTTCTTAAGCAAGTCTACTGTAAAACAGACATCAAGGCAAACATACGCGGAATCAATCAATATGGGGGGGAAATCCTCATTCATAGAAGAATTTTTCTGAAATGGAAGCACTTCCTCCATAAACTCTTCAGCTCCCGCATTTTAATGACATTTTAACAAAGTCAAGATACTGGGTTGGATCCTACCAGCAAGTTCGAGAGAGAGTAAGGATCACCTTGCCCAATTGCCTCCTTCACTGCAGCTCCACCTCATGTGACTTTCGCCATCATGGGCTCCTGGAGTAGGCTTTTCAGCATGGGGCCAAAATGTGCCCTCCCCTTCTTGTGCCTGGTACAATACAATCCACTGCTTGTTTTCTACCAGACCTCATATCTAAACCATTACAATTCAAGAATAATTTAAAGATGGCCCTGAGTCTTATCAGATCTCGGAAGCTAAGATAGGCCATCCCCGGCTAGTATTTGGATGGGAGACCTCCAAGGAATACCACAGTCGTGATACAGAGGCAGGCAATGGCAAGCCACCTCTGAATGCCCCCTGCCTTCAAGCCCCACTAGGGGTCGTCAGAAATCAGCGCGACTGTGGCAAAAAAAAAGAATTGTAAAAAAAAAAAAGAATAATCTAAAAATATCTTCCTTTATGCAAGTAATAAATATAATCCATGACACCTTTGGAGCCAGACCCATGGTTTAGATCCAGCCCAGTTTGAATGAACCATTACAAGGACTGAGGGAAGGCAGAATCTAAGCTGGGTCGATATATGGAAAGGAGACTGTCAAGGAAGACACTGCAGAAGAAGGAAGAGGCAAACCACCTCTGCTTCTCACCTGCCTTGAAAGCCCCTTGCAGGGTCACCGTAAATTGGCTGCGATTTGACTGTGCTTTACACACACACACAACACTGAAGCCACCATAAAGGAAGACAGAAGGGAAGCAAAGAAGCTAGTACCGTATGGTAGCAACCCAAGGCACTCTCACTTAGAAAGATGTGCCATTCGGACCAACCAAACTGAATTCCATAGAATGAGTTTAGGATCAAGGAGCCAGAAGAATAAAGCCTGACTAAACTCAGGAGTAGCTCCTTGAACTCACCCTCTGACTGGATCCACAGTCAAACCAGTTGGCATCCCACATCCTACTGAAGTACCATCATTGGTAATGAGTGTCTTTCGGTAGATTACTTCACTGTGAAGTTTCAGGACCTGCAAAACAGATCCAAGCCAGTTGATTTTGTTCTATCAAGCAACAAAGCATAGTATTAGACAGCATCAAGAAACGTAGAGTCGAACCAAATTACAAACCTAGATAAGCTTCATAATAGTGCATGCGATCTGGACCAGCTATACACTATAGGTATGAAAAAACTTTGTCAACTGAAGTGTGTTAACATAGCTTGATCACTGCGAAGATGTGGCACTTACCTCAATGGATTGCGTGGCAGGGTTACTGTAGTACAGGTTTCCAGATATCCAGTCTAAAGCAAGGCCAAAAGGTGCTCCAATAATAGCTGCTGGGGCAAATACGGCCCTGTTCGTTCCGTCCGACTTCACTCTATGAATTTCACCCTTAGTGTGGGGGAGAAATTATTTATTTATGTACTTTATTTATAGCCTACCATTCTCACTGAAACTCAAGGGAGATTATACAGTGTAATATGATGCAACCAAATAGCCTTGCCATTGGACTATGCAATAGGAGTAGGATCACAAAAATCAAAAGCAATGCAAAAAACAATACAACATAAACAATGAAAAAAATGGAATTATAAAAGCAGAAACAATGCAATAAGAGCAAGTTAATACATACAATAAGCAGTGGACCAGACTACAATCCTGTTCCCTTTTGTAACAGCGGCCTCCACTCCATTACGTTACAATCTTATTCCCTCTACAGAAATGCTATTACATGGCGCTCAAACAAGAAAACCCTGCATGGCTTTCTTGTAGCAAATGGTTACCAAGGAATGCTATGTGGAGCTCGGTATTTAAGCCTTTGCAAATGCAAAAGGACTATCACTGTTCAAGGCAAAGGCATGATGTACAACTGCCAAAGACAGTCCAATAAACAGAACTAACAGCCCCAGTTCCAAATGGAGGTATAGCATAAAAAGTTAAAAACTATCAGGCAACATCTTCACTCCCCACCCATGTCAGTGGCAGCAATTGTGAAATACTTCCCACTGCTGCTTCATTTTCAAAACATCCACAGTCTTGCTTGACACCGTCCATAAGTAGCCAAAGCATTACAGCTAGCAGCACTGTACCAACGCTGCCAACATATGCCATCGCCAACACCACATATATCAATAATGTACAAGTTGCCAACTCCAGGTTGAGAAACTTCTGGAAATTGGTGGGTGGAGCCTGGGAAGGGCAGGGTTTAGGGAGGAGATGGACCTCAGCAGGGCATAATTCCATACAGTCCACCCTCCAAAAATAGCCATTTTCTCCAGGGGAACTGATCTCTGTTGTCTGGAGATCAGTTGTAATTCTGGGAGATCACTAGGCCTCAACTGGAGGGGGGGGGCAACCCTAATAATGCAGCACAGCAGGAAACTGTTGTACAGCTCGGACCTTGTTAGGCTAAGAGAAAAACAGCACGATCCTAAGCAAAGTTACAAGATTTAGGATTGCACTGAAATTCACCCAAACAGAATTCTAAACATACTGCACCACCACAGATGATCACTAGACTACTAAAACCAAAGAGGCTCAGGCCTTTTTAGTCCATCAGGCATATGGGAAGTGAAGCAAACAAGTGTGGTAACATGTTTTTAAAGCATCCTTTCTTGTTTTAATGCAGCATTCTTTTAAATTGATTCATACTGTTCACCACCCTGAGGGCTCTGAGCTGAACAGCGGTTTGTAAATGAAGTTAATATCTAACATTGATTTTTTAAAGAAATATAACCCTGACATTTGGCAACACTTGCAAGTGAGAAGTTATGAAACTAAGCAAGAAATTAGCATTTCATAATAGGATTACATTTTGCCCGTCTGCCAAGCATAAGAGCGATGCTGACACGAGCTGTATCATGCTGTACCGACGCCAAGATTGGCATGCCCAGGTAATGCTTATAGTTCCCATTTCTTGCACCAGTTTTAGAAAGCAGGCTCTTTACTACAGAAATCAACTGCATTACTCACTGGACTTTCAACCCAGTAGATCATCTGCTCTGCGTCATCAAAGTCAACATCGACACCGTTCTGCACTCCTGCTATTGGGACCATGGCGTCATTGGTTTTCTCCCCAGGATTCAGAGAAATGCCATAAATTATGTTGTCTCTTACGGCTATCAGGAATGGCTCTTCAACTGTAAAACAGCACCATAAGCACCAGAATTTTACACTCACACATTTTCTATGATTTAACAAAACGAAAGTCTATGGTTTGTTAGTTCCGGGGGGTGGGGGTAGAATACAAAAACATTTACATTATGCTCATGGAAAGTGATTTGCACACCTATGACATGCTTACTTTGAAATAGTCCAATTGAAACGTTCAGTGTTCAAGACTGAACTGAAACATCGAGCTTACATGAGTGCCAGGGATCTGTGACTGAATCCTCAAGACTATCTTAGAGGGAAAAGACAGCTTTGGGGGGAAGGGAGATGATCATGATTACAACCACAGCACAGGGTAATGGGTGGTGGTGCTTAGTTCTTACCCCCATGCCCACTCTGCTCCCCTAATCAGACACCTTTGGGAACTGTATGTTGCCCGTCGTTTTTCCTTCTTTGGGCTTAAAGCAGAAAAGAGGGGCTGAGAGGGGACACACAGGGATTTCTGATGAGGAGAATGGCAGAAAAGTTTCCCCCCACACACACACATGCACACAAACACACCACCTTCTCAAGTGCTGCAAATCTAACAAGCCACCACCATGCATTTTGTAACTAACACCCAGGACATCTGACCACAGACACCTAACACCACATGTAGCTTGACCCCCAAGGCTTCTCAAGCGCACTAAGTGCTTTCTGCAATATCTGTCCTACTATTTGTCTCCTTGTTCGGAGTTTTATAAGCAGGAGCTAGATGGCCATCTGACAGCAATGCCGATTCTATAACTCACTATGAATTTAGGCAAATCATGAAAGGGAGGGCAGGAAGGGATGAGCCAGTGTCCAGCTCTTGTGGACCTTTCTTATATGCCCAAGGTAATGCCAGTCACCACTTTGGGTTCAGGAAGGAATTTTCCTCCAGACCAGATTGGCCCAGGGATCCTTCTTCTGGGCACTGAGCAGGGGTCACTGGGGGGGGGGGGGGCAGCTGTGAATTTCCAGCATCATGCAAGGGGTTGGACCCTTGGGATGCTTTCCTGCTCTATGTTTCTGTGTTTCTACTAGCAGTTTCCATGTGGCCTCCGATTTTTACCAAAGCAGTTTCCATGTGGTTTCGAATTTTTACCAAAGCAGTTTCCATGTGGCCTCCAACTTTTGCCAAAGCAACCAAGAGCAACTTCCAAGAAAGACTATGCTTAAAGTGCCAAGACAACATGTCTCCCTCTTACAACACCCCCTTTAAGATTTCAGCTATACATGCCACCCACATCAGTGCCCAAATTTTCATAAGATATGTGCTTTTAAGGGGCTCAAGGGCAGATATGGCCCAACAGAACTGATACTTTAAAAAGAAGAAGAAGAAGAGTTGAATTTATACCCTGCCCTTCACTTGGCATCTCAGAGTGGCTTGCAATCTCCTTCCTTTCCTATCCCCACAACAGACACCCTATGAAGTAGGTGAGTTAGAGAGAATTCTGAGAGAACTCTGAAGTAGGTGGGGCTGAGAGAACTCTGAGAGAACTGCTCTTGAGAGAACAGCCCTGAGAGAACTGTGACTGACCCAAGGTCACCCAGCTGTCTGCATGTGTAGGAGTGGGGAATCAAGCTTGGTTCTCCAGATTAGAGTCCACCGTTCTTAACCAATACACCAAACTGGCTCTCTTCCACAAAGTTTCCACAAAGCGCACGAGGAAAGCAAGGAAGCATAAAAACATTGCAAGATTGCATCATGTATCAAAAGACTAACACAAAGATAAAATGAGAACAGGTAGCAATTTTGGGATTAAAACTTTTTCTGTCAACAAAGCAGTTTGTAACATCAGCTCCAACAATTAGCTGTAAACAATCTATTAATATTCCTGTGATGGAAAGGAAATCGTGCAAGCAAAACATGGTTAACACAGTTGCTGAAAGTTTCTCCTGGCAAGCAAAACAAAAACTCATCAGCAAACTTCAGAGTCTGAATTTCTCAAGGGGATTCTTTCAAAATCACAAATGACAATATAGTACTTTACAATGTAAAATATCAGCACCAGCATATAATACTTGTGTTTGCCTCTAGCTTGCAGTACAAAATACTTAATTGGTTGGCTGAATTGCATTAAAGTCAATTAGATTACGGCTGTAATCCTGAAGCCCTTTCCTGGGAGTAAGCCCCACTGAATAAAATGGGACTTTACTCTAAGGAGGCCTGCTTAGGCTTGCTCCCTTAAGCTGTCAAACTGGGTAAACAGTGGCAACCCTAATCAATATCAGGAATTACAAGCCATAGAAGATGAGGGCATTCAAAACAAGTGGGCTTGAACAACTTCAAGTCCATTTCAGTCATGCTTAGGGTATCTTCCTTTCTCTACATTGAGTCGTTTAACTTTTTATAATATGTTAAGGTACAAAAGGAAGCACAATTCTATGTAATGTAGGCTCACATATACCAAAAATTCTAATGTAAGAATTCAAAAGCAGTGGCTATGGATTCTCCTTGAAGGTGCAACTATATTAATTTCATTGCTGTAGAATTATTACAGCTAGTCACAACAAATACGGCATTTGATGCTGGATCTAAAAGTTGGTTTCCACTGAAAGGAGGCACATCCATAAGAGGAGAGGGATCCTCCTTTCGCCAGTGCAGCCCACAGAGATCTCTGATTCTGTGAGATGAAGGGAGATCCTCAGGAACAGTATGAAGGAAAAACTAGAGTCTTCAATGAAATGGAGGAGTAGGTGAAAATCCCCCCACATTTGGACCCAGCCATTATAATGATATCAACAAAATCCAGGAGATTCCACCCCATCCCACCCCACCCCCAGCTTAGCAAAATATTGAATGTGGGACTAGACATGTCTCTGGCAAGAGCATCTTATGCATTTTTTCCCTTTCCCACCTCTCATGCAGTTCACATTATCAGGCGAGAGAGTCCATCCCGATGGGCAGGCACAGGAATAAAACCGTGGTCCCACTGAAGAAAGGAGGCACAGGTGGCTACAGGAGGAGAAGGCACAAGAATTGGTACCTGAGATAAAAACAGAAGCACTGGTAAATTAAAAGTGCAGCAGGACACCATGACACAAACAGAACATGCACAGTCCACTAAGACCATCTCTTGAGGTGAAAGAAAATGGTAGAAGAGGCCTGACTAGCTTTCTACAGACTTGCCAAGACCAGAATACAAGGATGTCTACACTGTTTCCTGAAGACAGTGATGGCAATGAATTCACCTCATTTGGAAACCACAGAAAAAACAAACCATTTAGTTTGTTAGTGTGAAAGGTGAGGTAGGTCAGAATCAGCAAGAAGATTAATAATGTAGAAAAGGCTGGAGAGCTGAGGAATGGCCACACATGGTCACACACATAGCCCAATAAAAGTCTTTGTCATAAAGTTGAGCTGAGTGAAGGGGGTTCCACTGGGCAGTAAACAAATGGGGTTGGGGTTGTTGAGGTCATAGGTACAGGCAATGATGCTTTTGCATTGTCTAGTTCTCCCTTCCATCAAGGTATTTTTGGTTTGAGATAAGTGGTGTCCCTGACTAGAGATGGGCAAGAACCAGCTGACAAATTAAAGTTCATCACAAATTTTGTGCAGTTCATGGTGAAGAACTGCCATCAACCTCCATGAAGTTTGGTGCAGTCTATGGCAGTTCATGAATAGAGGAAAGCAGGAGCTTCCTGCCTCTCAGCTGTTTGGAAAACCATGCCTTCTGCTCCCTGCAGCTTTTCATGGGAAGCAGAAAGTAGGGGTTTAGATGACTCAGAGCCATATAAACCAAACAGCTGAGTGGTGGTCCTGCTTCTCAGCTATTTGGAAACGAAAAGCCACAGGTAGTAGAAAGCAGGGTTCAAACAAATGGCTCACAAACCAGTATGAACCAGGTTGATTCATGAACTGACCTCCCAGTCTGTATGGGCTCATGGTTCAGCCATGAATCGAACTGCAAAAATTCCATTCATGCCCATCCCTACCCCTGACCATGTCTGCAGAAGACATTTCTAATTTTCTCATTCACTACTGAGACAAGGCTGTCTCATTAACTATTGTCCTGTCCACTTACACGTTTAACCTAATGACACTGTACTTTCATGAAAGCTTTAAACGGATGTCTCTCTGTCCTAGGTCAGTTTGATCCTCACTGAAGACAGCTACCTAAAAAGCACCTTCACCGTTGGTTAATATTCCCATGCTTTGTTTTTCTGTTGCAAAATACAGCCTGCCAGACTTACCAGATGGCTGGTTCACAGGGTGGACTGCCACAATACCCATGGGCCGGTGAATATTATAAATAACAACAGTTTGATTTCCTCCATGCCATTTGTTGGCTCGAATAACACGGTTGGTGAATTTCTCACTCCAGTATACAAAATCTTCAAAGATTGTGAGTGCATGAGGATGCTGCAAGATCTAAAAGAAGAGCAATGGGCTGATTTCCATAGATATCATTATTTTCATTATCCTATCACTTCACTAAACAAAATTTGAAGTGATCATCCAGCCTGAAGACCTTTCCTCCCATTTAAGTGACTCCTCCTCCAACAGAAAAGCCACTGAAGCTGGAATAATTATTCTTGGGCTGGAGGAAGGCTCTTGTAGGCTGTAAGGACTTCTTTTCCTGCAGCCTGGAAGGACACATCCTAACATCCACAAGTGAGCTTAAGAAAACAGGACATTAGAGCATAATGGGGGGGGACATAATATATACCTGTTCATTAGGCTGCTTTCTTTTCTGATTTGATAAAATTTGACTAAATTCTGTCTTAAAGTAATAGGAATATTTGATAAATATAAACTTCTGTCTTGCTCTTGTGTACAATGAATGAAGATCACTGGAAAGGGCCATCCTCACACTAGTCAGTTTGAGAGGAAGCAGGAAGTTGTTACCAGCAATACTGTTAGCATTCCTAATAGGCCTTCATAATGCCACCAAGGGCACTCTGTGTTCCTAAACTAGCTTACCTGGCTTCTAAATTTCATTCTGCCTACCTCATGTTATTTGTCCTGAATTTCACCCGCTAGGCAGGCCTGTTTGCTTAGCTATTTCCTATCTACACTTGAATCTGCTTTGTCCCTTCTTGAGAAGCAATCTGAGAATAACACTACAATGGAGAGAAGAGGATATACAGAAGAAAAAGAAATGCAAGATAGTTGCAATGATATCTTATATAACATATAATGTTTGCATCTGCCCTGTGTGGGAGAGGACAAAGTTTTTCCCTGTATCTCTCTCAAGCAGGTAAGATGGGACAGCTGTCTCCTTTGTATTTTTTACCTGTGAATTCTACCATCTAGAATTTTTTACCTGTGAATTCTACCATCTAGAATTCCTCTTCCATTGTTGATAAGAATATGAAAGTTTCTAAGCTTCTTCATACCTCTGATGAAATAATATGAAGTTCATAAAAGCTCTGTCACAATGTCTGGTTGACTATGTTTAACTATGGTTAACTATGTTCAGATTGACAAACCATGGTTTGCAGTTACCTAACAAGATAGAAACTGCAGTCCAAAGTGGGTTTGCTACTGATGGTTTGTGTTAATGATGGCTTGCATGAACTCTGAATTGACAAAGCACCGTTAAGGCTGTTGCTCCACCTCTAGAGACCAAATGCAAAAAAAGCAAAACAAACCAGTGTGTAAGATGGTTTGCTGGATTGGCTTGGAACCAGCAGAGTGTTTTGGTGGGTGAGTTAATTCTTTCGCCTCCCACTGCAGCCCAAAATGCCACCAAAATTCTGCCCCTTGCCCCCCAAAGAGCAACACTGCCGGGTACATTCTAGAGTAGGGGTGGCCAAACTGTGGCTTGGGAGCCGCATGTGGCTCTTTAACACATACTGTGCAGCTCCCGGTAGGGCAGCTGGGGAAGCAAAGGGGAGGCATGCCTCCCCGACTAGTCTTCCCTTCCCCAACCAGTGTTCCTCTCCCTGGGTAGGCTTGAGGTGGGGTGGGGAGCAGAGAAAGAAAGCAACTTTGACTTTAAATGCATTCTCAAAGCCCCCCCCAGCCTACAAATATCATTGGACAAATAAATATCATTATCAATATCTGTTTTTACCCATTTTGTTTTTATTTTTGGAAGTCTCGTTTAATGCTAATAAAAAGCAAATTTGCATATTTTCCAGTAAAAACATGCGTGTAATATTTGTTCACGGCATGTGGCTCTCAAACATCTGACATTTATTCTATGTGGCTCTTACGTTAAGCAAGTTTGGCCACCCCTGTTCTAGAGTATAAGGGGCGGGGCTTTATTCAACAATGTGGACAATCCTTCTGCCCATGGAGACATCATATTGGTTCAAATTAGTTTTTCAATCATTATTGGCATGGATTGGTGCGATTTGTAAACTAAGCCAGGTCTGTTATTCTACTAATTTCTACTAGATTCTTTACCAACAACATCCAATCTTACAGGCTATGTTGGTCCCAAGTACTTCTCCACTTGCCGCTGTACCGTGTAAGCATACTTCACGCTATTTCCATGTGTACTCTAGAGTACTGAACATAACATACTGATTTCCCAGACGTGGTATATTGTATTAGATCAATTGGGACTGGGAAGACTTAGGCTCAAGTCTTATTTCAGAGGACGCTTCTTCCTCTCAGCCTAATCAATCACACAGGATCGATACAAGGATAAAATAAGAACAGAAGAAGAGCCCTGTTGGATCAGACCAGTGGTTCATCTAGTCCAACATCCTGTCTCACACAGTGGCCAACAGTGGGGCATAGAAGCAAAGGCTTTCCTCTGATGTTGCTTCCTGGCACTGGTATTCAGAGGTTATTGCCTCTGAACATGGAGGTTCCCTTTAGTCACCATGGCTAGTAGCCACCGACAGACCTATCCTCCACAAGAAATGCTGCCAATGTATACTACCTGGAGTTCATGGAAGAAGGGTGAAACAGAAATATGACAGTAACTTTTATTCCCTAGTTCCATTAAGTGTATTATATGGAGCAGTGATACTATGAACAGCCCTAACTCATCACACTGATTCAGCTTGTTTCAGAACTGGGTTTGTGACACCACAACTAAAGTGGCACTAGGCAAAGCAGGTTGAATGGCTTTTCCTTGCTTGTCCTTGTACCACACAGACAATCCTGTCTAAAGCTTACGCCATAATATCGCATGACCTGAAGGTGCCACAAGAATTTGGGGTAGATCCAAAGTTTGGTTTCTGTGAATGGAAGGCTTGTCTACAAAATGGAACTTTTCCACTTCTCCCCCCAACACACACTTCAGCCCACTGATCCTCCGTCTCCCAGGACAAACATGTTAGAGGTATCAGTGGGTTGCAGTGGCAGTGGGGAAGCACAGAATTTCCATTCAGTTGATGAAAGTGACTTCCAATTTAGTCCGGCTCCAACCATTTGCTTTTACTAACATGGCTGCCGTGATTTACATCATCAATTTGTACAGCAGCACTGGAAAAGAAACTATGTTGTTTCAATGACTCTTTTGCTGTGCAAAGTACTGCATATTGCAGCCAAAGATCCTAACTATAAATATACGTTGATGGGGTTCAAACCGGTGGTAACTGACCAGGAGAGGGATCTTGGAGTTATAGTAGATAACTCACTAAGAATGGTGTCTCTGTGTGTAACTGCAATAAAAAAGGCAAATGCTATGCTGCAGATTATCAGCCAGTATCATAATGCCCCTGTATAAATCTATGGTGAGGCCTCATTTGGAATATTGCATACAGTTCAGCTCACCATACCTCAAAAAAGATATTATAGCATTGGAAAAGGTGCGGAAAAGGGCAACTAAAATGATTAAGGGGATGGAACACCTTCCCTATGAAGAAAGGTTAAACAGGTTAGGGGTTTTTAGCCAGGAGAAACAATGATTGAGGGGTGACGTGATAGAGGTTTTACAAAATTATGCATGGGATAGAGATGGTAGAGAAAGAAGTACTTTTCTCCCTTTCTCACAATACAGGAATTCACAGGCACTCAACGAAATTAATGCACAGTAGATTTAGAACAGATAAAAGGAAGTACTTCTTCGCCCAATGAAGAATTCAGTGCCAAAAGAAGTGGTGGCGGATTCACTTCCACAGGAATTCACTGCCACAGGAAGTGGTGGCGGATACAAGCATAGACCACTTCAAGAGGGGATTGGATAAACATATGGAACAGAGATCCGTCAGTGGCTATTAGCCACAAGGTATTACTACAGATGGAACACTCCGTCTGGGGCAGGGATGCTCTGTATTCTTGATGCTAGGGGGGCAACAGTGGAACGGCTTCTGGAGTTCTGGCCCCACTAGTGGACTTCCTGATGGCACCTGGGTTTTGGCCACTGTGTGATGAAGAGACTGGATGGGCCACTGGCCTGATCCAACATGGCTTCTCTTATGTTCTTATGTTTATACTTCCTTCATCTGTCCCTGCCCATTCTGAAACAATCCTTCATGTGGGTCAGCAGCATTGGAGAAGGTAAATTTTAGAAGGAGTGATGTGTCTGACAGGAGGTCAAGCTGGGAGTAAAGAAATAAGACATCTTTTTGCAACAAAACTGGGGGAGGGGAGGCCTTATGCTGGACCACACACATTACTGCCTCAGCACTGGGAAGCACATACACATTATACCACAAGCATTTGTATCACACTCCGGATAACCCATTTGTCTTTTCTCCATACCAAGTCACTTGCCACCACCTGCCGCCTGTTGTTTCCATTGTAATCACAGAAGTCAATGTAATCAAGATAGGCATCAGCAAAATACAGCAATCTGTTTGGATAGTCGATAGCAAGCCCATTGGGCCAATAGATCTTGTCAGTGATTATGGCGGTTCGCAACGTGCCATCCATGCTGGCTCTTTCAATCCGAGGATTCCGACCCCAGTCTGTCCAGAACATCAAGTGAGCACTGTGGAAAGAAACTGTGTAAGGATTGTATCAGGCAAGAAACACACATTCATACACATGGAAAAGTCAGAATAGCCCACATTGTCAAAAATTGAATATTTTTCTCAAACTGTGAGCTAAAGGCATGGAATTTGTTATGGAAAGCTTTAAATGGCTGGGAAGGTAATCTTAAAAGAAGGCCTGCACACTACTTGAGAAGAAAAAGTTTTTATACTCTGCTTTTCTCTACCTTAAGGAGTCTCAAAACGGCTTACAATTGCCTTTCCTTCCTCTCCCTGCTACAGTCACCGGGGGGGGGGGGCTGAGAGAGTTCTGAGAGGACTGGCCCAAGGTCACCCAGCAGGCTTCATGTGGAAGAGAGAGAACCCAGTTCTCCAGATTAGAGTCCACCATTCTTAAACACTATACCATGCTGGCTCTTACCAAGCTGAATGCAATATGTTGACCATGAATGATGGCTCATTAAACCTCTCAAAATTGCTAGCTTAAAACTTCAAAAGCAGGATGGTCATTAAGTAGTTTGAAAGTCACAGTATACGGTAGGTGGGATTTTTTCACAGGCTGAAGTCTTGGTTTGCAGATTTGCCAGCCAGTTTGGATGTAATTTGGCACTTGATTTAGATATTTGCTGTATCCAGTGGTAGGAGAGAGGGAAAAGAAAGGATCATACAAGCATGGCTCATTTCCTGCAGGAGCGCGCAGGAGCAAAGCTCCGGCAGTAAGGAGCCCAGGGGGCGGGCACATGCAGCAAGCCCCAACTCCTGCTCCCAGCAGCCCCCCTCACCTTTCCCGGCCCTCTGGCTGACCCAGCAGAGCACTGCTGCAAGCTGGCCCTCAAGCTCCTCCACCACTGTGTGGGCCATGGCACCCAGCCTGCCCAGGCTCTGCCTATCCTCATGCTGGCCCTGGCGCGGTGCCTCTGCAAAGCGGGCCCCGGCGAGGCCTGCGAAGGGCTCAGCCCCGGCCTCCTGCACCTACTTGGCCTCCTCCTGCGCCTCTGCCCCGCCACCATCCTGGCCCCCTACCTGCTCAAGGCCATGCGCATCCTCCATGCCGCCCCCCTCAACCCACAAGCAACCACACACTTTCCTGTGCTTGCTGGCCATCCAAAAGAGTCCAGTGGCACCTTTAAGACCAAGGTTTATTCAGATATAAGCTCTCCTTCCTCTGTGAGGGCAGACCTGTGTGCTCCCCCCCCAATAGCTAGCAATTCAAAACAGTCCAGTGGAGCCTGAGCAGTGGGTGTAGCCTTCTAACACACTTCCGGTGATGTCAGGGTGTGAGGCATATGCAAATAAGTTATGCTAATGAGCTCCTGCACCTCTTTTTCTACAAAATGACCCCTGCATACAAGCGAAAGACTTCCTCTTGGTTTGTTTTTAAAGAAGGAAGCTGTAATTTGCCATGACATCTCTTCTATTCCTAATGTACTAACATGCACTACCTGCTTGATACAGTGGCCGTTATAAACAAAAAAGCATCCTCTCAACTGACATGACACCTGTAACAACATTTTGATAATTATAAGACTGGGGGGGGTGGAGAGAGAGAGAGAGAGAGAGAGAGAGAGAGAGAGAGAGAGAGAGAGAAAGAGCGCAAGCTTACTCCATCCTGGGATCTAGCACAAGCCCCCTTGGGTTTGTTATATTTTCACTGATCAGAACAGTCCTGTGGCTTCCATCGAGTCTGGAGACTTCAATTGTTTCCAGAACAAAGTCTGTCCAGTAGAGATTACGGCCTACCCAATCCACTGCTATGCTTTCTGTTACAGTGACACCACTGTCAAACACCTGCCAAAAACAATGAAGGAGCAATCTGGTACTTTTGCAATTCTTTGCAGTTACAAATGAGCACAAACATTCCGATGAGAAGCTGTACTATCGTTTACTGCATAGAGAATACAATGCAGGGCAAAAATCTATAAAGTCATATGCTATTGGTATGATTGCTGTATTAGAACTAATGTCCTTTATACAATGGTTCACACACACACACATACAAAACTGTACACGAATAGACAGAGACATGGAACCTGCCTTGTATTGAATCAGACTAATGGTCCATCCAGGTCATTACTGTCTACTCAGACTGGCAGCTGCTCTCCAGGGTCTCAGGGTGAGGTCTTCCAGATCACCTGTTACCTGGATCTTTTTACTGGAGATGCCAGAGATTGAAACTCGGACCTCCTGCGTGTCATAAACCCTCCCTTAAAATTATTATTTAAAAAGGCAACAAAGCAAGGCAATACTAATGTAGAGACCAGTCCATTCTACTGTGGGAATATGAAAGATGGAGACAGAGAGGGATCCCTTCAGGGCATAATGGACCCTTCTTCCTCAGTATGCACTTCCTGGTTTGTGTATTGGCATTGCAGTGTGAAGGCGTGTTCACACTTCGGCCTGTTCACACAACACCTCCCATATCCATATCCAGACCTTATCACTCCAATGGATCAAAGTTTATGTGCTATTCAGTTCTGCAATGAGAACATGTCTGTCTACAATAAGACACTTACCACTTTTCTGTCTGTCCCATTTTGGTATGCAGCCCAAATTTTGTCCTGCGTAGTATCAGACCAAAAGATTCGATCAGTCACTGAATCGAAATCAATAGCTACGATGTTCCTCCCATCTCGAACCAAAGAGTAAATGTGTTGTGCGTGAGAAGTGATGTTGTCTGCAACAATCTGGTTACGGCTTGCTACTAACAAGAGAAGATGACCAGACTCTGCAAAAAGAGGCAAGTGGAAATAATAAATGGTGACTTGAAATTGCATTCAGAACCTGCTACTCTTAAACACATTCATAACATCCCCAACATAGATTATAAGGAGTCTCCATTTCTGAAAACAAGAATCACATAGTCCATTCCTGTAATATCCCTGTGATAGTCTCTGAGAGGAAAAAAGGATAGAGATGTTTTACCAGCTGATCACTCTCCTTGGGGCAGCATGCGTTTTTTGCCATCTAGATGAAAAGAGTTTGAAGTCCCATGGTGTATTTATAGTGCTGCAATCCACATGGAGGGAAAGGGGATGCTGGTCATCTGAGAAATTTCATCTCTATGCAAATATGTTGTATGCTATTTTTAACAAATTGATATGAATTACAAATCTCACGTGACTGGAAAAACATGCAATCCTGGTAGTTCCATCAGCCTAAATATTATTTTATATTGCTCTTCACTTTATACACGCACACACAAACATTTGGGTGAAATCTGCAAAGGTAACTTGAATTATTAACCTGCTCCATGATAACTGTATTATTAGCAAATTCCATTAACTTACAATGGGCCAAGCAAAAGGAATTTTTTAAAAAAACTTGAAATGCCAGTGATTGAAGCTGGGACCTTCTGCATGCAACACCTATGTCCACGCTCCTTCTTGTATGTCTTTACCCTACTATTCTTTACCTGCAACTTTGCAAGTCCTCTGGTTGGATTCTAGCACATAGCCTTCATCACAGTAACACCTAAAAGATCCTCGTTCGTTGTGGCAGTACTGGCTGCAGAATCCTGGAGGGTCGCACTCATTGATATCTTCGCATGTCTTGGAGTCATTGGCAAGCTGGTATCCAAATGGGCAGGAGCACTGGGCTCCAAAGGGCCCTTGAACGCATTCGTGTGTGCAGCCGGCGTTATTATCTGAGCAACTCTCTTGGTCTGCGAATAAATGGGAGAGGGGCATTAGCTAGTTATTATCAAAACTCTCACCTCCCTTAAAATATAAAAAAATGCAACCATGACAAATGCTAAGTTATAGATCCTGCTCTACTTTAAGTTTAGGCTAGCTGGAAAATACGGTGCGGGAAAGTGCTGTCAAATCAAAGCTGACCTGTGGTGATGCTAGAGGGTTTTTGAGGCAAGAGATGATCAGAGGTGGTTTGCCACTGCCTGCCTCTACGTAGCAACCCTGGACTTCCTTAGTTTTCACCCATCTAAGTACTAGCCAGGGTCAACCCTGCTTAGTTTCTCTGATCTGAAGAGATTATGCTAGCCTGGGAAACAGAGTATGAATCAAAAGACTGTGTACTTATAGAACGAACATGTTTTAGGTCATTCTGAGCAGATGACAGTTTACGGCCAGTAGGCAATGTTGTATACTTTGTAGGTTTTCACTGCTTGCATGCTGTCTTCCTTGCGGTGTTAGGTGCAGAAGTTCTTAAAAGATTTTGAAGTTTATTGTTTGGAGAAAGGCATCTCAGAGTAACAGCTGTGGTTCAGCATCCTCAACAGGCACAGCAAGAAAACTAGCAAACAGCAAGCCACATACCAGCCTGTTCAGCAAAGCCTGAACGTTTCTTCTAGCCTAAAGAGCCTTCCAACAATCTAAGAGGATCTTCCACTTAAATTGGAGAAAGGTTTCAAACTCTGCTGAACAGACTAGTAAGATTAAGACTACGGGGTCAGATCCAGGCTATGGGGTCAGATCCAAAACTTCCACAAAGGAAGCAAGTTCACAGGAGCAATTTTTATCATTTTTTTCCTAGCAGCCAGTCATCCCCCCCCACCCCCCAAGCTGCTGCTGTATATGTCCAGAACAACAAGTCGCATGGGGGTGGAGGTGGCTGCAGAATGAAGAAGGAATCTTATGGGATTCCCCTCTCCTCAGTCTTTCTGCAGCCTCCCCCACGCACACATGTCATAGATCCTTGGGGGTTCCTGGACCCTCAGCAGTGGCTTTGAACGGGAAAGTGGCAAAAATGGGTTCTGATAACTTGTTTCATGCAATGGAGATCTTGGATCCAGCCCACTCCTTCCACACACGAGCCACAGGGAACAATCTGAGGAAAATCAAGAAATGTGTCTACTAGCCAATGAATGGATACCATGACAAGATGGGGATTACATTCCTTCACAATCCTTTCAAACACACACAAATCATTATATAGCCTAAGTCAGTAAGCGGCTGAAATACTGAACTCCCTTCTCTTTGCCACAACCTCAATCAAGGTGGTTGGTTCAGAAAAACAAACTTGAGTACACTAATCTCTGACACCAGGTGAGGGATCCCTGTTTCTGCAAACAGGCCCTAGGTTTTTAACAAATCTGATTTGAAATTTTGCCATCACAACATGCGTCCGATACGATTTATGATCATACCTGGCTGAGGCTCATCTGAGAATGTGCATTGATTAGAAAAAAGGAGGAAAGAAAGAAAGAAGTTAGAATTAAGTGTAAATCACCATTCATAGTAATCAGCACAAACACCATTTCAGGCGTCTCGTAAATTTTAAGATTAAAATCAGATAAAAGTTAGAAATAATTGAAGAAAATATTAAAGACTGAATGAAATTTAATTTTAAATCAAAAGCAGCTATTGATTAAATTCCAGTCTCGAATCATAAATTTAAAACGGCATTTAAAGGCATAAGTGTGTAGATTCAAAATACAACATAACTAAGTTATCTGAAGCATAGCATTCAAATCGTACATGTACTGAATGAATTCCTTAAAATGGATTTTCGCAATCTGCAAAAGCCCTGTAACGTATCAGCAGGCTCACTATCGCTGTTTGGCTGCAAAGATTGCAGTTAGCAAAACACAGGATGGAACTGATGGATTCCATTTCGTCCTACACTTCATTGAGCTTCCTTCAGGGAACAGGAAGTGGCATTCCCATTTTATCTTCGTGACAATCCTGAGAATTAGGTTGAGTCTGAAACATTCTGACAGGCATAAAATGGAGTTTTTAACCTAAATTTCTCTGGCCTAAGCAGTAACAATGCACAGGATTTTATTAATTTGATACCCTGCTTTTCTTCCCAATGGGACCCATCATGGTGCACAACATCATTCTCTCCTCCATTTTCTGCTCACAACAACAACAACCCTGGGAGGCAGATTCATATCTGGGTCTCCCAGATCCTAGTCAAACATCCTGAACACTACACCAGGATAGCTTTTGTAGAAGAAGAGATTGGATTTACGCCCCACCCTTCACTACTGGAAGTAGTCTCAGAGCAGCTTACAATCTCATTTCCCTTCCCCTCCCCTAACAGACACCCTGTGAGGTAGGTGGGGCTGAGAGAGCTCTTTCCAGAACAGCTCTGAGAGAACTGTGACTGACTCAAGGTCATGACAGCAGCTGCATGTGGAGGAGTGGGGAATCAAAGTCAGTTCTCCCAGATTATAGTCTGTGCTCCTAACCACTGCAGCAAACTGGCTCTCCTGTAGGTCTTTGTGCATAGGAGAAAGCAACTTACTGCAAAGAGGTGATTCATCAGCTCCATTAGGACAATCTGCAAGATTGTCACACACTTTGCTCAGATTGACACAAATGCTGTGGCCTGGGCACTGCCACTGCCAGCTGGGACACCGGAAAGGCGGAGTGGGGCAGTCTTTCTCATCACTCATATCCCTGCAGTCGTTGTCACCATCGCAGATCCAGGCCCGATAGACACAGTTTCCATTATCACAGCGGAAAAGAGAAGGAGGGCAAGTCCTGGGTGGACATCTGTGATGTTCATCTGAGCTGTCAACACAGTCAGGGTGTCCATCGCATTCCCAGGTAACAGGGATACAGTTACCATCTGACTGACACTGAAATTCGTTCTGGTGACACATCCCTGCAGGCCTTGTGGCTGTAAAGGGATTATCAAGCATGCACAACAGAATTAGCATATACATAGACATATTTAATCAAATTAACTTTGAATATGACTGGCTGCAAAGCTTTACAAGTTAACCAGGAGGGGGATGCTGTGATGAACTGCAAGGGGAAATCTGATTCCACCACCAATTGCCCCCCCCTGCCATTTCTATGCCATCAGCACATTTTTTTGTCCCATATCAAATGCTGTCAAGAAACTGGCTTTGCTTAGCCATTTCTTAGCCTTTCAAGAGTTTGGTTCATGAACAGGCCAAGTTGTTACCGAAGGCTGTCCCTGGGAAGTAAATGTAACAATGACTTGCGGTTTCAGAGAGATCAAGATAAAGAATGAGATAGAATCAGACATAGGTACAAGTGAGATCATCAGTTCAGGAGCTTCAAGGCCAGAGAACGACAGAGAGCTTTGCACTCACATTCCATCTTATTAGCTAAAGGAACCCTGTGCATGGGAAAGTTGCTTGATTGTGAATATGTGTCAGCTGCAGAGGTAGATGGTCACATGTCTTATCAACACACCTCATTGGTCACAGGATCAGGCACCTGTGGGCAGTCTGGCATAAAGCAAGACCGTCCATTCTAGTTTGGTGTGTCTAGCCATCTTTTGACTATAGGCCAGTCCTTGCATGGTCAGAACACCTGCTCTGGGAGTCTGGACTTCGGAGTTTTATCTGGACGTTGTATCTTTAGTCAGGCCAGGTAACATCTGAATCAGAAGATGGAAGCCAGACTGGAAAATATCTATCCTGCAGATGTCACTGTTAACTATGAGTTACTTTTCTTTTTTTAAGATCTTTCTCGAAACCGAAGGATTCTCCCAGGTTTGCAAAACCCTGTATTGTAGTTGCGTCTGGTCTTGTTGCATGGATTTGACCTTCTACATGGGGGCCAGCCCTTTGCAATTAATATATATTCCTAACAACAGCTACAGGACAAGCCTTGACAGAACAGATTACCTTTCTGCTCCAAGAAAACATGGAAAACACCTCTGAGGATCAGTGGAACCACTATCGTATCTATCTTTATGAAAAAAGATCATATAATACTTCTGCGGTTCTTTAATACAGAAGTGTTCTTGCATTAAAATGCAGGCATACCACCTGCCACCATTTTTACATTAATTCAAATACCATTCTCTCTCTCACTGCCACTATTTCCCATCAATATTATTTAAAGTAATATTTCATCTTCATCTTGGAATCTAATGCAGATCTCATTTAAGTGAACGGAATTTTTTCCTCACAGATTTTAAGGTTTCTTGTAGTGGTCAAGTGATTGTTCAGCAAAACAAAATCCTAATGCACATTTGGATTCACAAGAGATGCAAGGTCAAACCCAGTAATCCCCAGCATGGTGCTCATGGCCACCACGGTGCCACCCACCAATGTGTTTCCTGGTGCCCACTTCACCAAAGCAAAGAGCCAGTCCTGGCTTTCCTTCACTTCACTGGAGCAGGACTTCAGAACAGCCGAGGCACCAGGGTGCACCCATTCAGAAACAGCTGCTTCCATTGCTGGATGATACTTAGTTCAAACCTCTGGCCATTTTTTTAGACTGGCCCCAGCTCACACAGCTGCCATTTTGCGGTGGTGCCCACCAGTGTTCCCCTGAGTTAGTGTGAGCTAACTCACATTTTTTTAGCTTCTGGCTCACACATTTTTATCTTAGCTCAGGAAGGATGGCTCCAGAGCAAACTAATTTATGCAGTAGCCAAATCACTTGCTCACAATTTTAATGCCAGTAGCTCATAAAGTAGAATTTTTGCTCACAAAGACTCCACAGCTTAGAGGGAGCACTGGTGCCCACTAACTGTTCTTAAAAAGCATCCACGGTCTTAAAAAGGTTGGGGACCCTCGGTTTAACCAATATCATACTGTCATTAGAGAAGATATACTCTTTTACTCTTTTTGTTCATATCAAGCTGAGATATTGATTTGTAGGCATCAGTCTGAGTTTTTGCAGACAACTTCATCTTGCTTGTAGATGGCATTTTCAACCCTTGGAGTTCATTAAGAAAAATGTGACTTTTCTGTTATTACAGTGTACTTACGACAATCAGCCTCATCTGAGTGATCATTGCAGTCAAAGACGCCGTCACACTGGTAATAATTATTGATGCACTGGTCTCCACTTGCACATTTAAACTCAGAGGAAGTACAGTTGTATACTGCAAGTTTTAAAAACAGGTATCTCATAGAGACAAGGTTCTCATCAACTTCTTAGTAGGTATATTAGAGAGTGAGAAGACGGTATGTAGTTATTAAAATAAAATTTAAATTTCCTAGAGGAGCTGCAAACATTATGTAGAAAGATATGGTATACACTAAAGATATCTAAATCTTGGACTCTAAATCTTGGACTCTCCCCACTGACTTAAGGTTTTTGGAACAAGAAAATTATTAACCTTTGTACATGGGTGACAATACCTTCATGGCAATATAATCCTTATAAAATGTTAAGCCAGGGTACAGTATTATATTATGAGGAAATAACTCATCTAATGAATGGCTTAAAACTTTCCAGTTTCTATAAATTAGATACGCAATAACTAAGCTGCTATGGAAGGAAATATAAGGAAATCTGAACTAAAGCAGAGCCTGAAGTTCTGATAAGTAGTGGTTGTCTTAACAACCATATTTCAGGATTCTATCAACTGCTGATGAAAATGGGGAGACCAAATCTTATATATGTTGAAAACCAGGACAAAATGCTTTCTTTAGAACGACCAAAGAATCTTTGGGAATGGCTATTGACAAATGGGTATCAAACACTTATTTTCAGCTGACTTAAGAGAAACCTGTGTACCACTGGTACCCCTATGGATCATCTCGTGTATAAACTGGATAGCAGGAGTTACACTGGAGGTGTCGCTTGAGTCAGGCAAACTTATTACATGTTCCTTGGAGTTGTTCTAAAACAGAATCTTTTTGGCACCAAATCTTTTTGTACATTGTAGAATTCATGGGCCATGATTTACTATTCAATCCTGTAGTTATTATTTTACATTACAGACTGTCCGCCAGATGGCCTGCTGGATCACGCCAGTGGCCCATCTAGTCCAGCACCCTAGCTCACACAATGGCCAACCAGTTCTTCTGGAGGCCCAACAACAGGGCATACAGGCTGAGACTGTCCCTGGATGCTGACGCCTGGCACTGGTATTCAGAGGCTGACTGCCTTTGAACATGGAGGGTGCCTTTATTTAGTCATCCTGGCTTGCATCCACTGGTAGACCAATCCTCCATGAGCTTATTATGAACTTGTTAACTGCTGCAAAAAAAATGAGTAACATCCTCTTGGAAATTTATTTATTTATTTCATTTATATCCTACCTTTCTCCCCAATGGGGACCTAAAGCAGCTTACACCCTTCTCCTCTCCTCTGTTTTACCCTCACAACAGATCCTCTGTATCTCCTAATATTATTGGATTATGACAGTATGAAAAACTGCTATCATGTCTAAAGCGATCTATCGAAGTAGAAGTAGAAATCAAGAAAATTTAAGTGCTGAAAAGTTTATGGAAAGATGGGCTTTGTTTCTATTGCCATGGATTTATGAGGTTAAGAAGTTTCTTTTCGTGTGTGTTTTGAAACTCTGTAATGTGTTGTTTTTTCTATTTTCCCCCTTTTCCTTTTTTCTTGGTAGCAATAAAAAAACATAAACATGATCCCTCTGCAGAATATAACAAGAGGGTCCATACAGTGAAAAGATCAAGCAATATGCAGCCATATGTTTTTCTCTTGTGATTGTATAGCAACCACACAGGGGAGTTCTGATAATAATTCTGGCACAGTTTATGTACCTAAATAATCTGGTGGTAAATACAATATTATTTCTTAAAGTCAGTACATCCAGTCCTATCTTACAGGTTTAGCATATATAACACTGTTCATGCCTCTCACTGCTCTTCCTAACTTTCTAAGAGTCATGTCAGTTTTACTCCCTTTTATTCCCATATGGCTGAGACAGCAGAAGCTAAGCAAAAAGAGTGTAAAGGCTCTGCTGTCTCAGCCATGTGGGAACAATAATTGGTTTATCTGAAGTGGGTGAGCGGAGGTGAGGGCGAGGGAATGATACTTAACTGCAATCTTGTTCATCTGCTCCATCTAAGCAGTCTCTGTCCCCATCACAGACATAAATTGGATCGATGCACCGATGATCGGGACACTGAAATTGACCGGGTTCACAAGTTTCAGTGAAAGCTATAAAGACAAAATGAATACTCCACATTAAAATAATGTCTGTTTTGATTTACACTGGATTAATATGTCATGCAGACTATTATAGGCCAAAGCCCCTTAGGTACTTAAGAGCTACACAACAAACACGTTTACCTTCAGAATCCCACCAGTGGAATCCCATGCAGAGTTACTCTTATTGGTTTAAATAAGCATAGGTTGGACTAATTCTGCACAGGACTGCAGTGTTGGTGGCCCAAAAGATGAGAAGTAAGGTAAAAAAAGAAATAACCAATAAAGGTCTAAGATGAATAACTTCAGGATCAGGGATGAAAAAGCAGATTCAAAAAAATGATAAAATGGGATAATGTTCCAATACTTACTGCAGTTCTTTTCATCTGATCCATCACCACAGTCGTTGTCTGTATCACATGACCAGATTCTGGGAATGCACTTGCCGTTACCGCAAGTGAACAAGGCTGTAGGGCACGAAGCAGGGCCCTGTGTGGGACAGTGCAGTTCATCACTACCGTCAATACAGTCGCTATGTTTATCACACCGCCACCGGCTGGGAATGCACTGACCACTTCTACAGGTAAAGGCTGATGCAGAACATGTATTGTCTGAGCAAGAAAGAGAATGAGAAGATGTTTGTCTTCTACTGATTACTCCAAAAAACCGTCTTCCTTTCAGTCTGTACTAAGAATTTTTAACTAATGTAACTCCCTCATCAGGTAGAAATGATTTAAATGGGATCTGAGGCATGCCCCACTTTCTCTATATTTATGTGCCCCAATTCTAGAGTTGCCAACTTCCAGGTGGGACCTGGAGATCTCCCATTATTACAATTGATCTGCAAGCAATAGAAATCAGTTCCCTTGGAAAAAATGGCTGCTTGGGAGGGTAGACTCTATGGCATTGTACCCTGGTTGAAGTCCCTCCCCAGGCTCCACCCCAAAATCTCCAGGCATTTCCCCACCCAGACCTGGCAATCCTACCCAATTCAGCACTTTCTTGAAGGGGAGGCCTGCAGTTTATGCAATAATCCACCCCACCCAATCCCACAAGACAAGTCCCTCAGCTTGATTAGAGAAGGACATTCCATGCATGTACCATTTTAAAAGCACTGAGGTGCCCATGGGATGGAAGTCCCTGCATTCAAGAGAGTTCCATGTACACATCAGTATGCAAATGGAACTCTAAAGCAAACGTTAATATCAAAAATATCACCAGGAATTAAGGCACGTTTGTGTAGAACCAAAGAAGTTTGAGTGTAAGCAATAGTTCAAAATAATATTTTTAAGTCAGTTGTTTAATATACTTTGGAGCTTACATATTTTGAAATTTTTTATTGCAGATTTTTTCTTATTGCAGATCTAATTTTTCTTATTGCAGATTTAAACCACGAAAATTCTCAAAGTGAAGCTACATACATCTAGCAAAAAAATAAGGTTGAATTTCAGATATAGTTCGCAATAATAAAATTAAGTCAATATAAGTTGGGTATAGTTTGATGCTATGTAGATCAACTCCATTTTCTCAGTTCCAAGCTGAAACAATGAATCCTTACAAAATGAAGTTATTCAGAAGTTTCCATAAGACATAGCCTCAAACTTCTCTACACAGGTGCAAATTGCAAAGGTTATTATTGCCACATTCTTACTTTTCATAACATTGTATACATTCTCAAAGTAGTGATTTATTAGTCTTTGACAGCACAAGATTCCTTTTTGTTTTTCTTGCAATAGACTGATGCTGCTATGCCACGAGAATGTGCCCCTACAGTTCCAAACTAGTTAAAAACCATTTTGTGAGCATGATTTGTTCTACTGAGCAACAAGAATCTAGAGACTGGTGCTGATGGCACCCAGCAGATATTAAATAATTCCAGTGGATGCCTATCTATCCAGTAGAATGTACCTCAACCCCATCTCCATGTTTTTACATCTATGCCCTAATTACTCCACAGCCACTTTATGGACGCAGTACCTTTACAGTACTGTCAGCACCATAAGAGTCCATTTCAAGGAATGATATTATAGATAATAAGCTTAAGCACCCAAAAACTTCAAGGAAAAACAATTTATCACAGGTATTTTCTCGAAGAAGAAAACAGATTAAGCTTTCCCACTTTCTGGAGTGCAAGCATTACTTACTTTGGGATCCACAGTTCTGCTCATCACTGTTGTCATGGCAATCATCCACACCATCACACTGATAGTGCCTGGGCACACACCTCCCGTTGCCACAGGAAAAGGAATACGAACCACACTGTAACGTGGGAGGCTCGTTGGATGGATCTTCCACGCAGGTCAGCTGGTTAGAACTCAACTTCATCCCATAAGGACAGCCACAAACCCTCTGAAAATTAGGAACTGGGAAGCAGAAGTGGCTGCAGTCTCCATTTGGATTTGTGGCTCTGTTACAGTAGTTCGTGCCTTCAAAAACACCATCAGGTATTCATGATACATTACATTTTCGGAACAAATAATTAAAATACGCTCTCCTTCTCAAAGGCATTTTACATATTGTGAAAAAAGACAAAGGCCTCTGACACTATAAAATTGCCACACATTGTTGTGCAATCATATTCATTCAATGAAATGTCCCCTTGCCAAAAAAATGTATGCCACAATATACTTTTTAGTCTTTGAGGTGCCACTCCCAGGCTTAACGAATTGGGATTTTCCCCAACTCCTCCTTTCCCCCATTTGCAATCCTAAAAAAGCCAAATGTATGCTACACTGCCTCTCCTATCCAGGGCCAGCCCCAGGTGTCTGGGTGCACTAGGCAGGCCAGCTTGTGGCGCCCACCCCACTGGCGATGCCAACCTCCTGGTGGGGCCTGGAGACCAGGGGGGCAGCGGCAGTGGCCCGAGCAGTGAAACAGCACCCGGTTACCCCCGCCCCTTCCCTCCCAGTGCTGGCTTTCCTGGGCGCTTCGCAGCTGCGGGACATCCAGGAAAGCCAGGGAAAAGGTGTGGGGTTAACCCCCGACCCTTCCCTCCTAACGCTGGCTTCCCGCGGGGGGAGGGTGGGCAAGCCCCGCCACCGCCTCCTGCGCCCCACTGGGACGCTCTTCACTGGCGGAGGTGGGGAGGCAGCGGGGAGGGGGGCTTTTTGTGGGGGGCCACAGTTTTGTGCCCCTGCGGCCCCTCTAGACAAGCCCCTCTAGGTGAGCGCCCCTCTAGGCGAGCGCCCAGCTCACCTAGCGAGTGAGCCGGCCCTGCTCCTATCTGCTCCTCAAGTGGCAGTTTCACTGGCACAAGAGGTTCCACTGAGGGAAAAGGCAGAGAGGGGCAACTTTATTTGCTTTCCTCTTCTCAAAGCATTCACACAGGTTGTGTGGCTTTTCATCAGCACAGATCCTCAGATTTCAGCATTCATTTTCTGTGATTCACAGGTGCCTGCTGCAGATGCAGGAGAGGCAGGAAAGATTAACTTCTGCCAGAACCTTACACTGGCAATGCACAAGAGATAACCCTTTGCTGTTTTGGCCCAGACTGGCCATTTGGAGACTGTAAAAGGCATTAGATGAAAATTAAGGGTATGAACCACTATGATTAATGGTATGATTATGCACTTTCATAAATCTACTGAGAAGACAGATGAAGATGGGCAACTGTGTTAGTCTGTCTGTAGAAGCAGGAAAGGGTAAGAGTCCAGTAGCACCTTAAAGACTAACAACATCTGTGGTAGAGTACAAGTTTTCATGAGACACTGCTCTCTTCTTCAGATATCTGAATCTGAAGAAGTGAGCAGTGACTCACAAAAGCTCATACCTTACCACAGATTTTGTCAGTCTTTAGGGTGCTGCTGAACTCTTACTCTTTTCTACATCTGCTGTTTAATTTTGGCTAGATCCTTTCCCAAATGCATAACAACAACTTGCAAAATTTCAACCAGATCTTCACTATCAGCCTTTCAGCAGAATTTGCTGTTCGTTTACACTAATAAACTTCAACTTAAGGAATACATCTGGTCTAACCTAACTTGAGCTGTCTCATCTGAGACAAAATTGCTCCACAGATGAACTCTTATAGTAACATACACCAAACAGAAACGAAAAGAGAGCAAAGATGTACCCTTTCTTTAATGGTACCAACCAACTGAACACAATGCCAGGTTTTGGTTCACTGTACCAAGTATTTTGTCCGTTTAAAAAGCAAAACTGTAATTTCTCCCTAATATTCCCACTGTTTGGAATAAACCAGCAGAACAGTGGGTAATCTCACACTGCGTAATAATTTTTAATTGTTTTGTTGCCTGGGTCTACAGCAGTGGTTTTCAACCTATCCAGAACTGCAGGTATGTGACATCACGGTTGTGTCACATAGAGGGTCAGCCAGAGTTATAACCTCACCAGTGTCAAGGCCAGGGCCTTGAGCAGTGGACCAGGAGACACATAAATTAAGTATCAGGAGGTAAACCACAATGAGGAAGAACAGGAGGGTCAGAGCCTTGGGGGAATCCTCTCCACCACTGAGTGACTCCACCTCACTGTCCTGCTGGTGTCTTCAGCAGAGCCCCTTTGCTCACTATTAAGGCACACTAATAGCAGGTCCTTGCAAAAAAACCCAGCAATAATATATAGAGGGATTTATGAGGAGTCACATCTCAACAGGTAGGGCTCCACAACCCACCTCAAAGTCCTACTCCATGGATTGAAGACTACTACTGGTCTCTAGATTTACTGGTTATTTATTAACTGTCAATAACGCATCTTAATACACACAAATTATATTCTTCTACAAAAGACTGAATTATTGATTGTGTAAGAAACAGCAGCTCACACACCCTGACTCTGCTATGAAGATTCACTCCAAATTTGAAAGTTACACTGAGAAGAGCCTAAAGAATGTAAAATGCAATCCTGGGGCAAATCAGAATGTTCCAACCCATATATCTGAATACTTGACAAACTTACCTATTTGAGCATGAGCATTATATGCCTTCACGTGCATAATGTTATAGATTCCCCTCCTAATGACAGTCATTTCTCCTCCATCAGTTTTCCGCACTCGAACTATTCCACCAAGCCTCCAGTCAGTGAAGTATGCATAACCTGCAACCCCCACACACATACAAATTGTAACATTTAGCAGAGGTCAGTATTCTATATGAATTCCAGAACCAATCCCAAAGTATCTAAGTGTGAAAATCAAACATATTCTCAATTCTTCATACATGTCAGGGTTCTTACTCAGTAACAAAACTGAGTTTGCAGGTAATTTAGTGATATGAACCACACAGACCAATTCAATGAATGTGTAATGTGGCCCTCCAAACATTTATTCCTGGAAGAGATAACTGTCTTGTCATTTGAGATACGCCTCCAGGATTTCTGATGAGTAATCAGCAAAAAGTGTACTTATTTCACAGAACAGAAAGGAAAGGCCAAAGCTTTGTTTGTACTTTGAAGAAGACCAGATGCAAGCATCAAACCTGTCTGTCATCTTCTCTGTGTGTGTCCACAAAAACCCAGTACAGAAATGTAACCCTGTAAACAGCCTTTAGCAGAAAAGATGGATTTCAAAGGGTGATGATTCAACAAGGCATCAGAAAGTTTCATGTAGTGAGAAATGAATGTCATTGAGTAAACAGGCTCCAACACCACACTCACCTCCAAAAATAGTGAGACCAAATGGATGTGTCATCTGATTAATACGTTCGAGTGGCCTCCTGTCTAACCCATCAAAGGTACTGTGCTCAATTTTATCAAAAAAGGCATCCACCCAATAAAGCCTTAAGGAACTGAAAGAGATGAGACAATGTTTTATTTACAGAGATCCCACATGTTCTCAGCAAAGAAAAGAGGAAGAAGAAGAGGAAGAGGAGG
The DNA here is from genome assembly GCA_029375565.1 of Gekko gecko. Classification (NCBI taxonomy): domain Eukaryota; kingdom Metazoa; phylum Chordata; class Lepidosauria; order Squamata; family Gekkonidae; genus Gekko; species Gekko gecko. The sequence goes on along the minus strand of JAPDNY010000003.1, from coordinate 35,016,799 downwards.
AAGATGAAGAACAAGAAGAAGAAGAGTTGGATTTATACCCCCCTTCACTTGGAATCTCAGAGCAGCTTACAATCACCTTTCCTTCCTATCCCCACAACGGACACTCAGGTGGGACTGAGAGAGCTCTGTGAGAACTGCTCTTGAGAAGACAGCTCTGAGAGAACTGTGACTGACCCAAGGTCACCCAGCTAGCTTCATGTGGAGGAATGGGGAATTAAACCTGGTTCTCCAGGTTAGAGTCTGCCACTCTTAACCACTACACCAAACTGGCTCTCCAAATCCTCGAAAAGCATTCCAGTTCAGGATTGGAGCTTCTCCAAGAGCAGAGCTCAGAGACTCTAAATGGAGCTTCAACAAACATCTTCCCCCGCCCCTTAGAAAGAAAAGCAAGGGATGGGAATGTTCTCCCACTGGTTGCTGTTAGCGCACAACATAATCAATCACATTTGGCTATGTGACATCATGACAAAGCCAATTCACAGTGAGAGTAATACTTCCTGGATCGGCATTATCCTTACTCTGAATAGGCAAACACTCCATCCCACCCCCATGCAACACTCCTGAAAAAACTGCATGCAGGGCAACAATTTGAACAACTGAGGAAAGCTTTCATTAAAAGTGCCCCTCCAGTTTTGGCTCAGCCATAGCTAAATCTGTAAGATTCTGTTCTCCCAGGGGCAGACTGTGGGGTCAAAATGACCCTGGAATAAGATGAGTGGCCCTCCCCGGTACTACAAGCCGGGGCCTGCACAGCAACTCAGCTCAGCTGCACCAACAATGGGCTTCAGTTCTTCCATTGCCTCCACTCACAAAATGGTGGAAATACAAGTGGAGGCATCTAATATCATTGCTGCTGAAAGCTGTGAGCCAAGCAGCCCCGAGGCATTGGCAGAACTGCTAGAGCTTGGTTCTGCTTGTACCTGCCTGCCAGCAGTCCTGTAAGGCACAGGCCCACCTGGAAGTTTCCCTGTCACTTAAATGGCCAGTCTACCCCGTGTCCTTCAGAATATCCTGAAAATTCCTTCCCTAAGGTCTCGAGTGGCACGTTAGATCTATCTTTGATAAACTACTAAAAACAATTACAGTTTCAAAAGAAAATGACGATGTTTTAACAAAACTCATAAAGTTCTTGATGAATTTGCTGTTGTGGGGGGAAAAAACAGATCTATAGCATTCACTGGCTGCTGAACAACCACATAAAAAACTTCCAGCCTTGATATTTTTCTCTTACCTCCAGTCAATAGCCAAGCCATTTGGCCAACCAAGTGTTGTGTTCACAATTGATAAGGCATGGGATCCATCGCTCCAAGCTCTCATGATCTTAGCAGGTCGGAACCAGTCTGTCCAGAATATATACCTGAAAATGAAAGGAAAATGCGCAAAAAATATAAATGAATATGAAAATTCTGAAAGTTTTGCCCTTGGAACTGGCCCTCTGTGTAAGCTAACCAATCCCGTAAACCCAAAGAACTGAGATTTAAGACCTAGGCCTCCGGGCAAGGTTTTCTCCTTATAAAAAGTTTGCTTGTAGCCTGGTAATATGAACAGAATTCATAATATAGTGGGAAAGATTATTCAGGCCCTTAATAATAGATGAATAAATGGTTCAAAGTCTCTGTTTATGCTTCTGTTCAATGAAATATTTATTATCTGCTCTTCTTTATTTATGTTATTTATAGCCTGGGTATCTTGAAAATCATTTCAGAGGGTAGCCATGTCGGTCTGCAGTAGAGGAGCTGGATTCGAGTCCAGCAGTACCTTAGATTGTCAGGGTAGGAGCTTTTGAGAGTCAAAGCTCCCTTTGTCTGATACTGGACAAAGGGAGCCATGACTCTCGAAAGCTCATACCGCAAAAAATCTCGCTGATCTCTATGGTGCTACTGGATTTAAGTCTAGCTCTTTGTCACTGAGATTCAAAACAAAGATTACACAGCATCTGTCAATGCAGTCAACAGGATGGGGCATTTAATAAGCAATGTAATAGGATTAGGATTGTGGGAAATGAAACCAAATAAATACCTGGAACAAACTGAAACAAAGTATAAGCATAACATGGCATATTACATGATGCAGAATAGGATGCGGAACAGGATAACAGTTACAGCAACAGAAAGTATGGAATATGCACTCTAGTACGGTCCACAGACCGTGACCTTGTCAGATCTTGGAAACTAAACAGGGCCAGACTTGGCTAGTATTTGAATGGGAGACCACCAAGGAATACCAGGGCCACAACACGAAGGCAAGCAAAGCCAAAGCACCTCTGAACATCTCTTGTCTTGAAAAAACTGGGGTCGCCATAGATCAACTGTGACTAGATGGCAAAAACAACAACAAATAGTCCAAAATCCCTTTCCTTTCTATAAGGCATTCTTCCTGAACTATTCTATTATAATAAAGTCCCATTACCCTTGAAAAATGCCCTCCTGAATAATTCAGTTTTGCATAGTTTATAAAATGCCAGGAGAGTCGGAGCCTTCCTGACTTCATCAAACAAACCACTCCATAAGGTGGAAGCCACGACAGAGAATGCACGTGTACAGGCAAGTGTGGAATTTGCCCATTTGCAGGACAGCCCCTGCAGAAGGTCCTGCTGCTCAGATGAGTGAAGCTGTTATGGCAGAGAATGGGGGGAGAGATGATCCCACAGGTATGAGGGTTCATAGCTTTGGGGCGCTGTGGGACCTGAGGCCTCCTGTTGGATAAAAAGGTGGCAGTGATTGTCAGGGGTGGTGAATCAGCTGAGCACGTAAGATCTTGCCATTGTACTGCCCACCCTGGTAATAACATTCTCTATGTGGGGCTGCCCTTGAAGACTGTTTGGAAGCTACAGCTGATACAGAATGCTGCAGCCAGAATGTTGACAGGAGTGGGTCATGGAGACCGTATCATTCCAATCTCAAATCAACTTTGCTCCCAGTTTGCATTTGGGCTCAATTAATTGTGCTGATATTGACCATTAAAGCCCTATATGGCTTGGGGCCAGTATACCTGAAGGACTGCCCTCTCTCTTACAAACCTACCCATTCATAAGAACATAAGAACATAAGAGAAGCCAATGCTGAATCAGACCAATGGACCATCTAGTCCAACACTCTGTCACACAGTGGCCAAAAATACCAGGTGTCATCAGGAGGTCCAGCAGTGGGGCCAGGACACTAGAACCCCTCCCACTGCTGCCCTTCCCAGCACCAAGAATAGAGTGCATCACCTGCCCCAGACTGAGAGTTCCTATCTATACCTTATGGCTAATAGCCACTGATGGACTTCAGTCATCTTTGGAGGCTCTTCTTCAGGTCCCCTCTGCCACATGTGGAAATCCAAGAAAGGGCCTTCTTGGTCAGGGCACAGAAACTTTGGAACTCCCTGTCCAGGAAGTTTAGTCTGTCTCTTTCAACTGTTGTCTTCTGCCAGCAGATGAAGACTTTTTTGTTTTGTGTGGCATACCACCAGTAGCTCTTTCTGACCCCCCTCCCTAGTTGTATCATTATATGAGTTTCTATGTCGACCTGTTTTTATTTTAATTGTTTAAATATTTTATATACACTTTATTTTAAATGCTGCTTTAACATTTTTAATGATTTAGTGTTTTGATACTTGCCACCTTGGGGATACTATTTGGGTAGAAAGGCGGCACAGAAATGTTTTAAATAGATAAAATAAATAACCCCTTTTGAGGACAGTCTGTGAGGTGAGGGACAATTTGGACCAGTCCAGACCACATCCCTTGATACCTACTTATGTTTCCAAACATCTCAAAAAGGTGGCATGGACCACTGTATCAAAGATTATAGATAAGTCCAGTAGGAGCAACAAAGAAGTATGGCCTTTGTCTGTGTTCAGAGAAAGATCACCAACCAAAGCCACCAGAGCTGTCCGTGTCCCATAATGTGGCTTGAAGCCAGACTGAAAAGGGTCCAGAGAGCAAATGAGTTGTCCAAGACAATCTGGAGTTGGTCTGCTATTGCTCTCTTATCATCTTGCCCAGAAATGGTGGATTAGACACTGGGGAATCATTGGCTACAACATTTTTTCAGTAGGAATGATTTTTTTAAGTAGTAGACAGATAACTGCCTCTTTCAGTGTGCATGGAAAGGGAAAGTGGACTATAACAGAAGAGATGATGTATTATACATTTCTTCTGACTGACCAATGCTACAATCAGCAGCCAGATCAATGAATATTTTCAATACTTTACCAACAAAAAACTTTGCAAAAGTATGAAAGGGTGGAATTGGTCTGACAATTTCTTGTTATGGTTTATGCACAAAAACAAATGCAATCAAAAGGAACACTTATTACTGCTGTTTTATTAGCTGCCTAATGCTACCGCATGCATCTGGAAATAAAATCTAAGATTCTCCTTCAGAAACAAATGTGATTGTGAGCCATAAGAAAAGGAAAAGTAATACCCTTCCACAGAAGAGTCAAAGTTGGAAACGATTAACAGTGGTGCAAAAGACTAAATAATGAAGTCGCCTCTCATCGGAGGTGAAAAGAAATTGTCCCAGGCAACGTAGCCAAGTCAGTGGCAAGTGAGGGAGAGTAAGCCAGAAGATGTCCTGGCTACCACCATGGTCATGAGATCTGCATAGACTTTGAATTCCAAGGCAAGGAAACCATGATCGATTTCATAACTATCCCCTCTCCTGCTGCCTTATTTCTCTGGAACCCCCAATCTCCCAAATGGTGTCTAAAGAGCATTTGAAAATGTACCTTCTCTCCTTAATTTCTGCCTCTCTTACTGTTGTCTTCCTTCCATTCACCTTACTATCTTGTTCTTTTTTCAATTGCAAGCTGTCTGCCAGTTTTGTTCTTTTCAATGTAACCATTGTACAGTTCATAGCCTTTCAGTCACAGTCACATTACTATTTGAGGGAGTGTTATTTCCTCCACAAGGAAAACATCAAGCCCAGACTGGTTCTCAAAACTGAAAGTTATATGCAAGCGAAAGGCACACTCTAACACTCCTCAAATGGAACTATTTAGACAGATAACACTGCACAGATAACAATATTGCCTAGGCTGTGTTTTCCAGACATCATCATCCCCTGCCCCCACCAGAAAAGCAGAGAACAAATAACTTCTTTTTTTTAACAAATAATTCATGCTGATTCTGTACCACCTTGTGTTTTGCTCTATGTGTTGGAACTGGAGCCAGAACAATAAGGCAAAGCTGATAGTTTTGTTAAGGGCAAAACTTAGACTGAAAAGGAGGCTATTAGGAAGTATATATAAAAGCCACCGCCCTGGACTTAACCAGGGCTGCTTTTGCAGCCACAGGGCTGAGGGCCAGACCAACGGGCAGCTCAGCACCCATGCACCCACTGGCCATGTGGGCATGGGCACTTGCACTGGAGGCATCCAACAGCCACTTTCCTGTGGGCCAATGGCCAGCTGCTGCATCCTTAGCGGGAAAGAGGTGAGGGTGGGGGCCCCAAGGCTTGGGGCCCTTCAGTGGGACCACCCCCGCTGCTCTTAAAAAGCCACAGAGCCACCAAGTGCTTCCAGTCTATTTGCGGCCAGTGAAGAGCATGTTGGAAGATCATCTGGGCAGCACTTTCGTTCTAACGATCAGCTATGCAGGGAAAGAGCTGATTGTCAGCTGAGTGTTACAGCCCTTTAACTGCAGCTCTGGGAACCCTTGTGGATCAACCATTGGTCAGGCTTGGGATTTAGGCCCTTCCCTTCCTTGACAAACCATGGGAAATTGGGAGTAGTGGATAGGAAGCAGCGTGGCTTCTTCCCGGTCACTGATTTAGGAGCATCGAGCAGATGTCTGGACATTTTTGGGAAAAAGGGAGGTGCTGGCAGCTCCCTCACCAGGCAAACAGAGCACACGGTCCGACTGCAGGGAATTTCCTTCCTTGGTGGTTGGTGGCATGTGCTCCGCAGGGGTTACCCTTGCCAGCTGCAGTGGCCCCATGGATTCCTGGAAGTGGCCTTCGTGTGTGCTATGCATGATTGTAACATGTGCTTCGGCTTGTGTTTGGTGGGTCCATAACCCGCCCCTCCCATTTGTCCTCATAACTGCTTCCCAGCCTTCAGCCTTCTCCCCCCTCTTTCCATTTAGGGTTGTCCAGTGTTGTGGCTGCCTAGGACTGTCCCTCTAATGGTGGGGGGGGGGGGGGCTTTGACAGTTTGTTCTTTTGGGGTGCATTCTTATTTCGCACAGGCGAGTTTAAGGATCTGCGCAGTTTTGTGCATTATTTATTTGAACCTATATACCTGAGCAATTCCGGGTGTGGAGCCAGTTAGTAGGATGCCCAACTTGGGGGCTGTTGCTTCACTCCACTCACAGGTGGCAAGGGATCAATTCAGAGGCATATGCCCATGTGGATCCACTCACTTGCCATCTCAGGTCTACCCTCAGCAGCCAGGCTGGGGTGGGGTTTCCATTAGATGGCACGTGGCGCATCCAATGCCTGGATCTGTGCCCTATGTCGTGCCAATACTCCTGTTGATGTAATCAATAAAGCTGTGGCCTGTTTTTACCCCAACTTTGTGTCGTGTAATTTTGTACAGTGCTTCCTGCTCTTCTGCCCATCACTTGCACTTAGGGCCACAATATGAAATCCATACAGACTTGGGAGGAAAAGATTGTAGCCAATCTACAGATTTAAAAATAGGAAGTGGTGTATCCCTCTTGGGATTTCAGGCAGAAAAATCCAGTATTCAAAAACCATTCTTGAACAATGGGTAACTGCATTTCAGGTTGAAAGGTATGCCAGAAATCTTTCCTTTAACATTCTAGCTTTTTGTGAACAGAGGAAGTTTTAAATGGAGGGGCAGTAAAAAGACACAATCCCCCACCTGTTTTATATTATGACGGCTCTGCACAATGGCTTTAGCTTGTGATATTTTCAAATGCGTCATTCGAAGACCCTCAGGCTTACCCAATAACAGGATGGATGACTATTGAACGAGGGTTATTCAAATTCTGGACAATAGCTCGTCTGGATTTATCAGCCAGCCTCATCACACTAATGCTCCTATATCGAGGGTCTGTCCAGTAGAGATTCTTTGAGACCCAATCAAAAGCTAAGTCTTCAACTCCTTCCACACGATTAGCTGCCAGGATTTCTCTGCCTAGGATTTAGGAAAAATATAAAAAATAATGGAGAATGACTAGGGTGTGCATAAGACATCTTCTAAAAATTACTTTTCCTTTCATATAGTTCTTAATGTGTCCACTGAACTCCTTCCCCTCTACTGTCCACAAAGTGAGGGACCTGCATGGTTTCTCAAGCAGAAAGTCCCAAGTTTAATCTCTGGCATTTTCAGTGAAACAGAATTGAACTAGCAGGGTTAGGAAAGACATAGTCATAGTATTGGGCTAAGCAAGCATTGGTCCCACTCAGTACAAGAAATCTGCATATGCAGTTCAAGAAAATGATAGAGAGGTTTTAAGAAGTAAAAATCTGAATTATTGTGTTATCTTTATTTTATTTTTAACAGAATAAAGGAAAGGAAAGAGAACCACCAAATCTCACAGTAATCTACAAATCTTCAGCTACAATGGCCCAGGACAGACTGGCAATTTGCCCCGGTATCGAGTCGCGGCAAAAAAAAAACGGAGTAAACGATACCGGGTTTTCCCGTCCACACAGCGGGGGCCTCTGCCGGAAGATACTGGACGGAGGCGCGGGGGAGCGTTCAGACTGCCGTGCCGGAGGCGCGCTATATTCGCTGTTTCCCCATTATTTCGGCTGTGGGCGTATGTGCGTATGAGCGCTCATGCGCATAAGCGCATTTTGGCGATTTTTTTTTTTTTTGCCCTGCAACGCCGGCACCGCATTGGGCAGTGGAGCAGAGCGCAGCCAATCACACCGCTGCTGCCTCATGCCCAACGCGGGTTGCTCCCGGCTTTTCGGCTGCGTGTTCAGACTCCCCGGAAGCGGAGAAACGCGCGACAAACGCAGGCTTTCAAGATTTGCGTCGGCTTTTATCAGGTGTTTTTTTAATCCGGCAGTGAAGCGCGAGAGCACCGGTAGGCTACGGGTGGGGGACGCCAGGCAGATGTGCCTGTGTGAACATTCCATTTAATCCGATATTGAGTCGTTGTCAGCCCGGGTCGCATCCCGCGGCAAATTGCCAGTCTGTCCTCGGCCAATGTCTATACAATTAGAAATTGTCCCTCATAGATTTTCAAACATATCCATCTTTTACAAATGGAAAATATCCACTTTTACATTTTCTTCTGGCTTAATCTTTTTCCAGTAAATAATGAAAGGTCTCCATCTCTGAATGAACACTGTTAGCATGAACTTTGTCTTTTCCTTTAATTGTCTGCATGCTATAATTTTACCCAACAGCATTTAAAAAAAAACCTCAACCACTGTTCCTCAGAAACTGCCCCTTTTTTCAACCAATGCTTTGCTATAATTTTGCTGTCACTGCAACAAAATCCATATTTATCTTCCATTTTTACCAAATCTTACCCAACAAAAATAATACTGGGCTAAAATGAACTTGATAATCCGTAATGGTTGTACATATATCTGGTCAAAATTTTCTCACTACTGATAGCCTGGTTTGATATAATCTGTGTACCACATCTCTTTTCTGAATTAAGAAAATGGACCTGGATGTTTCCATTCAATATAGAAAAAGACAGAACTCAATCCTTTGACAACTGTGAAATATTACGTAGACAAGATTATCCATTTTTTCACCAGTTCAAGACACTGAGAGTGCCAGACCAAGAAATCAAAACTGAGGGATTTGCATCTCACCTGTCCCATCAGTCTTCTGCTTATAAATGATGTCTTTAGTAGTGTCTGAAAAAAAGATGGTGTCCTCCTGCGCATAGAAGTCAATTCCAATAAAGTAGGAAGGGTTCCCTGTGACAGGAATGATGACATCTTCCTGGGTGGAGAGATTGAACGGGATCCCACGTATTGCATTCTGGGATGAAAAGAGCAGAAACTGTTGCACAGCTGGAAAAGAAAAGAAGAAACGTAGAGGTTATCTATTTAGCACATTTTTTATCCTGCTTTTCTTCTAAAGTCATCAGGGTGGCTCACATGATTCTGCTGTCTGTTTTCACAACAGACCCATAAAGTAGGCCAGGCTCCGAGAGAATTGCTGGGCCACATTCAGTCACCAAGTGTGCTTCAGGGCCTCAGTCCTAGTCTGCCACTCTAGCTGCTGTAGCTATGGTGGATCTCAGATGGCTTTCTGTTACCATCTTAAATGATTGCCTTTTCTCGTTTTTAGTTTAATTTACAGAAAACAGCTATGCACGGTATAAAAAATTACATGGAAAAGACAAACCACACTAAAAATGAAAGCAGGAATCAGATTTGAAGAATTCCATTAAAGCCTATAATGTATAGGAGCATAACAAAGGCCACAAAACAGCCAGGAAACTACTTCCTATAGCAGACAACAGAATTAAATGCGTATCTACATCCCCCTGAAATGAATAGGATTCAACTTCTTAACTGTGTGTATAAATCTAAGAGATCTCCCTGGGACTGAGGTACAGCTTTCTCTAAATTCCACACAATCTATAATGTCTTCCACTTGAAATGCTGTATGAGATCTGACAACTCTTACTAACCACCCCCCTTTTCTCCAAGCTCAGAATGGTGGACATGTTTCACTCCTCCATTTTATCCTCACAGCAACTTTACGAATTAGGCTGATATGACCGACCCATAGTCACCAGGTGAACTATGCTGCTAAGCAAGAACCTGAATCCAGTCGCTCCAGTCTTAGTCTGACACTCTGATGGCTACACCCACTGACTCCCATAAGCCAATGAGATAGCAGGGGGGACTGTTCACCCAGTCATCTCTACTGAAATTTCCTAAAATTCTATGAAAACTAGTATTAGCAGTGCAATCCTAAGCATAGTTACACTCTTCAATGGACTTAGAAGTGTGTTAACTCTGCTTAGAAATATGCTTTAGAACAGGGGTATCGAACCAGTTTGGTGCTGTGGTTAAGTGTGCAGACTCTAATCCGGGAGAACCGGGTTTGATTCCCCACTCCTCCAGTTGCACCTGCTGGATGACGTTGGGCAAGCCATAGTTCCGGCACAGCTGTTCTTGAAAAAGAGCAGTTTCTGTCAGAGCTCTCTCGCCCCGCCTACTTCACAGGGTGTCCATTGTGGGGAGGGGAAGGGAAAAGAGTTTGTAAGCTGCTCTGAGACTCCTTTGGGTAGTGAAAGACGGGGTATAAATCCAACCTCCTCCTCCTCCTCGTTATGAGGGGCGGATCTGACATAAATCAGACTTTGTTGGGCCGGGCCATGTGTGTCATAAAATGTAATGCCAGGTAGCGGAGATATAAACCTTATAAAGGCCGCAAAGGTTTTTTTTACTTAAAATAAAAATATACTTAAAACATTAGCTCTGTAAGCTACAAACCTACTTTTTATTTATTGACATTTACCACAGAAATCTCATGCTCAGAGTTCTGAGTCTAGGACCCAGGTTAAAACATGAAATGGCTGAGAGATTAAAAGAGTCTGGTGAAACGAGCTATGATGAAGCAACAGCAGCTGAACTGGAAGCAGGAGATGGCCAGTTCCACTGCAGACTGGAAGGAAGCCCTCCGGGGGCCTAATCCTGCCCCCGGGCCGCATGTTTGACACCCCTGCTTTAGAACCTGTAAAATGTATTAGGTTCTGGTGATTTTGAACATTTTAATAACATGTGACCAAGACAACCTTCCCAATTAAAAATTTTAAAAGTCTGAAGAATGCTACTTTCTTAAAAAGGCTGATGGGAACCTGAGCTAAAGAGTTTGAGATATGTAAACTAATAAACCAGATGTGAATTCTGTGATTGCTGTTATTTCCATAAGACCCATGCATAAGTTATATGGCAGTGAGGACCACTTCAAACTGTACGTGGCAGATATATATCCAGAATTTTAACTGTGAGCCTCACGGCAAATACTATAGGACCTGAAAGGAAGAAATGCATCTTCAAACACAAGAGACAGGCCTCCTGCAGTGGGCTACAGATCTGAGTTTTTCTTCCAAATATTACAGTTTTCACCACAAAGAGCAATTCTGAGAATGACACATGATACACACATCACCCCCTGTGGTAAGATAAAATAGTTTCATTCACACTTTCTGCTTCTTATAATGATGTGAAGCAGTTCTGAGGGTTCCATTTAGTAAAGCTGGGCAGAAAAGGCAGCTGTGCAATCAGCCATGGAAGACCTATTAAAAGAGTCAATATACGTCCTTACCAATGCAACGGCGGCCGTCTGGATGCAAGTCGAAGCCAAGCATACATTTGCAACGGTAGCCAAGACCATCGTTATCTGTTTTGTGGCTGAGAACGCAGATCTGCTCGCATCCCCCATTATCACTACTGCAGGGATTCCTTACTGAAAAGCAATACCAGTTGTAAAAATATCATGCATTATCATCTTTTTTGTTGCTGTTTTATTTCATCAGTATTTTCACCTAAATGCATACAGATCCAAGGGCCACTTGACTCTACTCCTGCCAGATCCAGAATGCCGCCTAGAAAACACTATTTTTCAACTACCATTAAAACCACTTGATTCAGACAATAGGTAGCAGCAACAATCCAAATACATGTCTCCAAACAAAAATATCTATAATACCTTTTACTAGGATCAAAATATCACAGAATTGGTGTGCTGGCTTTTGAGTTCTGAAGAGCTCTTCATCAAGCTGGGTGTTATAATAAAAAGGGCAGGGGGAAGGAGAGCGATGTTTAAGGACACAACATTAAAGTTTCTTGTCTCCAACTTCTGCAGAATGAGGTACAGGCCAGAATAGATTAGTCTGTGCTAGATTGGAGCTGATAGAAAATTGCAAGAATGCTCTCAGCCTTTTAGGTGGCCTATGTCTTCCATGTGATTCTAGAAAATCTTTCGATCGACTACTTATTTTCATATTTTCAGCAATGGATGCTGCCATTACCTCCTTCATCCCAGAAGGCTACGGTACAACTAGGGGTGTGCAAAAAAAAAATTGTTTTTTTCCTGATTCAGGTCTATTGGACCCAAAAAATATCAGTATTCCTGAATGTTCTCAAATAACCGTTATTGTGTTGGTATTTGGGTAAATATTTTGGAAACCTGAATTTATTCAGCTCCATTATACCTTATGGGGACTGTCCCCATAGGATATAATGGATAATTTCACTCACCAAGTCATGTCGCTGCTGCAGCATGACTTGGCAAGTGAACTGAAAGCATTTAAACTTTAAACTCAGGGAATGAACTCAGAAGACATTTAAAGAGACTGTCTGGCATGGCTATTTTGGTAGTCAAATCAGATTGTCTAATATGTATTTGGCTGAATAAATACCCCAAAAATACCAATAAGGTTTTCTGGAGTATTTGTTCGACTTGGTATATAGGCAGCACACACCCCTAGGTACAATTGATAGCATTTTTCTAACAAAGCCTGCAGCATACCACACATAAGACACAAACAAGCAGCATCATGGCCTGAATCATCTGCTTCTCTCTCTCCTCTGCCATTTTTTTTAAACATCCAGCTTGATGAGGAATTCTAGAGAAATCAAAAAGTTTACACTCTATTGTATTCCTTTTGTTTCTAGATTAAAACCATTCTGCTCTTAAAATAATCTGAGTATAGTAAAAGATAATCTGTACATTAAAATGAACATTTTGTTTTCAAACTACATTCTCTATTTGTGTATTTTAAGTCTCACTGATTTCAGTGGGAAAATTAACCATGTTCTGTTCCCATCAAAAACAACAGGACTCTTTGACATGTCACCTGTGGCTCTTCTGAGTATTGTTTCTCAGTGTGGCTCATGTCCCACACTTCAGGAAAGTGGGGAAGGCCCTTGCCTGGTGGTATTTATGGCTGTCAGGTAGTCCCATCTTGAAATAGCCACTGCCTAAGGGATCGGTAAGCTACAAGCCCCCCTGCGGTGGAGGCCTCATGAAGTAAATGTGGCTCTTTTGGGTGAAGATAATTGTGAATGTGGGTCTTCATGAGATGTGGAGTGAGTACCACTGACACAAATGTCCTTTTTTTCCTTTTAAATGTTAATACATTTTTCAAAGATCAGCCAAAATCTCATGTGCAAGAGTGGGACTCATACATGCAAATATGTGCAAAGATCTCCCCCAATGCTCATGGGTGTCACAACTTTAACAGTACAGATTACCCAGGAAGGAGGGAAGGAATGTTTGGACCAAATCCATGTTTGTTTCTTCACACTGTGTAGTGCTCACAACTTTGGAAAACCTACAGTTGGACACATGACCTCACCTACAGCAAGTTTAAAGAGGTTTACATCTACTGGCCCTCTCAGTTGACTTACCAAAAGGCTGCCTCAGAGCATGATAAACTGTTACTCCGTATGGACGTAGCGACGACTGATAAATAACTTGTGGGTTAGAATCAGCAAATTTATTAGCCTTCATCACTGCCATCTTTGTCCAGTCGGTAAAATATACACTGTGTTCAAAAAGGCTTATTCCATAGGGATGTGGGATCCGGGATCCTCCATGAACTATTGTTCTCCTGTTCAAAAGATACATTTTTTTCTGTTTTACTGAAAATGGAGGTTCTACAGGCCCAAAATCTTTTCTCCTTGTTGCCTTTGAGATGGAGGGCTTTTCCGAACCAGGTTTTTGCTGCAGCTCAGCTTTTTAACAGCATCATTCTCCTTCTAACCGCCCCCCCCCCCAACAGTATCATTTGCTAACAACACAGCCTAAGAAAACAACGACTGGCAAATGATACTGTTTACAAGGGATGGGAAAACTTGATGCAGCTAGGAAACATAGTGGTGGAAAGCCCAAAGACCACATAAAATGGCTTTGTTAACTGCCCTATAGTGCACGGTTTGTATACCAACCATCTCAGAAAGAAAATCACATAACCAGCAAAAGGAGAAAAAAAAAATTTGGTATTGCAAAGTAGAGATGTCAAGGAGAAAATGGTGTCTGGAGATTGTAAAGATGTCCACAACCCCAAACACACTTACTTAGGAATTAAGATCCACTGAATGGTGGAACTTAGTTCACAGGACTGGGCTATGTGAGGGACAACCTACATGCCGATGTTAGTTAAGTCAGAGGGGGAAAACTTAATTTTGTAACCCTTGTCTTAACCATAACATTCTTAATGAAACAAGAGTACCTCGCAGAAGAAGTGTAATTATAACAGATCAACTTTCAGGCTTACAAGAGCATTTTCCTGTGTTATTCTAACAAGCTACCTATGCAGTTTTTTCTTGTCTAAATGGAGGAAAATGAGAACCCTTTCAAAAAGTAATAAAAACCTGCTCACTGGATGTAATGCTACATAATAAGTTCTAGGGCTTTTATCTCAGAGCAAGAAAGATTATTCCAACTATTTGCATCCCTGGTTCACTAAAAAGCCTTGAAAAGCACAGATTACAAAGCCAAACAAAGATATCACAGTCAATTAAAAGGAAGATGTTTTCTGCTGCAAATGAAAACAGAAAAGTACGCAGGAAGCAGATACAAGATGCCAAGGGTCAGCAACAACAGAGGGGTGGATCCAATTTAGGGCACGATATCTGCAGCAGAGATAGCATTTCCTATCAAAAATACATGTGACGAGAATATCGTTCCCTCCCCCTGTAAGTATATGGAAAAACAAATGCAGCAGGTGCTCTTCCACTAATAATCTGGCTAACTATTGCACCCATACATTAGGTAGTTCATGACACTGTCATTGCATAATCACACTGCCTGGAATGTGTTGTTCTTAACCCTGCAGCCTAGTTCCATTGCATCGTTTGATGTTTAGATATTATCATCTTTGTTTCCACTATTTTAAATTGGAATTTAAAAAGTGTCCCTATTACATTGTCTTTGGCCGAGGACAGATTGGCAGTTTGAAGCGTGAGGGAGTCGTGGCAAAAAGATCCGGCACAAACTGTTCTGGGTTTTCCCTGTCACACTGTGTCGTCTGATGCGGGAGCATACTGGGGAGGACGTGCAAGGTAGTGTTCACATTGTTGGCCCGCCCCTGGCAGAGGTGCGGCTTTACGTGGCTTTTTCTGTGTAATCCGGTTATATGCACTTATGCGCTCGTGCACATAAGCGCTTGTGCGCATAAGTGCATCCCTTACCAGATCAGCTTGTTCGCGTTCACATGTCCCTGAACTGGGATGAACGCGCTCTCCAGAGTTTGCTACCACTTTCACTTGGTATTTTTTAAGCTCGGGAGGGAAGCGTTACAAGACGGGTCGAGTACAGCTGGGGAACACCTTTAATCCGTTTGTGAAATGTTTCTGAAATGTGCCTATCTCGAGCCAAACTGCCAGTCTGAACTCGGCCTTTAATTGTGCAATCTGCCTTTTAATTGTATGATGTACTTGTGGCAATTTTTAAAAAACTGTAATCCGCCTTGAGTCCCGGCAAGAAAGGCAGGAAATCAAGTAAATAAAACAATGATTGTATAATCTGTCCCTTTTAATTGGAATACACTGTCCCTTTTAAGCATGTGATCTGCCTTGAGTCTCACTGAGAAAGGCAGACTATAAATCAAGTAAATAAAATAACGGTAAGAAATAATCTATATATAGTGATTGAAATGTGAAAATCAGGCATTTCATAATAGAATTTAAAACATTTACCACTGAAGAACAATGTTGTGAAGACTAAATGAAAATCCACACTGCAGCACAACAATATGCAAACTCGTTTTTAAAAGGATTTTTAAGAAATCTGAGCAAACAATTAAACAGCTCGGGAAATGTGCAAATGAATTCTTCCTCGCACCTTTGTAACCCATCGTAAGTTACAGTTTCGATGTAATCAAATCGGCTGTCCACCCAGTAAACTCTCTTTGGTACAATATCCAAAGTTATCCCAGCAGGCCAGCCTAGTTTTGTTTTAATCAAGTCTAGACGGTTTGTTCCATCCATGAAGGCTCTTTCCACTTTAGGATTGCCAGAAAGATTATCCCAATCTGAGAAAAATAAATAACTATAAAAGAGGAAAAAAAGTTATAATTTTTTTTCAAATCATTTCACCATTTAAAGCCAACATCTCTAAGTATTTTAAAATTAGCTATCTGCACAATTCTAACTTGACTTACAGATACATGACAGTATACAAACTGCTTACATAGAATGTCACCCAGCAGGTAACTTGAAGTTTACATAAACACTCTGTCCACCTTGGAAGTTATCATCACTTTTTGTACATCTGCTCTGTTGCCCATCCTTGATGCTATGTTCCACAAACTATTCTGACCTTCTCAATTAAGAAATTTCCAAGACACAGAGAACACGAAAGAGCAATTCATGCATTTCACCCTTAATCAGATAGTGCTTCAAATGGTGGTTGCTAGAAAGCAGTCAGGTGGGTAAAATAACATATCATGTACAGTTTCAGTGCATGGATCTCCCAAATCATTCAGAGGATCTCTCCAGTGTTGCATGCAGACCTGGTGCCTTTCCCATACAAGTAGGTTTAATATACAATGGCTGAGGACAGACTGACAATTTGCAGTGGAAGCCAGTCATGGCAAAAAAGCCCCAGAACAAACTGTTCCGGGGTTTCCCGGTCACATGGGGCCAACTGATGCGGGAGCATACTGGAAGGAGGTGTGCAGGAGTGTTCAGACTGCTTTTTCCTGGTAAATCGGCTGGATACCTATGTGTGTATGAGTACATGAGAGCGTGAGCGCTCATGCACCTATACACACATAGGCATCCAGCCAATTTGGGGAGGATCCCACTGCGCCGGCACCACACTGGGCAGTAGAGCAGAGCACAGCCAATCATATCACTGCTCCCTTATGTGCAATGTGGGTTGCTTCCGGCTTTTCCACGTAGCATTCACACTGCCAGGAAGTGGACAAACGCGGCATAAAGGCACTCTTCGGGAATTTGCTACCACTTTTATGAAGTATCTATTAAATGCAGGAGCGAAGCAGAAGAGCACGGGTTGCCTACGGGTGGGGAACGCCAGGCAGATGTGCCTGTATGAACGCCCCCTTTAATCCACTTTTAAAACGCCGCTGAAACGTGGCTATAGCGGGGCAAATTGCCAGTCTGAACTCAGCCAATGAAACTCCAGCCAAAGGCAAACAGATCCCAAATTTATTCCAAGAGGAGGTGCTTAACATAAGGAAGGCTGCTGCAACAAAGCCACTCAGATGACTGGCAAAGTATAAACAAGATGTCCATTTCATTTGACAATTCTGTATCCATGCCAATTAGTAGAAACCAGGCTCTGAACCTTTGTAAAAATTAAAATCCCCTTTGGACCAAGACACAACTGCAAGGCACTGTCTCCGTTTTCATATTCAGAACCATCTTTCTCTGGCTCTGAGCCTGCAAAAAGTTCAAAGCAGCTAGCTGCCAACCCTCACTACACCTTTAGCTTACACTGATATTACGGAGCTGCAAATGCTTCTCTGCTCCCAGAGTTGACCAAAGTCCCAGACTGAAATTCAAGTGCCGCTGCTCCTTGAGATTAACATCAGCAGAAATGAACACAGAAACATTAAGTTGAACATCTCAAAGGGAAAGACTCAGTTCACATTTATTACCCAGTCTGTAAATGAAAGGGATTCAGTTTTATCCATATTACTCACCCAACAGTAGGATCAACAGCTATTCCTCTAGGGTTTCCCAAGCCTTCTGCAATAAGTGTTACACGACTGGTTCCATCTAAATTGGCCATATCGATTCTATTGACACTGGTCTCCACTATGTACAGTTTATTGTTAATCCAGTCCACAGCTAGATTTTCAGGTGTGTCAACTGAAACATTTAAAACTTCACGGGTATCAGAGCCGTCAATGGCAACTGAAAAAACCTGGAATTTAAATCAGAATTAGAATGATGGGATTTTGGGATATTCATTTAGCATGTCAATTGTTAAGAAATTTATACACAAAGCTTTAATCATAGCACAGCATTACATTTCACATTATCCATGATTTCCCCCTGTTCCCAGAGACTGGGTTTTGCAAACTTCGGCTATGAAGGAATTTGCCTAGGGGTAACAATGATTAGGAGTTGTCATGCTACACCTTAATTAAAGCAAACCACGGAAGAGACTGAGGAATTGGTTCACTAAATAAGAAGAAAAGGGAAGTATAGAAGCCCACTACATGCTCCCAAACACCTAAATCCTGTAGGTCTGTTTGGGAAAGGATGAATAATCAAGCCTTGGCTTCAAGGCACTACAAATGCATGTATGGAGGGGGGCAAATTTTATGCCCCGTTCACCCACCTTTTAGTCTCTGTTGCTTTAAACCAAAAGCTGATGTCATTAAACTAAGAAGATGCTGAAAGCTAAACTCCTTGATGATTTCATTAGTTGGCTAACTTAGCAACATAATGTTGGTTGATGTTGGTCAAATAAGCTAATCTAAAATGATCTAGATTAAATAAATTATACCATGGTACTGCTCTAGATTTTAGAATTAAAGAATGATCAATCAGATCTAAATATTCAGTGCTTGAGCTGAGAATTTGGCAGGAATTTTATCTGCCATAAACTCATATTCTGTATACTAGAAGATTGTATTCCTGCTATTCGATAATGATGCTGTGACAGATTGCACAGAAAAGCAGGCTTTGTAAGATGCTGCTTGTATCAGAGAGTCAGGGAGTTCAAGAATTAATCTTCCCTGGAGAAAAGAGCTTAGGTGATTGGCTGCTCTGCTTGCTCTCTGATTGGCTAACATCAGCTGAGAGAGGAAATGAAACAACTGATTCTGGAGGGAAAAGATATCTTTGTTCTTTCGCAAGTTGGTCTTTTGCAATTTGGTCTTTCTAACATCTGGATCAGCAGCCAGAGGGTGTGGCTTCTGAAGGAAGAGACATTTGGGAGTCAGTGTTTTCTGACAGGCAATAGTCAGAAAAGTATTTCTACAGAGAGAAGAAGAGAAACCCCATTGTATTAGACATAGTTAAACTGCCCTGAGGGAGAATTTTAGATTCTCAGTAAAGCTACAGAACAGCCCTATACAGACAAAGGATACTGGAGAAGGATTTGTCAGAAGGTCTGGGTAGTTAGAGAGAATTCCCATACAAGCCAAATAGTAAAAGGAGTTATTCCTTCTTAGGGACAATAACTTCCTGCCTGTGAAAGGGGTTGGGAAGAGAACCCTGGTTTGTGATACAGGGGAGAAGCTTAGATACCTCAGGAGTTAGTGAAAAGCTGTAATATCTGAAGGAAAACCTAGAACTCTGAAGGAAGAAATCTAGAAACATCAATAAGAACTGTGTTAGTGCTGAATTATGCTAAACAAAGTACCTCTCAAAGAAAGAAATAGAAAGCCTTGAAACAAAACTACCAATACACTCTTGAATGTTCTAAGGATTCAACTCTGTATGTATTAGAAAGGTTTTTTTACCTCAGCAAACTCAAAACCATGCCTATTCCAATTATGCATATATTCCCTGCCTGTTTAATAAAATCTTTTTTCTGTTATTGAAAGTTAATTTGCCTCAAGTGGCATTTCTCAAGGGTTTAAAAAAACTAGACAGCTCCTGTATTTTCAGTAGAGTTCCTGTGCTGAGAAAAAGCCTAAACTAAATATCTAAACATAGGGTGGAACAGTAAAGTCTTTTATGACAAAGAATATGTACATGCTACTGTAGGACAACTCAGTCACTGAGGGTAACTGAAGATCTGGCAGGGAAAAAAGTCTGACAAAAACTGGGGGGAAAGGGGGGGGGAACTCAACCCAAGATATATCTGCGAACTAAGAGGGTCAAGCTAACACTATATAATATAAAAATACAAACGTTTAATAAGGTGTACACATGTTAAAACACACTATGATTAAAAGAAAGAGTCTAAATTTCAGACTTTTAAAAGCTTTTCTAATGCAAATACACTTGACGGGTAAACACTTTTTAACTTAGGACCAAATGCATTTTGGCCCCTTCAGGCCTTCCTCAGTAGTCACTAGTCTCTATATTACACTGACACACATCCAAATACATGTATAAAAGGTTTTTTTGTATATACATATATATAATCAGATGTTGTTTCCTTATATGCTTATAGTTACGCTACTGGCTTAAGTGTTGGGCCATAAATATAGCCATGCCAATTCTTCAAGTTATTCTGGTATCAGAGATTTCATTGGTCTGGATGTGTGTCATCTCCATCAAAGTGTTAGCTTGACCCTCTTGGTTTGCAGGGAAAAAAGTCTGCCAGAGTTGGGGAGATACAGGGGTTTGTCATAAATGTATATGTATCCTACAGAGTCTCTCTGTTTGCATTTGCAGCAGAGAAGTTAAGGTCTGAGAGGGTACTGTTGAGGGTGGTTTCTTGAAACTAGTCTGTCAAGTTTTAATCTGTTTTAATCACAAATTTTTATATTCCAGTTTTACAGTTTTATTTATCACTATATTATGTGGCTTCTCAACCTGTAATGGCCTATAGCTATATACAATAAACTATTTGACTGACTGACTAGCTACATGATGTAATATTCATTGAACTTCCTTTACAATTCTATCCATTGTGAATCATTATTAAGTTGCATCGATTATGGTAGGTAAGAACTGTCCCAGCCATAGTTTTAAGGACTGCGGATATGCCCCTGAGTCTTAGTGATAACAAAGGCCTCTGAGCCTTTGTGTTCCTCAAAGAAAAAGATTATGTTCATCTCTCTTGCAACCCTGACAGACTTTCTTATGGCACCCTCCTGTAAGTTCCTGTTACGAGGGCTTAATTTACCAATGTATCCCAACGACTCAAATTTAGCATTGATATTTGTGTGCTGATACTCATTTAATGAAATGTTTGTAGCTTTCCACAAAGAGTGTTTTAAGTCCAGATTTCTCCCCATGGCTTCTGTGTAAATTACTGGTAAAACCCCCTGGCAGGCCACACAAGGACCAACACTGAGATCTTCACCAAGACACGTGAGGCAGAAACAAGATCTGTTACTGTAGGATACCATGCCCCCGGAGTCCTGAAGAGAACTCAGAGTGCCATACAAGTTAACAAGCTTAGAGGAAACTCACCCCTCACCCCACAGAGCAACAGCAGAGAGATTCAAAGATTAAAAGCAAAAAATGAACAAAATATTGGCACATAGTACATAAGGCTGTCAATATTGCTTACCCAGTGCTCAATTATCTGTAATATACTTTATCTGATTTTTATCTTCTTGGAGAACACAGAACTTTCACATTTGAAATGATCAAATGTCAAGAAATTACAAAGAGAAATACATCCAGGTTTGAAAGAATGTCTACTATTTCTCTTAATTAGGTTTTTGGACTCCATTTCCAATAATATCCAGAGTTGCTCAAGAGAGTGCCATATAATGGCATGCTTTGTTTGATGTATTACATGTAAGAGCATAGCTTGCAAAATGTGGTAATTATCGCAAGACCATCTCAAAGTTCGTTTTTGTTGGAAAACAAAGAAAGGCCGTGCATCTGTTCACAGAAACGAAAGGTTATCAACACATCCTTGCTCTTGGATCCTTCTACTTCCAAAAATGCCATTTTACTTGACTTACTTTATCTTGCACTGTATCAGTCCAAAATACCCTACGCAGCTGAAAGTGGAAGTCCACGCCAACAGCCACTCCACGATTCCAAGACTGTACCAAGGTTCGAAAACTCCTTCCATGAACGTCTCCGACAAGCAAATCACGGCCATTGGAAAAAATAATTGAAGCAACTCCCGCTGAAAGTATAGAAGACATGGATATAATACAGAGGTCCCCAACTATTTTGAACCTGTTGACTCCTTTGGATTAAGACACGGGGTGATGGGTGCAAGCACAAAATGGCTGCCAGAAGAGGCAGAGCTTCCCCTTCTCTTCAAGCTAGTTAGCCTCCTTTCCTCCCAGATGCTGCTGCTTGGTAGGAAAAGAACCCTAACACATACCCCCCAACAGGTGGGAATAAGAAGGGCCAGTATATCTTACATTCCTCAGAGAAAATCTTTGTGCTGTGTTTGCCACGGCTGAAACAATCTTTTTTTCACGGAGAAACTGAACAAACTCCGCCTGGATCCACTTATTTCCTGAAAATGCTTGGCAAGTGCCAGAAAAGGGCTACATGTTGGGGGCCGCTGATATAATACATGCTTGATCCTATAGAGTACTAACAAAAGAAGTGTGACTTGGTGCTTTCCTGTTGATACCAGCAGCAGAGCTTGTGGAAGGCCTGCAACCAGATGGTGGGACAAGCTGTAATTGATTGTTCACCAGTTTCTGTGTCTGGGCTTGGAGCCTATGCAATCAGCAAGGAGGCAACTTTGCAGCCCATGTGGACATTCAACAACAGTGCACCAACGGAGCCTCTGCATCAGACTGCTTCCTAAGCCATCACGGCAATATGGCATGAAGCATGGCATCTGCAGAGTTTACCAGTGAAAATGCTCAGGGAACTGTAAGTGGAACCTGACTTCTGGTAAGATACCAGAGTCTCACTAGTGCTCACAGCCACCTACAGGAACTATGCAGCTAACTGCTCTGTAACTGAACCTTCACTTCAGCTCACAGAAGGGCCAGAGCAGGCAAGAGCAGAGAGGAAAAGGAGGCACTTGGTGAGTCTAACCCCCATTTCTGAGGCTTTGAGATACTGAAACTGCACTACTTCCTCCCAAGCCAGGGTTCCTGATAAAAGCAAGACCCTGACTTTCTAATTGCAGCCCCTCAAGCTGGAGGAAAACTGTTTAAGGATGCAATGGAGAATCCTTAGGGCAAGACTGCCCAAGGGACAACACTGTTCTTTCACTGGAGATATAGCCCTTACTTTGTGAAAGGGACCTATAGGATCTAACCCTGGTTAGCCAAATGGACATTAATTGGCAACATATAAAAAGGATGTCCAATTAGTGAACAGTGCTAGTCAACCAAGTATGACCACACTATCAAATATAAAAATATACTTACTGCATAAACCGTCTAAAACCTACCTCTTTATGGATTACATGGCAATCTCAGTATAACAGACCAATGGCTGTATTACAATTATAGTATGGTTGTAAGCAAAGACCTGAATGTCTACCTGGGAACTTACTTCCCTGCACAAATGAGTGCCCATAACAGTCAGCCCAATTGTATCTATATCCAGAAAAGTATTCATTTTCTAGTTTCCCACATGTCATCCTAATCAGAGCGAACACCATTCAGGCAAACTACCACACAGGGAAGTGTACATATAGTTAGGGACCGTGGCAACACTCTTCACTTTCAGTGCAACCTGTAAAGTGGGTGTCTGGGCAGAATTACACGTGAGGTAAAGTTCCATGATTCTTTTTATTATTGTTTTCATAATTTTAATACAGGACACTGTAGCTAGCAGGACTACCATTTGAAGCAGAAGAGCAGTGGGAGGGGAGAGAGCCTGCATGGTCACATTCCTGTTACCCCATTCTCCTGCTGAAGATTCCACACCCAGCTGACAACTGGCTTGCCAGGGACAGCCTATGGCTAAACCTGAGACTTCCCCATTGGAGCTTGGGTAATAGGGATTTTCAGCAGAAAAATGGCCCTGGAGAGAAAAAGAATGAAAAAGTCCCCTTCTCTTTCCAGCTGCAGCTACCATTAGGGTGTTCTCGGGACAGAGACAGTTTCATGCAGTCATAAAAGAACAAGCACCAAATTTAGGCATCAGCTTTATAATATGGAAGATGCCAAATGGTTCAGTGGTGCATTCATCCTACACAACAGCACAGCATATTAACAGCAGACAAAATTACTCACATTTAAACAAACATATCCTTGAAAATATGGTGTATATTTCTGCCGTATATACAGGAACTATCATTGCTTAAAGCTGTAGGTCTTACACAGGTGGGTTCTAGGTTTTGGAGGGCCCTGGTCAGAGAATACCAAATGGCCCCCTCTCCTCTTCTTACCACCACTAGGCTCCCTGCTCATATACCTCCCTTCTAACCCACCAATCCATGTGCCCTCCTACCTGCCTCCGTGGCCTTCTGCTATCTGTTCATGAGCCCTCCCACTGACAATAGAAACTGAATACTCCCTTTTCCTGACAGTGCTGGGCAGTGTGCAGCTAGGTACCACCCATACACCCTGCCCTAACGATGCGAGGAAGCACAGCTGGACTTTAGCTGCAGTATGCAAGGAAAGTGTTCACAAGTGAGCAAATGGTGAAGTGTGTACAGGCAGGTGGCAGGGCAGGTGTGTGCAGTGGTCAGCCCCGGGAGAAGACCCAGACCCTGGCAATTGCCCTATCTCAGGGTATCCTGATGTCAGTCCTGGTCTTACAAGAAAAAACCCATCACATTATGGTGGACATTTTGAATTAGTAAAACCTTATCTTAGAAAGCATTTCAGTCATTCCAAAAGAGAAAACACATTCACCAAAGTGTTTTTAAATTTCTCCATCAGAAAACCGGGGGGGGGAATCCAAATGCCCACCCCAGCCTTCACATATTCAGCTGCAGTTTCACATTTGAAGTATACATTACTTCATCCTAAGTGGAATTACAACCTTCTAAATCCAGAAAACCCAATGGAACTATTAGGGTATAATTCTACTTGGGATAATGCTATAAAATTCCCTTACAACACTACTGATAACTAATGTTCATTTAAAAATGCTAAGGAAAATCTATTAACTTCATTTTAAGACTATGCAATTCCATCCCAAATTAAGGACTTTAAAATATCATTCATTTCCATGGTGGTGTTAAAATCAGGCTTAAATCTCTCACACTCCGTAGTCTTCCAGCAGCAGCTGGACAAACACTTCCCAGGGGTGCTTTAGGCTGATCCTGCACTGAACAAGGGGTTGGACTAGAAGGCCTGCATGGCTCCTTCCAGCTCTATGATTCTGTGATTCTACATGGAAGTCAATGACACTTAGAAGTGTTTAATTCAGGGTAGATTTTGCTCATTGTCATAACTGACTAGTGGAAAGTTATATCGTCCCTTTTAAGCAAACCAAAGAAACTGGTTTGACAGGAAAACTGGGGGATGTGTTCTGGCCTAGATCCAATTGTGGCTGCAACAGTTCCTCTGACAGATCAGCTTTTCTGTTTGTGGTGGATAAGAAGGCCATTCTTGCCAATACCACCCCACTTAAAAGTCCCAATTTGCCCTCCACACAATACCTTCAGGTCCACTGACCTAAAGGACTGTCATTTCAGGAGGCACAGAAGGCCGCATTGAAAGGAGAGAGACAGGGCCTTCCTCTAGCATGACTCTGCTTCTGCTGCTTAGGATCCCAGGCTAGTGACAACTGGCTGAAACTAAAAAGATGACAGGGAAAGGCCATGACAACAGAACACTGGGAGGCACTGCAGGGTTTTAACCATGCCTGCATGATACTAGAGGGCACTCCATTAATCAGAAGCCTATAAATGGCCTTCCTTTTAAGCTGCTGCAGTCTGACAAGATAATGTGAGCTTTTAAAGGATCGCTCAGGGAAATTCAGCTTCTGGAGCTACTGACTTACATGAGGTATTGGCTCGGCAGTGGCGGTGATGTTCAAGGACGTATCCTTCTGCACAGTGACACTGATGGTGGCCGACACGATCTTCACATCCTTGGTCACAGACACCCCACATCTTGCAATCATCGAAGTCTGGTGAAGAATGGAAAGGGTTACAAATGCCACTGGATACACTGTGACCGAAGAAACTGAATCGTTTCCCCTCATGCAGAGTCCTGGTTGATAATGGTTTTCTTTTTAAAAAGCCAAACAAAAACTTTCCCTTTTTTTTTTAAAAAAAGACATCATTCTTAAAAACTCACCCAACCACCAGATCACTGTTTCTTTTCTATGCAATCCAACCCAATGAGCCACAAGGCAATTCTCTGCTGAGCCAACCTGGGGCCCTTGCTTATTTTCAGTTCACACAGGCACACAGGCACACACACACACACCACATTAAAATATGTTTTCATAGACAATGAGACTGCCTTCCAAGATCGAAATTCCTTATAAGTTATCTTTCCTTGTCCTGTCCCAGATAGCCCCAGATAGCCCAGGCTAGCCCCATCTTGTCAGATCTCAGCCCCGCTGGGATGGATGGGAGACCACTGAGGAATAATAGGGTCGTAACGCTGAGGAAGGCAATGGCAAACCACCTCAGTCTCTTGCCTTGAAAACCCAACAGGGTCATCAGAAGTCTGCTGCAACCTGAGAGACCAAAAAAGAAAAAAGGATCTTTTTTTCCCCCAGAGACTTGGAGACCCTCCAGATCATGCTATGTTCTGTGCATGAAGTGTTAAGTGCCATCAAGTCACTTCTGACTTATGGTGACCCTATACATTAATGTCCTCCAAAATGTCCTATCGTTAAGAATCATTTTCAGGCCTTGCAAACGGGGGGGCCTTGGCTTCCTTGATGGAGTCCATCCATTTCATGTTGGGTCTTCCTCTTTTCCTGCTGCCTTCAACTTTCCCTCGCATTGTTGTCTTTTCCAGTGACTCTTGTCTTCTCATAATATGACTAAAGTACGATACCCTCAGTTTAGTCATTTAGGCTTCTAGGGGAGCGAGTTCAGGCTTGATTTGGTCTAGAACTCACTTTTTGTCTTTTCAGTGATCCATCAGTAAAACTGTCCTCCAACAGAGAGCCACTTTGGTGTAGTGGTTAGGAGTGAGGACTCTAATCTGGGAGAACCGGGTTTGATTCCCTGCTGCTCCACATGCAGCTGCTGGTTGTTCTCTCAAGAGCAGTTCTCAAGAGAGTTCTCTGAGCCCTGCCTACCTCACAGGATGTCTGTTGTGGGGAGGGGAAGGGAAAGAGATTGTAAACTGCTCTGAGACTCCTTCAGGTAGTGAAGGGCGGGGTATAAATTCAATCTCTTCTTCTCTTCTTCATATTTCAGAGGAACCTACTTTCCTCCTGTCAGCTTTCTTCTTGTCCAACTTTCACACCCATATATAGTTAAGGGGAATACTATGGCATGAATTAACTTCATCCTGGTTGCCAGTGACACATCCCTTAACATAAGGATCTTTTCTAGCTCCTTCATGGCTGCCCTTCCCAGTTTCAACCTCCTCCTGATTTCTTGGTTGCAGTCTCTCTTTTGGTTGATGATAGAGCCAAGGAACAGAAAATCTTGAACAATTTCAGTTTCTTCATCGTCTACCTTAAAATTCTGTAATTCTGCAGTAGTCATTACTTTTGTCTTCTTGATGTTCAGCTGTGATCCTGCTTTGGCACTTCCTGCTTAAACTTTCATCAGTAGCCATTTCAAGTCTTCACTGTTTTCTGCCAATAATGTGCAGTCATTGGCATATCTCAGATTGTTAATGTTCTTTCCACCCATTTTCACTCCATCTTCATCTAAATCTAATCCAGCTTTCCTTATCATATGTTCTACATACAGACTGAAGAGACGGGGAGATAAAATGCATCCTTGTCTGACACCTTTGCCAATTGGAAACCATTCTGTTTCTCCATATCCTGTCCTAACAGTGGCCTCTTATCTGGATTACAGGTGGCACATCAAAACATATTTTCCCCACAAATACACAGAAGCGCTTGCCTAGATATTGGACAAAAACATACCCTTTAAGCCCACAGCACACACCAAACCTGTGTCCTTCCCCTGTTTTCCAAGAAAGGATAGGAAGGGGAGAAAGAGTAAACTCAAGGCACAGAATGCTAAGAGCTTAAGGGCCAAACCAGACATTTCGGCAGCCACAGATGCAACCCACATCTTCTACATAGTTCCAATAAGGTTTAGTTTTCCTTAAACTGGCCACAGATCAAAAGTCACCTTTGGAAAATTTAGCCTTTGTGTACAAACTGCAGTAAAAGGCAGAATGTTGGGCTTTGACATAGTTTCCAATCCAGATTCAGAAATCCAAATTCTTCCACAGCCATCAAAAAAAGGAGGAGCCTTGAGCAAGTACCACTGCCCTGCCCCAGCCCCATTTTAAATAAACAGATGTATCTAAATCTGAGTTTATTTTAACCTGCAACCAGAAACTGTGCAGCAAGAATTTTTTTTTAAATGAGCAGTGGCGTTTAAGTTTGTGTGACACAGGGGGACAGAGTTTAATAAGGAGTTAAGTTTGTTCTTCAAAAATAAACAGATACAAAATACACAGAAAATGAAGATGAATACATTTCCTCAGTTATTTTTCATTCCTTCTTCTCTTGCTTGTTTGCTTCCTTCTTTCCTGTTCCAAAAAGTTATTTGTGTGTACTCAGAGATGGGGCATGGCGGGGGGTGGGGGACTACACTGATTGATTGTGTAGTAGGGGGAAAAACCTAGACTAATTAGAATCTTCCCATAGCCCTTGTGACAGGCCAGGAAAGAAACAGAAATAAATTTTATCTCCATGCTATTTAAGAGCTTACCCAGTCTGATCCTGGGCACGAAAGACTGCTTATTTCATGAAATAAAACCACGGCAAGTCTATGCTAAATAGAGCTGTTTGGCCTGACTTCTGTGATTTATGAAAACTGTCTTTCTTCAAATGTCAGGGGCCATTACGCAAATAGCTCCAAGATATTCCTGAGCATCCAGTCTTACTGGGATGGATGTTGTCTAATCAACTTTCTAAATTATTATGAGTATTTTTATCACAAGGACAAAAACAAACATCTGGGTAGTTGCAACCGTTTGAAAGCAAAGCAAATAGCCTAACAGCTTGTCTTCAGACATCGTCCCTGAAACCAGACTGTCTCTTACGCTCTCATCCAAAAACACGAAGCAACCAGAAGATTACCAACACTAATCTGGACTCAGCTTTTGGCATTAGCAAATTAAACACCTTCACCTCAATAAACATTAGGCGTGTTGCTCTCCAGCTAAGGCAAACATAAGAGCAAACCAGAACTCACTGCTCACAGAGATGATAAACTGGTTTGGGTTACACCAAGTCAGACTGCAGATGGGGGCTCAGGTAGTTGAGTGCTCCTCGAAACTGAAACATTTCTGAACATACAGAGCTCATGTCAGGGAGAAGATTAAGCTAGATCCTCTTCCCCTGGCACTGCAGTTGCACCCAAACATCATGTACAAACTGGGGTTTGATTAGAGCCCAGTAGCACCTTAAGGTTTCCAGGGCATACGCTTTCAGGAGACAAAAGCACCCTTCTGAATCTGGAGTCTGTTCACAGTGGACGTGCTGGGCTTCTGCACACCCTCCCCCTCCCCTTGCATGGGGTGCCAAGATTGAAGATGCAAGTTTTTAATCAAGATCCACTTCTCTGTTATGCTCAAATGCAGGGCCTTAACAAACTGAAGGTGCCCGTTTCTCAGCTTGAAGGGTTCTTGCAGTACCATCCCTAAGATCACTTTCCGGGGAATGTGCCTCATTGAACAGACTTGAGTAGGATTCTGAGGAGACCTGTTTAGGATTGCACTCTTAACTAGGTTTGGAATCCTGGTTGCTGGGAAAGCAATTAGCTTCAATTTGTTAAGACACCTATATTCAGAATTAGTGAAAGTCTTATGTCTTCAGTTTCAGTGTGCCATGTTGGGGGAGAGGGCACACAAAAGCCTCACAATTAACCAAGTTTGTGCAAATCATAAACAAACTCCTGTTTATGATACGATGTCAGAATCTAGCCTAAGGGTCTCCAAGTCTGCTGATGAAAAATTCAACTCCCTGGAGAAATAATTCCTAATGCCGTCATTCAAAAAAAAAATGACAATAATAACTCCTAATGCTGTCATTCAAAAAATAAAACTTTCATTACTGTGCATTATCAGCCTAACTACAAATGAAGACCAGCTCAAGGAACTAAAGATGCTCCTTCTGTTATTTCAGTGCCCCTGGATCTGGATTCTCATCAAAAACAAAAGTTTCACTGAAATCTGAAATTCATGCTGAAAAGAAGCTAGCCCCACCAGTTCTGGCTTTTCTGTCAAAGTTTCAGAGTACAAGTACAGAAATTCTTGCCCTGATAATGGCACACATGAACACAACATGAAAACTGTAACACAAAATTATAAAACATATAGAACTATAAACCTAGACATCAAGCATGAGTTCTCTGTTTGACAACTGGGACATCTCCTTTAATACCCACAGTTCAAAAACCTTGGTATATTTTAGAAGACGTAAAGTTCCTAACTGTAACATTCTTGAGTCAGGCAATCAATAGCTCAACATTCTCCACTTACCAATGCAGGTGCGGCTGTCATTGATGCTGATTACATATCCCGCAGGGCAATAGCATGCTCCTCCAGAGGGTGAAGAGTGACAACGGTACTGGCAGCTCAAGGCTGCACAGCGAGATATGTCTACAAAAAAAGAATATGCAGTTTGAATGCTAATTGTGATGGAGTGGCTACAATTTGGATCAAAGGACTGAGATTTACAATTACCGTTTCAACCAACATTACTGTACTCATGTGAAGTCCAAACACACAATCACTGCGACAGTATGATGCTTACAATCAGGCGACCTCAATACGTGTGATGTGAAGACATCACTGGAAAATCAGGCAATTTTGCAACATGAGTCTTACAGCAGTTCAGCCAACAGATATGACCATCAGGGTTGGTTCAAGTTATTTTTTCACCCCAAGCAAAGTATATTATTGCTTCCTCCTGTGCCACTATCAGGCAGGCCCAAGCTGAACCTCTCTGGCATTGCCTTGTGGGACCAACTTGGACCCATCTAGTGGCAAAACCTATTGCCTCCTGAACCACTAATCTCTGGGACTGAGTTAGCCACCCTCCTCACTGTTCCACCCCACCCTGGTGACTGCAGCCAATTTCAAGAACAGCAGTGCAATGCTAACCATTCTGCTCGAGTCAATGGGTTTAGAAGGGTGTAACTCTGTTTAGAACTGCATCATTAGGCACAGAAGCTGGGAATGTGATGGTCCAGGTTAGCAAACCGGCCAATGCACTAGACTTCTCGGTATAACAAATCTTGAAATACTTAGAAATACTTTAAATACCTGGAACTAATTTTTTTAAAAGCAGATTCTCTATTTCAAAACACATATGGTAGAATCATTACACAACCAACCACTATCCACACAAGTTCAACAACATTCTACCACTACTGTTGTGACACTTGTGTCGCTTATTCTTGCCATGGCTAAAAATGCTTTTCCTGTTTTCAACACTTTGATCTCAACAGCAACTAAGAGCGGCCCAAATGGCAATTCTGGCATTTCCCACTCACTGCAGTGTCTGCCTGCTGTTATGTTGGTTTCATCTTCTCCATCAGGACAGTCTGGAGTCCCATCACAGAATTTACCAACTGGAATACATTGCCTTGACACAGGGCAGGCCCATTCACCTGGGTAGCAATCTCGATCACCACTCTCTAAAGAAAGAAAATCATTGAGCATTACTCTCAAATTATATTTTGAGGTAAGGTTTAACTATTTGTCATTAGTTCTCGAATTACGGAATACAACTACAACATATTCTAGCAGACAGTCTAACTTTCCCTGCCTCACCTTGCTCCTTCAAAATACATTTGAAAAACCTCATATTCTATTATGTTCATGGGCTCACATATTCAGCAGAGTAGACTCTGGCTTTGCCAGCAAGTAGATATTCAGTCCAATCAAAGTTCCTTAATGACTGCACTTTTATGGTTGCATATGTTTCCAAACACGAATCAATCATATTTATACCCTACATTTTTAGATATAACCTTAACTATCTTGGAGAGCAATCCTACACAGGTCTACTCAGGATCCTACTCAGGTCTAGTCAATGAGGCTTATGTCCAGGAAAGCGCTCTTAACATTGCAAAGTTGACACGTTAAAAATGTAATGTGTGAAGTGGCCCTGTTTCATCTGGGGGAAAAACAAATAAACCAGTATTGTTGGTACTAAGGAAACATGAACACAAATGTTACTAACATCATGCATGTTAAAATAAGTCTTTATTTTATAAGACAATTAAAAAGTGATAAGATTCATTAGGAATAAATAACTAGGATGATTTATAGGCCACATTGTCCCATTCTTCAGGAAAGCCACTAGCCCCTGTTATTGTCACATATGGAAGGGCCTGGGCATGCTCTCTTTCTCCTCAATGGGGACCAAAAGCAGTTTACATCCTCCTCCTCGCCTCTAATTTATCTTCACATCAATCCTGTGAGGCAGCTGAGACAGAGTGACTGGCCCAAGATCAACCAGCAAGCTTCCATGGCAGAGTAGGGATTCTAACCTAGGCCTGGGCCTAGTCTGACTACCTAACCAATGCAATATTGTGGATCGTGAACTCTGCACAGGACCCTGTTCCTTAGAAGGAAAGAAGGAGAAGACTTTTTTTTATATCCTGCTTTTCACTACCCGAAGGAGTCTTGGAGTGGCTTACAATCGCCTTCCCTTCCCCTCCCCACAACAGATGCACTGTGAGGTAGGCGGGGCTGAGAGAGCTCTGAGAGAATCGTGACTGACCCAAGGTCACCCAGCTGGCTTCACGTGGAGGAGGAGGTGAGGAATCAAACCCCATTTGCCAGATTAGAATCCACCGCTTTTAACCACTACACCAAACTGGCTCTTTAGGATATACCATGTCAATATTCTGTTGTGCAGTGGTCCCTGGTTAAAAACTCTGATATATTACAGCTAATGTTTTATGGACTACTGAATTCCCAAAGGAAAAGCATGCAACCCTAACACTGCAGAGACAGAGCCCAGCTTCATCCTGTTGCTCTGTGTTCAAAATTTAGCAACAAAAAAGACAAAAGTCATGTATATGTTAAATAAGCAAAATTCCAAAAGTGGATGAATGCAAGATGTTTGCTGAATCATGTTCTAAAAACTCAGAAGAGTTAATAAGATCTTATTTGCAACTGTCACATTTCATTCTTTACCACATCCAATCTCATCTGCATTATCTTCGCAGTCGTCATCTCCATCACAGATCCAGGTCTGATGAATGCAGCGACCACTTGGGCAAGTGAAGAAATTCCCTTTGCAGGTTGCGTATGCTGAGGAAGAGAGGGGAGGAAAACCATAAACCTTTAACCAAAGTCAAAATGCCAACTTTTTAGCTGTCCTTCGGCCCTCAACCCCTGTACATGGAAATAAGACTACTTGACGTTTGATAGAACCTGCATTCCCTATATCAACAGGCTTGACCTTATTAATATGGAGATGCTCATGTGTCCTCATCTAGGAATTTTCAGGCTCAGAGCAACCATGTTCAGTGTGCATACCTGTTCAAAATGGCCCATGTGCACATTAACTCTACCTCATTATGGGTAAAAGTCACACACTTCCTAATAGTTTTAACTGCACATTCCCTATTTAACAGCTATTGAAGCTCAACCGCCATGTTCACTGGCAGCATTTCCAAGACTGACCATCAATATGTGTGCATGACTAGTAGAAACTCAATACACATCACAGCAGATCTTAAAAGTGCTTTCTAGTGCATATGACAGTTAAATAACATTCAAAGTTTTAAATGCTTAGCTGGGGGAGAAATCCAGAAAGCAAGTAGAACTACTGAGGTAAGCTGTCCTGGTATTTTAGGACATTTGTGGAGTGGATTGTAAAGCAGTCAAAGATATCCAAGTGGAAGCCAGCGTACTGCAAGAGTGTTCATCGCTCCTGTCTCCACAGTCATCGTCATGGTCACAGACAAAGGCCCGAGGGATACATTCTCCATTCCCACACTGAAACTGGGTGTTGGAGCAGCCATGTGCTGAAAGGAAGGAAGAAGACATGAGTGTGTTCCAGAAACAGAAGTACACCAATCAACTGATAAATGGCTAGCAGCTGTTTGGGGGAGTAGAAATGCGATACTTACTGCAGTTGGTCTCATCAGAAGCATCTCTGCAGTCCACTTTACCATCACAATGCTGGCTTGCATTAAAGCATGCTCCATTGGAACAAGACAGCTGATCACATGCTGGGTACTCTACAAGGAGAGAAGTTGTTTAAGTGCCAGGTAGATAAACAATGCATGGCATCATCTTATTTGTTTTGGCATCATTATTGTTACTGCTTTACGAAAACAACAGAATTCCCATTCTGAAATCAGTCTTTGAACAATCATCAGTTTATTCACCACTGTTTTGGGTGGTCAATCCATCAATCAGTCTTTCTAAATAATTTGAAGAATAAATTTGTCAAAGCACTCTTATATTTAAGCCACTGCTGCCTTTGCCTAGATTCTCTTGCTCTACTCAGTACTGAAACTTCCTTCCTTTCAAACCTTCAGTCCCGGCTCATTTCATAATGGGCTCTGATCAACCAAACACCTGGAGGCGGTCACATGCGCCAGATAAAGTGGTGGCGAAGTGAGGCTATTTGCTCCGTAGGAATTTGACCCGCAGTTGCGCGATCACACAGTCCTTAGAAGCTGCGGGCACAGCCCGCCACTGCGTGATCGGACGCAGGTGAGTTGGGGGGCGGGGTTTGTTTCCAGTGCGCTTCAATGAGGCATCGATGATTCACATCTCCACACTGAGGGCTCCCTATGCAGTGTGAGATGATGCGCATACCGAGACGGGGAAAAACAATGGCACAGAGTCAGGATGGCCTGATCAGACTGATGCCATGGGAGTGCGCTGGAGCGATCACACAGGGAAAAGTCCGTCCGTGGCCTGTAGCAACCCGTTTGCTACCAGACTTTCCCCAGTGTCTTTTTACTCCGCTTCTGCAGCAGAGCAAAACGGGTTGTCAGTGGGTGTGGGGCGCTTCCCAGATCACGCCACTTAAATCTGCCCGGTATTCGCGCCTGTGGCACAGCTAACTGTGCGTGTGATCGCGACCAGCTGTTGGGCTTAAATGCTGCTGAAATCAAGGGGGCTTTAGTAAACAACTTGTCCAACTGAAGTCAACAAGATTCGAGCATAACTAACTCTCTCTGGGTCAGGGTCATCAATTTCCCACTCTGACCCACCAAGTCATTACCTATAATCCAGCAGGTCCAATCAAGTACACACACACAGAGTGTTCTGTGTGAACATGGTGTACCCCTTTCTCACTGTACGCGTATTCACTAAAGTGAAGAGGGCAAACTCCACTCACACAGATGTTAATGGCCACAATCTAGAAAAAATTAGCCACATCCCATTGCATTAAGATAGGTGCTCAGTTGGTTTCAATGGGAACATGGTGCTACTAACTTGCTCTGGGGCATGTGTAGCAATGAGCTCTGGGCCATAATTCTTCTTCAGCTTAGATATCTTATAGGATTTCTATTTGTCTTCAGGTTTCCATTCATCGCTTTCCTGAGCCTTTCATTCCAGTGTAATACAGAATTTAGGGCCTGGCTCCAACCTGGCACACACAATGAGACAGGCAGTAGGTTCTAAATTTGTTACCGCCATGTCTTAACTGCATAGCCTCAATAAGGACAGTTAACTGTTCATCTTTCATTAAGGAAAGGAATACATTCCAATATTTTTCAGACAGGTAACAGATTATTATTCCAGAAGCTGCTTTAGCTAAGACAGATGTCACAATAAGGTAGACAGCAAAAAAGGCAATATTTTCAAGGCTCGCTAAAATAATTTATAGTTACTGCTCTGAAACCTAAAATGTAATTCATGTGAATTTCAGTGCCATCTTAAACAGAATTACATCCTTCTGAGCTCGCTGGCTTCAATGTACCTAAAAGGATGTAATGCTGCTCAGGAGGCCACCGTTGATCTCCCCAGTTAAAATGTGCACGTTCATCTTTGGGGAAGAGGGATAATCAGGGAACAGAGCACATAAAATTAAGGCCCATTTGTGAGTACCCTTGAGGGACAATCCCAGAGGAGGCCACCATCTAAACAGAAGAACTTCCCTCTTATGCACCATAATCCTATAGCATTTAACCCTGTTACAGATGATATTATGAAGGCTGGCTGATGTAATATTCATTGTGTGTGTATGGCGACCCCAACAAGGGGCTCCCAAGGCGAATGAGACGCAGAGGTGGTTTGCCATTGCCTTCCATTGCAGAGTCTTTCCTTTGTGGTTTCCCATTCAAGTACTGACCCTGTTTAATTTCTGAGATCTGATGAGATTGGGCTATGCCATGCCTCCTTTCCTCATGTAATATTCATTACAGTAGCTGATCTCCATAAATTCTTAGAAATGACAGTTCTGAAATCAGGAAAACCAGATGCTTCAAACAGAAACTGTAAATTCTGCGATCAGGGTATATTTGGCCAATTAAGGGAATGTATGTTTAATTTATTACTTGCCTTTGTTATGAAATCTGCAATATTTTGTACTTTGCATGGGCTAGACTGCCAATACAAATTTCGACAGGAGCAGTGAGGTATCAAGGAGTCAAATCCTCCCTATCCACATTTTCTCCCAAATTTTGGAGTTCTGGATTACCCAGTCCTGTTTCCAAAGTGGAATCTAATCTTGAAGAATTCTCTTTTTTAAAGTTTTGAACTTCTGTACAGAGCACTGTGTGTGTGCACTTTGTCACAGCTTTCATAATTTCCTTCTCCTACGAATTACCAGTATACACTCATGCGTGGATGAAACACTGCAAAAAACCAATCTTGATATAATTACAAGTGATGAGTATGTCAAGATTCTTAATGTGTGCTGCCTTTACCAATGCAGATGTACCCAAGAAAACTTTGCACAAATGAATCACAGTGCTTTATAACTTTCTTGTTTTATCAGCACACACATCTGCATCACCAATGTAATAAGGGAAAGACTGCAACAGAAGCTGCATCGAACTGCATATATTTGGATTCTAGAATTAATTTTAGAAAATCTAGGAAAACCAGAATATAGGGAAATGGTGTAGTCCAGAGTAAATGTTCAAGGAAAAGAATGTCGAAGATCTGGTTATCCCTGATTTAAAGAAGAGTTAAACTAGTTTTAGGAGTTCGTAGGTCACAGTGCCTGACATAATGTGACTGCTCTCAGATCTGGCAGGAAATCTAAGGAAGACTTCTTTCTCTTTTAAGTCTCTGGTCACAGAACTGTCAAATTGATTGGCCTATAGAACGTTTTATAAGAAATTTTATTGCAGTCAAATCAGTTGCAGAGTGGTATGGGGGGTCACTTTAGGATTTTTGAGTACAGATTTTTTAAAAGGCTCAGTGTTGCTATTTCGGCTCATTTTGGAAAAAGCCAGCCTTGGTGACTGTCTTTCTAATTAACTGTCAGTAAGCAATAACAACAGAACCTTAGGAGTCAATACCAAGATGATTATCAGGGACAACAGGTCATTAGGGCTAAATGAGATTTCTCGTGACAATACTTTGACAGCTGCTGTGGACAGCCACATGCACACTTCAGGATGCTGTAGAAATGCACTTTCTTCAGCACGCTTTCAAATTGGTGGAGTTGGGGGTTATAAGAACTACATTTTCTATGCAGGAGGCATGGAGACCCATTGCAAGTCAATTCATGCCCAACAACCCAAAACCATTGACTGTACTATTCCTTTTCCGTTGAAGATATTTGGCTTCATGCCTGATCCCACAGATGATCAATAAATGTAAACTTATGGATGGTTCTGATTTAACAACTCTGTAATGCCTCTGTTGATGTAACAACTCTGTAACGCCACCTAACTGAAGTGTACAAATTTCTCTGTAGGAACAAGCTCAAAGGCATGGGTGCTGGCCTCTAAGTAGGGCCTCGGGATCTCCCAGAATTACAGCTAATCTCCAGACTACAGAGATCAGATCTGGAGATCTGGAGAAAATGGATGTTTGGGAGGGTGGTCTCTATGGCAGTGTACCCCCACTGAGGTCCCTGTCCTCCCCAGGCTCCACCCCCAAATTTCCAGGAGTTTCCCAAACTGGAGCTGGCCATCCTACAGCCCATGGCTCCCAATGGTGCTGGGGGCACCTGACAACTCTGATCAGGGGAAATCAAGTCAGCTATGCACAGAACTGCTGGGCTGGTCCTGGTGTCATTATGAATATGCCCCGGACCACCCTGGAGCAGTTTTTTTTTTAAAAAATAAAAAATGATGAATATTCATTTAATTTTGTAATACAATGTGTGTTTATTTGTCCATACATGAAAAGATTTCTGGAAAATAAATTAAAGCAGAAAGCCCACCTGAAGTACAGGGGGAACTGCCAATCAGAGTAATAAATTAGCATTCAATTTGTGGTCCCATACATCTGTCAAATTCATTGCAAGGGCAATGGAAACTGATGCACAATCCCATAGGAGGAAACATATACATGTCCCATGTATGTTAATTTATATTCTCCCTAAATGTGTGCGAAAAGAATTCTCAAATTTTCTGGGCAGAACAATGCTCTTTTTTTTATTTAGTTGCTTCATTTGCCGCACATTAAAATAAAACATGATGGAAAGGCATTCTGTACATGACCAGAGGCAAGACATATGATTTTATTTTTTAAAGAATTACTACTGAATGAGTCATCCAAAGGGTTCTCACAGCAGCAGGCAAATGCAATAAAATACAAAATTAATTTAGAGGTTTATTTAGTCATGGCCACAGGAAAATACAGCAGAAGACAAGAAGCAGAGAGGGGGACGTGAAATACACCTTTTGGTGTTCTGCTTCAGTAAAAAGGTCTTGAGACTTCTTTTTCTGATTAGCACTCCATGGAAGCAAAAGACATATTATGTCATAACTGCTGTATTACAGTGCAATCCTAACAATACTTTTCTGGGAGTAAGTCCCACTGAACAGATACGAGTAGGATTCTGAGTAGACCTTAGGATGGCTCTTTTACAGTGGTTAACCCTATTGACATCAGGGGCTTTAGAAAGGAGGGCATTTGCTTAGGAATGCATTATTAGCCTCCTTGGTATTCTTTTAATTTGATAAATGCTGGTCTATAGAAATAATAAGATACAGGGATCAGTCATTGCTAGTAGGACACTCTTTGCATAAATGTGTTGTGGAGGGACATGTTGCATCTTCTACACAACTGGTATGTCAGAACTTAAGTCGCAGATGGCAGATACAGTTCAGGTTATATTTTGCTAGAAAATGAGCTATGAAACAAATGTTTGATAGAACACCTCCTATCGAAATGGCAAAATAAATCTAACCACAGTACAGCCATAATTTCTAGAGGGGTGGCTTTTTGTTCTCATATACTTTATGCCTTGCTAATTTTTTTTACAAATGTTTTAATTATAATTTTCTGGAGGGTAAGAAAATGTGGGCTTCTGAATTGTGCCCATATATTGATGTAGCTGGAAAGAAAACAGTTATTTTTATGAAGCAGAACAAGCTCCGATGCTCTAATTAAATGGCCTGGAGCTGAAACACTGATGTGTATCTTAGCCTCTGCATGGGTAGGTTTTCTTGCTGTTAATCCCATTAGCAATAACACAGACTGTAGCTTTGAATCTACTTTGTGCCATTTGACTACATGTATAACTGCTGAGTTACTACCAGGAGCACTGTGCATTTGACTGGCCTCTGAAATACCACAGCTCATTCAGAAATAAGAACGTTTATCTCCAATGCAATTTAAAGCTTGCCTCCAGCAATGCCAGCCAAAATAAGGTTCTTCAAAGACTGCTGAAGCAGACCAAATGCTTTCAAGCTACTTTGCACAGCAGCCAAAAAAGGAGGGTTTTACATTTGATAAATCATAGCAGGATGCAGAAATGGCCACTACTTTTATTGGGTTTAAAAGGGAATTAGACATATTCATGGATAAGTCCATCCACAGCTATCAGCCATGATGACTAAATGGAACCTTCTCATTCAGAGGTAACATACCTCTGAATACCAGTGCTAGGAGGGTTACAACAGGAGAAGGCTTTGGCTTCCATACCCTGCTTGTAAACCTTTTAAGGGTATTTGGTTCGCCACTGTGGGAAAACAGGGCGCTGGACTATATGGACCACTGGTGCGATCCCGCAAAGCTGCTCTTATGCTATGTAACTATTCAGCAAGAACAGACCATTCGATGCTTACCATGAAGGGTCCTTCTCCTCTGAGGAGAGGAGGACATCTTGTTGGGTGATTCCCGCCATCCACTCAGGGAGGCAGGAACAACTTTTTTCTCCTTCCTGTCTCTGCTGTGGGAGTCACCCGCCCTTCAGTTCCTTTCCTGCCTCATCAGGGAGAGCAGTTAGAGAGTAGGTTGTCCTACGTCTGCCTTCTACTTCTCTCCTTATTTCGCTTATCTCTACTCAGATCTTTAACTCTTACTGGATCTTATTTCCTGCTGGCTAGCCTTTCCTTTTTCAGCTCCCCAGCTCAGGGAAAGAAGAGAATGATGACAGAACTCCTTAAAGGAGTGGTGGCCAATTTGAATCGTCAGCTTGCATAGTGTGTCTTTCGGCTGCTCAAGCCACAAATCGTCAGATTCCTCTCTGAAGCAGAGTTGGAGGCTCCACTCATGGCAAGAGCAGGAGAGTCCTTGAATCGGGCAGGCACTGACCCTAACAGGACTGCCTTGGCCACGATAGCTCAGATAGCTCTGTCATCGTTCTCTTTGCTCTTGATCACTCACATTCTCGCTTAACTTGGATGCCAAGCATTGAATGCAATTCAGGTACAGAACAGGTCTAGGACATCATCTAATCATGATTACTTGGATTAACTGTTTCAGCTTGAGGATACACACTTAGAGATCTGCGGCCTGCTACCAGCATGGTAGACCCTTGCCCTTTGTGGCTTATAACATTTAACAATAAGAGGATGACCAGACAGATTCGGGAAGGGATTAATGTCTCTTTAAGAGAGAGGTCAGCACAACCACTTTAAGAAGGTGATAATTTAGCCAGTTCAAAAGAATCCCCACCCCATGGGACCCTGAGCACTATTCTAGCCACTGGCTAATCACAAATATCCCCTTTTAGGATAAGGACTCAGTGGTTACTAAATTCCAGACATTCCTGGATGACACTACTTATCTAGACCTATTTCAAACTGGCTTCTGTCCCAGGTCTGGTTCTAAAATTGCATTGGCCAGACTGCTGGATTACCTACTCTGACAGTACAGCTCCTAAGGACAATTACACCTTTCTAAGCCTTTTGACTCCGATGAACTTAAAAGGGTGTTGAGTCTGGTAGAATTGCACTGCGAGGAAAGGACAGGAAAGTGCAACCCTATTCATTCTTCTGGACTTCTCCCTAGTTTTTTGATTCCATCAAACCACAGATTCAAAGGTAGAATCTGGGAGAGCCACCCTTTAGTATTTCTATTCCTATATGAAAGATTGGTTTCAGAAGAGATTTCTGCTATGCTGTTTGGCGTTTGTGCTATAGAGTTCTGTCATTCTGTGTAGTAAATCATTCTTTTTAACATTTACATAAAGCCACTGAGTGAAGTTATTTGGGGGCAAAATGTCATCAGGATACTACCTCTGTTTCTCATTTTCATCTGATTCAGGTGAGGTAGTGGAAGCACTGAACATCTTTGCCTGGAGACAGTAATGGGGAAGATGGCTAATAAACTGAAACTAAATTTTAAAAATACCACTGTAAGTTGTTCATCTATTCTGGCTAGGGCTATATATCCTCCAGAGTCCACTATCAGGAGTACCATTAGATCTAGCCCTTATCCTGTATGTGCTGCAAGGTATCTGGTGGTATCCATGGCACAAAGTGCCTTGAACCAGGTTGGTTTGGTGCACCAGCCAGAGTGCCTTTTTGGATAAAGATTGCCTAGCCACAATTATTCATGCCCTAGTAACATCCAGACTAGACTACTGAAATGTGTTGTACATGTGGCTACTTTGGACTACTCAGAAACTGTAAATAGTCTGGAACATGGCAGCCATGTGACTGACTGAGACTTGAAATTCAAATACTATCTTCAATTTTAAATATCTTCACTAGCTTTCTGTATGATTCCACACACATTTAAACTGCTTTTTAAAAAATTTCTGAAGCCCTATATAACTTAGGACTATGTAACCAAAGGGTCACCTGTTCCTATCTGACCCTGTCTGCTAATTAAGATAATGTTCAAAGATGTTCTCTAGGTGGGCCCACCTTCAGAAAGCAGAGGGGTGACCACAGGCACAGGACCTTTTTCAACGTAGTGCCCCAGCTGTGGAATGCCATCCTCAACTCAGCTAGTCTCAGACAGAGGAATCTTGCTGGTAGTGGAAAGTGCTGACAAGTCACAGTTGACTAATGGCAATCCCATAAGGTTTTCAGAGCAAGGGACATTCAGAGGTGATTTGCCATTGCCTGCCTCCATGTCACAACCCTGGTATCCCTTGGTGACCTCCCATCCAAATAACAGCCAGGGTCAACCCTGCTTAGCTTCTGAGATCTAATCTTAGCTAGACAAATATGCCCCATGCCTTGCCGATCAGTTCAGGCCATTATTGTGTTACTGCAGAAAGAGCTGAAATGATGAGAAGCCAGGAAAATTAATAGGAAAGTCAATGAAATAGTATCCTACAGTTCAGTTTTGTTTTAGAAGAGTAGCTGTAGACTGCATAGATCATACAAAAGAAAGGAAGGACAGCTGTTGAAATTACATTTTACTAAGATGACATATTCTTGCAAATTTTAAAGAAAGAGGCCCTTAAATATTGATCTGAAGCAGTAGGAGGTTAAGTCATTTGTGCCTAGGGTTCCCAAGTACTTACCGTATACCGGCGGGGGACACACAGTCCCCAGCCGGAACATTCCCCCAGGCAACACACACGCCGCACAATGCCATCGCCAGGAAGTGACAATGGTACCATCGAGTTTCCAGCCCCATTGCCAGAGCGTCACTCGGCGTCACTTCTTGGTGACAGCATCGTGCGCCGTGTCTTTCCATCCCCCGGGGATGGTCCTGCCAGGACATATCCATCCCCCGCCAGTTTACGGTAAGTTCTTGGCAAGCCTGTTTGTGCCTCTTTCCAACTTCAAGATTCATGGCAGTTGTGTTATTTTAAAAAATGTCCAAGTTGGCTGTCCCCACTGCTGTTTATTCCAGAATACCTGTTGCCCCTGAGTCATATTTCATTCTGCAGTAATCACAAATTTTAATCCATGTGTAAAGCATGGGGTGAAAAGCTTAGGCTACTGGCTCATCTGAAACACAGTCTTCCTTTTGTAGAACATTCATCTGCATCATAAATAAAATTGTTCAGTCTTGCTGTATTAGAGAAACTTCACAGGAATTTGCTAAAGAAATAGGGCTACTTCCCTTGCTATCCACATGCTGATACCAGATTAGCTCTCCACAGGTAGCTATGTAATTTAGGCATCTTTTTAACGTGTCATGTTTAAATGCTTATGTTTTGTTTCAGGTTGGTTCAGCTCTGTTTCAGACTTCTGCTCTCTTGCACTGTTTTATGGTTTGTCCCATGCTGTTCACTGTATTTGACTTACACTACATAATCCACCTTGAGTTCCAGTGAGAAAGGTGGACTATAAATAACATCAATCAATCGACTCCAGCAGCTACTAATCTTGAGGCTGCCAATTCTACCCATTGTAGCTGACAGAATGACTCTACATACCAGATGACAAGAACTTTGGGCAAGCCCTATCCACTATTTATGAAGTACTTTGCCAAGATAATAAAAGGGATTTATTGTTTTTTAAAAAGATACTAGCATGCTGATATGTCTCATGAGTCTTTATTTGTCTGCACTAGATTCTGGTACTCTTATTCTAGTCTTGGGCTCAGCTCCTATGATATCGTTACCTTCACACTTCTCTCTGGCCTCTCAGGAGGCACTCCTCCATGGCAGAACTCACTTCCTCTGACCCTAACATCTCTGCTCACACAAGAGCTCCTTGAAAAACACTGGTCTTGTGGATGTGCAAGTGCTAGCAGCAGAGGAAGCAAACTTTGGAGGATAGCCTCCACCAATGAAGTAGAGAAGAGCCAGGGGAACCACGCCATAGGATCCAAGCCTTGATATTTTATCTATTTCCTGAGAGAACACCAGCCTTCTTCCAAGCAACCTGTTTCAGCAAAACGTCAATTTGCTATCAACACAACAATTTGTTCGGAATGTCAGGAGAAAAAAATTTAAAGTACAATTAATGTCCTTTGAAAAATGCAGCCTCTG
This sequence comes from Gekko gecko, assembly GCA_029375565.1. Lineage (NCBI taxonomy): Eukaryota > Metazoa > Chordata > Lepidosauria > Squamata > Gekkonidae > Gekko > Gekko gecko. Next base: position 34,973,024 of record JAPDNY010000003.1, on the reverse strand, counting down.
TTCTATGCTGTGTAATCAGCCTTCTCTTACAGGGCCGTACCTTTCACCTAGCATTTCAAGGATGCCTGTGTGCAGTTGACAACAGATAGCACATGATGGTTTTACTCATAAAGCTCAATGTTTCTGCTCTCTAGATCCTACATACCTGTTACGTCAGCATTCTCGGAAAGGCCCAAACCTCCCACATCAGTTTCTGTACCAACAGCAAGAAAAACAGCCCTAGCAATCAAACCCCCAATCAAGCACTCAATATGTTCGATTTCCATTATTTCTTCTAGCTGGAATTCTCTGGAACTTCTTGTCCACAATTCTGTGTTTATAACTTACAATACAGAGGCAGTTAACTGTTTACATACCCAAGCTCCTTCCTCTCAAATGCAGTGTGTTTGTTACTCCAAACCGCTTGAACTGCAATCATGTTATTTAACATTTGAAAGAAAGACAGAAGACAGACAGGGATTCTCACAAACCGTGTCCCACTACATAAACAGAAGCGCACTTAATAAAGTCTCAAAACAATGTAACTGTTATGAGAGCATCGGTACTAATCCAAGAAAGAATCTGCAATGAAATTTTGATAACAAAAAGCATATTGTTGCCATTTCTGTCCATCAGCAAACCTCTTAATCTTACAAATTGATTAAAATGCCAACAGGAGAAGGGATGAAACCAAATCTAGTGCTAGAGACTGAAAACTACTCACGGCAGCCTCTCTCGTCTGTCCCGTCTACGCAGTCTTTCACCCGATCACATCTGTATGCGCTTGGGATACACTGTCCATTGGAACACGTAAACTGCCGATTGGAGCATGTTCGCCCAGCTGCAACAACAACAACAAAAGTGTCTAAAATGGCATCATTTATACACGGAGGGCAAAAAAAAAGGTTTCTTCTTTTTCCTAACCTACCTGTTCTCTGCCTTTCATTGCATAAAATATGAATTTTATTCTACACAGGCTGAGAATCAGCTGCTGTTCCACAGCCCCACAGTGCGCAATATGTATAAAGATGCCTAAGTGACTCCCTTTGAATGATGCAAAGTTTTAGGATCAGTCTCCATGCTTGTATCTCTCACATGAACGCTCCAAACAATATGTGATTGCCATGGCTATCACTATCACCCACCAGTGATGAAGCCTTTCCATTGTAGGAGGCCAGTCCCCATCCATAGGAAGGAAACTGGTATGGTTCAGCCTGCCATAACTGTCCTTAAAGAGCAATCCTAAATAGGTCTACTCAGAATCTTCCAGGTCTATACAGTGGAGCTTACTCCCAGTAAAGAATTCTTACAATTGCACTGTTAGTGTCCCCAGGAACAGAGACTGTAAATATCATCTCAGGCTGATATCTTCATTTTCCTTTAATTTATAGCTTTATCTGTAGCTTTCAGCCATATCTTAAATGTCAGCATTTATTTATGCTCCAAACTCTTTCGATGTGCGGACTTATTATTACAGTCATACAGAACATGATCCCTGATCTGAGGACATCTTTAAGTACAAACTTTACATAAGTCCAAAAATAAGTACATCTAAGTTACAGAAGGTACCATTTAAGTAACATTACCCATAAAGCACTATATCCGGAAGCACCTGTGAGCACACACATTACAATTTATCCTTCATCCACCTTAATCTACATGAAGCCTGGGTCTCCACCCCTAAAGAGCAAACTGTACCCCTCTGATTTTTTCCTACATATTGATTAGTGTAGTAAGATGCAACTTGCGGTGCACAGATGTGAATTTTGCCTCATAGCCGCCTCTGGACTGCTTTTGTCAGCAGGGCTACAAAAATCCAGCCATCAGTAAAGCAAATGATGAGACAGATGGGCAAACACCACATTTCACTATGCCAATCAATTTCAGAAATGGGAGCATTTTAAAAAGGTGCTCTTTGCCATTTTCACCTTGCTAACTCCTCCTGTCTCTACATATTTCTGCATGGCTTTCACAGCCCTATCAATGCACAAGAAGATTAGTACTGGAGTTATTTTCTATGTCTGCCAAAGGCATAGCATTCACTCTAGAAGAAGAGTTGGTTTATATACCCTGCTTTTTTCTACCCTAAGGTGCTTTTCTCTACACTTTCCTCCCCCCCACAACAGGCACCTTGTGAGGTAGGTGGGGCTGAGAAAGGTTTGAGAGAACTGGGACTGACCTAAGTTCCCCTGGCAGGCTTCATGTGGAGGAGGAGGGGGAAAAAACCTGGTTCTCCAGATTGGAGTCTGCTGCTCTTAACCACACTAGCTCAAGTGAGGAGTGCTATTTGAGTCACTGCACCGTAAACAATAAGCACATATTCATGCCAAGGACTGCAAATGACATTTGGACTTTGGTGCAGAGCCCCTTTCTGAATCTCTTGAGTTAATGTGCACAAATGCAGACCTGACACACATTCTTCAGCATGACTCTGTCCAGGCTTGGGTTAGAAATGTCTCTGGATTTTGCCCCATACTGGTTACTTAGTAGATATGTAACTACTGGCTGCACCACTAAAAGGCTAAGGAGGACAAAGGACAGGATGGTTTTGTTCCTTTCTTCAGAAGATAAGGGGCAAAAATACTTCAAAGTCTTATCCCTAGTCAACAGTTCAAGGCTTGATTTGCGTTGTAACCAGAAAATTTCCCAGAAGATGGGTAACTGACCAGAACTTGGCTTAACAAGTTCTATTAATACTATAAAGTCGGGAAATTGTTAAGCTTCGTCTACACATAAAACCATTAGCAAAGCAGACAATTTATCGCCTGCACAAAACCCAAAGTTCAGGTCAAGATGGGTAGAGGTGTTAGTCTGTGGGAGCAGAAAAGAGCAAAGGTCCAGTAGCACCTTAAAGACTACCAAAATATGTGGTAGGGTATGAGCATCAATGTTCCCTCTAAGCTGAGTTAGTCTGAGCTAGCTCACAGCTTTTTAGCCTCTGGCTCACACATTTTTGTCTTAGCTCAGGAAGGAGGGCTCCAGAGCAAACTAATTTATGCAGTAGCCAAATCGCTCGCTCACAGCTTTAACGCCGGTAGCTCACAAAGTGGAAGTTTTGTTCACAGGACTCCACAGCTTGGAGGGAACATTGATGAGCATTCGTGAGTCACTGCTTATCAGAAGTGAGCAGTGACTCACGAAAGCTCATAACCTCCCTCATATTTTGGTAGTCTCTAAGGTGCTTCCAGACTCTTGCTCTTTTCTTCTCCTAAAGTTCAGAGTATCTAACAGCTTTTCTTTATCGTGCTCACCACTGTGTCACTACAGCTCTGTGAGAAAGGTTACTACACCAGTACATCCCAATGTGCTGGGGCTAGACATGACTTCAGGGCCCCATCCTCCTCCACCATGTCCTCAGGCTGTTGTACTTTGGGGGGAGAAAGATGAAGAATTTTAAGGGCTCTGCAGAGTAGGGGCGGTCATTCCTCCTGTGTCTACAGGCTTTTAGGCTGCTGGCTTTGTGGAGGAGGTTCATCTTCTGAAAATTCTTCATCCTCTCTGTCGGATTTGTTATTGGAGAGTTCAAGATCTGTGAATGAAAACTCTTTCTCCGATCAGCAGGAGGGAGAAACAGAACGTCTGCTTGAAACAGAGGGATATCCTTTGGTTGGCCAGGCAGGGGTTTGCTGGTGTCTGGTATTCCTACAGCCTGAGTAGCACACTTTTTAAGGTGACAATGAGCCTGGGGGTGGGGGGTGGGGAGCTTGCTTACTAGCCTCATTGTGCCTCTTTCTGGAGCTCTGCTTGGGCTTACTGAAGGGTTTTTTTTCTTTTTTTTCTCATTTGAGTGTTAACAAATTCCTCCAGTCGAGATTGGAAGGAGTGGGGAACACTAATAATCTCTGGTTGATTTGCTGCTTGATAACCTTCTGCAGGAATCCAGATTACAGCTTCCCACTCACTCACCCCTCCAGGCATTTCTTCTCTGGACAGAGAGGCCTGCTCTAGGGAGTCAGGCCTTCCATGCTGCCCTCTACAGGGAGCCAGTGTTTTTGCGCCAATTTGCTCTTCATCTCCCTCACGGTTTGTAAAACTTCTTGGTTTACGGCTCTGCCCTGAAACTCTAGCGCATTGTGGGGTTGCAGCAAGCACTTATGCAGGGCTCTGCTGCTATGTTTGCCCAGCAGGATCCCCCTCAGCTCTCCTTCTGAAGATGCTGCTTCAGTCAATCGAAGACATAATGATCTGCTAAGAAAGGGTGGGGGGAGGAAAGAAGAGACAGACAATAGGAACAACTCCCCCCCCTTTTTTCCTGAAAAGCTTGGATGGAGGGGAAGACAAATAACTTTAACATGGAAGTTTAGGTATACAAGAGAGAAAGATCTTGCAATCGAGCCGCTCTGTGAGAACTGGTGTCCCATGAAGCTCAAAGAATCCATGCATTCTCTCTGAGGAGGCAGGAAAAGAACTGAAGAGGGTGAGCATTCCTCTCTCCATCGGGGGCAGAAAGAGCAATCTAGTTCCTGCCTACTAGGATGATAGGCAGAGGAGCACCCAAATATGCCATAATGCCCTCTTTGTCTCAAACGAAAAGATGGGATTTTCCCAGATCCAGTAAATCTAAATCCCCAGGTGGGCTAGGATATAAGAAGTTACCCACATCAAGTTTCTACAGGAAGTCTACAGCTTCTTAGATTACAAGAGAGGGAAATGTATATAGCTCTCTCACTCCAGAGCAGAGAGGCTTCACCTAATCACCACAGGTAAGCAAGCAGTAATTTTTACCATTCACAAATGACCAGTGAAATGGCTAACGACAAGTCCAATTGACAAAATTAATAGTTTCGTATTGCAAAAATAATCGTTTTGTTCCTTATTTCACATTGAAAGATTTCTCCTCAAAATGTATGCCTATTTTTATACTTACAATGCAGGACTACCAAAATGTTTCCACATTCAAATGCTGAGCTAAGTAGAAGCACAGTTTACAAAGGATAACAAAATGGAATAGAGTTATGTCAATGAATTTTGTATTAGATGAAGAAGAGATTGGATTTATACCCCGCCCTTCACTCAGAGTCTCAGAGCTGCTTACAAACTCCTTTCCCTTCCCCTCCCCACATCAGACACCCTGTGAGGTAGGGGGGGCTGAGACAGCTCTTTCGAGAGCTGCTCTTTCAAGAACAGCTCTGACAGAACTATGGCTTGCTCAAGGTCATCCAGCAGCTGCAAGTGGAGGAGTGGGGAATCAAACCTGGTTCTCCCAGATTAGAGTCCACGCACTTAACCACTACATTAGGTAGGTATGGTAGTCAAGGTTTCAACAATCAACACAGAGCTAGATGGGAAAGTTCAATGGGTTAATTCTGACATCATACCAACCCATGTTTAAGATACCTTAACAATTGTTAAGTGTTATGCCTGAATTGACAAACTGACCCATAAAGCAAAATCAGAAACTACGCATGCATTCAGTTGTCTTGAACAAATCATAGTTTGTGACAAGAAGTACTCAGTAAGTCATTAGGCTTGCATGCTCCCTCCTTTGTCTTTTCCTGCACTGTATGGAGATCGAAGACTTCCTAGTTGGAATGAACCACAGCTTGTTGCAACAACCATATCAGCTATTTAAACAATCTGTGGTTAGCTTCTTGCCTACAAACCAGCATTTTAAACCAGGATTAAAAAACAGTTTAGAATTCTGGTTTACAAAAACATTCTGAAATATGTTGAAGCATTTGATTCAGACATTACAATAAATTATGGCTAGTTTTAAACCAGGAAGTCTTCAGCATACAAAGGGAAGAAGGAAGGAGTCTGAGGACTTCCTGGTGCATTCTCCTTACAGACAAACCATTGTTTGTTCATGAAATCTGAAAGCATCCTGTGTGGATTAGCAGATCATGGTTAGGAGTGATCGTCAACTGAAAAAACAGAGGTACAGCCATCACTTTGCTTCCAAATGCTGCAGTACTAGAGAGACAGAAGTGAACATATTAAACAGCTGGGAATGCTGGAGGATAGAAAAGAAGAAAAGACAAGTAGTTATAACCCTTAGTTTTCCTGCAGTAATTTACAGTGCAATCCTAAATGGAGATACACCCTTCTAAGTCTACTGAAGTGAACTGACTTAGAAAAGTATAATTCTGCTTACGACTGCACTGTTAGAAGCTCAAACTATGGTCCGAGTTCTGAGTTACGTTTTGCACAAACCGTGATTTGGTGTGCTGTCTGAACTGAACCTGTGAATCTAAATGACAAGGATATACAACTAAGAACAGTTCAACTGATTGGGGGTAGGTGGGTTCAGTGGCAGTTTATAACTTACGGCATTGTTGATGTTCATCTGAACCATCTTCACAGTCTTCTTCGTCATCACAGACCCATGATTGAGGGATGCACTCTCCATCGCTCTGGCATTGAAAATGATTTCCTTCACAGGTGGGATGTGCTAGTCAAGGCAATTGGATTTAATTTATTTTGATGTTAGGAAAATAGCTAGATATTAAAATTTCTTCTAGCGCTATAAAATGTTTCTGAAATACAAGGAACATTTCTAAATAGGGGTCAGATACAGATTCCAGTTTCCACAACCCATGAGCCATCCTGGCATGGCTACAGTGGAAGATATTTTTTCACTGGGAGCTATGAATGTTTCATAATCCATCTTTTATTTGCTGTTCCTGCAACCGGTAATTTTAACCAGGCCGGTTGGCAACCCTATAACCTAACATTTCCAGCACCCTAAATTAAATTAAATGAGGGGAGAAATGTGACCACAACATAAACACCTCCCTACAAAGAGCCCTCAATCTCTATCAGCTAGAATCTGCCATTCCTGGCCCCCTGAATGGGTAGCCCTTCATCCTGAGCTCACCTTCTCCAAGTGAGCCATATTATATATACAGCAAGTCAGAAATCTTTGCTTGTGAAATTAGGTAGCTAAACAAATCTCTTAAGGCAATTCTATGAATTAGGAGACAAGATCATTTCTCATATGCAGACACAGATGGCTGAGATTTTACAGCCAACATAAGCAAGCTTTTAAACCTCTTTTTCCCTATTTTGTCATTGTCAGAGTTGCCAGCTCTGGGTTGGAAAATTCCTGGAGATCTGAGTGTGGAGTATAGAGGGCAGGGTCTGGGAACCTCATTGGGGCATAATGCCATAGAGTTCATCTTCCAAGGCAGCCATTTTCTACAAGGGAACTGATTTCTGTAGGCTTAAAAGCAGCTGTAAGTCCAAGAGATCTCCAGGTCCCACTTTGAGGTTGGCAACCCTAGCCATTGTTTAGATACAATGATGAGGCTATCTATAGCCCCCAAACATCCAGTAGGCCTTATGTATCTCTGGATTTCCGCAGGTATTTGTAGAACTGTGGCAATATTCATCTCACCATATCATACAGTCATAGGGCAATAGGAACATCTTCTCCAGGTAATCAGAGATGCCAACAGTGAGATTAAAATGTCTTCCACTTAGGGGTGTGCATTTGGTTTAACCAAGATGAAAAAATACCCCCCAAATACCTTACCACCTGTATTTTTGGGGTATTTCTAAGCCAGTTACTGAATGGGGCACAATTTCGGCTATCTGAAAAGGCGAAGCCCGAAAAATCCCCAAAATATTCGAGATTTTTGGGGCTGCCAGATAGCCAAACTAAAAGAGCAGTCCCTTTAAATGCCTTCTCCAAGCCACATGATTATAATGGTCCCTATAGGGAATAATGGAGCAAAAAAATCAGCTTTCCCAAATATTACCAAATCCAAATGCCATGCCCGTACTGGCATTTGGGAATATCAGGAAATATTGGTATTTTGGGGGTTCAATATACCCAAACTTGAAAAATACCAGTGTTTGTTTTTTTTCATACCCCTGCACTCACTTTAAAAATCCTGCTAGAACAACAAGGGTCCATCTAGGGCACTGCTCTTTTCCCAGTGGTGACCAGAAAATGCCTGCCTGTGAACCTACTTACCTACTGCATAGCACAAAAGCAAGAATCCTCCCAAAATATCTCTCCCCAGCCTCCAGTACTCAGAGGCACGCTGCTTCCAAACACTCAGGTTCCAATTAGCTATCATGCTAACACCGCCAGATAAAACCTGCCCTCCAGAAATCCAGATAACCCTTCTTTGAAGTCAATTTAGACCTGATTTATATAGGCAAGAAATGAGGTCGGAAAGAGGAGGTAAAAGGAGTAAGTGGCAGGATGGACTGCATCAAGTCAGACTACAGGTGGAAGATCACAGGTTGGAATATTCCCTATACTGAAAACCAGAAAAGCAAAGATAAGAGGATAAAAGCTTTCTCCTTGCTGTGCAGTCCACAGAAACACATGAAGCAACCTCACACTGAGCCAGACCTTCAGGCTATGAAGGTCAGTACTGCCTTCTCTGACTGGCAATAGCTCTCCAGTTTTCAGACAGAGGCCTTTCCCACCACCTACTACCCAGTCCTTGTAGCTGGAGATGCCAGGACTGAATCTGGGACATTCTGCATGCTCTACCACTGAGCCACCCCAGTCCATTCTACCACCTCATTCTCCGGCATGTTTAAACCTGGCCATCAGCTGGATCTACATATGCAGCAGAGTGAGAGGGTAATGAAGGGGCAAGGTGTCAAGGTGTAGAATCAACAGTTCCACTTCAGATGAGACGCCACATTTTTCAAAGTTCCCCTACATTAATAATACCCCATAAGTGGAAAAGTAACACTGCAGGCAAAGGGCAAAGCTAGAACCTTTCTCCTTGATGGCCTAATTTTTATTTACAGAATTTTTATATGAAGGAGCATTAAGAATGTGACACAAACAGTTTGATATCATACAGCCCATTGTACCACTTCAAAGTTTTACCATCTCAGTCCTTCTCATGTGTAGACTCGGCCTGAATTAGTTGCTATCACCAAACAGCTCATTTGATTCTTTGCTGAACAGGACTCATTTCAACTGGTTATAACAAGATTTGATAGAACAGCTCTTCCACCCAATAAGGACCCAATGCTGTTTACAACACTGCTCTCTCCTCCTCCATTTTATTCTCACAGCAACCCTGTGAGGTAGGGCTGGCTGACAGAGTGTAACTGGTCCAAGGTCATCCAGTGAGCTTCCATATATCACAGTGGGAATTCAATCCTGGTTCTCCCAGATCATAGTCCAACACTCTAACTACTATACCATACTTGACAGATGTATGTGCTGCTTTTCCTGAAAAGCTCAAATCTTGATTCCACTTACGACAGCCAGCTTCATCGCTGTCATCTGAACAGTCCTTTGCTCCATCACATCTCCAGTCTGCAGGAATACAACGGCCATTCCCACAACGAAACTGCCCACTTTCACACCCTGCAAAGCAAACAATAAATGCAAGTAATGAATGTTGAACAACAATGTATACATTGCCATCAACAATCACAGCTCCAACAATAAGGTCATATTTCCAAATAAAAGGGCACATTGTTCTTTCAGTTAGACAGCTCAGTAGACCAGATTCAGTAGACAATTCAGTAGACACGATGCATCCACAAGTTAAATATGAATTAATGCACAGCATGAATCAGACTGCTTATACATTTGTATATTACTTATTACATTAACAAGAAGCCAAAAACACCATGATAAAGATTAAGCTCCCACAGTAGAAGAAGAGATTGGATTTATACCTTGTCCCTCACTACCTGAAGGAGTCTCAGAGTGGTTTACAATGCCTTTCCCTTCCCCTCCCCACAACAGATACCCTATGAGATAGGTGAGTCTGAGAGAGCTCTTTCGAGAACTGCCCTTTAGAGGACAGCTCTGAAAGAATTTATGATTGACCCAAGGTCACACCAGTTCTCTCAGATTAGAGCCCATGCTCCTAACCACTACATCAAACTGGCTCTCCATAGTCCATGTATTCATACTGAAAGACATGGTGCACCACTCACAAAATGTGTTTTGCTAATGTCTTTTTGCAATCCCTGTAAGGGATTCCCATGCAATCACAACATGCAGGGAAAAGAGATACAATCAGCCTGCCAATGTTCCAGTTTTCTTTCCTGTGATGGTTGGTGAGCCCTTCCTGTGCCTTCATTCATCCCATAAGAACGTTGCAAAGCATTTTAGGAATGGAACATTGGACTTACCGTGAAGGTTCCTTCTTCTCAAGGCTGAGGAGGACACTCTGATACACTTGGGTTCCTCTATTATCAGCTGCAGAAGTCTTTAGGTTGAGGGTGGGCTCCCGCTCACCCCAAAAATGGAAAGTGCAATCAATTTCCTGCCTCCAAGGATTGTGAGAAGAGGAACCCAAGCATATCCAAGTGTTCTCCTCTCAAGAGAGAATGGGTATTTCAATGCAGGTAATGAATGTCTCTTTATGTCACTTATAGAGGTATGGAACAAATCTTCCTCCAGTGTGCTGCAGTAAAACACTGTTCCATTTCCCTGTTCCATTCCCACTTTTCATTTCATAAACAGACACACCTGGCATAAAACAAAACTACTAACATCTAAAGTATAAATCAACACATGCAGTAAATGATAACCCATCACAGATTAATCACTGCAGATAGACAAGGGTTTTTAATTGAGACATTTTGTACTTGGAACTGAGAATTGTTAAGTCTTGTGTAATCTAGGAGCTGGAGACCAAGTGGGCCTCTAAAGCCCGTTGTAGTTGAGAAAATCCAGCATGCCTTCCATCTACCTTTTAATACTATACTTTTAAAAACCACTGATTTAGAAATTCTGGAACACATGAGGAAAATAACAAAAGGTTCTAATTCCATAAAACCACAATCAGGCATTACATTATTACTAACATAAGAGAACAATACCTTGAGTCCTTCTACTGTCACAAGATGGGGAAATTATGTTCTTGTGGCTGTCAGGAGCTACATGATCTCTAGCACAAGGACTAAAAGAAATCTGGGCAGTTGAGTATGTGTTCCCTATAAACATATTCAATCAAGTATTGTTTGACATCACCTTAGGAACTATAAAGGTTGAAAGCACACAGGAAGCAAACAAAACAAAAAAACTCTTTCTAGTTGTGTAGTCTATCAAAGCTAAATAGCCCCTTCTCTTAATAAACAAGTGCCAAAAACAAATTAAATTCCATTATACTAAACGACCCATCACAAAGAAGCAACGGCCGGCCGTTAAGTTCTCACAATGAAATAAACAGACAACAGGTTATCTGAGCTCTGACAGAAAACCAGCCGTATCACCACTCATAAACACAGTTAAGTGATATACTCTTTCGGGATGTACCGTAGGAAAACTGCTTTACGTGAGGAATGTTGAAATCTGATTGTCTGGTAGTGACATTCTGATTTATAATGTATCCTGCAAATGGTCAGATATTTCTCCTGGATAAATGGTGGTACAGAGTGGTACAGCAATATGTACACCCAAATACCTTCTAGACTAATGTATGATGGTGGTTAGTGGTGCAGGTCTGGGGTTGGTGGTGCAGGTCTCTTATCAAGTACCTTTAAAAGCACAACAGCCTCCCTTGCAAAAATGCCCAGAAGGAATGTACAAACGCATGCTGGAATCTCTCTGACCCTTTGATTGAATTCTGTCTGGCAAATGAGAGATTTAAAAGATTTAACTGTTCACAAAGAAGAACTACAATTTAAAAGAAAATACAGTATGAATGACTTTTAAAAATCTACCATATTAGTTCATTCACTCAAAAACAAAAACAAAAAAATGAACACTTTTTGGGCATAATTTGACCCTTTTGTTAAAATGTGTATTGCCTCTGAGACATGTGTGTTACACAGTGACCTTTAAATATATCCTTATGATCGTATGGGGGGGGGGGGGCTGGGAACACATTCATCCAATCTTTATGCTACTGAAGACAATTATGAAACTCCAGCTATGGTTTTGTCTGAGCTACACCTATGAATTTTTCAGCACAGCCTGACTCCACGATAAATACCCAGATTCCATAATAAAATGGGCAGTGTTCACAATTAAGACCAAAGCATTATTTGCAGAGATGAACCATCTGCCCCTTGCATACAAAATCTAGAGTCATTGTGTAATTATATAAAATGGAACAAATGTCTGTACTGAGGACATATGTGTCTCTGTGTGTAGATACAAAAATTAGTCCATATTATGATAAAAGAACGTTTTTCAAAACCACTCATGGACAAAAAGCAGTACGTCTGACTACCAACAGAAATAGACCTACTGATTGAAAACAAAAAAGACTTCACCATCTTATATAATATTATGACCAAAAATAAGCCTTGCTTATATGGGCAAGTTCAACTACACAAGGAGCCAAAATAGATGGCATGGAAGCAGACTTGTCTCCATAAACGAGGGTCTGCCCAAATCACATATGAAGTGTGGTGGTTGGTAACCAATTTAAAGAGCAAAACAGGTATGTTGGTGAGGGGTCCAGAACCCTTCACCTGCCTAAAGACAGCTTTCTCACCCTTAGGTGCCTTTCACCTAGACTGTTTCAAACTGTAAGGCTTCCCTTGCTTGAAAGCCAGTAGAATCCAACTCTAGGGCACAGTGCTCATCTCTGTTTCCAAGCTGAAGAGCCAGCGCTGCCTGAAGACGTTTCCATGGTCATGTGGCCGGCATGACTAGACGCTGAGGTGCAAGGAACGCTGTTACTTTCCCACCAAAGTGGTACCTATTTATCTACTTGCAATTTCTTGCTTTCAAACTGCTAGGTTGGCAGGAGCTGGGACCAGAGACGGGAGCTCACTCCGTCATGCGGCGCTCGGGTCTCGAACTGCCGACCTTCCAGTCTACAGTTCAGCGTAACTCTGGGAATGGAGAGGCTCCTCAACTGTTGCTCTTTAGATCAGATCTTCCCACAGCACATTCTCCGTGTTATCTGTGATTGGAGTTACCCACATTAAGGAGACATAGCTGCATCAAACATGTTGTCACAGGCTGTGGATGGAGGAAGGCATTCCATGATCTTAAGACATAAAGGTCAGTTGGGATCTTGCTAGAGCTGCCAAGTCTTCTGGATTGGCTGCAGACCTTCCACTGGCAGCTCTCTTCTCCTCCCACTGCTCAGTGGGCCAATGGGAGAGGAAAAGGTGGGGATCAGCACTGCTGGCAAGGTTCCTTTTGGCACAACCCAAAAGTGATATCACCACCTGGGGCAACACTCTAGCATATGGCCAAAATGCTATGGTTAAACCACAGAGTTTTGGACAAATGCTAGAGTGTCACCCCTATATAATGAGATCACTTCCAGGTTGTGCTGATAGCGGTATCGCCAGCAATGTCTATTCCCCCCATCCAGTTCCATGCCCCATTGGCCAGAGTTGCCCCACACACACACACACACGTCAGTTGGTCTCCTGCTGAGTGCCAGCCTCAAGCTGGCAATCCAAGAAATTGTTCTTAATTTTATTTATTAAGGGTTACAATTGCAATCTTGCACAGCAGATTGCTCTGACTGGTGCCACACCAACAGGGCTGAGGGTGGGACACAACTGAGGAACGGGACAATTTCATGGTGGTCTTCTGGAACTTATTGTCACTTAGCAGACACGAAATACTTTTATTTCAGCCATTGATTTAGCTTGACTGGTAATAGTTATTTTGTTCCTGAGCCCTAATATTAGACTACTTGATTTTATCTTCGCATTTTGCCCTGTGAGGTAAGCTTTGTCTACTACTTTGTAATCAGTTTATTTCCAGCTGTTTGCTGTTTCCATGGTTGTTTTCAATGAATTGTTTTATTGATCTTGAGAGCTGCCTTGAACATACCTGGAAAAAGGCTATAAATAAGTTTATATCTAAATAAGGAGAACACACGGTTCTCTCTAAATAGCCTAATTTACACAAGTTTTGAGATGGCTAACATCATGAAATAACTGTGCCTTTCAAAATTCACATGGTAAAATGGTAATGTAAGAGCCCAAATGTAGCACACCTGCTAATGCTTACAATAAAATAGTTAGCTGTCATATTCGGGAGGTGGGGCTAGAAAATGAGCAAGTAATAATTTTACAACCAAGATCCTTGTAACAAACCAAGGTACGATCAGCTTCTGAAAGCAAAATAAAAGCTTTTTAAAACATTGTCTTCTGGCCTTTTTAAGGCTAGGATTTTAATATTTGCAAGGAGTTTTGTCAACTATAGTTAAAAGAGCCAGTTAAAAAGTTAAAAAGCCTTCAACAACATATTGTAGTTAAACTGCTTTATTTCCTGTCTGTATTATCACACATGCTATGCTTTGGGATGGAGCAAGCTACAAACTGAACAAGTGTGTAAAATAACCATGTGAATTTGGCCCACTATTCATTCTGTCAGGGCTGACTGATTAGAGTGTCCACTTAGCCTAACACTTTCAGTATATAAAATTTGGCAAGCTGTGAACTTCTTCCCCATCATGTTGAGGGGGAGGGGGGCAGGGGAGCAAGGGAGAAATTTTTCACAATATTGTTGCTTGCTTAGGTCATTCCAGTGGGGATTTTAATTAAGGTAGTGGGGGTCCTTGTGGGCCTAGCCCCCTCCTTTTCCCTTTGATCTGCTTGCCCTCACGCTGAGGACAGAATTAAGCACCATCATTTTGCCTCAGCTATGTTCATGCTGCAATCCAATGTCCAAGCTTTAACCATCCACAGAAGTCAAACTAAGTTTGTAAACAGAAGCTGGATTGTGGCCTTAAGTTGCCAAGTCTAAAGTTTGACAGATCTAGTGAATAACAGCCTCAGCATTTGGGGAAAACGTGAACTCTACTAGAAGGTTAACAACAATTAATGACCTCATTATATGAGAAATATTTATTTTAGAAGCCCTTTTTTTAAAAAAGGTAATACTAATGAGCTAATTTTCATGAATTCTGATTTGCTTTGGCAGGTGCTGATAAAGGTAGCTTCTTTCAGGCAAACATTCCTGTGGGTAGCATTCCCACGTAAAATTATCAGTATGCTTCGAACAAACAATAAAAAAGAATTCCTTTGTTTATTAAAGCTTCCTTGTCCAACCATTCTCATCCTCATCTCAAGGCGGTATACAAAGCCTACCAATCCTGGCAACAAGACATTAAATCAAAAACGTCATACATTTTAAAACATCAGCAGTCACCAATGTGATCTGCCACCCACCACCGGAAAGGGCGGCTTTTTACTGCCTGTGAAATTGGGCCAAAGTAGAGGCCCTTCTCACTTCTTCCAGCAAACCATTCTGGAGTTGCAGCTGTAAAGAAGCAACCCTCGGGGACAGCCACATAATGGCTCTGATACAAGCCCTGTTCACATGTTACAATAGATGCACACATATCATGCATGTATATGCATATGCAAAACAGCCACTGTTCTCTCACCTCATAAATGAAACCAGGGACAAGTACCTGGATGAATGTGTGATTTTAATCACATGTTCAGTTGTACATGCGTTGGATGTAGCATAAGAATTACTCAGTCTGTGTATAAAGAAATATCAAATGTCCACCGTACATAGATTGTACAAGCATTCACTGTAACTTGTGAACAGGGCTAGAGAGCTCCAACAGCCTGAGACTCTGAGGGTACCTGAGGCAGTGCTCATGTTTGTGTAATACCATGCTTAATATTTGATGGCCAAAAAAGCTAAGACAGTTTTAGAAGGCAATGGAAAAACAAAACAGGTGGAGTTGTCATGTTCCTGTTCTGAAATGTTAGTATATTTTTACAATTTCTGTTCTTATACGACATTGAAGAACAGGAATGGTTGCATGCTGTTTGCAGGAAAGACAGCAGGAAACAAGGTAGGTGGGAGGTGCAGAACAAAGAAATCAAGAAGGCAGTGAAGCTTAGCAGCCAGGTTGGTGTAATGTTTAGTGCTAGATCCGGATCTTGGAGACTCAGGTTCATAACCCTGCTGACCTACGGAAGCTTTCTGGGTTAACTGAGGCCCATCGCTCTCTCTCAGCCTAACCAACAACACAAAGCTGTTGTAAAGACAAAGGCCGAGTTCAGACTGGCAGTTTGCCCCGCTATAGCAGCGTGTGAGCAACGTTTCACAAGCGGATTAACGGGGCTGTTCACATAGGCATATCTGTCCCATGTTCCCACCCGTAGCCAACCCGTCATGTACCGCTTCGCTCCCATGTTTATAAGATACCTAGTGAAAGTGGTAGCAAATCCCAGAGAGCATGTTTATCCCACTTCGTTCCAATTCCCGGAAGTGTGAATGCTAACCCGAAAAGCCGGGAACAACCCGCATCCATAGCATGTGCCGGCTGTGCCCATGGGGATGCACACAGGCGCCTGCCGGGAGTGAGGAAAACGCCGCTTACAGGCCTGCCTCCACCAAGGGCGGGCCAACAGTGTGAATGCTCCCTCATGCCTCCTCCCCGGTACGCTCCAGCATCAGACTGAGCAGTGTGACTGGGAAAACCCAGAAAAGTTTGTTCCGGGACTTTTTTGCCACAACTTGCTCCCGCTTCAAACTGCCTGTCTGAACTCAGCCACAATAAAGGCAGGGAGAATGCTATTTGCTGCTCTGAATGCCTTGGAGGAAGGGATGGGATAAAGATGTACTAAATAAATCAGGAGATGGGATATTTTAACTGATATTTCTATTGGCTTTTAATTTCTGTATGTGAGCCAAATTTGGGCTTAAAATTTTTTTTTGGGGGGGAATAGAGGAAAGAAAGGCAGACAGGCAGAAAGCAGGCCTAAAAAACCTATAAAATAAAGAAATACGAAGGGGGAAGGGGGCAAGATTTCTATGTGCAAAGTACAAATTGTTCACCCACGCCTCCATTAAAGGATGCTGTTGACTCAGGAGACAGTTTTTGCACAAAAGGAATTCTTTAAGGCACCATTCCATTTCCATCAAGCAGACTTTGAAACCCAGCACTAATATTGACTGTTATCAATCATTTACCGGTGCCAGGTACATTCTCCAAAAAGATAAGTGACAAGATCTTTCCTTATCTTTCAAGTAGTTATTTGGAGGATTTTTCCTCCCATTTGAACACTGAAGATTTCAAGAGGGAGCAGATCAACATTCCAAACAGAAACAGGAACTCGGCTGACCAAATATGTTCTACTCAACGGAATTGGAAGCTTGGGGGAGGGGGGGAGAGGAGATGTTCTGAAATAAGGTCCATACTTGATATCCTTGAATGAGGATATCCTGTAAATAAAAGACTTCTGGAAGTCTCCCACTGTTCCCTCTAAACTGGAGCGGTCAGTCATTAACACAGGAAACCCCACTCAACAGCTATCTGGAGCTGTGCAGGGTCTTGCACTGCCTATTGCCAATTTTAAGATTACAGCAGTGAGCAGTTATAGTCTGCTCAGCACGTGAACTGCTCTGCTTACTGGGGGCAGGGGAAATTAGAGGAAACACTGAACTCCTCCTATCCTGAGAAGCGGTCGAAGGTGTGAAGGTTTTATTATGATAAATATTTTATTCAATATTACGTAAGCATTATATTTGTTAGATTAATTAATTCTCCTTCCAGCTGCCTGAACTTTTCAATCTGAACAACACAAGCACCATCTTAAGGGGAAAAATGCAACATTAGCTAAAGAGGAAAATGGTTGCACTATACTTTGTTAAAAGAAACACAACCTCGTTTACTGCCCGGATGTAACTGGGGTTTGTGTTTTCCTCCTGTAAGACTCCTGGAGTGTTTTTAAGGTAGAAAGGTAGGATATAAACCTTTTAAGTTAATAATATGAAAATAAGTTAATAAATATTTTATTTATTAAAATATTTATACCCCACATTTCATCTTGGCTGAAGGCAGTTGCAATATACTGCTGAATTATACTGGCTTACTGTCATTTATGTGACTATGTCCCCCAAACCAGGCCCATTTACAATGGTAATATAACCTCATTGTTTGACATCAATAGGTCCAGTTCACATGTGATGGCTAAAAACTGTTTTGGACATCAGGTCCAAGCCAAGGACTGACATGCTTCTTCCGCCCTCTCCTCTGCTTGTGTAAAGAAACTTTCTCTTTCCCTGCCTGTCAGAGGTGAACTCTTAGATCTGAATCAGCAAACTCACTCCTGCCTTTGGAAACAGAACTGAATCCATATAAGGTAGCTGCATATGTGCTTAAAAGATCTACATCAATGAGAAGCCCTGCACTCATAGAATCCAACCCTGTGGGGCTTACTTCTAAGAAGATATGTGATGGACTGGGCTAAACTTATTTGAAAGAGCATGTGTGTTTCCTTGATCACAGAGAACTGAAGGATTCAGTAATACTTCCATTATTGTCCACCAACAAACACCATTCATGCGTACTGTGTTTGCAGACTGTCATTTTCTCCGGTTTAATACAGTCATAAAAGGCCTACAGATTTATTGCCGTTAATTCATTTGCATAAACCCTAGTGTTAAGTATGAGACTTCAGGCAGCTCTTAATGAATTTCAGCTTTATTTGAAGTGATAATCAACAACAACAGCAACATAGCAGACGAGCTCTTTTTAAACTTTCCAGGCTTGCAAAACCGCGCCCTCAGTGAGTTAATAACCAATCACAATACACGCATAAAGACCAATGATTTTCTTTCCCTCCAAACCTATTCCTAAACTCTGATTGGCCTGCTGTGCAAAGTAGCCAATCAGAACATGCACCTTCCAAAACCAGCTCTCTATGGAGCCCTGGTTGAAGCTCAGACATTACCGTATGTATACACAATACATAGCACATAGAATTTAAGAAATTTAATCTCCTAAAACTAAGAAGGAAAGGTTTTGTTTTCAAAGAAAAAGGAAGTATAAAATGTATTCCTAAACTCTGATTGGCCTGCTCTGCAAAGTAGCCAATCAGAACATGCACTTTCCAATACCAGCTCTCTATGGAGCTCTGGTTGAAGCTCAGACATTACCGTATGTATACACAATACATAACACATAGAATTTAAGAAATTTAATCTCCTAAAACTAAGAAGGAAAGGTTTTGTTTTCAAAGAAAAAGGAAGTATAAAATGTCCCCATAGGCATCAAGTTCAAAAGAGTAACATGGTTAAATGCCTCCCAACAACTTTTAAAGAAATCCATAAGCCTCACAAGTTATTTTCAATTAGCAATTGTAATACTGCTACTAATTAAAACAGTATGCTAAAATAAAATGTTTTCAATTTTTTCCCCCAGAAAACCCCCTACTTAGTATTCATTTTCAAATCTAATATTGGTTTAGTCTGGAAATGGATCTGCTATGTTTTAAGAGAGAGAATTATTTATTCCAATGAAACAATAAGAGCAATCATATCCAGCAATCTCTTACAAATTTCCTCTAAACATTAGGACTGTTGACAGCTCATCATTAAACAAGTGCAGTATACTATTAGATCTTCATATAAAATCTAGAAAATAGCATAAAACTATCCTTCAGAAAGGAGCTGTGGTGGCTCAAGTGGTTAAGATGCTGAACTGCAGGCTGTGGAAGGTCAGTAGTTCAGCAGTTCGAGACCCGAGAGTGCCGCATGACGGGGTGAGCTCCCGTCTCTAGTTCCAGCTCCTGCCAACCTAGCAGTTCAAAAGCAAGAAATTGCAAGTAGATAAATAGGTACCACTTTGGCGGGAAAGTAACAGCGTTCCGTGCGCCTTGGTGTTTAGTCATGCCGGCCACATGACCACAGAAACGTCTTCAGACAGC
Source organism: Gekko gecko (assembly GCA_029375565.1). NCBI lineage: Eukaryota > Metazoa > Chordata > Lepidosauria > Squamata > Gekkonidae > Gekko > Gekko gecko. The sequence continues at coordinate 34,953,515 of JAPDNY010000003.1, read as the reverse complement.
GCTGGCTCTTCGGCTTTGAAACGGAGATGAGCACCACAACCCTAGAGTCGGATTCGACTGGCTTTCGAGCAAGGGAACCTTTACCTTTACTTTATCCTTCAGAAGGGTTGTTGTAAAACTGGGGTACAGGGATGTGGAGTGTACAACAGGCATTCTGCTGAAAATAATGGAAAGATCTTACAGGGTAGCAATAAGAATTTCTTAAGGCCCATTGGAGGAATTTCATCTGGAGATCCCCATCTGCAATAGCCACCCAAAACTATTCCTATGGTTTGTTTCCCATTAAAAAAGGTCAACGTGCTTAAACAGCTAAGCTGATATGGCAATCCTAAACAGTTACATCTTCCTAAGGCTGCCAACTCTGTTTAGGATTGCACTGCAAATCTCTTATTAGCACTGAATCCCATACTACAGCAATGTAGCATTTCCAGAATCAGAAAATCAGTTCTTATCATACAAGTTGTATCACCAACAGAAACTGGGCATAAAGGATATATTCTATACCAAACATGATAAAATCTCCCAACTGCCTCAGCATTGGGTAAATAGCACAATAGGTTTAAGTCTGCTGTGAGAACTAGTAGGTCTTATAAAGCTGGTCATAACAATGGTATTCTGCTACTTCAAAAAGAAATACTTCTTTACACAGAGAGTGATTAAAATGTGGAATTCACAGCGAGAGGACATGGAGGATAGGTCTATCAGTGGCTATTAGCCATGGGACGGGGGGGGGGCTCCACATTCAGAGGCACTAAATCTCTGAATCCTAGAGCCAGGAGACAACATCAGGGGACAGTCTTGGCCTCCATGCCCTGTTGTTGGCCATCCAGAGAAACTGGTTTGTCACTGCGTGAGACAGGATGCTGGACTAGATGGATCACTGGTTTGATCAAGCAGGGCTCTTCTTATGTTCTTATGTACTGTCATGATCTGTGTAGGCCTGGGAGAAAGGCCTAGAGCCTGTGTGGGAGTGGAGAGCAGACAGCCTACAACCCCCACAATGCTTAGCAACGGTTGTAGCCAATCAGTGTACAGAGATTCTGTGAAGAGACTGTTACATACTTTGTGAGGAGATTCTGAATTAAGCTGTTAGCTGTGAAAAATGGTGTTCTTCCCTCTCACAGAGCTTAACTGAAGGGGACTGTGATATAAACTCTGTGTGCTGTGAGGAAACAGTTCTTTTGCTCTTCTGAGGACTTGTCTCAGTGAGGGGACAGTCTGGTCTGAGGAGAGAGATCCCTCACTTGGCTCAGAGTGAGTGTTAGGCAGGGGGCCTGGTAAGAAGGCTGTAGGCCTTAAGTAGTAACTAGTTAAGTGAACTAGGTAGTCACGTTAGGATTCTGTTTATTTTGCCTTTTAAACACTGTTATACCTTTTAAAGCACCTTGTCTTATTTTCCATGTCCCATTAGTGTTAATAAACCATTTGTTTAAGTGTCCTCTGCCTGGTCATCACACCTATGTTCTTGGCTTGAAAAGGGGCATTTTGGATGGGCTTTGGAGGGTACTCTGGGCCTTCTCAAGGGACCCGAAGTCCAAAGTGGTGGTGGTGGAAAGTGGCGACCCCCTGAGGTCATGACATGTACTACTGTGATAACCAGGTGAAACTGAGAAGTATACACTGTAAGAGTCCAGTAGTAAGCAGACTCAGTCAAGCAATCGTTTTTTCTGAAGTGTCAAGCAATGTATAAAGCATATATAAAGCATTTCCTGTATTCAAGGAGATCAATGATCCATTTAGCACAGTGGTTTTCACAGAATGGAACAGCTCCTCCTGGGGAGGGCACAGGACACCTGAAGGGGGCATGGCAATTTTCTGAGAGGGACAGGCAACTAACAAAGGGCCCTCAATAATTCATATTACATTTGTAGGGACAACTGAATTCCCATCATTCCATTATCCCAATCAGATCTGAGAAGAAGGAAACAAAAGAATCCCTACTGCTTTGTTTAAATGAAAATCCCTGTATGGGGGCATAGGACTGTAAGAGGTCACATGTCATTGTGCACCAGCATCTTCACACACACTAACCTCTGGAATAGCTGACTAATATTAGGTTGGAGGAGTCCACAAGGTACAGTCAGTCTGGAAGGCTAAGATCTGAAATCCCACAAGTTTGAGAAATACTGATCCAGCACAGGTATTTTTAAATTCATTTAATTTTCATACATACTCAAGAAGATCCTTTCCATCCTACCTATTTCCATGGGCAAATTTCCTATTTTTTGTTTCTTTCATAGTATTTTGATGCCATTTTATGATATACCACACTTTTATGCTATATACACCATTGTAAGCAATTGATGCAAAAACTGGTGTCGATTATAATGGCAGCGTTTCTATCAAATTGCATTAGTGGGGTCAGGGAAAACAGACAACTGCAGTTTTCATCCTGAATGAAAAGTAGGAATAAAAAAAGTATGAACTTTTAAGTTAAACCAGACTTGTCACGAAATTCATTACCATCCCTGTGTTATCATGTTTGCTGCTGGAATTAAGTCTGTTGATTGGTCTTTATGCTATTCCTTGGTTTTCTTTTATGTTTAGAGTTACTGTATTGGTATTTCATGGCTGCCATGTTTTAATTCATGCTTAATATTTGTAAGCAGGGCTCTTTTTGTAGCAGGAACGCCTTTGCATATTAGGCGACACACCCCTACTGTAGCCAATCCTCCAAGAGCTTACAGAGCTCTTCTTACAGAGGCTACTGTAAGCTCTTGGAGGATTGGCTACCTTAGGGGTGTGTCACCTAATATGCAAAGGAGTTCCTGCTACAAAAAGAGTCCAGTTTGTAAGCTACTTTAAGAGCTTTTAAAGAGTATAAAATCAAGGGGGAAATGCCTTTAATTAATTAATTAATCATGAGGCAAGTGCAAGCTTATGATGATTAGGCAAATGTGCAGGCAAAAAAAAAAAAAAGACTGGCTCACTGGACAAGTCAGAAAGAGCTATTCCCAGCATTTGTGAATGGTTCTATGCTGCAGCAGAACAACCAATAAAGCAGGGCAAGTGATAGTAAAAATGAAGATGGATGAATTTACAGTTTTGGTATGTGTTGAAACCTGTGACACAACAGTGAGGAGAGCTATGTACAGCTGACATTTCTAACAAGGCATCCCAAACCTTGGGGCAACTGATTTCCATCTGAATTGAGTCAATGTATATTAAAGAAGCTTACTGCACAATGAGCTGTATGCACTCAGACATAAAGCCCATGCTGAGATAGTGTGCTGGATTCAATTAAGTTAAATACTCCCTGGACTACTAAAATCCTGTGCATCACCCCCACCCCTAGTGCCTGATAAATCTACAAAACACTACTAAATCTGAAGCAATGTTCACAACATATTCAGATATAAAGATTCAAAGAACTGCCATGTCCAGTAATTCCTAACCAAATGTGCATCTTGCCATAGTGTTTTGGGGAGCTTTTGTTTCACATTTTTATCTGATTCAGGTAACATCCCCACCCCACTGGTGCTTATTTCAATCAAAAGCATAGGCATCCCCCCAAAAAATTATGTTTTCAGAAAATGTCTACAAGCTCATTCATGTTAAATGGTAGAGTTTTTAAAAGAAATTTGGAAATGATGAGGTCCACAATTTGGTTACCAAGACATTGTCACTATGTCTTTTTTAACAGGGGCAAAATAATTTATCTGAGAATATCTGTAATTTTGTCTCTGTTATATCTGTAGTTGATTTTTTAAAAATTGCAAACAAGGTATTTCAGTCACTCTATACAACTCAGCCTTCTTTTAATAAAATTAGAAAATGATAATAATAGTCTACAACATATTCAACATTATCAATAAAAGAGAAAAAATATTGTAAATTAATCCAGATTACTGTAAGTAATACCAAAATAATGATCTATGAAATGTACTCTATTACTCCTTGTGTATGGATCCATCAATTTGTTTGTTTTATTCCATCAATAAAAGGTTGCCAACTGTTGAACAAATATGCCTATATGATTTTTAATCTAATTGAAATACTCAGAATTTGTCAGCAATATTAACAATACTTCTCCTTTTTCATGCAATAATCTTGCCCCTGTTGACATATATAGTATTAGAACTGTATGTCTACTTGGCTCCATTCTTGGAATAATATCAATTAATGCCAACCTTGGGTCATTACTCAGATTACAACCTAACATGCCAATCCGATAGCCAAGGTGGTGGGATGGTTTGAGAGACCCAAGTTTGAATCCCCACTCTGCCATGGAATCTTGCTGAGTACCTTTGGGTCAGTCATATACCCTCAGCCTAACCTAATTCACATTGTTGTTGTGAGGATAAAATGGAGGAGGGGAGAACAGTGTAAGCTACTTTGAGACCCCATTGGGGAGAAGGCTGGACATAAATGAAGCAAATAAAATAAAATAATGGCTTAGATCCCCCAAAGGTTTTCCACGGATCGAGCGATTTGCATTCATAGAATACAACTTACTCTCCTCCTCCCTCCTCCCATAGCAGCACAAAATGCATCCCTTCCTGGTCCAGGGGGGCCCCTGTCCCACAGTAACAAGATTTCAGGGTGCATTTCAGATTGCTGTGGGAGGAGGAAGCTGCATTCTGCAAGCACAAATCCATCCAGGCACCAAAAACCTCCACAGACCTAAGCCATTATCTTAGATATAAAAAATTACCAGTATTCCTATGTGGTTGGACAGTGCCAGCAAATATTGTACCTATCTGGGGTACAATACCACTTAAAGAGTAATTTTAGTCTGCTTTCTCAAATATCAGCATTTAGTGACAAGTTAATTATATATATAACTCAGCCTGCATATTTTTAAAAGATTAACATTGCAATTAATTCAACAAAAGTTAGTAATCCATGAAATAAAGGTTATAGGCTCACCAGGCTACACATATTTGTTTCATGCATTCATGGCACACCAACCCCGTAAAAAGAAAAGAATGCATTCTCTTCCAGTTTGCAAACTGAGGTGAAGAATTCTTGCTTAACATGGATGGATAGTGGCTATACTTAGCCTTGTTCTAGGCTCAAGAATTCAACTGGCATTAGACTGTAAAGTACATTATACCAAAATGTGTGTAGAGAAACTCTGGAGCCATTGGCAATCCTTATTCTAAAGAAAAGCCATTTTGCAGAGAGCATTCTGATTAGAGAAACAGGAAAAGAAGGAGGTGCTTACCTCTTCCCACACCTGCTTCTTGACTCAAAATCCACTTCTACCAACACTATTTTTGTTTTAGAAGAAATTGCAATTATTGTATCTATATGTATGTGGAGAATATGTGAGAATTTCAGAAAAAAATCAGCTTGTATTTCATAGGCTGTGATCACACACACTGAATAATCCACTTTCAATGTACTTTCAATACACTTTGAATGCACTTGAATGTAGACTGAAAGTGATTATTTAGTGTGTGTGATTGCAGCCATAGATTATAGCAAAGCTTCTGACTGTATGAATTATGAAAAGCTATGGTTGCTTTTAAAGGAATGAGTATGCCACAACATCTGATTGTGTTGATGTACAACCTGTACTCTAGACATGATGCTACTGTTAGGATATTTTAAGGTGAAACAGAATGGTTTCCAATTGGCAAATGTGTCAAACAAGGATGTATTTTATCCCTCCCGTCTTTTAAATCTATATGCACAACATATATCTGGATTAGATTTATATGACGGTGGAGTGAAAATGGGTGGGTGGAACATTAACAGTTTGAGATATGCAGATGACACTACATTACTGGCAGAAAACAGTGAAGCCCTGAAATGACTACTGATGAACATTAAAGCAGAAAATGCCAAAAACAGAATTAATGACTACTGGGAAATTACACAACTTTAAGGTTAACAATGAAGACAATGAAATTGTTACAGATTTTCTATTCCTTAGTTCCAATCAACCAAAACAGAGACTGCAACCAAGAAATCAGAAAAATACTGAGATTGGGAGCAGGAGGCCATGATTCTTAAGTGTAAGGATGTGTTATCACCCATGATCAAGATTATTCATACCATAATGTTCCCCATTACTATGTATGGGTGTGAAAGTTGGGCAATGAAGAAACCTGAAAGGAAGAAAGTTGATTCCTTTGAAATATGGTGTTGAAGGAGAATTTTATGGACACCACCAAAAAGACAAATAAGTGGGTTTTAGATCAAATGAAGCCTGAACTCTCCCTAGAAGCTAAAATGACTAAACTGAGGCTATCATACTTTGGCCACATTATGAGAAGACAGGACTCATTGTAAAAGACAATAATGCTAGGAAAAGTTGAAGGCAACAGGAAAAGAGGAAGACCCAACATTAAATATATTGATTCAATCAAGGAAATAACAGTCCTCAGTTTGCAAAACCTGAGTGAGGCTACTAATGATAGGACATTTGCGAAGGTAATTAATTCATAAGGTCATCATAACTTGGAAGCAACCTGACAGCACTTAACGCACATACACGATTAGTCCCTGCACAACCAAAGTGAAAATGAAATTGAGAATGGGCTACTTCAGACAACCAACACAATATCATAGCAGACAGAAAGAAAAAGAAACCCTCTCCCTCTGTTCCCTAAATCCCCATTATAAGGCTTCTAAAATCCTAAAATCCCAAGTGCCCCATTTATACCAAACTTCCCTAAGATATATAAGGTTACCGGGGGAGATAGCCTCAGTCCAATGGTCTAGAGGGAAGAGGGGTGAATATGAAAGTAGACAGGAAAACAAGAAGCAGAACAACCTTAAACTTATATTTGCCTACTTTTTCCACCATCTTTCGTTACAAGAGGAAAAAGGAGAGAAAGGGCAAAGAAAAGTTCTAGAATACTGGTTCCAGGCCACTGCTATACCTTTATGGCATCTAAGAATCTATGTCTACTGTTCCCCTATTCCTCTTATGCCATAAATACAGAAATATTCAAAGGCAGGCCATTACTAAAGCACCTATTCTGCTAGCAGGTCAAAAAGTGAGAACCTGTCCTACCAACTGCCACTGTTCCTTCAAAGTAGTCTCCAGAAAACCCAGATGTCCACCTAGGATGTAGAAGCAAAGGTAGGATAACCTCTGGCAGCACTTCAGTTTTAAGAAGAGCCCTGCTGGATCAGAGCAGTAGTCCATCTAGTCCAGCATCCCAACTCACCCACTGGCCAACCAGTTACTATGGAGGGCCAACAACAGGGCATAGAGGCTAAGGCCTTCCCCTGATGCTGCCTCATGACACTAATATTCACCAGTTTCCTGCCTCTGAACATAGAGGTACAAGAGGGGTAGGGCACTTTTAAACTGCAGATGCCAATGGAATGGTTATATCAACACGATGCTGGCATACAGTGGTGTATCTTCAAGTGATATATCTGAGTTACACTTAGTTGGTGTCCTAAGTGGCTTGCCAACTGGTTAAACTGTCTTATGGCTGCAGTCAGACATGCCTTTAGATCCAACTCAGCTGCAAATGCCTGACCGATCTAAAGGGCACGATCAGATAGCAACATCTGGGAAAGGTCCCACAGCCATCAGAACCCCTGCTGCCCTGCCATGGAAGTGAAATTAAAAGATACCAGGGAAAGTCTGGTCCTAATGCTTGCCGACAGGCCACAGATGGACCTTCCCCTGTCTGATCGCTCAAGCATGCATTCAAGCCATCAGGACGGTCTGCTCATTCCATTCCAACTTGGTGCTTTTTTCCCCTCGCTTAACTGTATCCACATAATTGCATAATTGCAGAGGTGCAATTCCTCATTTATGCACATGGGAAACAAAAGGCAAAAAAACCCACTTGCTTGCACGTGCTGTCTGATCACACAGTGACGCGAAATAGGCTTGCTTCCCCTCTGCAACAAATGGCATATCTGATTGCAGCCTTATGGAAAGGGTCCAAAACTATGGTAATATAAATCTAATCCGCATTCGAGATCTCGAAGACAGAAACAGGTCTAACATTTATTCTGGATTATTTCTTCTAGGAGGAAGAGTATGATTTGGAGTATGTAGGTCCACTGTAACACTCTTAAGTACGTCCACCTTCTCTTCTGCAAAAATCCTATGGAAAGCAGTTAAGTCTACATTCAGAAGCCAAGATGATGCCTTTGATATTCAAAGAAAAATATCTTGGAATGAAGCCAACTTATATTTGTCAAAACCCAGATTAATTACTATAGCATATAAGCACAGAGGCAATGAAAAGAATCTTAGCATTTCCACACTGTCAGAAGCGTAAATTCTAACTGTGGAATGAGCTATGTATTTAGAGGGCACCCTGTAGCTAAACTTGAAAGGGTAAGGCAAAGGCAAAACCTGAAAAGCTAACAAAGAAAGTTCCTACAATTCAAGACACCAGAAACAGTTTTAGGTATGCAGTTCCATTCACTTCCAAGTGTGATAGTTAAACTATAATAAAAACTATTACATTCCACAATGGTAAAAAATTGGTACTTAAATAGACCTTTATACAGGCCAATGTAAAATACCAGTTTTTAAAATATAGCTGTATCTGTAAGACGACTGTTGTGGTTTTAAATCTCCCAACTAGGCTATTTTAATATCACATGAAATACAGCCCCAGCACTCCTACTTAAAAATAAGTATGCAAATCATCCCACCGAAATAAATTTCTAGATTACAACACCAGGCAATTTTCACAAAAAGGCTATGAATTACAACTAACAGTGCTTCAGAGTTCCAGTACTGTTGCCACTGAATTGTTAAATTTCTACAAAGTAATTCATGCTGATAACAGCAGGTTATCCTTTCCATCTTACTGGCTACCTCTCCAACTGCAGGAATAGCTGCCTATCTGTATATGTTAATTCCTCCCTCATGGATCACTGCCTTGTCGTGGCGAGGGGGCTTGCGTGGTTCGATGAGGCTGTGGGCTATGCCGTGGAGGGCCACCCAGGACGGACAGGCCACAGCAGAGAACTCAGACCAAGCGTGATCCCCTGGAGAAGGAAATGGCAACCCACTCCAGTATCTTTGCCAAGAAAACCCCATGGACAGTGACAAAAGGCTAAAAGATATGACGCCGGAAGATGAGCCCCTCAGGTCGGAAGGTGTCCAATATGCTACTGGGGAAGAGCAGAGGGCAAGTACGAGTAACCCCAGAAAGAGTGAAGCGGCTGGGCCAAAGCCGAAAGGACGCTCAGTTGTGGATGTGTCTGATGGTGAAAGGAAAGTTCGATGCTGCAAAGAACAATACTGCATAGGAACCTGGAATGTAAGGTCTATGAATCAAGGTAAGCTTGACGTGGTCAAAAATGAGATGGCAAGAATGAACATTGACATCTTGGGAGTCAGTGAACTAAAGTGGACAGGAATGGGCGAATTTAACTCAGAAGACCATTATATCTACTACTGTGACCAGGAATCCCGTAGAAAAAATGGTGTGGCCTTTATAGTCAACAAGAGAGTGAGAAAGGCAGTATTGGGATACAATCTCAAAAATGACAGAATGATCTCGGTCCGAATCCAAGGCAAACCATTCAATATCACAGTAATCCAAGTCTATGCCCCAACCACTGCTGCAGAAGAGGCTGAAGTGGACCAGTTCTATGAAGACCTACAACAGCTCATAGAACTAACACCAAAAAATGATGTCCTCATCATCATAGGGGACTGGAATGCTAAAGTAGGAAATCAAAAGGTAACCGGAATAACAGACAAGTTTGGCCTTGGAGAACAAAATGAAGCAGGGCAAAGGCTAACAGAGTTTTGTCAAGAAAACACGCTGGTCATAGCGAACACCCTTTTCCAACAACCTAAGAGGCGTCTCTACACATGGACATCACCAGATGGGCAACACCGAAATCAGATTGACTATATAATTTGCAATCAAAGATGGAGAAGCTCTATCCAGTCAGTAAAAACAAGACCTGGAGCTGACTGTGGCTCAGATCATGAGCTACTCATTGCAAAATTCAGACTTAAATTGAAGAAAGTTGGGAAAACCACAAGGCCATTCAGATTTGACCTAGATCGCATCCCTGATGAATATACAGTAGAGGTGAAGAATAGGTTTAAGGGACTAGATTTGATAGACAGAGTGCCTGCAGAACTATGGACAGAGGTCCGTGACATTGTAAAGGAGGCAGCAATCACCACCATCCCAAAGAAAAAGAAATGCAAAAAAGCAAAGTGGCTGTCTGATGAGGCTTTACACATAGCAGAGGAAAGAAGGAAAGCTAAAGGCAACGGTGAAAAGGAAAGATTTGCCCAACTGAATGCAGATTTCCAGAGAACAGCAAGGAGAGATAAGGAAGCTTTCCTGAATGAACAATGCAAAGTAATAGAGGAAAACAATAGATTGGGAAGGACTAGAGATCTCTTCAAGAAAATTGGAGAAATCAAGGGAACGTTCCATGCAAAGCTGGCCATGATAAAGGACAAAAACGGTAGGGACCTAACAGAAGCAGAAGAGATTAGGAAAAGATGGCAAGAATACACAGAAGAACTATACAAGAAGGACCTCAATGTCCTTGACCACCACGATGGTATAATCACTGACCTCGAGCCAGACATCCTGGAAAGCGAAGTTAAATGGGCCTTAGAAAGCATTACTAACAACAAAACTAGTGGAGGTGATGGTATCCCAGCTGAGTTATTCAAAGTCTTGAAAGAAGATGCTGTTAAAGTGCTGCACTCAATTTGCCAACAAATTTGGAAAACACAACAGTGGCCACAGGATTGGAAAAGGTCAGTGTATATTCCAATCCCAAAGAAGGGCAATGTCAAGGAATGTTCAAACTATCGCACAATTGCACTCATTTCACACGCTAGCAAGGTCATGCTCAAAATCCTACAAGCTAGGCTCCAACAGTACGTGGATAGAGAACTGCCAGAAGTACAAGCTGGGTTTCGAAGAGGTAGAGGAACTAGAGATCAAATTGCCAACATTCGCTGGATTATGGAGAAAGCAAGAGAGTACCAGAAAAACATCTACTTCTGCTTCATTGACTATGCTAAAGCCTTTGATTGTGTGGATCACAATAAATTATGGCAGGTTCTTAAAGAGATGGGAGTACCGGACCACCTCACATGTCTCCTGAGAAACCTGTATAAAGGTCAAGAAGCAACAGTTAGAACCGGATATGGAACAACTGATTGGTTTAGCATAGGAAAAGGAGTACGACAAGGATGTATATTGTCACCTTGCTTATTTAATTTATATGCAGAGTACATCATGCGAAATGCTGGCCTGGATGAATCACAAGTGGGAGTTAAGATTGCTGGGGAAAAGATCAATAACCTCAGATATGCAGACGATACCACTCTGATGGCAGAAAGTGAAGAGGACCTAAAGAGCCTCTTGCTCATGGTGAAAGAGGAGAGTGCAAAAGTGGGCTTGAAGCTCAACATCAAAAAATCTAAGATCATGGCATCTGGCCCCATCACTCCTTGGCAAATAGAAGGGGAAGTCGTAGAAGTAGTGACAGACTTCACGTTCCTAGGATCCCAGATCACTGCAGATGGTGACTGCAGCCATGAAATTAAAAGACGCCTGCTCCTTGGGAGGAAAGCGATGGCAAACCTAAACAGCATGATAAAAAGCAGAGACATCACCCTGCCAACAAAAGTCCGCATGGTCAAAGCAATGGTATTCCCCGTAATAATGTATGGCTGCGAGAGTTGGACTATAAGGAAGGCCGAGCGCCGAAGAATAGATTCTTTTGAACTATGGTGTTGGAGAAGACTCTTGAGAGTCCCTTGGACTGCAAGGAGATCAAATCAGTCAATCCTAAAAGAAATCAACCCTGACTGTTCCCTGGAAGGCCAGATCCTGAAGCTGAAGCTCAAATACTTTGGCCACCAAATGAGAAGGGAGCATTCACTGGAGAAGATCCTGATGCTGGGAAAGATTGAAGGTCAAAGAAGAAGGGGACGGCAAAGGATGAGATGGTTAGACAGTGTCATCGATGCAACGAACATGAAATTGAGCAAACTTCAGCGGACAGCGGAAGACAGGAGGGCCTGGCGTGATCTGATCCATGGGGTCGCAAAGAGTCGGACTCGACTGTGCGACTGAACAACAACAATATGTTAATTCATTTATGGAAGTTTGAAAAATCTCCCACTGCCTAGCACTAGAGTTCAGCTAAACAAAACACTGGCTCTGTACCCCCAAAAGAAAGGACAGCTAAGAACCAGACATCTGACAATCCCTTAATTCTTTAGGCAGTTTTGATAGTTCATTTAAATCAGTCTTGAACTGGCACCTACCAACGCTTCTAAGCATTCTGGAGTGCATCTCAGAAAACATCAATACCTTCCTACATTTTCTACTAGCCATGAAGGTAGCAGCACTGGAAAAAAAATTAACACACCAAAATCACTTTTTACCTAGATGGTACCAATGATTACGATGTGTATACCCAAGTATTTAAGTATCTATTCCAATCTGGCAATAGTGATTGGGTGCAGATATTCGTACTACTGTGCCCACAAGAATGTATTTTTGACTGTCATGTTTTAAAATTGTGTATTACTGAGAAAGATAGAACAGGCCTTTGCAACTTATGATATACCAGCCTTAATGCAGCCTCCCCCTCCTGCCCCGAGCCATACAGAGTAGCCTAGTATCAGTCAATAATTTGTTGTTGTTGTTGTTGTTGTTAAGTCACAGCTTACTTATGGAGACTCTGTAGGCATTTCAAGCCAAGAGACATTCACAGGTGGTTTGCCATTGCCTGCCTTGCACTGTGACTCTGGTATTCCTTGGTGGTCTCTCTTCCAAATACCAGCCAGGGCTGGCCCTACTTAGCTTGAAGCATATTAATACAACTGAATGAATCCACCTATCTGCCTGTCTACCATATTTTTATCCTACCCTCCCTCCAAGGAGTCCAAAAAGCTAGACATGATTCTCCCCCAACTCAGAATTAAAGTTAGATGTACCAGTAAGAAAATGGTCAAATGGTATATCTACTGCTTCCCACACACACACACAAAGGACACAGTGCCCATAAGAACGTAAGTTATTCTCACCCGTCCCCAGCCCACTTTATCCTTGCAACAACCTTCAGAGATAGGTTAGACTTGTCCAAGGTCACCTCGTGAACTTCATGGCAGTGTGATTATCTCCAATTAACTACCATTGCCAGATTTATAACTAATTAAATTGAGGAAAAGGTTTACGGGCACCCTAACCATGTCACGGCATCCACAAGCTGGGCTCATGACAGTGGGGGGAGGTGAGCAAAGGGCTAAGCAGAGACAGAAATCATAGGAACAAACAAGCCTGTGATGGAGGTTGTAGGCCAGCTCTCCTGTCCTTGGTACACCAAGGAAGGAAGAACCAAGACACTTCTATTACAGAGCCTGAAACAATTTTCTGGACTGGAGTGTGGCCTCTTCGTACCATCCTGCTCATCGCTGGCTTGCAAGCAAGACAAAGGAGCCAAGAGTGGAGATGACTGGGAAACCACATTTAAGAAGAGTTAATCCAAGAAGGAAGTCTGAGATGGAAGGAAGTTCTTAGAAAGGGAGTCTAGGGGAAGAGAAAGAGAGAGAGAAGAAAAGAGTAATAATAACAGAGACCAAAAGGACCCCATCATCCTCACCGTGATAATATTTCACCAAACATTCTAACCTTATTTGCTGTGCTGTACGGAACACATCAATGTAGCTTGTAATATTTACACATAAACTGTTATGTTTTTACATAGCTACAAAAAACGTTCATCTTAACACCAACTGCAATAAAAGTAATCTTATAATGTTTATTGCTTTTTCATGGAAATCAAGAAATAGTCATTTTCAATATCATAAGCATGGAATACATTCTTGGAATTATGGGCCTTGGGGGTTTCTCTAAATCCAGAGAACTCAATACACGCAGACGGGTGTAACTCAGCTTAGGGTTGCATTATAAATCTTTCAACATATTTTTGAAATTAACCTTTGTGAAAGCCAGTGAGATTCCATACACCATAGTGGTTTATCTTTATGCAAACCAAAGGAGTAAATCCATTTAATCAAAACCAACTAGATTACTAAGAAAAAGCTAAGAAGGCAGGCATATCCCAACTCTTACATATCCTTTTATATATATCACTAATCCTACAACCTTTGATCTGCTTTTAAGAAATGCAAAATACAGAAAACATTAAAATGGTTATTTTAAGTACCACCAAAGGCAATCCGCTCAGCCTCAGCATTTACACATTTACTTATTAAAGTGCAGTTCTTGAAACCATTCCAAAGAAATATGCGGAGATAAAGGTGCAAAAGGTATTTGACTGAAAATGATTCTTGAAAATGGTAAACTGTTATGAAGAAGAATAGGTTTTTATACCCTGCTTTTCTCTTCTCTAAGGAGTCTCAAAGCGGCTTACAATTGCCTTTCCCTTCCCCTCCCCACAGCAGGCACCTTGTGAGGTAGGTGGGGCTGAGAGACTTCTGAGAGAGCTGTGACTCTCACCCAGCAAGCTCACCCAGCAGGCTTCATGTGGAGGAGTGGGGAATCAAACCCAGTTCTCCAGATTAGAGTCCATTGCTCAACCTCTATGCTGGCTTATATAGAACTATGCTTAGAAATATTTATGTCCAAGTGCCATTACTCATGAGGAAAGGTGAAGTGGCCGGCAGACTGTAATACAGGGATAACTAATTATGAGTTGTATTATTCACCATCTGTCTTTTAAAATGTAATTGAATATGATTTATTGTTCTATCTGGTTATTGTATTTAATGCTATTGCACATCACCCAGAGCCCACACGGATGGGGCAATTCATAAAATTTTATCAATCAATAAAGGCACAGTAAAGTTCTATCACAGATATGTATTTCTTAAATTTGGCGTATTTTTATCTATTCTCTCGAATAGCTCAGATCAGCCCAGACCAGGGCATTCCTGAATGGTTGTAGTGCATCATAATGGCCGATGCGCCTACCATCAGAGCCAAATGAAAGAACAGGAATCACATGTAATCTTAAGAAAAATTTACTGGGAGTAAGCCCCACTGAATTGACTAGGATTCCGCGTAGGCCTGTTTAGGAGTGCTCTTTCAGACTCAACTTTTGTGGCCTAAAAGTAATGTTTTCCTTAGGTGTCAAAGACAGCCACAGACAAACGCTACAAGCTGTATCATCTCTAAAGTTCTACCCAGTATAAAGAACATACTTCTCTCCACAGCAGCACAGACTGAAACACTCCTGTGCCCCTAGAAAGGAACATGGTTAGTGAATACCTGTTTTTTAAGCAACTGCTACAGTGTGATTTTAGGTAACAAATTAAATCCAGGACAGAGAGTGAGATGGGCACACAGAGGAAACCACAGAACTTTTAAGAGTGATGAAATCTTAGCAATCGCTCCATTCTGGCAGCAGAATACTTAGTAAAAGGATTATGGTATATAGGGCTGCCAACAACCTGGAGAAACAATGGATTTTTATCTTTAACAGTGACTTTATGGACAAATGGAAGACTTTCATGGAATGAAGGTAAACAACCTGGTAAAAGTAAACCCAGCCATTAACCCTTAGTAAGAGGTATAGGACATTTTTTTCTCCAGGCTGTTGGTAACCCCAACAGTATGTCAGCATGCTTCTTATCACACTGATTGCTGACTGCCCCACAAAGAGCCCAAACGCATGTTCTAAATCAGTGTTTCCCAACTTGAGGGTTGAGATCTGACTCTGGAAATGGAATTTTCCATGTCATACATTAATTGGTATTTTTTCTTCACTGCATATATTGTTATCTAGTAAAATGTGCCCTGATAGTTACTAGAGTGAGTTTTTTAGAATCTTAGGGGGATTAGAGGAAATAATGGAGAAGGACAGAGTGGTCAAAAGCTGGAATGTAACCTTCATATGCAAAGGCCGTGTATAGGGTTGCCAAATCTGGGCTGGAAAACACCTGGAGACTTTGGGGGTGGACCCAGGAGAGGGCAGGGTTTGGGGAGGGGAGGGGAGGGGCCTCAGCATGGTGCAATGCCATAGAGTCCACACTTCAAAGCAGCCATTTTCTCCAGGGGAGCTGATCTCTATTAACTGGGGATCAGTTGTAAAAGCAGGAGATGCCCAGGTCCCACCTGGAAGCTGGCAACCCTAGCTATGTATATCAAAATGCCCCTTGATTAGGGTTCATAGGGACAGCTGCGCCCTTAGGGTGATATTTGTTGGTTTCTCAAAAACATCAGGTGAGGAACTATAGAAGATGGAATGCTGAGTGAGATGGTGCCAAGGTTGTAGTTTGCCTAGGGCATCAAAAAACCTTGGGTCTTCCCTGGCTGGGTCACCATATTGAAAGGATGGGAACCACTGTTCTAAATAATAGTTGTACAACACAGTTATCTAGCCATTGGACAAAGACACAGGAAGCAATTCGAAGTAGGACATTTAATGATGGAGCCAAACTGGATAGAAAGGCCAAGTCAGCTGTCAATGACAAAGACCCACCCTTGGGATTCATCCGCAGTACACGTGGCTTATTGTATGTGCAAAAAGGCCAAAGCAAAAGCCCTCCTTAAAATACATGATAACTGCTGGTTTCCTGATATCACTCAACTGTTTCAAACCAAGCACCTTATCTGAAAAACAGGGTCTCTTTGTATGCAGCTTCCAACTTTAAAATCTTCAGACTGTATTTCAAAAGAGCCCAATCTTTGTATATTTCCTTACGTGTCAGTGCATTTTCCTGCCTGAAGTGGATAATTTTTTATTCCAGAATCCAGGGCATGGGCAAAATCCGAATGGCCCTTAGCTTTCACACATCAGCCAAAGCAGCAGTTTCTCACAGGTGCTTGCATCCTACCTAAAAAGTTTACACCAATTTATTTCACCTTTGCTAGAGCTTTCTTGCACATGGGTAGATTCCAAAAAGGAGAATTTTACTGAAATTGTTTTTTAAAAAAACTTCAGTTAATGGCCAACAACTTTAAGTCCACATTATCTGAAAGAAAAAAAATACTGGATTTGACCTTCCAAAAATTTAACTTTGCAAGAAGGCTCAGAACAATGCCTTTCTCCCCAGGAAGCCCAGAAAACACAATATCAAAGGCTTTACTGATATAGCCTTCTAACATCTCCCCTCAAATGACCGTTTCGCTCATTTCCTGTGGAACACATGGAAGGTAAATCTGGATTAAAGTGGAATTTTGTTGCTCAAATTTCTAGTTAGCTAAACACATAAAAGAAGGGCTGTCTTTCATGAAACTGGAAGTGTTGAATAGATTGCACAACTATCTTAACTTAAATCTCCTTGGATGCTCAACACTTGTTTCTCTTCAGTTCTACAGTTTAATAATTGACTGTAACTCTAACCATTTTTAAAGAAGGATTTAAGTCTAACCAGGTGTCATCTAGTTACAACTTTCAACTTTTAACTGAAATTGTGTCTTCTTGCCCTGTCTTCCACTTTAGGTGATTACTTAGCAAATTCCTGATACACTTCACTGCCCAGAACATAAAAAAGGAGTAAATTATTAAAGAAAGATGAAGGAAGGTACAAAAACCTGAGTACTGATAATAACTTTCTAGTTAACAAATTTAGTTTCTTGTCAAACCAGAAAGAAACCTGTAGATTGCTTCACTGATCTTTTTATCTCGTCTTTTGTAGTACCTATAAACAATCAGAGAATAAACTTAAAGCCCTTTGGCTTGGAGTTCTATACTTACTTTATAACAAAGGGAACCTAAACTGATATTCCTGTTACTCATATTCAGCAATGCTTTTAAAAAAAGAAAGGATGAAAAAGAAAAATTTTAATAATATTGACTATTAGAAGGAGAAGAAGAGTAACAGGATCATAGTCCTACATAAAACTCAGCCACAAAACAAATGCAAAACCAAAGCTTCCACAATAGGAGCAGGCTTGTCTAAAGATACAAATTTAATTTTCATTATAAAAGTGAACAGCAGATTAATACCCTTTATATCTTCTTTGCCCTGTGACTCAAATCCTTCCTCTCTGATCAAAATCAGACCTCCTGATGGCACTGTGTGACACAGAGTGTTGGACTGGATGGGCCACTGGCCTAATCCAATATGGCTTCTCTTATGTTCTTACTGACTCTCCCCCAAGAGTAAGGGTAAAGCCTCAGACCTAAACATTCCTTAGACTCAAGGTTTATTGCATGTTCTGTACAAATTATTCCCATGGCAGAACAGAACAACACAGCTTCAAGAGAACATTAAATAGGTCTCATCCATTCAAAAATGCGCCACACAGTCAAGAACATTCCAGTTCCACAGAACTCTATACAACGGACATGTGAACTGTATTAAATGTAATATATTTAATGCTTTAAACTGAAATCTGTTTAAACATCCATCCATGTGTTAACATTCATCCTGATCTGGATGTCACAGGCTAGATCTTGTCAGAAATTAAGCGAGATCGACCCTGGTTAATACTTGGATGGGAGACTTCCAAGGAAGTGTGGGGTTGCTACTCAGAGGCAGACAATGGCAAATCACTTCTGGTCACCTCTTGTCTTGAAAACCATACAGGGTCACCAAAAGTCAGGTGCACCTCATTTGAGGGCACTTTTCACTACCATGTGTTACCTTTAATCCAATACATCATGTGTTGACAATTTGACCTCAGAAAAGTGAAGATCTAATGGCTCTATATCAACTGCCTCCACTTCACTACACTGCAATTCCTTCCACACAGACACATTATTTTATTTATTTATTTATTTATTTATTTAGTATCCTGCCAAACATCTCAGGTATTTGAAACATACCTAAATATACCTCCTGGTAACTGATATGGTAATCAGATGAGATACTTCCACTAGAGGAAGTCTACCAATTCAGGACTCCCAGCTTCACCAGGGTCTTCTATTTGCTATCCAAAAATACCTGTTTTGTGAGAAGTGGCACAATCATACTAGGGATTTCTAGCTATATCAACCACCCTCATACCTATGTTTCCAACACCAATACTTATTTGCCAGACACTGCCATGTATACCAATATGACTCCACAGTATGTTAACATGGCTGGTTTTTTAATCATTCTTCATTCCATGACACTCAGGACCCTCCTCTACCTGAGACAATCCATGGCATCTTCCTGTAGACCCATGGGAAGCAGGTGTTTGAGTTCTACTAGTACTTTCACACTTTCCATCCTATCAGTGTCCTGACTCTGGACTGGTTCATGCAGAGGGTTTATGTTCTAGTCACTGCCATACCATACAACTATGTGATGCATATATAAATATTCCCTTTACCAGAAACCCACTGACCATTGCACATATATACATATTCTCAGCTACTAACCAAAGTTTTCCATAGAATCCATCATGAAATCTCCAAGATGTACAATATAACCATATTTATTCTTACTACTCACCTATGACCAGTGCCATCTTAAGCAGTTATACTGTTCTGAGGCAACTGACTTCAATGGACAGAGTGGTCTAACTCTGCTGTACTGTATCTCACCTATTCCTAAAATGAATTTCCTCAGAAACTAAAATTACAACACCTACTCAACAAAGTCAAACTGCAATCTAAGAGCAACCAGCCCCTGAAGAGACAAAACCAGAAATGACAGACCCAGATGAGTACAAACATAATTTGTCACCTGTATCTCCCAAGTTACAAATGCTTCAATGTATCATGAAAGCTCTACAGCCCATCGGGGATAATAGTATTTTTCTTTCTCTTTTTCTCTTGCTTTCCTTCTCCCCTTCCCCTGACTTTGTATTGCAAGCCTGTCCTTTCATACAGGCAGTCCCATCATCTGAAACAGCTAAAACAAACTGTCTAATAAGCAGGAAAACACAAACCCAAGTTAAGCCCTGTAAGAAGCCCAAATGACAACTCTGTTCAAAAACTATCCAGGCAATATTATTACATGACCTAACAATAATATCACCCATGTATTAAGGACTCGTCCACCAGTTCATCTTCCAACATTACCTCACCAACCCACAATACCCTTCTGCTGTTTATGTAGGATAAACAGGAGAGGCCCTTTTCCAAGAATTCCCATCTTCTGAGTTGAGGGAAATAGCAGCTGAGGCTAGGACCTTCTCAATGTCTGCCATGTTCATGGACCACTCCACCACTTGAGATTTATCTCATGCCTTCTTTAACTTTGTCATTCTTCAGATGAAAACTCTGCTATTGAGATAGCATTGTTTTCCTGTATTGAGATATTCCCCTCTGGATTATTTGATTTCTACCTAATGGTTTTTAGACTGGAATCGCAGCTGTGCGCGCATACATTTTAAAGTTAAACTGCCGCTACATAATCATTTTTGAACAATCATTTCAAGCATTTTGTAATTACTGGTTTTAATATATTGGTGCATCACAATTAATGTTACACAAATCAGCATATAAATATCAACCAATTAAAAATGAATTAAATAAATATTCAAACCTCAACTAAAACAGCTGGTTTTTATTTTTACTATCTTTATCCCACTGTTCCTTTAAGGAGCTCGGAACAGTAACTATGTTTCTCCTTTACTTCATTTTATCCTTACAACAACCCTGTGAGGTAGATTAGGATGAAAAAGTGACTGGCCCATTGTCACCACTGGGCTCTGATTAGGGGGAAGGACAAGAACTCCCCAATCCTAGGCCATCAGTCTAAACACCCCACTGACTTTCCAAGGGAGTTCAAAGGGAGGATCCAGCATGACAATACTGAATTACATTTAGAATAGATTTAGATTTTAATACTGAATTAATTTATCGGTAAATCTGGTTCAGTTCAATTAAAACTTAATCAGGAGTCTGTGTTTTTATTCCACTACTGCTGTTAAATTAGCATAACAGAGTTAGAAAAATAGCATTACATCTTCATTATAGCAAATGTTGTCATGAATGGATCATTTGTTTCAATAATCTTTTAGACATCTGGAATATGCATTTGTAGAAGTACAAGAACATAGAGGTTGTAGAGGTACAGAATGCCATGTTCCCTGTTGTGGTAGTTAGGGTATAATATTCCCAAAAACTGACAGTTAAGAACAGTTGAAGACTCGGGGGGAGGGGGAGAGAATAGCTGATCACTAACCTTATTACAGTTACATTGTTTTGTGTGAGCTCTGATGTGTATCGATTAAAATAGAAAAAACATTGAAATGTCATAAATCTAGTGCTACTTATTGCATTTCATATCCTTTTAGCCCTACCGTTGTTGTGTTTGTTTGTTTGTTTGTTTGTTTGTTTGTTTGTTTTAAAAAGCCATTATGTTAACCAGCCGGTCTGGTTATAACAGTTAAAATCTCAAGGCCCAAATCACCATCTTTATCATTCTGATAAAGATGAAAGGCTGTGCATGCAGCCATGATCCTGACTGGGGCCAAGATGGAAGGAAATAAGAGACTGAAACTAATCAAAATCAGGCTTCCCACATTCTCATGAGCAATTTTACAGGAGAAAAAGACAGGTTTTAAGAGGACATGTCTTTTTTCCCCTTTGAAACTGCTAAAATTTCACAAAGGACCTGGTTTCTACTAGTAAGACAAGCAGGGGCTGAAATCCCCTGTTCCTTGAGCTCACATCCCTGATCCAAACTGCATCTACAACTTCCAGTTAACAGACTGATGGGGAGCTGTATGCTTTGATCCTCAGGAACAGAGAGTCTCAGGGTGTGATCACTCTGAGCCCGACATAGCCAGATTAAATGGGCAGTCACATCTGTCAGGTGTTCCCCAGGCAAACGCACCCCATCCTACAATGACTTGGAGCTGGGTTAAAAAGGCACCACATTAACAAGCAGTGTTTTCGGTTCCCCGCATATTTACTGCACATGGCCAGATGTCTGGATGCAGGGGAACATTTGCAGAACGGATTGGCAGTCTGAACCTGCAGATCCATTTCTGCCACTACAACTCCGTGATAGGTTAGGCTGGGAGACTGGCCCAAAGTCACCCAATGACTCATGGCTAAATGGGGATCTGAACCTGAGTTTCCCAGATCCCAGTCCAATTCTAATCACTACACCACAATGATCATCCCAACCAACCTTACAGTGTTGTCACAATAAAAGGTGGGGAACATGTGCCACCTTGAACTCTCTGAGAAAGGTGATCATATGTATATCAATGGAAGATATCAATGGAGGATAATATCTGCATGGATTAATTATTTACACTGCCACAAAGATGCTTGTTCCTATAACACATTAACATGGCTGCCACTCTGGAATCTGTTTCCAGGGCTTCATATGGAACTGAAAACCCAGAGATTTCTGCATAATAAATTCAAGAAGAAATTACCCACTCGGATGGGAGGGGGGACCTGAAACCTCAGACTTGCCAGCACTTGGCTTCAGACACTAATGAAAATAGTAACTGCCAAGGAATTAGCTTCCTGCCCATTCTGACCTTCTCAGCTGGAGCTTTAGCAAGGCTCCCAGTGTACATCAGGTATCTGCCTAACTACTTCCCTGCTCAGAAAAGAGGGTGCTGTTAGCAGCAGTTGCTGTATAATTACTTACTTGATTCCTTCTAAGGAGCTTATGCTAAGAGTTGAGCAAAGAAAGCAGATTAACTATTTGAATGCATCCACACAACACACACATACTACCACTGGGGGCCCCCCCAGGGCTGATATAGGTGCCCCAGGAAATGTATTTCTAATCCTCCTCTGACAATAGGGTTTTCATTCATCCTAGGGTAATTGCAGTTGTGTTGGTGTGTGACAGAGAGGGGGGCAGGAAGAAATGAAGGAAGGGGCTGCAAATTACCAGGTGGAAACGGGGAGGGGGGAGCGATGGCGGAAGATAGAGCTCCTCCATCCTCAGCCACTAGATTAGTACCAGGGGATGAGGGAGGAGGAGGAGGTAATGAGGCCTATATGGCTCTCAGTCGGCCCTGCTCTGCCAGTCACATGTTGCCCCCGACGTTGCCTAGCAACAGCAAAGCTGAGAGGAAAAAGTTCGCTCTTCCAACTTCAGATCTGTCTGAGAGTGGCTGACGGGAAGCTTATTGTGCTCTAGACAAAATATCTGTTTCCTTGGCTTTTGAAAAAAAACAAAAACCAACAACACTATAGGTGTTCTGCACGTTTAGCCACGGATTTCTCTCGTTCGGTGCGCATGTTAACACGTACCAACGTTCCTTCCCAAAGATCTCTTGGAAAATCCCTCATTCCCAAAAATCATTCCATAAATGAAAAGATGCCCTTTAGTGCGGACGCCACACACCACAGTGTACAGGGCACAAGGATTTATTTCTCAGCAGCCTTTGCAAAAAAAAATTGCAAAGCCAGTTATTGTCCCAAACACGCGCCTGACTCCAGAGTAACCCTCAGCGAACTGTATGCAAAATCTTTAGCATTCCTGGACAGTATACAAATTAATTCAGGGACACAAGCGCGTACAGAGTCCTATGGGGTTAAAACGGATGTATCCCCCCCCTTAATAAACGGTACTGCCTAGTTTCCTTCCTATCACAACCAGGGTTTTAGCCATGCCACCCTAAACAGAGTCCAACCTTTCAAAGCCCACCGACTCCAATGAAGTTTGAAAGGGTGACTCTGTTTAGGACAGCGCTGCAAGTTCCCAAGGTGCCCACGAGGAACGGACCAAGTGCAGTCGTTGTGGGGAAAGTAATACCCACGTACAGCTGGGGTTGCGTTCTCTGAAAAAGTAACCATTCTCCCCTCCACCAGCGCCAGCCGTCCCTTGGGGGAGAAAACGATCTGGCCCCAGGCTGTGAAAACACCAAGCCGTCCCACAGAAACCCGGGGCCACTGTAGACCAGGGCCCCCGACCGCCCCGAGTCTGCGGGCTTACCTTGGCAGCTGGCTTGCACGATGCACGCGGCGAGGACCACGAGCACTTTGCAAGCAGCTGTTGCTCCCCGGTCCCCGCGCCGGTGAGGTCCCATCAGGGCTGGGATGCGCCAACCTCCCGGCCACGGAGCAGGAGAGGCTGACTTGGGAAGGCGCGCTTCGGCACAGCCCGGCGAGCTGCTTTTTATCCCCACTTGTGCCGCTAGTTGCAAAATAAAGGCGTGCTCGTCAGCTGAGACATCGCGTTTTCTCTCGGACTCCCACCCTCCAGACATTGCATAAAGCTCTTTATGCCCTGGGGGCCCCGGAACTAGCATGAGGCCAATTGCTCCAGGCCCTCACAAGCGCGCAGGCCGGGGTGGCCCCTCCTTCGCCTGCACTTTGCAGCGCGGGGAGGGCGGGAGAGGGATGCTTGCAAACAAAACTTCAGCGCTTCACACCAGACCGGCGGCTTTTCGGGGAAGTCGGTGCGGACTTGTGGCGGGAGCTCGCCCCCTCTAAACAAGAGACTTGGGCCCCGCTCCGTACAAAAAGGACACGCGGAGCATAAGGAGGAACTACTGCATTTTTAGGACCATATTACTTATACACGTGTTCCCGAAGAAATCTTGTCAGGGGTGGGGATGAGGAAAGCAAAGTTGAAGGGAACAGTACTCACCACCAGTGTTTCCTCTAAGCTGAGTTAGTGTGAACTAGCTCACAGTTTTTAGCCTCTGACTCACACCTTTTTGTCTTCGCTCAGGAAGGATGGCTCCAGAGCAAACTCATTTATGCAGCAGCCAAATTGCTGGCTTACAACTTTAATGCCCCTAGCTCACAAGGCAGAATTTTTGCTCAGGAAACTCCACAGATTAGAGGGAGCATTGTTCATCACCTGAAAGATTTGGTATTGGTCAAAATAGGGTAATGCCAGACAAACTGGGTGGAAGAAACGGATGTTCCCCGTAGTTTCAGTGATCACACTTGACTTTTACATAAATACTTAACACCATACTTCCTGTGATTCATAGCCCATCCATCCTGATATTTATCAATTTTCTTCAAATACCTGCATGGTGAGGACCCCACTACATGCATCTGACAAAGGGGGCTTTAGTGCACAACATTTTATGCTGGAATAAAACTTTGTTAGATTATAAAGTGTTATAGGGCTCCCATTTACTTTTGCTGGAAGGGGAGGGGAGAGCAAGAGGATATGGGCTGGCACAGACGGTCAGATAGTGGCTGAAGTGGTCCCTGACCTCCCATCTTGTGCTTTGATGCTCTCAAGAAACACAGAGTGGATCAGAAATTTAAAGTTTCAGCCCTGGGTGGCAGGGTTGCCGTAGTCCAGGTAATGCCTGGAGATCTGGAATTACAACTGAGCTCCAGACTACAGAGATTAGTTTCCTGGAGAAAATACCTGTTTTGGAAGGTGGACTCTATGGCATTATTCCCCACTGAAGTGGCCCTTGCCTTCCCAGGCTCCACCCCCCAATTTCCAGGAATTTCCCAACCCAGAGTTGGCAGCCTTAGCTGCAACAGGCTAACATGGCCTCTGGGATACTTTTCCCCATGATTTCCAGGTACAAGCCACGGTCAGCTTCAGATCTCATTTGAAATGTGGGGATAATGCTAGCCAATGCTGGCTGCAAAGATTTACTGTATATAGAACAATGGTTGAGTCCAGTGGCACCTTTAAGACCAACAAAGTTTTATTCAAGATATGAGTTTTTGTGTGCATGCACACTTCCTCAGATACATTGAAATGGAAGGTAACAGTTCATTGATAGTGTGTGTGTGAAGAGAAGAGATTGGATTTATACCCCACCCTTCACTTTCCTTTCCCTTCCCCTACCCACAACAGACACCCTGCAAGGTAGGTGGGACTGAGAGAGCTCTGACAGAAACTGCTCTATTTCAAGAACAGCTCTGACAGAACTATGGCTTGCCCAAGGTCATCCAGCAGCTGCAAGTGGAGGAGTAGGGAATCAAACCCGGTTCTCCCAAATTAGAGTCTGCACACTTAACCACTACACCAAACTGGGTGAACAATAAATTAGCATATAGCATAATTATGACATTTTAACAAATGCAAAAAATAAACAGTTTGTTTGGATTTAATGACAGGGAAAACACAGTAAATATGTCAAAATAGGAGACTGGTTGTGTAAAAGTAGTAGTTTACTTTGTTACACTCCATTTGTCTACTCTCAAGTTTATTTACTTCATGTATAGCCCACCTTTCTCCCACTAGAGACCCCAAGAGGCTTACAATGTTCTCCTGTCCTCCATTTTATTCTCACAACAATCCTGTGGGGTAGGTCAGGCTGAGAGTGTGTGACTAACTCAAAGTCACCCAGGAAGCTTCCATGGCAGAGTGGGGATTCAGACCAGGGTCTCCCAGATCCGAGTCTGACACTAACCACTACAGTACACTGGCTTTCTAATGAATATGGTGTTTTATTAAAAGACCATGTAAACTAACTCAGGGGTCCCTAACCTTTTTGAACCTCTGGGTACCTTTGGAATTCTCACACAAGGTGGTGTGGGTGCAACCATAAAATGACTGCCCCAGAAGGCAGAGCCAACCAGAAATTGTCAGGGAGTGCATTATATATAACTCCAACAGTAACCCTTCCACATTTAGGGCAGAAGCACTGCTTAAAAGG
This sequence comes from Gekko gecko, assembly GCA_029375565.1. Taxonomy (NCBI): domain Eukaryota; kingdom Metazoa; phylum Chordata; class Lepidosauria; order Squamata; family Gekkonidae; genus Gekko; species Gekko gecko. The sequence goes on along the minus strand of JAPDNY010000003.1, from coordinate 34,927,173 downwards.
ATGCCCTTTAAAATTAACATATTGTCTTAACATCTTTTCTTGCGTATACTTAGCTTCTTACCTCCAGGTCACACGGTGAAGATTCTTGCACTGTGATGGCAGCTGCTGCCAAAGCAACTTTTAAAAGATCAGCTCAGCCAATCAGATCTGCAACGGCCAATCAGAACCCCTGCTGGGTTGAAACCCTATCTGACTCCGCCCACCTTCTAAATACACTTAGTGGGCACCAGGAAAGTTGTCCGTGCTAAGTTGCTAAGTATCACCTGTACTTAACGGCATGTTTTTCCAGTCTTTGGCAGCAATCACACGCACAATTATCCGCGCTATAGGCATGATTGCTGGGCAGATTTAACGGGCATAATCAGACATGAACATCTGGCCAGCGCCCCGCACCCGTCAGTAACCCGTTTTGCTCCGCCGCAAGAGCAGAATTAAAAGACACTAGGGAAAGTCCACTATCAAACGGGTTGCTACGGGCCTGGACAGACTTTCCCCAGTGTGATCGCGCCAGCACACTCTCATGGCATCAGGATAGTCTGATCAGGCCATCCCATCTATGTGCCATTTCCCTCCCCCCTTCCCAGTATGCATATCATCGCATACTGCCATAGGAAGCCCTTAGTGTGGAGATGCAATTCATCGATCCCCTGTTTAAGAGCATCAGAAACACATGGCCAAAAAAAAAAAAAAACCTGATTCACCTGCGTTTGCATCTGATCACGCAGTGGCGGGCTGCCCCTGCAGCTCCCACGGACTGTGTGATAGCGCAAATGCGAGTCAAATTGCTATGGAGCAAATAGCCTCGCTCCCCCCGTGTTATCTTGCGTGTGTGACCACAGCCTTTGTTAGTCTTATGTATAATGCCACCTTTATCACTTCGCTTCAGTTTCCCCCTCATGCTTAGTTTCAACTAGATTTAATTATTTCCAAGCTGCCCTAGGGCTACTTTGCTTCTCTTTCTCAGTCTCCTAAACATCAAGCACACCAGAAATGATTAAATCAGTACAAAACTTCAAGAGAGCATGACAGAAGGAAAGTGGTACTGATGAAGATCGATAGTGTGAAAATCCTGCAGAATCAAGGATTGGAACAGAACATTACAGTTCTAGACAGTGTTCAGAATGCATTGATTCTCATGTGTTTATGTTTCTTGAATTCAAACCGCATGTCTACATCAGTAGATTGGGTTAGACAAAATGTGATTGGTACAGTGTCTATTGGGTTTTCCACAGTCATTGCTTTTCCACAACATTCTTCCATATTTGTGTAGCTTTCATATAATGCTGACATTACGAAATAAGCAACAAGGGGGAAGGGAAGGTAGTTAAATGAGAATTTCAGGAGGAGAAAGGAGAAAAGAGAAAGCGTGGGAAATATACCAGAAACAGGGTGGAAGTGGTGAGAGGATTTGGAATCAAGTCATATCCAAGCCTTTTGTTTTGCATGCTTTACTTGTCAATTCAAATAACTATTCTATAGCTTTGTTTATTTAGATATTTACAATAGCCCATTTTTCTCCTTAGTGGGAACCGAAAGAGGCTTACAACATCATTCTCTTTATCCTCACAACACTGGGAGGCGGGTTAGACTGAGAGAGTGAGTGGCCCACGGTTACCCAGTGAGCTTCCGTGGCTCAGTATGGATTCCAGACCTAGGGTTGCCAGCCTCCAGGCAGGGCCGGCTCGCCCACTAGGTGAAATAGGCGCTCGCCTAGAGCGCACCAGCCGCAGGGGTGCCAAAAGGCCCCCCCGCGAAAAGCCCCCCCCGGTGTCTTCCTAGGCTTGCTTGGGCGCCCCGCAGAGCACCCAAGCAAGCCGGTGCTGGGAGGGAAGGGGTGGTGGTTTAAACTCCGCCCCTTCCCTGGCTTTCCTGGGGGTCCCGTAGCCACGGAGTCCCCACCGGCAGGCCCCACCGGGAGATTGGCATCCTCAGTGGGGGGGCGCCCCAGGCTGTCCTGCCTAGGGCGCCCAGACACCTGGAGCCGGCCCTGCCTCCAGGTGTAGCTGGAGATCTCCTGGGATTACAACTGATCTTCTAACAATGGAGATCAGTTCACCTGGAGAAAGTGGCCGCTTTGGAAGGAGGACTCCATGGCATTATACGCCACTGAAGTCCCTCCCCTCCCCAACTCCCGCCCTCCTCAGGCTCCACCCCAAAATCTCCAGGTTCTTTCGAACCCGGGGCTGGTAACCCTATCTAGACCTTAGTCCATCATTTCTAACCACTACACCATAGTGGCTGATAGGCTTCTTCAGCCTGTCCAAATGGTGGAACAGTTTTGTTTTAATGAAAGGCCTCTCCAGTGTAGGTTCTCTCCTGCAAGAGTGCAAATGTCAGTATTACATTTGACAAAGTGGTCTCTGGTTTGCGGGGAGGGCGGGGTATAAATCTGACGATAAATAAATAAATAAAGTTTAGCCTAGAATAAAAACTTACTAGCCTTTAAAGTGTCACAAGACTCCTGCAAATGGTTTTTTAAAAAGGAGTACTAAACAAATTTCCAGAGGAGAGCCATATTGCTCCGCTGTAGACTGAGATATAATGACTCAGAGATCTCAATTCATACTTGTATCTGACAAATGGAGGTTCAAATCTCAAAGCTCGTACCCCAAAATGTTATTGGCCCCTAAGGTGCTATGGGACTCAAATCTAGTCGTAAGAAAATATTTGTGCTGGCAGTCTATCATGAGTGACACTGGCATGTTTGGAACCATGGGAGGATTTCCCCCCTCTTTCAGAATTCTAACTTGAGAATTGGAAAGAGTGAGTTGGAGAGCATGGGGGAGAGGAGCAGCATAGAGCAAGGATGAATAACTTGCCTACTCTTACAGTAATTTCCATATTAAATACACAATAAAAGGCAAGTAACTGGTAACAGGTATAAAATCAGAGTGGATTATGGTGGGATAAAGACAAATGCAGCAGCTGTGGTGGTGAAAAGACTTTAGAAACTCTAGATGAGGGTGTAAAGAATAGAATGGGAAACATTCCTTCTAGATCGAAGATGTTTCTGGGTGGGTACTATAAGATACAGGACAGCAATGGTGAAAAGTTAGAAGAATGCACAGTTTATGCTATGAGGTTTGTTGGTGATTAACAGTACAATGTTCTGCAGAGTTAGTCCAATCTAAACCCATTAACTTCAAAGGGCTTAAACTGGAGAAATTCTGCACAGTTAGAATTCCCCCATGATTTAGGTGTAATCTTTGATTAAATTTACAGTGCTGTTAAATTGAGGATGGTGACTAGTATAAGGAAGAAAACTGGGTCTATGCAGTGGCTCAGAGGTTAAGACGCTGAGTTGTAGACTGGAAGGTCGGTAGCTCGGCAGTTCAAGACTCCAGTGCTGTGTGACAGAGTGAGCTCCCATCTCTGGCCCCAGCTCCTGCCAACCTAGTGGCTTGAAAGCAAGAAATTGCAAGTAGATAAATAGATACCAGTTTGGTGGGAAGGTAATAGCATTCAGTGCACCTCAGCCTTTAGTGATGCTGGCCACATGACCATAGAGAAGTCTTCAGACAGCACTGGCTTTTCAGCTTGGAAACGGAGATGAGCACTGCCCCCTAGAGTCGGATTCAACTGACTTTCGAGCAAGGGAAACCTTTACCTGTTTTCTTGGTGTTATTATGATACAAATGTAGGCCTAGTTCCTTTATTTCTGTATGTTACACTTCTGTTCACTTAATTGTTATTGTATTGTCATGTTGCTAACCCACCCCCAGCACCATTCTGGGGGAGAGGCAGGATAAAACTCTAATTACGTAAATAAATAAAATTAAAGACTGGCAGCATAATGTGTGACCAGACTACACAAAACAAGCATTTTGTCTTGAGTCAGTTCTATATATGGTGCTAAATCTGTGGTTGCTCATTCACGTGTGCCAATCAACAATCACCCTGATATGATACCAACACCGCAATGCATGTATCAATTAGCCCTTTACTTGGTGCATGATACCAGATAATACATTATCTCTGCTCCACCACATGTGCACGCAGACACACATGCACACTCTTTATATAATTTTTTTAAAATCATTCTAATTCTAAAAATGTATATAAGAAACATGTATATGAAATGTATATGAAACATCCTGCTTTTGTGGGCTTCTTGGTAATATGGGATGATTTCAATGTTTAAAACAAAATTACAAAGAAGAAGTTTGACTCATTACTTCCAGCCATGCATTGAGATGCACAGGAAAAGTGGAAGCATGATAACCAATAAGGAACCCTTTAGTTAAGGTAATGTTAACATTCCCTGGTTGACCACAAATCCTCCAAAAAGAAGAAGCAGAAGTGAAACACACAAAAACCTTATTGGGTTCCAGGTTGGGGGCTAGACTCCAGGAACTGCAAGTTACTATAAATAACTGGAGGCTTTTGTGTTGTTGTTTTTTAAAGTCCTCTTCATTAGATGACTCTGTTCATGCATCCAAGAGAAAGCTCCATAATGCATCTGGAGGACAGTGGTCCATGGACTCCCATTCCACAACTTCTTTGTGTCAAAAATTATCTTAAACCACCGGGGTGAGACCTCTGCAAAAATCACACCCATTTCAAAGCAAGCCGGCGGTGATTTGTTGTTTACTATAAGAGAGGCCTCTTCTGCCGCCGCCCTGAACCCACCCCCACCCCCCAAGTCCTCTGATCACTCAAGGACTCTAATCTCCCAAATGTTTCCATTAGGGCAAGTTAGGGAGAAGGGGGACGCGCAAAGTGTACGCCAGGTTGTGATTTATGCAGGTTCAGGGCCGCTTTGGGGTAGTGGTACGACACAGCACCGGGGTCAAGCCACGAGAAACACTGGGGGCAGCTCAGAATACTCAATGAGTTTCCTGGCACCTCTGAATCACAAAGAAGGGATAAGATCTCTCCATCACAAGATCCAGAGCTGCTGAGCCCGGAGGAGGAGGCGGAGGCGGAGGAGGGGAGCCAGGGAGGGGCTCTCCCCATCGCCCTCTCTCGCGGCCGGCCTGTCTCCGGTCCCTGTTGGAGAACGGGGCCTGAAAACATTCCTTTCTGCACGGAAGGGCTTCTCTCGCCTATTGTTGCCGCCTTTGTGTTGCAGGTCTTGTCAGCTCCTTGGAATTCCTGTCGTGGTTTCACAGCAAGGGCGCAAACGGAACCAGCTGCTCTTGGGCGGGGGGCGGGGGGCAGAAGAGGGCGCTGCTTTTTAATCCCGAAACAACAGGGGGAGGGGGAGGGAGGCATCCAGGGAAGGCGACCGATCCCCCCCCCAACACAACCACCCAGCCGTCCCTATGGAAAAGGAGTCACAGGTTGGCAAGCACGTACGGCGGATGCCCACTTTCTGTCAGCACGTGAGCTGCAGGGTAGCGAGAGAAAGGATTTTCGCCCCTTGGAGCAACTGGAAGGTCTCTGGACTGTGGCCGACACAAAGAGCTAGTCAAGGCTAGGCGCGCGGGTGGGTTAAAATCTGGTGAGAGTTTTGCAGGTTTGGCTATTATTATTCTCATGTCCAGAGGGGCACGTCGTGTGTTTAGGGATCGTTTTTCCAAACTTTCAAGACCGGTGCAAGAGAGAGAGAGAAAGAAAAGAAACGAACACCTTCGCTTTCCCAGGGAGGAAATGCGAAAATGTTACGCCCCCCCCCGGCTTCATCCGAACTAACGAACTGGATCGCAGCTCCACTGAAAACGCGGCAGTTGAATGTTTGTGTTGGTGGAGAAAAAGTGCCGGCAAGTGCAGGAGATTTACCACCACCTTGTTTGTGCAGTGGCGATTAAGTGCAGTATTCTGCCATGGGGCGGTGGAGTGCTCTGTGTACTGGAAATCAAATCATCCGGAGAGTGCAAATTTTTAATACAGTTTAATTTTTCACTTCAGAAAGACAGCAAGCACTTTGGTTGAACAAAGACTGAGTCCAGCGGCACCTTTAAGACCAACAGAGTTTGATTCAAGGAATAAACTTTCCTGTGCAAACACACTTCTTTCCTGGGTGCGCATGAAAGTTTATACCTTGAATAAAACTCCGTTGGTCTCAAAGGTGCCACTGGAACCAAACCTTGTTCTGCTGCTGCAGACCAAGGGGGCTACCCACCTGAGGTACTTTGGTTGTTTTTGATGACCAATCAAGGTTCAGAGGATGGTATATGGGAAATTATTTTATAGTGACACGATAGTCTCTGTATTTAGGAGCAGGGACTCCCTGGCAGAGGACTGGAATAGTTAGCCTACTTCTTTGGGTCACTGGGTTTTGTTAGGTCTTCAGATTAAAGCAATCCAGTTAGCATAGTTACTGTTTAAAGCCTTCCTACCCCTTTGTTTTAAAAAGAACGTTCACCTTTATTCAAGGTTAACAGCAACCTTTGCCTGAAAACTTATGTGTATGTATATTAAGTTTTGACTAAAATTAATTTAAATTCCAGAATAGTCCTGTGTTAAATTCTAATCCCATTTTGAACGTGTGTACTGAATGCACTGCCTCAAGTGAAGCAATGTTTTTACTGGACCAATTAATGTAGGGCAGCAGTTCTCCTAAGACTCTGACCTCAGAAGAGGGTTATCATCTATGTTAGGAAAAGAAACACCCATTACTGCCCTGGGCATGTAAGAAGAAATGCAACAGTTCCAACTGTTTGCTCACCTTTCCTTCCAGGCTGGGGAAATGTTTGTTTATATACTTCACAGGTAATCAGAAAAGCTGACAGTGCTTCCTGTTCAGAACAATCACAGGTTGCTTGCAAATCCTTTAAGTGACCTGGCCATCAAGATTTAAAATGTGAATTTGGACCAGAGTTCCCTTTTGGCTGGGGGGAAGTGTCAAAATACCGCAAACGCTTAAGGTACACTTTTGTCAAAATTCAGAGAGGAAATGTTTGGCTAAAAAAGAAGAAGATTCATTCCCCTTAAAGGTGAGAGAGACACATTTTATTATTGAGACTCAAGGGAAGATTACATAGTGTACTTCAGTGTAATCAAATAGCATCAGAAAGCTAATACGCAAATTAGAAACAATGCAAAAAATATCAGGTATGATATGACAAACAGTGCAGAAAGTGGAATTACAAAAACAGAAAAAATGCAGTAAGAGCAAGAATACATACAGCAAACATAATACATACAATGTGCAGTATAGCATAGGCTACAGGCCCGTTCCCCTTATTAGATCACCTTCCTGAACCATTCCATTATACTATAGCCCCATTTTCTTATAAAATTGCCCTTCTGAACAATTCTGTTTTACATAGTTTATAGAATGACGAGCATTCCTGATGGCCTCCAGTAGGCCATTGTCACTTGTTTCTAGCAACCTACCTGCAGTTTGGCTACAAGAAAACTTAATGCTTTCTGATCAAAATACATCTCTTGCATCCTTCCAGACCACTCATTTTCCATAAAATTTTTGGTTTAAAAGAATCAAATACAGAATGCTATTTCCACAGGTTAAAAATAAAAGTACAAGCAGTATAGCACAGAACAAAATTTGAGTCCAGTGGCACCTTTAAGACCAACAAAGTTTTATTCAAGCTATAAGCTTTCATGTGCACACACACTTCTTCAGATACATTGAAATGTTAGTTACCAGCAGCAAATTAGCATACAGCATAATGAAGGGCTGATTTTGCACAAGGAGCTGCGCCGCCGTCACGCCTCCCTTTGCCCCGTTTCCATTGGTCAATTTCCCACTCAAAAAACAGGATCACGAAACTGTGGGGAATATCGGGCAAAACCGTGGGTCAAAACTGTGGCCATGCGGCTTCGAGTGGGAAATTGACCAATGCAAATGGGGCAAAGGGAGGCGTGACAGTGGCGCATCTCCTTGTGCGAAATCGGCCAAGGTTTTTAACAGATGCAAGGACAAAACATGAATAAAAAGCTTAGTTTATATGGTCTCAATTTGTTTGGATTTAATCCTGGGGAGGAAACATAATGAAGCAAATAAATATATCAAAATTGGAGATTGATGTGCAAAAGTGCCCTTCTTAATTGTAGCATGAGAGTAATTAACTGAGACCCTGTTGTTACGCTCTATCCATCTCCTCTCAAGCATGGAGGTTAAACTAACAGCATCCTTTTCTTTAGGATGGGGTGACTGGTTGTGCAGTGTTATGTCTCCTTTGTCACCAGATCATAGAAATACATTCTAATCTACCATTCCAAATTACACTACATTCTACTATTAATTACATTACATTACAATCACTATTCCAATCTACTATTCCAAAGAAGAAATACAGTAAAATAAAGAGGATGTATAGCCCTTCATGGTGAGAATACAGATGTAATGACTGAATGAGATTAGCATATGTAGTGAGAACATCTCTGCTAAGTCCTGGGGGTTTATTGTAACTTGTAATTCAGCAAGTTCTAGTTTTTTCCTGAAATTCCTTTGCAATAGAACAGCTACTTTGAGGTCACCCAGTGAATGACCTGGAAGTCTGAAGTGTTCTCCTACAGGTTTCTCAGTCTTGTGATTCTTGATGTCAGATTTGTGTCCATTTATCCTTTGGTGACCTGTTTGCCCTCTATAGAGAATGGAAACCCAGTGGTTTGTCTGTTGACATTTAATGGCATATACAATGTTAGAAGATGAGCAAGTGAAAGAGCCTGCGATAGGGTAGTTGATGACAGGTCCAGTGATCACGTTGTCTGGGTATATGTGCCAGCAAAGTTGGCATCTGGGTTTCTTGCAAGCTCTGGTACCAGTGTCTATGTTCAAGTTAGATGTTGTATTATTGTGGGCGAGGAGTTGTTTAAGATGGGGGGGGCCTGTCTGTGTGCAAGAAAAAGTTTGGCCCCCAGAGTTTGTGAAAGAGAAGTGTCATTATTCAGTAGAGGCGGAAGTCACTGATAATGCATGGACGTGTTTCAAGTTGAGAGCTGTATGTGACTACCAGTGGTGTTCTATTATTGTCTTTGGGGGGGCTTGTCTTCTAACAGCTTTCTCTGGGTATCGTTCTAGCTTTGTTAATCTGTTTCCTGACTTCATCAGGTGGATATTTTAGTTCATAAAAGGTTTGTTGTAGATCCCTCCGGTGAAAATCTCTTGTCTGTAGGACTGGAACAGATATGGTTGTAGCATGGAGCCTGGCTGTAGACAATAGATTGTTTGGTATGTTTAGGATGGTACTGGATGCATGTTGAGATGTTTGTTGATCAGTAGGTTTCCAGTATAAGGTAGTGTCTATGCATCCATCGTGCATTTGTATACTGGTGTCTAGAAAATGTATTCCTTGCATAGACTGGTTTATTGTCAGACTGATGGTGAAAGTTGTCGAACGCCTCGTGAAATCTGTCCAGGTCTTCTTTACCATATGTCCAGACAATAAAAAAGTCATCAATGTAATGCAGGTATGAGAGAGGTATGAATGGGCAGGAGTTTAGGAAGCATTGCTCCAAGTCAGCCATGAAGATGTTAGCATACTGTGTTGCCCATGGCTGTACCATTAATCTGAAGGTACAGGTTGTTACCAAATTTGAAGTAGTTTTGTGTGAGAACAAAATGGCAGTTTGGTGACAAAGTCAGCTGTGGTGTTGTCAGAAATCATGTTTTTTATGGTTCATAATCCAACTTTGTGTGGGATTACAGAGATTACAGAGATTCGACATTCATAGTGGCCAAACAATATTCTCTGGTAGATTGTATTTTCCTCAAGAAATATGTGGTGTCGCACACATATAACTAGGAGCATTAATGGCATCGGATCTTCAATAGAGTCCATGTATCTGTACCTCCACAGTGAGAGTGTTTATGCCTGAGACAATGGGGCATCTTGGGTTGCAAGGTTTGTGTAGGTTCGGTAGGAGATAAAAGGTACCTGGTCGAGGCTCCTGTGGTGTGTCTGAGAGGATTTTTTCCTGTATGCGTAGGGGTAACTCCTTCGTGATCTTGTTTAGTTCTTTTTTGTATTCCTGTGTGGAATCTGAGGATAGTTATTTGTAAGTTTTCTTTGAGCCTCTTGGATGTAGTTTGATCTGTCCATGATGACAACAGCTCCACCTTTGCTTCTTTAATTATAATATTTGGATTGTTCCTGAGACTGTCCATGCCCTTCCTTTCAGCATGGTTAAGATTCTGTTGTATGCAGTGGTGTTTGTTGATCACATTGGTTTGGGCTCTATGGCAGAAGCATTCAATGTAGAGATCCAGTGTGGCATTGCAACCATCAGGAGCAGTCCATGTGGAGTCTCTTTTTTTGCAGTGTTGTTTTGATGGTAGTTGGTGGTTAGTATCTTGTTCATTGGTAGCTTGGAGGGATGATAGTTGTTCTCCAGTAGATAGTGTGATGATACATTGTGAAGATGTTGTCCTGTTCCTGGGTTTGCTGAAAGCACTCCTTCAGGAGTAGGCAGCAGAAAAAGGCTTCTAGGTCTCCACAGAACTGAATCACCTGTGTGGATTTGGAAGCGCAGAATGACAGTCCACGTGAAAGAACTGATCCCTCTGCTGGGCCGAGTCTGTGCTGTGAAAAATTGACAATATTGTTGGAGTTCTTGTTGCTTTAATGGATAACATGTAGATTAGATTCCCCCCCTTTCTGCTGCAGGTTGGAGAGTTTTTCTCTTTCTGTTTTTTCAGCAAATCCAGTTGAGAGCAGTAGATGATTTGTCTTTTCTTGTAGAAATTTTGCCAAGTAGGTGTTTCTTTATAGAAATGTCCAGGTCAGAGAGTTTCTCCTTGATCAGCTTCTGTTTGTAGTACAGGACACTGATCAGATATTTGAATAGCTTCTTGGAGAATGTGGGACATAGATTTTCTGAATAGCTGTAGGATTAGTAGATTGTAGTGGATTCCTAATTCTCAGTCCCTTGGGTATAATATCCAGGGTTTTGCATTTTGTAAGAAAGGAAATATCAGTCTGTACCTGTGTGAGTTTCTTTGTGAGGTTGATAGATTTCTATTCCAAGAAGCTTAATGCAGTGCCTTCCATGAAGATAGATTCAGATGCTTTTGGCGGCATAGCACCTCACTGAAATGGTACAGTAGTTTGCCTTTAGGTAACTGAACACAGCAGTAACTCAAGGTTATCCTCCCTATCCTGTACAATAAAGAATCAACATTAGTCTACACAAAATTCTGTGTTTCCCCCGAAATGTGGGAACTCACAAGCAAAATATTATGTTTGGTTTGTTGACCCTTAGAAGCTCTCTGGGTTGAAAATCATTAACACAAGAACTGGACAGAATCAGAACTACTTATTCTGAAGCAAGAAGTTAACTGATTAAAAAACTAAAATACTACCTGTGGCTCAGACTTTGGGTTCTTCTGCACTGGCTATGTAACCTGCAATAGAGGTGATTCATTCAGTTTTAACAGAGAATCGAAACATTACATTCCAGTGTTTATTCCATTGTTTTCCCATCTATTTGCAGAACTGATTTGTGGTGATTTTAAAAACAAACATCATAAAACACAATGATAGCGTCAGATGATCTACAGTGGATAGTCAAAGCACTATTCAGATTTCTCAGGGCACACGTGAATCAGTGCATCGGGGGGGGGATTAAGTAAAACTTTTTTGCTTTGCAGCCAAGTATGTTTTCATTATTTTTGAATGACTGTTGCATCATTATTACAAGCTTACAATAATAAAATATAATATAAAATCATTTAGCAAATGGAAAGTGCAAAAGTAGTATTTAACACCACCACTGCTCCTCAGAAGTGAGAATTAGCAGTTCATTCATTGCAGTGTCTGGCAGTACAAAGAACAAGTATAAAAATTACGTCAAGAGTAAAACAAAGGGAAATTGCAGGGAGGAATGGGAACAGGAATTCCTGAACAGGAATTCCAAGTAGATGTTTGTCCTGGGGGCACCCCACTTTGGAGCAGCTGACACAAAAACTGGGTTTTTGGACTAGGAAACGGCATATGTCCTCTCAGAGGGCAGAGTCCCCTGAACATGGGGGTATATGATGCGTGGTGGTTCAAACTTTATTTTGGGGTGTAGAGCTTTTAAACTATCCTCAATATTTGTGGTTGGATTCACAAATAAGGAACTGGGAACCAGGAACCAACTTCAGCCTCCTCTCTAGTAGGGTCTTGCCCTTGAGAGATAGACATAGGTGGATTCTTATGGAGAATGTGGGGGTCATGTTGAGACCTAGCTGTAAGATGTGCTGATGGCAAAAAAGTAATCCTTCAGCATAGTTTTGGAGACACCAAGCCCAGTGCAACCTGCCAGCCACATATGGCAGCCCAACAGGAGCTTGATAAACCTGTTTCACACACACACCCCGCCTTGGGATTACAAAAAAATGGGAGAGTTCTCAAGCACTTGTAAGACCACAGGAGGCTGCGTTCAGCTTGTTGGATCACGAGTTGTATAGAGTGTTGTGATTCCAATTATACTGTCCCACAAGCTTGTTTCTGTCCTCCGTTTCTTCCTTTACCTGCAATTTAGGTAATCAGTTCTTCTGGGCAGGGTTGGGGTTTTTTGTTCCTGTTTCCACTGTGTTTCTTTTGTTATTCTGTAAAGTGCCATTTGCATCAGTGGTGCTCAAAAGTAATATTGAAATTATGAAAAGGAGAGATCTCCGAAAGTTTTCTCATCAGCTCCATTTATTTCAACTTCAAGACAAGTATACTTTTTCATTTTAATTGTTTTTCTAAAGCTATTTATGTATAGAATAATATTAAGTCTTAAGATATCTTTTAATCCATTGTGACATTAATAATCACTTTTTCAAATTCTTGGCATTATGTCTGGATTTCATACATTTTTAAAAACCATTTGCAAACCACAGAATGTGAAATGTACACAAAAGTATTCTTACAATAACAGAATGTCTATGCAGCATAATTAGAAAGAAGCAAAAGTCATAGTGCATGCATCTTGTATGGTAAACAGAAATCGGATTGCATAACAATAGTTATCCCATGCATGTTTGTCATTGGAGATGTAAAAAGAGAAACCTCCTTATTTCATTTACAGTTCACTCCTGAGGGCCAATGTGGCAGTGGTGGCCAGGCAACATTTTAACATGGTCCATTCCCTATAGACATTCATGTGAGGGGGAGGATAGCATGACCTTCTGAGTGAACCAGAGTTCCTAGCAACCCACCAATCAGGCAGCAGCACCCAATGAATTCCTTCTGAGTGGCATACACAGGTGCGGCCGAATACTGCCCACCAGGTTTTTTAAAAATTGTAAATAATTTTTATTAACAGCAAACAACATAGAGAATTGAGAAATGAAAAACAAAGAGAATATAACAATACAGTACATGCCAAATCAAAGAATGTAAATGGATGAACCAGGCTATGAAAAACAGCAACAGTAAGTATGATCAACTAGTCAAACTATTACTGCCCGCCAATGCAGCTACAGCCCCTGAGTGCCATAACTGTCCCCCCAGCAGAGGAACAGAGGACGAGGAGAGACCCAGGAAGGAAAAGCTCCCTTGCACACTAAATCATGCCTCCCCATGCCTGTACAATGGGGATGCTTGAGTCAGGATCCTTTGAATGACAAGTGTAATCCCTGAAAATTTCACCCTAATTTGGGGGCGGGGGTGGGGAGGAAGTTATGCATGGAAATGTGTTTCCTACTGAAATTGGTGGAAATAATTATTAGATTGATTTTCCAATAAAATTAACTTTTATCCTATATGAAAGAATCTGACTCAAGTGGTTAAAAATATGTATTGTGTCAAACATTCAATGGCAATTTTGCAGTTTTTGTAGAACATTTCCTTTAAAACGACTTGTTAGCTTTCTCAGCAATGTAAATTGTATTTGATACATTGAATAATTTTACATTAAAGATAACTCTTCTTAGATGGTTTACTTTTTCACAACCTAGATTTCTATAAAGAAGTATTCTGTGATCACTCGATAACATAAGTTCCCGCTGAGGTATTTTCCTGGAGGAGGAGGAGAGTTGGATTTATACCCTGCCCTTTACTACCCAAAGGCGTCTCAGAGCGGCTTACAATCTCTTTCCCCTTCTCTCCCCACAACAGACACCCTGTGAGGTAGATGGGGCTGAGATAACTCAGAGAGAACTGCTCTTGAGAGAACTGTGACTGACCCAAGATCACCCAACTGGCTGCCTGTGGAGAAGTGGGGAACCAAACCTGGTTTTCCAGATTAAAGTCTGCTGCTCTTAACCACTACACCAAACTGGCTTTACAGTATTGAGAGAAGTAAATTTATTTATTACTGATAGCCCTGGTAGACCAGATGGATCTTCCATATCAAGGAAAAGCAAACATCTGGTTCCCAGATCCTGGTGATATTTTTATTCACTTGCTAAAATTAATTATTATATTTTTTCCGGATATAATCTTCAAGGTGTAATTTTCAAGACCTGAACAAGGCTGTTAAACAGAGGATGTTTTGGAGCTCAGCAATTCATAGGATCACCAGACTCAGAGGTTGGAAATGGCTTGATGGCACTTAACACACACAAAGTGGCTTACAATAAAACAACAATCAATAAAATAGACCCCCCCCCAAAAAAAGATATTTGAACCATAATCAGCCTCCATCATGACCTGCTTGTGAACTTCCCAGGGCCGTCTGTCTGGGCAGTGCTGGAAATAGATTATTGGACTAGATGGGACTTTTGACCTGATCTGCAAGGCAACATGTTCTTAAAGCCTGACCCTTAATCGAGACCAAAGCTCCCATGGATTCCACTCTCCTGAGCAGTCGATGTGTACTGACAAAGAATGAAGCTATGCAGCTCTTGAGAATATGGTTCACTTCTGCAAATATCTCCCATCCCCTCTTTTGCCAGGGTGACATGAATGCAAGGAGGGGCATTTGTACAGGACAAGTGGGAGGTGAGAGAAAAGGAAACTTAACTCTTCCCACACAGTGATTCCCCCTCTCCCCACAAATGGTCCTTTGGAGTATTTTCCATCTAGCTGGGGTTATTTATCCTCTAGCGAGGGAGAAGAGAATAGCCATAATGAGCTTCTGGTCATTTCCGAGCTGTGGCTCGGTGGTAAAGCATCTGCTTGGCATGCAGAAGGTCCTAGGCTCAAACTCCAGCATCTCCACCTAAAAGGATCAGGTGGTAGGTAATGTGAAAGACCTCTGCCTGAGATGCTGGAGAGCATCTATCAGAGTCGACAATATTGACCTTGATGGACCAATGGTCTGATTTGGTATAAGGAAGCTTCATGTGTTCATCGGGTGGGCAAGGGAATATTCTTCCCTTTTATTTTCCAGCAGTAGCATTACATTATAAGCATAAGTCCCTTGCAATAGCATTACATTATGAGCATAAGTACGGAAGTCCCACATTTAGCTTGTAAGGTAGTCCCACCCTTCTGCTGAGTCAGTCAATCAGTACATGTGGCTCAAAATTGCCTGCTTTCATGGACAACAGCTCTCCAAGCCTCAGGGTGTTTTCCAGTGCTGCTGCTGAGAACCTTTAACTGGACATTGAGCCCAGGTCTTATCTACATAAAGCACACTCTTCTCCCCCCCCACACCCGGCATTCTCTACTTTTGTACAGCTTATGGGGCAGTAGAGCATTTCCACTTGAAAAGCTGTTTTTAGAATCTTAAATGCTCAAGAGCTAAGAAATACAAATATGTGGACTGTAAAGTACATGGAAACAGGAAGAGCTAACATCATGCTCCAGGGGAAAAAATATGAGTCAAAGTAGAGAGCAGGTGGCGTGTGCCACACTCCACTACATTCCAGAAACATCTCTTTAATCCTGTGTGTTTAACTCCCTTTCCAACAAAACTGTAACCGTGCCTCAGAGTATCAGGAAGTTTATAAGGGACATGACTGAAAATGGCCCTGTTCCCCCATAATCCTTTGTTAATGACTAGGTACACTAGAAGAGCTCTTTTATTAGTCCAAAGTTCACAAGGCTTCATATGACCCTATTATTTATAGTTTATTGTATCTGGGAAATAATTTAGAATCTGAAATTAGAACTCATACAAAGTGATCTTTCCCCATTTCTTCATTTTGATACCATTTTAACTGCAGAACTTTACTGAAGTAGAGGGAAAAGTGTTGTAGATACTGTCCACATTCTATCAGACACACACTGTAAAATCCTGACATGCCTAATCAAAATAACAGACCGAAAAGGAGTTTCTCCTCCATGCCTTTGCCACCTGGCAAATTTTAAGTTTCTTACCAGTCAGAAGATAACAGCATCACTAGCCAGACCAAAAAAAGAGTCCAGTCCCAAATCCTGTCAAACATTAACCAACACTAAAATAACCCAGAGATCTTATACAATAGCACAATACCAAAACAATGGTCTCCTTGTATTAATTTACTCTGAGCTTCTACCACCTACAGTTTAGGGGCACCCCAAACTTGAACAACATGACTTGGTCCCAGCTATGAATGTTCCATCTCTTCCATGAATTTATTTATTTAACTGTTTTTGAGGGTCACATTAACACCCATGGCACCTGCTGTTTTCTAGAAAAAAATGTTCAGAGGGATCTTCCCAAGACTCAAAGCATTCCCTTGCTGTTTTTACACTGTCCTCAGGTGTTTGACTCAGTGCTTACTTTTTGTGGACTCTGACTGTGAGGAAAGTACTCCCAGAGGGATGCAGACTGGTTGCTGATCACTTCACTTTAATGTCCTTTTCAGTCATAATCCATTTACCCAGCACTCAGGAGACAGCTTTAGCGGAGATGCACTAAGTGGAAAATAACCAGCTCATCTCCATCACAGGGCATATGAATCTTCCTTCAGTTCCACTAATTTAAAGCAGGTTATCTAGTCTACCACCAATCCACCATCTCTAAGGTGTAGTCTGGACATGTGGCAGAGTGCTAAGGTGGTAGAGTGGACTGTACCACTTTAGAGTGCAGGTGAGGGCAACGTGTATAATTTAATGTAAGTGGAAAATCAGTACAGCATTTGAAGGGCTGGGTTAGAGCCTTTCTTCCTGGTGTGCTTTAAAAAATGTTTTTAGCTGACGTAGCATTGAAAAGATCACTCTCCACCTGCACTTCAGTTTGTGGGGGGAGGTCATATTTTTAGTGTTCCCCCATTTACTCCCATGTATTTCTGTAACATATCAAGGAGAAAGGGCTACCCCTTGACATGCTGTGCTAGTTTTCTACTTAAAGGGGATTATTAATATAGGTTTAAAAAATGTAATCCTGTCCTTACAATCTGAATCGGTACAGGTCATTCTGTGCCAACTCATTGCCACCTCATAGTTCTGCATGTGTAGACCCAGCCTCAGCTTCTGGTATAGCCAAAACTATAGGGGTAGAATTACTGGTCTTGACCAAAAGGATCATGAAGGCCAGAATCAGAGTGGCCTAGTCTCTCAGCTAAACAATGAGACACGCTATGCCAAACTGGGAGTTTGGTGTGATGGTTAAGAGTGGCAGATTCTAATCTGGAGAGCCAGGTTTGATTCCCCACTCCACATGAAGCCAGCTGTATAACCTTGGGTCAGTCACAGTTCTTTCAGGTGCCCCCCCCCCCCGAAACCTTGCTTACCACAAAAAGAGCTAGAGTTTCAGGCTGTCAGACAATCTTTGGATCTCCTGGCTATACTACAACCACACTGCCATGGGATAATTAATTTAATTAGACGTGCCAAACAGGGAATGAAGGGACCCAGAACAGAGCAGCCTTGGAGAGGGAAAAGGAACAAGAGAGTGACAGGCTAATACGGCCCTTGGTAGATTAGAAATGAGCATGTGCGTACAATGCCATTAGGTCATAGCCAATTTATGGCGACCCCATAAGGTTTTCAAGGCAAGAGACATTCTTAGCTTCTGAGATCTGACAAGGTAGGGTAGCTTGAGCCATCCAGGTCAGGACAGATTAGAAATAGTATAATTAACATAATTAAAATGAAAAGATATATTTCTGGGCTCAGGTGCAAAAAGTATCCGAGAATGGCAAGAATGTGTACCTAAATACAGAAGTGAAGATACAGCTGAAAGGTGGGGTCTATTGCTTGGGGTCCAACAGGTAGTCCTATGTATAATAAAATTTTAATCTTTATTTTTTATGATAAAAAGTGGCAAGAGTGAACAAACATAGCTTGTATATATCTGAAGGAGATACTGTAGTATATTCTAAACTTTGTACGGTGTTTGAAGTTATCGAATAGTTAGTTAGGCAAGAATGTGAGCCCTATCAGATGGGAAGATGGTTTAGGTCACCTATAAAGTATGGGAATCTGAATTGATCCGCAATGTTCTTTGAAGGTGCCCCGGGCCTATAACCTGCTTATTTTTGGTAAGAAATCATTAATGGAGTCAAATAATTGCTTTCCTGTAATCATCTATGTAAGCTCAATGGGTGATATGACATTCTTTTAAGTGAGTCTGTGTCAAAAGGGTAAATAATTAATGAAAAAGATAAAACAGGCAAGATTCTCTAGTAATATTCTTTACTTGTGTCCTAAACTCCAATGAACCAAGAACCCTAGGGATTTTTATATAAATGCCTATGTCTGAATCAAGTCATCCAGAAGAGTATGGGAAGGCAAAAGCATCTTTTCCTGAAAAACACAAGAAAATCTTAGGGCCTGCTCTCTTTGTTGTGTTTCCTCCTCAGTCCATGGTATTTTACATTAGCACGCTTCCCCCATGAGTTAAAGTTTCTTTTCATCATCAGTAAAATAAAACAGGAGTCCAGTGGCTCCTTAAAGATAACATTTATTCCAGCCTAAGGTCAAAAATAGTCCTGGTGTGCAGGGCTGCCATATAGGAAAGTTTGAACAGGATGGATAAGGAGGACTGGCGTTCCTCCTAGTTCTTGAATCCATTCAGGCAAATTATTCAAATGAGACCCAGCCCTGACACAGAAACGAAGGGTGCGCCTGTCAAACAGATGACTAATTACTGTTACTCTCATTATTTTTGTGCCAAGAATTTGGGGGAAGGCACTAAATTAAATAGCGGGCATTTAAAGGATTTGAGTGGATATTGCAAAGATGCTGTTCTCTCTGCTCTGTAGAAGATGTTAAGTTAAAAAAAAAACACCCTCTTAATATTTTTACATCTGCTTGTTTAGATTTATGCTGGAGCTATTCTGCTATCACAGCACTTACTGTAACATGGTAATTTCAATCCCCTACTGTCAAAATGTCCAAAAATGATGCTCCCTTTAAAAGAATTATTAGGAATGTTTGAGCCAGCAAAAAAAAAAATTGTCAGATAGGAAAAGCCATTCAACACAATTTATTATGTCAGCATCAAATTCATGTCTTTCCACTAGAGTAAAGCAAGTATTGGAAAATTGTGGGAGCCTGCAAAAGGCGATTAATAGTAGCATTTTTTTTTAATTGTCATACATGTGATTGCATCGCAAATATATGACAGAGCTAATGGAGAGAAAACTCAGGCTCCAGTTAACTGCAAAAGAAGGGCTTTATTTACTCCACAGATGTTCAACTCTGTGGCAGAGAAGTTAACATTTGATTGGGAAGCTCAGTCTGCATGTCTGAGAAGATAACTTCTAATATTGGAAGGAAGTTCTCCCCCCTCCCTTAAAATGACACATTGTACTCAAAGGAAAATGGACTAAAGAGTTTGTGGAGGGCATTATAAGTGCAAGAGTATAAACCTTTGGACTCTTTCAAATTTGAACCCACATTTGCAGTCTTTCTATTCCTATGAGCAGGGGAGAAAACTGGGAACATCATTGCCAGCTCAATCATGTCTGGGCCGAGCTTCAGTTACACATTTTAATTTGTGCACAGCCGGTGGCATGAGCCAAAGGGCTTTTAGCCCACGCCTTGTCACCTGTGACCCCTGAGTGAGCCAAATTACTGTTTGTCTGTTTACACTATATTTCTGCATCTGTTCTGCCAAACTGCTTTGATTCTCCAGATGTGGGGGAGGAAGTGGGGTATAAATGCTTCAAACAAACAGCAAGCAAATAAATAAATAAGCTAAATTAATGATACTGAGAACTAAAGGTGCCAGGAATGCAAAAGAATTCTGATGGCAAGAGTGCTGAACGTGAATGTGGTATACGTACAACCTATATAAGTGATGAAACACTGAAGTGCTAAACAGAAGCTTGTTTTAGCACCAGATGCAAGGCACTTTTTTGTAGAATGAGAATAACCCATTTAACTCTTATTAAAATCCTAGCAAATGATGTCCAATTTGTTGCCATTTCATATTTCTGCCAACTGGTGATTTGTGTTTTTTTTTTAATGTACGATCAATTCACCATAAGCAAATAAAGAGCACAAGCAATACACTGGCTGAGAAGTTGAAAACTTAATCACTTCTCCACATCTCTAGACCTCCATAGAATTTTATTTCTAACACCACCCCATATTTAAACACACGCACAAATCAAAAGTTATGGGAGGAGGACAGATCTAGTTATGGGTTTGTTTCTTCCTTCTTGGATTCTATTCCAGCCACTGTGCTTTTCTAGTTGTAGAAAACTACCTACTGTCATGATCTGGAGATGTAAGTTGCTTTGAAGTTCACCAGGGGTTCCTGGGACCCGGAAGGCTGCTTACTTTCCCAGGGAAGTGATCCATAAAATGCACCAAGTGAGAGAGGAGATGCTTTCCTCAAAGAGATAACCATTTGCTCTACCTGCCAGGAAGGGCAAGGTGGATAGATGTTGTAAACATGATCTTAGTATTGAGGCGAATGGAATGTGTGCTCTTGGATGATTGGGAGATGAGAGTTAACCACCCACATGGGGACAGGATTCCTAATTCTGGATTGGATAAAATGCTTCCCACCAGCTAAGACAGGAAGGGTTAAAAGGCTGGTAATATCTGACAGCAGTTTTCCAAATGCTACAAATCAGATTCCCCTTCATTGAGCAGGTGGGGGGGGGGTCAGGGTTTGCATTTGTTTTACAGACATCAAGGAAGCTTATGCATTGTTAAGTCTAGTTTAGTGATATGGATTTCCTGTTCTTTTCCTTAGATTTATACAACCTGTAGGCATGATAGTCATTTTCCCTTTTCTTGTGCTTATTCCTGTAGCACTAAGGTAAAAATTCATTGAAATTATTGTATGGTGTTGTGTGTGGAGTAGCCTGGAGATGCCCGGGGGGGGTTGTTTGGCTGCCAAAGCTGTAGCTTTTTTTGTCACTACTAAGTGGCAAACTATGCTTATTTTTAGGCTGAAAATGCTGTGACTTGCCTAAGTCCACCCAGCTAGCTTCAAGTGGAGAAATGGGGAATCGAACCCAGTCCTCCAGTTTAGAGCCCAATGCTCTTAACCAGTACACCAAACTGGGTCTCAGCAATAAAGTTTTCCTGCTTAAGAGAGCAGAATGTGTTTCAAGCTCCTCTCCACATGACCTTAGCCACTTGATCATACCCTCACACATGCACAGGAGAAAGGCCAAAGTGATTGGGAAACTCTGCCCTTTGTACCTGCTCAGAGGCAGCCTTTACTAGTGTTTCCCAAGTCAGTGGTAATGCAGGAGGCTGGATTCAGCTTGGAGCAGTGGCACTGAAGAAGAAACACACTTACATGCACATGAACATGTTACACACATGTAAATTCATACAGACCCAAGATGGGTGTATGACATCTATACCCCCTCACATCTATAGATTGTCTTTATGCATGCACCCTCCTCTGCCAACCCCAATAACAATGAGAACGGCTTGGAAAGTCCACGAGGGGAGGAATGAAAGATATTAAATTTAACATGCCTGAGAAGTAGACCCTTCTGGGTTTTGTAGTCAAGGTGGTACTTTCCCAGGTGTCAAAAGCAGAAATGCCAGCTTAGTTAAACCACAATGCCTAGGAAAATGAGAAGTCTGCTTATATTTAGTAGATGTGATAGACGTACATTCCCAGAAGACCAGACAAACCTTCAGTTCTTACGAAAGTTAAGCAAGCTTTGATGCCCGCAGGAAGGCAGAAATATTTGTAATGCCAGGCTTGAGCTAACCACACTATGATGGGTGGCTGCCAACTTTTGGTCAATTCAAGGAACACTGGGTCATGATTGAAATTATTGCTGTAACCAAGAATCTGCTTGTGTTCTTTATTTGCGTATGGTGAATTGATTGTACATGCCCAGACATGATGGAATACATGATGGTATGTAAGAAAAGAGGGTGGGCTATAAGGTCTTGGCTGACACAAAGGGAGATACCAAAGCCATGTTATGGAAAGCTCCAAAGAATCCAAATGAAGAACCAGGGAGGAGAAAGAGGAAGGCAGGAAGAGAACATATGCGTGTCCACCAGGTGTCCAGAATGCTATGGACGCATGACTTGGAGCATGAGGCATAGCCCAAAGGCCTTGTGCCTACCTTATAAAATAAAATCATCCCAGAGAGACCCACTGGGAGGAGAGGATAAAATCTGTATTGCCATAGAAAAAATCAGAAATATCCTTTGAAAGATTTCTCCTGATTTATCGGTATCAGTGTCATTAGCTGGCCAGCTTGGGATAAGCATGTCTGTGTGCATGGTGTATATGCTCAAGCCTAATTACATGAAGCCAATAAAAACCATGGCTTTAACTGATATATGCCACATTCCTGTCTTGGTTTTTCATGGTTTACCTGTGGCTCAAATAACAAACCCCAGAAAATTGGCTGAGAGGAGAAGAGAACCTGATCACTGTTACACATCTCCAGACCTCCATGGAATTTTATCTCTAACAGCAGCTTGATTGTTTTGTCATTCTTCCAGAGTTTTACCATGCATCACCTATGAAGAAGAGTGGTAAAATCTTTAGCATGTATCTTCATGCTAAATCAAAGATCAGAGAGGTGTGGGTTACAGGGGGGAAAGCAGGAAGTATGGTAAATGTTGACTTTTGTTTCTTAAGCAACACCAAAACATTAACTACAACGCTGTCAGAACTACATTCACTTCAGTACGGAAATCTGCTAACTGCCATCTCCTTTGCCCAGAATGCCACTTGGTTATGTCTTAAAGGGGCAGTATCATATAAACAATCAAACATGAACTTTACAATCACCAAATATTACTCTGCAGTATCCATCAGTTAAAAGGCTCCTTAGCCCACGGCTTGTAACCTGTGGCTCTAAGTAAGCCAAACTAGTCTTCATCTGAAATCCTGCTTTGTAGTTATATGTACAGTCCAATATCTAATCTCTAGTTTGCGTAACTGTAATCTGTATTGTCTAATTCTATATAAACTATTGGGCTAATACAAGCTAATGCTGGCAGGTAACAGATGACATAGTGGAGAATGAATCCTTGATACCATGCCTGGTATTAAATCCTGAGTATCATATTGGATAAAGAGACAGAGTTGGTGCCAGACGTTTGTTTGGTTTTTTGGGAGAGGCTGATTTCTTTAACCTGTTTTTCTACTGAGCGGTCCACTTCTGTTGACCAATAATTTCATGTTGGGAGACTGATCCATGACTAGCTGTCTGCTGAAGGCCTGTCCCAGTTGAAGGAGTAATCTTTTTTCTCAATAACGCATGTCTATGGTTTTACAGGGTTAACTCTTTTGTAGGGTTAAAGAGCTGTTAATCGGAATATAATCTTTCCTGCAAGATTAAATTTAGAGTCACTTAGTACCTGCATGCAGCCTCACCTCACAAGATAAGTACTACAATCTCAAGAAGTCACTCAGATGTGTGTCCCATTCTAACATATTTCTTTTCATTCTCTTTATTTATATACACACATACACATAAACACACACACACACACACACACACACAGAGGCTGCCTCTGTCGGGTCCCTGCATCAGCAAGTTGATGCAAAATATCTTTGTTTTTTCGAACACCATGCTTATTACCGCAAAACACAAGAAATAGTGGCATTATTTTTTCTGAAACCTTTGTCTCTTTTTTCCCCCTTTTCTTCTCCAGAATTTGCTGGCAAGGATCTTTTTATCACACTCTGTTACACTAAAAAGTGACTCTGTTCACAAAATGAAGGTAAGGGGTTATCCTTTCCTTAATGGATTACTTAGCACAGTGTGCAGGAGAAAAGAGTCTGGTTCTTTTATCACTCCTGAGTGGGTGGGAACCTGCAGATAAATAGGGAAATCTTATCTTAAAAGCTGCACTGTCAGGAAGGAGATAGGTCCCATTTCTAGTCTTGCATCATATTTACTCTGCTGTGATTCCATTAACTTTTCTGGAGACGTTTTCGGTTTGTGAAAAATTTAACTCCACTAATGAGTAGTATTCCTTACAAATCAGTAATTGTGAGCATTGTTTTGAGAAAATGAGGGCAAATCCACATATCATTGGATATTGTTGTGTTATAGAAATCATTGACATGTGGATTTCTCTGCACGAACAGGACAATCTAGGAAGTGATGATGGTGCAGTATCTATTGATATGTAGATCCAGCCTGTTTCTAAATGTCATGATTGATGTCTTAATGTGTGTGAGGAGGTGAAGTGAAGGTTGCTTACTACCCAGATCTTTCTTTTGTTCTGGGCCTGCATTCTAGGGACACTAGTAGATAGAACAAATCACATAACGAAGGGTTGGAGTGGACATGAAATTTCTGCACTTCCTTTCCCAGGCCATTTTGCATTGGACGAAAAATCCTCTAGGTCAATGTGAAATGGATCTGTTGCACCAGTAGCCCTCTTCACCATCACCCATTTCCTCAAAACCTAATGATCCGAGAGAGGCAAAGATAGGCTCTGGAAACCGGGAGGTTGGTCTCATGCTTCAGACCTTGGAGACAGTCAAGACACATTCACAACAGTGTTCAGGGATGCAGTTTTAAAAAAAATAAATGTGTCTCACAGTCCAGAGATGGGGCTTTTTCAGCAGTGGCTCCCCACTTATGGAATGCCCTTCCTATCGAGGCTGGCATGGTGCTTATGCTGCTCTTTTTTTGGGTGCCAGGCCAAAACATTTGTCCCAGGCTTTTAGTTAAGGAGCTGATGTTTAACACCTTTTTATTCTGTTCTTTTAGTTTGAGAACTGTTATATTAAACTGCTGAATGTTCACTGCTTTTATTTTCTGGGTTTGTTTTTTTAAAAACCACCCCTGGATTTTAATGGTGGATTTTATTTAATAACTGAAAATGTTTTCTGTTTTTATTATGCTTTATTTTGTAATCCACCTCAGGCAGGTTTCCTGGAGAGGTGGCATAATTTTTTTAAAAAAGCAAATAAACAGTCAGAGCCCATATCCTTCTGTTCTGCGGCCATTTCCAGTTCATAACAGTTTAAATCACATATCCATAAAAGCAATACAATGGAGAATAGCAAAATCCAAAGCACCATAAAAATTATCACACAAGACTCACAAGAGAGCCGAGAGTGATAAAATCAATAATATGATTAATATTCTGCCCAAGGTGATAGCTGTAAGAGCAGTACTCTTAGTCACTAACTATGGAAGGCCAGGTTGTCACCACTGCCGGGTCTGCCTTCTTCCATCTGAGGCAGATCAGGCAGTTGGCCCCATATCTCACTCCCCAGGATCTGGCTACAGTGACACATGCAATGGTCACTTCCAGATTAGATTATTGTAATTCTCTCTACATGGGGCTGCCCTTGATTCTGCTCCGGAAACTGCAGCTGGTGCAGAAGACAGCAGCACGGGTACTGATGTCGCTGCCTGTGCGGGCCCACATCTGCCTGGTGCTGCGTGAACTGCACTGGCTGCCTGTTGAGTACCAGATCCGTTTCAAGGTGTTGGTGCTTACCTTTAAAGCCCTATATGGCCAGGGGCCCGTGTATCTGTGAGATCACTTCTCCCTCTATGAGCCCCAAAGGGCTTTACAGTCTGCCAATCAACAACTTCTCCTGGTCCCTGGCCCCAGGGACGTCCGTTTCACCTTGACTAGGACCAGGGCCTTTTCAGCCCTGGCCCCTAACTGGTGGAATGAGCTCCCATATGAGATCAGGGCCCTGCGTGACCTTTTACAGTTCTGCAGGGCCTGCAAGACAGAGCTCTTCCACCAGGCTTTTAACTAGGGTGACAGACCTCCCTCCCTCTTTACTGGGCTTCCCCAGCAGGTCAGAACTGCATGCTAGAGTTGGCATCTGTGAAGTTTTAATGTCAATGACAATGGCACCAGATGAAAGCTATGGTGGTATTTTACTAGTGTTTTGTGTTAATTGTGTGTATTGTATTGCTATCACATTTGATGTAACCCGCCCTGAGCCTGCCATGTGGGGAGGGCGGGATAGAAGTCGAATAAAATAAATAAAAATAAAATAAATAAATAAATACTAGACAGATAACATGATTAATACCAAAATCATTAAAATCAGCAAAAGTGCAATCTGTGGAACATCAGCAATAACAAGAACCATCAAAGAACAACAACACAAGAATACTTCATCAACATTATCAAAAGGGCTGAGAACATCTTTGCAGGGCATCTGAAGTTTAACAAATTGTAGTGGGAAAATTCTACAATCAAGGCACCACAATAAAGACCCTGTTTTCTAGTTGCCACTACCCTATTTCTGAAGGAGAAACAAACCGAGCAGAGCATCAGCAAAATATCTCTGTTGGTAGGCAGGTTTGTATGGGATAAGGTAGTTCTCCTAATACTAATACCTGGAGCCTTCAAGAAATAACACTTTGGATTGTACCTATAAACAGACTGGCAGCCAGAGCAGTTCTTTCTAGCGTAGCAAGATAATTGAGATGTGTTACCCAGCTAGCAATTCTGCCGCTGTGTTTTCAACTAACTGAATTGTCTAGTCTTCAAAAGCAGCCCTATATAGATTGCACTAACTTAACCTGGGTGTCATTACACCATAGATAACTGTTGCCAAATCCTGCTTTTTAAGAAAAGACTGCAGCTGGTGCCCCTGTTGGAACTGACTACAGGTGTTAATCTAAAGAGGAGACCTGAGCCTCCTTCTGCAGATACAAGTCTGGCATCACCCTGAAGTTGTGATCCTGTTGGTTTTGGGAAGTGCAACTCCATCCCAAACGTGCTGACTCCTCAAAGTCTGATTGCCGATATCATGATCGATCAAGAGCACCTCATCTGGACTTTAGGAGTGGATTAGCCATTAAGGCCACCAGGAAAAATCCTGGTGGGCTGATAGCCTATGGGAATTCCCCTCTCCCCACCACATGCCGCAGGTTCTAGTTCATTTAATGGAAGCAATAATAACCTCATGGAAAATCCACATATTTCCCAATTCACGTGAGATGGCAACCACACAGAGATCACACTACTGATGTGCATATCTAGCAGGCTGCTACTCCACAGGAGTGGAACGGGATCTTTGCAGAGGGCTACAGTGACACTTCCAGAGTGAGAATTATCTTATATGTATAAGGAGCTGCTGGCTTTTCTGCACTCCTGTATATAAATTCTGGCTTGCTGAATGCAGTACTTCCTTTTATTAGCATGATTGCAATTCCTAGTGTGGCTGGCAAGTCTCAAGTTATGAGCAGGAGTATTTTGGAGGGCAGGCAGATTTTTCTCCCCCATACAGCAGCTGTTCTTCCAGCCAGGAAGAGATAGTTGCAGGATGTCCTATAGCAGCTGCATTCATTGCAACAGCAGACAAGTATTTGGGTAGGCTTGCCAAGAACTTACCGTCTTTCGGCGGGGGATGGATACGTCCTGGCAGGACCATCCCTGGGGGAAGGAAAGACGCGCACACCATGCTGTCACCAGAAAGTGACGCTAGGCGACACTCTGGCAATGCGGCTGGAAACTCGATGGTACCATAGAGTTTTCAGCCCCATTGCCAGAGCGTCGCCTGGCATCACTTCCTGGCAACAGCATGGTGCATTACAGGGAGGACTGGTCCGGCCGGGGAGCATGCGTCCCCCGCTCCCATGCGGTAAGTACTTGGGAACCCTATATTGGGGAGAAAGCTTTCTCCCCAATTCATGCATAAATTATGCACAGAAGACTAACCACTCTATCCCTTTGAAATTAGCTTAGTTGTGAGGGAGAGTAGATATGCCTTGGCCCATATCTATATGAAGTGACAATTTCCTGAGGAATATAGCAGCACTTCCTTGAGGTCAAATCCCTAATGTCGCTGCTAGGAGCCAAAGAGGAGGAGATGGAGAAGCAAACTTAGGATGGGGCTTTACCACCACTCATTCCTTCAAAAGTTCTGTTTTCTAAAACCTTTCTGCAATGAATAATCCGGCAAGACAATTGTTTCCATGATTCTGAGAGTTCCATGTAGCGTTGCCAATCCCATTTTGGGAAATTCCTGGCAGTTCCTGGGGAGGACACAGCTTGGAGAATGGAAGAAGCTCAGAGGGGATGTGATAGGGCGACTCCTGTGAGGTCACAGCCCTGTGATGTCACATCCAGGTCAAATGGCAATTCCTCTAACTCTTTACCTTCTTTACCTTACACTTCCTCCTACTAAATTTCACAATTCAAATTTAGATTTCCTTCCTAATATCACTCAGCCTCAAATGACTATCAAAATTGTCTTCAGGTTTTTCTCAGGGTTAAGGAGAAAAATCCAATTCAAAGGCCCATAGGAGATCGCCAACCAAGAACCCATGAAGTGGCAGGAATGTTAACAAAGGATGCTCTCCAGCCTTGGCACATCAGTGGCATTTGTTCAGCTGAAAATAATAAATAAATGTTAGGAACTGCTCAGTTCACGTGTAATTTGGGTGCCACGAATAATTCTCTTATACGGATTCTTATATGTGATGGATATTTAAAGAAATACAAGGTAAAGAACTGAGGGCTTTAAAAGGCATTTTAAAGAGTTTGGAATCTGCTCTGATTCCTTTGACAAAGAAAAAGAAAAATTTGGATAAATGAAAAGAACCCTCCCACTCATCCCCCTATCTATAAAACAGGAAAGGATAGCATTTTGGTCCAAGCATAAAGCACAGGAATAGATTTATCTCCATTCTTCTGCAGCCTATAATCTCTGCACTTCACTTCCCAGTCTATAAAAGTCACCCAGCACATGAGCTTCTTGCGATACTTAATTCCAACAGAAAAATCTCCTTGTCAACAAAAGGCATTTGTTGTTACCTAATGATACAGTGGGATAATGGAGAAGAATGGCTGCATGGGAATAGATTGAAAGTTTAATTAAAGGATTACAAGTCCAAAGAAATCATAGGCCCACAGGCTCACCATTATGCTGAAGAGGCTGGATAACTTGTTGAGGCACTTTTGAAGGGAATCAGGTATGTACATCTAATGCAGCCTGGCTAATCTGAATTCCTGCCATCTCTGAATCACATCTGCTCAGGTATATTAGCAAGTGAAAACTTATATGGCCATAGCAAATACACATTTTGATGGTGATATATTGTGATATATTAGTTCCCATCATTAGGGTTGCCAGGCTAAGCCAGGCCACTCTCATCACCACTCCATGGCAACTGGTCGGAACTTGGGGGGTTGGGAACATGGGGTTGTGATGTTGTGTGCGCCACAACATTATTTCCAGGGACCCTGGAAGTGACATCACATTGCTCTAGGTATTGCCAGAAACTCTATGATAAAAACATAGGGATTCCAGCAATTCTTAGAGGTACTTGATGTCACTGTCACTGTCACTGCAAGAAAGTGCCCTACTGCACCATGCTCTGGCCTCAGAACCTCCTAAAGACTCAGTCTAAGCAAACCAGAACATTAATCATGTGTGAAGACTGTATCATTTCAGGCTAAAACTAGTGAACTGTATGTCTGAATGCCCACACACACTGGACAAAATTCCTTTCTTTAAGAATCCAGCAAGTTTAAAACTCTTCCTTTCTGACATCCCACAGTTTTGAGGAAACCCGTACCCCCAAACAGCGATATCACTATGCAACATCCCTGACACAATGATGTCACCCAGAAGTTGGGGCACGTTGGGGCAATGCAAGGCGATGCTCTGGTTTGAGGACAAAACTCAGTGGTTTGAAGCCTTTTTTACCATACAGTTTTGCCCAAAGCCCAGACTGTCGCCACATGACATCCCCAATGTGATGATGTAGGGGACGTCCCAGAATACCCCACAAATCCCCCCACCAACGAGGGGATCTAGCAAGCCTATGAGACAGGAATCTTTATTAAAGCATTTTTTAGAAGAAAGCCCTCTGTTGACCTATTTCTATCTAGTCCAGCAACAAATAAATATACACTGCAAAAACCTTTTAAGAAATTAATGTGTTCTATTTATAGTCATTATTTAGTAAAGTGCATAGTATATCATTATTTCATCCTGGTCAGGTATAAATATTCATTGTATTCATTAAGCAGTAACATTCAGTACATATAGATTTCTAACTACCAGACAGTTTAGCATCAGTGTTTTAAAAAGTCAACCCCCAATGGGAATTCCTAGAATAATAACCTGCTTCTCCTTGCAATGAAGTCTTTTTTGTCAGTCCTATCAAAAGACACATAGTGCAGCTACTATTCATAAATGGAGTACTCCTGTCATTCTCAAAGCTTTGAGAAAAAAGCATCCATACAACTACTGAGAAGGCAGTCCCCCTTTTTGGAAGACTTCATTGCAAGGAGAAGCGGGTTATTATTCTAGGAATTCCCGTTGGGTGTTGACTTTTTAAAACACTGATAGCTAAACTGTTTGGTAGTTAGAAATCTATATGTACTGAATGTTACTGCTTAATGAATACAATGAATATTTATACCTGACCAGGATGAAATAATGATATACTATGCACTTTACTAAATAATGACTATAAATAGAACACATTAGTTTGTTAAAAGGTTTTTGCAGTGTATATTTATTTGTTGCGGGACTCTTCCAACACTGCAGCTCAAGTTTCTTCAGATATTTCTATCTAGGCCTGATTTTCAGTAGACCACAGCAAGAAAGCGGCTCTGCTGTATACAAGCTGGAGTCAAATAATCTACCAATGACTGAGAAAGAGTTCCCAGTCATCACTACCGCCAAGGCTGGGACTACTCAGCAGTAACCCAGGACTCCCCACACACACACACACACACACACACCACCATTCACTGAGGATATACACTTCTGTAGAGAAGAGCCAGAGTGCAGGATCTTCCTAGGGGATCCAGTCCTTCTCTTCTTATCCCAGGTATGTAAGAAGAAGAGTTACTGCAGTTTCCACATGTCCAGACTCTACAATCCTAAGCAGAGCTATACCCTTCTAAGTCAATTTGCTTAGGTAGGTGCAACTCTGCATAGTATTGCCCTATAATTAAGAGGTCCTAGTTGCAGTGTGTTATGGGTGAGGCATGCCAGCTGTGCTCCATTTTGAAGAAGGACAGTTCTTACAAAGTATTCTGTGATCAAATTATGGTGGCCAACTGGATGCACCGTGTTCCAGCATTGTTATGTTGTTATATTAGGGGGTCTTCTAATCTGGAAAAGGCTCCCATGCTCCTGAGTTCTGGCACTTCACACACTATGCAAAACTGAATTATTGAGGAAGACATTTTTACAAAGATAATAGGGCTTTACTATTAACAGAATTGATTTCCGAAGAATACTCTAATAAGGGGAAACAGACTGTGGACTATACTTCCTCCGTATAGTGTGCAGAATCTGTTGCAGTATGTATTATGTATGTAATTTCTGTATTGTTTAATGTCATGCTTTGTTTCAGCCTTGTACCAGGTTTTTAAACTTGATTTTAATTTCCACACCCTAATCTTATTACATTGCTTATTGGATGTCTCATCTTCTTGACTGCATTGACTGACACCCTGTAATCTAG
Source organism: Gekko gecko (assembly GCA_029375565.1). Lineage (NCBI taxonomy): Eukaryota > Metazoa > Chordata > Lepidosauria > Squamata > Gekkonidae > Gekko > Gekko gecko. The sequence goes on along the minus strand of JAPDNY010000003.1, from coordinate 34,895,672 downwards.
TTTGAGTCTCAGTGAGAAAGATGGACTATAAATAATGTAAATAAATAAATAAATAACCAATAAATATATATACAAGCCTTGAGCTATTGGTTTCTCAGCCAAGCATGTAACACCCAGTGTCTGATCTTCAGAGTCTCCTTTCCACAGTTTACCACTGCAGAGCTCAACAGACTTTAGTAATATAATTTTAAAGAACTTCCACAGATAACGGAAACAAATTTATTTAAATTAGATTGCTCTTAAAATAACATAAACAAATTGAGACAATGGTATGAAGTTTCTCAGAGCTTTCTAAAAATTTATCCAAATCTGGATCAAGGGTGACACCCAGTGGCTAAGTACAGTAGCGGATTTCTCAGTCGGAGGGTCAAACTAGACAAGTCACTGCTTGGTACAATTATTTTCATAATCTGTGCTCCCCTTTATTTTATTTATTTACAGAATTTATATTCTGCCTTTCTGCCCAAACAGGGCAACCAAGGCAGCTGACAATTAAAAGCAGAATTATGTGTAAAATCTTAGGCAGTTTTAGTCTCTTTATTGTATGCATTATACTGATTTTGTTTTAAATGTGCAATCTACCTTAAACCTCAAAAAAAATGTTAGGCTATAAAAGAAGTAATACAGTGAAATAAAAACAGAAGTGCCAGTGCCATGTCCAGTGTGCCCTTAGTGCTGAATAAATATCAGTATAATCTCTAACCAGGAGTGTTCTGGAACCTGGAAGACTGAACAAGTTTTTATTCTACCATAAACTTTCATCAGTTAGAGCTCACATCATCACATGCATTGTGTGAAGGGGGCTTTAGTCCTCAAAACTTGATCAAAATTTAAAGTGCCGCACAAAACATCTGCTTGTTTTTGCTGCAATGGATTTATACACCTACATTGGAAGTATCAATAGATCTAATCCCCATCATGGCCAAATCTGTGGATACTTAAATCTGGAGACTGGAGCCATGAACACACAAGGCAGATCATTACATAAACGTGAAAAACACCCAGGGTTTGCAAAAAGAAAAGAAATTTTAAAAAATGAATTAACCCCCCCCCCAAATAATAGAAGCAGCAGCTGTAGCTTCAAGAAATGAATGCCTTCAGTCACCATTGCTAAGCAACTACAATAGTATTGTTTTCTATCAATAAAAGACAAGGGAGAGGGCAGAGTGCTTTCGATGACTGTTTTGGCTTTTGAGGGATGACTGGAAGCAACTACCAGGTGACTTAATACTAGGGGTGGGCATGAACTGGGAAAATGCAGTTCGGTTCATCCTTCGTGGTATGCCCATGAGCCATGAACCGTCACAAACTTGTAGATGCCAAACGAACCAGTTCAGTTAATGAGGTTTGCAATGAGGTAGAACGCCCTCCCAGCATGCTAGAGACACCAACATTGCAGGGGATCTCCACCTGATGCACCCCTATCTGCCCTCCAAGTTTGGTGGAAATTGCATTTACAGAGTCCAAGTTACAACCCCCCAAAGAAGGTGCCTTTGTGGGAGTGCTTTCTGGGAAAATGACAGGCACAGGTATAGGAAGTACAGGAGTAGATAGAATGGACCCTGTACAAACTGAAGGCATCAGACTTGCAGGGGACCTCTCCCTGATGCTCCTCCACACACCCTCCAAGTTATATGCAGATTGGATTGAGGGTGTCTTAAGTGATGGCCCCCCAAAGAAGATGCCCTCAGGACAGTGCTTTTGGGGGAAAGGTCAGGCATAGGTTTAAAAGTGCAAGCTACACACCCCAAATGCACAGGGAACATCACCCTGCTGCCCACTCCTCTGCAGTATCTCTCCTGTTGGTAAAAATTTTGATTGAGTGGAGACTGTCTGGAAATGTATCCATCCACTAACTGCCACAAACCTCTTGAAAGTTTGTGGAAAGTTTGTGCCGGTTGACCAGCTACAAACTTCAGTTTGCAAACCAAAAACCAGCCAAAAGTTTTCACAAACTTTAGCTCATGAGCCAGTTTGCCAATCCTTACTTGACTCATGCCAGCCAGGCTGCTTGCCCCTGTTGAAGAGCACCCACCTCATGAAAGCCAGTAGTATGTAGTGGTTAGAGTTTCACCCTAGGATATGGGAGACCTAGATCTGAATTCCTATTCTGACTGAGTGTTCACTAAGTGACCTTGTGCCAGCCACATATTCTTAGCCTAATCTACGTAACAGGGTTTTTGTGATGATAAAATGGAGTAGAGGAGAAGGATGTAAGCTGCTTTGGGTCCCCATTGTGGAGAAGGGGTATAAACGAAGTAAATAAATAGTAAATATCTGAAGATGGGGGAAGATAAAAGGTAGATTGGTTGGTGGGTGGGATGTAGAGATAGTTGGTGGGTGGGGATATGGTGGTTGCTATGAGGATGGAAAGAGGAAATAGTGTGGGGAGAATGTGGGGTTCCCCCCACAAGATCTCATGGGTTATGCACTGTGGCACTAGGGCCTGGCTCCGTGCCAGAGTGGGGATTCAAACCTGCATCTCTCAAATTCTACTCTGAAACTCTAACCACTGGCTGTTGCTAAACAGTAGCAAACAGCTGGAACTGGGTGAGTCATGCAAATCTTGTGGTAGTCACCCAGTGGCCCTGATAACTCCTCCCTCAAAGGCCAAAATAGCCCTGGAATGGGCCCTGTCCCCTCCCCCAGCCTTTTACTGACAGAAACCAAGGCCTGAAGACTGGATACTGTTGTGGTTGTTTAGCAAATGCCACAGAAGGCATTACTTTCTCAAAGCTACAGGAGCTGCTTCTATCATTTTGGAGGATTTTAACCCCTATCGTCGTCGTTGTCATCATCACCACCACCACCACCACCAGTATTATTGCTATTATTATTGTTGTTATTTAGATGTCCAACTTTTCTGTAAATCTGGGGCTTTTCTCGTGCTTGTAGATGTTGGAAAAGGCAATGTCTGATGTACAAAGAAGAAGAGACGAAGACACTGCAGGAGACAGCATGAAGACAATGCCTGTTGGTAAACTTTCCCTCCTGTTGGTAAACCTTCTCTCCTTTTAAGTGTAATTCCTTGTCTGTCTCCAGATTAGTCCTCTCAGGGCAATTTCCCGCTTCTTGGAAGTGCCACACTTAGCCTTCTCTCTCTTTCAGCTAGAGATGTAGTTAGGAAGCTATATCTGTCTCTCCTCTTTACCCTCCAGTATATCAGTTCCAAAATAAACCTTTATCTACAGTTTAATCTGATTGTGCACCTTTGCTGTGTTAATTACCTTGAGAATAGTAGAAAGATCTGTCTTGCCAGTCCATGTACCTATCTCTAGATTTAAGTCTCTATGGATTGAGTATTAGATATATTGATATCCAGGGATAACAGTGTCCCATTGATTTCCCCCATTCCTCCAGGTATCTGAAACACCCACTATATCTGCGTTGGCATTTAGCAGAAGCACTCCAGCTCACCCATCTTAACTAGGAGACCTCTAGTATTGGTATTTAATGTATCGTTGCCGTCTTTAGCCCTTTGGTCTCCTCCCATGGCCATCCTTTATTGCTCTCTTCTCATTCTCTAGTTGTAGCCTATTCATACCTATTTTATCCCCAATCTTCTCCCCCATCATCCTTTAGGGATGATTCATCCTGAACTGGAGGCTCCCAGCAGCTTTCAGCTTTCCTCCAACAGTTAGTTTTAAAGCTGCTCTGCCACTTTTTTGATATTAAGCACCAACAACACGGTTCCCTTTGAGTTCAAATGAAGCTCATCTCTGTTGTACAGCTTCAGCTTCCCCTTAAAAATCATCAGGGCTTTCTTTGTTGAAAAAGCCCAGCAGGAACTTATTAGCATAATAGGCCACACCCAACAGCAGAATCTTATTAGCATACTAGGCCACACCCAACAGCATAGTTTATTAGCCTATTAGGCCACACCCCCACCTTACCAGGAGTGTGGCCATCCAGCCACACCAACCTTTTGCTTCTCATTCTGTTTACCTTGTTTGTTGTCAAAACCCAGGGCTTTTTTTGTAGCAGGAACTCCTTTGCATGTTAGGCCACACAACCCTAATGTAGCCAATCCTAATGCATTTCTGCTGCTGGGTGTGGCCTAGTATGCTAATAAGTTCCTGCTGGGCGTGGCCAACTTGGGAGCCAGCTGGAACTCCTTCCTGTGCGTTCCTGCCCAAAAATAGCCCTGAAAATTATCTACTGCCCAACAAATATAAACCTATCCTCCCAGCACCCCTTTCTCACCCATGCATTGAGACCCTTAACCTGTGCCTGTCCTAGCTGTCCTAGGCTTGGGACAGGTAAGCATTCTGCCATCTGTGATTTGCCCATGAACAGCAAGTGAATTTGGATATAGAAAGTTTGGGTTCACATTCTGATCAGTGATACACTTTTGCATCTCTAAGGCTGCATGACACAATTAAGAGAAGAAGAGGAGATTGGATTTATACGCCGCTCTTCACTACCCAAAGGAGCCTCAGAGCAGCTTACAATCCCTTTCTCTTCCCCTCCCCACAACAGACACCCTGTGAAGTAAGTGGGGCTGAGAGAGCTCTCTCAAGAACTGCCCTTGAGAGAACAGCTCTGAAAGAATTTATGACTGACCCAAGGTCACATCAGCAGCTGCATGTGGAGGAGTGGGGAATCAAACCCAGTTCTCCCAGATTAGAGTCCGTGCTCCTAACCACTACACCAAACCAATAATAGAAGGGGCTGAAATAGCAATTGCCTCATGTATCTTTTTCCTCCCTATATTTATCAGTTCCTAAAGTTTTGCATATCCTCCACACATGAAACTGTTTTATACTGAATCTAACCTTTGATCCATCAAGGTCAGTGTTGTCCACTCGGACTGGCAGCAGCTCTCCAGCATCTCAGGCAGAGGTCTTCCACATCACCCACTGGCTGGTCCTTTAAACTGGAGAATTGCCAGGGATTGAATTTGGGACCTTCTGGATGCCAAACAGATGCTCTGCTACTGAGCCCCTCCCTCAGCCACATCTCCCCCCAAGACATGGAAGAACAAGAAACAGTTGTGGTTTCTGCTCCCTGTGCATTCACATCATGTCCAAAGCTGTTAATAAGAGCTGTCGTCACTGGGACAAGAGGTCTCTGTGACAGCTATAAATATGACTCCCTCACAAACCCCAGTCCGATTAATGGGGACTGCACTGCAGGGGTGCTTTGTGAATGTTATACTGAAACTTCTGTAGTGCAGCAACAGATTGTTAGGCTTGGATATAAAAATCCCCAGTTCAGAATCTGCTCAATATGCAGTCCTATGCAATTATCTATTTCTCTGCCTAATGTAGCTCTTTGTGTTAAGGGAGTGTAGAACGTTTTTGCATGCTCAAAAATGCTGCAGAAATCATTCATAATTAGCTTGCTTGTTGGAAAACTGATGCCTCTTTATTTTTGTCTACAGGTTCAAATGAAGGGGAAAATGTGTGAGGCACCAGAGGTTAAAAATATTTATGGACCAATCAATGATTGCAATACATATACATGAAAACAGAAATTATATAAAGACATAAATAGTAATGCACCACATTTAAACAATTCCTTTATACAATTCATGTATATGCGTTGCAATTATGTGCCTCACACATTCTCTTCTTCTTTATTCAGAGGTTTCTCCGTTTTTTGTACAGGTTAAAATGAAACATTTTCACACTATATATATCCTATTAAAAGGCAGGAAAGATAGTATTCATGCTACTTAAGCCTGGATAATCACCAGGCCTCAAGTATAATTTTATTTATTTAATTAAGTACCTAGCTGTGGAATAATGCCTTAGGCTTCTCATTGCTTAAGTATACATTGCTGGTAACAACATATCAATGAGTCAGATTTTAGGAATGCTATTTAAAAAAAATATGGTTTTGACTTTTTAAATCTTATTCAAGATGGATGAGTAGCTGGGAGACTTCAATGCTTCGGTGGGTCTGTCCTTTGAAATATGTTCTTATTCTTGTTGAACAAATGTATCTACATAATCAAGTAAGTATCTACAGCAACCTACACCAGGTAAGAAACTTTGATTGTGGCAACTCTAAGCCATGAACACTATTTGGACAAGAAGCTCTACTCTGTTGTGAGAGCAGGCAATAATTTACGAGTCTATAAATTATGTAAACGGTACAAGATTCTCAACCACAAGAGGAAACACAATTTTATTAGTCACAACAAGACACAAGGGTATAAAAGAAATAGTTATCAAAAGAAATTATTCTCCACCCCTGGTTTCTGAAATACCATCAATGAACTGGATGGCCCATTTTCCTCTTCAGGACAGAATTAAGACCTGGTTTGTCCAGGCAAAGCCTTACAGGTGGAACAGGCAACCTATACTACAAATCATAATTTATTTAAGATATTTATACCCTGCCCCCCCAAAGCAGCTTACAATATTGTTCTCCTCTCTTCCATTTTGTCCTGACAACAACCCTGTGAGATAGATTAGGCTGAGAGAGAGATGATCCAGCAAATCATCAGCAGAATGGAGTTTTTGTGTCTTATCCCATCCACTGAATTCCCCCAAATCCTGAACTTAGGGGATCAGGGACCCTCAGGAACAGCATAATGGGCAAATCAAAGGTCTACAGGAAGAGGCGGGAACTCAGAAGGAATTGCCCGTCTTTGGATGTGGGGCCTTTGGACAACAAAGGAATAAAGGCTAAAGGAAGATGGGGAGATGGCAGAGAAGCTCAATGACTTTTTTGCTTCTGTGTTCAGGGGTTTGGGTTTAGATCTATATTCTGAGGGAGGAAATGTGTATGAATAGAAAAAGATCTAATCTTCTATTTAGAAAGAATCATCCATATTCCTGATATTCAAATATTAGTGGGGGGACAGGTCTCACCCTGTAGTGGGAGGAGACCTCCCAGCCTGCCCCTCCTTCTCTACCATTACTCAAAAGGCTGCTGGGAAAAATGGGGAGACTCTTTGGATTCATGCTGATACTCAATGTCATTGCCAGTACAAAACTGAAAGTGACATAATCATGTGGAGGCAATGATATCACTTCTGATTTCACACCAGAACTGATGTTGCTGGTCCTTGCAACACCTAAGAGCCTGGAAAAAAAATCTATTGGGGTTCCAGCTGGTGACCTTACATATCAGGGTATTGTTAGGTCAATACAGGGCTGAAAGTAGAATAATTCAGCAGGTATCTCTTTCAGGGATCAGGTACACTCACCCAGCACTTCCTATTCCCTCAAGATTTTTTTAAAAACTCACCCACTTTTTTAGACCTGGTAGATAACCAGGTAAATTATATGAATTATTAGAAATGGGAAAAATGGAGGGAAAGCATTCTTTTCCGGTTGAGATTGCTAAGTATATTCTCAAATTGCCAAACTAAATGTGATACAAAAAATCCATGATCTCCCGTGGGACAGGATATTTTTCTCCAGGTTTGTTGGCAATCCTAGCTCCCAGTTAGTTTTAAGCAGGAAAAAATGTGAGATATTCTAATCACGAATATTTTGCATCATCTCCGTTTTTGACCCATAAGCTTGCTCAACCACGGGGAATACCCGCTACACAGGTGGAGTCTGATACAGGCTGTACGGGACAGCCATATTGTTGAAGGTGTTGAGAAGAAAATTCTGTTTAAACCAAATAAACAGACTATGGTTTGGGCCACTAGGCTGTATTTACACATTCTTAGGCCTAGTGAAATAAAGGAGACTCAGCTGAGCACAACTGTGAGCAATATTTCATCCTGCGGGTTTTTCTTTCTGTGCAAAAAAGGTACTCAATGTCACAGTTGTTTTATGACTGTCTCTGTATAGATCTTCAGATAGCATCAAGAGAGCACAACTCTTCATCTATTTTTCCAAAATATGACTGACTTTTCCAGGAGCAATGCAGGAGCAAGAAGAGAGGAACACTTGAAGGCATCTGCCTCTGTTCTCCACTCCCACAGCAACCTGGGGAATCACAAAGAATCACAGAGTTGGAAGGGGCCATACAGACCATCTAGTCCAACCCCCTGCTCAATGCAGGATCAGCCTAGAGCATCCCTGATTTGTCCAGATGCTACTTACAGACTGCCAGTGAGGGGGAGCTCACCACCTCCCTAGGCAGCTTATTCCACTATTGCACAACTCTGGCTGTAGAAAAGTGTTTCCTAATATCCAGGCGGTACCTTCCCGCTTTAAATTTAAACCTGTTATTGCAAGTCCTCTCCTCTGCTTCCAACAGGAACAGCTCCCTGCCCTCTTCTAAGTGACAGCCCTTCAAATACTTCAAGAGAGCAATCATGGCCCCCTCAATCTCCTCTTCTCCAGACTGAACATTCCCAGGTCCCTCAGCCTTTCCTCACAGGGCTTGGTCTCCAGGCCCCCGGTCATCCTCGTCACTCTCCTCTGCACCTGCTCCAGTCTGTCCACATCCTTTTTGAAGTGAGGTCTCCAGAACTGCACACAATACTCCAGATGCATCCTGACCCACGGAGAATGGAGTGTCTTGGGGAAAACAAATTGGGGAACTCTTTCTTCTGACTGTCACTGTATTAGCAACAGGAACTAGAGCCAGCATGTTGGACACATAGCGGCAGAAGGTAGCATTTTGATCCTATCAGCTGTGACGTGAATCACTATAGGGTTGGTTTGGTACAGTTTTGATAATGATTTAAGAACCCATTCAAAGGTTCAGTAGGGCGCTTGGTACAGATTGCACCATGTCAAATATGTCTGGTTGTCTGGAAACACTGTCCTCCCACATGTCAAAACTTCGCTATATATGCAAAAATAATACATTAGAAAGGAAGCTAGGATAAAAGGATCTTTCCTGTCATGCTGGCTTTGCGTGTATGAATATTTTAGCACGAAGCCATATTCCAAGGTAAAAGCTCCCATATATGTTCTGACGTAGCTCAGTACATGGCCCTGCCCTGGACAACCCAGGTCTCAGAAGCTAAGCAGGCTTGGCCTTGGTTAGTACATGGATGGGAGACCACCGAGGAAGTCCCGTGTTCCTGTGCAAAGTTAGGCAATGGTAAAACCATCTCTGTTTGTCTCTTTCCTTGAAAACCCAGCAGGGTCACCGTATGTGGGCAGTGCCTTGATGGCACTTTCCACCATCCTGGTATGAGACGTACCATGTACCATTGCTAGAAATTAGTGCTGAAATAAGGTATGTTCAGCAGGACTGTGTTGCATGAGTTGTGTTTTTCCTCCTGCTGGTCTATGCTCTTGAGGTCTGACAAAAAGATCAGTTTTATTCACCACAAATATTCAGCGCTGCAGGATATTACCTTTAACATGTCAGAAAACTTGCCTTTGATCTACCTAATATTGAACTTCAGAACCTTGTCCCATGACATGTGGGCACGATATCACACATCCTATTTAAGCCTTTTTCAAAGTTGCACGTTACCAAATCAAACTAAGCCGAACTTGCTATGCTGTTGATAAACCCACATTCAACCAAAACAAAACATGGGCAGAAAATTTGGTTCCTGCACCTACCAGAACTGTCACACAATCCAATTTTTTGTACAATGAATGGCAACCAGCACACACAAACAAGGTGCTTTGCTTTGTGACTATGAGTGTTCAGACCACTAATACTTTGAATCCTTATAAAAGTTGATCCATCACCAATTGAATGTGTGGCAATAACATCAGGGGTGGGATACAGGGATCATTTCATCCCTGTGCTGGAAAATCTGCTCTGGCTGTCCATCCGTTTCCAAGCACAATCCAAAGGCCTGGTTCTTCTTACCTTTAAGGCCCTTAATGGATTATGGACAGGTTAAGTGAAGGACTGCCTCCACCCATATTGTCCAGCCCTCCAGCTGAGCTGCTTCTCACAAGCCCTGCTCTCTGTGCCTCTGCCTCAGCAGTGAGGCAGGTGGCGAGCAAAAACAGGGCTTTCTCCATGGTGGTTTCTCACCTGTGGGATTGCCCTTCCCCTTAAAGCCTACCAACAACCTGGAGAAAAAGATCCCCTGCCCAATGAATAGAGGCTTAATATATAGAAATAATAAGCAGCTGAAGCTTCTCACACCATGGAGATAAGTAACATCACCTAGTAATGAATGTCCCATTGAGCCTCTATTAAAGAGACAGGACATTTTTTCCCTCCAGGTTGTTGGCAATCGTACCTGGTACTGACCATACTCTCTTTTAGGTGCCATGTCCAAATATTTCTTTTTACCCAGGCTTTTAATTAAAGGGTTGACCTTTTAACATATTAAAGTCTGCTTCTAGTCAGAAATATATTAGTATCTACTCTATTTATGTCCGCTTTTCTACCTAGAGGGGACCAAAGTGGCTTACATCATTCTTCTCTCCTCACAACAATCCTATGAGACAGGTTAGACTGAGAGTGTGTGACTGGCCCAATGACACCCAGCAAGTTTCCATGGCAGGATGGAGATTTGAACCTGGAGTCTCCCAGATCCTAGTCCGAAACTTTAACCACTGCATTAAAAGACTCCTTTTAAGCTGCTTAATGTTTTATGTGGCTTATTTTATGTTGGGAGTGGGTTTTTAATGCTGGATTTTCTTAATCTTGAATTATATTATGCCGTTTGTTCTACCATGTTTTTCCTTGAACTGTTATTCTGTGACATCCAATCTGCATTGGTCTTTTCTGCCATTGTGCCACCAACCCCACATCATCTAACGAATTTCTTTCTGCATCTCATTCTGCATCTGCTCTCATATTGCTTCGTCTCAGCATCAGCTGTCTGCATCATTTTATTGCCATTTAGTGGCGTCTCATTGTGTTATGTGGATTTTGTTTTAATTTGGTTGAATTGCTCCCCCACTGCCCTCTGAGCTGCTGTGAGCAATAAGCAGACAACTGGAGCTGAATTCCCCCCTTTTCTAAGGAGATACACAAATTGTCACAAAGGAAACAAGTTAGCTGAAAATCCAGTTGTCTGCATTTAAAAACAGCCAGGGAACATTTTTCTGCAATTATATTGGGGGCAGGGGTTGGAAGCACACCCATCCTGGAACCATTTGTTATTTCCTGGGGTAGTCCCCAGAATGCCCTGCCTGGCAACCACCGGGTGTTTTGTGTTTTTTACCCAGCTTGTTTGGTCTTTCCTGCCCCCCTGTGCCTCCCCCTCCACCAGGTCACCCCCCTTTACTTTCTGCAGGGGGGGTCATGGGCAATGCTCCCTCTAAGCTATGGAGTCTTGTGAGCAAAAATTCTACTTTGTGAGACACTGGCATTAAAGTTGTGAGCGAGCAATTTGGCTTCTGCATAAATTAGTTTGCTCTGGAGCCATCCTTCCTGAGCTAAGACAAAAATCTGTGAGCTGGAGGCTAAAAAACTGTGAGCCAGCTTACACTAACTCAGCTTAGAGGGAACACTGTTCATGGGTGCCATTTTCTCCCTGCAGCACAGTGCCCCCAAGAGGCCGCTCCTTCCTGCTCTCTTGCGCGCTCTCCCTAAGTATGATGCAGATGGCAAGCTTTTATACTGAGCCAAATGGGAGGCAATGGAAGCCGACGCCACAGCTGAAAGAAGTGGTGTTACATGGCAGATGCAGATTGGGCCTTAGCCTCAACCAGGGCCAGAGCTTTTTTGGCTCTGGCCCCAGCCTGGTGGAACACCCTCCCAAGTGAGATCAGGGCCCTGAGGGACTTATTACAGTTCTGTAGGGCCTGTAAAATGGAGTTGTTCTGCCAGGCCTTTGGTTGAGGAGGGGGTGTCCAATTACATCAGCTTTCCCTGCTCCTCCTGGCTCTTTTTTGTTTGCATTATGTCAGCTTGTACCATTGGTGGTAACTGATGCCCACTTGCCCAATACTTTGATCCATCTTGGGCACACATACAGGGCTCATCCAGGAGTTTTCATCAGCCTTGCCATCTTATGAATTATGTTATCCGGATTTTGTAATTGTTTTATTGTTGTTGCAATCTCCCTGAGCCCACATTTGGAGGAGGGCAGGACAGAAATTCAGTAAATGAAATGAAATGAAATATAAGCTGATCTCCTGCCTACCTTTTACCTATTATATTTGATCATCATCATCAACAACTTTTGTTATTAACTTTTAATTTGAAAAAAATCTCAACTTCCTTTTCAGCGTAACTTTAAAAACCCTCAAAATTATGTATGCTTTCCCCCCCTTTCTTCAACACTTACTTTTAAAGCATATTTCAGGTGTATTATAGTTGCAGACAGCTACAAGTCTCGAAGTGCCCAATGTAGAATGCAGTGTGTCACATACCAGGAATTCTGGTGAGAGTGCTGTCATGCATCGTCTACATTCAGATAGAAAGCTTACAAGAACCCACTAAGCTGTCCAGGCAGGAACACACCTGGGCAAAATTGAAATCTTGTCCACAGGGAAAATATCACTAGTTAATAGCAGAAACGCCTTGCGGGTAAGAATTTGCGCACGCACACAAATTATCTGCTAACTTCATTTGCAGGCATGAACTGGAAAGAATAACTGTTATCTTGCTTTGAGTCACAGGAATTGTGATTTTCTTTTTAAAAAAACAACTCAGATTTTTAAAAAGAACCAACTCACACATGCATGGTAAGTGGCTAGAGATCAGTTCACCCGGAAAAAAATGGCCACTTTGGAAGGTGGACTCTATGGCATTATACCCCACTGAAGTCCCTCCCCAAACCCCACCCTCCTCAGGCTCCACCCCCCAAATCTCCAGGTATTTCCCAAGCTGAAGTCTGGCAACCCTATAAACCAATCACTAACTCATGGCACCCTTTTTGGCCACTCGTATTGGAAAAGAATGACATAGTGAATTATCACCCCCTGCCTAAGTTGCCTTTTATGGTCTCCAGGTCTTCTTGGATTATTCAGGCCCAGCTATGCAGTGGAGATGGTGCTGGTGGTTTTAATAAATTACCTCAGTCTGAATGTAGACAAGGGCTATGACTTTTTGTTGCTCTTACTGGAACTATCAGCAACCCAGTCCTGTAGCCAGGATTTTTTTGTATGGGGGTGCCAATTTAATTCAATTTAACTAAATAGGGTAATTTCAAAAGGGGGCCCTACCGCTGGCTACGGCCCCACTGGGGGATGCAGCAAGACAGTGTTGCCTGAGCTGAACTGGAAAGGAGGGAAGGGGGGGGTCATCCTTGGAGAAGCGGCCAAACCTGGTAAGCTCCATGCAGGGCTGCTAATTGAGAGGGAGAGATGGTGGGGGAGAGGGGGAGGGGCCTCTCGGAGTGCAGATACAGAAGCAGCAGCACAGAGGCTCCTCCTGGGACTAGCATTCAGACCACCATACTCCCTTTTGTTCCAGCTGCTGTGAGGCACTTTGCAAACCACTTTGTGGTGGGGGGAATGGGGATGGGGAAAAGAGATTGCTCAGCACCCTCAGCACGAGGAGGAGGGCTATCAATTGCTATGCCAGGACTTGCATTGGTGTGTTTATGGCAGATCGGTCGGGGAGCAGCCTCATGCAACACACCCAGCAGAAGAGCTCCGGAGGAGGAGGGTGGGGGAAGTGAAAGCTCACCTTTGCCTCCCATCCACACCCGGGGTTCCCAGAAGGAGCAGGATGAGGCAAAGAGGCCAGTGCAGCTGCCCTTGGAAGTGCCTTCTGCCCCCCAAGCTGCCAACTCAGTGGGAAGTGCCCTGCTGCTCTGGATCATGGCGGACCTGAGGGGCAATTGGCGTGCCTTTTGGGGGATGCAAAGGGACGCCCCATGGGGGCACTGCAATTTCAAAAGGGGGCAGGGCCCTGTGTGCCCCACCACTGTCTATGGCCCTTTGGTACTGTGGACTGTGCCATCTTGTTGAGGTGTTTGGAGGTAGAAGTAGGGATTGAGGGATGTGTTTTGATTCGGTTTAAATTGTTTCTTATGGGCAAGATTCAGATGGTTGCTGTTGAAGACTAACGGTCATCAGTGTGGAATTTGTCCTGTGGGGTTCCACAGGGTTGCCAGGTTCCCCCCCCCTCCGGCCACTGGCAGGGGATGGAGGGATTGGGTTGCCAGCTCCAGAGACCTCAATGGAGTACAGTTCCATAGAGTCCACCCTCCAGGGAACAGATCTGTGTAGTCTGTGTAGTCTGGAGATGAGCTGTAATTCCGGGGGATCCCCAGGTCCCACCTGAAGTCTGGCATCCCTATGCAAAGTCTTACCTTCCATGCTATCTTAATCTCCATATAAAGCCCTTTGGAGAAATCATTCATGGTTATGAAGTAGGTTGCCATCTATATGTTAATGACACCTAGCTCTATATTTCTTTATTCAGAGTGCCTGGTGATGTTTGGAGGTCCTGAACTGATGCTCTACTAGTGTGTTTAAATGGATAAAGGTGAACAAGCTGAAACTGGAGTCTGACAAGATGGAGGAAATGCTGTTTGGAAGGGCTGAAGTTTTGAAGGACACTCTGCTTTCCACATTCGAGGACGTCCAGCTGATGCTCATTGACTCAGTGAAGAGCCTTCCACCAGATCCAGCTGGAGAAGCCGCTGCAACCTCCAGAGTAGGCTATTGTGCAGTGTTCCCTCTAAGTTGAGTTAGTGTGAGCTAGCTCACAGTTTTTCAGCCTCCAGCTCACACATCTTTGTCTTAGCTCAGGAAGGGTGGCTCCAAAGCAAACTAATTTATGCAGTAGCCAAATCGTGCACTCAGAACTTTAATACCAGTAGCTCACAAAGTAGAATTTTTGCTCACAAGACTCCACATCCTAGAGGGAGCATTATTGTGATGTTCTCTCCCTGGGTCTGCCAGAAACTCTGGCCCAGACGAACACCACAGCTCAGTTCCTACTAGAAACTCAGCGGAGCATGCATATCATACCTGTTCTGCAGTCACTCCATTAAGTACCAGGTTCAATTCAAGGTACTGGTTACCACCTACAAACCCTTTCATGGCCTTGGACCCACATAGCTGGATAGCCCCCAGTGTTCCCTCTAAGCTGAGTTAGTGTGAGCTAGCTTAGTTTTTTAGCCTCCAGCTCACACATTTTTGTCTTAGCTCAGGAAGGATGGCTCCAGAGCAAACTTTTTTATGCAGTAGCCAAATCGCTCACTCACAACTTTAATGCCAGTAGCTCACAAAGTAGAAATTTTGCTCACAAGACTCCACAGCTTAGAGGAAGCATTGATAGCCACCCAGAAAAACCCATACCCAGTTAAGCGTCAGCACTCCCATTCACTCATCAGCCCTTCTTTCCCCAAGATTTTCTCATCTGTGTGGTGTAGTAGGTAGACTGTTGGACAAGAATCTGGAGACCCAAGTCTGAATTTCCACTCTGCCATGGAAGCTCATGAGGTGACCTTTGGCCAGCCTCTTAAGCTAACCTACCTCACGGTAATATGGAAGACAGCAGAATTATATAAGCCTCTTTGGCACTCCATTGGGGGGAAAGATATGGGTATAAATTAAGTAAATCAAATCAAATCAAATCAAATCAATAAAAGCTCCAGATTGAAAACTCACAATGCAAGCCATTTGCCCCCTACATTAAACAGAATTAATCCTGGGGAAATATGTAGCCTATGAAACATTACATGTTTGCTAGCTCCAGCACAAAAATGTGTCAGGGAGTGAATTTATGGGAGCGGGGGGGAGTGTAGCTTTGGGTGGGTTTACAGGACTGGGGGAGTGGTCCATTTTCTTTGTTCACACTTTCATCTCTTATACTGTTCCCCCTCACAGTCCCCTCCTCCCTTCACTTCTAGAGTGAGAAGATATTTCTAACTAGGAACAGCCAAGGCAGGAACATCAAGCAGACGTTCTCTCTCCCGGAAACAACATTCACTATTAATTCCTGAGGTAAGAATGCTTCCCCCTCTACTCTAATACTATATGTGTGAGAAAAAGCCACACATAAATGCTTCCCCCCACTCTAATACTATATGTGTGAGAGAAAGCCACACATAAATGAAGACTGGGGTTTTAGAGGCATCACTGTGTTTATTTGTGAGCTGGATTTCTGTAGTGAATCATTTCTCTTTCCCCCCCCTGAGATCGGATACACAAAAGACATGACACTGATTTACGTGCCCAGTGGTTTTTTTTATCCCTGTTAGCGGTCCTTATGAGAGTGGTTCAGCTGAGGCTGGGGACGTAGCACAGCACCTCCCAGAGAAACTCTCAACAAGTGGATCATGCTGTCAAGCAGAAAGGAAAACCCAAAGTACATATGCAGCCAGCAATGGAAAGTTGTAAAACTGTAGCTGAAGGGCAGAGGGAAAGATATTTGTTGATGTAGCTTATATGAATGCAATTTGTGTTGGATCACAGCGTGCATTTTTAGGAACAATGCCTTCAGGTTAAATCTACAGTTACGATGGCTGGCATTCAAATACCAAGCATGTATTCAGTTACTGGTTAGTAATGCTGTTACCAAACACTTCTGGGAGATATCTGTACACAAGGTATTATAAATGAATTTGCTGTTGTAGTTGTGATGCAAGTTTCAACCATTCTGCGATCTCACTCTATGGGGGGGAAAGCAAGGATAGCTGTACAGATTTGCCCATCTGTACATTTGCCCACCCATAGACCCTTTTATTACATTTCTTTACCGCTTAGTGTATTCTGGCAGTAGCATGAGGTATAAACTATGGAAACAGGATGGTACAATATAGTGACAAGATTGTTGAACTTTCCAGGCTAGGAGTTCAAATATTCGGTCAGTTACTAGACAAGCAAATTACTATTTCTTAGCCTATTAGCCTAATCTACTTTGCAGGGTTGGTGTAATTATTATTTTTTTTATAAAGTCCTTCAAAAAAGTAAGTGCTGTGTAGTGATTGAGTTAAGGAGAACAAAGTCGCAGGCTTACAATCTACAGCCTTCTATGAGTACAAAATGAAATAACCGCTATCTACGGTGCCGTGGCTCTCCTGGGAGAACAAAATGTGGTCCAGAAAATTTGTTATAAAATTTTAACTATATGCATTTCTGCAGAAACCTCCACTGTATGCAATGGCCTCAACGCATGTGAAAATAGTTTACTTCCACAGAAAATGTTGGATAATTGGGTTGTGTTTTACTGTAACAGTGCTGAATTACAGCTTGACATGCACTCATAGTTTTGACTGAGATGGTAACAAAGGATATTTGTCTCTTGTTCACTTTGCTATCTGTTTGTAATCATCTTGTCTTTTGTCTTTTGGGCAAACAAAGTGTACCATGTTCTCCAGATTATGGTGGCTTTTGTTCCTGGCTGATCATCATCTTTTTTTGGCACAAAACACCAACGAAGAAAAAAGAAATGCAATGAAAAAACAGAAGTCCAAACCTTTCTTATCAAATGCAGTAGAAAAATACCCCAGTTCAAGCGACCAAGGTGACTGTATTTTAACAGATGCTTTTGAACTGTAATTTCTGACTTTGTCATATTTTCACTTTGGGGACATGAATTGCTTAGAAATAGGAAGGCTATTCTAGAGCATGCGCACATGTTTACCATAAGGACTGGGAAGAGAAAGACTGTTCCATTACTATTAGGTTTTGTCCCATTTTATTATGTACTCCATATGCTGAACTAGAAGTTATCCAATCCAATTGAGTTGATACAGTACTCCTGTTTTTTTTCTCCCCACATAACACATTTTTTAAATAGTTCTTTCACCGAAGATGGTTTATCTCTAGGTGTATCTTTAACACCCACTAGGGGCTTTTTAATCTTGGCCAGCATACGAAGAATTACCTTAAGAGTGCCCAAGGGCTATCTTATGCTCATTGGGATATTTGACGTCTGATTTACACAGCAGACTTGACTTCTCAGTTTCAGTTTCAGAAATGGTTTGCCATAAAGATGGGAAACTACAGGCTGAAAAATCTGTGCATAAGAACGAGCGTGAGACAGTACATTAAGACATTGTGATAAACCATAGTTTATAAACTGTGGTTTTATCAAACCCTGCTTATTCACAACATCTGCAAATAAACAGTATGCTGGTTGATACCAAATCAGGATTTCAAACTAGGCCTCCTCACACCTCCCTCCCTCCTACTTTTAAACAACACACATGCACACACACATGCCCACGTGTGCCCACACAGACATATGAGGGAGATTGGAAAGTCACCAGTCCATAATGGAAGAGAGACAGGAAAATTCTCACTACGAATTCATAATTTCTCCTTGTAATCCTTTATCTGGAAAATGCAGCAAATACTTTCTTGCTACAGGAGAGTAGTTGTCACAATTATGTCAAGCAGAAGGGTGTTGGTTAGGGTTGCCAGCCCGCAGGTGGGGCCTGGAGATATTCAGCTTGTTACAACTGATCTCCAGCTGACAGAGATCAGCTCCCCTGGAGAAAATGGCTGCTTTGAAGGGTGGACTCTGTGGCATTGGACCAACCCTAGTATTGGTGGTGGTGGAAAGTGCTGTCAAGTTGCACACAACTTATGCCTGCCTCTGTGTAGCAATCCTGGACTTCCTTGGTGGTCCAAGTACTAACCAGGGTCAATCCCGCTTAGTTTTTGTGACAATATCAGACTAGCCTGGGCCACAGGGCTCATAAGATGATGCAACTGTGGATTCCTAGAGAGGATACCAGCTGTTGCTAACCTCCTGAAGCATCATAGTGGCAGGGTTGCCAATTCTGGGTTAAGAATTCCTGGAGATTTGGGGGTGGAGTCTAGATAGGGTAAGATTTGGAGAAGGGCTCAGCAGGGTACAATACCATAGAGTCCACTCTCTAATACAGTCATTTTATACAGGGGAACTGACCTCTGAACTCTGGAGATCAGTTATAATTCTAGGAGATATCCCGGCCCCACCTGGAGGTTGGTAACCCTGTGTATGACAGCCTAGTGTTACAGGTAGATGTCCTGATTTCTTGGTCCCCTAGAGTAACCTGGGTTTATGTACCCCAGTTAAGGCAGCCAGCTGTTCTTCTAGTCTTCACAAGCACCCATTTCCGCACTTCGGGAATGAGGAAGTTACTCAGCCCACTCAGTTCTCCAGCCTCTAAACCCTGACAAGGCTCCTCTTCTCCCACTTTCCCACTTCTCTCAAGGGTTATCGCCACCACCAGCAAACGTGTTCAAAGCGGTTTTGGCTCAGCCCAAGCATTTATGTTCAAGCTCCTCTCTCTTTTGGTCAATTAAAGACCCATAGCATGCTTTGGGGGGTCTCTCTCCTCTTCTGTTCCTGGTAAACGTGGCTTAATTTGTTTCTCAGAGATTGGACTGAGAAGAGGAGAAGAAGTTTAATAAGTAAATTAAAAGCACACACTTCACAGGTAAACAAAGTGGACTGATCAAGGGTAAAAGAAATGTGAATAAATGCGTATCCTCTTTCCCTGTTATGTTCTGATCTCCTATACTGGTAATAAAAGATAGGCTAATTGTTTAAATTGCAGTTAATTAAGCTCATACATTACCTTGATTCCAGTATTCGGGGATCATCCCTTGCTTTTTCAGGACCACGTGCTCACGGCTACTCTTCTGAACTAAGATGGTCTCCTTCTTACTCCTGAATGTGTGTAAAGTGTCCCTTCCTTCAACAAGCTGCAATGTTTTATTCCCTACTTTGGCCCCTCCCTGGGCAGACTCCTCCTCTTTCTGTCTGCCAAAAAGTCCACTCTTACCTTGGACACCTGGAACTCTCCATCTTCAGTCTGTGACTTGGGCTGCCCATTGTCCTCCCCTGGCCAGATTCGTCTGTATTTCTATGGCACTGAATAGAAAAGAGAATATCCCCCTGCTGTGTCCCCTAACTTTCCCCTGTAGCCTCTGTGCTTGCATGGAGTGCAAACTCAAAAATTATCCTTTGGGGCTGCAATTTTTGGCACTAAGCATTTCACCACAGTTGTGTCCCTTTAACAGAAGCTTAATGATTAGAAGTGGGAATTAAAGCTTCTCCTTGCATGACTAATATCTGGTACATCTTTGCAAAAGAAACAGATGTTAACGGGACAGCTAGAGAGATCAGTTTAAAAGTTGGCAACCCTAAATGATAACTAGAAAAAGCATAAAAGCATAAAGCTGCAGATGCTCAAGTTACTGTAGGGTTGCCAACTGCCTGGAGAAAAATGTCCTGTTCCTTTAATAAAGTCTTAATTTTACGAGATATTATTTCCTTCCATTATAAGAAGAGCTTCACCTGACCGTGCCCATTCATTAGGCCTCTATTAAAATTGTTTGGTGTAGTGGTTAAGTGCACAGACTCTAATCCGAGAGAACCGGGTTGGATTCCCCACTCCTCCACTTGCAGCTGCTGGATGACCTTGGGCAAGCCATAGTCCTGTCTGAGCTGTTCTTGAAATAGAGCAGTTTCTGACAGAGCTCTCTCAGCCCCACCTACCTCACAGGGTGTCTGTTGTGGGGGGGGGAAGGAGTTTGTAAGCTGCTTTGAAGCTCAGAGTGAAGGGTGAGGTATAAATCCAATCTCCTCCTCCTCCTCCTCCTCTTACAGGTTCGTTAGCAACTTTAACAAGAGCAGCATCAGTATACCCTGAACTGGGGCAGCTGTTAAGGCTCAGGCCTTTTGGCCGGGCTTACCAATCAGCTCGCCAGTGGGAAAACTTACCAGGAACAGGAGGGAGGCCTAGGCTACATCACTGGCAATGTGAGGACATTACTTCCAGTGTGTACAAGAAGTGATGTCATCACATTGGCAATGTTCAGGCAATGCTCTGGTATTTGGGCAAAAATTCTATGGCAGAAGCCATTTTTACCATAGAGTTTTTCCCCAAATGCTAGAGAATTGCCAGGATGTGTCAACATAATGGCATCACTTCCTGTACACCCCTGAAGTGAAGAGGAGATTGGATTTATACCCTGCCTTTCACTACCTGAAGCAGTCTCAGAGCGGCTTACAACCTCCTTTCCCTTCCCCTCCCCACAATAGACACCCTGTGAGGTAGGTGGGGCTGAGATAGCTCTTTTGAGAACTGCTCGTGAGAGAACAGCTCTGAAATAACTTGTAACTGACCCAAGGTCACACCAGCAGCTGCATGTGGAAGAGTGGGGAATCGAACCCAGCTCTCCAAGATTAGAGCCCGCACTCCTAACCACTACACCAAACTGGCTCTTTAACCACATCACCACATCACCAGTGTCATAGCCTGGACCTACCTCCTGCTACTGGTGAGTCTCCCTATCCCTCACCAATTGCCAGGAGGGACCTGGCAACGCTATAACTGCCCCCTCTTCCCACCCACTCTCTTCCCCTGCTGCCCATCTGCTTGCTTCTGAACTCACCCACCACCCACACTCCCGTCTGCATGTGCTGTCCAGTACTGCTGGGGGGAAGGTCTGCAGAAGGGGAATGGCAGCAGTATTCTCAGCGGCAGTGCTCCCAGTTGCACACAGTACCCAATACAGTTAGGGAAGGGTGTATGAGCACTGGGTGTGCTGGCAAATGAATGAGTGGGTAGGGGAAGAATGCACGGGTGGGGAGTGGAGGAGGAGAAAGCAGGCAGGTGGGCAGGGAGGTACAAGTGAGGAGCATAGTGGGGGTAAGGGAGGGCAGGGGTCCATTGGGCTCCATCTTCCCAGTGCCCATCAAAATGTGGAAACCAGCTTTGAATCCTAATTCCACTTGCCCATCCAGCAATCCTGACATAGGTTTGCCAGCCTCCAGGTGGTGTCTGTAGATTTCCTGGGATTACAACTGCTCCCCAGGTGACAGTTCATGTGAAGAAAATGGCCACTTTGGAAGGAGGACTCTATGGCACTATACTCTGTTGAAGTCCCTCCCCTCCCCAAACCCTGCCCCCTCAAGCTCCACCCCCAATTACTCCAGGCATTTCCCACCCCAGAGCTCACAACCCTAATCCTGATACCATGCCACCATTAATTAATTATTTAATTAACTTATGGCATTATGTGTGGTATAGCCAGGAGATCTGAAGATTGTCTGGCATCCTTAAGTTTTCATTCTTTTAGCGAGCTAGACTTATTTGGGGGGGGTACTGAGAGAGCTCTGAGAGCTGTGACTGACCCAAGGTCACCCATATGGAGGAGTGGGGAATCAAGGCCGGTTCTCCAGATTAGAGTCCGCCACTCTTAACCCCTATACCATGCTGGCTCTCACCATGGCACTAATTTTATGTGACTAATGATGTCTTTATTTGACAATGTGTTGTTTCTAGATGAAGACTGCATTCTGGAAATGGCTTTCCTCCTGGACAGTTCAGAGAGTGCTAAGAACTTCAACCACGAACAGCAGAAGAACTTTGTCCTGGAGATAGTGGACAGAATGAAAGGACTGCAACTCACCTCTGGACGTACCCTCAGCTGGAGGATAGCCTTAATCCAGTATAGCAGCACTGTTCTCATAGAGCAAACTTTCCGAGACTGGAAGGGTCCAGATGCCTTTAAATCCCGCATCGCTCCTATAACCTACATAGGCCATGGAACCTATACTACCTATGCCATCACCAACCTCACACAACTGTACATGACTGAAGGGACTCATGGTAGTGTGAAAGTCGCCGTGCTGTTGACAGATGGAGTGGACCATCCGAGAAACCCAGATATTTTTTCAGCTACTGCTGATGCTAAACATCAAGGTATCGTGTTCTTCACAGTGGGGATGACCAGAGTGGCTGAGGAGGTGGCCAATGCTGCCAAGCTCCGGCTTCTGGCCAGTGTTCCTGCATCCAGGTTTGTCTTCAATCTGCAAGAGAAAGGAATTGTGGAGAGAATTCTCAGTGAAATGGTAGGAAGAGACAAAGTTTTCAGTTGCGGCTATATAAAGTATATACAACACTTACGGTACATAAGTATATTATGTACTTCTTGCAAGTCATTACTATATAATTTTTATCATGTTATATTTGTTGTTGTTGTTCTTGTTACTCTATGGTAGAAGCCATTTTACCAGAGTTTCTTCCCAAATGCTGGAGAGTTGCCAGGATGTCTCAATATGATGACATCACTTCCTGTACATGCCAGAACTAACATCACCACATTGCCAGTGTCGTAGCCTAAAAACACAGGCCTCTGACAGCAAATGCATAACCAGTGGTGCCCTTATGGCTGGGTTTGGGAGTGAGTCCAAGGTACCACCCACCCTGGTTCAGTAGAAAGGCTCCTAAATGCAGGTTGTAGTTAGTGATGGCCCAGTTCAGCTGAGTTTATCACCATCTTTATCCTTCTACTTCCTTCCCCCATTGCATTCTGGGAAGGGGCCCTCACAAAACCATTTAAGTCCAGAGTCTAAAATGACCTACTGCATTACCAATCACAGTCTAACAATGCAATCCTAAGCACTGAGTTACACCCTTCTACATCCATCGAAGGATGTAACTCTGATTATGATTGCTTCGCAAATAGCGCAACCAAATTTTAGAAAATTAAAAGAAAAAAGAAAACTGAACTGAGCATTCAGGATTACACATAAGTCTCCTTGGAAGATTTCTAAAATTTGACATTCAATTTTAAATGTCTTTAGAAGTCCCTTAGTACTGTTTTGTTTTGTTTTTAAAGTGTGTGCAATAAACAGTTGCCTTGACCTGGATCACCCAGACAAGCTTGATCTCATCAGAGCTTGAAAGTTAAGCGAGGGACGGCCCTGGATGGTATTTGGATGGGAGGCCACCAAGGAAGTCCAGGGTCGCTATTACGAACTGAGATCGAGGCAGTTCTTAAACAAGTGATTTCGTTTATTCAGCTCATAACTTTAGCACAAGGCGAAACAACACAGAACAAGCTAACTTTTATACTTTTTGAACCGGTGAAACCACACCTCTACAGTAGATAAAGACCAATGAAAATATAGCTCTTAGAACCAATGGGAATTGTTCCCGCCGAAAGTCAATGTCTCTCTGGATTGGTCTGTTTCGCATCATTGATCGATCCGGTCTCACGTTTCAGGATGCTGCGCTTCTCTGAAGCTGTACCTAAAGCTCATGACAATACAGTAATAATAACTGAATACATTACAGTCGCTAATGAAAGGCAAGCAATGGCAAACCACCTCTGTTAGTCTCTTGCCTTGAAAACCCTATGGGGTCGCCATAAGTCAGCTGTGACTTGACAGCATTTCCACACTTGCACACAATAAAGGTTTGCACCATAATAATGTCCTTCATTTGGTGTTCCTAATATGTTGTCTTCCAATTGCTTCTCTGTATTGCCTTTCTTGGAGAGTGTACTTCTGCTATTTGACTTCCAAAGCTCAGTATTTGGTATACATGATACTTCTCCTAAGCAATTAATTCATTGCCATTCTGCTTTCCACGAAGAATGTGATTAGGGCTGCTGTATGTCTTCTTCTAGTAGGATGAAACCTGTGCTAATTACTGAACTTGTTTGTAAAAGCTTTATTCATTTTTTAATTGTCTTTGCTGTTTAACCTCCCAACCACCCCTACAGTGCAGTGCCAGAAAAGTACTGACTTTCACATGCCCTATTATTATTTCAGTGCATACTTAATCAAGTTTGAGTACCTGTAAGCTATTTTCAGTGGACTGCGGTGGCTCAGAGGTTAAGACACTGAGCTGCAGACTGGAAAGTCTATAGCTTGGCAGTTCAAGACCCTAGTACTGCGTGATGGAGTGAGCTCCCATCTCTGGCCCCAGCTCCTGCCAACCTAGCAGTTCGAAAGCAAGAAATTGCAAGTAGATAAATGGGTACTGCTTTGGTGGGAAGGTAACAATGTTCCGTGCTCCTCGGTGTTTAGTCATTCTGGTCACATGACCACAGAGAAAGCTTTGGACAGCGCTGGCTCTTCGGCTTGGAAACAGAGATGAGCACCACCCCCTAGAGTTGGATTTGGCTGGCTTTCGAGCAAGGGAAACCTTTAAGCTATTTTCAGAGCAATCCTAATAGAATTGCAGTGGGCTTAGGAATGTGTAACTCTGCATGTGGCAAAATTTCTAGCAGCTGTTGTCAAAGCACATGACAACTTTTGCAGTAGCAGCTTTTAAATTCTTCCATGTTTTCCTGTGGAATGAGGTTTATTGTGGGATGAGGGTTTGCTGTTTATGACTCCAGTTGCAAAAACAGTAAAGACAATAATAATAATAATTCTGTTTAGGATTGTACTGTTGGATAGATAAGCCTAAGGTAGAGGCTTGATTTAATAGGCCTATCTTCTCCCAGAAGCTTGGTACATAACAGGCAGTAAAGCACATCTGAGGCTTAGGAGGTCTTCCTATTGATTTCCGTCTGTTATATAATTCTAAGAACATACCAGGTTTGTTCATTAAAATAGACATCAATGCTCTTATGTTTCAGGCATGCAACTTTACAGCTATCTCCTATAAAACATTCTTTTTTAAATGCTATGTTGTATTATCTACAGTACTAATTTTGTTTGAAATATCTGTCCCCACAGAAAGATCTGGCAGAAGAAGGAGTAAGTACACAAGATTCTTCTTTTTGTTTTAGAAGATTGGGACTACAGCACAGGAAGCTAGTTCAGTCACACACACACCCCATATTCCTGACCCAAAACAGCCTGAGAAGGATGCTATTTGCCCCCATTCAGTGGCTGGACATGTACTGTTTTCAGGTCAGGGAAATGGAACAGAGAGGATGCTGAAGACCCTTCTCCTGTATCACGATCCTGGTCTGAATGGGGCCCAACACATTTGAGCAGTGAGTTCCTTCACACCCAATGTCTGACTGCTTCAGTCAAAGTGAGGAGAACCCATACATTACTGATTATAATGTGTAGTTTAGTCCATTGAAGTCAATGAGCTTAGATGATATAACTCTTCTTAGGATTGCACTGTAATAATGAAACAGAATTTCTGGAAATGAATTAGGTTGGTAACTTTATGTTAATCATAGGTTAATAGAACATTAATACAAAAAGTGTCTTACCAAATGTTAGACATCAATAAAAAGTAGTTTTCAAAGGGAAGCCCTAGGCAGGCTCTAGGTATGGCAAATGGCAATATTATGAATATATCTACATGTATGTGTGAGAGAGAAATAGGGGGACTAACTCATAAGGGTAACACAATTGCTCAGATACTTTCACTCATCTATAAATTTGATCAGCCCATCAACTAGAATGACATATGCATTGAAAATAGGGTTGCCAACTTCCAGGCAGGGCCTTCAGATCACCAGGAATTACAATGGATCTTGAGATGACAGAGATCAGTTCCCCTGGAGAAAATGGCTGCTTTGAATGGTGGACTCTATAACATTATAACCTGCTGAGTTTTCTCGCCTTCCCCAACCCTGCCTTCCCCAGTCTGTACCCTCAAATCTCCAGGAATTTTCTAACACAAAGATGACAACCTTAATTGATAAGCATAGGAAGCATAGGAAGGTCAGAATGTGGTCCTAAATTCTCTCTTGTTGAGAGCCAGTTTGGTGTAGTAGTTAAGAGCATGCACTCTAATCTGGGAGAACTGGGTTTGAGTCCCCACTCCTCCACATGCAGCTGCTGGTATGACCTTGCGTCAGTCAAAAGTTATTTCAGAGCTGTTCTCTCAAGAGCAGTTCTCAAAGAGCTCTCTCAGCCTCACCTACCTCACAGGGTGTCTGTTGTGGGGAGGAGAAGGGAAAGGAGATTGTAAGCCGCTCTGAGATTCCTTTGGGTAGTGAAGGGTGGGGTATAAATCCAATCTCTTCTTCTAAATCAACTTTCCTGCATGGCCATCAGTTGATTAAAGAAATCTGGTACAAGTGCATTTAATATTGTATTTCTTGTTTTGCACATGTCAAGAAAATAATTCTTTCACATGGACAGCAGGAAAAACACTAAATAGCAGCTTGTTGACCATGTGAATACAGCTTCAACTTTTCCAGGGCACTTTGACTATTAGAGAAGTCTGAAATTGGCTATTTGTACATTTCTCTCTTGAAATGGCAAACATATTCAAGACTGCCCAGAAAGCTGAAATTTGAACAAGGATGTTGGCAGTAAAGGCAGAAAGAAAAATATAACTTTTGACCATGTTGTGCAAGAAGCAAGAACACCAGGTAACAAATCAAGAAGTGCGAAAGTCAAAACCCAATTGCAGAATCGTGAAAAAACAGAAACCTCTTTCAAGAGTATATCTTTCACAGTTGTATACAAATAATAAAGTATAAGAAATACTCCATGAAGAGAGTCCTGGACTTAATGGGCCTTTGGTCTAGTCCAGCATGGCTCTTCTTATGTTTTTATGTAAAAATAAAAAAAAGTTTTTCTGGCTATATAAAGTTGATTAATTTGTGCGTGTGTTTCTTTCTTTAGTGTCCTCAGCCTCCCATATGTAACTGTGAAAAAGGTGAAAGGGGTCTACCTGGCCCTGCTGTAAGTTGCAGTTTTACTAATTTTCCTCTCTTATGTTTAATTTTAATCATGAATGAGGATTGTTGGTACAGAGTTGTTAATTGGCCATGGCTACTTGATAAAACACATAGCTGTAGATGATGGCTGTGATCCATTGTTGCAAGTGGAAAGAAACTTCTGGGCATGAACTGCATTTTTGTGGTTCAGTTCATGGCTGAACCAGGAACCGAACCACAACCCGATATGAAGCAGGACCCTTTTTGTGGGGAGCAGAAAACAGGGGGTTAAATGGCTCTGATACATTTAACCCCCTGCGCTCTGCTCTCCATGAACTGCCATGAACTGCTTTAAAATTAATGGAAGTTTGTGGTGGCTCTTCAGTTTGCAAGCATTGCTTTGTGAACCATGAGCTGGCCAAAATTCGTCATGAACTTTCATTCATGAGCCAGTTCATGCCCATCCCTACACACAAAGGAGGGAATATTTTTGCCATTTTTTTCATTTCCTACTGTAGGACTCCCACATTGTACTCCTACACCAGGAACAATTTGTCCTGTGGGAAGTTCTGTTCTGCAAGCAAAGCTTCACTTGAAGTCCTTTTGGACCCCACCCATGCATAAGATGTGTGTGCACTACTTCACACTGCAAGGAAAGGATCACTCTCAGAAAAGCTCCTCTATGTTAAAAACTCCCCACAAAAAGAGGTAGCAGCTCTGCAGGCTCTTGGGTAGAAGTCTTTTGCATCACCTACTATTCGATCTTAAAAAAAACCTTGAAGTATCAGTGATTACAACTGGTTTTGGGTTTTTTTTTCATGCAAAGCAGATGCTCTGCCACTGAGCCACCACAGGAGAGCCACAATATGCTTCGCTAACTGCAGTCTAAAGCAAGGCCTCCCATTTATGCCCAGGGTGCGGAATTACCCACCTCAAGATTTTCCAGCCCCATAGAGTTGAGAAGTGGGAGAAAAATAGCCTACACATATTGATGCTCTAGAATTTTCCCTAGTCTCTATGGTAAAGCCCATGGAGACTAGAGGAAGGCAGCCTAGTGAATCACCCAGGAGGAACATCCTCCCTGAATTCCGCTCTCCTCAGGCACTTCCACAAAATTCTCCTGGTATTTGCTGAGGCAGTGTTGGGAATGCCAGTCTAAAGTGGCATGACCCATTCTACTGCCTCATTCTCCTGCATGTGTGAAATAGGCCTAAGGCTACATTTTTTCAACTCAGGAGGAAACCTCAGTGAAAGAAGTGGGATTTAGTGCAAAGTTAACTGGCATAGCCCTGGGTAATATGGCTGAGCACCTACCTCAGAGACAGTCCTGTAGAATTCAATGGCAGATTGCCAGGTGAGTGTGTGAAGATCAGGCTTTGCTTGCTGTTGACATACTGCAGCTGTAAGGAACTGGAGCAAGCTTGTTTTACAATAAAACATTCTGCCTTAAAACACAGCCTCTTAATATTTTTAAACTTTCCAAACAAAGATACATTTATTCTCTGCCAAACATGTTCCTTCTTGCTTTTCTTGCTTTAGAAGAAGTCTGTGCTAGCTTTAAAAGAAAGATTATAAAAGGGGGGAAACATGTTCATGAAGTCATACTTGTCTAGCAAAAACCTGAGAATGGCATCCACTAACAGCCAAGAAGGACAGAGATGGGTATTCTAGCTAAAGGAAGTTTTACATGTTTGTGAGAAATCTGCCTAAGGCAAGACTTCAGTTAAACTTCAGACATGCAATAAACATCTTTTAAACTTGGGCACTTATATTTTTTCCTGGTTACATAATTTAATGCTTATCCTAAATAATAATGTTAAATTCAAATTGCAGTGAAGTTCGAATGCAGGGTAATTCCTTGACATAGGCTGATTCTGCATTAGCTTTTCCCTCCATTGTTTCACGAAACCCACGTTGGAACAGAAATTCCCCTCTGCATTGCATGCTGGTTTCACTGCTTTTGATTATCGGGTTTTATGGTAGCTTCCACACTCCATGCCACTTTCAAATTCTTTGATCGTAGGATTTTATTGTACCTTCTGCATAGATTTATGGCTGTTTCATGGCCATTCAGGGGTGACTTTGCATCAGTACGGCCTGCGTTGCCCTGAGGAATGTGAATTTGGTTTTGAGCTGTACTTTTTCCTCCCAGTTGAAAAAAATGTGGTTTGAATACTAGATGCAGAATCACCTTAATTGACAATGAGAAGTTTCCTCTAAAAGCAGCCGCTGCTGCAGCAGTTAACAAAGAACTGACAGATGTCCGTGGCTCCACCCACCAACTCTGGGCATTTGCAGTGAGTTGCTGTTGCAGGTGGGGTAACCCACATTCAAATTTTTATAGCTTTCATACGTTTTGAGGTAGACTCTGCACAAACTCAAGATCTAGGATTGGCAATCCCCCAGCTCCCATTTCCTGAGAAAAATAACATAAAAATGGCTATTAGTCCTATGGCATGACATCATTTCTGGGAAAACCCAGAAGTGACATCACATCCCTCTAGGAGTCACTGGAAACTCTGTGGTAAAACCATGGCATTCCCAGCAATTTCTAGAAAGGATTGACATCACTTCTGGGTCTTTTTGAAAGTGATGTCATGCCATCACTGATGGCTTCCCCCTCCATGTCCTCACTCCCTCAGTCTCTTGCTGGTTGCCCATATTCACCTTCAGTCTCTTGCTGGTTGCCCTCATTCACCTTCAGTCACTTGCTGCCAGGCCTGGCAACCCAATTGAAAACTAATCTATGTAATGTACAGATACAACAAAGAATCTAGGGTAATTTCCTAATGTCCCCTCATTGGCTTTCTGTTTTCAGGGTAAAAAGGGTCGCCCTGGTGATGATGGAGCTACTGGTCCAAAGGGAGCAAAGGTAATACAACATATGAAATTTGTATAAAATATTTATTAGTGTTCAAATTTATAATTTGGAAGAGAATGCTGAAATAAAATTTTGTTTAATCACTTGGCAGAGTTTAGAATTAAAGACCAAACTACCTGTGACATTAGAAACCCTTGACTGGGACTTCCCAACCAGCTTACTACAAAAAGCAATTGTGAGGGTCAGGAGGTTGATACAGATTGGGATAGTGTACTGGATAAGAGAGTGATTAAATCCTCCCCCTGCCATTTCTTTGACTGAAAATGTCCCCTTGGGCTGCTTTTAGTCCCAATTGTGGGGGTGGGGGGTGAGGAAAAGAGAATCATGGGTACCTGCCCCTTTTTTCCTACCAGGGCTGAAAATAGTTTTTCATCAGTGAAACAAAGCATGGGGAGAAGGGAATGAACAATTTCTTCCCCAGCACTATAGCCCCTATCCATGTTGGGGGCTCTGTGACTGCTTTTTCCAGTGAATTACATCCAGCTATGGATCCCCAATATCATGTCATTTGGCCCCGACAGCATAGAAGTCACTCTAAATGAAAATCATATTACATGTTTATAAAGTCCATAAATGGAATCTAGCATCATCCACAACATTTATTTTGAAGATGATACTAGATTGGTCTGAAAGTTCTGTTTCCCCCCTTCTCTTTTCCCTCCTAGTAATACAGAATTCGACCCTGCTAACTCAAATGATATATAGGGCAAATTTTTCACCTAACTTCAGAAGATTTAAAGTAAAACACTTTGATGTTTCTAGGGAGAACCAGGCTTAAATGGAATTCCAGGAAGAGATGGGACAGAGGTAAATACTCATTTTCTTTCCTATTCTGCATTCCTCCATTTTGGGGGGAAGTACCTAGGGTAAAAACCAGAGACGTCATTGGAAGGAAAAATCATAAAACTGTGACTGACCTATTTCAGCCCTGTCATGTGGAAGAACTCACTAGAAAAAAAAATTATGCTTGGATTGGTTAGTGGCAAAAGGAAACTGGGCCACTAAAGAACATGCTGGCTAGACACCATAAAAGTCAACACCAGCCTGAGCATGGAACGACTCAAAGAAACAGTACAAGATTGGAAAACATGGAGAGAGCTGGCCCATTGAATTGCCAAGAGTTGGACATGACTGAATGGCTAACAACAACAACAACACCTAGGGTATATAAATACACATTTCCTTGACACAGAGAGTACTCCATCTTTCTGTGTTATACCACTGATGATGCCAGTCACAGCTGCTGGTGAAATGTCAGGTCCTACAATGCCAAGACCATGGCCATACAGCCCAGAAAATCTACAACAACTAACACATAATATTGACAGTGAAAACTCCCAGAGGGCTGCTGCTCTAATGGGCCACTGGCAAACAGGACCAAGCAGCATGGCATTGCCAACATCTCAGGGGCTGCTTAACTCAGCTTGCTCCTGAACCATTTTAACATCCTAGCCTACCTTTGTCATTCACAAAACTGTAGACTATGTGGCCAAAATGGCTTATGTGTTCCAAATCAGACAACTATGAACATAAGAACATAAGAGAAGCCAATGCTGGATCAGGCCAATGGCCCATCCAGTCCAACACTCTGTCACACAGTGGCTGAAAATACCAGGTGCCATCAGGAGGTCCACCAGTGGGGCCAGGACACTAGAAGCCCTTCCACTGTGACCCCCCTCCCAAGCACCAAGGATACAGAGCATCACTTGCCCCAGAGTCCCTATCTATACCTTGTGGCTAATAGCCACTGATGGACCTCTGCTCTATAAAAAGTGTACTTCTGTACTAATGACTAGTGCTGTAAACTTCTACAGAGCCTGTGCCAGGACTGGAACTGCATAGGAAATAGGTGGACAATGACCATCTGACAATGACAATGATCTTGCAATGGTATGCAATGGACTTTTTAGCGCCAATCTTAAATATTTTCATACCTGAAGCAGAAAGTTAAAAAAAGCTTTCGTCCTCCATGCAGATGTTATTGTGCAGGAAGACAAAACTGTACTGAAATCTGACATGGCATTTCATGGGAAAGCTAGCCTTGGGATTTTGATGTTAATAATACTTTTTTCCCACATAAGCACACAGATACCCCTGTGTAGTGTGTCATCAGATTCAAACCAGCAAAAAAAATGCTGGTCTGTCTGTCTGTCTCTATCAATTTAATTGTATCCCACCCTTACTCTTACAAAAAAGATGGTTGTCCCCTTTCCATTTTATCCTCACAACAACTCTGAGATTTAGGTTAGATTGTGAAACAGAATCTCACCTGAGGTGGCAGGGAGTCCCTCAACTGCTACATCACTCTGATCTATTAATCAGACTGAGTCTTCAGACCAGGTGAGCTAAACATTTCAAGTCAACGAACCTGTTCTTTCATACTAGTCCAGAATTTCCCGCTCTGAAAATGGTGTCAATACTAATTTAATCGAGATGTCTTGTTTTTGCTTTTTTCTTTAAGGGGAAGTCAGGATACAAAGGAGAAAAGGTATGTGTTCTTTTTCACCTTCTTGGGTCAACAGCCCAAGTACAGCCATGTTAACTTATTGGTTGTAAACAAAAAGCTTCTTAGCATCTCAACTATGCAGCAGCTATATGGTATAATGGAATTGTCAGGAGGGGTGAAAAAGAAAGAAAACACTGAAGAGAAACTTGCAAACAACCATGCAGAGATCCTGTTACTGATTTGATATTTGTTTTATCCGAGGGTGAAAGAGGTGAATGTGGAACACCAGGAATAAAAGGTGATCGAGTAAGTAACTGTCCTCTGCTTCTTTATGTGGTGGCGGTGGGGATTCTACTATAAGGGTTTATGTAAATGCACTGATTTTGTATGTGTAGCCCTGAGCAAGGCAAATATGTCCCCCACTGGGGTTATTTCAGCTCAGGAAGATAAGACTGAACTCCTCTTCCACCAGCACCGTGGTCTGAAGACAACCTGGACCCCAAAACACTTGGGAACTTTGGTTCTCCAAAGTAACCTTTGGCTATGAAAAGATCAGAATCGGGCCAGGGGGGACCCAACCTGACTCATGCCAAATGTAATTTTTAGTTCGGGTCTCAAGTGCAGCATCCCACAGGGAGCTACAGGTTGCTAGCCCTAATCCTGCACTAGTAGTGTGATGGCTGTACAAACACAATGAGGTAGAAGAGTTTTGTGGGAGTGGGGACAGCTTCGTTGTGAGGTCTGTGTAGAACATAATCATGTAAGTTGGATTTTTAAATACATGAACTTTTCCACCCATGTTTCAACGATCCTTACCATGTTAGGATCAAAAGAGTTTTTGGCAAAACATTAGGAAGAACTTCCTCAGTGGAACAGGCTTTTTCGAGAGACAGTGGGCTCTCCTTCTTTGGAGGTTTTCAAACAGAGGCTAGGTGGCCATCTGACAGCAATGCTGATTCTGTGAACTTAGGCAGATCATGAGAAGGAGGACAGGCAGGATTGCATCAGTGCTTGGTTCTTGTGGCCCTTTCTTACACACCCAGGGAAATATTGATCGACCCTTTGGGGTCAGGAAGCAATTTTTCTCCAGGCCAGTTTTGCTGGGGATCCTGGAGGTATTTTGTCATCTTCTGGGCATGGAACAGGGTCACTGGAGGTATTGGGGGGGGGGAGTATTTGTGAATCTCCTGCACTGTGTAGGGGGTTGGACTAGATGACCCTGGAGGTCCCTGCCAACTCTATGATTCTATGATTCTATGCTTTTGTACAGTCTTTTCTTGCTAGCTGTTGACTTGCTATATTTTTATCATATTTTAAAATGGTTTGAGCAACATTAAGAAGGATTTAAGGATTTCTTTTTCACTTTTCCTTCAGGGCCCAGAAGGTCCAGGTGGTCCAAGAGGACTCCGAGGTCTCCAGGTAACAAACAGATAACATTTGTTCTAGGTTTCATCTTTTTCATGCTAAATACAGTCTTCGTTTTTATCTGGTTATCCCATATAATCTCTTGTCCTTATCTAAAGCTAAGTTTAATAAGGTAAAACTGGAACAGAGGCTGTTTTTATATAAGAGACAAAAGAATGGGCACATAAGAAAGAGACCTACTGGGTTGGACCAGATGACCCTGGAGGTCCCTTTCAACTCTATGATTCATCCATTCCAGTACCCTGTTCCCCACCATAGTAGTCTGACAGATTCCCTCAGCCTGAGCATGGAGGTTCCATTTAGCTGTTATACCTCATAGCCATTGCTGGACCTGACTTCCACAAATTTTTCACACCCCTCCTTTAAAGCCATCTAAGCTAGTGGCTAACTCTTACATTCTATGGCAATGAATTGCTTAAGTTAATTATGCCTTTCGTGTGAAGATGTACTTTTGTCTTTTCTGAACCCCGTAGATCAATAATAAACTGCATCATGAAATTCCACTATAAACTAACCCATAACGACTGTATGGATATCATTTTTTAAGTGTTCTGAACAATCCCTAATACCAGTGAAAACTGCCTCAACTATTAAAAGCCATCCTAAACTAACAAGTCTTATATTCCTTGTGGAAGGTACTAAGATTCAGACTAATATCTCACCTCATCCAAGTCCTTCACAAAAGCAAAAGTACAAGTGACTGAAGGGAACGAAAGCCTATCTGTCTTCATCCCCCCCCCCCTTTATATCTTACCCAAAGGGCCTTTCACCATTATGGATTTTTCTTCAAATTTCTCATTCATGTGCAACAAGCACTGCATTATACAGGACAATATTGTTTTTCTGCCTGTTCCATAGTTTCAAACCCAAGTCAACTGCAGCTGTCTAAGCAATCAAGATAAACCTTAGTCTGTGGCCCAAAACCTGTGGGCATCCATCTGCAACCCAAAATTTCTGCAACCCATAAAAGACATGCCAAAGGACAGATGGCATCATCATAGTTGGATATGGAGCAGAAGTCCAGAACCTTGGCTCATAGGCTCAGTGGGGGCTTTAAAAGCAGGCTATATTGTCAAACCTAAAGTGTCTTAGGAGAGTGAGTATGCAGTGTCATTTGAATACCATATGGAGGAGGGGAGAAAGACAGAACATGCTAGCTGCATGGCTGGAGGGAGGAGAGAGTGTTTATAGTTTCCAGCAAGGCAGATGTGACCTAAGAATAGCATTCTGGGGAACATGCGAGGAAGTGACACTTTAGCAGAAGAAAGAAAGTGGAGATCCGCATTCCTATCTGGCATGCTGCCCCCAACAGGAGCTTCTTCCCTTTCTCTCTTGTACACCAGACATTGCATACTCTAACAAAGTGTGTATCACTATCCAAAAGGGGGCTCCTATTAGATCATTAAGTCCAGCATCTAAAAATTACCTGACCACACCTGTGGATGGTAGGTACTGAGAACGTAACTAATTTTCGGGAATATAACCAAATGTAGTCATTTACTGGACTACTGAATATAATGAAGGGTTGAAAAGGTTGTGCAGATCAACAGTAAATCAGTTGCATTTTTTAAAAAATCCAAGCATCTTCAGCTTCCAACTGCAAAAGTCTCTAACCAAATATTCACATTTCAACAGGGTCCCCAAGGGTTGCCCGGAGATCAAGGACCTGAAGGAGTGCAGGGATCAAAGGTAAGAATCCATAGCATTTATTTGATTCTTAAATGCTAACAGACATTAATTGTAACCTTGCTCACACTTCACTTTTCCTCATACCAAGGGGAATTCTTGGGATTAAAGTGACTCGGGGCAGGGGGGGGGAGCAGCCAGAGAAACTCCTCAAAACAAATCAAGCTACCATATCTCATTAAGAAGTGCAATTAGAAATCATGACCACCATCTTTTGTGTCGTTTAAACCAGAATGTGGAGGCTTGGACAGGTTGAAGCAGTGTGAGCAGGTTCACTGTTTATTATCCTGCTTGATGATGGGGTCTAATCTTACATTCCTACTAGGGGCTCTAATCTTACCTTCCTACTATTACCCTACTCTAGGTAGGGAAATTGCTGGTCATTTGGGGGTACAGGCTGAAGAGGGTGGAGTTTGGGGATGGGAGGGAGCTCAGTAGGGGATGTAATGCCATAGAGTCCATCCTCTGAAGCTGCCATTTTACCCAGGAGAAGTGACCTCTGTAGTCTGGAGATCACCTGTAATTCCAGGAGATCCTCAGGCCCCACCTGGAGGCTGGCAACCCAATTTGCAGGCACCAATAGCTATCATCTAGTAGCATAAGCAATACTATTGCTTTGTTGCTTTGATAATGATAACAGTTCTTTAAAACATTTTCTGGACTGTGAGTGCTACCCATGTTAGCAGTGCTGAAAATGATCTTCGAAGAGTTTCTGCAAAGTAAGAGAAATCTAAAGATTTGTAAAGGTTTGCAAGAGAAATCTAAAAATTTGAGAGCCAGTGTGGTGAATAGTTAAGAGCAGCGGACTCTAATCTGGAGAACCGGGTTGGATTCCCCACTCCTCTTCCACATGAAGCCTGCTGGGTGACCTTGGGTCAGTCACAGCTCTCTCAGAAGTCTCTGAGCCCTACCTACCTCACAGGGTGTCTGTTGTGGGGAGGAAGGGAAGGCGATTGTAAGGTGCTCCAAAACTCCTTTGAATAGTGAAAAGCAGGGTATAAAAACAACTCTTCTTCTTTTTAAAAGAAAAAGAATCAAGACCTTTGTTGTTGTTTAACAGGAAAATGCCGAGTCAGACTAGAAAGGCAAACCTTCCATGACACTCCTCATCACAAAAATCTCCTTCAAGGCACTTCAGCCCATTTAAAGCTTTGCATGATCTTAAGCCACAGGGAATCATTAAAGGGAAACTCATAAACAACATCTTGTTCAGGCTTCATATGACACAAATTTTTCCTTCAATGTAGCGGAAAGTGATTTCACTCTAGGGGCATTTCTCTCAATAACAGTATATCAGTATTGATTAGTGAGAAAGAATTGGATTCATGCTAATCCTTTCTATCATTCCATGGTGAATGCTGATACTGTCCTATGTAGAAGTCCCTATAGAACATAATCCTTTAAAGAAATTGGATCCAGTGTGCATTTGACTTCCTCCTGACCCCTGTTCAGACAGTAAACACACCTACCTACCTATCACACACACACACATGCCATTCAAGTAGATGATAGAGAGAGGAGCCTCAGTGTGGAAGAGCCTCTGCTTGGCATGCAGAAGGTCCTAGGTTCAGTCCACAGCATCTCCAGTGTGAAGGACCAAGCAGAAGGTGATGTGAAAGACCTCTGCCTGAGACTCTGGAGAGCCTCTACCAGTCTGAGTAGGCAGTACAGTCCTTGATGGACCAATGGTCCGATTCAGTGTAAGGCAGCTTCATGCGTGTGATACGTAGGCTTGGATCCAACACAGTATTTCTGCAAACAGAATTATTTCCAACCCGAAGCATGACTTTCTTACCTCCCCTCTCCAGCTACAGCCCAAAATTCCCTCCAAATACTAAGAACAGCATTTCAGGAAGCGTTTTGGGCTACAGCAGGAAGGTGGACTCAAGAAAGTTATGATATGTGGGTGGAATAGGTTTACCAGGTGCCTACTTCTGGAAGGAGGGCTCCTGCTGGTGTACCTAGCCTTCCACCCCTGATCCCGAGACCCATGGAAGAAAGACCCAGGGGTAGAAATGATGTCATGCAATGTACGGCATCATGTCTGCCTCAAAACCTGGATGTGATGTAAGCATGACAAGGGACTCTTTGGTCTTCCCTGAAAACTCCATGGTAAAACTCACACAATGTCATTTCTACCTCCTGCCCCATACGTAAAGCTCCCAAGGATGTCAGCTACAAGCCTGGCTTTCCTAGGATGCAAGTTCTTCCACCCATGGAAACCCTTCATTGGATCCAACTCTTGGATCTCAGTATTAGTGATGAACTTCTTTTGTTTTCAATTTTATATTTGTTTTAGTTATATTTCTTATTGCACATACTCAGTTTCCCTGTTGCGTTCATTCTGTAGATGAATGGGACAGACACATGAATAAATACACATGGCTGTCCTGTCTCTAATTCCTTCCGTTGGGGCAGTTCTTTCTCCTCCAGCCTTCCATCTTAGTCCATGTCTCCCCCTCATCATTCTTTTTACATTTCACTTTTCCTAACCTCCCTCCATGCAAACAATCTGCCAGAATCATAAGTAATTAAACAGAGAACCATAGTTTGGGATTCTCTTTCCGCTCTCAACTTATCTTTCTCGTAAGTTCTTTACAAATTAATTGTCATGTTTTTATGCTAATGTGTAAATGTGTATATCCAAGACAACGGAAGCAAGTCCGTTTTCCATGAAAGTCTAAAAAATTTAAAGCACATATTCTTCTCCTCCCAGGGTGAACGAGGCCTCCCTGGCCCCCCTGGATTGACTGGAGAAACTGGAGTAGGATTGCCAGGCCCAAAGGTGAGAAATGCCAATCATGTGGCCTACTTCACAAAAGGGGGAGGGGGGACAGCTGCTGAAATAATATATGACTGGATAAAAACTTAAAAGAATAAATGATCTCTTTGTAATACCTGAAAGGTATACTGGATACAGTTCAAATACATTCATACCATTTTTAAAAAACAAAGACACCCAACACTTCACAGTTAGCTTTCACTACACTTATCAGCACTGAAAGGGAACATTTGCTTCAGCTGATGTGTTTCAAAATAGTTATTAATCCTAGGAAAAACTTGCTTATCATTGAGGACATTTAAAAAAAAACAACAACCTACATTCTGTCCAGATACAAACATGACTTATCTTTTTTTCTGAAGGGTGATATCGGTTTAACAGGAAGACCAGGTCCTGTTGGTCCACCAGGTGTTGGAGAACCAGGTTTACCGGTAGGAATTCTGCTAATAGCTCTCTTTTGCAGTGAACCTCAAAGCTCCTATACAAGGAAGGGTGTAATGGAGTTGGGATTTGATGTTGGGGTACCCTCAGGTTCAGTTTTGCTTCCTTTTCTCTTTTGTAAATTCTACTCATAAGTTCTTTTCAAGTTAGTTACAGTTTTTATGCAGACAAGCAGCTACTTTATCTTTTTGTCTGAAATATTTCACCCCATTTTTTCTTGTCAGCCATATTGTTTCTTCCATAGGATGACACTGTGGTTGGCTCAAAAAAATTGGGGGGGGATTTTTGTGTGCATGTGTATGAGCTTGCATGCCTGGAAGTCATGATGACTTCTGGTGACCCCTAGTGGGGCATGGACATTTCAGAGATGTGGCTTGATATTGCCTCCCTCTGTATCCCGTCCCAGCCCTGGTATTCCATGAAGGTCTCCCTTCCAAATACTTGCCAGGGTCGGCCCTGCTTAGCTTCTGAGATCTGACAAGATCAGGCTTGCCAGGGCTATCCAGGTCAGGGTGCAGTTGGCTCCAAATGTGAGCATCTGTCCTAGAACACTCCTCCGTCACCACAATTCTCTGCAGCACACTGAAGATTCCTCATCAGAAAAGATGATGTTAAAAAGTGGCATGTTTGGAAAGATACTGACTTATTGAATCTATTTGCAAACTTCTTCGGGGGGATCTTAAGTCCTTGGTTAATTTTAAGCCTGTATGTGATCCTATAATTACCTCTTATCAAAATTTATTCACGTTTGATTGCTTGGTTGAATTATTACAAGGGCAAACCCCACACTGCAAAGCCTTTTCAAACTTTTTTTGTCAGTGGCGTGGTAGAAAAAAAGACTGCTAGTGTGATTCTGCATAACTTGTTACTCCTGCCGTGCATATTTCTCTCCTTGATGTCTCATGAATTTACTATTACTACAGCAGTTTGGGACAGGTTGCAACGAGGCTCCAAGCCACAAAGGTATGTCAAGATCAAACTAACACTGATTTCTTACTGACTTCTTGTTTTCTACAAATATTATTACAGGGACCTCAAGGACCACAAGGTATTCAGGGAGAAAGAGGATCACCAGGAGAAGGTCTTCCAGGCCCAAAGGTACACAAAGTATTTATTTTTAAGGCGTGTATTATTTAAATGGATAGCCCTCAAAGGGTTTTTGGGGTTTTTTTTCTTTTTGGTTTTAAAAGTTACCAAGTCACTGTCATTTCCAAATGTGAAGAGCTGAGACATAAAAAGAAATCCTTCTCTTGAATATCAAGCCAGTTTCCAAACTCTGTCCATGGAAATGGCCGTCTGTCTGTTAAGTTTTCCAAAGAGTTCCCACCTCCGGAAGAAAGGAAACATCCGGCATTAAAAGACTTGGCGCTGAACAACACTGAGGGACAACTTTTCTCCTCTTTATCCACACTTCTGGAAGAAGAGAAAAGTAATTTAATCCAAAGGTTCCAGTTACTTCAACAACACCTGGTTGCTATTCAACAAAGAGCCAGATCCCAAGACAGCACAACTGAGTAGGGTTGCCAGGTCAGTCTTCGTCCCCAGAGGGGTACTTTGAGGGGCTTTCCTGAAGAGAGCACGGCATCTCCAACATGATGATGATCACCCCTCCCCTTCCCTCCTGTGAGATTTAAAGGGCCACCAATCAGGTGGAGAGCCCTTTAAATCTTGCAGGAGGGAGAGGGGAGCACACAATGCTGCTTGGAGATCA
Source organism: Gekko gecko (assembly GCA_029375565.1). NCBI lineage: Eukaryota > Metazoa > Chordata > Lepidosauria > Squamata > Gekkonidae > Gekko > Gekko gecko. The sequence goes on along the minus strand of JAPDNY010000003.1, from coordinate 34,855,238 downwards.
GGTGAGCGGGACAGGTGTCCATTGGGCAGAAGGACTTAAAGGGACCCTTTAAGTCCTTCTCCCCAGCGAGGCACTGGGTGCCTGATCTCCATCAGGTGAGATCAGGCAAGCGGGGCCCATCCCTGCTGGGCAGAAGCATTTAAAGGGATCCTTTAAATGCTTCTTGCCAGTGGGGCCCCTGTGCCTGAGTTCCATGGGGTGAATAGCTGCTTGGAATTCAGGCATGTGGTCCACAGCCACCCCTCTGCAAGATTTAAAGGGCCCTCCAGCTGATCAATAGGCCATGGTTCAACTGAAGGGCCCTGTAAATCTCTCAGGAGAGAAGGGAGAGGGGTGGCCATGGGTGGTTGGGCTTTGGGGGGGTGGGACTTGGGGGCGGGGCTTCCCCACCAGCCAGCTGGCTCTCAGCCAGCTGAAGCCCTGAATATCGGGGAAAACCCCGCCTGGACCAGGGGTCTGGCAAGCCTACAATTGAGGAAGTATTTTATACTCCTAAACACCAAAGTTTAAGCCTTCCTTCAAGAGCTAGCCTAACTACCGCACCCTTTTCTGTTTCTCTTGAGCTGGAAGAAGTTGTAGCAAGTAAATGTAGTTTAGCTTCAAAATAAACTGCTTTACTGAAGACAGTTATTGCCAGGCCTGCCACTCATTTGCTTGCGTTGTTTGCGTGAAGTTATTTGCACCCCCCACATGCTGGATAACCCTTATTTCTCCAGCTGGGGGTTGCAGTCCCAAGGGGACAGTCAAGAGAACTGTTATTGTTTAGGCTCAGATGTTCAAAATCATGATGATGATTCAGAAACAGAACTACAACCATGATGACTAGAAGCTTACTTTCTTGTAGTATGTAAAAGTGAAGGTTTGCCCATTCTGACTGGAATCTGCATTCCACATAAAACATCTTCAAGTGTTTTATCATCCTTTGTTTTAACTTCTCAAGGCTATGGCCAGCCTCTAGGGCCCATGGGTGCACTGTCTTATCAGAACTACTGTTTCACCCAGGGTTGCCAACTGTGGGTTGGAAAATACCTGGAGATTTGGAGGTGGAGCCTGGGGAGGGCAGGGTTTGCAGAGGGGAGGGACTCCAGTGGGGTATAATTCCATAGAGTCCACCCTACAAAGCTGCCATTTTCTCCAGAGGAACCGATTTCTGTTGTCTGGAAATCAGATGTAATTCCAGGAGATCTCCAGGCCCCACCTGGAGGCTGGTAACCCAAGATTCACCCCACCTAAGCTTTCTTGCTATTTTTTTTTTAAAAAGCTGCTGTTCTTTCCCTCCACTAAAGTCTTGTCATGAAGTGGCAGCTTCTCTTTGAAGAAAAAGAGGTGGCTTTTGGAATGGGAGCCTTTGAAAAAGATCAGTGGTGTGTCTATGGGGGGTGCTACCCTGAAGTAATAATGTTTCAAGGATAGTGTTTCATTCTTCCTTCACACCACTCACCAGGGCTGGTTCCAGACGTTGTGGGCCCTGGGCAGAGAGGTTTTTGGGGGCCCTTCCCACCCACTCAATTGTCCTCCTTCCTTCCTTCCTGTGCATTCCTCCACTGCCCTGCTCATAAGCCTTCCCGCTGCCCATGCTCATAGCTATCTGCACTCTCTGCAGCCCTTTCCCTGGTGGCACTGGGCACGGGATGCAGCTGGATGCATGGGTGACGAAGCACTCACAAGTGAGCTAGCAGGGAAATGGAATGCTGGGGGGTTGGCAGCAGTGGGCTCCACCAGAAGCCCTAGACCCTGGTAGCTGCCCTACCTGAAGGTATGCTGATGCTGGCCCTGCCACCCACCCAGCTCTGATAAGCCACTGCTTTCCCGGGCTCTAGGTGAATTTTTCAAGATAATTGTTTTATTTATTTATTTATTTATTTATACCCCTCTTTTCACCCCAGTCGGAGACCCAAAGCAGTGTGGAGACCCAAACAGCTCTCCTCTCCTGCTTTTTATCCACTCCACAACCCTGTGAAGTATGTTAGACTGAGAAAGAGAGTTCCAAGGCTGAGTGGGGAATCCAACTTCGGTCTTCTAGATTATAGTGTGTATATATATATATAGTATCCTTATACTTTCCTGACTTGGATAACCGAGGCTAGCCTGATACCATCAGATCTTGTAAGCTAAGCACGGGCAGCCTTAGCTAGCATTTGGAAGGGTGACCTCCAAGGAATACCAGGGTCGTGACACAGAGGCAGGCAATGGTAAACCACCTCTGAAATGTCTATTCCCTTAAAAAGAAGTCTAGCTCACCACCTCGTGGGGCATAACACTAAAAGAGCTGGACTCCTGGCTGCCAGACAATCTTAGGATCTCCTGGCTATGCCACACACACTGCCATACAATAACTATTAATTAATTATTTCTTATACTTAATTAATCCTGAAATGAATTCCCCTTTATGTGCTATGGCAGGATTATTCAAGGAAGTGATTTATTTAAGGAAGGTGGCCTAAGCAGGAAAGTCAAACCTTCTAAATTTTAAAATAATGTTTTCATCAACATATTGCACATATAAAGTTGAAATAGAAAATCAGCCCTTCCATTCAGGAAAGTCAGCAGTCACTTCCCAGTGAATACACAGCTTCAGCAGTGAAGTTAAGAATGAATTAACAAACTGGGGGTTTAAGTAGGCTGAATGAATGTAATTAACTAATCTGGAGTTTAGCCAGGACACCACTGTGAACAGAAAAATAGAAGCTGAAACAAATATGGACAGTTTCTCCTATACTGAAGTGGGTCAGAATTTTCATTCTTACTTACATAAATTTTGATTTTGCACTTAGATAATTGTGCAAATTATAACCATGACATAGATAGCCCAGGCTAGCCCATTTCACCAGATCTCAGAAGCTAAGCAGGCATGAAGTGTGTGTGTGGGGGGGGTCTGCAACGGGAAGGGGGAGCTGGAGGAAATTGCCAACCTAGTTTGGATCCAACCCAGTGTAATCAGTAATTCAGAATATTAAGAATGCAAAGGAAATGCTTGAAGTTATTTTCTTTTGTATATCAAAGAAGTCCCCCCCAATTATTTCATCATTTCATTTACAAGAGATCACAAATGAGAGATGAATCAATGTTTTATCTTCTTGCCATTTCAAATATGTTTGATCCAGTTCTGTACTTTGCACATGGGGGGGGGGGACACGGGACTCAGTGCACATCACAGATAAGTGATTAGTATTTGGATGGGAGACCACAAAGGAATCCGAAGGTTGTGCAGAGGCAGGCACTGGAAAACCACCTCTGAACGCCTCTTTCCTTGAAAACCTTAAGGGCTCACCATAAATCAGTTGTGACTTGACAGCATATTCCACCACCACCAAGTATAACACTGCAAGAGCCCATGTGCCATGGCAGTTTAGTGTGTTGCATTAGGATTGCTGAGAACTGGATTCAAATCTGTGGCCACCTATGAAGTTCACTGGGTGGCTTTGGATCAGTCTAACCTACTTCATATGGGTGTCAGGATAAAAAGAAGTTGGAATAATCTTGTACACTTCTTAATAAGTATCAAAATGTATACATTTAAGATTGGAAAGTACGTAATCATTAGTTCATACAAAAAGAATTTATGTCATCGTCCATCAGCAATGCTGAACATAAAGAAACAGGCTTCTTCTTATACATCTTCTTATACATGTTGTGCTTGTAGTCCCAAATAGTTGCTCTCCTCAGTTAGTTCTTATTTTAACATTTTAATTAAGTTTTCAAAGGTTAACAGAAGACAACAATTTAACAGTAACAATATATATCAAAAACCAATACCATATGGGTACCGTTTATCTGTCCTTATTAATAATTGTATTTTTGGGTGGCAACGTTCTATGCGCGCCAAAATCAGTTCGCTGCCTGATGTGTCACTCACCAGGGTCTGTATCCACTGGCTGCATTGTCTTCTTGTATTGACTCAGTCCTGCCCAAAGAGCCAGCCACCAGCCTCTCGCGCTCAGTCTACACAGAGCTGCTGGACAGGATGCAAGTTCTGGCGGCTGGAGGAGGCCAAGGCCAATCCTACCGGTGCTGTAGCAGTTGTTGCCAGCTGAGACAGGCTGCAGATGATTGGACAGGGGCCAGCACACTGCCAGCGCAGAGGGCGGTGGAACCAGCCCACAGGCTGCTGCCACTTGGCTGGGCAGCAAGCTAGTGCCAGGGCATTCCATTGCCCCTCAACTCCAGGATCTGGGGAGGGGGGGAAAAGCGGGGGGCTGGGCCTCAGTGGCCTTGGAGGCAATGGATGGCCCAGATGCTCCACCAGGCAGAGGGCCATCAGCTCGGTGTGTGCAGCAGAGGCAAAAGCAGTACCAGCCTGATCAGCCTAGTGGTTGGGGTTCCTGGCAGAGGCCCCTCCTCACTGCGATCCGGTGCTGCCACCGCCATGAATGTGGGCTCTCCCCTCCCTTGCCTGGATGCAGCCATATGGCCTGCGCTTGGCACCCCCAGCCCTGCTCCAGGAGAAGGGAGGAGGAGGAGGCAGCCTGCAGTAAGGCGCCCCTGGCAGTGCACTTCCCTGTTGGCGCCAGCACAGGGGGCATGGTGGAGCTGATTGGTTAAAAAAAAAACTGTGCCAGCCTGCATTGGAGGGGTGTCATGGGAGTGCTGAATGCGGGGAGGCTGAAGTGACACATGCAATTCGTTTTCAGCTATCGTTAGGGCGCACTTCAGTGGGTGTGGACCATTAAGCCAAATGCCTTTTGCTGCACCTCTTCTAAATCCAGGCGGTGATGCGCCGATTGTTTGGATAAGTGTCAGAGTGTTACAAAGTCTGGAGTTCCACAGCCCATAATAATAATAATAATAATAATAATAATAATAATAATAATAATAATAATAATAATAATAATAATAATAATAATAATAATAATAATAACAACCACAACCCCCCCCCCATCTTTTGCCCCAGTGGGGACCCCAAAGCAGCTTACATTGTTCTTCTCCATTTTATCCTCACAGTACCCCTATAAAGTAGATTCAGGTGAGTAGTCATGTTGGTCTGAAGTATTACAACAAAGTTTTGAGTCCGGTAGCACCTTGAAAACCAGGAAGCCAGTGGCGGGGCATTCTGGGGAGTGGGTAGCAAGCAGGGGACTGGGGGATTAATTGTCACGTCTTTCTAGAGCTCATTGTATTGTTACTACAACGGGCTTTGTTCCTAGTAGTACAATAAAGGAGTACATTAGCATTATGCTTCATGAAGGATAGTGAAAGTAGCAGTATTACAAATAAGAGAAATAATGAAGAGTAACAATATCTATAGATGCAAAATTTCGATAGTAAATTTGCCAAGTTAAAGTTTAAAAGTGAGCAAATAGTAACAGTAGTTGCTAGGAGCTTTCCCAAATGAACGACATAATTGGTAAGGTAAGACAGAACTAGTAACCACTGATCTGCAAAATCTGAATTATAATTAGGTGATTCAGAGAGACGAAGTTGATCTGACAATTTTGCCATTACAAAGAAATCCCGCAGCTTGTTAATATGTCTAGTCTTCCATTTTGAAGCCAGCACCAATTTTGCTGCAATTAGGATAGAAATCAGATCTCAGTTGTTTGTAGGAATATTATGGTCATGCCAGTGATTAAGAAGAATGGTTTCAGGGAGTAGTAGTACTTCATTGCGCATAATTTGTTTGATCTGTTTTATTATTTTATGCCAAAATTTCTGGGTGAAGACACATTCCCACTGAGTATGCATATATGTACCCTTTCTGATTGCATTGTTCTGCAGTTAGTTCTTGAAGCTGCATGTGCACTTCCTCACACTTGGCTCGGAACAGATCTCATGACTCTGAATGGAATGTTGGTGCTTTCAGCTTTGATCTCACTGATTATCTGTTTAAGAGGGGTCTAAATCTGACCCTTCCTTTTCTATACATTTGAATAATAGAGCCAAATAATTTGTGCTTATGTTCAGATTGCTTGACTAATTCCTAGATTTAATCTGGGAGACTGATGAGCAGAATCCTCCTTATAGTCAAGAAGGAATCTTCAGTTTTCTAACTATCAAAATTTCCATCTGTGTACATCAAGGAATCCGTATTTGTATGTGATGCACTGAGGTTTTTTTCCACTGACATGTGAAGTACAGAACTGGATCAAACATATTTGAAATGGCAAGATGATAAAACATTGATTCATCTCTCATTTGGGATCTCTTGCAAATGAAAAGTTGAAATAACTGAGGGAAAACTTCTTTGATATACAAAAGAAAATGACTTCAAGCATTTCCTTTGCATTCTCAATATTTTGAATTACTGATTACACTGGGTTGGATCCAAACTAAGTTGGCAATTTTCGCCAACTCTCCCTTCCCATTGTGGACCCCCCCATGTAATTCCCCAGGGTCCCCTATTTCCCTGGGGGGCACCATTTTGTGGAGATCACTGGGCTGCGGTGGGAGGGGAGAGGTGAAAAAGTTCTGTTCTGCCATTGGAAAATTTAGTCGGGTTCTAAGCCACTGTGCACAACTGCTCCATCTGAACTAAACAGGAGCTGAGATGAAAGTATGGATTGCATTTGTTAACTGAGTCATACCTTTCTTTTTCTCTACAGGGAGATCGTGGTTTTGATGGCCCAAAGGGTCCTCGGGGGCAACCAGGCATCGGCATAAAGGGTGAGAAGGTGAGCAGTAAACATGTCAGGGAATGTATACAGTCTAAATAAAGCAGAATGCTCTGTGACTGATACTTCTCACAAAGGGCCTAATGAAGCAAAATAAAGAATTTGCTTTTTTCAATAGCCATTGAACAACACTGTAGTTTGCAGATTGATGGCTGCCCAATAAACTATCCCAAGTCCATTTTAACATCTCCTCAGTGCAAAACGTGAGGTGAAATAGAAAGCATTTGAGTCTGTGGGAAAGTTAAGTTCTGGAATGAAAAACAACAACAACAGAAAATGGACATGTTGTTTATTGCTGCTGAGTCAACATGCATAAAACTACTTAAATGTATTCTTAAAAAATATAGAATACGCTTGCCAGCTCATCTGTACTGAGGCTATACAATTAGCTTCAGAGAAACTATGCTGAGTTGTACCTAATAAAGATTTAACTATTTATACGGGTTGCCATGTATTGGAATGCAGGAAAAAGTAACTAAACTTGGTTTATTAGGGAGAAATTGGCCCTCCTGGTTTGCCTGGGCCCATCGGATTGCCTGGTGTTGGACTTCAAGGAGAGAAGGTGAGTTTTGGTGTGTGAGGCATTTTTAAAAAGTCACATTGAATAAAATGTTTCTGTGGGTGTAATGTATCCACTGGAGAACATGGGCTCTGGACAGCCATGTGCTCAGACTGGTTCTAACCGGTCCACCATGTGGCCAGGCGAAGGGCCTGAGCTTCGCCCCGAAGGACAATGGACTAGTGGATCCTGACTCCCCTCCAATGGAGGAGCAGGAGTTAATCCAATCAATGTAAATAGCGAATCACCGGGTGTGTGTATGTTTGGGGTGGGGGTCACTTGGGACTAAAAGCCGGCCTGCGAGCCGGCTCAGTTGTCTTGTTCTTCATCTAATAAAGTACCTGAGAGCTGAAATCACTAGTAAGTCTCAGTACTTTTCAGTGGGATTAATATTCTAACATTGCTTTTAGGGAGTAGAAGGCCCCAAAGGTCCCCCAGGGCCAAGAGGGCCACCAGGACAAGGGTTACCTGGACCAAAGGTGAGAAAATTCAACTGTAACGGAACCATCTCCTTGATTTTCATACTAAATGTGACTTGTAAAAGGTGGCTTCTTCTCATTGTGAGATTTATAGTTGATTGTCATAAGACGGAGTTCACAGGCTAGGGGCCATGGACCCAACATGTGAACTCCGTCACAGGCACATGTGATTTGTGTGTTCCTCTTTATTCCCCCATATGCTCCACCCATCCCAGATTGGACCACAGTGAGGTGCAGAAGGACCTACCATGTCCACACCTTGCATTGTTACCCTGAACAGAAACAGTCAGGGGGATGGGCTATTTGGCCCACTGTGAAATAAGTGGGCCAAATAGTTCCTTCCCTGGACTGTTTTTGTTCAGGGTAACAGTGTGGGAGGGGGGAGTCTGAATCTCCTTCTGCACCTTTCCATAGGGTGCTGCAGGGTGTTGCTGGATGAAAGAAAGGTGGAAAAGATCCTCTTCTGTGTTCTCTTTCTGTTAATGGGAGATTGCATCCAACTCTTTGTTGGCAGCTGATTTATGGTGGATCATTCATACCTGCACACAGGCCCATATACATGGTGGGGCATTTGGGGGTGGTGCCCCACCATGGACAAACCCTGCCCCACCCAGGAGGATGCCAGACTCCCGAGACCACCCCAGCCCCAGTGCACCTTGTCCCACAGCGGCAGGGAGGCTGGGGAAGGAAAGGGAAGTTTCATTCCCGGGGGAACAGCTGTTAAACCTTTCCTGCTGCTGGGAAAGGAAAGAGAGAGAGAGAAGGCATGCCTTCTCTATCTCTCTCTTTTCTTCACTCCCCTGCTCCAGCACCCTGGCCTCTGCCCCACCAGCCAAAAATGTCTGGCTACGGTGCTGGGGCACATCACAACTCGTTGTGGTCGTCACTCAGTTATCAACATGGCTGTGTGAACTCATTCTTCATCCTAAGAATGCTGACAATAAATCTAAACATGCCTCTACTCTGGTTAAATCAAAGATAGGATGTTGGGGAGCCACTGACCAACTGCGGAGTATCTGAAAGCTGCAATCTTTCTCAAGTTCTAACCATAATTAAGAGATTGATCCTCGGCAAGTCTTCTCAGAATCCTACTCAAGTCTATTAAGTGGGGCTTACTCCCAGAAAGATGCCCTTAGGATTGCACTGTTAGACCTAGACATCTTGATTCTACTGAGGTAACAAATGTTCATTTTAACAGTGGTCCTGTTTTAAGAATTTGAAGATTCCCATCCATTAAATGGTTTAAACTGAGAATGTTGCTATTATCTCTATGGGACTGAAAAGATTTTGAGCAAAATGTTTATACAGATTTTTATGAAGTTGCAGCTTTTAAGGGCAAGCTTTTTTGTTTAAGGGTGATCAAGGTTTGCCAGGTGAAACTGGAGCTCCTGGAGAAAGGGGTCTTGGAGAACCAGGTGCCAAGGTAAGATTTCATTCTAATGCTTTTATAAGCCTTCCCACTCTGATTATTTTAAGATCACATTGTGATTAGGGAATACAGTTTAAGAACCCAGTTTATTCTCCCATTCAACAATAGATAGTAGCCCCAATCCAGGGACAGGTACACTCAGCAACAGACTGCCCATGTGGCACTGTGTTGTATTTAGCTGTGATGAAACACAGTCACTATCGAGCATGTATCTTAGAAGATCATTGCTGTGAGTTTAGAAGGGTGTCTCCTTGGTAGGGTCTGGAAACCTGGATCCAAGCACCTTCTTTACCCTTCTCCAGTGGGAGCGGAAAGAGCAATGGGCTTGGATTCAGCTTCCCCTCCTTCACAACTTTATTTCAGCACAGTCAAAAGTGACAGCACCAGTCATTCACATCTTGAAAACAGCATGTGGGGTTTCGGTTTCAGCGTTGCGAATGGCGGCCACCTTTCGGGACGCTCCCGGAGGTGGTTAGCCCACGCGCAGTTTGGGGGGGTCTTTGCATTTATGCAAGACCCTAGTGAGCCTTAGGTAAAGGCTCCGAACCGGGGGCGCTTGGGGAGTAGCCTCTTTGCCGGCAGTTAGCCAGGAAATTGAGGCTTTCTCCCCGCCCCAACCGGCCCCGCTGCGTCGTGCCCGTAATGGGACTTAGCAGCGCTCCCGAATACCACCAGGAGTGAAGAAAGCGGCATGAGTTAAAATAAAAAGAAGAATTGCATCGAATCGTGAGTTAAAGATCTAATTTGAAGCGAGATAAATCCCCCCCACAAACGTAGGGAGGAGGGAGGAGTCCCCACCCCTTTTGAGAAGCGAGATTAATAAAGGGGCGAGGAGGGGGGTAAAGAGAAAAAAGCGTTGGTGAAGATACCGTTGGGGTTTGGCAGGCGATTGCGACATTGTCAGCCTCTTGGAGGATGCGGCACGAACTTTGAAAAAGTAAACAAAAGGGAATGTCGACGCCGAAAATTGTCCTGCACAAACTGGAAGAGAAGGGGGAGGGACTTCCGGTCCGGGTAACCCCCCCAGAGCTTGCTGTCATTCAACAAGAGGAGCTACTGCGGCCCCTGCTGGAGCAAATGCAGAAAATCAATGAAACTTTGATTAAAGTGGAAAGTGCTCTTCTCTGTTGGCAAAAGCAAATCTCGGAAACATCAAGAAAGGCTAATCTGATGTTAACCCTTTGGGGCGAGAAAGAAGAAGAGAAAGAAGATCTCAGTTTTATCTTGACGAATGACTTGGCACCCCTAACTGGCAGTGAAGCGAGTGAAATAAAAGAAGAGGTGGACATGGCTCTAAAAGCCTATTCCACTTATATAAAAGAAAATACTCTGCCAGAAGAAGGGGATGTCGAGCTGAGCAGGAAATATATCAGAGATCTAATTTCTTCTGTGATTATGGAGCCCGTAAAAGTTGATGGTCGGAAATATAAGAAAAAAAAGAAACAAGAGAAGATGGAATTCATCTTTAAAGCAATAAAATCTTTGAAGAGACACGCCAGCAGGATGGAGGCAGCACTCAAAACTGGGATGAATGCAAGCAGCGAAGAAGACAGCGACCCAGGGGGAAGAGGTGACGGAGCGGGAGTCATCAAGATGAAAGGGACTCAACTTTTAGTTGAAAAGACTTAAGAAGACACTTTGAGCAGCGGCTGTTCGTGTAACATCTGGAAAGAGCTGTTTAATAACTAACCCCAATGGACTTTACTAACGGTATTAACAGAGTTATTTTGGACTTTGGATTGTTAAAAAGAAGATCTTCTAACCGTGATGGATGCTAAAAATAGTACTAACTAAAACTAACCCTTATTAACAGAATATTTTCACTCCATCTCTTTTTTCTTTCTCCAGCTGTCTACCCTACCCTTTTCCTATAAAAAGAATAAAATTCTCTCCTTTTAGGAGAGTTTTATCAAAAAAAAAAAGAAAGAAAACAGCATGTGGAACTTTTAAAAGTCAATAGTCAGCATTTCTATGCCAAACTTTTAAAGGTGCGATTCTATTACAAATTCATGGGAGCTGCATTAGCAGTTGTACGGAGGAAACAGAAATGCAGAAGGGGAATGAAATAGGCTATTTTTACAGTAACACAGGGAAGGATGGAAAGTGAAAGCAGGGGGAGAATTTTCCTTTAGCGCTATAAACACAACAGAGGTTTTAACTACAACAGTTAATGTTAGGAAATCAAATGAGTTGTTTTTAAAGAGCCAATCGTTCCCATGTTATCATTGGTGAAGCCACACTTCTGGGACCTCAGGCTGATATGACTTAAGGGGCTGTATTGCGTTCTAGTAGTAGGGACTGTGCACCTGATTCATGTAAAATATCTGACTTCTCCATTTCTTACTTGCTTTAGGGGGAACCAGGTTCTTCAGGGCTGGCGGGTCTACCTGGCCTTCCAGGAGAAGATGGGGCACCAGGACAAAAGGTTGGTTTGTTTCTCTTTAGTTCTAACTAGTTCTAAAGTGCTACAGTTTATACAAAGTACTAGCCAGCAGACTTTTCCAGGAAATAAATGGCCTGATACATAGCTGAGCTACTTTGATTCACGGGCAGGGATTAGTAAACTCTAGGGTTGCCAGCCTCCATTTGGGGCCTGGAGATCTCCTGTTTTTACAACTGATCTCCAGACTACAGAGATCAGTCCCCCAGAGGAAATCGCTGATTTGTAGAGTAAATTCTGTAAAGTAATCCAGCATTATTATACACGTACTACAAATGCTGGCTGAGGTGAAGAGAAACAGCAGCTTGCTGCTACCTGTTGAGCTCATAGATGAGATTCAGCCCAGCAAGGTCAGCTACACTTCCTGATATAGAGCTCAGTAAAATATAAAACTCCTACAAACCACCGTGTGGGGAGGGCGGGGCACAAATTGAATTAATTCAATTCAATTAATTAAGTAAGTAAGTAATTAAATATAGTATAAATAATGAACCCAATGATATGCGATTTGCTGTCTATTGCAGGGAGAACCAGGATTACCTGGCCTCCGTGGTCCAGAAGGGGCTCCTGGGATTGGAATACAGGGTGAAAAGGCAAGAAATTATTTGGTGATGGATTTATTATGCTGCTATAGTGTCTAGCAATGTGTTACAGCTGCAGCTTGGAATAGCAGCTTGGAGCCTAAGCCTAAGCCTTGCTTCCATCTATATCTTTTGTGGACATGGTCCTCCATTCCAGAAAACATTACTCCATGGCTGGAAGCTCCCACTCATGCAAGACTAGAATCTTTCAGTGAGCCGAAAAGGACCTAGCTCTAGAGGAAAACACTGCACAGTGGAAGACCACCTTCACAATGGATGAAGAAGGGCACAAATGGAAGCAAGGCTTAAGAATCACTCCAGAGATTGGCTTAGTGAACCAACTGACTTTAACCAGAGAACTTGTACTCATAGTTAGGCTCATAGTTAGCACCAGCGCATAATAGGTTTGGATTCAACTAGCTTTTCCAATGGTGGAAAAGGGAAGAGGAAATCCCCTTTGACCCCCCCCCCAAAGTCTATTATGGATATCATGGGGCCTACATGGACAAATATCTTGCAATACGGGGGCTGTCCCCTGACCTGGATGGTCCAGGCTAGCATGACCTCATCAGATTTCAGAAGCTTAGCAGAGTCAGTCCTGGCTAATATTTGGATGGGAGACCATCAAGGAAGTTCAGGGTTGCTACATAGAGGCAGGCAATGATAAACCCCCTTTGAATATCTCTTGCCATGAAAACCATATGGGGTTGCCATGAGTCAGTTGCAACTTGATGGCATTTTCAACCACCCCCAATAAAAGCTGTAATAAAGAGGAGGATTGGGTGAGTCTGAACAAAAAAAGCTGACAGATCTAACCCATAGGTTCTACTTCTGCAGAGCTAGTGTTAACTTAAAAAAAATACTAACAGTTATGTTTCAGTGTTCAAAAATGGCAGACCTTAGATAACCTTTCTTCCTATAAGACCTTATTGATGTCAATTGGATTCCAATTAATTGTAACCAACACATTTCACTGATTGTAGTGAGTCTTAGGCCGTGGTCACACCGGCGGCTTGGAGTGATATGGTGCCGTCTCTAATTAAACCGGTTTAAAGTGTTGTGGGGCATATCAGCCACACAGCACACCCCATTGCAGGTTACCCATGGAGACATCCCATGGTAAAGCATCCACATTATTGCAGTGCCTTAGTCACAGAGCACACTGCAAAAAAAAATCTAATTTTTTTTTTTTTAAATGCCTCCCTAGTGGCAGAACGGATCTGCAGGTTCAGACTGCCAATCTGTTCCGCACACGCTCCCCTGCATTCAGACATCCGGCCATGTGTAATGACTGCACAGGGAACTGAAAACACCACTTGTGATGTGGTGCCTTTTTAACCTGGCTCCAAGTCGTCCTTTGACAGGATAAGTATGGCTGGGGAGCACCTGATAGATGTGGCTGTCTGACTGTGCCCATTTGATCTGGCGGGAAGAAGTGGCTGTGTCGGGCTAAACTGCCCATGTGATCATGGCCTTAGTCATGGCTCACTATCAGGACCAGTATTCTGAACCAGGAAGTTGCGCAGAAGTGTAGTTGTTCATTAAGAATAATCACATGTAGTGTGTAGAATCATGCTTTCCTTTTCTTCATGCAGAGTAGCTAAGCAGAAAATTTTATTATTTACTTTTCACAAGAAGATTAAAATAACTTATGAGAAGCTATCGAGGAAAATAAAGTATTTTTTTCTAGGGGGATCAAGGTCAAAGAGGTATACGTGGACTAGCGGGACCAACTGGAGTTGCTGGACCTGCAGGGGCTAAGGTATAATTATCTAATTGCTGTCGTATATTACCATAGCTGGTATCAGGTTGGCTAACTGAGAAACTTCCAGAGCCCACTGATGAAGGTACAGGGCTGCCATCTTGGTTCTCAGTGTCTATGGCTGTATTCAGTCATCATGACAAACCTTGGTTCATTCGTGAGGGCATGAACATGGCTTTGATCCAATAGAGCATTTACATGGATGGAAGGAACATATTTAGTTTACAGAATCCATCTTTTGAGTGCAAATAATTTTACAGCAAAGTTCTAAACAAAGTCACACTCTTCTGAGCCCATTGACTTCAGTGAACTGAGAAGTGTGTCACTAAACTTAGGGCTGGTTGCTAGTCAGATTGGTGCAGAACTTTTTTTAAATATAGAATTTGTATTGTTTGTTCACAGAAAATAGACAGAAAAACAAGAAAAACAGTAAAGATATAGAACAGAATAACAGTTAGGAGCTGGAGTCTGTACTCTACATTTACGATAAATCATATGCTTATTTCAGATCAATTTCATTTATATTGTTTGTTGATTATTGTTAAGATATATCCCTTAAGTTACCCTGATATTTTTGTAACCATTTATAAAGTCTCTCCCATTTTTTTTTCAAAATCACTTTCAGGTTTTTCATGTAGCTGTAGTGTTAATTTATCAATTTCTGCTGCATCCAACGATTTAAATATCAGTTCTTCTTTTTTCGGGACTTCTTTCTTCCAATATTTAGCATACAAGTTTCTGGCTGTAGTTAAAGATTGGTGCAGAACTTTGATTGTTTTTCCTGACAGTGAACACACAGTGCTGCCCATACCTAGGAAATTACCGTATTTTCCCTCCATAAGACGCACTTCCCCCCCAAAAAAGTGGGGGGAAAGTGCATGCGTCTTATGGAGCGAACATTGCAAAAGTTGGGGGGTGGGGGTGGAGCTCCGGCTTTCTGGGTGCGCCGCAGCTGCGGCACACCCAGAAAAGCCAGGGAAGGGGTGGGCGTTCAACTCCCTTCCCTTCCCTCCGAGCCCCAGTGCCGGCTTTTCTGAGCGCACCGCACAAGCGGCACACCCAGAAAAGCCAGGGAAGGGGCGGGTGTTCTAACGCCTGTCCCTTCCCTCCGAGCCCCAGTGCCGGCTTTTCTGAGCGCGCCACACGAGCGGCGCACCCAGGAAAACCAGGGAAGGGGCAGGCATTCTAACTCCCGCCCCTTCCCTCCCAGATGATGTGCATCTTATGGTCAGGTGCGTCTTATGGCGCGGAAAATACGGTATGTCATCCCTTGAAAAAGCTTTATTTCTTGATAACCCTTATTTAAAAATTAATGTTATTATATTCCGTTGAGAACTAAAAGCTTTTTCCCTGATGGTAGGGTGAACCTGGTGCACCAGGACGTCTTGGAATGCCCGGTCTTCCAGGACGAGCTATTATGGGTCCGAAGGTAACAAATTGCATTCCTCTCATTTTATCATGTTCATTACAACAGTTTAGTCACCAACTGGTCACTATGGTGAGTTTAGCAAATGTAGAATCTCATTTGCAAGCTACATAGTTTAAGGGATTATATAATATTAAAAGACCTTGAACTTGAGCCACCTCAGAGATCTATACATTGGGAAATTCCTATTCAGAAAGCATTTACAGGTAGGAAATAGCATACAACTTAAGTGTAGGTCACTGTGTATAATACATAATGTACTTTGCTGCATGTACACATAATGTGCGTACACTAGGAACAGATAGGCAGTCAAGGCTTCCCAGATGATGTCCATAAATGAAATAAGTATGTGATCGTCACATTTCATGGTTGACATGCAAGTTGTGCTATTTTTTTCCTGTATGGATTTTGCTACATTAATCCGAATGTTGTTTTAGCTCTTTTTTAGAAGGCAGTTACAAATAGGGTTGGGTCCAACAACTCCCTCAGATGGTCTGTCACTCAGACGGTGGAAGCCATTCGCTGTTGGAGGAAGCCTTTGACAAAGAAAGGAATTGTTGGATTCATCTTCATGTAGTGGTATCATCAGGGCCTGACTTTGGGGTGTAAGCCCTGGGCCCTAGCTGATCAATGCAGCAGGAATGGCAAAACCCAGCTGTAGCTTCTTCATGTCTGAAATAGACATTGCCCTTTAAAGGGAATGGGGCATAAGGCCATTAAGTCCAGAGTCTCAGCAAACTTCACTACTGATTTCATGAGCAGTAGACACTGGATCCAACCTGCAGGATTTTCTGAATAGGTCTCCCTCTTAGGCATTTCAGAATCCAAGTATGCAAATAATTATGCAAGTTTTAGCTATGAATACTAACTAGTTTTCAATGAAAAAAATGTCTGTTACACAATGAAAGTAGAAAACACATTACAGCAAATAAGGATGCACTTATGCTTACTCAGTGGGACTTACTTCTGACTGTACATGTTTAAGATTGCACCATATGCCTGTATAACATCTCTCATTATTTAAGCATTCTGTTATATGTGTATATTTTTATTGAAGGGTGATATTGGATTACCTGGTCCTCTTGGCCCAATTGGAGAACAGGGAATAGGGATTCCTGGTGCTAAGGTAATCATCAAACTGGTAGATTAACTTAAAGTTAACAAGTACAAAAGAAAGTATTTTAGAAACTTCTAGAACAACTGAAGAAGAGAGACAGTATTTTTTTTTTGCCAACAGGGTGACCGTGGACATCCAGGACCACCTGGACCATTTGGGCCAAAGGGAGATGGATATCCAGGCCCAATGGTAAGTATAAAAATATTATGTCTGAAGCGCTGTGTATGGATTAGATCCTTGCAGTGACTTTCTTAAGCAGAATTATGCCCTTCTACATTGACTCAAGTCAATGGCTTTAGAAGGATATAATTCTGCTTGGGATGTAAATGCTAAAAATTATATTCCATTGAGCTATAGATCCCTCATGTTCCAAAGGACTAGATTCTTTGTGAACCAAGAGGGCACCCAGTTAGGTATGATATTTCAGCTATCTTCAGTGAGGTAATTGTCCTGTTCGGACATTGCTCTCCATCTTTTTCCTCTACGTGTGGTGAATGGCCATTCTCCTTGCCCCTTCATCATACATCACTCCCAGTTGGTGAGATCTTGCAATTATTTGAATACAGGATCTCTCTTTCACTGGAGGGAGAGAAAGCACTTGAGTCTGTCCCTCATGATGGTACTATATTGGGAAGTGGGATCTATCCATATAACCTACATCATGTATATTTTCATGTGGCCCAAATATGTTTAAATGGAACATATGCTTCTGGATTTTTACACAAGACAACAAATTCTTCTGGGATAGCCACCATATTATGTTGTGTCAAAAGAAAAAAAGGGAGTCTGCCTTGGCTTATTTTAGAATTCGGTCTGCAGACGATTACTCAATCCTGGTTTCTCTTGGCAAATGTTGGCTTTAGTGCTTTTGTGCTTTCCCCAGACTTCCTTCAGGGACCTGGCTACTATCCCAGCCTGCACTGTGGTAGCCAACTAAGGAAAAGGCTTCACAGCATTAACAGCTTGCTTACCAATATAGCCAGAGGCTCAGTAAGGGTGTAGTATTCTCCTCAGGAATATTTGGCACTCAGCACATGGCTTCTGCCTGGTAGACTAGGAGCCAGGGGCGTAGCCAGGGAGCCTGCTAGTAGGAGGGGCAAAAGGCAGAATCGATTTTTTTTTCTCCAGACCGCACTCTCACCAGGCCTCTGTGTAGCTGTGGAGAGTGTGAAGTGATAGCAGAAAACAAACTAGGTCTGTTTCCACATGGTAATTTTTATCCCAGGGGGAACACAGCATGCCTGCTTTATTTGGGAGCTTCCACATGGCACTGTGGTTTTAGTGAGCACAGCTCGTGGGGCTCCTGGGGTTTTCTTCCTTTGCTGTGACTTAAAGTGGAAATGGTACTACAGCTGTAGATAAAGCATCCATGTGAAAGCTATGCCCACAGCCAGTTTGGAGGGGGTGGAGCGTAACATCATCTTCGAAATGGAGGAGCTAAGATCCATTTTTCTTCCCCTTTCAGCTTTTTATCTGGGCTTCTCCCCCCCCCCAACTGCTGAGAAGGTGCTGAGCTGTGAGCTGCCTGACAGCTTTTAGGGAGACTGCTGGGCTGCAAGAGGGCCTCCCAAGAGAGGGAGGACAGCAGTAGCTACATGAACATAAGAACATAAGAGAAGCCAATGTTGAATCAGGCCAATGGCCCATCTAGTCCAACACTCTGTCACACAGCGGCCAAAATATACCAGGTGCCATCTGGAAACAGCAGCCTGTGAATGTTATTCCTGCTCAGCCCTAACCCACCTACTGCTTCTTCCACTAGGGGGGCACAATTTCATGCCCTCTTATGGAACCTGGATTAAGTCAAGATTCCACATTTGTATATAACTCCAGCCCATAATTGACTAGCCATGTTTAATAATCCTAATTCATATCACAGTTTCAGAACCTGATTTGACAGATTCTAACCAACCATTGTTAGCATAGATAGCATTTATACTAGTTAACCCTACTTAGTTTAATTAAATCATGGTTTCATGTTATGCCTGAATCAATTTAAAAACCAACAGATCAAAACTGTATTGCAAAGCCAAGAGCACTTCTTATTGCCTTAGCTTGATAGAGTGTTCTAAATTATTTTGCAAAAAGTTTAAATAGATGTACTCCCATAACAGATATTGGTGGAGATATGTCCTCTCAGAAAGATGAAGGGTTAATCTTTCTGCCTTCCATTTTCAGGGACTTCCTGGCCTTCCAGGAGCACCAGGGGAGCCGGGCCCTGAAGGGATTGGATTACCTGGTGCAAAGGTATAAACTGGTAATTTAAATTATAAATATAGAATTATAATTTCCAGACGGATTGTCATATGCATTTCAGAGGACCATCATGCTTGTGAATTGAGATTTAGTTTATTCTGTAGCAGCATTTCCCTATACACTAGTATTGTTACCAAAGGTGCACTATTAATAATCCATAGCTATATTGTTTTATGGGGCCAGTTTGGTGTGGTGGTTAAGAGAACCGGGTCTGGTGTAGTGGATAAGAGAACCGCTCTAATCTGGAGAACTGGGTTTGATTCCCCACTCCTCCACATGAAGCCATCTGGGTGACCTTGGGTCAATCACAAGTTCTCTCAGAGTTGTTCTCCCACCCTCACCTACCTCACAGGGTGTCTGTTTTGGGGAGAGGAAACAAAGGTGATGGTAAGCCACTCCAAGAGTCTGATCAGACGGCTCTTTAGATCCACGCGAGGCACGATTCCCCCACGGATCTAAAGTTAATGTCCAGACACAAACATCTGGGAAATGTCCCTCTTCCGTGGGCATCCCATTTTGCCACACTTTGGAGCCGTACTTAAAAGATACCACTTTAAGTCTGGGGTTTTCGGTTACCTGCGGGACAACTGCGGACTTTCATCTGTTTGATCATTCCACCAGCGCATAATCCTCCCATCGGGGTGGTCTGACATCAGACCATCCCGAGCAGGAGCCATTTTAAAAAATCTCTACACATGCGCGGATCAACAAAGATGTGCTGTCACGTCTATGCGCATGCGCAAAAAGATTTTTTAAAAAACCACTGTGCGCCTCCTTCAACAAGGACGCACTGTGATGCCTATGCACATGTGCAAAAAGTTTTTTGAACCCCCCCCCGCGTGTGCCTCCTTCAGTGGACGCCGTCTAGACAATCCACAATGGAAGCAGTGCGCGGTAAGGCAATTTCCCTGGAGGATGTCTGATCATGCGATGATGGATTAAAAAGATCGGGATCAAATTTGAGCTGGCGTAATGGCGGGATTAGCTGCCCATCTGAACACACTCCAAGACTACTTTGGGTAGTGAAGGGCGGGGTATAAAACCAACTCTTCCTCTTCTTCTTGGTTTCCCCCCATAAAAGGTTTTCCAGTCCTTCTTTTTCACAGTGTTACATAAGTCTATATAAGAAATATTATCCAGTATCCCTAGTGGATGGCAGTAGCTAATAACAGGGACAATCTATTAGGGGTAGTGAATCACAGAATTACACTTTAGGCAGTGGTTCTCAAACTTTTTGAAGTGGAAACCCTTCTAAACTTACTCTACTTTTCAGGAGGACCTCCCCCCCATAAAATGCAGGAGTCTCACATCAGTTAATATTGGTGGGGTCTGAAGCAACAGAACAAAGTCTGAGTCCAGTGGCACCTTTAAGACCAACAAATAATTCTTATTTAATACACAGAATATACACAGATAATGCTTATATGCCCCCTCCAGGAACGCCTAGTCCAGCATTCTAACCACTGCACCATGCTGCCGCTTGGGACCATTGGCCACATTATGCAGTGACAAACCCAAACTTTTCATTGAGCCTCCCAGAGCCTACTCTCCCAACTTGCCCTAATATTACCTCCTCCTGATTCTTCTGGGTCTAGTGATTCACTTTTGAGTCCTGACCCACAAACCGCTGGTAGAGCTGGTAGAGCACAGCAGCAAAATATTTGTGCTCAAGAACCCTGATCCAGAAGGTGAGGTATGTACACAAAAGCAACTTCCATGCACAGATTTTCTTAACTTCTGTCACATATAGAGACCAGAAGTATATCCGTTCTGCAGTGCACATTCTGACGTCAACATCAGGAATGGCTTTGGGAGGCAACTTACTGCAGAGTTTTGTAACTGGTTATAGCTATTCATTGAGTAAGAAGGGCTCTTTGTAAATGTGCCGATGGCTTCTGTTATTTGGATGAACCTCGGGAGTCAAAAAAAGTGAGAGGTATGGAGATGCAATCAGCAGTATAAGGGTCCAGTGCTCCTGTGGTTGTGATTTTCCTGTGTGTTTTTCCCTTTTTTGTTGAAAAAGACAGCACTGACTAACAGTACAATCTTTAGCAGAATTATGCCCTTCTAGTGTACTGAAGGATGGCCCATGCTAGCCTGATCTTGCCAGATTTCAGAAGCTAAGTAGGTTTAGTCTTGATTGGTACTTGGAACACCAAGGAAATCCAGGGCCACTGTACAAAGGCAGGCAGTGGCAGAACCACCTCTGTTTGTCTCTCGCCTTGGAAATACTACAGGGTTGCCATAAGTCAGCTGCAACTTGTCAGCACTTTGCACCCTCAGTTAATTGAAGTCAAGAGGATGTAACTCTGCATATGAAGTCAGTAGGCATGCAAAAGTGTAACTCTATTTAGGACTGCACTGTAAACCTATTGAAATGAATGCATTTAGTCTGCAGTAACCATGCATTGAGATTGCACTGCTAGGAAAGGGTCTTTGCATTGTTATTGTGCTTCACCTTTTCTCCTGAAACTTCCTTTGGTCATTGAGTCTGGCATAAAGTGAAACAGGACACTGTGACAGCTTTGACAATGTAAATTTTCAGGGTGATCCAGGTGTTAGAGGACCAGTTGGTCTCCCAGGCCCACCAGGAGAAGGCCTTCCAGGACCAAAAGTAAGTAACAATCAGATCCTAAAAATAATGATAATTACTCCTTCCGTATATGGAATTCCTTTAAACTTTGTGCATTTTAGGAATAACTACGTTCATGAATTCCAGAGGGATATATAGGGTTGCCAGCTCCAGGTTGGGAGATTTTGTGGAGATTTTGTGGTGGAATCTGAGGAGAGCAGGGTTTGGGGAGGGGAGAGGCCTTAGTTGGATATAACGCCACAGAGTCTACCTTCCAAGCCAGCCATTTTCCCCAGGGGAACAAATCTCTGTTGTTTGGAGTACAGTTGTAATTCTGGGAGATCTCTCTGTCTCTTCTGAAGGCTGGCAACCCAAGGGATATCTAATCTGCTGCTGCAGCAAAGCCAAAAAAAAAATAGTTTTGTGCTACCTTAAAGACTAATAGTGCCATCCTAAGCAGAGTTACACCCTTTTAACCCAATGATTTCAATGGAATTAGAAGGGTATAACCTTCCTTAGGTTCATACTGTAAGGCTCAAGACCCTATCTTCCCTTTTCTTTTCTATGGAAAGCTCTTCTGTCCACAGGAAGGTGGTTTTCTGATGATTCCCCCTGCCTACTGAAGGCTCCCACTTGACCCATCATGCTGTTCTTTGGAATTCACTGATCCCTGGGGGCACAATTTCAGGGTACACAAACAAGCTGTAGTTGGAGGAGAAGGCAGGAAAGTTCCCTTTCACTTAGTGAAGCTTCATTCATGATAGATAGAATCCACCCCTAGCAGATTTATTGTGGCATAAACTTTCATGGACTGGGGCCCATGTCACAGGATGCTGATTTACTGATCGCATGAGTAACAGACATTTTGATAATGGAAAAACAGGGACAAAAATGTCACCCAAATGAAGTGTTAACTCAATTAATGGCGCAGATATAATGGATTAAAATTACAAAGTGTTCTGATTTATATCACAGCAGTTCAAATCACAGTCTTAGTCATATATAGAGGAAAGTGAAATTTGACAGCGCTAAATTTTTAAAAAGTCTACAAACTAGAGGTTTTTCAAAGAGACAAATAAGGGAAAGGAAAGGGTGTGATAGCAATCCCTTCAGGGTACTGGAAGTGTTGAAGATGGAGATGGAGAAAGGATAGGCTTCCAGAACATTCCAGATACCCCAAATTTCTTTTCCTGGGGTCAGACTGGATTCCGTACAACTCTTCCCCCCCTCCCCTTAGCATTCTTGTTACAGGAAAAGAAGCAATACTGCAAGCAAGAATGTCACTATTAAAGATCACAACAAGTTATATACCTAGAGACAAGTTCATGGAAAAAAGCTATGAGACTAGGGCAATGGTGTGTGGCAATCTTCTTTCTGCACTGAGCAGTTGCAGTAAGTGGTGTGTGGATTGTAATATACACCTAATGATGGTTTTATTTCAAAGAGCATTTGGCAGAGGGTCAACTGTTCAGTCAGATCTGGCTGTGTTTCTATCTTGTAGGTTGTTTTTAATTCATTGATTGTTGTATTAATTAATTTATTGGAACTTGATGCTTTGTTAGCCATCAAGAGTCTCAGGATATAGGGCAGAATATAAATATTTTAAATAAAATAATAACACATATTTATGTGAAAGTAACCCCCCCTTTGAAATCAAAGGGAATGTTTCTTATTGTATATGGCTAGGACTGGGCTTTAAAGTATACTGACTGCCAACTGTTGTGAAGGACCTTCTTGTACCTTTCACATATTTTTGAGGAGTGACATGAAATCATATTTTTTCACGTCTTTATTTCTAAGGAAACTATGCTATTTCTCCATTCAGGGTAATGTTGGGCGACAAGGGCCACCTGGACCATTTGGACCCCCAGGTGAAGGTATCCAAGGACCAAAGGTATCACAACTGAAGGAAACTTTTAGTTCCAGTCTAAACATTACAGTTGCCCTGACCTGGATGTCCCAGGCTAGCCTGATCTTGTTAGACCTTGGAATGGGAGACCCACAAGGACGCCTAGGGTTGCTACACGAAGGCCGGCAATGGCTAACCATCTCTGTTCATCTATTGCCTTGAAAACTCTGTGGGATCACCAAAAGTGGGCTGCAACTTGACATCACTTTCCACCACCAAACATTACAGTTACCACATGCAGTTGTCTGTTCCCATGTGACATCTTTATTCATGTGTAAGGTATACCACGTCCATTTGACATGTCACATTGGTTAGCGTGCCACAGCAGGAATGCACCACAAAAAAATCCATGATGATTTTATGTCGACATTTCATCCTGTGGGGTTTTGAATATTTCTATTACGTTCTGAAAGGTCTGAGGCTTTCTGTAACGTCTCATATCCACACAGACATTGTGATGCTCTGATTCCAAGCTGTCCAAAAGAAAGGAGATTGCCTAGCCCTCTGTGTATTGATGGTTTTCCTTCAAAGTACTGCCCCTCACCCCCATTTTCTTTTCCTCTGAGAGAGTGTGTTTCTGCTTTATGTATTGTACTGTGTTTAGGTGTCTGGCTAAGTTTGCTTTAGGTTGCATTAATTGTTGGGTTCTCATCTGCTGTGAATTTTAAAGAATGATGAATGCACCCTAAGGCTACAATCCAATGCATACATACCAGGGAGTAAGCACTAGTGCACATAGTGAGACTGAGGTCAATTTCACACCTGAAGCCAAGCCCTGGTCAAATGCAGCCCCACGGCTTCGGGTGAAATTGACTAATAGTATTGGGGCAAATGGCGGCGCAACACCGAGGCAGCTGTAGTGGGAAATCAGCCTGAGACTTTTTGTAGAAACGGTTCACCCCGCTCCTGCATTTGTATTCCTCTACCTCTTTTGCTCATTTCCACAGATGTTTTTGCAGTCCCAGGTGCAAAAACGCAGTTTGTCCTCTCTTGCAGCACAGACTTTCCTGTTTCCAGGAATGTCCTTGCTGTGCCACAAGAAGAGCAAACTGTATTTTTGCTCCTGGGATAACAAAAACCTTTGCAAAAATGAGCAAAAGCAAAGGAATACAAATGCAAGAGCAGGGAGAGCTTTTCCTGTGGACAACGTCTTACTTAAGAATAAATATGCGCTGGAGTGTGCTATGACTTTCAGTTCAAAGCAAACCAACCCCATCCATAGACGTTAATGCACCTTGGAAGAGGAAGAAGTGTGCAGCTTTTAAAAGTCATCTAATTTACCCCATTACTTTCGGGGCAGAGGGGAACGTTGCATTAAAGACATATAATCAAAGAATACTACATGTCTGAATCTCTACAGGGTATGTTCTTTATATTACACAAATAAAATTTAATCCTGTCTGATGAACAACTCAACGCACAAACTTTTTGGAAGGACTTTGGGGGCTCCTGAGGGACCGCAATAAAGTTTCTGCAGAGAGCTGGGCATTCTAAGGTTTTTTGCAAAGGCTTTCAATTCCAATTTTGTCTTGATATATGTGCCTTTCTTTTCTAAGATGCTTTGTTTATGCAACATCCTGTTTCACAGGGAGATAGGATTCAACCCTTCCCTCCACCCTGCACAATTATCCCAGTTGCAAATGGCCTCAGGGAGCCTTAATCAAAGTCACTTCTTTTTTAAAAAACAAAAGACCACCCTCACTTCACTAAAGTTTAAAACACTGTAGAACAGTGCCCCCTGCTTTTGCCTTTTGAATTTTTTTACAGAAGACCACCCTCCCTTCAGTAAACTTTAAAACCTTGTAGAACAGCCTCTCTGAATTCAATTAAGTTTGCTTGCTTCAGTCAATGGTAGCATGCCAATGGAATAAAACTTAAACAGAAACTCCTTAATTAACTTTACAATAAAAAGGAAATTCCAAGTAATGTTTAACAAGTTATGCAAATACTCAAAAAATGTGCCACTGTTAAAACATTCTAACACATTGAAACAATAGCCATGTTACATGAAGACATTTGTTTCCGAAATACCTGCAACAACTTCCATTAGAAGTTTGTGATGACTTGTGGGATTTGAGAGGGAGATACCCCCGCCCGTCACAGATTCAACTCATATTTGCCTTCATGCTTTAAGCAAAACTTTAAAAATAAATATTGCCGTATATGTAAGCAGGGCTTTTTTTGTAGAAAAAGCCCAGCAGGAACTCATTAGCATAATAGGCCACACCCCTGACAGCACAGCTCATTAGCCTGTTAGGCCACACCACCATGTTAGCAGAAGTGTGGTCATCCAGCCACACCCACCTTTTGCTTCTTATTCTGTTTACCTTGTTTGTTGTCAAAACCCCAGGGCTTTTTTTGGAGCAGGAACTCCTTTGCATGTTAGGCCACACACCCCTAATGTGGCCAATCCTAATGAGTTTCTGCTGTTGGGTGTGGCCTATTATGCTAATGAGTTCCTTCTGGGCGTGGCCAACTCGGGAGCCAGCAGAAACTCCATTCCTGTGCGTTCCTGCCCCAAAATAGCCCTGTATGTAGGATTTGTCATATTGCATCTATTCATACATCATAGTTCATACAAACTATGTACTTTTCTTGGAGGTGGACAAGAACGCTGATAATGCATTTTATGGGTGTTTTCAGGTTTAAGATTGTATGGTCTTAGGAATAATAGCTTTGCAAAAATTGAACACACATTTTTCCAAATTAGTGGAAATAGTAGATGAAACAACTATACTGTTTCAATGCTGGGAAAGAAATGTATTTCATTAAAATGTAGCTTTCCCCCATTTCTTGAACATCCATATCTAAGAATCTGTGATATATACTATATCTCTATAAATTTACTATCACTCTTAGTGAACAGGATGATGATGATTATGAGGAGGAGGAGGAAGAGAATAATAACATTTGAAATGAATAAAATGAAAGCCAAGATTCAGAAGACCAGTGGTTAACAGCAAATGTCAATTTTGCAAGTCAAAGGATGAAACAGTCAGATGAAACATGGTCAGTGCCTGCAGTAAAACTGCTTGAACTGACTATAAAGAACATCATGATAGAGTGGCAGTTATGTTGCACTAGAATCTTTGCAATAAGTATGTCTTACCATTAGCCAGAAATTCATGGGAACACAAACCAGACAAGATTATCGAGAATGATGAAACAAAGATTCTTTGGGACTTCCAGTTACAAGTAGATAAACATCTGGAGCATAACACTCAATACCACAATTGTAGAAAAAATGAGAAATAGGGCTTGGATCATTGACACTGCAATCCCAGGAGACAGCAGAATAGAAACGAAAGAACAAGAGAAGATCACAAAATACCAAGACTTACAAATAGTTAGCGTGGCTTTGGGAGGAGGTTACCATAATGCCAGTTGTCATTGGAGCCCTTGAAACAGTGCTTAGAAGTCTCAAGAAACACCTGGACATTCTGGGCATTGAACAAATAACACCAACTCAGCTCTGGAAGACAGTGTTGCTTGGAATAGCAAGAATCCTCTGGAGATATATCTGCAGTTCCCAAGAACATGGCTAGATCTCAAATTAAAGAACACCATCTACCAGTCAAATATCTGACTGTGACAAATAATAATAATAATAATAATAATAATAATAATAATAATAATAATAATAATAATAATAACTCTAGATAATTTGTTCTTGAAAAGTTCAGCCTCAATAGTTATTTCCGCTGGAGTGATCACCATTTAAATCAGGCCAGCATATTTGCACTATGTAAGAATTAGTCAATGAAAAATTACATGCTTAATTAGTACTGTAGACATTGGAACTGGAAGAGGCTGTACTGGAAGTGGTGAGAAAGAAACTGGCAACTTGGTAAAATCAGAAAGCTGAAAATGAAGTGATATCAATACCAATTTAAAATTAAATAATGTAATTTCTCACAATGGGCCCAATCCCATATCTTTTAAAGTTTTTTTGGTCACTAGTTGCTTCCCTTTCCCACTCTCTGTACTTCACAGATCAGGATGCTGTGTTTATGGCCAGTGAATCTAATTCTTCTTAGTAGTCTATTCAGGTTTTAGCTCAGTCCTATCTTAGGTAAGGCATTACTCATTTTAGTCTTTATATGCAATCTATAACCAAGGATCTCTGGTGCAATGAGGGTTCCAAAAATGTTATTTCCAAGTAGGGTTGCCAGCTCTGGGTTGGGAAATACTTGAGAGATTTGGAGGGTGGAGCCTGAGGAGGGCGGGGTTTGGGGAGGGACCTGCAGGGTACAATGCCATACGGACCACCTTCCAAAGTGGCCATTTTCTCTAGATGAATGGCTCTCTGTCTCCTGGAGACCAGCTGTAATCATAGGAGATCTTCAGCTTTCACCTGGAGGCTGGCAACCCGATTTGCAAGAACGAATGCAGAATTCAGTATGGATCATGAGTAGTTAGTTACCTTTGCAGGAGTGTGTTCCAACATCAGCTTATTGTTAAGCTTATTGACAAAAGACAGCTTGAATAAAATCCCTGTTCCTTTTAAAATGTATACCTTGAACCAAACTGCTATGATAATTAGGATTAATTTATGATAGAAAATATTAAGTAGCAACATTTCTGACTTAATTACTGCTAGGGTGAGCAAGGAATTCAAGGGATGCCAGGGCCTCGTGGGACTCCTGGAGAAGGACTCCTTGGACCAAAGGTATGGGATTCCCCCCCAAGTCTTGCAGGCCCCCCACTTGTCAGTTTATACTTTCAAATAATGGAAGTCCCATCATGTTTACAATTGCCTTCTTTTAGGACATTTAAGGGGGTGGGAAAGATAAAAACCTATTATTCCAACATCATGTTGGCTATTAGGTTAGCAGAATGGCACTTCCACTGAGAGAGAAGAGAAGAGTGATTTCTGCTGATTTTCTCCTCCTCTGTGGACTCCTATGCCCCCCACCCAACAGGTGCCCATCATACTTGCACAACTGTGTTGCACACAGAGTGCTCAAAAATGTGATATACATTTGCTCCAAAAATGTTGTGCTACTCTGGCAAAATATGCTTTGATGGTATGCAGCAATTGGATTACAAGTGTGAATTTATTGTACAAATAAAAGTTGTCTGGAAAGGCTTAGAAAACAAACTTGGGGGGGGGATCATACTCCAAAGCCATCAGATACCCTTTGAAGTGCAGAGTCTTAACTTTGTCTTTCCCAAATGTGTGTTCAGGGTATTTCAGGTTTAAGCCATCAGTTTTGTATTGTTTTGTTTGGAGAATTTTCAGAAACATTTCACTCCAAGTAGTATTTGATAGTTATATATTTCACTGTGATCTTTGAAATATTACCTGGCTTTCCTCTCAATGCATAAGATATGAAACTGAGATAACTAGATATAATTAAGGTGCCTAATGGATGTTGTGTGATCGATTCCAAGGGTGATCGTGGAGCTGCAGGTGAGCGAGGAAGAAAAGGAGAAAAAGGTAACATGGGTGATCCCGGTGCAGCAGGAGAACCTGTAAGTACCTAGACCGTGCTGTTTTTCATACCGCCTTAAAGTTCCATTTTCATTCCCCAATGTTACTGGTGTTTTTTCCTGTTGTTGGAAATATGTGTGTATTGCAAGGTCTAATTCAGTAATTATAGGGTTAATCTGTTTACCTTGTGTGCCATTGTTTAGACTGACCTGGAAGGGAAACTTGGCACAAAACCAATGGGAAGAAAGCCCAGGAAATCTAAGTCTGTTTACTAGCAATCATTGGTTAATGTTTTCAAGTTATTTCCTCCTGGGGTCAAGAAGAAGAAGAATCTCCATTGCTGTTGTTGTGAGACCGTGTGGTTGGTCTGTTCTGTAGCTGCAGAGATGTAGCCTTAGGTCTTTGTTATTTTGTAGATTTTCTTGTGTACCTTTCCCTTAGAAATAAAGATTTTTACACAGAAAGAAATGCCTCCTCTCCAGTGAAGCAAAGATCCATTGCAAACTCAGAATATCTAAGTATTTTTGCCAATTTCACCAGCACTTGTGTCCAGGCAACTTCATAAATATCCCAGTGCTGTCCCAGTTTGTCCCCATTTCCCCCTGTTCTTTTTAAAACTGGTTTCTCCCTACTTTTTATTTTATTGCAAAATGAATTCTCAAGAAAGCCTCTTCCTCAGAATCTGAACATTTCCTCTCACCTTGAGGATTCTTTAATTTACATGCCAGTGGCAAAATGTTCCCGCACTGGAAGGCACCTGCGGTGAATCAAGCAGTCATTCCCATTAGGAGCACCGACACCAGCAGCCAATCATTGCCCTCTTTTTCATTCAAACTCCAGAGCAAATTATTGAACGTTCCTGGGCACCATTGTCAAATACATTTTAGTATCACTCAGTTCATTCTCACTGAAACCCCTGATGTTCACAGATCCACAAAATTCAATAGCCAAAAAACCCTTGGAGCCATTTTTATCAGGGAAGGGGGTGAAATATCTTCAGATGCAAAGGGGGAAAGGGAATCCACTCTGAGTGGAAAAGGGAATTCAGAGCTTATTTAAACTCTTCCTGGTACGATGTAAGTCCTCACCTGAGCTTTTAAAATGGACCCAGTTTGATTCCCAATAAATCATCTTGGGATAAGTTAATGGAAGACAATCTGCTCAGTCTAGGGTTTAATCAGTATCTGTCCCCCATGGATGGCCCAGGAATTAGAAAGAAGGCTCTCAATTTGCTGAGGAGATTAGATCAGGAGGCTATTCATCTAGATGCTGAGCGATGTTGTTCCTTTCTTCTGGGGGGCCTTTCAGCCCCCCCTTATTCCTGTTTTGCCATGTTATTCTACTTTTTTAGCAGTTCCACTTTTTTGCCAACTGTTTTTCCTTGCTAGAATAAATGTTTTACCACTTGCAGAACTGTCAGGTTGCTGTGAGGCTATTAGCCGCCTCCGGAGACTCTGCCCTTGTGGAAACTTTAGTTCATTTTCTATTTAGTTGCCATCTGTACTCTTCTATTTCATTCTGCCTTTATTGAGCAGGTTCCCCTGCTGCTCCCATGATTTCCATCTGCCATATCTTTTGGCTGACAATGATAGAAGTGTAACTCTGACCATGGCAAAGTTTATATCCCATGCTTTTAGAATCATGCAGGCACATATTAAAAACAATAACTGTCGGCTTAAGTACTAGTGGGACTATACTTGTTTTGCCAAGGTGCCTTGGGCCATGTCGATGTTCTAATTTTGGTACAGGAACAGAGCTTCTGTCAGTGCAGTTGTTTCCTTGAGGCTGCTGCTACAGTGCTTCGGCGCTTGTACAAAACAAACAAACAAACAAACAAAAAAGGGAAAACAATCCTCAAATGTGAATCTGAAGGGATGGGAGACTGGTGCGGAAAGACCAAAGAAAAAATGTCAGTGTGAACTGATCGCACCAATAGCACAGTCACTGGAACCCCCGTAACACCGATGAAAACACAAAAGGCAGCCATTGGCCAAAATCTGCATTTGTCTTTCCCACCAGTGTCCCAGCCTTTTGACTCAGTCCTCAAAAAAGCTGTCCACATTTGGTGTCATTTTCACACCTCAACTATGCTAGCATCCTTTCCCACGTCCACATATGTTTATCGTCCTTTTGGGGCGGCTCCACTGTCGTCGCACCTCTGCACTGCTTTAAAAGAGTCTTCTCCAAACAGCATTCAAACAAGCGTAGAGAAAGATGGCATCACAGCAGCAAGCAACTGATTTAAAAATGCAAATGCAGATTCGACCACAGTCTGGAAAATGCCCTTCTTTTCCCTGCTTCCAGTGCTCACTTAATAGTAGAAGAGGTTGGGGAAAGAATCCTGATTGCTGCTTCCCATCCTCCCAGTGCTTTAGACTGAATGTCCACCACTTCGGTTTTTCAAACACTTTATTCAGGTGGGTTTTCTGGTCAACTGCTTGTTCAGCACTTTATTTTTAATTCACATCTTGAAAACTGGTCAGAGAAGGGCAGGAAGGGTGAGATGGCTTCATGACAGCACATGGACTGACCAGAGCTGAACACACACGCACACAAACACACACAAAGGAATAAGACAGATATGCAGGAACAATTTGGAGCAAAGAACAGCAGGCAGTGAAAACACTGAACACTCCTCCTGAAATGCTTCTCCCCTTTTAACCCGCCCTCTCCCTAAGCTCTTCTAATGTCTGGGGCAGAAGGTGTTTCTCCTCTTTTACACATGTAGATGATAACATGAAATTAGCTCCTAAGATTCGCTTTCTGAGAAAAGTAGGACATAATGGTAGGTTGTGTCCTAATATCTATCAGTCCAACTGAAGTTCCTGTTACGCATTACAACAAATTGGAAAATAGCTAAATAATTTTTTATTTCAGGGCAAAACAGGAAAGAAAGGAGAGCAAGGCCTCACAGTAAGCAAATATTATTTTTGTAAATAAATGTTAATAATGCACTACTATAATAATCTCTCTTGTGTGTCAATCATGAAAGTGAGCAGTCAATGTATTCATCAGAATAAGAAATGCATAAAGACAGAGCTCTAATGTTTAACAAATATTTATTTGCTGACAAATGGAAACAAAGAGCATAGAAAACATCTCCCTAACACTAGGAAGTCCTAAGGCAATTTAGCAAAGGGACCCACACAGACAGGAGTTTTTTTAGTTGTTTAATTTTGGGATCAAGCCACACTTCAAAGCATGAAGTATACAGATTTAAGAACAGAATGTTAGTTGAGTGAACTGTTTTCTGTCCTCAACTTGCATCCTGATGTTCCCAACTAGAAGTTTCCCTGGTCAGTCAGCTTACTTATCTGCTTCGGTAATCTACTTAAGTGGGTGGCAAGGGCATCCTTCTTTCTTAAGGAGCTTAAAGGAAAAGAGTTTCTTATATGCTGTCCCTTGCATTGGCTGCAGTATGGTTAGCCTTGGTGGAATGTAGAGTAGCCACAAGCAGCAACCACACGCACACACTTCATTAGGGAAGCAATTAATGCAGTTTTATATCTTGTGGATTATATGCCTCTGTACAGTATGGAGATGTTAGCTACACTTCTACATGTTGCTCTGTTAACTCCAGTTTCTTCATCCACAATGAACTTTTGCATTTAAGTACTGATTCAACGGGACAGCATTACAAATTTAATTCAGTTCATAGGAGGAATGATATCAGCCATTTCACTAACGAAAATAAATGCCTGAGGCTTTACATGTGCCTGGCAGAAACCATATTATAAATTATTGCTGGAGAGAAAGCAGTAAGTCAGAAGATGTCTATCTGCAATTTAATTGTCTTTTCTAACCTAGAGAGAAGATATCATTAAACTGATTAAAGAGATCTGTGGTAAGTTTTCTACAAGCCTTCTGCTGAGAGCCAGTTTGGTGTAGTGGTTAGGAGTGCAGACTCTAACTTGGGAGAACCAGGTTTGATTGCCCACTCCTCCACATGCAGCTGCTGGGTGACCTTGGGCAAGCCACAGTTTTCTCAGAGCTGTTCTCTCAAAAGCATTTCTCTCAGACTCTCTCAGCCCCACCTACCTCACAGGGTGTCTGTTGTGGGGAAAGGAAGGAGATTATAAGCCACTCTGATTGAAGGGTGGGGTATAAATCCAGTCTCCTCCTCTTCCTCTTTCTTCTACCTTGCATCAGATCACTTTTTGCCTTTTTATCTTCTGTTCAAGCCAAAACATTTGTTAGGACAATTAAAATGTCCAGGAGATGTGACACGTTCACTGATCATTTGCACTTTGTTTTAAAGAGATGCATATTTAAATTTCCTGTTGCTTAGCATCCAAAAAGAGGGGCTAGAATGGGGACTCTAACAGCAATCTGTCTATGGCAGGAGCTGTGAAATTCAACATAGAAAGCAGGCAGAGAATGTTTAATCTAGCCAAACAGAGCTATTTTCAGGCTTGGATCCCACTAGCTTTTCTGCTGGTGAAAAAAGGATTCATGGGATTTGCATAAATAAAGCACACATGGGGCAGGGTCAGTAGTAAGGATGGGAATTGGGTCAGAAAAATTGAAAAAAAAATGCCTGGATCCGACCATCAGTCTAGAAAGACACTACGGCCGATAGATAATTACGGGTCAGGTTAGACAGATGAGAAGTTTCTAGAGACCTTCCTTAGAAAATGAGCATCTCTCCACTTGTGGATCAAAGATTCACAACAGATTATTTGTACACCTGTGTCAGTAGTAAGGACTCTACTTGCAACCACCTCAAAGTTTACTGGCATCTGTTCCCTCAAACTTTCCTCCCCTGTCATTTTTTACAGTTGTTGGCTTGGATTGTACCATATGCCAGTGGAAGGAGTGCAGATTTTACTTGTCTTCCCTTCCCCCTGTAGTCCCATTGGAGCACCAGAAAGATGATTTCAGGCATTGTGGGGCCCAGATGGACAGACAGCCACATGGAATAGGGGCTATAGTGCAGAAAAGGGGGGAGGGCGTAATTTCACCCTTCCTCCTCCTTCTGCAAGTGTAGATGAGGGGAAGATTTTGCAATCCTTTCCTCCTCCTCCTCACTGCAGCCCCACTGAATAGCTCTTTATCCACACGTGTCCCTCAGCCCCAGCAGTAATCTTTTTGGCACTTGAAAGAGACTGCTGAGAGGGAAATGTATGGGAAATCTACATTCATTGGCACCTTCCACTGATTGATCTCTGGATCCTAGACATATTAATAATTTGTTGCTTATATACATTACATATAGGGAAAGTAGGAACTGTAATATTCAAGATTTGTGTTTTTTTCCCCTCATGCAGGTTGTGGTATTAAATGCAAGGAGATACCTATGGAGCTTGTATTTGTGATCGACAGCTCTGAAAGTGTTGGTCCAGAAAATTTTGAAATAATCAAAGATTTTGTCACTGCTTTAGTAGACAGAGTGACTGTGGGCAGAAATGCTACCAGGATTGGTCTTGTCCTCTACAGTTTGGAAGTTAGGCTTGAATTTGGACTTAACAGATATACTACCCAACAGGATGTAAAACAAGCTATCAGGAAAATGTTATATATGGGAGAAGGCACTTACACGGGAACCGCCATCCGCAAAGCAACCCAGGAAGGATTTTTTGGGGCTCGAACCGGTGTAAGGAAAGTCGCTATAGTCCTAACTGATGGCCAAGCAGACAAGAGAGAAGCTGTTAAGCTGGATTTTGCTGTTCGAGAAGCACATGCTGCCAACATTGAAATGTATGCAATTGGAATTGTAAATACTTCAGATCCAACACAAGTTGAATTCTTGCGTGAACTGAATCTGATTGCATCGGACCCTGACAGAGAACATATGTATCTCATAGATGACTTTAATACTCTTCCAGGTGGGTATGTAATCCTTGCTCAGAAAAGACTCATCTGCCTTGCAGGTTATGTTCAGATAGATTCAGGTAGGTAGCCATGTTGGTCTGAAGCAGCAGAACAAAGTTTGAGTCCAAGAAGTTGTATTTATGAAAGCTCATAAAACTTTGTTGGTCTTAAAGGTGCCACTGGACTCAAACTTTGTTGTATGCCATGTTCAGGTTAGCTAGTCCTGGGTTCCTTTCTTTTGGTGCCTCCATCGAGTCATAGATGGACCATTGGTCTAATCTTTCAGGACTCTTCCGTTATTCTTATGTTATGTTCTTATGTAAAGGATATCCTTTCTGTGCCTGCCTAACATCTAGACATAATGGAGGTAAAGTGCAAAACCTAGTTCACTAATATGTAGTTCATTAATAAATGAACAACCCCCACCCGAAGTTATAGAAGAAAATCATTGGGCACACAGAGTCGATAAACTATTCTACGCAAGAATATTGCAGCTTTTTTGAACTCACCTAATTCCCTTCCTTATTACAGCTCTGTGCCCCTGTGGCTTTTGTCCATGCAGGTTCCATGGCCCCCAGCATAGCTTTTTTGCTGGTCAAAGAAGACACCCTCCTCCCCTTTTGTCCAGTGGAAAAGTTAGTTAGATGCAACCCATTATGCTTGTCCTGCAGATGTAGGTACAGAAACACAAATAGTTACTTTGAAGCGACAGATATGAAAAAAGAACATTCCAAGGCTATCCAAACACCAGAGAAATTCTTTTACATTTGTTGAAATATGATCTCCATTACATGTTTAATCTCATTTTTTGACCAAAATGTATAAGTTTCACCATATAAGATTTTAATATGTGTTTTTTCCCCTTTTTTTTAGCTCTGGAATCCAAACTTGTAAACCAGTTTTGTGAAGATGAACATGGTGCCTTAATATATAACCGTATTGGAAATGGAGGAAGCATAAATGGACCATCCATTCATTCAATAGTTTCTCATTCCTCCCAATACTTATTACACACTAGCAGTAATACTGGGCAGTCAGTTTCATCTAAGGGATATGAAACACCTATGAAAGAGAATCCCATAAATCTTGAAAAGCTTTCTCAGCCATTAATCCCGGTACACACTGGACACTGGATCTTTTCTGAATTCCTTTTACTTGCAGTAATTCAATTGTCTTTAATATCTCTGTTTGGGATACTTGCTCTGAGGCATAGTATTTTGAATCTTAATGGTTAACCACAGACTTCTGTCCATTTGTTTATTTTATTTAGGGTGTTTCTGTGTTGCCTCTCTGGAACAAAACTGTCTGAGGATCAAAGTTAGTTGAGGACCAAAGTAATTACAATCAGTTCTAATTTAACAGTACTGTAATCTAAGGCAGGGGTCCCCAAACTTTCTGAGCTTCTAGGCACCTATGGAATTCTGACACAGGTAGTAGGGTGTAACTAAAAAATGGCTACCACAGGAGACAGAACCATATACACATAGGGAACACAAATATAGGGAAGAAGATGAGTAATTTAATAAACAACCTGGGAAAGTGGTGTGAGGGAAAATAAAACCAACAGTGTGGTAGCTGCCCCATCTGAAACGACATTATTTTAATCCTGAC
Organism: Gekko gecko; assembly: GCA_029375565.1. Classification (NCBI taxonomy): domain Eukaryota; kingdom Metazoa; phylum Chordata; class Lepidosauria; order Squamata; family Gekkonidae; genus Gekko; species Gekko gecko. The sequence goes on along the minus strand of JAPDNY010000003.1, from coordinate 34,819,244 downwards.
AGGCAATTAGAACTCCTGTGGCCAGGCAGAAGCCCTGCTGGGCAACAGCCCCCCACAGCCCCATCCACTTTCTAAAAAATACTTGGTGTGTACCAGGAAAGGGACCCCATTCTAAGGCCTGAAATCATATTTGTTAGTGCTGCATGATAACTATACTTAATTTTTTTTTTAATACTCTAAGCCTTTCAAATTCTTGTTAAACTCAGAACATATAGCCATGAGTGGATCTTTGAGATGGCGGTAAATTGGATAAACGTGAGGTTTTTGAGAACCTGCCTACACATTACAAAGTTCTTGGGCTGTATCTGGATCTGCCAAAAAGACATTAAATCAGGCAGGCATTGTGAATTTCCTACTGGGAACTCAATTCCCAGGCATACAGCAGCCCTATTCAGAGAAGGCCCATGGCTCATGAGGAGAAGGTGCTTAAGCTTTCTCCCCTGCACCATTTTCCTGACCTGAAATGATTCTGAGGAGTACTATTTACCCCACAGGCAGCTTCATGTGTACTGGCGGTGTATATGTAGGCTTCCCCAATGGGGCAAATAGCATGCTTCTGGGCCATTTCAATTCAGGAAAATGGCACAGGAAGGAAGGCTTGAACACCCTCTCCATGTGCGCCATGGTCCCACTCAGAAATGGGCCCCTGCATTCCTACTAACCTATACATGACTTAAGGACTTTCTAATGTGTATTTAGGCCCTAAATGAGAGGCAATAAAGATGTGCTTTCTTGAGATAAATAAATGTTCTTAGATACCCAAATGTTAGAATTAATAAAACTTAATGTTTGTTTCAGGCAAAAGAACCATTCAAGAAGCTTCAAGAGGGCTATGATATTGGACTTAATAATCCATCCTTGTCTCCAGGGAATACTGAAGGTAATAGATTGCCATCATCTGGTTCCTAACATGTCATGTTTCCCAATTAAAATCAAAATTGTTCCTTTTTAAATTATATCCTGCAGTAGTGACATCAACATTGCCACCACCATCATCATCCTCTTCACCACCACCACTACCACCGCTGCCATCAATACCACCAGCAAAAGAAAAGTCATCTTCTCATTCACCAGCTTCTTCTATTGCACCTATGCCAAAGCCAGGTCATTACACAAATCAAAGTTTTATATTAATTTCTTTTGATATGCATATAAATTTAAGAGTATGTAAACAAATTCCAATGAGCTATAGCTGTATATGATTGGATGGCTCACAGAGCTTATCCATTCCAAACTATATCTGGTAACTTAATGTAAGTCCATCCATTCATTTATGTGTTATAACTGTCTTCAGGAAATCTCATTCATTTGTGTATTTGTTTAATATCTTTACTTACCACAGGTTAGTAATCAATAGCTTACAAACAAATATGAGTTGATACAAAAAATATAGAATGATTATAAATATTATGATAAAAGCAATGAAGAAACCAGTAAAATAGTAGATAAAACTATAAATAAAATACACCTACAACACATCCCACCAAAGTTTGAGATAACAGAATTGTCTTTGGTGATTGTGAATATGCTTGCAGAGGCATTTCATAGTTAAGAGTGCCACTACATAAAAGAACCTGTCCCTAGTAACCACCCATTTCTTTTTTTATCCCACCCTTCCTTCAAGGAGTGCTACATAACTTCCCTCTTTTAGTTGACAATAGGGATGTGCATTTGGCATAAACCAAGCCAAAAAAATACCCCCCCAAATACCTAATCAGATATTTTTTAAGCCAGTTACTGAATGGGTCTGCCTTTTGGCTATCTGGAATGGGCAAGCCGAACGTAAAGAACATTTAAAGGGATAATGGTCCCTTTAAATGCCTTCTCCAAGCCGTGCAATTCTGCAGCAAGTTCACCTGGAAGGTGTTTAAAGGGCTCGCAGTCCCTTTAAATGCCTTCCAGGTGAACTTACCACTCAGAGAAGGTGTTTAAAGGGACTGCAAGCCTTTTAAATGGAATCAGACTCTTGCTGCAGAGTTGTGCAGCTTGGAGAAGGCATTTAAAGGGTCTGTGATCCCTTTAAATGCCTTTTCCCCTCCACTGAAAGCAATGGTGGATGGGGGAAATTCCTTTGGGGGCCCATAGAACTGAACCCTCTTTTCCTGTCTTTTTTAAACTTGGGGGAAGGGGGGGTTTGAGGAGAGGCATCAGCAGCTATGCTGCAAATTTGGTGCCTCTGCCTCAAAGAACAGCCCTCCCAGAACCCCAAATCGATTCTCCATTATAGCCATTATGGAGCAAAAAAAAAAAAAATGGCTTTCCCAAATATTTACCAAATCTGAATACCATCCCGGCATTGTGATTCAGGAATATCGGGAAATACCAATTTTTTCAGGTTCAATATACCAGAACCTGAAAAATACCAGGGTTTTTTTTTTGCACATCCCTAGTTGGCAGTGGCCACAATCTACAATTTTATTTATTTATTGGCTTTTTTGCATTTCTTATTTTTGTCACTTGTGTACCCATACTGAGTTGGGTTTTTTTCCTTTTCCAGATATGTTTTGCTGCCTCTAGTGGTTGCTTTGATATTTCATCGCTATGTCTCCAGCTTATTTATGAACACTTTAATTATGTTTATAAAGAAGCAGGAGATACAGAGATAAAATATCAAAGCAACCACTAGAGAGAGCAAAACATGTGTGGAAAAGGAAGAAAACCGACACAGTGTGGGCACACAGGCAAGGAAATAATAACTATATGTTATTTATAGTCCACTCTTCTTGCTGGGACTCAAGGTAGATTGATTAGCTCAATAAACGCAGTATGGCTCCCCCACCCCCTGTGAAAAGCAATTCAGTGCCCCATTATAAGCTTCTTTTGAAGTTCTGAAGAGTTTCAGTTTGGGATCTGGTACCGGGAAAAGGATAGGGCTACTGCTCAAAGGAAAATGTTGGCATTTCCAGTGGGTAAATGCATACCCTTGGGCAAATCTATCAGAACTCTCTCTGGATTGATTCTGTGACTGATCAAACATCCCTTTATACAATACTTGCTCAGACTAGATGCATATATCTATTACTAATTCTCCGCTAGCCGCTCAGTACATTTAACTTTTGAAACATTAAAATTATTTTTTTTAAGGAAACTTTACTCTCACAATTATTTCAAAAGTACTATGCTGAGAACAGTTCTTTTTTATTTTTATTTTTTAAAGAAAAGATCCAGACTCCACAATGTAAATTACAGTTAGATCAAGGACCGTGCCGGACATATATAATAAAATGGTATTATGATAAACAAGCCAATTCTTGTGCTCAGTTTTGGTATGGTGGCTGTGATGGGAATGAGAATCGCTTTGACAGTGAAGAAGACTGCAAAAAGACCTGTGTATTTTTCTCTGGAGGTAAGAATCAATAACTTGTTCTACAATTGAAAACTACCCTGATCTGTGATATTTTCTGAATGAAAACTGTATGGAAAGAAAGTAAATCCTGTCCCAGTTGTTTGAATACCTCAAGGTTTCATTATAACAGATAGGATCATTGCACTTATATGTATCCTTCTCCCCCCATGAGATCCAAGATAACTTCTGAGCTCCCCCTCCTTCCTCTCTACAAGGCAGGTTTCAATTATCACAAACTGTAGGCTTTGCAATGACTGGAAATTGTAGATTGGGGCCCCCAGTGTGGTGCCTTTGGGCAGCATAACGCCTGACAACACGTTTCCTGGTGACTCCCAAGTTTTTTTAGAAAGTGGGTGAGGCCAGGTGGGGCTGTTGCCTAGTGTGGCTTCTGATTGGCCACTGAAAATCTGATGGACTGTGTGGATTATACCAGGGCTCTTTTTGTAGCAGGAACTCCTTTACATATTACGCGACACACCCCTAATGTAGCCAATCCTCCAAGAGCTTACAGAGCTCTTCTTACAGGGGCTACTGTAAGCACTTGGAGGATTGGCTACATTAGGGGTGTGTCACCTAATATGCAAAGGAGTTCCTGCTACAAAAAGAGCTCTGAAATAACATTGCTATAGCAGCAGCTGCCACCATTATGTGGTTTTATCTTGTCTCTCATCTTCTTTCCCAATGTATTGTTTAAATTACCCCTCTTCTACCCTGTACTTTCTGTGGTGTGTGTGTGTCCCCACCTTCTGCAGCAACAATTTTGTGACTGTGCCCACCACTCTTTGTCAGAATTCCAAAGGTGCCCACAGGGTCAAAAAGCTTGGGGACCCCTTTTGAAGCTTTATTTACCTGCTAAACTTAGCAGATGAATAAACAAGACTGGTCTTAGTAAGCAAGAGGGAAGCAAGGGAAAATGAGAAAGGAATTGTCCTAAAGAAAACGATAATACCCTTTATCCCATTCCATATGTCCTCATGCCTGCACACAGTTGCCCATGAGGATCACTTTACCCATGGTAGTTAAACAGGTAGCTGGAATTGGGCTGGCGGAGAGGCACTGAAAGACTCATTCAAAAAAGCACGAGGAAAAATTTGCTTAAGCACTCACAAAACTGTGCTGATTTGTCACTACTGGCCCTAAATCTATTTTATTGGCCAGCAAGTTTCACAACAAGTACTGGCATTTAGACTTGCTTATAGCCTCAATATTCATTTGGCAGATTCGGATGCAGTCTCCTATACCCCTTCTCAAGTAGTAATGAGAAGAACTGTTTGATTGGTTGATTGTTTCCATGTGTGTAATGTAGCCTGGAGATCCTACGATTGTCTGGCAGCCAGAAGTTCTAGCTCTTTAGTGTTATCCAGGGTGCACCACAAGGAGGCAAGCTAGAATACTCACTGTATCAGCTTGGTTACATATTTTATATTATTATATGCTTCCTGTGTGTAACTCTGCTGTGTGATAAATAACAAGTAAATAATAATACTACTGGACCTGATCCAATGAATTGCTGTACCAAAGCATGATTACATATATCAGAGCATTACCCCTCCAATAACTGCTTTTGCCACCCCACCCCACCCTGGGCTGGTATAAAGTGAAACAAACAAACAAACAAACAAACAAACAAACAAACAAACAAACAAACAAACACATCTTGGAGATTCAGTACAGGAAAACAGTGAAAGAAAAACAATGTGAGAAACCTTAATGGATAGATTGATCCAGCATGCATGGATTGCTAGATTGTTCTCATGATCTTTAATTATAACTTTTTAAGGCCAGAAGTCACTAAAATATTCCTACAATTCTTTCCATATATTTTAAAAACATCTTTTTAAGTTGCCCTCTGATAGTTCACTGAGCTGGCATTATTTTTCTAAAATATTTATAATGCTGATTTGGTTTAGTCAAGTTCATATTCATTTGTACAACTATTTAACTTGCCTTGTTTTATAGATGTTTGAAGAAGAATATTAATAGAGATGTCCTCCAAGGAGACTTCAACAGGAAAGGCCTCTTTTTTTCCCGCCAAGGGAGAATATATTTTGTGCATATGTATTAAGATCTTTTTATGTTTTGAACTTAAGACTATTATCCTCAAGCCAATTACTGTAGTAAATTAGTTGCTGTAGATTTTCTGGGTTGTGTGGCCGTGGTCTTGGCACTGTAGGACCTACAATGCCAAGACCACAGCCACACAACCCGGAAAATCTACAGCAACTAATGAACTCTGGCCATGAAAGCCTTCGACAACATATTCTAGTGAAGTACCACTAAAGTCAGGGGAACAGTTGGTACCCTATTTCTGGAAATGCAAGTCTGTTTGGAGATACAGTGTTAACCAGGGGTCTTTTGGAGGGGGAGTGCACCGGAGCTGCTCTGGCAGCTCAGGAGCCAAGCCTCGCCCCCAGCTGGAGTCCTGGGAGTCTTTCAGGCAGCCGAATGTCAATTTCAGCTCCATTATATCCTATGGGCCATTGAAGTCAATGGTGAAAACATAGGGTATATTTTGGGAGCTGGAGGGGAGGAGGTTTGAGGGAGAGGCTCCAAACTCACAGGGTGGCTGTTGGAGCCTCTCCCCAAGGTACTCACCAAGTTTCAAAAACATTGGACCAGGGGGTCTAATTCTATGGGCCCCAAAACAGGTTGCCCCCATTCCCTCCATTGTTCTCTATGGTGGGAAGAAAAGTTAATTTTTCCCACGGTGATGTTAGTAGCTCTGGGGGAGAGGGGGTTTGAGGGAGAGGCTCCAAACTTTCAGGGTAGCTTTGGGAGCCTCTCCCCACATACACCCCCATGTCTCAAAGCAATTGGACCAATGGGCCTAATTCTATGGGCACCCAAACAGGTTACCCCCATTACCTCCATTGTTTCCAATGGGGAAACCCAGCCAGCAGCACTTAAGGCATGCATGCAGAAAAGGGCAACTGCAATAATAAGAGAAGGACACTTTCCCTATGAAGAAAGGTTATCACATTTGGGGATCTTAGCTTTGAGAAACAATGACTGAGAGGTGACATGATAAGAGGTTTACAAGACTATGCATGGGATAGAGCAGGTAGAGAAAGAAGTACTTTTCACCCTTTCTCACAAGACAAGAACTTGTGGACACTCAATGAAATTGCTGAGCAGTCATGTTAGAAGTTAGAAAAGATGAAAAGTTTTTTGGTTCTTACAGGTTTACAACTTTAAAAAGTTCTGCTAGTTGCTGTTGCTTGATGGTGGTGGGGGGTGTTGGTTTGTTTTTTTCCTGTCTGCTCCAGCCTCCATACATTTGTCATATTTCATCTGGAAGCTGTTCATGCCATCCACCACCACCACCACCACCACCTCCTCTTGTAGCAGTGAATTCCATGTATTAATCACTGTTTGGGTGAAGAAGTACATCCTTTCATCTGCAGTTGCCCTTTTCTGCATTTTTCCCAGTGCTATAAATATTCTTTTTGAGGTGTGTGTGGTGTGAGTGGTCCAATGAGGTTGCACCATCAATTTATACATGTATAAGTGTTGTTCCTTTTGGTCTTTTGGGGTTTCTGTGTGGCATTGTGGCATGCTTGCACTGCGGCATGCTTGCACTGCCACAGTGCCACTTGTTCTGGAGTGTGCCACTTGTTCTCAGGGCAAACAAGCACCCCCCAAAACAGTTCACTTTCCCTGAGATTCTCTGGGAGAGTCTGACTGCTGGGTAGCTGCCTGCTTGCCTGCCTTAAGTGCTGCTGGCTGGGTTTCCCCATTGGAAACAATGGAGGTAATAGGGGTAACCTGTTTGGGTGCCCATAGAATTAGGCCCATTGGTCCAATTGCTTTGAGACTTGGGGGTGTATGTGGGGATAGGCACCTGAAGCTACCCTAAAAGTTTGGAGCCTCTCCCTCAAACCCCCTCTCCCCCAGAGCTACTAACAGCACCATGGGGAAAAATAACTTTTCTTCCCACCATAGAGAACAATGGAGGGAATGGGGGCAACCTGTTTGGGGGCCCATAGAATTGGACCCCCTGGTCCAATGTTCTTGAAACTTGGTGGGTATCTTGGGGAGAGGCTCCATCAGCTGTGAGTTTGGAGCCTCTCCCTCAAACCCCCTCCCTCCAGCCCCCAGAATATGCCCTATGTTTTCACCATTGACTTCAATGGCCCATAGGATATAATGGGGCCGAATTGCCACCAAATTTCTTTCATTCTCTCCTTTCCTTCTCTCCTTTTCCTCTTTCCCTTCTTCTTCCCTTCTCTTTTTTCCTCCTTTCCCTGTTTCCCTCCTCCTTCCGTCTCTTTCTTTCCCTCCTTCTTTCCTTCTCTTTCTTTCCCTCTTTCCTTCCTTCTTTCCTTTTCTCTACTCTCTCTCTTTCCTTCCCTCTTTCCTCCTTCTGTGGCCCAACTCTAGGCCAGCTAGGGAAGGGGAGGCTTTTGAAGATGCCTCCCCCGCTTTTGCTTCCCCTTCTGACATCACTTCCGGTGATGTCAGGGGGCGTGGCATATGCTAATAGCCTAATAGCTCATTAGCATACCATATACTAATGAGCTCCTGCAGCTCTTTTTCTACGAAAAGACCCCTGGTGTTAACACAGTGGGATCAAACAAACTAGCAACACAATTGTATGCAGAGTTACTCCAGTCTAAGCCCCTTGAAGTTAATGGGTTTAGACCAGAAAAAAATCTGCATAGGATTATACTGTTGGTTTGGGGCTAAAAACAAACTGCATGCTTTGTGGATTGCAAAGAAAATGGGGGGGAGGGTTTAAGTCAATTACACCCCAAAACCTGCAAAAAAATCACATGGTCATACTTAAAGGCAAATACAGGTCTACTTTACTTAGTAAAATGAGCATAGAGAAACAGAATTACTCAAAATTAGACTGCAGAAGAAACAGAGAGAACAATAACATAAATGGAGGGAACTGAAAATCATAGTCCGTTCCAAATAATTCAGCTCAATGGTACAGATTACTGCAAGGAGGGAAAGGAGGGGATGCAGCATAGAAGCCCAGCTGGAAAGCTGTAGCTTGGAGTAGAGATGGGAGCAGACATTCCCGCACTTTAGAAGGGGCTGATTCATTTCTCAGCGATTATCTGCCTCCTAGACCTGAGCAGCCCTTCTGTAGCCTAATTCTAAGTATATTTATGTCAGTGGGTTTAGCTGGGCCTAACTACATAGCATCAGGTAGACTACATAAATCCTGAGATGTTATGGCAGAAGCAAACACTTGTTTCTAAAAATGAAGTTTTGCAAGATAAAGGGGAGGAGTTTTAAAGGGAAGAATTGAGGGGTTGGGAGGAGGATGGCTAACCTATCTGACATCTACCAGTTCTAGCCTACAAAATGCTTCACTGAAACCAGCTAGATTTAATTGCAATTTTAAGAGGGAAGATGAGTTACAATGGCAGGGGTGGGGGGCTTACAAAAGGAAATCATCGAAATCATTGGATAGAAGGTGAAGTACCTCCTTTCACCTACCAGTTCTTCTGTACATGTGCTCCCTACCTCTTTATTTCCTTAAGAAATCTGTGTTTTCCTTGCAATGTGTAGTGGCTTCACTCTTAGGAATCTAGCAGTACTAGATTTGCCAGGAAATTTGGTAGATCCAATAACCCAGGGGTGGCCAAACTTGCTTAACATAAGAGCCACATAGGATAAATATCAGATTTTAAAAGCCACAAGGCATGAACAAATATAACCCACACATTTTTATTGGGAAATATGCAAATTTGCTTTTTGTTAACATTTAAATGAAATTGCTAAAAATAAAAACAAAAGGGGTAAAAACAGATATTGATAATGATATATGACTCTAGATGGGGAGGGAGTGGAGAAATAGAGAGAGATAAAGAAAGACAGGAAGGAGGGAGGGAAGGAAGGAAGGAAGGAAGGAAGGAAGGAAGGAAGGAAGGAAGGAAGGAAGGAAGGAAGGAAGGAAACAGATGGGGCAGGGCTATTTTTGGGCAGGAACGCACAGGAACTGGCTGGCTCCTGAGTTGTCCATGCCCAGCAGGAACTCATTAGCATAGTAGGCCACATCCAACAGAAGAACCTCATTAGGATTGGCTACATTAGGGGTGTGTGGCCTAACATGCAAAGGAGTTCCTGCTCCAAAAAAAGCCCTGGGTTTTGACAACAAACAAGGTAAAGAGAATAAGAAGCAAAAGGTGGGTGTGGCTGAATGACCATACTTCTGGTAACATGGGGTGTGTGGCCTAATATGCTAATGAGCTGTGACATCGGGTATGGCCTAATATGCTAATAAGTTCCTGCTGGGCTTTTTCTAAAAAAATAGCCCTGGATGGGGGGAGGGAGAGATGGAAAGAAAGCAAGGGGTTAGGGAAGACCAATCAGGGAAGCATGCCTCTCCTTCACTTCCCCAGCCAACCTGCCGGGAGGCACACAATATGTATGAAAGAGCCGCATGCGGCTCCTGATCCACAGTTTGACCACTCCTGCAATAACCTAGTAGGGGCCTTTGGAGACCATAATGGGTAGCTCTGCCTTTATTCATGCACGCATCCAAAGACCCCCCCCCCCCCCGTATTTTTTTCCAGGTTCTTTTAAGGACTATTCTGGAGTAAATGACTGAGGATTGCTATACTTGAATTCACACGCAAATGTTACTCAGGGTTAGAAATTAGATACTTACACTGCCTGGTTAGGAATAAGCCCCACTGAACAAAGTGGGATTTACTTCTGAGTGAATGTGCATCAAATTAGAACTGCACAAGTTATTCCTTTCTTGTATCACAGGCTGAAAAAGAAGACAAAAATGGCAGTAACAAAGAATTCTTGGTCATCATAGTGGAACTTAATTCATGTTATACAACTTATTTTTGCTTCAAATTATTCCTTCTGCTTAGAGATATACATCTCATAACAAAATTAATCATTTCTTTAAGTAGCTGAAAGATCTTTTGCACCTGATTTGTACTGTAAAGATTTATTATCATGGTCTTTTTAAAAAAATAAATAAATAAATCTTGAATTAGCAATGTGGTGTGGTGAAAGATTGCAAAAAAAGCCACACAGACACACACTCTTGTCAAACAGTATCACGAAGTGGAAACTTTATTAAAACTACAGTGAAACCTCCAGATTTTCTCAGAGCTTTATGTCATGAAATGTCTATGCTGTCCGAACATGCTAGTTATGCAATTATGGTTCCTAGTGCCATTAGGTAAGTATAACATCTGACAATACACAATAGTTAAAATGGTACATCAAACTCATTCTTGACACACAGCATCAATCAGATGTAATTAGTTATGACTTAAATTCCCATCCTGGACAGATTTACTTATGATCAAGTTACAATTTGATGCGCTCTCTCTCCCTTCCCCCCACAAACACACACACACACACACAAACACAAACAAAATGAATGATCATTCATGTGTTTCAGGCAACAGCCATGGGTTCCGTTGAACAGGTCAGTACACAATATTGGATCCCTCCTAACATTTCCATGGACAGTGCAGACCTCTGACTCCTCTCTTGTACTATTTTAGAGAAAGCCAGCAGCATTTCAGGGGTCACTTTGGGATACAGGGGTGGGGAAGAAGCCACAGTCCTTCCATCAGTGGTAATTTTTGGTAAGATCCAAACACAATGAAGCTAATTTAAATGTCAGTGTTAGTATACTAAGGACCTATAGCTTTCCAAAAGCTATTCAAAAACAAATCTTGTATTTCAGAACTGTGGCTAGCAGGTGCTTTGTCTTTTTTGGAGGTTTTTTGTGTGTGTTTTTTAAATAAACCTCATTCTTTGTCTTTAGATATTGGCACTTCAAAGTATAAGGAACATGAAACAGATGAAAGGTCTGTCTTTCATTACAGTAGTAGCCCCTATATATTGAGAAGGCTTTATCATTGCAGAGTGTGCCACAAGTTAATACTGGCATGAAGTCCACAGGTCCCAGTTAGTTATAAGAACATAAGAACATAAGAGAAGCCAATGCTGAATCAGGCCAATGGCCCATCTAGTCCAACACTCTGTCACACAGCGGCCAAAATATACCAGGTGCCATCAGGAGGTCCAGCAGTGGGGCCAGGACACTAGAAGCCCTCCCACTGCTACCCCCTCCAGCACCAAGAACAGAGTGCATCACCTGCCCCAGACTGAGAGTTCCCATCTATACCCTGTGGCTAATAGCCACTGATGGACTTCTGCTCCATATGTTTATCTAATTCCCTCTTGAAACTGTCCATGCTTGTAGCTGCCACCACCTCCTGTGGCAGTGAATTCCATATGTTAATCACTCTTTGGGTGAAGAAGTACTGTTCTATGAGATTCATGAGTCTGATCTAAATACTGTGTAGTAGATCGAGAGTGTAATTGTAAACACAGCTGGAGTCAATGGGCTTGGAATGGCATAACGCTGTTTAGAATTGTTCACACTACTATGTTCATGTAAGCAAAGGGGAAAACTGTGAAGATTGCACAGTCCTTCAGCTTGCAGAATCGTCAAATAGCTGACCAAAATTGTATGTACCAGTAGACAAGTATAACATTTGGACCAGAGCTCCTGCCAAGTTAAGTTGTCACTATACGCCAATATCAGAATGTTCAGAAATTCAATGTTATTGTCTGTTCTTGATAAATGCAGCAAGAGGCCATTAAAAATATATTTGTTCCTGTTTTAAAAATGCTGACAGCGGCTTATTTGTATCTTATTAAGTGCGTGCAATGTATTTTTTTGAATTAAATATATATAGAGACTAAAATATGTCTTTGTTGATTGAATATGTATGCTTTTGTGCATGCAGCACAATCGTAGAGTGGCCCTGCAAAATCAGCATCTCATCTCACCATATTAGAATCAGATTGTTTCTTTTAGTCACTTTTCATGAGAAAATCTTTGCCACTGAATGGATGGTACTGTGAAAAATGCAAACAACAAAAATGATCCCAGGGTCTGGTCACATGCAGAATTAGCCGCGCGATGGGGACAGATGCTGGGCGGATTTTATGGGCACGATCACACGAAAACATCTGGCAAGTGTCCTGCTCCTGTCAGCAACCCGTATCAGTCAGCCGAAGATCCGGAGTAAAAAGATACCTGGTAAAGTGCACTATTTTCCGGAAAACACGGGGCGTGGGTGGGCGTCGGGGCGCAGAAGCACTGGTATTCTGTCACATCCAGCGCCCGTCTGCATCCCGTCTCACACTGGATTTTTTTTTAAGCCTCCTTTGGTCATGCGCTTCTGTGGTCATGCGCATGCAGGAACTCTGACTTGGAAAAAAAAAGGCTGTCAGGAAGCGGTGGCTTGCGATCACTGCAAGTGTGATTGCACCATGCCGCTTCTCCCCCCCTTTGCCACGCTTCACCATCAACATGTGATCGGCGGCAGACAGCCTAAGTGTGAAGCCTCGGGGGAACATCTGATCACGCTACTGTGCTTCATTTTGCTCCGGGGCAAGAAGCCTCACTTCCCCCCTGGATTATCTCGCTTGTGTGACTGGGACCCCAGTGTTTTAAATAAGGGGACATGAACTTGATCAGCTGTCATTTATGTACACTATACTTTACCAAACAAACAGAAAACCCTTGTATTTAGTAGCATGTAGACTTTGTACGATGCACCAGCATGCTTTTCTGTTTAACCACAGGGATACTAACGATCAAATATTTTGGTATCAACCTTTAGCACCAACGTATACTGAATTCTGAAAACTCTAAATATGAGGAAGTGATATTTCTTAAGAACATAAGAAGATTCCTGACAGATTAGACCCATGGTCCAACTAATCCGGCATCCAGGTTCCCAAACTGACCAATGCAGTGTCTTGGAACGTTTGCAGCCAAGGCACAAGAGAGGTCAAAGCCTTTTTCTGTTGCTGTCCCCCAGAAGCTAGAATTCAAAGGCATACAGCTTCTTAATATGCAGACACTGAAAGGCAGGGTTGCCAGCTCCAGGTTGGAAAATACCTGGAGATTTTGGGGGTGGAGTGTTTGGGGAATTTCTTAATTCTAATGAAATTCCCTCCCCTCGAGATTTCTTCTGGGAGAGAATAAGAACTCAATGCTTGTATGCTATCAAAGCAGGAAGCTTTTGTCGTTTAAGAATGAATTCATTCTGATACCAGCCAATTACAGGGTTTTCCAACAAGATGGCACCCCTCTACAAAGTAAGGTCATCTTTTATAATAAAGAGAAGACAAAAAGGGCAGCCTCAAAAAACTTGAAGGACAGTAAAGTCTTGCACTTGTACAGAGTTCATACTCTGTTTACAGAACACTTAGAATTCCAGAGAGGAACATAGAAAAAAAGCAATCCTTTTTCTAAACAAAGATATCAGAGCCTTCACACTGTGGCCATGATTTCGTCTGTTTAGAGGAGAAGGGGGGGGCGCTGATTAATAGATCTTGAGTAAGAGTGAGAGTTAAGGTAAAAGGTGCAATACAGAGAACCAATTAAGAATAAAGATCAGTCTATCTCATGCTCAGTAACAAAAAAACTAAGAAGGATATCAGATCCCTCTTCAGCATTTAACAGGGAAATTGAGGAAAGTGGGGTTTCAAGAAGGGAGGGTCTTCAACGGGTATAATGCCATACAGTCCACCTTCCAGTTAGGGTTGTCAGCCTCCAGGTGGGGCCTGGAGATCTCCTGCTTTTACAACTGGTCTCCAGCTGACAAAGATCAGCTCTCCTGGAGAAAATGGCTGCTTTGAAGGGTGGACTCTGTGGCATTGTACCATGCTGAGGCCCCTCCCCAAACCCCACCCTCTCCTGGATCCACCCCCAAAGTCTTCAGGTATTTTCCAACCCAGACCTGGCAACCAGTGTTCCCCCTAAGCTGAGCCAGTTCACAGTTTTTTAGCCTCCAACTCACACATTTTTGTCTTAGCTCAGGAAGGATGGCTCCAGAGCAAACTAATTGACGCAGTAGCCAAATCGCTCACTCACAACTTTATGACCAGTAGCTCACAAAGGAGAATTTTTGCTCACAAGACTCCACAGCTTAGAGGAAGCATTGCTGGCAACCCTGCTTCCAGTGCAGCCAGGTGAACGGATCTCTGTTGCCTGGAGATCAGTCATAAATAATAGCGGGAGATCTCCAGTCAACACCTGAAGGTTGGCAACCCTACTGATCATGCAAAAGGAGAGATCAGCATTGCTGATCCCCCCTTCCTTAAAGTAGCATGAGGTTGTTGCTAAGCTATGACTGCATTCATAGGCATACTTACTTGATGGGCAGTGTGGCGTAGTGGTTAGAATGTCAGTGTAAGATCCGTGTTCCAATGCCCACTCTGTCACAAAGCTTGCTCAGTGAACTACCATAACTTGCGTGTCTGGAGACGGAAGAGCGGGATGAAAATGTACTAGACAGAAAAGCATATGCGCTTCTTCTGAGCGCCTTTGGGTATTCAATGATAACAGAAGGCGAGGGAGAGAAAGAAAAACGACAAAAGCGGAAGGGGGCGCTGTGGAACCAGCATCCGCCGCGGCCTTCGACCGGTCTCGCAGACTCCTGGCGCATGCGCACGGAAGCTGCGCGCACGATAGGACGTTCGTCCCCAGTTGCGGTACGTCAGGACCGTTGCCAAGGTAGACAGCGCCGGACGCCGAGAAGGAGCTTCGCGGTCGCCATGGCTTCTACCGCGGACTCGCTATGGGAGGACAGGGATGTCCGCTTCGACATCTCCTCGCAGTGAGTTGTTCTCGCGATAGAAGTGGCGCGGGGCGTCTGTGGTTATTAGCCGCTGAACTGGCGCGCTGACCCGGTTCCTGAGCTGCGACGAGGAAATGGGTCCCGCGCTCTCGGTCCTCCGCCCGCTTGGACTGCCCGGGGAAGCTTCAGTAGCTTCTCAACACCCCCTTGTGGGACCGTTAGAGTAGGCACGGGGGGCTCTCGTCACTGAACAGCCCCCTGACTTAAAAGAGAGAGAAAGACGCCTTTAATAAATCTGGGCTTTTCTCTCACAAGCACCTCTTTCAAGATGGGTCGCCCTGTCAGTCTGTCTGTAGCAGTAAAGAAGAGTCTATTGGCATCGCCTTTCCGCATTTGCCTGCCACTTCGGATTTTCGAGTCGAGGCAATTTAAGTCCACAGCAAAACAGCATCGAAATAACCCCCGGGGCAACAGTAGGCTGCAACCAGGCTGACCACTGAAGGGAGTTAATATAATGCAGAAGGTTGAACTCGATTTCTGTCAGAAGTCCTAACTTAGTCAGCAAAACACCAGGCCTTGTGATGCAAGCAAGGTTAGCATTTATTAAGCTGCAATAGATAGATCACTGGTACAGGTATCTTGTTCAGAATGACTTGGTTACAGAAAGCAAGCGGTTATACAGGGAAGGGGGTGAATGGGGACCCCCCCTTCTTCCATACAATGAATAACATGCGACTGGGAAATCGAAAGTTACTAAGCTAATGAATTTCCCACCGCCCCCATTAACCACAGCTGCTACATCTATGCCCGCGATAGGGAAGCGCGCAGCCTGACTTGCCAAGGTCAGAACGTCTAGGCTGCAAGAGATAGTAGTAATAAAAGCCACATTCCATTCTCACACCCGAGGTGTAAATCAACAACTCCCCGGATTCCAACCTCCCGCCTGTCACGCCACGAAGGCGCCTATAGCCCACCTTCCTCCCTTCCATCCATCATGGCAGGGCTACCTGACAATTTCAGTGCAGAAAGGGAAAAAAAAACCCTCACCTGTATTAAAAAGAAGGTTGAATTCGATTTTAGTGCAGAATTGCTTGGAGGACACTGCAGTGAACATGGATTAAAAGGAGAGTGTGGCAGGGTAGGCGCTTTGGTGACTCACCGTCCACTTCTTTCAGACGCAGCTAGAGTCTGTCTGTCCTATTTATTGGAAAGTGGAGTGATTTCAGATGCTGAATGACATTAGCAGGCAAATGACAATAGCAGGCATGATTGGATTTAGGTGATATGCAGAGGGCTAGCAGGTGTGGAGTAATCAGCATTTGTAATGAGTTTGCTTGGCTGTTGCTAATTTTCTTACTAAACAAAACAAAGGCCCAGTTTATTTGGTGATTTTCTGTGCTGGGATTCAGTTCAAAATTCAGTTCAAATGAATATCCAAGTCTGCTCGCTGAACAAAAATGTGATACATATTTGTGTGTGTGTATACACACACACACACAATGGGTAAAGCATTAAAAAAAGTTGGTCAAGTTGTGTGCTTCCTGTTAATAAAATCCTCTTACTGCAGTTCAATCCTACACAGAGGTACTTCAGTTTAAGCCCATTGAAATCAATAGGTTTAGAAGGGAGTAATTATGTGTGGAATTACACTGATAATCACCATGTATTCTGAAATTTTATTTAGCTGTATTTTACAAACTTTTCCCCAGTGCCATTTAATGCCTATTTAAAAGCTTTTATCACCCAGTTTGCAGAATGTATTGTAGAGGTATGAACTGAAAATGGCTCCTTCCTTGCTTTTGAATGATGATTGATCACTTACTAATCTAAAATGAACTACATATCTTTATAGGTGCTAACTCTTTTAAAGGGCTCTGACTGAGGCATATCATTTTCTTACAAATAAACAGAAAAAAATTCACATGTTAGTCATATGTGTAGAATGGGCCCTGGACTAACATAACATGACTTTGAAACCTGAGAGAAACTGGCTGAGGGGAGATGAGGTCAGTAAATGGACCTCACCATGGTATACCTCCTGATAATGTGTTTCCTATTGCTGCCTGTCTTGACCCGCTGCCTACAATCTTAGTGTTAAGGCCCTTAACACTGAGGAAATGGCTCCGTCTCCCTGTCACGTGACACTAAGATGGTACATGATTTCCTGTTATGTAGAGAAGAAAAGAAGAGATTGGATTTATACCCCACCCTTCACTACTCAAAGGTGTCTCAGAGCGGCTTACAAACTCCCTTCCCTTCCCCTCCCCACAACAAATACCCTGTGAGGTAGGTGGGGCTGAGAGAGCGCTTGACAGAAACTGCTCTTTTTCAAGAACAGCTGTGCCAGAGCTTGTGACTGATCCAAGGTCACATCAGCAGGTGCAAGTGGAGGAGTGGGGAATCAAACCCGGTTCTCCCAGATTAGAGTCCGCACACTTAACCACTACACCAAACTGGCATTACATCAAAATGTACCGCCAACTCTGTGGGTTTCATGCTGTCTTCTGGGAATTAAAGTTGATGCTTGAGTGTAGAAAGATCATTGCAATAGAATAAAACTGCTAACAGGTACACTCTCATTCATCTCAGTGGATGCTTTCAAAGATGTTAAAGATCCCCACTTTTCATGCTTAGTGGATATTGTTGTCTTAGAATGTTTACCTTAGATTTTAATTGAATAGAAGCAAGAAACAGCTGATATCGTGTCTTAAGAATTTTAGTTTTGTTTTAGACAAATGAAAATGAGACCAGGGGAAATTCTCATTGACTGTTTGGATTCTATTGAAGATACCAAAGGAAACAATGGAGACAAAGGTAACCTGAAGTATAGACTTATACATATTTATAGAGCTGGCATGTGTTTTGCTATTTTTTGGTCAAACTTTTGGTCTTTCTGGTGCACTGAGTGTTTTCTTTTCAGGTAGAAAAAGCAGGTTTTTTAAAATTAAACCCAGATATGAAAAATAACATTCTACATTTCCAGAATGTAGTCTAGTTGCATTTACGTAAGCAAATAGAAAAGCCGACAGTTATTTCTGATAAATAAAAAAACTTGGTCACTTCATGCAATTTATCATATCACTTTCTCACATCAGGCAATTATGATTTCATTTCTAGAAGGGAAGAAGGATCTTTGGACTCCTCTGTTAAAGTGGGCTTTTTCTCTGTCTCCCAGTTGTGCTGCTGGATAAGCAAATGCTGAAGTGTGTCATATAGCACATTACAGCAGAAGAGAGCAGACCCCCTGCTTTCTGCCTGTAGTAATGCAACTTGTGTTACAATTGTGGTGTGTTAGTTAATATTTATAATAATTGTGAGCCCTGAAGCCAGGGTGTATGAACAACAGCCATCACTGCAGTGCTCTTCACAGGGTAAAATAGAGCTTAGATGTGTGGTCTGCCACTGTAAATAATATCCAGGTTTTATTTATTTATTTTATGTTATTTACAGTCTGCTTTTCTTACTGACGCTCAAGGCAGTTTACACAATGTAAATCATTGCAATCAATAGGATGATACATCTAATAGGTAGGGATTGCAGAAATTTGAAGTAAAGTCTGAACAAAGCATAAATATTAAACAGTGCAGACCATGTTATTACCTAAGTAGAAACACAATGCATTTTCCTGTAGCTATCTATTCTGATGTGACCTTGTGTCCTTTATAAAAATGCTCTCCTGAACAATTTTGATTCATGTAGATTGTGAAATGTTAGGAGTATGTGAGTCTTTCTGACCTCAGGCAGGCTATTCTACGAGGTGGGGCCATTACAGAAAAGGCATGTGGAGGCAACATCAGGGGAAGGTCTCAGCCTACATGCCCTGTTGTTGGCTCTCCAGAGGACTTGATCGGCCTCTGCTTGAGACAGGATATTGGACTACATGGAACATTGGTCTGATCCAGCAGGGCTCTTCTTAGGTTCTTCTTAGGTTCTTAGGGGCAATTGTGGTACCTGCAGAAGGCCCTGCTCAGATGAGCAAAATTATCAAGGCAGAATATAGGTGGAGAGGTAGTCTTGAAGATACAAGGGTCCAAGGCCATGAACGTCTTTGTATGTGATAGCCAGTACCTTGAATTGAGCTCTGTAGCCTATGGGCAGCCAATGAAGTGACTGTAGAATGCATGTAATATGCATTCTCTGCCTAGCTCCCAATAGTAATTGAGCTACAATATTCTGCACCAACTGGAATCTGCAAAATGATTTTGAGGGGGGACCTCTATAGAGTGCATTAATGTTACCATGGCATGAATCCAGGTAGCCAGATTGGCTGAGTCTGCCAGGAAGGGAGCCATCTGCCAGGCTAAGCCTAGACTCAAACCTTCTTGGCCTGTGTCAGTATGATTTCTTTGAACAGCCATGCAGTTTAAAGATATTGATACCAATTGCCATTAATACAATTAATATGATTACAGCTCAGCAGTGATGTCGGATCGGATAAGCTAGATGGATTTAAATAACGGGAAAAAGTAAAGGGAAAAGCCAATATAATAATTTTTTTAAAAAACTATTGTTTAGCTACATCCCAAGCAAAAGTATATATTAATCCATTGCTATAAGTGTATTGATTTAAAACTGAATAGAACCTTTATGCAGCCTCAGAGAGTACACTGTACATAGCCTTCCTCACTTGTTCCGGGACAAGATTCAAGTCGAGTAGCCCCTTAAACATCAACAAGATTTCCTGGGTATCAGCCTTTGAGTCAAAGCTCCCTTCATCAGATACTTGTCTGGCAAAGGAAGCTTTGATTCTCAAAAGCTTATACCCTGGAAATCTTGTTGCTCTTTAAGATGCTACTGGGCTAGAATTTTGCTCTTCTGCCACTGACCAGCATAGCTGTCCTACTTAAATTTGTTCAAGGAGGGAACTGCAGAAAAATAGAGCTACTACAAAAAAAGGCCCATGTTTTCACTGCCCAAGTTGATGGTATCTGCTGTTGTGACCTAAAATAGTGAGCACACGCACATGTAGAAATATCCCACTACTACATGGATACAATGACGTTAAAGGTACCTTGAACTGAAACCCAAGCAAAAAGGAATCCTTTTAAGCAGCCCAGTAAATATTCCCAGTCTTGCTTTGCTAGCCATCATGTTTTTCCCCCCTTGTGGAAATGCAGACGGAACCATCCAGTGGTGCTGCTGCTGTGACACTGGCCCTCAAGATTGGGCTGTTTATGCATCACATTCAGATTTTGTTTAAAACTTTTTCAAAATAGCTTATAGCTCAGAAATTTTTAAGATATGATTTTTATCTGCACTACCAGACCATTCCATCTTTACCACTGCAGTTAAATCTACTAGTCCATTCTTATTAGGTGGACATCCAGCTTGCTTGGTTTGAATTATACTATTAATGGCTTTTGGAGCATCACAGAAGGTACTATCAGACATTTTATGATGAAATCATAGTAGGGCTTCTATGCCAGTATTTAGAGTCAAATGTGTCAGTACAGATGCTCAAGATCTACTTCTCTCAGATTATCAAATATTAGCTCCCTCTCCCCTAGATCTGAATCACATGTTGAGTGAGATATTTTTCCTTCACTTTTGGGAGCCCACTTGCTTAATCTGTTTTTGCCAAGGTACTTATTGTAGATTACAGGTTGTTTTGTTCTACTTTATTTTCCTTGTAGAGTACTGTTGTAAGAATTCAGGAAAATGTAGGAGGTACTACTTTATGGATTGGGAGTGCTGGGTAATGAGGATATGGCCTGGTACTGTGGGACTGGACTAGAAAACCTTCAGATTTCTTTAACCTCTTCAGTATTACTATTAAAGCAGTTATGAACTATCTAGTAAATGTTTGTTTGTTTTTAAATTTCCAGGTAGACTCTTGGTAACAAACTTAAGGATTATCTGGCACTCAATAGCACTGCCTAGAGTCAACCTCTGTAAGTTCTTTCCCTGTTAATAGATGTTCTGTGTTTCTTCCTGGGGTGGTATATGTTGGAGGCATAAAGATAAGCATTGTTCTTTGTGGAACAGGTTGGCTGAATGTCAAAGGCACAGCTGGGTTGTACAGTCTGTGATACAGCAGGATAAAAACATTTGTGCAGCTGTGATTTTAATGTTAGGACAGGTATTGGTTCTGTGCCTGTGCCACACCATTCTTTTTTATGTGGGACAGTTTACAATAGCTGCAAGTATAACAACGTGTGAAGATGTCATTCTAGCTGTCAGTTCCATTAGTCTGAGAGTAGAGAGAGAAACTTGGCAAGAGATGTTATGTATATGTGTGTCTGTGTACGCTTATATAGATAAATGCATAGTTAATTGGAAAGAAGATGCTAATTATTGTGGTTT
Source organism: Gekko gecko (assembly GCA_029375565.1). Taxonomy (NCBI): domain Eukaryota; kingdom Metazoa; phylum Chordata; class Lepidosauria; order Squamata; family Gekkonidae; genus Gekko; species Gekko gecko. The sequence goes on along the minus strand of JAPDNY010000003.1, from coordinate 34,798,004 downwards.
TAAACTGGGTGATTGCAGTTAATAGAATCAGACTACACTGATTTTACTATGTTTTAGAGTTGTTTTACAGTCTGTAGCAAAGTATTAAAACTGCTATCTGAAGAGATGTTTGCTTTAACATGATTCTTTCTTAAACAATAACATTAGTTGTATAAATAAGTTTCTCAAATACTCTCAAATATTTCTAAAAATATTCTGAGCATCAAAGAACATTCTGTGTTTCTAAAAAAAATCTGACTTTTTTAAAAAATAAGAAATTGTTACAGTTTTGAATTGTCCTTTGTCTGTTGTGATGTGGCTTCTTTGTGCCTGAGATACTTCACACTATTCCTTCCTTCAAAATGTTAATTCATATAAAGAATCCTAATTTAGCATTAGGGTTTCAGTGTTAAATATTTGACAACTCAGAGGTTGTTACAGTGTTTTAACAAACTTAAGAAATTGTGAATAAGTTGTTCCTTAATTCAGACAGTGTGTGTTGGATGCTAGAAAGAAAATCTTTTGTGTTATAGTGACATCAGGTAAAAGTAACGTCAGCTGTGTTTTGTGTAAGGAAGATTTTTGTAGTACTTTGGAATGGATAAAATGCAGCCTGGAAACTGATGCATAACAGCATACTGTCTGTGGGGTTCTTATTTCATATTTACCAAAATTATTTTTCTGTCTTCTAATTACTTAGCTGTAGGTTACAATTGCTTCGTGAATATAACAACAAGAATGGCTAACTCAGTAAGTTTAAGAAACAAGTTTTATATTGGGAAAAGTAACATATAATGTGCTATTATTAAACTACATGACTTTCCAATCGTTCTTAAAGATGTTTACCTTTCAGCAAGACATAGATTTCACTGAAGTTACGCTTCAGATCATAGCCCAAGTTATGTCAAAATTCACTTCTGTCACAGAAATAGAAGCACACTGAAACTATTTGAGATCTTTAAAAACAGCTGTTTTGTGTTGAAAGACTTGCACCAGTTTATCTTACCATAATAAACATTCAGTTACTCACAGGTGTTATATTGTTAGAAAAACATTAAATTAATGATATAATACATACATATTTGTTTTGTAGACTTTTTTTTAATTACTGCATCAAAATACTAAATGTCATACTCTTCCTTTACAGAAATTAAGAGGCCAGACAGAAGCACTTTATATATTAACTAGATGTAATGCTACACGTTTTGAATTCATATTTACCAATGTAGTTCCTGGGAGTCCCAGACTTTTTACTTCAGTTATAGCTGTACACAGGTACGTGAGCTAAAAATATTATTAGTGTCATTTGGAAGCAAGATATGTTCACAGAAATGCAATGCTAATGAAATTGGTTTGGTAGCATAGTGTGTGTAAGCTATTTAAAAATGGCATATTTTATGTTGGTTTGAATTCGATGTAATTTGTTATTTGCATGGGATACATCTAACTAGAATAAGCAAAAGCTTTCTGAAAATATGACAGTTGTTAATTTCATGTGTAAATGCAGGGCTATTTTTCGGCAGGAACGCATAGGAATGGAGTTCCGGCTGGCCTCAGAGTTGGCCATGCCCACTACAACCAAAACCTTTGCATGCGTGGCTAGAGAGGGAAGGCCTGGAGAGCGACCCCCCCCCCGGTGACTACGAGGCGGGCAGGCCGGGGGGGCCCTGGAAGGATTGGGGAGGCATTTAAATGCCTCCCCGTGCCTTCCCCAGCCTGTCCAAGGGCCAGCTTGCCCAGGCAAGCCAAGGGAAGGCATGGTGGCTTAATATGCTAATGAGCTGCACTGTCTGGGTGTGGCCTAATATGCTAATGAGTTTCTGCTGTTGGGTGTAGCCTATTATTCTAATGAGTTCCTGCTGGACTTTTTCTACAAAAAAAGCCCTGTGCAAATATAATTGACTGCTTGTCTCATATATGAAGAACTGTGAACTGTTAGCTCTGTGTTACATTTGGCATGAGGTGTTGATTGTTAGAATTTGAAGCTCTGTTTCCCATTTTAGGCACAGTGACTCTTAAGCACAGTGGGAGAGCCTTCCCTATCACAGGCCCTTCCACTAGAAGAAAGTCCCATATTTAGTTGAGTGCTGCGATAAAATGCAGTCATTCCACAACCCAGCACCCCACACAAAGATCTGGTTGGTTCCCTGGAGCAAGAATTGCATAGACTAATGTAGATACAAAGAGGTGTTTCAGCTGTGAAGACTCAGTCCTAAGTGTGTTTGCATGACCTTGCATGAATGTGTTTGATGGTCCGTCTCTTCCGAGTGTCAGTTTCCTAACCTTGCTGTTTGAGATTGTTATTTAGGTGTAAATAGGGTACCCACCCAACATTTCACAGATGAAAATAGAAATACAGAAGAGAGATCCCAACATCCCTATTCTTATCTCAAAGATCACTGCCAGGAACTTCCCAGTTACAGATCCGCCTGGTGTATAGTGCACTTATGCAACAGTTGCCCTATAGTGATTTAAGAGCTAAGAGGTGTGCTGGATTAATGATCTCCCAGAAGACATAACCAGGGCTCTTTTTGTAGCAGGAACTCCTTTGCATATTAGGCAACACACCCCTAATGTAGCCAGTCCTCCAAGAGCTTACAGTAGCCCCTGTAAGAAGAGCTCTGTAACTTCTTGGAGGATTGGCTACATTGGGGGTGTGTCACCTAATATGCAAAGGAGTTCCTGCTACAAAAAGAGCCCTGGACATAACTGTTCTGCTGCATATCAACAATTCAAAATATACCTCTGCATCTGGAGTGTCTGAAATGGCATGCTTATTTGCCTTTGTGTTTATGCTCATGCTTTTTCATGTATGAGCACAGGAGACCAGATGCAATCCCCTGCATACACACATATAGACATACTCGGAAATGTTTCTGCTGAAGATGGGAGGCACAAAATGAGCTCTGAAGAGTGACAACTCTAGCATTCACACTAACAGAACTTTAATGAAGTGTCCCCCATAAGTTCGATTTACCATAGAGAGAGATTAGAAAATAGAGATTATCCCAGCTAAACATGGACAGTGACTGAGCCTGCTGCTTTATACATGCAAATCATGCAGTCTACTGAACAACTCTGGTAAGAGTCAGAAAATATATCTACTTTGTAAGAAAATGTCCATTCTATGAAGTTAATACTGATATGGTCAATTTCAAGTTTTATTAGTGAGTCAAAAGGGCAGTTTGCCTTTTATGTGATTTTTCATGTAAAAACATTTAGAAGAAGAAGAGAAGAGATTGGATTTATACCCTGCCCTTCACTGCCCAAAGGTGTCTCAGAGTGGCTTACAAACTCCTTTCTCTTCCCCTCCCCACAACAGACACCCTGTGAGGTAGGTGGGGCTGAGAGAACTTCTGACAGAAACTGTCCTTGAGAGAACAGCTGTGCCAGAGCTTGTGAATGACCCAAGGTCACATCAGCAGGTGCAAGTGGAGGAGTGGGGAATCAAACCCGGTTCTCCCAGATAAGAGTCCGCGCACTTAACCACTACACCAAACTGGCTTTATATCTTCATAGGTGAATGGAATTAAATTATCAATAAATTAGATCCAGAGGTACCTATGTGAATGTACATCCTTGTATGTGTACTGCTTCATTGTTGTTCCCATTTCTTCATACACAATTTTGTGTGCTTTTCTGGAAATGGAGTTGCTGTACCATAAGGGATTAATGTGTTATAAGCAGTGATTTTTTCTGGGGGAAACATGCAGGAATGGAGTTCTGGAACCTCTTCGACAAAATTCTTTTAAAAATGTTTAAAATTTCATGAGTTTTCAGTATACAGATTGAAAACTTCATTTCCCTCTTGAGAGTTCCGGCATGTCTTTTTAAAAAAACAACAAAAAAATCAAAAACCATGGTTACCAGTATACATTGAGATCATATGTAGTTTTCCATACTTAGAGGGTAGAACAGTGGATGTGCTATTGTTTCTTGTGCATAAAGAGGATCCCATTGGAGACTGTACATTTTGAACATTAGCAGTTGTTCTTAGGGCAGAATATCTGTAGCGCAATGGGAAAGTATTGGTTGGGAAAACTGCATAAATATCAATTTTGTACTTTCAGACTCCCTACTTCCTAAACAAGGGCAAGGAATAATACCTAATTTTAGTTCTGTAATGTTATGAAATGGGTTTACATCCATTTAAATTTTTAGATGGAACACAGAATTTCCTATAGGTCTTTGAAATATAGTAGTTAACAAGCAGGGACCCGCAAGAAACTTGTGAGGAGGGGACATCCCATTCTCCCTGTTTTTCCTTCCTCCGCTCTCCCCCATCCCTTTTCTGTCACTCATGTCCCATTGCTTTCTACCTCCCCCAACCCTTTCTTCTGTGTCATTCATGCCCCTTTACTTTCTGTCTCCCCCTTCTGCCCTTTGCAATCCCCTCATCCTTCCCCCTTCCAACCAAGTGCTCAGTGTCCCACCACTTAGACTAACTATTTGTCTCTGAGGGGAACAGTGACAGTGATAGGTGGCTCTTGCTCTTCTCCTCCCCTTCTTGCCTGCAGTCAGTGAAGGATCATTATTTGCTGGAAACTAATAGGGGGATTCTTTGTTGCACTGGTGGAAGGGGGCAGTAGTGACTTCCCTCCTCTTTTTCTCCACTTGCCTGAGCTTCGCAGTGAGAAGATGGCAGCTACAGTGGGTTCCACCATGGCTGCCTTCTTGTCATCGCCTGAGGGGGGACAAGCCACAGCTGCCCCTCCCCCCTTCCCCCAGTGGTGGAGCCAAGCCGAGACTCCTCTTCCTTGCCTGCCCGAAACTTGGCTGTGGGACGGTAGCAACAGCAGTAACCTCTGCAAGCCTCTTCATGGTCTTCTCTTCCTTGTCACCATTTGCAGCCTGGCAGCATGTGATTATTTCTCTTCCCCTTCTGCCCTCCTCTTCCTCGCATGCCAGCCTGCATTCAGAGAACAGTTCTCTGTACTTATGCAGTCAACTGTTCTTAGTTTGGGGGGGTTAGAAACAACTCCACTTTAGTTTTTGCATTTTTTGCAAGGTTGGCGCCCCCCCCCCCAAGTTTGGAGAAAAGACTCCATTCTGTCAGTACCTGCAGATTGGACACTTGGTTGTTAGATATAAGGTGCCATATAATATAAATGTGTCTGACTTCAAACACAAGATTACATATAATAATGATTAAAACATTACAAAATACAACAGATAATAGTTTTTTAAAAATGTAAATTATCTCTTTTGGTTTCTTTTTCTCAAAGCTAGGACTTTATTGCTCAAATTATTTTTCAGTAAAGCAAAATTAAAAGGGAAAGTATAAATTAGTTTTAACTTTTTTCATATTTGTCACAGTTTGTGTATATGTCATATTTTCTAGAGCATATGAAACATCAAAAATGTACCGTGATCTTAAACTGAGATGTGCATTAATTCAAAACAAGCAGTTAAGATTGTTACCAAAGGAACAAGTGTACGACAAAATAAATGGAGTCTGGAATTTATCTAGTGATCAGGTATTGTGCAATATAAGAAATACATACTTAAAATGGTGTTAAGAATGTACTTTATATTGTTCCCCATCAAATGTGAGCAGAGAATTCTAGTATCACTGCACTAAGTTTATTATTTCAAAACACACAGAGTATTGTAAAGTACAACTGAATGTTCTGAAGACCTTTTTTACTTTTAATATGTTCAAAATTACATTATAATGCAGAGGAGTGTTTCTGTGTTAGATTGTGACTGGTGCAGGGTTCTTTTCCCCTTTCCCTGTTCTTCAGTCATATTTTGAACCCCCAAAATACTGGCAGGCGATCTGAACAAAAGGGTAAGGGAGGCTGTGTCTCTGGAGTTGGGCCTTTTGAAAGGATTAAGGCAGCACAACAGCTTTGTGACAGCAGGCATAATTTGCAGTGTCAGGTGCAAATTTTACTGTCCTATTGTTTGTTCCATGAAGCCTGTGACCTTAGACTCCTGTAGATTCTGCTCAGGGTTTACAGGGGCATCAAGGAATTGACAGCATTTTGTACATGAGAGTTGGACAGTTGCTATGACTGTGGTATAGTATCAATATATCATGTAGATGCACTCTTGTAATGTACAGCAAAAGGCAATTTTACTCTTCTTACAAAGCATTGGATTCTATCTTATGCATGAGAAATTGTTTGAATTCTTCTGTTTTATTTTTTTCAGCCCCAAATAATGTCAGTATTTTACAGAGAACTATCTTGATAATATTCAAAATACAGTATAAATAGTAAATATAGCTTTATCATCACTAGTAGCAGAAACATTTATTTCAAATTCTTGTTTGTGGTCTGTGTAGTCCCACATATGGATTCTGCACTAGGCTAGAAACAATTCCAGAAAATTCTAAAACTTTTGGAGAAAAAACTGTTGCACACAACCCTCCCGTTAGGAGGATCCCCATCCCTTTGTGCTTCCTCTAGGGAGAGAGGTGAATACCTTCCTGGTTAGTTTATCTTTTGACTGCCACACTGTTAGCAATTCTTTGTTTGTATGGCCAGGCACACATTTTCTGATGGGCGTGAACTTTGCCTTTTGTGTTTTGATGAAGTACATGATACTGATGCCAGTATCCACTATTGAAGATTTACCAAGCAGGCAAGAAGGAGCCATATCTACCAATTTTTGTGTCCTCTTGCAGTACAATGTCACTAGAACCAGTCATGCCTGTTCTGATACGACTGCGTTCAATACCACTGCTAGAACAATAGTCTCTCATGCTGCCTCCTGCTAGTGCAGAAGCTTTAATAGTCCTTGTGACTCAGGGAGCTGATATCAGTGCACTGGTATCTGTGCCTCCATCCTGAATTCCTTCTAAGCCCACTATGATGACAATTGGTTTCCCACAGCAACCATGTGAGTCCTGTCCATGAGGAATTTAAATCAGTCCAAAGGTTATCTCTTAATCCCTATATCTACCTCCAAACACCCCAATAACATGGGATGATCTACAGTAGGCATCTCCAAACTTTTTCAGCTTGCAGGCACCTCTGGAATTCTGACACAGAGTAGTGAATGCAGTCACAAAATGGCTGTCGGAGGAGGCAGAGCCAATCACAAAATGTAAGGGAGTGAGGGTGTGCATAACTGTAATAGTAACTCTTCAGCACTTCAGGCAGAAGTTACATAACGTATAAGGAATACAGTCTTTTCCTGTGCTATGTTGGTCCTCAAAAGGTTTCCCTTCAAAGACTATTAAAGTGGATAGCTTTGACATAACAGATAGCATGAAGAAGAAAAACAGGTTATTTAAATACCTGTAGCGGATACTGTTCAAGTGGTCCTACAACGCTCTCTGCATCCCTGTTGCTGGCCTCTCTGTTCTTTACCTTTGGAAATGCTAATTCTACTAGTGTGAAGGAACTCAGTGGGAATGCACTTGCCCCTCCCTTGGAACAGGTATAGAAGAATGATATCCTCCCTTGAAAAGGGTATTTGAGCACCAATATTTGGCCTAGAGTTCTAGAATTTTCTTGATGCGTTCCTTCCCCATCACAGAACTTGTATGAGTGACTGTAGAGCTGGCCACTCAAACATCATTTACAGGTAAGCCTCCGTTTGCTGTCCCTTGTGTTGAAGTATGAGCTATCACTTTCCCTCAGTAGAACGGGGTGTCAGTTTTCTGTTGTTTTGATCATTTGTTTGTAAAATTTTGATTTGTTAGCTACCTTGAGAGTATTTATGAAGAGATTTATGAAGAGAAGAATACTAGAGTTTTTGAAACAGTGGTATCATGATTTACACAATGAGTTTGTTTAGATTTAAACATGTTTATATTGAAATTGTTACTTTAATATTTTCTAAATGAAGTTTGATATTTAAATGTAAATGGATGAGGCCTATGTTATGACCAGTCCAAATAAGTTTTTACTTCTGTTGCTTCTAGGGAAATCTGGGTACCTTTTTCATTACAAATGTGAGAATAGTTTGGCATGCTAATATGAACGATAGCTTTAATGTCAGCATACCATATCTACAAATTGTAAGTATCATAACATTACAATAAATATTTAACTGTAAATATTAATATAATATGAGTTAATTCTAAAATTATGTATTATCTCTATGAAAAAAATTATGGTTTATCTGGCAGAGATCTATAAATGCTAATCTAAGTTTGACAATATTAACATGAGCATGTGGTACCTCCTCTGTTGGTTGAAATGTGGGGTCTTTCAGCTGGGCTGTGGTGGGGAATGGCAGAACATTTATCTTCACCTTGGCCATAGTTACAGTAGCAGCCTTGGGTCAGTCATCGGGATAAAAGGCTTTTGGTTAGTGCAGTGCTAAGAATACTTCTTGGGAATAAGCCACACTGAGTGACCTGGGTAGGATTCTTAGTCGATCTGATTCAGATGACTCACTGAATGTTACCTTACTAGATAGTTCATAATGCATTACAATGAAGCTGGTGGATTAGTGATTTTCTGTCAGGTTGGATTAGAGTGCTGTGAAGAGTTTCAAGAATATTCCTTCCCCCAGATCAGCAGTCAGGCTATTTTGAATAAAAATATATCCTAAATATATTTTGGCTTCACATTCATCTTTGCATGAGCCAGTAGTATTATCCCACAAGCTGATATTTGAACCTGAGACTTTGACTCATAGCTCATACTTTTAACCGCTGTGGTACAATAACTTTTTCTAAAGGTTTAGTCATTTTATTTGATGTCCATAGAACTTAAAATGCTGCCCTATAGTAGTTTCTGATCATAGTCATATGGCTTCATTATAGTTCACAAATTATACTCTTTATTTGCTTTTTTCTGCTTTGGTCATGGTATTTCTCTGCTAAGATAATTATAATTCAGAAATTCACATTGTAGTTAGTTTTGTTAAGAATCATATTTGAATGGCACTTCTTAACAAAAAAATGTTCCCACTTGTTTTCACTTTGGCACCAGCGCTCGGTAAAGATCAGAGATTCAAGATTTGGCTTGGCACTTGTCATTGAAAGCTCTCAGGCGGTAAGAAACCCTAGTAATGTATTTCATTTCCTTCAGCATTTTAACTCTATTTGAAACTCCAGCAAGCCGTTCATTGAATGAAGCACCTGTACTTCGTGACATTTAGCCTCAAGGATTTCTTGATTAGGATGTCATCATAGCATGACAGACAGCTGAGCTAAGATTGTCCTGAATAATGACCATGATAAATGAACACCAGGTGACTCATCAGGACTCTGAATGAAACACCAGCAGGTCAGCTTGGTCACATACTATTTTTGAGTGCCTTTTCCAGTGAAAGTTTAGACTTGAAATTGTTAGTTCCTGAGTAGTTCTCTTGAGTATGGCTATTTCAGAATAAATTTCTTCAGAAATACAGTTTAGAAAGCATCATTGCTCAATACTTTTTCTAAGACAAGAAGAGTATGTAGAAATAGCTTTAAACTGGGACTTTTGGGTCATTTTTATTATACTGTCATTAAAATACTAACCATTTAACAAACGTATTATGAAAGATCATAAAATACCTCCCTGCTGCAAAACCCACTGTATTTACTGTATTTGGATAATTCTACTGCCGGATATGTTTTATTGTAGCATATTACTGTTTTGTAGACTGGAGGGTATGTCCTTGGATTTAAGATCGACCCACCTGAAAAACTGCAGGATGCAGCGAAGGAAATAAATTCACTGCATAAAGTCTATTCTGTTAATCCTATATTTGGAGTGGATTATGAAATGGAAGAAAAGGTATTTCAGTTTAGCATTTATTTTGAGAATTAAACTGGCTGCTGTAATGAAACTAAGGAATAAAGGTAGATAGTAATGTTTGCTTTGATTTGTTAATTTTTAGCCTCAGCGCCTAGAAGACCTGACGGTGGAACAGGTACAAGATGATGTAGAGATCGAGTCAGATGAGCACACAGATGCCTTTGTGGTAAGGATCTATAGAAAAATAAGAATATCTTGTGGAGAAATGCCACCCACCATAAAGTTTACCCCAACATTTCAGCCATTGTGACTGCACCTTGTGAGTCAGAACATAGCTGCAACCTTGTAGCTGGCAGGAAGGGAGAGGGCTGGAGGGTTGAACCATCAAACTCCAAGCACTGAGTACTTTAGTGCTTATATATACTAATGGATATGGTCAAAGTAGCAGCCAGGAATGGAAGGCTACTTAGAATATGTAGTTCTTAAAATTTATATTTAAGGCATGAGCTTTCGTGTGCATGCACACTTTTTCAAATATTTGAAAGTGTGCATGCACATGATAGCTCATACCTTGAATAAAACTTTGTTGGTCTTAAAGGTGCGACTGGACTCTAAATTCGTTCTACTGCTTCAGACCAATACGGCTGACCACCTGGATTTAAAATTTATATAACAGTTTTGAAGATTTTTTAAAAAATACTTTTTTTGTATTTATTTATTTATTTCAATTTATATCCCTTCCTCCCCGCAATCAGGCTTAGAAAGGCTTTCATTTCAGCTAGCATTCAGCTTAGGTGGTATTATTCTGGGGTTGGATCCAAAAGCCATCTTCCACTGCAGAAAAGTGGCAGTTTTTAATTCCCTCCCACTAAAGAGTTCCTCCACCATCCACACGCACTAACAGTCCCCTGTTGCCTTGGAGCAGCATTTTGGGGAGATCGTTGTGAGGGAGAAAAGGGGAAATTCCATTCTGTCAGCAATTGTTTGCTGATGGTATTTTAGCTCCAACAGTTGAGAAGTGTGAAACTACAAAAGTGAAAAGCATTCACAAAATTGTATTTGTCAGAAACAAGTTAAATGTTTTTAACTTTTAAAGTATAAGTAATATATCCCCAAAAAAGGTTTGTTATGCTAAACATCAATTCTGCTAACGACAATAGTCACAAATTTTAGGTGACAAGCTATAATTACCTCTCTTTTAAGCTTCCTTTGGTGCAATTTGAAAATATCTCATAAGTCTGCTAAGGACCTTTAGGTTCCCTACTTTTTATTAAGGACGCCCTCCAGTAGATATTCCCCTTGTGAAGCTTGTAATATTTGCTTCACATTCACATGAGGAAAGAGAAAGAGGAAGAAACCTCTGAGAACTGGGAAAGAAGAGTACATCGTACCAGAGGCTGCAAAGGCACAAAGCTGTTTGTATTAATAACAGTTGCTATAAAAATTCTGAAGGCAGTCAGTTCAGTTTGTAAACAAAAGATAACTTCTGTGAAAAATCTGAAAAGAAAGTGTTAACAGTGAAGCCATCCGAATAGATCAATGTATAAACAATATAGGCGGCCAGACAGTATAAACAATAAAGCAATCCAAAACAGTCAATGTATAAACAATATAAACAGTAATGGTACATTGGCTGATTGTCCCATTTTGATATCTTCTGCTTCAGAGCTACTTTGCTATATCTAATACTTGGGAGAAGGCCCGTTGCAGGCAGAAATGCAATGGGTGCTAGCCAGGGTGGGCGGCTGCGGGGCCCCCATCAGTGCGAGTCCCCCTCCTGTGAAGATGGCCAGGATCCCTCCCCTGTGCAGTGCATGGGGAGGGCAAGGAAGCCGAGGCGGAGAAGGAGGGGGAGGGGGTTTAAACCCACTCCCGCTCCAGTGCCTTGCTTGGCCTCCCCGTGGCCGTGGGGAGAGCGAGGAAGCCAGGTGTGAAAGGGAAGGGGATGGGGTTGCAAGCGCCTCCCATCCCAGCGGTGCGGTTGGGCTCCCTGCAGCTGCTGGGAGGGTGAGGAAGCCAGGCCTGAGCAGGAAGGGGAGGGGGTTTCAAGCACCTGTCCTCCCAGCAGTGTGCTCAGGCTCCCCGCGGCCATGGGGAGGGTGAGGAAGCCAGGCTGGAGAAGGAAGGGGAGGGGGTTTAAACTGTCTCCTGCTCCATTGACTAACTTGGGCTCCCCGTGGTGGTGGTGAAAATGGTGCACACCACCCGCCACTCACGAAGGCCTCCGAGCGGCCTCAGAAGGCAGGTGCTGGGGGAGCAGCCAGAGGTCCTTCCGTCGTTGGGCGAGAGGGGCGCAAGTAGCCTCCGGGTTGTGATGATGGTGGCGGTCAAGGGGGGAGAGGTGGGGCGGGGGTGGCCGGAGGGCTCTGCGCATCTGGGCACGGTGTCTGGTGAGTGGGGGCCTGAGGACGCCTCCTGGGTGCCGGGCATGAGGATGGGTCGGCAGCGGCCAGCACACTGCCAGTGGAAAGGCCGCAGACTGCCTGGCCCCCCAGGAGGCGCCCGTGCAGCCTCAGCAGCCAGGGCGGGCAGTGGGCGAGGATGGGCCGGCAGTGGCCACTGCACTGCTGATGGAGAGGCCCAACAGCCACGGGCTGCCCCCGAGGGCTCCAAGCAGGCTGCAGGCTGGCCTCCCTGCGGGCGCCCCCCCTCCGAGCTCCATGATGGGGCTGCGGCAGGCCAGCGAAGATGGAGGCAGTTCAGGGAAGGGCAGTAGTGTCTGAAGCGGCCCCCCAGCAGGGTGCACAGCCTCCCTGGGTCCATCGTCTCCAGCAGTGGTGTGTGCACTGAGGGCCACACGCTCGCCACTGAAAGTGTGGGTGGGACCGAGACCACAGTGCCACCCAGCCATTGGCCGAGGTTTGGAGTGGCAGGTCCCGCAGCCAACTGCTTTTGGCGTGAACGGAACCTGCCACCCCAAAATGCTTTTATATAATAGGAGAGATGTGGTTTTATTAATCTGTAAGAAACAGAATATCAACAACTACAACCAAAATGCTATATATATGTTTACACATTCTACCAAAAGAATTATAAAAAATTTACTGTTTCTATCAGCCATTATAGAAGGAATAACTTGTACATGAAACACAAACATATGACAAATAATGTAAAATACAAAGTAGGTAGTGGGATTATACATAGAAAAAGTGAAAGAAATATATGAAAAAATATATACCATAAAACTATGTGTGTCTGTGTGTACATATACATGTGTGAAAAAAATATATGCCAGGAAAAGTTAACAAATTCACAGCATGAGTCTGAAAAGCCACAGATTCAATTTTGCATATGCAGTTATGACAGACCCCTCAGACTGTTCAGACATCCGCTCCCTTAGCTGAATTTTTACTTTACTGAACAGAAACTGCCACTGAACACCAAACAGACTAACTCTCCCGTCAGCACACAGCTGATCTTCTATTTTCCTCTGGTGGCGCTGGCCAGTCAGAGAAAAGGAGCAGCCTGTCACTTAAGCTCAACATTCTAGAGCAGAGTTAACTATTCACTTCCCTTTTCTGATTTTGCTGCAATAGGAAAAGAGTGTTTCAAATGTAGTCTGTCACAGCAGTCTTGATAACAATGAGGCCAAAGGAAGAGCCAGTTGCAGAAGCCAGATTTATATGTGGGTTGGGAGCCCATCCCACTGCATTCACTGCATACCTCACAGGGTGTCTGTTGGGGGAAGGAGAAGGGAAAGGAGATCGTAAGCCTCTCTGAGCCTCCTTTGGGTAGTGAAGGGTAGGGTATAAATCCAATCTCTTCTTCTTCTACTAAATATGGTGTCCCAAATTATACAAAAGCAGACAAATCCAAGTGGTCATTAAGGCCATATGGAGAAAGTTAGTTCAAAGTAAAAATCCAAAAGGCCTCTCTATGTAACAATAGGTTTGAGATTGATAGGGGCTTGATAGGGTTTAGATTGTATCTTTTCAATAACCAAAAAGTTTAAAATCAGTGGATGGATGATGCCTTTCCATAAAATGGGTTACTAAAGGAGCTTGAAGATAGCAATTCCTGATCTTACTACAATGCTCAGTCTGTTTCTCAAAGGACATGTAGTTGCACCCACATATAAGAGATTACAGGGGCAGATTAGAATATAAACAACAGAGGAGGAGAAGCAATTAGAAAAATGGTTTAAAGTAAAAACCTTTTTAGTGGAAGGATGAATAAAAGTTTTCATCTGAATTGCCAGTGAACAGTTGGCATGTGTAAAGATGTATATAGCATTTGGTTGTAGTTGTTGGCTTTCTGTTTCTTACAGATTAACAAGGCCACATACTAGATATAGCAAAGAAGTTCTGAAGAATGTAATCAAAATGGGACAATCAGATGGCAAACCATTACTGAGTTTTCTCATTCACCTGAAACATCAACCTAATATAATTATCAGTCCTAAACTTTGTTAACAATCCTTATGTTTTAAATAATCTTGACATCTCTATTATAGAGCCCTGGCTCTTGGTTTTAACATCCAACTTGAGCCTCAGGAAGATCTTAAACAGAAGGATTTTAGAGAGTACATTGAAATAAGCCATCTTGAGTAACTTTTTCAGCACTTTATGAAATTGTATTGTAATGAAATTGTTTTATATGGTTTTATGTGGTTTTAATTGTATTTTATGTATTGAGGGTGAGCCGTCCTGAGCCTGCATTGCAGGGATGGTTGGGGTATAAATGTGATTAATAAATAAATGAATGAATGAATATTATTGTTGTATACCAGACTGAAATCAACACTTTTAAACTCCTCTGAATTGTTGTAGGTTATGTGTATTCTAAGTAAAATCTCTTCTTTACAGTTAGTTAGCTTTCTTACTGAAAATCGATAGAAAACTCCATATTTATCTTGTTAATACTACATCAAAAAGAAAGATGGTGGGTAAATTATAAAACTGAGGTATTCATAGGATACTGATTAAATTAAGACTAGAAATAAAGAGATGGGATCTGGTTTACAAACCAATTTTAGATATGAAAGATAATGGCAGGCTTTTTGGTGAACTGTGATATCTGGCATCTGTGGGTGAATGTAGCAGACTTTAAAAGATGAACTGTGAAAATACTGACTCAGTTTCTTTTTAAGTTTTGTAATACTTTGTTATTTTTATATTGTAGGCTTATTTTGCTGATGGTAATAAGGTAAGATTTTTTAAAATTTTAAGTTAAATTGAATGCTATATTAGTCCATAACCCACATTTTTAACTTTGTTTCCTTGCATTTCTTCTCTGCCTTCCTCATTTCTTGAAAAAAGCAACAGGATCGTGTACCAGTTTTTTCTGAAGAGCTAGGACTGGCAATAGAGAAACTGAAGGAAGGATTCACTCTGCAAGGACTCTGGGAAGTAATGGGTTGACAGTAATTTTAACAATAGGTATAGCCTGTAACAATATGTATAGTCTACTCCTACCTGTTTTACAGAGATTAATATATTTTAAGATATTAAAAGACATTATGTACAGTAAGATATATTTATAGCATATATATTTATGCCGTGTGTTGTTTATATATTTGCTTATAGTGCTTTTAACACTGACATTTCAAATTATTTGCTTAATTAGGACATGTGTTGATCTGCTAAAGACTGTAACTAAAAGTATTTAAGGAAATAAAACATAAGGGTTTGTATTTCTGAACAATCACTGTCATTGCTACATAGAATGTCATGGCAAGTATTTTCCAATTGTGACTTACAGTAATCATTAAATCTTATTCTTAGCTCATTCCACTAAGGTACAAGACATCCTGTTATTTTGGAAGCATGCTGGGAGAGGAGGTTGATGCCCATGCTCTTTTTTGTTTTTGTGAAATCTATCAGCAGTTTGACAGATTTTGAACTTTGTCATAAACATTACATGAATTGTATGTAACCATTACCTTTTTATCTAATCACAGTATTTTTTTTGCTATTTTTATCAATTAGTTAAAACTTAAAGCTGTTTTGACCATGTTAGCTGATTCTTCTTTGCCAGTAACAACGTAGCTACTAGTTTGTATTTATCTCATTTTGTTTATTGTATCATCTTTTCTTGTGCCCTGCTGCATTCACAAAATGCATTTAACATCTTAACTCGGAAATAAATCTAATTGATTTAGAATCATTTCTAAGTGGACATGGTTTACTATCTGGTAGTAAAATTATTTAGAAAGTTCCTCTTGAATTTATCATTTGTGAATCAGATCACTGAGTGAATGCTGGGAGTCATACTCTTTGGTTCCCTCCTTAATTCTGGTTTTTTTCTCCCTTGTTTGTAGAAAGATCAATCTTGTATGTTCACAGTTCCAGTTTCTGGGTTTAAGGATCTTCAGATTTGGCCACATTGAGTGTTAGATGGAACTGGGAATGGAAAACTGCTAATTTTCAGAATTTGGTGACCTTAACCTACTGGGTTGTAACTTACCAGTATTTCTACCTGATCTTGCTAAGTTCTCTTCTTCCCTTTAGCCCCCATCTTATGTGACTTTTGGTCATGTGGGCCCCTCAGTCCCTAGTATAGCCTTTTCAGTGATCAAAAGGTCCTCATCCTCCAGCTTATGCCATTAGGATAACTGGTAGCATGCAACTCACTGTTGTTGACTTTGGCCTCTGGGCAAGCCCCAAGCAAAATCAATACAATATATATTAAACCATATTCTAAGTACTATAATTCATTTAAAAGTTCCATCACAGTTTTGTGTTATATGAAAAGTGTTTACAAAAAGGGGGAGAAATAAGAATCACAGCGTAACTTCTTTAGCAAGTGAGCCCTTTAGAACAGGGTGTGGCATGCAAAATTAAATGTCATTTATTGTTTGAAGGAAGCAGCTGCTGTATTTTCAAGTGAGATAAGACCTTGCACACAATTTCTATAAATGGGAAAATGTCAAATGACCTCTCCATCCAGCTGTTGTTTTAGCAGCTGATCTTTTGAGTGTACCTTGAAAAGATCCTATTTACTTTCCTAAACATATGCTAAAATTTCTTTTTATATTGAATGTATAAAGGTGAATTTCAGTTAACTGTATCAAACCATTAATGTTCAGTTCCAGACAGATTTTTTAAAAAGATAATTAGACTTTTTTATTAATTATATCCGTAGCAAGCTTGTACCTATTAGTTGTGATCTGTCAAGACACTAATGTGTTTCATCACTTTTTTTTTTTGGCTCAAGCAGCTTTCCCCCCCCATCCCTGAAGACTTGGAGGTCTTAAATGATGAGAAATAATAACCCCCAGTCTGCCTGTGCATGCATATTTAACCAACCTACTAGGAACACACTGGATCACTGACATGGTAAAAACAACAACCCAGAACTTAACCCTTTTTATTTTAAATAAGTGGAAATTTTATTATTGTCTAATGGGTGAGTACGTAAATAGTCCAAAATAACTCTGCAATCATCTGGCAGATGTTTCATGGGAATTTGTTTTCATAGGCATTTACACTGGCCCAATTTCTGTGCAACAATCAATTTTAAAAGGTTTTCAGTGAATGGCCATCATAGTTCTCCCTGCTGACTTCTGTCTCTTGAAACAATGTTTGTGATTAAGCAATGTGAATATATTATAAAGTATTTAATCATAGCAATTACCTTGGGGCCAAATTCTGCCACCCTTGCTCTGGGTGCTAACTATACTTTTCAAGTAATCTCCGTGATTCAGTGTGTGTAACCAAGTCAAACTGATTTCCTAGTTACTAAAAGCAACAGTTGCTTCTTTCAACCCATGACAGCTGCAAGCTCCACTCTTCTTTCCACACCATCCATCCTAAATTCCAGCTCGTGAAAGTCTGTACCTATATTTAGCTTGCAAGATTACATTACAGAGGGCTTCAGGCTGGGCAAAGCACATTGATCTGCCTTTTTCAGGCAGACCTAGGTACTGACAAGAGGGCTTTAACTTCTGCCTCCTTGCCCAGCCATTAAGCATAATGGATTCCCAAAGAGAACTTACTGAAGAACTTCGACTTTATCAATCCACTCTGCTTCAGGATGGCCTCAGGGAGCTTTTGGAAGAGAAAAAGTTTGTTGATTGTTCCCTAAAAGCTGGGGATAAAAGTCTTCCTTGTCATAGACTGATTCTATCAGCCTGTAGTCCGTATTTCCGTGAGTACTTCTTATCTGAGCAAAGTGAGGAGAAAAAGAAAGAGGTGGTTCTAGACAACGTTGACCCTGTCATCCTGGACATGATTGTTAAGTACCTGTATTCTGCTAGCATTGACCTCAATGATTCAAATGTCCAAGATATTTTTGCACTGGCGAGCCGCTTTCAGATTCCCTCTGTCTTCACTGTGTGTGTTTCTTACCTTCAGAAGAGACTTGCTGTTGGTAATTGCCTGGCCATCCTTAGATTAGGACTTCTGCTTGATTGCCCAAGACTCGCGCTGGCTGCCCGTGATTACGTGTCAGATCATTTTGTGCAGATTTGTAAAGAAGAAGACTTCATGCAACTTGCCCCCCATGAACTCATCTCGGTTATTTCTCCAGACAGCTTGAACATTGAAAAGGAAGAAGTGGTTTTTGAAGCTGTAATGAGGTGGGTTCGATTGGATAAAGAGAACCGGGTGAAGAGTCTTGGGGAACTGTTTGACTGTATCCGCTTTCGCCTGATGGAGGAGAAATATTTCAAGGAGCATGTTGAAAAGGATGATATAATCAAAAGCAACCCTGATCTCTCCAAAAAAATCAAGGTTATCAAAGATGCCTTTGCTGGGAAACTGCCTGAGCCTACTAAAAGTGCAGACAAGTCAGCCAAAGGAGAGGTTAATGGTGATGTTGGGGATGAAGACTTGCTCCCTGGCTACCTAAACGATATTCCAAGGCATGGAATGTTTATCAAAGACCTCATCCTTCTTATTAATGATACCGCTTCAGTGGCTTATGATCCCACAGAGAACGAGTGTTACCTGGCAGCCCTGTCAGAACAGATTCCCAGAAACCATTCCAGCATAGTCACTAGACAAAAGCACATCTATGTGGTGGGAGGACTCTATGTGGATGAAGAGAACAAGGAACAGCCTTTCCAGTCATACTTTTTCCAGGTACAGATCTCTTTTGGTTATTTCAGTAAGGGTAATCACAAGTAAGTTCTTAGCTCTGCTTGCTTGAAGAAGGGTTGTATCAAACGCTTGTTTCCTGCCAGCAGAAGGGCCACCAGTGGAAGCAGAGAGGACCATTTCAGCTGATTTTCCTCCTCCCACTGTAACTGCCCACTGTTTTCTGGGACCGTATTTTTTGTAGGGAGGGAATGCAGTAGGAGGAGAAATGTGGGAAAGCCCTACTCACAGTTTGTTGGATAGCACCCTGTGGCTTGGGATCCACTGGAGCATTTCTGTGGACAGAAAGATTTCCTTGTGTAGACTGTGACTTGCTCACCTTCCCCCTTCTACTGCAGCCCCAAATCCACCACCACACCAAAATTCTGTTCAGAGTGTAAGCAATGAAGTCAAGCTTTGTAGGTAGAAATCCATCCACAGAAGTGCTCCAAGTCAATAGCTTTAGTGTTGATCTTTGGTATACTGCTGGTGCCTTATTCCACAGTCTTTAGAAACTATACATTCTGTAGTATTGTTCTTGTTAGTATTGTTCTTGTTCGTATCTTTGAATTAGTGGCAAGAAACTAAATATATGTAATCATTTCTGCCATAATTTTATCTCATGGTTTCATTCCCCCCTAAAGCCAACAGTAGCACAAATACCTTTTTATTAGAACCAGCTGCATAGAACAATAAGGAAGTTCCCTGCAACTCTTCCTCAGGCTGGATGTTTAGTATGAAAAAGAAGTGCATGGGGGAACCTCAAAAACCTGTCCTATTTGGTTGGTCCTAATAAAAAGTATTACATTACTGTTGTTTCAGGATTTTTTCCGTGAGTCATCACCTACAATCTTTGAACATTCCATCCAAGCTTCTGTGAATACTATAGTACATTGGTGGGCCATCTGATTTCCACCATGACAAACCACACCTATTTATGCTTCACATATAGCATATTAGCCTATGAAACTAATGTAGGAGGTAACTTAAACTCTTATCAGTTTTATAACAAGCTGCTGTACTATGTGCCTGCTACAAGATGAAGTATCTTTTTAATGTGGACCTTGACTTGCCCATCTTTCTTTTACGCTTTCCACTTTGCTGTTCTTATATGTCCCTCTCCCCAAAAAATAAATTTAAGGTCCAGATCAAGTGTTTTTTTGTGGATACAGAAATTCTGCTCGTCATACATGGAGCTCTTTCATCCACAAGGAATCCCCATTCATTTTAGCAGAGGAAGTATAACTGCGTAAGCATTCCTTTGCTCACGATGATCAGATTCCTCTGTTGATGGGAAATCCGGGTGCATACAGACCTGTGAGTCAAGCTAGATGTGTAACATTGGGCAGCCTCACCCATGAGCTATGGAAACATTATACGTGTAACTTCTGAGAAAGCAATAGCAATGAAAGAGGCGCAACGTTCTTAATTAAGTTCATGACAACATGTGAAAAATTTTCCACAGTTGGGTGTTGTAGCTGAAAACTAAGAAGCTACAGATAATAGCAGAGTATAAGATTTCTATAATGTAGTCTAAACACTTCTGCTTACTGTTACAGAAACAGACAATTGTGTGATCTTCCAACAAATATATGCATGCTTGGTAATTGTGCATTATGTATAGCGATCATACGATTCAGTCTTTCGTGGCTTTGAATGTGGTTTGTGTTGATATAAAATTCTGACCTTTAATACAATGTACACATGGCCCTGGTTATAATCTGTGACCTAATCATCCATGGCTCAAAATACGTTACTGCAACAGTATTAAATATGATTTTCCGCCCTTCGTTGTTCTTCCATAATTTAGTTCTTTTGTGAGAGAGTCTCGATGGGCCTGCTTCCCAAATAGGCATCAATTATCTCTCCATCCAACATACATCTAGTTTCCTTAGGCCTAGTTTTTGTGTAGATTTATCACTTAAGTATGCTACTGTGAGCTTCTTGGAAGAAGATGAGTTAAAAATGCACTAGATAAGAGATTGAAACCTGTTGCCTGGACTGCACTGATTCAGTTTGTGAGACCAGCCTTCTATCTGATATCTTTACTTTCTATGAGCACGGATTGTGTTTTTCTTTGCTGGAACAGTCAATCATGCAAAGCCCTGCCTGCAGTCTGAACTAGGGCTAATATGGTGATGGTGAGTTTATTTTCCACAGCAAACATTGGGGGTGGGTAGGTACATGGTTTTCTCTGAAAGAGCAGCTCTTCTCTTTGGCTCCCAAATCTCACCCTCTTCTTGTCAAAGCACTTCCCAAGAACAGGGGATGGGTCCTGGTTCAGATTGTCTCCTTTTAAACTGGCTATTGGCCAATTTATAGGAGGTAAACATCCTTGGCCACTACTGCTGTACTAAAAGTCAGAATTTGATATCCAACAGAAGACCCAGGTCCAGGAACACCACCAAGCTACAAACCTGCTGCTTTTTTGGGTGTTTTTTTTAATACGTTCCAGCTAATAATATGCTCTATATAGAGCAGTGATTATCTAAGCAGGCATCAGCAAGTATAGTAATTGGGAGGAGGTGAGCTGGTTTCATTTCTAGCTCATAGGTAAAAGATTTTAAAATGTGTTATTGGATGTTACTGGAACAGCTTTTTGTTTGGTTTTACCGTGTACCATTTTCTATTATGTATTTTTTCTTACTACTTCTGAATTTTGAAAAAAGCTGGATACCATCTCTGCCGAGTGGAACGGTCTTCCTCCGCTGCCATCAGCTAGATGCCTTTTTGGACTGGGAGAATCAGAGAACAAAATCTATGTAATTGCAGGCAAAGATCTCCAAACGGAAGAGTCTCTGGATTCAGTGTTATGCTATGATCCCACGTACGTTCCCTAATGTCGTGTATATTGAGGCTTTTACTTCGTTTTTGATTAAACGGATTAATGCCTTACCAATGTCCCCTTTCATTCTAGGTCACTCAAATGGAACGAGGTCAAAAAGCTCCCAATCAAAGTGTATGGTCATGCTACAGCATCACATAATGGAATGATATATTGTCTTGGAGGAAAGACTGATGATAAGTGAGTGCATGCAAGTTCCAGGGGGGAAAAAGCACTGTAAAAACTTGAGTATCTGCCCTGTTTCAAAATCCTGATTAATGTTAGCCATGGTTAAAACTGGCACCAATTTAAGTCATCACTGTAGTTAATGCCAGAGGGAGGAATTTGCAGCAAAGAGGAAGAGAGATGAAAAGGATCCAGTGGTTCAGTCTCAGTCCCCTTACCATTGTTAATAGATGGATGCATGCTGACCCAGTGTTGGCATACTATGGGGAAGAAAAATGCTCTCACAGCTATAGAATTTTCCAGAACTGATTTTGACTATATGCAGCTACATTTGTGCAGTATCCTGGTGAACAAGCCTTATTGTGTAGCTCATGCCAAGACAGCTGAAGAGTCTAAGATTTCTTGACCTAATATTGCAGAATTACAGCAAAGGGTTTGGCATAAAGAGCAATAGCACAGAAGGGGGGAAAGAAAACCACATATATAGACTGGACACTTGCAACTTGGTGAAATAAGCCCACTGGCTTTTTTATTGGTTAAATATACTGTGAGTTTAAAGTCCATGTTTTTGTAGACTACCCTTCACTTCAAAGAGGGAAAGTGAACATCATGCTCATGGAACAAAGGTGTGTTCAAGGCATATGGCTTTGATAAATAAATCTTCCTGTAAAGCATAGATAAAGAAAACTAAGGGGTTAAGGGTATAATTCCTACGATTTGTGAATCAAAGAAGAATAGGGAAGGGGTTGTGGCTCAGTGGTAGAATATCTGCTTGGCATGCAGAAGGTTCCTGGTTCAATTCCCAGCACCTTCATTTTAAAGGATCAGGTAGGAGGTGGTGTGAAAGACCTCTGCCTGAGACCCTGGAGAGCTGCTGCCAGTCTGAGTAGACAATGCTGACTTCAGTGGACCGATGGTCTGATTCACTATGAGGCAGTTTCATGTGTGTTCATGTGTGAATAGAGTTTGCTTTTATGCTTCTGTGGCAATTAGCAATATTTAAGACCTCTAATAATTGCATAATGCACTTCCTAGCTTGAAAGCCCTATGGCTATGTCTGCTCTGCCCTGGCGTCTATTTTTAGGCATAGAACTTGGCTCCTTGGGAAGAGCCTTCTTTCCTGTCAGAGAGGCCCCAGGTGGAAACAGCTGGTACATTTTCTCAATCAACAAGATGATCCATTCATTCATATCTACTTAGTTTGAATTAACTTAATTTGCACTGTGATCAAAAAAGAAAGAATTTGGCACCCTGACATTTTTTAGCATTCTAAGTTTCTGGTTTGCATACTGGACAAAAAATCTTGGACTTCTCTATGGGAAGAATTTCTGATAACATGGAAGAAAAATGCAGCAAGGCAGTGCTTTCGGTACAGCTTAGGTCTTTACTGAGCTGTAGAGTTCTCAGTGGCTCTTGGTATAAGGAGCTGCCTTACACTGATCCAAACCAGTGAGTTGGTCTGACCTGTGCTATTGTTCCTGACTGGTGTGGTTATCTACTGAGCACTTCAAAAATGCTCTATTAGATGCATTTTGAAGTTTAAATCTTACCCATGTAGCTAGGAAAGCTGATGATTGAATCCAGCATCTTCAATGCATGTGAAAATATGACTTTGACCATGTTTCTCTGACATGCTTTCTGTTGTGTTTAATGGCACATAAAATCCAGTGGATTAGAACATAACTTTTAAAATACTTTATTTTTGTTTTCAGGTTTTTATGATATTTAATAGAACATAGCTTTAAGGAGAAACATAGATAATCTAGAAAGCAACTAAACAGTGCTGCATTCCAGTAGGTCCTGCAACAGTCACTAGCATTTATATGTAAATTAACAGTGCCATCCTAAGGAGAGTTAAAGCCGTGCAAGTCCATGGAAGTCAATGAGTTCTGAAGCAACAACAAACCACCTCTGCTTGTCTCTTGCATTGAGACCCCATGAGGTGAAACTTCAGGGGGCTTCCATGAGTCGGTTGCAACTCAATGGCACAGTTTACCTTTATTTCTGCTCAGGAGGGCACTGACTGATAAACTGAAGAGAGGTTTATTTAGTTAAATGTTCCTCAGTAGCATTCCAGATTGATAGTCCTAAAAATATTGAGGATGGAAACAATTCTAAGGATGGTGTCATCTGCTGGGAAAAGGTTGCAAGAGAGTTTAGAAAATTAATAGGACAGGTAAAAGTTTTCCCCCCATAATCCTCCAAATGAATATGATGGTGTTGCTAGGAAATTGTCTGTGCACCCAGAAGTTTTCTCCTGCTTCTTATGTTCCAGGATTGGGTAGTTTTCCTATTGGAAACCTTTTCCAAGTTGGAAAGGTTTTGGTCACCTAAATTAAAAATGTCTTTTGGAATCTTGAGGTGAGTCACACTGTTACTAGCCTCCTTTCACGGTTGTTGCCGTCTCCTCCCAGGCTGACTCTCTCACTTCCACATATTTCTTAATTAGATCAACTTATGTACAGCAAGTTAAATGCATAAATGAGCTAAATTTAGTTTGGTTGCCCTGCATACAGAAAAGAATTTAGGTAATCAGTTTAGCTAATTTGTATAGTATGGTATATTTTCATTATTCTACTGTACGCTTTAGTTATATGTAGGGTTTTTTCTTTTTTAAGCTAGTTTATTTGTTCGTCTTGAGTTAGTTAATAAAATTTTTAAAAGTCTTTTCAACATGTTGTTTAAGCTGTTTTTACTGCTTGACATGATATTTGAGAGCTGTACGTAATGTTTCTTGTTCAATTCCACAGGAAATGCACTAACAGAGTATTTGTGTACAATCCCAAGAGGGGAGACTGGCGTGATCTTCCCCCCATGAAACTGGCTCGCTCTATGTTTGGTGTCGCTGTCCATAAAGGTAAAATTGTGATTGCAGGTGGCGTTACAGAAGAAGGCCTCTCGGCTTCTGTTGAAGCATTTGATCTCACCACTAACAAGTGAGCACATTATTCATTTTCATTCCTTAAAGGGTATAATTTTATCAGTGTTACACTGCCTAACTTTAAATGAGAGAAATTTAAATGAGAGTATTAATTAAATTTAAGTCAATTGGATGCAGAAGTACTTAAGTTTGGATGGATTGCTTTAATTACACTTACTGAATCTGGGTTTCTTGTGAATTTTCTAGATATAATTTGTTAGGCCTCTAACATTTGATTGTCCAAGAATCTCACTCTCCAGAGATTTTATTCAAAACTGTGTTAGTATGTAGCAGCAAAGTAAAACAGGAGTCCAGTGGCATCTTAAAAAAAACCCCAAAATTTATTCCAGTTCAAGTTTTTATGTGTTAGAGCTCACTTCATCAGATGCAGTGGTCCCAAATGTTAGCTTTTATGATACACATTATCCTCATTCTTTTAAAAAAGCTCAACTGAAATCAATGTGACTTACTTCCAAATGAATGGTTCTGATACACATGAGCACTTAAGAATTGAAGGTGTGGCAAATATGAAGCCACTGAGTTTAAAAGAGAGCCTGGATCTAGTGTCCTAAACAGCTGATGGTTGTCACTGGAAACTGAGCACACAACTGGAAGTGCTAAATACATAAGATTATGTGCCAACAACCATATTCTCAGGGACCCGACCAACTCTAGAGCCCTCCAACTCCATGAGGATCCAAGAAGTGAACCTTGGCACCTACTCATCAAGGCCACAATGCATTCTGTCTTTAAGACTATGCCTGCAGGACAGCTGGTCGACAGTGACTGGCCGTTTAATAGTCCACTTTCTGCTAATCAGCTGGGAAGCAGCCTTGAGCCACAGGTGGGGAAATGAGGGGATGAGCAACAGCTGAGATGCAGGGGTGGCTGCAGCTTTCCTGCAGGAATTGCTCAGATCTCATGAGAATTCCAGAGGGTTGGGGCCACCAAAGGCCTTTCCGTAAGCCACAGGAAATCAGCTGAGGATGGTAAGCCAGCATTTGCTCCTCAGGCTGAAGGGAGCAGGGTCAGGAGACAGTATGAGGCCTGTGGAAGGGCATGCAGTGTTCCCTGCCGAAAAGGATCCGCAGACTTGGGCAGGTCTTCCACATGTATGCACAACATTCTTTGTGTATCCTGTGCTATGTGATAATGGATCGAGTAGGAAATGAACATAGAACCTTATTTCTGAACACGTGTTACCTTTGCTGGATGAAGGCAATTGTGTCTGGAACTAAATGACAGTCTCAAAGAGTTTGTTTCCGTTCTTTGGTATTTTAACTATCCCAGTAGAAATGGAAGACAGACCATTGATACTTTTTGTTGTCCCTTGTTTTGTTCTTAATTATTCAGTTTTAGTTACTTGTGTATTGTCCAGTTATCTAACTCAGAAGTGGATTGCCAAGATTCTTGTAAAGATGCTGAACCTAGTTTGATCCACAATGACATTGTTTGTTAAGATACAAATGATCCTGAGCATTTATTAACTAACTATTAGGGGATCCTGAATATACAAGATATCAGTAGACTACAGGAATTCTAGTATAAAATTCCTTCTCCTTAATCTACTGTATACATGCAAAATATGAGTACTTTTTACATTTTCAAAACTATAATAGTTGAAGCCTAAGATGCTTTGACCTAAGTACTACTTATTAGCTGTTTAGTAAGCTGTCTGCATGCTTTTTATAACAAGGGAACTCTGTATTTTAACTTTTATTGAAAACATTTTCTGGCCATTTTCCTCTATAAGTGATAAATGGCCTCCATTATAATGAACATAACATGGATGTGTAGTCTAAAATACTTTACTCTTTTTTGCTGGGAAAATATATTCATGATTAAAGCAGCCCAAATTTTACCACTCCAGTCTTCCTCTTGAGCATGTACAGTCTTTGGCAGTCTGATGAGGGAACCTAGTGGCTGACAATAAGTTTCGCAAACATAAAAATAAATTCCCTATTAATATTGTTACTGGGTGGAATTCTGAACATGATTAGTAAAGTCCATATTTTCTGCGAGCTAAACTGTAAAAGTCTTTTAGGCTAGGATATTGCCAACAGACATATAGATCAGATCATAATTTTCAGTATGTCCTGGAGATATGACTTTTTGGTACATCATCCCAGAAAAAAACCCTAATGTCATAGTTTTAAACTGAACATGATGCTTCTTAAATTACAGATGGGAAGTTATGCCTGAGTTCCCACAGGAGAGAAGCTCTATCAGTTTAGTAGATGTGGCTGGATCCTTGTATGCTATTGGTGGTTTTGCTATGGTTCAACTGGAATCTAAGGAATTTGCACCAAATGAGGTTACAGATATCTGGAAGTAAGTTCTGCCTGAGTATTATTAATTGTCACAGTCAGATATTTGACTGGTAGATGGTGTTCTGCAATTTGAGATCTAGCCAAGTTCTTGGGAACTGCAGATCCAACCCACCATCTTCACCATCTTCTGGAGCATGCTCAGTCTGTGAACTTTTGTGTACATTACTTTTACATCCTATGTTTCAGAGAGTCATTAATTGCAATATCCTGGCATCAATAATTTGACAATCTGTTGTATAGACTGTACCTCTTCACTAACAAGCAGGCCAGCTTCCTTGAGGGTTTCAGGCCATTTTGATTGCCTAAGGTTTAATGGTACTGCAAAAGGAATACTGTAACAAATTGAGGCTGCATGTTTGAAGTTAGCTTGGGGTGGAACACCTCCAGGTTGTTACAAACAATTGATCACTCTATGTTATGATTTCCTAAACTATACTTTCCTACCCATGTACAAAACATACAGTGCCATATAATCTGATAAATGATGTACCATGTCACAGAGGGGAAGAACTCAACACCACTGTGCAGTTTTTGGCAGCAGTCTCATGTATTCTGTAGTTTATCAGTTTATCACTTATTCAATATTAATGTAAAGCAGAATACTAGAACAGAAATTCTGAGCTCCTTGAAATGCTCGGATGATCAGAGTGCTCTTTTTAAATGTAAAAGTAATGGGGGGATAGTTGCTGTGCTTGCAGATCTATCTAACGTGTTATTAAATTTTGCCTCCGCAGATATGACAGTGAGAAGAAAGAGTGGTGCGGCATGCTGAAAGAAATCCGCTATGCTTCTGGAGCCTCTTGTCTTTCTGTTGGCCTGAATCTCTTTAAGCTGTCAAAGCTGTAAACTGAAAGGCAGGTTGCTGAAAGAGAAGGAATGTTTTTTTTAATGGCCTCTGTTTTTGTTGTGTACAAAGATTGATAATAAAATGCTATTCAATAACGGATCTGTCTTAAAGCAGTTTGCTTCTGTAAGAACCAAAAATGCCCCCCCACCATGTTTTTACTAACAGTTTGAATTTGGAGTAAATTCTGCTGTAACACTGAATAAAATTTACATTTTAAAGGCTTACTCTTTGATGTGTGTCTGTGCTATTGATGTTATCCTCACATACACATTTTTGCGTTGCCTTGTTACCCCCCTCACATTTGTAACGCTTTGACCTGACCATCTATGACCCCGTGGTACAATCAATCTCACTTATACTGCAGAGACAGAAGCCCCTCTAAGGCAAGGAAATGACCTTTCACCATCCTAGCTCCTGTGTAGCTGCAAAGCTGTTTGATAGCTGAAAAAGATGGGTGACAGGCTAAGAGATAAAGTTGTACAGCTGTCAGATATGTTCACCCTGAAATCTCTAGCATTTCAAGTCCTGAGGAACTCAAAAGCTTGCATTCACTGAGATGGATATTACAGTCCTACCATTCCACTGAGCAAAGTTCATTTATTAAAATAATTATACCACACCTTTAATTTTGGCTCAGGTCTGAAGTCTTCATCATACGGAATCTTTCTCTAACTGAAGTCATTCTTCTTTGCTGGAAGACCTGCTTAGAGAATTGTTGGATCCAGCCCAGTATTTTGACTGGTCCTATTAAAAAGGGGCTACAGTGTCTTGTTCCCCCACACTCAAGAAACAATACTGCTACCTACAATCTTTGATAATAGCTTTAAGAGCAAGTTAAACCATGTTTAGATCTGTTTTCTGTTGGCTGAATCCATCTAATTTCAGATTTTCCAAGATCATTAATACAACACTTGGGGTGGGGGGGAAGCCTGTTGAGTGCACATCAGAATGGAAGAGATTGATGGCAACAGTCTATATCACAGTTGAGTAAACACATCTTGAATATAGTGCTAACTGAGCTGGTGATACTGTTTTATGGTATACATTTGTCACATGGCCCTTGCAATGAATGCAATAAGTTCGGGCTACATGATTGGTTGCTACTTATACCTATCCTCAAATGTCTGCAATTCATGACTATTTCCTGAATATTAATCATGTTTTTGCTGTGTGTCCAATGGCTTCCTATAATACACCAGGGGTCCCCAGTGTGGTGTCATGAGTGCCATCGCACCGTGTTTTTAGAAAGCAGGTAGGGCCAGGAAGGGCTTTTTTCCTAGTAAGACTTCTGATTGGCTAATGAAGATTTGATTATTTGTGCAGATTTTTAAAACGTTGCTTTGGCTGTGTAACTGAAGGTAAGCTGTGGCCAGCCCCATAGCTACAGTGGGGCATTTTGGGGCCCTGCCCCCTAATTAAAACCCCTGCCCCACAAATAGCCATGCCAGAAACTTCTGCTATACATGTTAACCAAATTATTTCCTAACTCGGTAAAGTAACAAAGAATGGATGGAATGTTGCATTATTTTCCCAGTCTCTGTAGTTTCTACCCAGTGACTGTTGTTGCTGATTTCCAAATTCCTTCATTGTTTTGTACGCTTCTTATTGAACAACCACTGGAATTTTATCTTTCTAGGACTGCTTTAGAATACACACTTGCAATTAAAGTACAGGGTGATACCATTTGCTGAGCACGGAGAGGGGAAGCCAGTCTGAAATTCTGCAGCTGTCAGCAACCTGCCAGCATTAGAAATCAAAAGGGAACACCAAGACACAAATGCCTAGTATATGAGGAAATAGTTTGCCCCCTCTACAAAGGCCAAGCAACCTGTGGTTGTCACTCAGAATGCCCTGCTTAGCAACCTCTCTCTTTGGCGCTTTGGATAGTGCTAGCAGCAGCCGGCCAGCAAAGAGTGTCACACTTGGAGGAAAAGGTTGTGATGTCTGAGACACTTCTTTGCTTTTAATATCCCGGCTGATCCTACTGTACCTTAAACCAATTAGCAAAGGAAGACAGTTCTTAAGGAGTCTGTTTTCTGCTTTGGTGCTTTATCTCCTTTAAATGTAAAAGGGGAACTACACAAAAAGGCTCCTAAATGTCGTGCTGTGGCTGAGTCTTGGACTTCCATTCTCTCTACCCAAGAATATCACTGCAGGTCTAGTTTTTTGTTTTGTTTTTACAACAACTGCTTTTCCTTTTAACAGTCCATGTCACCTTCCTTACTCTATACCAGGGACGCACAACTCAATGGCAAAGAACACTCCTAGGTTAACTGAAGGAAAGTACTTGATGCCATTTTAACTTGAGATTTTTTAAGCTGTTCTGCAACATGCTTGTTGCAGCACTCTCCTTTCTGCATCACTACATCCCTTTCTAAATCTGCTGTTCTTCTCACTCCCTTTTTTTCTGTGCATCCCATAGTGCATTTTTCTTTCTGCAGCAGTACTGGAAGGGCTTTTTTCCTGGGGGAATGAACTGGAACAGAGTTCCAGAACCTCTTTGACAAAATTCTTTGACAAAATGTTCAAAAGTTCATGAGTTTTCAGTACACAGATTGAAAGCTTCATTTCTGGCACCACTTTTTCAAAAAAGAAGAAGAAGCCTTGACTACTGGTCTGCAGCCCATCTCAGCCCCTTTTCTATTTCTGTGCCCAGACTCCTGTGAGATAATCCACCAACAAGACCAGCAAAGTAGCTCTGGTAATGCACAACTAGAGATGCTGGATGGAGATAAGCATTCCCCTACTCAGCAGAAGACGTGTCCAGCAATCTTGAAGAGGACTCAGATGTCTATTGCAATACAGAAGCGGATGCCTAGGCAGGCTCGTGCATCTTGAAAGCCCTTGATGCTTTCAGGCCGTATGAACAAGGTTCTCAGTTACACAAAGATCAGTTCAACAAGACTGGCACAGGGCGGCAAAGATTTATTGTTCCATAATAAAAGTCTATATAAAATAGCTTCAAGATTTTGTGTAGTCCGTATAAAATAGATTCATGATTTTGTGTCTTGTCAACATGCCATCAAACTTCCTCAAATATTTTCTTTTTTAAATACTCTATCCATGCATCCTTTGACGAGAGTTCCATGGAATTCCATTCAAAATGAGGGATCTGAAAGAACACAAAAATTTACCGCTGAAGTTTAATTGTGTCTTTTTGATGGGTGCCTATGCAAACACTGGCCAAGTGATACGGAGAGCGGCCTTCTTAAACATCAGAGAACAATTTTAGGATTCTTGAGCAGTTGGTCTCCTGTTCCCTCCTCTCCTCTTGTTAAGTGATTCATGAAACTAAAAATGGTGTTGGCTTTAGTCCTGGAGTGGAATCTGAGCTAACTCACATGGGTAAACCCACTTTTAAATATGGTTGCAAAATATGGATTGGAGCCAACAGTGGTTAGTGAAAATACAGTTGCAGATTTAACCTTAACCATAGCTAACATCCACTCTACAAATGTTAAAACATTGGGCAGCATTAAAGCTGCCTTTTGATCTGCCTCATTATCTCAATATACTGGCAGTTCCAAAACTGAGGCGGTCACATGTGATTGCACATTGTATTGCCCTGCCAACAGCCCAGATGAAGGGCCGTTTCCTCAAGACACCTTCAGATCAATGTTTCTGTGACTGCCCTTTGGCAGTGGTTGATTCGTTGTCCCATACCTTTTCTACTGCCCAAAGTATGAAATAGCAGAGAAAAAATTCTTTAAAAATGGCTACTAAAATACTCGGCCATTCCTGATATCCCAAGATTAACATAACTCTCGAGTAGACTCTGTAAAAGCAGTATTGTGGATGTGGCAAACTTCTGCTATACTGTGATTTTTAATTCTTAAATTATGTTTTTACAGTGTATAGCTTGTGGGCTGTTAAACTTCAATAAACTGGGCTTGACTTCTTAACCACCATACCACACTGGCTCTCGTTAAATAGATATATGTTGTTGGAAAGTTTATAGAAAACAAAGGTTCAGTGGATAAGATGAATCTGATGATATGTGGAACATTTTCTAGTTCTACAATTTTCATTTTCTAGTTCTACAATTTTCAAAAAAGACATCTTCTCTACTATTGTCCCCCCATATATGCTCAATGGATAATTTACAAGAATGACAGGAAACATTCCTTAAGTAATCAGATTTTTCCACAAAGTTCTGTAATACTGATGAGCAATATAGCATTCAGCCTACCTGGACAACCCGGTATCCCAGAATCTCCAAGTGTCTCTTCTTCATAACAGCTTCTCCTTTGGGGTGTTCTGAGTTTTTGCAAAAGTCTTTTGAATCAAGAAATTCTACAGCAATCCTGAATTAAAAATAAATAAATGTGCATGACCTACACTCAACAATTATAACGTACCAGCAAAAGAACCTGAAAACAAAATCTCCTTTAATTCTAAAACAAGACATCCAGACTTTTTGGGGAACAAATTCCAGAAACCATTCCTAGCTAGTTCAGGAAATAAAAACATAAGCTGCAGTTTACCATTCTGATTCACACCCTGTCCTGAGAATTGACACTGGTAAAATGGCTCTCCCAATTCTTTCAATCTTTGCTCATTAATTTGCATGCCCAGACAGGACCAGCCTGAGGTTTTTTCGTGCCTTAGGCGGGGCTACCTTCTGGCGCCCCCCCCCACTGCCAGGGCTCCCCAGTGTGAGGGAGGTCTCCCCTCCTCCTCCTCCTTCCCCCTCTTGCCCACCGCTGGTTTAAACCCCCGTCCCTTCCGTCGAAGCACTGGCTTGCCGGCACGTCCCGCAGCTGCAGGGTGCACTGGCAAGCCAGGGGAAAGGGCGGGGGTTTAAACCCCTGTCCCTTTCACCTGAGCGCCGGCTTGCCGGTGCATCCTGCAGCTGCAGGGCACGCTGACAAGTCTGGGGAAGGGGCAGGGGTTTTGGCAGGAGATGGGGGCGTTTTGGCACCCCTAAGGGCCAGCGTGCTCTAGGCGAACGCCTAGTTCACGAGCCGGCTCTGTGCCCAGATTACATCTCTTTCCCAAAAGACGTTATGTGGATATGCACTTGACTATATATGAAACTGAGCAGAGTTATGCTGTGTGGGCATGGGCTTACAAGTAACAGTAAAGTATCCTTGTCCTGACCTGTATGGCCTGATCCCATGATTACTAAGTAGGGCTGCCCCCGGTTAGGACTTGGATGGAAGGCCACCTAGGAAGTCCAGGGCTTCTGTGCAGAGGCAGGCAATGGCAAACCACCTTTGAATGTCTCTTGCCTTGAAAACCCCAGGGGGTCACCATAAGTTGCCTGTGACATGACAGCAATTAAAAAGTATAATTGCTCAAAACATTGGCCTTTTTACAAAGCAGACACTTAGAAGCCAATTGGCTAAAGGATAAGGAGCTAACATACCGGTGGCGTGTACGTATCAGTTGGTCTATCAATCAACATGCAGATACTTAAAAGAGAGGATTGATAAAGGAGCCATCCACAAACAAACTGGTTCCAATGGTACCAAGCCAAAACAGCGTGCATGCATGTTTGCAAATGGGTAGAAAAAACTTGGCAAGTCTGTGAAGTCTAGGACCTGGGACAACCAGGCTCAAATCCTCCATTCTGCCACAGAAACCCACCAGATGACCATAGGCCCATCACAGTCTCTCCCACCCCTCACAGGGCTGTTGTTGCAAACATTAAGCGAAGAACGGATGATGTGAAAAGCTGCTCCACATTCCCAACTGGGGAGAAAAGTGGGAGATTAGATAGATAGATAGATGATAGATAGATAGATAGATAGATAGATAGATAGATAGATAGATAGATAGATAGATAGATAGATAGATGATAGATATTTTTAAAAGATCAGTTTGCCTTGGTCCAAGAACTACTATAAATGCATATAACCAGTGTTCCTCTAAGCTGACTTATGTGAGCTAGCTCACAGTTTTTAGCCTCCAGCTCACACATTTTGTCTTTGCTCAGGAAGGAGGGCTCCAGAGCAAATTAATTTATACAGCCAAATTGTGCTCAACTTTAATGCCAGTAACTCAAAAGTAGAATTTTTGCTCACAAAATTCCACAGCTTAGAGGGAGCATTGCTTATCTAACGCTCCCCCTCTAAGCTGTGGAGTCTTGTGAGAAAAACTTCTACTTTTTGAGCTACTGGCATTAAAGTTGTAAGCAAGCAATTTGGCTACTGCATAAACTAGCTTGTTCTGGAGCCATCCTTCCTGAGTTGAGACAAAAATGTGTGAGCTGGAGGCTAAAAAACTGTGAGCTAGCTCACACTAACTCAGCTTAGAGGGAACACTGTTATAACTATACTATACCACATTTATCAGGGAAATAGAATTATATCTTATCAAACGTGAAGAATATAAGAGAAGAAGAAGAGAACAGATTGGATTTATACCCCACCCTTCACTTGGAGTTTCAGAGCGGCTTACAAACTCCTTTCCCTTCCCCTCCCCACAACAGACACCCTGTGAGGTAGGTGGGGCTGAGAGAGCTCTGACAGAAACTGCTCTTTCAGGAACAGCTGTGCCAGAGCTTGTGACTGACCCAAGGTCACATCAGCAGGTGCAAGTGGGGGAGTGGGGAATCAAACCCGGTTCTCCCAGATTAGAGTCCGCACACTTAACCACTACACCAAACTGGCTCTCCAGTTGTTCCAAGGGTAGTCACAGATGCTAAGATGCACTGCAGCAGCTGTGGTTGCCTCACTGTCCTTCAGATGCGTATCCAACTAAGGTGCAACTTATCTGCAGTGGGGTGGATTCCAGTGGAACAGCACTTCCACTGGCGGTGGATTTCCCATCCCACTGCAGATTCCTATTATGCCCCCCTCCCATGTTGTTCGTGCAGGCCACCGGAACCCCAGGAGCTGAATTTCAGGGGGCTCCGTGGGAAGTGTGAGTGGAAAAGCTCCCGTCCACAAGCTCCATCCTGCCCGTGGTACTTTGGGCCCCATCCAACATTGCTAACATCTTAAGCAGGGCCGGCGCGCCCACTAGGCGCCCCACCCCCCTTGCAAAGAGCGAAAAGCCCCCCCTGCCTCTTCCCTGGCTTGCTTGGGCGCCCTGCAGCTGCAGAGCACCCAGGCAAGCTGGTGCTGGGAGAAAAGGGGTTTTTAACCCCCGCCTCTTCCCTGTCGTAGCACGCGCGCAACGCTGGCTGGCACGTCAGTGCCCAAAGGGAGTTAGAGTACCCAAAGAAGACTGGAGTCCAGAACTTAAGTGCAAATACAAAGTGAATTTTATTTACACTCTGCCACCACCTATATACAGTTCTCAGTGTCAAAGTGCTCCGCTGCAATCAATCCAAGTGAAGAGCTGTACATATATACAGCCTCTGGCCAATCAGCACACAGCTGATGCAATCCAGATGCAATACTCAGTGTCAGGCTGGACTGCCTCAGACCGGTTATGGCCAGCCTCTTTGCAGTCACATGCTGGCACTAGCTGTCATTCTCTCTGACACTAGATCAAACTCATCTAGGCCAGCCTTACCAAAACCAGTGAATCATAACACTCCCCCTTAAGGCTGAGCCTTGATGTACAGTTTGTCTTTCAATTTACAAAACTGGTTTACATCCAAACATTTTGGTAAAAGCATCTGCTACGTTTACATTAGAGGTACATCATACTTTATGTTGAAAATAGTTAACAATTACAGAAACCATTTACCTCTACACAGCATTAGCTTTTCTTCTAGCACTGCCATCTGGCATGCGGCTCACCTGCCCTCCCCCTCCCCACTGGGGGGGAGAGGAGGCGGGGGTGGCATGGTGGGTGTTTCCAGGCCCTACCGGGAGGTTGGCATCTGCACCCGCCTAAGGCACAGAGCCACCTCAAGCCGGGCCTGATCTTAAGTCTACGTCAACAGCTTGCATGATCACCGTGCCCAGATTTTTTTTAAATTTGCAAAAATGTGTACGCAGGGAAGTGAAATAGTAAATACATACCCAAACAGAAAATACACAATTACCTCTGAGCTCCCGGTGGCAGCCCTTTCCTTCCCGCAAACTGGCTGTCTTGACCCCAGTGCACTGTCTCCAACTCAGCCACGACCACACTCTGTTCTACATAAGGAAGCGGCTTCTTATTTCTATCAAGAATACATTCAAAGTCTGAAAGGCAAGTACAATCGACTGATAAAGCTACAGGAACTATTTTTAAAAGAAAGTTCTGGCTCAGAACATCACGCTAGGAAGTGAAGGATCTTCTTCGTGGTCTCTGTGCATCACACCCATGGGACTCAGTGCGCCTGCGCTGACCTGGTCGGTGTCTATACAAAGCTCACAACGGGATTTTCGTGCCCTCCGCCCCCAGGCATGCGCAGGAACCCCACCGCGCATGCCCAAGGGGCGGGGGCACGGACATCCCGCCAGTTCTCTTCTGACCGCCTCGCTGTTAGCAGCTTGCGTTGGTGTCTCTGAGAGCGATTTACCTCAGCGAAACTCACAACTTTCTCTTCAAATTTTTATTTTATTTTTTCTTCTCCGATCTTTCGAATCGTTCCTCTCAACTATTTTTTCTCTCAAACCACACTTTTTTGGTGGATTTTTCAAGGTCTCCGGACCATCCTCCACCCCCCCCCCACCTCACCGCCCTTCATCCGGCCGGGTGGAAGGGCTCCTTTCCATTGTTTATGGAAAGTCGTAAGTGGGGCTGCTTTAAAAGGTGCTCTTCCTGCGGAAGCAAGCTAGCCTTGAGAGACGAGCACTCACTTTGTGTTTTTTGTTTGGGGGAGGCTCACCGGCCTGACGCCTGTTCCATCTGCGCCCGTTTCTCCAACCAAACGAGAAAAAACAGGGCCGCTAGGCTGAAGGTCGCGTTGTGGGAGTCGGCACTCGCTCCTCCACCGCCCGAGATGGAATCCGTCCCGTCTACGTCGAGACAGGCCGTCTCGACATCGAAGTTGTCCGTGTCGACACAGAGGGATCCCCCAACACTGAAGCCTCCCAAGGTAGGGAAATCTTCCTCGGATACCGGGGGGGCCCCTACGAAGAAGTCTAAGTCGAAAACGACTTCATCTGTGTCGACACCGGTAAAAAAGCCCAAGAAGGATAAGACGAAGACCCTGGGCTCAAGCAAGACGGGAGACACGCATAAGTCTCACGGTGTGAGTGGCGTTAAATCTCCTCGGGGCTCTGCTTTCCGTGCGGACGCACCTCAGCAAACCCCGCGACCGTCCCATCCGACACCGGAGCTGACGAACATCATGGTGGAGCCTCCGATACAGATCCTGGACTCTCCACCACGTCAGTCTGAACCCCCCATGTCGGAAGTTCCCCACCATCGTAATCCCCTCCAGTCGATGTCGCCTCCTCCTGCCGACCTCGACCTGGCCTCCAACGTCCAAGTTCTGGAGTCTCAATCCCTTTCTCCAGTCTCCTGGGCTAGTGGTCAGTCCGATCGCTCCCGGCATCGGCCTCGAGACCACTCCAGGTCTCCATACCGTTCTGACCGTCGTGAGCAGGAGTCCTATGGTCCTCGCTACGACAGGTACCACGCACCGTATCTGTATCGACCTCCGAAATTCTCCATCGAACACAAGCCTGAGATGCCATACTGGTTCTCCTCGCTCCCGTGGAATGTCCCTGGATATCCGGATCCTTGGGAACCTCGTCGATACCGCTCCCGCTCACCTCACCGCCAAGCTTCGGCGACAGTGTCGAAACCTCCACCGTCTCCTCGTCCTTCCGCCCATCCCGACACTGCCACTGCTCCACCAATGCTGATGGCTGAGCCACCACTACCGAGGCCTCAAGAGTTAAATTCCGACTCCGCCTCTTCGAACGGTGACTCCGATGTCGATGATCCGGAGGACGCACTTTCCAATGTCGAACCCCCCCCTCAACAACCGATCTCCGGGAACAGCCCGATCTCTCCTTCGGAGGACATGTCCTCATACGGGGACTTGGTAAGGCGTATGGCACACTCTCTCGCCCTACCGATCATCCAGCCCCAACCGTCTGCAGCTGATGAAGTGTATGACATCATCGAGATCGATGCATCTACACCGATAGCTTTACCGATGTCCAAACACCTTTTGAAAGCAGTCCAGTCTCCTTGGACCAAACCATCTTCGGCACCGGTCTCTACCAAACGGTTAGACCACATGTACCGAGTTCAAGAAGAAGGAGCTTCCTTCCTCTACCTCCATCCCCGCCCAAATTCGTTGGTCGTTTCGACATCCTCGAAGAATAAAAGCTCTAATTCCACTCCATCCGACAAGGAGAGCAAAATAATCGACGCCTACGGTCGTAGGGTGTACTCCTCCGCGGCCCTGGGGATAAAATCCTCTAATTATTTGGCCTGTTTCGGGAGGTATCAATATGCCTTATGGCAAAGAATGTCGGCGCTCCTCCCATCCATGCCGGATGACAAGTTGGCCGAGGCTAAAGCAATCCAGAAGGAAGGCCTGCTAGTGGCCAAACAACTTCTGAACACAACGAAACACTCGTTGGATGCCTTTTCCACATCGATGGCATCTGCAGTGTCGATTCGCCGTCACGCGTGCTACGCACCACCTCTCTCCCCCAGGACACCAGGTCCTATATCGAAGATCTCCCCTTCGATGGGGATGGTTTATTCCACTCCTCCACCGACGCCGCCTTGCAGGAGCTGGATAAGAATATCAAGGCTTCGAAATCACTGGGAGTTTCGGCACCACAACGGTCTTACCGACAGAGGTCCTGGTCCAGGTACACCCCCCGTCGTCCGTACCCTACAAAACCATCCCCAGACATGGCCTGGAGACCCCGTCAATCTCCGAACCATGGCAAGCCGTCATACCAGTCGAAACCGAGGTCGGGCACGCAACACCCACAGTCGAGACCAAAGTCCAACCGTGGACCCAAACAGGGTCTTTGACTCCACTCTCCCGATATCGACAGAAGGGACCCGCCTCCGCCCCTTCTTGCCCATATGGAAAACCATCACCTCGGATGCCTGGGTTTTATCCATCGTGACCGATGGTTATTTTATCGAGTTCCTCGACCTTCCATCTTTACCGACCTTCCGTTCCACCCTCCCTCCCCCGTCCTCCTTCAGGAAGTCGACTCCTTACTGGAGAAGGGGGCGATAGAGCCTGTCCCGAAAACTTCCGAACGGATGGGATTCTACTCTCAGTACTTCACCGTACCGAAACGCGACGGAAGGCTGCGCCCCATCTTGGATCTTCGGGATCTCAATATCTACATACGATATCGAAAATTCAAGATGACGACCCTACAGGCTATCCTCCCATTGATTCCACAAGGCGCCTGGATGGCTACCATCGACCTCCAGGATGCCTACTTCCACCTCAACATCCATCCGTCTCACAGGAGGTACCTCCGATGCGCGATAGGAGAACATCATTATCAATATCGATGCCTCCCCTTCGGAATCTCTACGGCACCGAGGGTCTTCACCAAGACCATGGTAGTTGTCGCAGCCCACCTCCGCCTTCAGGGGATCACCATCTTCCCCTATATCGACGACTGGCTTCTGGTGGCCGATTCCCCGACCTCTCTGACCAAGGACATTGCGTTCACACTGCACCTTCTTTCATCACTCGGTCTTCAGGTGAACCTACAAAAGTCCTACCTTCAACCATCTCAGAAGGTTCAGTTCATCGGGGCCTTACTCGACGCCGTAGCCAGCAGGGCCTTCCTACCGTTGGACAGAGCCCAAACCTTGTCCAACCTAGCAACCTCGGTTCGCGACTCTCCATCCTCAACGGCATACGATGTTCAGCGCCTCCTCGGGCACATGTCCGCCACGACCTCGGTCCTCCCCCTAGCGAAACTCCACATGAGGCCACTGCAACTTTGGTTTCTGAAGAGTTTCCGTCTAAACCAAATGCCTCAGTCGAAGGTCCTAACCCCTACACAAACCGTACGGGACTCCCTCAACTGGTGGACTGCTGTTCCAAATATTACCCAGGGTGCTCCGTTTACCCCTCCCTCTCCTCATTACACCTTGACGACAGACGCGTCCTTATGGGGCTGGGGGCCCACCTCAACGGCATCAGTGTGGAATACCGGTGGGATGCTGCCACTGCAAACAGGCATATCAACTACCTGGAGCTACTGGCTATCTCGCTAGCTCTCAGAGCGTTTCAGCGCCTTTTACGAGGCCACTGTGTTGCCATCCTCACCGACAACACCACGGTACTCAGCTACCTGAATCGCCAGGGAGGAACGGTCTCCAGGAGCCTCTGTGGGCTCGCTCTCGACCTCTGGGACTGGTGCGTCTCCATCAACATTGTTCCCATGGCCACCCACATCCCCGGGGTCCAAAACGTGGAAGCGGATCTGCTCAGCAGGGGCCACACTCACCACCACGAGTGGGAACTGAACCAGGTCTACCTCCAACCGCTCTTCGACCGCTGGGGGACCCCATCAGTCGACGTGTTCGCCTCTCGGGTGAACACGAAATGCAAACAGTTCTGCTCCCAAGGAGGGTGGGATCCTCTCTCCTTAGGGGACGGCCTTCTCCTACCCTGGACCGGCTCATTCCTGTACATGTTCCCCCCACTGCCCCTGCTCTTGAGAGTGGTGCACAAGGTGGCCAAATTTCGACCGGACTGCATCCTCGTAACTCCGTGGTGGCCCAGGCAACCCTGGTTCCCCATTCTACTGCGTCTGGCAGGAGGCAGGTTCCACCACTTCCCCAACGTGCAAGACCTCCTCACCACCGAAGGGGGCATGGTGCTGCACCCGCAGGTGAACAACCTAAAACTGACTGCCTGGAGGCTCCAACCGTGAGTTTCTCCGCCCGGGTCTCAGAGGTGCTGTGTAATGTGAGGAAGGAATCTACCCGCTCATCCTACCGCAGGAAGTGGCAAAAGTTCCTCTCGTACCTAGACATGTCTACGGACGCTCCGAATTCCGTGAGCCTGGACAAAATTCTGGACTTTCTCTTGTCCCTTAGAGACCAGGGTCTATCCCACTCATCAGTAAAGGTTTACTTGGCGGCCATCTCCGCTTACCACCAGGGCTTGGATGGACACACAATTTTCTCCCATCCGACCTCGAAGCGATTCATGAAGGGCCTCCTTCGACTATACCCTCCTGTAGCTGTACCTACAGAACTGTGGGACCTACCACTGGTACTACGACAACTTACCAGACGGCCGTTTGAACCGATGGCTACTTGTGACCTCAAGTATGCGACGTGGAAAACGGCTTTCCTAGTGGCTATCACCTCGGCCAGAAGGGTTAGCGAACTCATGGCACTCCGACATGATCCACCCTACCTGGTCTTCCTTCCAAACGGCGTACGCCTCGTACCGGACTTGACTTTCGTTCCGAAGATTGTTTCAGAGTTCCATCTCAATACTGAAATATTCTTACCTGATTTTTTCCCACATCCGGAAGATGACGGGCAACGCTTGCTCCATACCCTGGATGTCAAGAGGGCTCTCCTCTTTTACCTAAATCGGACTCTGTCAACCAGACGTGACAACTCACTGTTCCTGTCGTACAACTCGCCCTCCCTAGGGCTCCGCATTACGTCTCAACGGCTCTCTAAATGGATTGTCGAGACGATTCGATTGTGCTACTCTCTGGCGAAGCGGTTGCCTCCTTCTTGTCTGAGAGCGCACTCTACCAGGTCCATGGCGACCTCAACGGCCTTTCTGAAGGGCGCATCTCTCTCGTCCATCTGTAGAGCGGCTACGTGGTCCACGCCAACCACGTTAATCAAACACTACGCTCTGGACGTCCGTGCCCAGCAGAAGGGTGACTTGGGTCGTCTGGTCCTCTCCTCTACGGCTCCCTGAGTCTGACAGCACCCACCTCCAGGTGAGCCACTGCTTTTTAATCTCCCATGGGTGTGATGCACAGAGACCACGAAGAAGATAAATAGGTTGCTTACCTGTAACTGATGATCTTCGAGTGGTCATCTGTGCATTCACACCCATGGGACTCAGTGCGCCTGCGCTGACCTGGTCAGTGTCTATACAAAGCTCACAACGGGATTTTCGCGCCCTCCGCCCCCAGGCATGCGCAGGAACCCCACCGCGCATGCCCAAGGGGCGGGGGCACGGACATCCCGCCAGTTCCTTCTGACCGCTATCAAGCCTAGCTATGTATGAGAATAGCTGAGGATGACAGCAGAGGGGAAGGACGGGCGGGCGGTGTGAATGCACAGATGACCACTCGAAGATCATCAGTTACAGGTAAGCAACCTGTTTTTTACAGTGAGGCATCAGCACAATATGCGTGTTATGTGTGTGTGTGTTTGTGTGTGTTAAGTGCCATCAAGTTGCTTCTGACTTTTGGTGACCCTATGAATTAATGACCTCCAGAACGTCCTATCGTTAACAGCCTTGCTCAGATCTTGGAAACTGCAGGCCCCGGCTTCCTTGACTGAGTCAATCCCTCTCTCATGTTGGGTCTTCCTCTTTTCATGGTGCCTGCAGC
The DNA here is from genome assembly GCA_029375565.1 of Gekko gecko. NCBI lineage: Eukaryota > Metazoa > Chordata > Lepidosauria > Squamata > Gekkonidae > Gekko > Gekko gecko. The sequence continues at coordinate 34,755,882 of JAPDNY010000003.1, read as the reverse complement.
TTTTCCTAGCATTATTGTCTTTGCCAGTGACACTTGTCTTCTCAACATAACAGCACAACATAACAAACCACAAAGCAACCTTGGGAACCGAACCTAGATATTCAGGCACAAATGTGTACACCTTTATACCCTACCTTTACCCTTCTTTATAAAGGTATTTTTACACTTTATATCCTACCTCTGCCCTTCTTTGGAAAGCTTGGCTAACATGGGGTTCTCACAGCATGGTGCATCCATCTCTGCTTAGCTTCAAGAATAATAAAGAACAACACGCTTCCAGACCATTCACGGGCTATTTAAGGTCAAGGCAATAAAGGCATAGGCTACTTTTTTAAAAAAAAAAATAAAATCACCCCTCTATAGCAAAGTTGCTCTCTGTCTTTCAATCATTTCCCATGGTACCTGGAAGCTATTAATTCCCCGCTTATGTCACTCTAGTTCCACCTGTTTCAGAGTGTCCAGCCAGTACATCTTCTAATGCATTGACCTTCCATGTTTACTGGGAAATATAGCTGCCCTGAGCCTGCTACAGTGGGGAGGGCAGGGTACAAATCTAAATATATATATACTAAGGAGCAAAGCCCATTGTGGTGGAAGACAACGGGCCCTAGAAAGGAAGGGAGGGAAGGTGGAAGGGAGAGAGGGTTGGAGAAAGGAAGGAAGGAAGGAAGAGGGGGAAGAGTGAAAGGAGAGAGGAAGAAAAGAAAGGGGGGAAAGGAAGGGAAGAGGGGCGGAAAAGGGCTTCTCTGGGCCTACTGCCCCCATAGAAGGCCCAGGGGATGGTGTGGGGGGGCAGAAAAGGGCTTCTCTGGGTCTACTGCACCCACAGAAGGCCCAGGGGATGGTGTGGGGGGGTGGAAAAGGGCTTCTCTCACCTGCCCCAGCCTTGAGGGCCTGTCCCTGCGCTCACACTCCAGACGATCCTCTCCTGTCGGAGGACTGGAGCAGACTGAGCCGAAGACACTGACCGGGGCTGACGTGGGCGGGACTTCGCCAAGCAGCCAGTCAGCCCTGGCCAGTGTCTTCTGACTGCCAGTTCTTGAGCCGAATCAATTATGGCAAGCATAGAATGTTGCGGAACCAAAATTCAAATATTAATAAGGACATGATATATATATGTATGTATGTATGTATGTATGTATGTATGTATCACTGATTTCAGTAGAAAGTATTTCTAAGAAAGGGTTTACCCAAAGGACTGGTAAAAGCATGATCCAACCACATTTTATACTTCGATGAACAGTCCCTGCAAACCTTGTTCAAGGGTAATGGTACATCATCGGCGATAATGGGCTAGATGAAAGCCACCAAAGCTCAAGCCAGAGAGGACTGAAGTGCTGCTGATCAGATAATACAACCAACTGGCAAACGGAAGAGTGGCACCTTTAACCATCTTTGGCTAGTTGGCCACCTGCAGCTGTTCCTTGTGAGACATGAATTGGGAAGGGTTATCACACAACAGAAAACCATTAAAATGAGTGGCCATTAAAACTAGCCAGCAAAACGCTAAAGGTTTTGAAGATGTCAGCTGTAAAAATAACAATTCAAAGGTGACTTCCACTGAGGCGAACGCTCACCTATTGCATAATAGTAGGGGGTGAGAGCAGATGCTTTGGCAAAATGGCTTCCTCCCAAGATTTCTCCCAGCATTCTGTAGATCTGCTGGTGCAATGCACCATGGATTCCACTGCCTGCAAAAATACAACAAATGACAATCAGAGCTGAAGGGGAAAAACACGAGTCTCCCCCTCAATCACTTCATAGAGGCAATATTTAGAAACAGAGAAACATACAGCAGCAAGGGTCATCTAGTCCAACCCCCTGCACAATGCAGGACATTCACAGATACCCCCCCAACTAACCCAGTGACCCCTGCTCTATGCTCAGAGGAAGGGGGGAAATCAGGATTCCTGGGACAGTCTGGCCTGGATGAAAATTCTTCCCTGACCCCAAAGTGGCAATCAGTGTTACCCTGGACAGATAAGAAAGGGCCAGAAGACCATCCCTTAATGCCCTCCCTCACAATCTGCCTAAATTTGCAGCATCTACGTTGCTGTCAGATGGCCATCTAGTCTCTGCTTATAAACCTCCAAAGAAAGAGAGCACTTCCTGAGGAAGCTTGTCCCATTGAGGAACGACTCTGTCAGTAAGTTCTTCCTAACGTTTAGCCAAAAACTCTTTTGATTTAATTTCAACCACTGGTTCTGGTCTGATCTCCTCGGGGAACAGAAAACAACTCCGTACCATCCTCTATATGACAGCCCTTCAAGTACTCAAAGATGGTTATCATTTCACCTCTCAGTCAGTTCCTCTCCAGGCTAAACATACCCAGCTCCTTCAAACTTTCCTCTTAGGACTTGGTCTCCAGACCCCCACATTCCAGCTTTATATTCTTCTTAAATTACGGTGCACAAAAATGAACACAATACTCCAGGTGAGTTCTAACCAGAGCAGAGTGAGGTCATACCATCGCTTCCTGTGTCCTGGACACTATACTTCTGTTTATACAGCCCAAAATTGCATTCGCCTTTTTAGAAACCATATTACACTGCTGACTCATGTTCAGTGTATGATCTACTAAGACCCCTAGATCTTTTCTGCATGTACTGCTGCCAAGATAAGTCTCCCCATCCTATAATTATGCATTTGACTTTTCCTACCTAAATGCAGAACTTTAGTTGTATCTCTGGTGAAATTCATTTTATTAGTTTTCACACAGTTTTCCAGCCTGTCAAGATCATTCTGTATCTTGATTCTGTTTTCTATTGTATTTGCTACTCCTCCCAATTTAGTATCATCTAAATCATTTAGTATTTCTTACATTAAGCCGCACAGGGTTTTTTTACTGCCTTTTTCTTTTGAAGCTTGTATAGCACTCCAGAGGAAGGATGTCTGTGTTAAAATATGGGATTTGCAGGCCAGTGAAGAACAAGCTATCCATTTTTTGAGCTTTTCTAACGAATTGTGGCACTAACAATGGCTCTGGCATTCATTCAGGAACAATCTGAATTACTTACTTTTTTGCTGCAGTTGTTGACAGTAGCGCTCGTGAAACCACGGAACTTGAAACTCCGGGCACTCCAGACAGACAGCGCGGTTCAGTTGCATCAGCCGTAAGCGGATCCTTCTGTTTAAGGTATCTGAAAGTACTGATTTATTAAAAAATACAAAAATGTTTAGCACATGGCATGCCATCCATTAGCCGAAACAGTAAAATAGGGGCCCAGATCCAGCAATGTGCAAGAAGAAACATAAACAGACTTAGCACAGTTCCGCCTGTGAAAGATGCTGAAAAACACCTAGAGCTTTTCTCCCTATATATTATAACTAGGAATAAGGCCCATTGTGGAAATAAATACAATGGGCTCTAGAAAGAGGCTCTGGGAGAGTGCCCCAGCTCTGGGCACTCAGTGACAATTTGCTGTGGCAATCTCAGCAGGGTATAATGACAGAGTCCACCATTTTCTCCAGAGGAACTGATCTTTGCTACCTGAAGAGCAGTAGTAATTTTGAGTGATCTCCAGCCCCCACCTGGAGATTGGCAACAGTGGTTCCCCATCAGGGAGTGGCTGGTTTGGAGGGTGGAGTCTATGGCATTGTACCTGTCTGAGGTCCCACCCCTCCTCAACACTCACCCTCTCCAGGTTCGATCCCTCAAATCTCCAGGAACTTCCCAACCTGGAGTTGACAAACCTATCTCCCTCCCATCAACCTATCTTTAGTTTTCCATCTCCTCCCCCATCCCTCCTAGAGAGCAGTTGTAATTTTGAGCGATCTCCAGCCCCCACCTGGAGATTGGCAACAATGGTTCCCCATCAGGGAATGGCTGGATTGGAGGGTGGAGTCTATGGCATCGTACCTATCTGAGGTGCCACCCCTCCTCAAACCTCACCCTCTCCAGGCTCCATCCCTCAAATCTCCAGGAATTGCCCACCTGGAGTTGGCAACCTGATCAGGACTGGGCCCAATGAGTTTTCTCCCAAAGGCCAACATAGGTGTGGAAAGGGCCTTTACTGACAGAGGAGAAAGTACAGGTGCCAACTTTGATTAGGGAAATGCCTGGAGATTTTGGGGGGTGGATCCTGTGGAGGGCAGCATTTGGGGTGTGTGTGGAAGGACTCAGCAGGGTAAAATGCCATAGAGTCTACCCTCCAAAGCAACCATTTTCTCCTAGGGAACTGATATCTGTCATCTGGAGGTCAATTGTAGCAGTGGGAGGTCTCCAGGTCCCACCTGGAGATTGGCAACCCTGGGGGAAAGTCAGCCGCACAGTGGGGAGTTGAAGAAAATGGTTTGATGGGCGCTGGCCCACCTCGTTAGCCAGCCAGCTATGCTGAAGCTAAGCAGGAGAAAGAGCCTTTTTCCGTTTATTCTGACAGGAAAGTGGCCGTTGGGGAGGGGGTTATGGGTGGGGGAGGGGGTTATGCTGAAAGTCCTTTGTTTTTTTACTCACAGAACCAAGCTTGGCTGCCTACCAACAGTCACTGAGGGGACAGTCCCTCACAGGAGTCAAGAGAACTGTCTTCCTCAGGAGACAGAGCTGTCTGCCAGGGGGAGTGGGTGGGGAAGAGGAGCAGACCCAGCACCCAGCCAATGGCACGCAAGTACTCTTGAGTGGCGGCTGATGGCCCAATGGCTGAGGGAGGGCATTTTACAGCCAATGGGAGCGCATGGAATCTTGCGAAACCAAAAGATAATTATTTATAAGGAGAGATGGCCAGAAATGAGTTGCAGAAGATCTTGTGCAAGTGGAAACACAAGTGGGGATCCACGCAATGGTCACCTCGAGAGTGGACTACTGTAATGCTCTCTACATGGGGCTGCCCTTGTCTCAAATCCAGAAGCTGTAGTTGGTGCAAAATGCCGCAGCCAGGCTTTTGATGGGGCTCTCTGGGCGGGAGCACATACAGCCTGTGCTGAAGGCATTGCACTGCCTGCCAATAGCATACTGGATTTATTTCAAGTGCTGGTTCATCGTTGTGGCTTCTGTGCAGTCCCACATGGGACTGTGCAGTCGCAGGCCAGCCACAGAAAAGATTTCCAAGCTTTCTAATAGACTAGGAGTGCCCCTCCTTCCTCTGGCGCTTTCCCGCCAAAACGGTCACATGACCAGGAGGAGGGGTGCTACTCCCTCACTTCTATTTTTGCTGCCATGGAGAGATCATCTCCACTGCTGTTCTCTGTGTTTTTCCTCACCTCAGTTCTGAGACTGAGGAGACTTTTTTTCTCTCAGCAGTTTTTATTCAAGTGAACAATGAAATACATCTAAAGAAGAATTTTTTTGTGGATTTCCACTGTGCCATTATGACAAAAAATGGTGCTGTTAAATGGCCATTCTCTGTGCCTTGGCTGCCTGGGGGTTCACACAGCAGAGCTGCCTGCTCTTACTGTCACCAGTTTCCCCTGAAGGCATGTGTGGAAAGAGCTGGCCTCAGAAGAGCTCTCTTCAAAGGCTCCCCCTTCCTTGGTAGAGGAGGGGAGGAAAAAGAGCCTGGCTGTGATGGCCCTCTTTGGAGGTCGCCTAGCCTGATGATGGCCTATTCTCCCTCTGCTGAGGGGTGTGGACAAAGAGCCAGGCTGCAATGGCCCTCTTCGGAGGTCACCTAGCCTGATGATGGCCTATTCCCCCTCTGCTGAGGTGTGGTGGACAGAAAGCCAGGCTGCAATGGCCCTCTGGAGGTCGCCTAGCTTGATGATGGCCTATTCCACCTCTGCTGAGGGGTGTGGACAGCCAGGCTGCAATGGCCCTCTTTGGAGGTTGCCTAGCCTGATGATGGCCTATTCCCCCTCTGCTGGGGTGTGGACAAAGAGCCTGGCTGAAATGGCCCTCTTCGGAGGTCGTCTAGCCTGATGATGGCCTATTGCCCCTCTACTGAGGGGTGTAGACAAAGAGCCAGGCTGAAACAGCCCTCTTCGGAGGGAGCCTGTGAGCCCAACAGCCAGATGAGGGCCTATCCCCCTCGGCTGAGGGTTATGTGTGGGGGGAAAGGAGTCTGAATGGAGGTGTATTCTCCCCTTCATGCTGGGGTGTTGTAGACAGAGCCTCAGAATAACTGGCTCTTTTCATGGGCTTGGGCTGTGTGCCTTGAAGTCAAACCCCCCTCAACATCGAAGCATTTCTTCCTAGTCATTCCCTGAGGGGTCTCTGTCCTCTATGCCTTCGAGGTCAACCTAGAAGCCCTTCCCTCCCCCCTCCCTTCTCTTGGTGCCAAGAGAGAGAGAGAGAGCGAGGGACAGAGGGAGGGAGAGAGAGAGAGAAGAACGGGCTGGGAGGCGTGGCCTGGCATGGGCTGCTTGAATGAAGGCCCCTTCCTTCGCTTCGAATAAGAAGCTTGGAGGTGCGGCCTGGCAGAGACTGCCTGCCTGAAAGATTCTCTGGCCACTCCCATCACTTCCAATGAAGCAGCTTGGAGGTGTGGCCTGGCAGAGGCTGCCTGTCTGAAGGGGATTTTTCACCTCTCTGCCTTTCTGACAGTTTTGAACAGAAGCCTGGAAGTTGACCTCATGAAGGCCCATTTTAAACCTTTGCTGTGCCTGACTGAAGGAATCTTTCCCTGGCTGTCCTCAGGTCTACGGTGGAATCTGTGGAGGCATGGGTTCACACAGCCTTGAAATTCTCTATGCCCCTTTGTGGAAGGTACTATCTGTCAGAATACTATTGTGCCCTTTAGTTGGGGATGTTTGGACCTCTTCAGCTTCTGTAGTTTTGAAGAGTGGCTGAGGTGGGTGGAGTTTCCCCTTCATGTTGTTAGGCATGACCTAGACAACAGACTACTTATGCTTAAGTCCTGCTGTGGTTTTTGACCACTCACTCTATTGGGACTGCCTGGATTCCAAGGTCAGAACCAGTTCTCTGCCGAACTCCGCTCCAAGCCCTATTCCTAAAATCTAGTTTTAAAGGCTGACACAGCAGCCTTGCTGTAGTCTCTCAGCACTGATATTTAACCCTACAGGGCTTTTCAATGCAGGTATTATTTCCAGTGCAGGCAAGGCTTACTGTTTCAATCTTCATGGGGAACTCAGAATTAATTGGCAAATATCTGTTGGGAGGTAAGCCTAGGTCGTTTGCCACTCCTCTCGGTTCCATGGTATCCCTCAGAACCATCAATGAATTGGGGGATTCCTTAGTCTGCACAAGTCACTCTTATGTGACATCATTCACACTCAGCCCTACCCCACCTTCCTGAGTAGATATAAATTACTTGCCTACCTTTTTTCTTCTCACCTTGAACAGAATGTACCCCATCTTTCTGTGTTATACCTCTGATGATGCCAGTCACAGCTGCTGGAGAAATATCAGGTCCTACAATGCCAAAACCACGGCCCTACAGCCTGGAAAATCTACAACAGCTACTGTTACAAGACTCTTTGACTCCACATTACAGAGTAGAATAAACTCCTTACTACTCTTTTTAAAAGTGAGCATATGTTTTTTCTCTGCTCATAACAGCTGCCCTAATAGACAAGGGTCCAATGGGCAAGCTATAATTAATGGCTCTTGTTGCATCCTCATGTGTGTCTGCACAGAAGACTACTCGATGAACAACAGTTACAGGTAAGTGCAACCTCGTTTTCTTACCTTTAAAGCCCTACATGGTCAGGGACCTACATACCTAAGGGACCGCCTTTTCTCACAAGTTCCCCAGAGAGCACTGCAATCAGGGGCCCGGAATCAGCTGGCCCTTCCAGCTCTTAAGGAGGCTAGGCTGTCGATGACCAGGGCCAGGGCCTTTTTGGTGGTGGCCCCATCCTGGTGGAATGAGCTCCCAGAGGAGAACAGGGCCCTGCACGACCTTTTACAGTTCTGCAGGGCCTGTAAAAAAAGAGCTCTTCTACCAGGCTTTTGGGAGCCGCCACCACCAGTGAAGAACATCAGCTGGCTGAAAGGGAGAGGCCCCTGGACTCTGGAAATTGCCATCAACAGCCTAAAGAACTGCAAGGACATTCCAACTGAACACTAAGAGCTGACTGTGAGATGAGAACTTTGTACATTGGTTACTGGCTGCTACTGTCATACGAATACCAACAACTACTACTACTTTAGTATGATTTTATAGTTTCTTTCAATTGCAACTTATGTTTTTAATGTAATTACCTGTTTTTATGTAAGCTGCCCTGAGCCGGCTTTGGCCGGGAGGGTGGGGTAAAAATAAATAAAGTCTGCCTTAGGGCAAGTGTGGTCTTTTTCTTGTTTTCACTTGTGCAAGAGCTCTAGCACATGTGGAAATATTACACTGGGACCAACCCAGGATAATATCCTACACAGTTGTTGTTCTGCATTGCTACAGCGGGGGCCAAAAGTCTGATTGCGAAGGTAGTTGGAACTGCTGAAGAAGAGCTGTCAAAAAGTAAGTCCACAGAGAGGGAGCATAACTTCACAGCTTAAGAACACCTGTAAGTCATTGCTCATAAAGCTCTATTTATTGGGCATGTTTCCTTTGGAGGCACTTCCAATGCATTCAATGGGATGTTAGGGAGCAAAGAATGCAGCGTTACCTTGTTTCCTCAAAACTTTTATCTCCACTAAATGGAGAGCACAGTGGCTTGGATCCCACAAAAAAATTCCATGTGCACCACTGACCTTATGCAAGTGCAGTGTGAAAATTACTCCTCACTGTCTGCTCGCACTAGAAAAGCAATTGCATTCCTGTTACCTCCTTCGTGTATGGCAAGATGCCACATAAGATATTTCGTCTGATATAATTTCAATACCGTATTAAATGAAATTATGTAAACTTAGCAGCTGGACATTCTATTGCTCCATATGCCCACTGCTATTTTGTTAAAAATGTACAGTAAAGCACTGTGTGTTACTGCAGCCCTTGTATAACTGGAACTACATTGAGTACAATTTTTTTTTCTGTTCATACGCTGCTGGATCCAACCCAGCATTTATGGCAGCCATTCTTGTTCCAAAACAGGAACAAGGCACGCATGTTCTAAAACTTAAGAAATGGAAAAGGCGTCTGAGATCTGTCACTTACTTGCAAGCTGGGAATCCAATTTGGTGAGGAAGTCCACATTAAATATCGCCATTACCAAATTCTCTGGAAAATACTCAGCAAGAGCCAAAGCAAAAGCCAGGAGCACGAGGAGATGAGGCTCAAAACAGTCTGTATAAAAAGATGCCATGGAGACTTTGCATCAATGTTATCTTTGCAGCAAGGGCAACAGAGACAAGGAGACCAGAACTTTCCCCATTTTTCTCCCTCCCAATATCACAATTGTGTGTTTTAACACACCGGCATGGAGCTGCTTATTCAATGTCACTTTGGTTTCAGGACTCAGACTTGGGAATTCTGGGCAAGGACAAAAGGAATGGGAGAAAGGAAACAAAAATCACAGGTAAGTGGGCTGCAGAATGGTGGCACTGAATGTACAGTTTCCCTCTTCTTCTCTCATTTGGAGATTTCAGCACGTGCTGCCCAAATTCCAGGCTCCTGGTTAGCACTTGGCTGGGAGACCATCAAGGAAGACCAGGGTTGCTACGCAGAGGCGGGCAATGGTCAACCACCTCTGTTCATCTGTTGCCTCGAAAACCCTATGAGGTTACTGTAAGTCAGCTGTGACTGGATGGCACTTTCCACCTCCATGCCTCTCTTCTACCAAGTTTTCCTCCCACAAACAAAGAAACAATATGTCATATTGTAGATGACAAAAGCAAGTCTTTCTCCCAGCGAGGAAGGCTTAATGGAAGAGAGTGACAGGATCCAACTTAGCAGAAGTTGTAAGACTCAACCCGATGTTTTCCAAGTTAAAAAGGATTGCTTTTTTGTCCCCAAACAAAACCAGATTCTCCTGATGCTAAATTCTTTAGCCTCACTGGTATTGCCTTTATCTCTGTCTTAGGAAAGCAAGCACGCTTGAACACGGCACGATCACTTAGCAGCAAATACATTCCATCAACATATACCGTGCATATTAAATGCCTGCTCATACTGGTACAGTCTATTTGAGTCCAACAGCTCAAAAGCCAGAGGAACTGGGCATTGATTCGGGGACTAATGTGGATGAAAGCCACACAAGGGCGGCTGCAGAGAGGAGGAAAAGGCAGGTGGAATTGCCCCTCTTGCAAGTTCCACCAGCAGTGGGTTCACTGGCACACGAGGCTTCACTGCCAGTAGAGGCAGAAGAGATAATTTAATTCGCTGCATGGAACACTGCCTGTTATGACTGGCATACTGAGAAGAATTCCTGCGATATTTTAGATGACAGAAGCCCGACCAAAATGGAGCATCACATCTGTTTTCTACTGTTCTACTGTTCTGTAGACAATGCTGCTAGAACCTCAGTTAACACTCTGCTATGTCTCTTGGATTAAGCTTCACTGTTTGATGAAATGTGAAGGAAAAACACAAGCCAAACAATGTTTGTTCTCTCTCTCTCCCCCACATTGTTGCTGTTGACTCCAGATGCTACAGAGGCAAAATACATATTTTCTTGCATTGCACAGCACAGAAAACAAACACGCTCCCCAAAACTGTATTTCCAGATTTCACGAACACCTCTGCAATTCCTCAGATTTCCAGCATCTACAATGGCCAGGAGAATACTGCGAGAAAATATTTAAGAACTCTTTGCATGTGGGGGAAGAAAGTCACCCTCTGTTCCTATTATAAATGGTGCTTCTTGCCCCTAATTGGGTAACTGGTAAGCACAATGATAAAGACCACCGTTCTAAAAACGATCTGATGAATAGTCTGCTGATCCACAACAAAAACCTTATTTTCCAGCCCTGGATGGCTCATTACGTTTCTGATCGGATAATAGCCCCTCTACCTCCACTGTCTCCAGCAGTGTTTATGTAACCAAACCTCTACTGAGGCTACTCCCATGCTTGCGTTCAGAAAGCCCCTGCCCAACAGAGCTTTCTTTGCACACTGGCAGACCTAAGCAAGCCCTGCAATCAGGTCAACCCACAGCCAAGCGCACTCAGTGGAGCCGCTTCCCGAGCACACAGCGCAAGTGCCTACGCACCCCACCATGCAGCAACAAAACAAAATGTTGTATTTTTTTTAAACAATGTGCTGTTTATATCAGCAAGTGGCAGGTTTCCATTATTCATCGGTTTAGATCAGGGGCTGGTTACCTGTCCTTTAATAACAGCTATTTCTGAGTCAGGAAAAATATCCCAGGCTATACTGCCCCGCCCCCCCCAATCTGCATCATGTTACCAAATTTTGCTCAATCCTGGAAACAGAACGTGGACTTAGCTGATAACTTTCAGTTCTTGTGCTTTTCTAAGCACTACAAATTAACACTTTATGGAATAAAAGCCTTTTTAAAGAGAAACCTAGAGTAGATCTTTTTTCCTGGATCTTCAAGGGATGCACAAGCCAATCTGTAGCAGCTGAAAAGCTGCTGGTAACTCACAAACTTCCTGTTGCAGACCCATTTTAAATGCTTGCCTGCATATCACTTTCTTTATTCTGAAAGATTACATAAAGGGACAGTATCCGTTTCGCCATTCTTCATTTTAAACTCTGTAGTTAATGCAATTTAAAATCTATTCTTAGACAAGCTCCAATTCTTGATGGGAACAGTCCACGCAAATGAACAGCGAAAGCCTCTGAATATTATTTTGGTTTTCTTTAAGAACCAAAAAAAAGAACATTATTTGAAACGCTGTCCTTCTCACACCCTGCCAATGTGCACCACGGGGAAAAAGTCAACTGATAAGGAACCATCTGTCTGTGATGTACTTACCCAACTGACAGCTGAGATGTCCAGTGCAAGTTTTAAAAAACTCCTCGCTTTGGGGAGGGTCATAATTCAGACGTGCAAAGGGAAGGAGAATAGAATAAGTTCCTGAATTGTAAATCTGGAGAAGGAAAAAAAAAAGTGTGGGTGTTTACCAAGTAGGTTTGCCAACCTCCAGGTATTGGCTGGAGATCTCTCAATTACAATTGGCTTCAGGTGCTGGAGGTCAGTTCCCCTGGAGAAAATGGCTACTTTGGAAGGTGGCCTGTATGTCATTGTACCATCTCCTCCCCAAACCCCACCCTCCCCAGATTCCACACCCAAAATCTCCAGGTATTTCCCAACTCAGACCTGTCAACCCTACGACCATGTGGGTTTGCCAGGTTTTTTATCACTTTTTGGCTTACAACTAGAGATGTGAAAATCTGGGGAGAAAACTAGGGAAATCTGGGGGGGAACACATTTTTTCCTATTTCCCCTCATACCTTTTTAAAAACAGAATAACTGGAACATTTTGGGGTGTACTGGGGGGGGAAAGATCCTGATGAAATATTTTCTTGTGGAATGACTGAAATGCTTTTCAAGAAGGATTTTACCAACTCAAAATATGTAGCATAAATATTTTTTTTATCTAACACAACTTTCATTTGTATGTGTTCTATAGATATATACAAAATGTTAAAGGATATGTTAGTTCAATATCCAGATATGCTCGTAGCCCTATTGTGACTGTCTAGGACTGTTTGTGTCCAAATCATACACTTCCTTTTGTTTTAACTACAAAATTTGATTTCTGATTTCAACTTTTTTTCTTGCCTCTCAGGAGGAAAGATACATATTAAACTATATGTGCTAAGAAAGCCTCTCTCTCAACTATTGGCTATGTTTGCAATTCTGCTCAGAGAAAACTAAGCCATTTACATTATTAAAGCCGTAAAATAACATTACTTTTATAGGAAAGCATGTATTGTATATATTTTAGTCCCTTCCCCCAGTTTCTTCAGCAAATAAGGTTTTTAAATAAGAAATCTGGAAATTTTACATCTTTCCTCATATCTTAAAGAAAATGGTCTGGCCAAGCCAGCAGCCGAGTTTTCAGGGCTACGTACACATTTAAGGCTTACAAGGATATCCTCCTTGGCTCCTCATAACCTAGGTACTTTTTTTGCCAACAAGTTGCAGCCAATTCATGATGACCTTGTATGGTTTTCAAGCAAGATATGAGCAGAGGCTTCTGCATTGCAACCCTAGACTTCCTTGGTGGTCTCCCATCCAAATACTAACAAGGGCTGACCCTATTTAGCTTCCTAGATCCGGCCAGATTGGGCTAGCCTGAGCTATCCAGGCCAAAGGCACGCACAGGAGACAGGGATCCTCTTTTCCAGCAAACATTCCAGTCCTTTCTTTTGCAGCTATGTCCAGGGCAATTGATCACCTACACCTTCTCGGGGCTTGTTCACATCCACCTGGGTCATGAAATTTCATCATAAGAACTATTCCCATCACTGTTTTTTCAACAAGAGCTACGTAAGTTTAGCAGGGCTTGCTTTGGCAAATGAAAGCCAACAGTTACTAGACAGTATTCCAATTAATTAGCTCAGACATATATGTAAATTTTAATAGAAAAAATAAAAATAAAAATGGGTCTGGCAGATGGAGAAAGCAGAAGATTTCAAGCTCTGTCTCAGCTGTGACAGCAATAATCTTTTCTCCTAAGTTTTCTGTATTTGACTTTTCAGCAAGTGCAACTCCACCTACAGCCACTCCACAGTACGACTGATGGTGCCCTACCTTGGGTAGGGGCAAGGTAAGTAATCCATGGGCACAATGACTTGCCCATCTTTGCTTTCTTTTGTATTGTCCAAAACTCTACTTATTTGTCCCTTTGCTCCTCAGAGGATACACTTGACCATGCAGATTAAAAATAAAACAAACAAAAAACTTTTTGCTGTAGATTTTCCAGGTTGTGTGGCCGTGGTCTTGGCATTGTAGGACCTGATGCTTCTCCAGTAGCTGTGACTGGCATCCTCAAAGGTATAACACAGAAAGATGGAGTACTCTCTGTGTCAAGGTTGAACATCTTTCTGTGTTATACCTCTGAGGACGCCAGTCACAGCTACTGGAGAAACGTCAGGTCCTACAATGCCAAGACCACGGCCACACAACCCGGAAAATCTACAGCAGCTAATGAGCTCCAGCCATGAAAGCCTTCGACAATATATTAAAAAACGTTTTGTTTCCAAACTGGTCTGGATATCTGGCTCTGGAATCTCCATGGCTTAACATCCAGGGACGTGTTTCTACAGGCATCAGTGGTCATGCTCCACAGGCAGAACTTTTTCACCTTTCCCTGCAGTCCAAGATGCCCCATGGAATGGAGAAGCATTGGGGGAGGCATTTGGGACTGCAGAGGGAGGGGGTTGCTAGGTCCATCGGAAGCACTGGCAGGGGGATGGGGGGGGTGTTCCAGGAACCAGAAGTGATGTCATGCAATGTACCTGTATCACCTGGAAGTGACGTAGGCACGCCGGTGATGTTGAGGGCAACACTCTGGCTTTTGGGCAAAGCTCTATGGTAATATCACCCTCAAACCATAGAGTTTTGCCCAGAAACCAAAGCATCATCCCCGACATCACCAATGTGCCCATGTCACTTCTGAGTGATGTAGGCACATCACATTTATTTCCAGCAACATCGCTGTTCGGGGGGGAGGGGATTTCCTCCTGCCAGCCAGCTAGCCAGTGGTGGGCAGAAGCCCACAAAACCAGAGGATCCCCCACCCCCAACTGTGGAATGGCAACCCTACAGTGGGCTTGGGGGGAGACAAGAATGTTGCACTGTGGGTGGAAATCCATTGGCCCATGGAAATGCTTCTTGGGCATATCATTATGATCAATCTGCCATGACAATGTGGCAGAAAACATAATGGGGTTGCAGGGCAGTAGGCATATAAGGAAGGAACACCAAGTCCAATGTATCTTTAAAAGAAGCTCTGGCAAGCTATGCCCAAATAGGGGGCTTATTATTGCTCCATGGAGTCATTATTGGTTCTGTTGTGAACCATGTTAAGTAACATAATTTTACATAGGAGCCAACAAGCAGATCCATGGGGCAGTGTGCAGATGTGAAAACAGCAGAGGGCACATGTGTTGCGCATGTGATGCAAAGTCCTTCTGCTGTTCCTCGACATACATGAAGACTTTGTAATGTGCAGATGGCATCTGAGGCCCCCACATGCCTAAAGTTCCCAGAACACGTCCATGACCTGAAAGGGGGTTATACTTGAGAAAATATAACACGTACTTAGGACCTAAGAATACACAAAGAAAATGATACCACATGATGCTTGTGCTGTCACTTGCAAGGATGAAAAACAAAAAAGGGAAATGGCTATTTTACCTTATCAGAATGCTGAAGAATAACAGCAGCGATTCTATCAAGTAATGGAGGACAGAGGTAGGAGGTTCTGGTGAGAAAGGATGAAAACTCCACTACATTTGTCCATGTGATTTGGTCCTTCAAGCGCTGAAAAGCAGCAACGGCATCTTCCAGAAGCACTTCTTCAAACCATTCCTTAGATGTATACTTCATTTCCTCTAACAGAAGATCAAGGTCACTGGCTTTCTCTATCCTCTGATGGGCGCAGCTATTGACTTTTTGCAGAAGCATCCCGTACGGCCCAGAAGAGCTTTGCTGAGTGGACTTGTCCCGTCGGACCCATTTTATAATAGCTGTGGCAAAGGAGTTCAAATCATTCAACTTGCACTGGGGCAAGACGGCATCGATTCGACTAACTATGACTTCATCCATTAAAGAAGAACAGAGCATGGAAAGACTACGAGTGAGCATGGAGATTTCTGCAGGGATGACGTTAGCTTTCAAGTGGCTGGAATTGAAAAGAGTGAGAAACAAAGTGATGAGCAGTAGGGAGAAAAATATGTGGTCCATCAGTAGGTATCCAGGCACCTTAAATAGGGTTGCCAATCTCCAGGTTGCATCAATTTATTTTATTTTTCAGATTTATATCCCACTCTCCCCGCCGGAGCAGGCTCAGGGCTGCTTACACGAGATAAAATACATAACAATCAAATTTACCATAAAACATTTAAAAACAGTTCATTGAAACCATATGATATTAAAGTGCTAGCTATGTTAATTTGGTATCATTACGATGGCATTACCGTAAGTCATTGATCCGTAAGTCATCGAAGTGAACAGCTCACTGATCTTTCTCAAGTGTGATTGGCACGCACAGACTGTCAGCAGCCAACCAGGGACCAGGCTCTACAGGTTTCAATAAGAATCAAAACCAATGTTGGTAGCAGTGTTGGTAGCAGTGGGCGGCTCCTAGTTGAAAGCTTGGTGAAAGAGCTCTGTCTTGCAGGCTCTGCGGAACTGTAAAAGGCCCCACAGGGCCCTGATCTCTTCTGGGAGCTCATTCCACTAGTATGGAGCCGCCACTGAGAAGGCCCTGGCCCTGATCTCAGCCAGCCTGGCATCCTTGGGGCCCGGGAGGGCCAGTTGATGTTGGGACTAGAGGTCTCCTGCTATTACAAATTGATCTCCAGGTGACCCAAACCATTCCTCCTAGAGAAAATGGCCATTTGGAGGGTGGACTCTATGGCAGAGGTGTCGGGCTCATTTGTGACGAGGGCTGGGTCTGACATAAATGTCACTTTGTCGGGCCGGGCCATGTGTGCTATAAAACGTAATGCCAGGTACCAAAGTTATAAACTGTATAAAGGACAGCAGCTGGTAAGTTCTGAGTTGGTGTATCCTCACTGCAAGACCCCATGGGTTGGGGGGGGTCCAAAGGAAAACCCATGTGAGTGGACTCGAGAGCCAGTGGTGAAGCACTGGGCAGACACTCCCACACTGCTTGACTGCTGCAGACAAGGTTGTTCCACCATGCTGAAGCCACAATCAGACTGGCCCTGCCCACTGCCCCCCAGCAGTCTCCTGTTCCCTGCCTTGCACTAGTTGTTTGCGGGCCACATTTAGAGCCCTGGAAGGGCCGGTTCTGGCCCCCGGGCCTTATGTTTGACACCCCTGCTCTATGGCATTATACCCTGCTGAGGTCCCTCCCCTCCCCAGGCTCCACACTCAAAATCTCCCGGTATTTCCCGACCCACAGCTCACAACCCTAATCTTAAACCCTGATAAGCATATTTATGTGAAAGCAAAGCCCACTGGTGTCAGTGGAATCTATGGACCGGCATTTAATTAAGACCACTTCATACACTGGAAAGTGGGAAAGATAACCACAAACTAGGCCAGAGCAATCAAATACTTCAACTTAATTCTCACGTATTATTTTTATGACAGATTCAGCTATGCACAGTACCAACATTTATATACAGTATTATAAAAACTGCCAGGTGAAAAAGGTTAAAATTATAACAGAACTATTGTGATTATAGTGTCTGGAGAAAGACCTCGGAAAGGAACTTAAATTTCAACATGCTTGTTTTTACACTATAATATTAAAGTGCTCAGTCAAGCTCAGACATTTTTAAGAGCTTCTTTACTAGCCTGTGGGTAATACTGGATTTCTGACTGTTATTTCAAGCTTATAAAGATCACTTGCCTGGCCACCCATGGCAGAGATCTTTTCCCCATGGGTTGGAACCCCAAGGTGGGTTGCAGTTCACCACCTGCTGGGTCGCAAGTCCCTCTAAAGTGGCCATCTTTTTCACTCCCTTTTGGAAGGATCTACTGTGAGTCTGGGTACAGGAGAAACAAGGACACCACAAATTCTCTTTGCAAGTAAAGGAGCAGCAGGATGGTGAGAGGCTCTCACTCATGTCTTGTTTCTTGCTATGGTGCATCTCCAACTTGTACTTCCTGCCCCTGGCACTCTTGGCCTGCTACGCATAGTCCTGCTAGCTCCCCCTCTTCCTGTCATGTGACTCTTATGTGACCTGCCCACCATCCAGTGGGTCCAAAAAGGTGGAAGACACTGGCCTATGGTGACTATGAATTATGGCAAGACAATGTGGCAGGAAAGTTTTTGTACGTTGGAAGAGAAGGAATCCTTCCTCCCCCCCTTTAGGTCAATGGTATAACGAAAAAATGACTGTGTGCTTTCATTTTTTTTTTATGTTGCTTTTATATAATCTCCAAAAAGATTTACACTTTCCAGACTCTAAATACCCAAGTATTTCTCCATCTTGTACGTATGTTATATAAGTACTTATACCAAGTCAGTATTTACTTTGTATTTAGGGGGAGGGGCTGTGGCTCACTGGTAGAGCGTCTGTTTTGCATGTGGAAGGTCTCAGATTCAATCTCTGGCATCTCCAGTTTGGTGTAGTGGTTAAGAGTGGCAGATTCTAATCTGGAGAACTGGGTTTGATTCCCTACTCTTCCACATGCAGCCAGCTGGGTGACCTTGGGCCAGTCACAGTTCTCTCAAAGCTGTTCTTCTCAACAGCAGTTCTCTCAGAGCTCTCTCAAACCCACCTACATCACAGGGTGTCTGTTGTGGGGAGAGGAAGGGAAGGAGATTATAAGCCACTCTGTGACTCTGACTGAAGGGTAGGGTATAAATCCAACTCTTCTTCTTTTCCAGATAAAACGATCAGGTGGTCGGTGACATGAAAGACCTTTGCTGGAGATAGGGTTGCCAAGTCCCCTTATCACTCTGGTGGGGGGATTTGGGATAGGTGTTCCGGAGGTGGACAGAGATGCCTCCAAGCACCGAGCCCAAGAGTGACCACCTGCCCAGCCACCCCTCTCCCTCAAGACCTAGAAGAGCTGCTGCCGGTCAGCATACACATGAAAACGCATGCAGCTGCCTTATACGGACTTAAACTATTGATCCATCAGGATCAGCATTTTCTACTCAGACTTGCAGCAGCTCTCAAGGGTCTCCAGGTAGGGTTGGGGATTCCCCCACTTCTGGGGGCTTCAATCTGCCCCTGGCCAATTGGCCAGTGGGGGAAGCCCTGCCCCCAAGAGTGACCACCCACCTGGCCACTCCTTTCCTTCCCCTCCTGCCCGATTTAAAGGGCTTCAGCTGATTGGTGGGGACCACTTGGCCCCCGATCAGCTGGAGGGAGGGAGAGGGGGAGGGGTGGCTGGGGAGGTGGTCACTTTTGGGGTCAGATGAAATGACCCTCCACTCTTCACTTTGTCTTTTTCCCAGAATGCAAGCAGAATCTAACAACTATCGCATCTATATATCCAGTGTCTTAAAATCCAAACCTGGAAAATATGCTTTTCCCTTCCTTCAAGTTTTAATATTTGTAACAGCTGCCTGATGAAGGCTTCTATATAACTTGAAAGCCCACACAATATTGTGTGTCCTTTGGGTTGACTTTAATAAAAGGCATTACATGATTCTGTTCCTTTCTCTGGTTTTTGTGAGGACCGAAACTTCTTTGCCTACACCTACCCTCCAAGCCCCTGCAATTGGAGATGTCAGAGTCTGAGAGTGATCATCCGCATGTTAAACCATATGCCTCACCACTGACCCACAGCACTCCACCTTCATACATTTCAGCATCTCATTTACTGGGCTAAAGTGTTGGGACCCACCTCCTCCCAGGGATACCTTGGTTCATAGACTGCACCTGGTGCACATGGTAATATTAAGTCAGACCAATTTATCTCTGCATTGTCAGGGACTGAAACCGGGGACCCTCTTCATGCAACGGAAGAAGGGCTCTATGGCTAATCTTCTTTTTTGCCACCAAGTCATAGCTGACTGAGGGTGACCCCTGGTGGGGTTTTCAAGGCATGAGATGTTCGGGGTGGTTTGCTGTTACCTGTCTCTGCATCACAACCCTGGATTTCCTTGGTGGCCTCCCATCCGAATACTGACCAGTTAGCTTCCAAGATCTGACAAGACTGAGCTAGCCTGGCCTATCCAGATCAGGGCTAATCTACGGTCCCCTCCAAATGTCTGAATAAGAAGGGAGAGGAGCCGGTATACATATTTTTGGGCTAGCAGCTTTTTGGGAACGTATTTACAAGGCAGTATTATTTACAGTTTTGTTATGCACCAGATCTTCTCTGAAGTTCTGAACATACAAACCCATAGGGACAGTGACAGTAAACAGAGGAACAAAAAATGAAATACATCCACTCATTTAAATGTACTTTCTCTTACTTGATTAGCAGTATTTGTAATCTGGTGTAAAGGTCAGGATTATGGCAACGGAGCATGATCAGGGACTGTGTTATTCTGGACAACTCCGTTTGATTGTAGAGATTCAAGTATTTGAGAAGGAGAGAAGAAATCCTGAATTTTTTTTAAAAAATGATGAGACAAAATTTATCACAATGTATCAGAAAATCATTAAAAGACTTAATCAAAACTTCTTTAAGATTGTCTCCTAACTTCTGGTTCCGCTCCATTTAGTTTTTTATTTTATTTAGGTGAAGCTGGTTTTGTTTTTTTAAGAATACAGTATATCGGAAGTATGTAATAGTAAACAGTTAATTGAAGACGTCTAATGTTACACAGATATATCCATTGTAACTAATGAGAACGTGGAAAAAGAAATCAAGAAACTGAATGGAATCTCATATAACGGGTGGTATAAGATAATAGAAATCAGAATAGGAAGTAATTCTTGGTTAGTAATTAGGTATAATAGGAGTTAGTGGTTTAGTTTGAGAACACTTTCTATTAATAAAGGGGGTGAATAGTATAATAGACTGCTGGAAAATAAGATCAATATTCTGTATCATTGTTCACTATAGAAATTAATAAATTGTGAACATTAAAGGAGTTAGACTGTGGTCCTATGCATACTATCCTGCATGCAAGTTCTGCTGAAATCAACTAATGGGAAACAAGTTAATGGACTGAATCCTACAGACATCCTACTGGTGGATCTTTCTCCACCTCTCCCCCTCCTCCAACTGCCCCATCTCCTACAAAAAAAGAATTGCCTGAGGTTGGGGTGTCCTTGAAGAAAAAATGCCACATGGGCCAGGGGCTAGGGTGACATCACTCCTTCTCCCTCTTCTGATGGCTGACATCAGTAAGATACAACTTACAGTTTTTGAAACTGGTGTATGAAAGTGAACTAATACATCGATATAGTTCCATGCACACACAGTTTTTTATCTTGCAGTGTTCTACCATCCATCGACTACACTGCCCTTTAAATGTAGAGATTTAATAACTGCTTTGTATTGAAGGTTTACTTTTGAATCAGCTGTGAACTTCTGCATGCCATTTCCTGCATGGCTTCTATCATGTATAATACTTGGAGATGGTCAAAGTCATCTGCCATCAGAAGAGAAGTTTCAATTAACCTAAAAAAGAAAGCAAAGAAGCATTTTGCAAGTTTCCAATGGTTCAGTGAGAGAAACAGAAACAGATTCATAGAATAATAGAATAATAGAGCATAGAATAATAGAGCTGGAAGGGACCTCCAAGGTCATCTAGTCCAACCCCCTGCACAGTGCAGGAAACTCACAAATACCTCCCCCTCCACACCCACAGTGACTGCTGTTCCACGCCCAGAAGTTGACAAAAAGCCCTCCAAGACTGTTTCCTGACCCCAACGTGGCAATCAGCATCTCCCTAGGCACGTAAAAAAGGGCCACAAGAACTAAGCATTCAGGCAACCCTTCCTGCCCTCCCTCTCATGATCTGCCTAAGTTCACAGACCCCGCACTGCTGTGAGATGGCCATCTAGCCTCTGTTTGAAAACCTCCAAAGAGGGAGAGCTCACCACTTCCTGAGGAAGCCTGTTCCACTGAGGAACCACTCTGTCAAGAAGTTCTTCCTAATGTTTAGCCGAAAACTCTTCTGATTTAATTCCATCAAGGAAAGCTTTTAAAAAATATTTCTGAGCAAGAATCACTGAAAACCAAATAGCACCCATGATGGGGGCATGACAAGAAGTCATTTTCACTGAGGGTCACACTGAAAATATAGCATGTCAAATCCCCAATTCAATGACAAGAGGGGACAGAGAAAACTTTTTCCTTCTTGAGGACATCCAGTGAGGTTGATGGGCAGTAAATTCAAGAAGGAAGGAAAGGAAAGCGCTTATTTGCATTTAAATGTGGAATCTGCTGCTCCAGAGGAACTGGATGTAGTGATGGCCAGAGGTATAGACGGCTTTAAAAAGGAATTAGACAGATTTGCAGAGGATAGTTTTATCAGTGGTTAATAGCCAGAGTGACTAAAGGGAACCTCCATGTTCAGAAGCAGAAAACCTCCGAATACCTGTGCTAGGAGGCAACATCAAGGGAAGGTCTTGGCCTCTATGTCCTGTTGTTTGTCCTGCAGAGTAATTGGTTTGCCACTGTGTGAGAGAGGATGCTAGACTAGATGGACCACTGGTCTGATCCAGCAGGGCTCTTCTTATGTGCTTAACCCATTTTGCCACTACTACAAGGATTTGTGTAAGAGATGGGGAAAAGCCCATTTGTGGCCAGCCTCAAAGAAAGAGTACAAGTTTTGGAGCCAGTGTGGTATAGTGATTTGTCCTGGACTGGGTCTGGGGAAACCCTGATTCAAATCCCTGCTACCATGAAACTCACTGAGTGTCCCTGGGTCCTGTCTCTCTCTTTCAACCTACTCCTTCTCTTGGGCCTGTTTGCAGGGAGGGCGGGGTATAAATTGAATAAATTAAAAAATTGGGGTTGTTGTAAGGATGGCATGGAGGAGGAGAGATGACATTTCCTTGGAGGGAAGACAGGACAAAAATGTAAGGAATATATATTTTTTTAAATGTACAAACAACAGAATTAAGTTAGGAAGCTCAGCTCCCTGCTCCTGTAGGGAACCATTACTTATGCTCCCTCATTCCCCAGGTAAAGCAAGGCTTGTGTCTCCACGAACTAGGAGAAACAGCAGTTATGAGGATTGGCTTAGGAATACTTTAAGAACAAAGTAGTAATGTTGTGCAACAAATACAGCAACAGAAGTTCAATGCAATGTTGCTCTGGATCTTCATATGGCTGTAATATAGCAATAGGGTTACCAGTCCCCAGATCCCGGTGGGGGGTTCACCCCGTTTTTGGGACTTCTGCCTGCCACTGGCTGCCACTTGCTCTAAAACAGCAATGTCACTGTACGATGTCCCCAACACAATGATGTCACTTGGAAGTGATGTCATCACATTGGGGCACTGCACGGCAATGCTCTGGTTTGAGGGCAAAACTCTATGGTTTGAAGCTGGTTTTACCATAGATTTTTGCCAAAAAACCAGAGTGTTGCCCCCGATGCGATGACATCACTTCCAGGTGACAGCATTGTGTTGGGGATGTCCTGGAATGCCCCCCAAATCCTCCTGCTGGCATGACGAGGGGACCTGGCTATCCTATATAGCAAACTCCAGTACCACTGAGGAAGGGCCTAAGGGTACTCAGCAAGGCATTGTCTTCCTCCAGGCCAGAAGTAGAACCTGAACTTTTCTGGATTATTAGCTATAATATGGAAAAACAGCTGGTGTTCTAGAAGACTTTTAAAAAGCCAGGAGTGCCCTTTACCAACTTCAACTGGGCAGAAAAGATCCACCTGCTCTGGTGTGTGCCTTACTTCTAGGTTAGACTACTGCAATGTGCTCTGTGTGGGGCTGCCCTTGAGAAATGTTTGGAAACTTCCGCTGGTGCAGCCAGGAGGTTGATTGGAGTCGGTCATAGGGACCATATCACTGGAGTCTGGGTTCATCTACACTGGCTCCCAATTTGCTCCCAGGCACAATTCAAGGTGCTGGTGTTGACCTTCGAAGCACTACATTATTCAGGACCAGCAGTTATAGCTAGTGTGGTATAGTAGTCAGATGGTCAGATTAGGATCTGGAAAACCCAGATATATAGCTCCTCTCTGCCACAGAAGTCGACCTTGAGCCAGTCAGATGTTCTTAGCCCAACCTACCTTACATACTTTTTTGTGAGGATGAAATGGAGGAAAGGAGAACGATTTAAGTTGCTTTGGGTTCCCACTGGGATGAAAACTGAGGTATACAAAGAATTTTAAAAAATAAACTCAGTTTGTTTTGATTGCAGTTTCCCTTCGCTACAGTAGCCTACAGAAACATTGGAAAAGACCCTCAAGGGCAACAATCGTTGGTGATGGTGGCTAGAGTGCTGGCCTTGGAGCTGGGAGACTTGGGTCCAAAGCCCACTTTTGCCAGGAAGCTCGTTCTTTCTCTCAGCCTAACCTCCTCCGCAGGGCTATTGTGTGGACAAAATAGAGGAAGGAAGAACCATCCATGCTGTTGCCTTGGGTTCCTTGAAAGGAAAGTCAGGATTTAAAAAAAAATTACACGGATCGGGAAAACCCTTGGCAGATCACTAATTTTAGTAAGACTTTATAAACGAAAAATGTGAACACACACGCACACAGAAAGAATGGCTGAACTTACTGTTCTCTGACCTTTGGTCCTGCCATAGGAGCAAGAGCAGCAAACAGACGAGTGAACCTAACAGTACTGGTACAGTCATCCATCATTTCTGTCAATTTTTGTTTCATGACCAATCGAAATTCCGTGTTGTGAAACTGTAAGACCTGGTAGACTCCAAGGATGATAGACAGGTTGTCCACATCCAATTGATTCACATTCTGAAGAAAAGCCTTATTACACTTGTGTAGCAAAGGATGATGACAGAATTTTATATTCCGGAGAAAATATGCAAATCTCCTGGCATCGTTCAAGGAGATGGGATCCACAGTATCCAAAAAAGACTCTGCCTTCTGTATCAACCGATCTCGAAAACTCTGCGAGATAATACTAGATATGCTGACCATCAAAACGGATAAAACCCTAAAAAGAATGTTCAAAAGAAGTTATGTATATTCATTACGTCCCACAATTCCCGACTCATCTTGTGGGTAGACAAAGTGGGCTCCCTCTTCCCTTTTTCACCAGCAGAAATGCTGGATGGATCCAACCAAATGTTTTAAAGCCTAATTCTTACTTTTAAAAAATATAGTACACAGAATCCTCTTTTGAAAACTTATTTGAAGTCTGAAACAGGTAAAAGAGCCCTTCATGACCCGGGACACTTGTAGCAACAGGTCTGTAATTCAGGGGGTCTCCAACTTTTTTGAGCCTGCGGACGACTTTGGAATTTTGAAATAGCATAATTGGTGGAATGACAAAATGGCTGTCATAGGAGGTGGAGCCAACCACAAAATGTAGGGAGCGAGGTTTTGCAAAGGTCTCATGGTAGCCCTTCAACATTTTAAGGCACAAGCGCTATACAAAAGGATGCCTTTAATTAGAAGCCCTGCTGGGCACAAGCCCTGCCCACTTTCTAACAACCCTTGGTAGGCGCCAGGAAAAGTGTTAGCAGGCACCAGGGCACCACGGCACCATGTTGGGGACCCCTGGTCTAATTCATATGTGCCTACACAGGAGCCCCAATAATCAGACAATGGATTTTAATCTGTCCTTTCACTCAGGGAAGCAAGAACTGTTTTTGTTCAGTCTCTCTCAGTGACGCCTTCTGTTCTATGGAATGATCTCTTAGAAAATGTGAGGAAAGACCAACCCTGCAAATATTCTGCAAAGCAACAGAACTTTTTGCAAGCAAAATATTTGAAATACTTCCTTCATATTGTGTGAGAGATCCAATATAAACCCAGTTCAAATCTTACCTCTGCCACAAAATTACTAGTGGGTCTTTAGCAAGCCTCAGCACCCCATGACCCAATCTACAACATGAGAATAGTAACTGACCTCAGTGAGGTCTATCTTCAATTAGACATATTAGGACCACATTGTAAGATCTGAGAAATGTCATTCAGCAGTCATTATCCAGCAATCATTATTAAAAGCAGAGAGGTATCAGATACTGGAGGGCTAAACTGGGATTATTATTAAGGTCCTTCCCTTGAACATGTAGACCATTCCTAGTTAAAAAACAAATCCTTAAAAAAATTATTTCATTGTTGCCAACCAATCCAAATGATTGCATAATAGTTCATATTTTTGAAAGAAATACTTTCCTACTTGTTCTTTGCATGCTCCTCAGTCATCATATTTAATTTTGAACAGGGCCCTAGAGTGTGTATCAAAAGATCTGCACAACGGGGCCATGTTAATTTGTGTGTGTACGCATGTGCATGTGCACACGCAAGGGGGGTTTCTATACACCTGGAAGAATCCTGATACTTGCCAAGAATCCCTCCCCCCAATCTTTTAAAAAACCCTCCCCTAAATGGAGAATGCCAACCAAAATCTTGCGATATCTCATGACATCACAGCCTGTTCTAGTGTTGCCTGACAGCTGAGGCAATGAGGTTTGGGGGAAGACAGCAGCAGAGAGAAAGTGGTGAGGGGGGAGTGGAGAAAGTGCTGAGAAAAAGAGAGAAAGTGGAGGCCAGTGTGTGTGAATATATGTGTGTGTGTGTGTGGGTATTTCCCTTCCCCTGAAGTCTCATGAGCCCCAGGTTATCATGTAAGACAAAACTATGTTATATGTATACAATACAGAACAGAACACTTTCTAGTGTGGAAACAAACTTTCTTCATCACAGGATGATACAGAAAGTACATGTTCATACATGCACGGGTGGCTTTTAGGAGTTAAAAATCCCTTAGGCATTAGAGTCCCACCCTTTCATAAGGACACCATGACAGCACTGGGCAGAAAGTTGTCCAACCCTATCATAACGTGAACCAATCGAGGTCTCCATAACTTTTCACAAACCTGCCTAATTGATGTTTGTACTAACAAGGTTTCCACTGTACAAGCTAGTGCATGATGGACAACAACTGAGCAGGAAGACTTGCCGGGAGGGAAGAGATATGTTCCTTGTCATGGTAGCCAACAAGAAACACATATGAATCTTAGGCTGATTCCAAAAAGTAATTTGAGGCATCTTTCAAAATGGTAGCCAATACGTTGATGCTATTGTGTCCAATATGAACATCCTGGTCAGTTGCATCTTCACAGATTTAGAATGTTATTTCAGCTAAATAAACATGAGAGGCCTAAACAAGCATGAGTCGATATTTCTGTTAATGCAAGAGTGTGTTAAGTAAAGCTACTTGCAGGCTGTCTATAAGATGAAGACTTTTGCTAAGTTAAAATTACCTCATGTCCTGCGTGGAAGCCAAATTCTTATTCACAATCTCAGCTATCTGGCCCATGAGAGGACTATAGAACAGCTGTTGCTCATACAGACACAACGAAAATTTAGATAGCTCAGGCATGTTCAAACTGTAGATACATTAAAAAAGTATTACTGTACCAAAATGTGCACGTGCAAGGTATGGCAACTTGAAATATTTCTCCATGCGCAACATATACAACATAGATTCCTGAGGACAAGTTGATTGCTCATTTACAATATTCTTATTAAGACTAAAATTCGAGTCCAGTGGCACCTTTAAGACCCGGCCCCGGATTTTGTTCTGTTGCTTCAGACCAACACGGCTGCCCACCTGAATCTATCTTATTAAGGCTGTAACTTATCAGTCGATACTCTCAGGATTTAAAACTATAGCAATTGTCAGTCGAGAGGGCCTTTGATTACAAGCACCATCCCAGCAATCTTGGTATTTTCAGGAACCCTAAGCTTATCTTTCACTGATACTTAAAACAAATCAATTCAACTTCCCTCCTATGAACATTAACTGAAAAGTAACTTCCATCGAAAATAAATGGGTATTCCAAGTAGTGGCTTTAGGAGTTTCTCTTTAGTTAAGGAGGCAGTTTGGTGTAGTGGTTAAAGAGTGGTGGACTCTAACCTGGAGAACCGGGTTTGATTCCCCACTCCTCCACATGAAGCCAGCTGGGTGACCTTGGGTCACTCATGGTTCTCTCAGATCTTTTTTAGCCCCACCTACCTCACAGGGTGCCTGTTGTGGGGTGAGGAAGGGAAAGGACTTTGTAAGCCGCTTTGAGACTTCTTTGGGTAGTAAAAAGCAGAGTATAAAAACTAACTCTTTTTCTTCTCTTTGGGGGAGGTGCAGCAGTGGGTCTTAAGAATCAGCATAGCGATCCCAGCGAGGGGTTTTCAAGGCAAGTGAACATCACCCTCTCCCTGCCGGGCATGCTCCAATCGGGCCCTAGAGGTCATTAGGCCCTTGAGAACAGCTTAGGAGGCTAAGTGGGATCTGTACTGCCCTCACCCTCCTGTTTTCCATTGGTGGAAGTGCAAAGATTTAAGGACTGGATCCAGGCTAAAATTTTCCATTACCGAAAAGCATTTCCATCTGGAACTTTTCTTCTTGCTGCAGCTCCCCAGATGCTCTCGGGGGGACGGCAGAAAATGGAGGGCTCGGCAAGGTAGAGGCAGAACAATTCTGTCCTTTTTGTTAATGGAAAAAAGAATGTTGGATCCAACCCATCAGCCAAATAGCTGTAAGCATTTCTTTTATTTTTAACTAGGAAGGGAAGCCCGTTGTGGAACCGAGACAACGGGCGCTAGACAGGCCCCTTCCCGCGAAGAAGGTGCTGGAGGCAGGCGTATCTGGCGGCCATTGGGGAAGGAGCTCACCCGCCGTCCCCAGCCTCCGCTGTCCCTCTCGCTGAGACTCCGTCTCTCCGGGGCTGCAACGTCCCCCTGGCACTGGCCCTGCCTCGCTCCCCGGCCAGCACCGTCGGCTGGCATCGCAGCCTCCTTCCCTGGCTCCTGGTGGCGGTGTTCGCCGCAGCGTTCGCCTCCCGCCTCCCAGCCAATGGCACACCAGCAGTCTTGAGCGGCAGCTGGCGGGCCAATGGCAGCAACGCAGGCAAGCAAGGCAGCCAGTGGCAAGGGACCCTGTCTCTGACTGACAGGTCCCTCAGCCAACTGATTCCGGCGCGCATTTTCACCATATAAGGTATGACGAAAATCCTTTTATATATAAGGAAGGATAGGGCATGCAATTCTGTACTTGTTGTGTTCTCCCCTACCATCTACTTTACACCAGCGTTATGTACACAGGCAGAAATGAGCACAGATGCTGCTCAGGCCCTTGGCATTGGTCCCTAAAATATCATCCTCTGTTCACCACCATATTCAAAGGTCTGACAGAATGTGAGAACAGGATGCCAAAGCCCAGCTAGAAATCCATGTTCCTTCCCATAGTGACATCATGAGTTACAAGAGCTCTGAGCTGTACTGAGAGAACTCCTGTGTTTTCTCTCTGGGAACCAGTATAAATTCTTGAATGTGTGGACCTGCTGTGCTTTAGCTCCCTCAAAGGAGAGCAGAGGTTCTTTGCTTCTCAGTTGAATGGCTCTTGTTACAAACTGGCTCAAAAGCCGTGCATATTCTCTCTCTTTCTGTTCCAACTGAAGCCTTAAAGTTGCAACTTAAAATTTCCCCTAAGCCAACCCTGGTGCATTGTTAAATTCATAGCTTTCTCTCTTGTCGCAATGATCCTTACTACTCTTGCAAGCTACGGCTATCATAAGGCTTGCCAAGCTCCAGGTGGTGGCTGGAGTTCTCCTGCTATTACAACTGATCTCCAGGTGACAGAGATCAGTTCACCTGGAGAAAATGGCTGCTTTGGAAGGTGGACTCTATGGCATTATACCCCATTGAAGTCCCTCCCCTCCCCTAACCTCGCCGTCCTCAGGCTCCACCCCCAAAATCTTCAGGTATTTCCCAGCCTGGAGCTGGCAACCCTTGTTATCACCATACGATCACAGGCGGGGGAACTGTATGAACAAATACAAAGAGACAGAACATGTGAAGAGACCAAAAATAGTGTTAAATTCTTGCCAGAACTAACCTTATAGAGTTTTTAAAACATAAAAATTGCCAACATCCATCCTTATAGATAAATAAAAATTAAAAATATTTACCTGTCCAATCTTCTCCAGCCTTCCACAACAATCTCTTCCACCAGGGAGTCGTGGGCATCAACGCCGAACCTTCAGAAGGACCAAAAGACAATTCAAGCAGCTCTGTATAGCTATTTTAGCTTTCTCATTAGGGAGCTGAAAAGAAACTACGTGTTCAGAAACTGATTACAAACATTAGGTTGTTCGTATATAGGTTTTATGTCTGTTGGAACATTTTTCTTTATATTAGTTGCTGTAGATTTTCTGGGTTGTTTGAGAAAATATCCACAAAATATGAATGGATCAATTCCTGCAACAGTACAGGATGCCTCCTGTTTTTCATCCATCAAAACCCACCTCTTCCACAAGAACTCTGGCTCAGCCTCTTAATCCTTGTCCCCAATTATAACCATCATCATCATTATCATTATTATTTTGACTTCCACCCCATGCTCCCACCGAGGCAGCTCAGGGCAGCTTACATAAAATCATAAAATTCACATAAAATACATAAATACAATTCATATAAATACAGTTTAAAACCATTTACGTATGTCGGTAACAAAGTGCAGAGTGTAGCTGGCAGAGCGGCATGTAGTGCCGCTTCTACTGGAACGCCAGGTGAAAAAGCTCTGCTTTCATGGCCCTGCAGAACTGCTGGAGGTCCTGCAGGGCCCTGATCTCGCTGGGGAGCTTGTTCCAGAGTGTCGGCACCACCAGGGAGAACGCCCTGGTCCTGGTCGACACCAGCCTGACTGACATCCTTAGGACCAGGGAGGGCCAGGTGATTTTGTGTTCCTGATTGCAGTGCTCTCTGGGAGACATGCAGGGAAAGGCGGTCCCTCAGGTAGACAGGCCCCTGACCATAAAGTGCTTTAAAGGTCAAAAACAGCATCTTGAAGCGGATCCGGAATGCTATTGGCAGCCATTGCAGCGACTTTAATACAGGTTGGATGTGCTCCCGCACAGGGAGGTGCATCAACAGCCTGGCTGCCGCAATTTGCACCAAGGGCAGCCCCATGTAGAGAGCATTACAGCAGTGGCTGCTACCTGGGCCTCCATTGTCCGGGAAGCATCCAGGAACCATAGTATACCTGCCTTTACATATATTCCTCCCAATGCTTTCCTTCCTCTGTCTTCTTCCTCACTGTTATGCACACTTTGGGTGCAACCACGTACTTGGTGAAAAGACTGTGGTTCAGTGGCAGAGCATCTCCTTTACACAGAGAAGATCTTAGGTTCAATTCCCACTATCTCCAGCTAAAAGGATCAAGCCATAGATGATGGCTCTGAACTGGATGGCCCAGACTGGCTTGATCTCATCAGTTCTCAGAAGCTAAGCAGGGTCAGCCCTGGTTAGTACCTGGATGGGAGACCACCAAGAAAGTCCAGGGTGGCCCTATGCAGAGACAGGGAAAGGCAAGCCAGCTTTGTTGATATCTTGCCTTGAAAACCCTATGGGATCAACCATAAGTTGGCTGTGACTTGACAACACTTTCCACCACCAGAAGGTGATGTGAAAGACCTCTGCCTAAGACTCTGAAGAGCCACTGCCAGTCAGAGTAGACAATACCAACCTTGACTGACCACTGTCCTGACTCAATGTAAGGCAGCTTCATGTGTTCAGGGGTACAACCAAAATCTCATTTAAGGTTGATGGCACAGCACTTCCTACAGTATAAATGCTTAAGTTTTTCAGTGGAGCACTGGCTTACCTTTTCTGCAATGGGATCTACTGTCCTGCCAACATCAAGCTCTGCTTGGCTGCATGTGCCGTTCTGCCCAACTTATGAATGTGACTTGCTATCATCTCAACCCCAGTCCCTTTAAGAGCCCAACTTTCACAGTCTGAGGAAAACTTTTCTGCAGTGATATAGAACTGTGCTTGGGAACATGTAAGGTTTTGCCTTATCTTTTGCAGCCTAGATTTTTCTTTAAATTATTTTTTCTGTATGAATGGATGGATTTTCTGCTTTTACATTACCACTAAAAAATAAAAGGGCAACAACAACAGCAGCAAACGTTGATAATTACGCATGTCCAAGTTAAAATGATAAAGACTATAAAACTAAAACTTGAAACTTACACAGCAAAATCCTAAACAGAGGTATACCCTTCTAAAACCCACTGACTTCAATGGGTTTAGAAAGGTGTAACTCTGCTTAAGATCACACTGTAAACCTTCAAAACTTGAACTTATAAAGCAATGTAGAGTTAAGTTCTTTAAACACGTTGACGGGTAGAACCTGACCAGCCTCTTTTCACCCAATGTATTATTTTAAACTGTATTTATACCTCACTTTCTTCCCCAGTGGCTTACAACCATTCTGTTCTCTTGTACTTTACCTCAAAACAACCTTGTGAAGTAGGTTAGGTGGAGCGTGTGCAACTGATATGTGCAACTGGCGTGTGCAACCCCAGTCTGATGGTGTGGTCCACAGTGTTGGTGACCAATACCTGACGTTCCATCTTGGGGATTCTGGAAGAACAGTGGGCCTTGCTTCAGCTCTGACCTTCTCCTTGTTTTCGCTTTAATCAGCCTTTTCTCAGGACAATTGGCAGCATGCTGACGTTTCCAGTATGGTCACTTGGGTTGGGCTTCAGGACCTCCAGTCAAATTTCAGAACAGGAGGCCCTGACTTGGATAGCCCAGGCAAGCCCGATCTCATCAGAGCTCAGAAGCTAAGTAAGGTCAACCCTGGCAAGTACCTGGATGGAAGACCTTCAAAGAATACCAGGGCTAGGAGGCAGAGGCAGACAATTAAGCCACCGCTCTGAACCTCCTCCATGCCCCAGTAGGTGTCACCAGAGGTTGCCATGATTTCCATGCACGGACACACACATACAGACGCGCAAACATGCAATGCAAAAAAATCAGAATAGGATTTGGCTTTTGCAAAAGACACTGCAACAATTTGCAAACACCAGTCCCACAGTCAGGATCTTGTATAAAGCAAACACTGAAAATAGTTTACCTGTCTCTTACATGCATATGGCAACTCCATTCCAAAACTGTACTTTATCCCCTAAGCACATTGTTAGCAGGTGTTGTACCAGCAAGCAAGCTGTGATGCACAAATCAGCCTGCTCCATTCCAAACATTTATTTTTTAAACGTATTTAAGAAAGCTTAATTTTTTTTAAAAAACCACAATTTAAAATAAATTTGATGCCATTACACATAAGTGTAACTACCACTTACCTAAGTAAATTGTAGAGCATATTCACTAATGCTTCATTACTCATAGATTCAATCTTGTTTTCTGCTAAAATGCGAAGAATAAGAAAGTGAGGGTGATCTCTTACATAACTGATATTCCTCAGGAGTTCAGGCTTCTCCTTTTGAAACTGCCAAAGTATATCAACAGCAGTCTCCACATGTTTTTCAGAGAGTTTGGTTTTGTTCTTTCCAACAAGATCAAACACTTGATCTTCATTTGTGCATTTATTTAGCTGGCTGAAAAATGAGTCACTGCTCCACTTTCGAAACTGGCAACTCCTCGGTGAAAACAGAAAACGTCTGAAGCAAAACATTTTTGTCGCTTTTTGTAGGCTACTTTTAAGCATGTCCAGAATGATACTGTCCTCCTTGGCTTCCAATCATCGCCAATCTGCCAGTGAGCATCAAGACATGGCATTTAGATACATAAAAGCTTGCATCTCCTGTATCCTTTGTAGTCACTGTGAAAAGAATTAAAAAGGAATTCTGAAGCATCTGCAATGGAATCAATTTAAAAATCAGCCTTGGAAGTAAGTTCATAGATGCAGCATCCTATTAAAAAAAAAAGTGGATGATCCTACCCACCTAGACGTGCCTACGCCTGTCAGATATAGCACATCAATGGCCAAAATGAACCATTTTCTTGCAGTAAATAATGGGTTTGATCCTGGCTACTCATGAATGGAGCAAAGCATCTTTGACTCCTTCTTTCAGAAGTTCCCTACTCTCTCCAAAAAAAACCTGTTCCCAAGGTGCAGGGAATATTTTTCTTCTATTTGATGGGGTAGAAAGAATGTGCCCTGACTTGGATAGCCCAGACTGGCCTGATCTTATCAGATCTTGGAAGCTAAGCAGGGTCAGCCCAGGTTACTATTTGGATGTGAGACCACCAAGGATCATCAGAGTCACTACGCAGAGGCAGGCAATGGCAAACCACCTTTGAACATCTCTTCCCTTGAAAACCCTACAGGGTTATTACCATAAGTCAGCTGTGACTTGACAGCAAAAAAAGAAAAGGAAAAGGGAAAAAAAAAAAGAATGCTGTACTTCTGTCATAGTGAGCATTTTTGGCATCTTTGCATATTGAGAAACTGGTTCTGAGCTCCTACTGGTGCTGGTGGTCTGAACAATGCTTCAGTGGAGAGTAGTGTAGATCTGAGGCCTCTGCTCCCTTCCCCCCCAGTTTTCACTATGGTTGTGTGGCTGGCACAGCTCTGCTGGTGGCTTATAGAGAAATTCTATCCAATTACTCCAGTCGAAGACCACTGATTGCAATTTACTTAGACTCTAGCCCCACGCAGACGTCTCATCAGCAGCTTCACTCCCCATGTTGGCTGGTACAGTGGGGAGGACGATGCTGGTCCCCCTCCCCCTCCCCATGATTGCCCAGGGATCTGCATAGGAAATGCCTGCATATATGCCCTCTCCTCATGATCAGCGACACTGGTTTTGATACGTGGCTGATCACATGGAGCAGGTGTGCCCGCAGGCACTTCCTCTGAGCATTTGGCACATGTAGACCAGTCAGTGATTAAGCAGACTGGGATATCCTATTTCATTATGGATGTACAGTATATAGAAAGTTAACCCCCCTCCCAAACCACGGGCTTGATACTATGACTCCCATTCCCACCAAGACTTCCTTCAATAAAAAAACGGTGACCGCGGGTGGGGTGGGGGAAGCATGAAAGAGATTTATAAAATTATAAATTGGGCAGTGAGAATAGATAGATAAATGTTTCTCCCTCTCCTGAAAAACTAAAACTGGAAAATACTCAATGAAGTGGATGGGCAATAGCTTCAAGAAGGAAAAAGGAAATAGTTCTTTATTCAGTGAGTGATTAACATGTGGAATTCACTACCAGTGGATGTAGTGATGATCACAAGCACAGATGGCTTTAAAGGGGGATGAGACAGATTCATGGAGGACAAATCCATCAGTGGCTACTAGCTATGGTGATTAAATGGAACTCCCCTGTTCACAGGCAGTAGATCTCTGAACACCAATGTTAGGAGGGAACATCGAGGGAAGGCCTGAGCCTTTGTGTCTTGTTTGCAGGCCCTCCAGAATAACTGATTGGCCACCCTGTGAGACAGGCTGCTGGATTAATTGGTCTGTTCTAGCAGGGATCTTCTGATGATCCAGCTTAGCTGAAGGGAGTCATAGGCTCCAACCCCATGAGGTTTGTTGTCATTTTACCTTACTGTTAAGAGCATATTTCCACACCTGTTCTACAGGAAGCTCATTATAAACATAACACATCTCAGCCCTCATCTCTAACATCAAGCAAGGAAGGGGATGAATCTGAACAAAGTACTGGGCCCTTCCAGCAACCCAGACCTCACTACTATTTGTCTTAAACAAAACAAAACAAACCCTTAAGGATCACAAACCTTGAGAAGCTACTCCTACAGTATTAAGAGGAGGGCGGCGCTGGTTTTTAGCCCATGGAAAAGTCTGCCCTCAAGAAATCACGTGGAGGCACGTCCATCAACCGGCTTGTTTTCAGGACAGAGGACGTGAACCCGGCCCGCCTTGCCTCCAACATCAGTACACTTTAACACGGACTCTCTGCAGTTATGAAGGTCAACCACTGCACAGTCTCCCCATTAATAACACAGATTCTTCCCTCCTTTGGTTTTAAGACGTATCAGCCCGCCTCTTTTAGCAGGGTCATGCCCCGTGTGGGATGGAGAGACGTTCTTGCAAATCACAAACCCACGTTACCTACTAGCAAGTAGCCGCTACTCACCGCTCGGTTTCCTCCTTCAATCCACATGGCGAGATATTATCATCTTTGTTCAAGCTCCTAGCCTTCTCACCTGCAAAGTCAGGAATACATAAAATATTGCAGGCCTCTAATAACCCGACCTGCTTACACACTCCTAACTACTTTCTATCATCCTAAAGGAGACACGAGAATCAACTGCTCGCCGTGCGCGCCGTAGCTTCCGCCTTGCTAAAGCGGGTACTACATTTCCCAGTATACACGACCACATTATCGTATTGCTTATTGGGAGTTGTAGTCTTTATGTCACGAGGCATTTCTGCTCTGCAAGCATGCTTGGGATCTAGTTGTGTTTGCTTGACCGCTACTCTTTGGAGTGTAATTTCATGGTATTTAAATAAGTACAGTTCCAAAACAGCCCTTGCTATGCTTAAGTCTATACCACAGAACTACAGTCTTTGAGGATGTTTACTCCGAAGCCAGCCCCCTGAATTTAATGGGGTCGGTATTATGTAATTGGTGATAGGAAGTTGGAACCAAGCGTGTAGTTGTATCAGCTATTCTCTCTCTGCAGAGAACTTTTCGAGAACTACAGCTCTCAGAACGAGAGTTCTAAGCATCTCACCAAACTATAGTTCCCAAAATTGTTTAGAGGTCGTTTAATATAGTATAAAATCAAAATAATTCTGCAGTTGTTTTATTTGTTTTACAACATTCACTTTCTCCGTTCCAGCTGGCTGGCAACACAATTTATATATGACATTCTTTTCAGTAAAATGTAATACTTCAGAGTGAGCCCTGAACAGTCTGTAGATTAGCCTACTTAATCTCAGTATTGATGGAAGTCCATGGTATCCCTTGAAAATATCCTAATAGCATCCTCCAGCTGATGAAGAGATGCTGAGGTAAGGTGGAAAATTAGGGGGAAAACTTATATACAGAATTATCATTGTAAATTACAAAAAAACTAAAATTAGATTCCAAAAGCTTTAATCAAATTGTAAATATTAAAAACTGTGCATCAAAATACAACAATTTTTGGTTACATATAGTTATCTCCCCCTAGTCACTAGGGCCTAGTGTAAAAAAAACTTTTTGTAAATTTGCAGTTGTACACACAGGGATGTCATACACTTAAAAGCATCTTTCCTATAACCAGGTCGCAAAGAATACATGTAAACCAAACCAAATGTGTTTTGGCTGTGAGGCCTTCCTGAAGTGGTTTAAATCTGTACAATATACACAGTTTTTGTTAAAACATTGGGAAACAGGGTTTCTACACAGAGACTTCTGAATGTGTCTTGCCTTGAAAACCCTACAGGGTTGCCATGAATTGGCTACAACTTGACAGCACTTTCCACCACCAATGTTCAGATCAAAGTTTGCACTACTTGGTAGAAAAAGCAGACCTCTGACAGTCCAAAACTAAGACCCCCAATTCCAGCACAGCTCCATGTAAGCAAATCTCCAGATATGCTGATGTATCTTTGAAGTGCCCCATGTAAGGCTTGGTCACCATCTTAAACCATTCAGAGGCACAGTTTAGCATATTTATTTATTGAATACATTTTTATCCCACTGTTCAGGGCAGCATGCATTTATTGCAAAGATCACTTAAAAAAAAGAAAATAAACAATTATCACTGTGTAACATTATTTGATTTAAAATATTTTTCTCTCCCTTATAACTTACCCCCAGCTCAGTTTACAGTATACAGTAGCAGACTATTAATCCAGTCCAACTGTATGTTTTACTGCATTTGTAAACTTTTTTCCCCTTAGTTGCTGTAGATATATATGTTGTCGAAGGCTTTCACAGCTGGAGTTCATTAGTTGCTGTAGATTTTCTGGGTTGTGTGGCCAGGGTCTTGGCATTGTAGGACCTGACGTTTCGCCAGTAGCTGTGACTAGCATCCTCAGAGGTATAACACAGAAAGATGGAGTACTCTCTGTATCAAGGTGAGCAGAAAAATGGTAGGCAGGTAATTTATATCTACCCTGGAAGGTGGGGTAGGGCTGAGTCATTATCTTGTAGTAGTTCTCCAGGCTATGAACATACTAACTACTACAAGATAATGAACATGGAGAACTACTACAAGATAATGACTCAGCCCTACCCCACCTTCTAGGGTAGATATAAATTACCTGCCTACCATTATTCTGCTCACCTTGACACAGAGAGTACTACATCTTTCTGTGTTATACCTCTGAGGATACCAGTCACAGCTACTGGCGAAACATCAGGTCCTACAATGCCAAGACCATGGCCACAGCAACTCTACAGCAACTAATGTACAGCAAATCTACAGCAACTAATGAACTCCAGCTGTGAAAGCCTTGGACAACGTATATATATTTTTTCCAATGGCCTCATTGACTCAGTGGCAAACAATATTGTCCCCAGTTATGTCTAAGTCCTCCCCCCCCTTTGAGTTATCTTCTGAAATTTCAGGTTTGTGCTTTTGTCCCACAAAACTGAGACTAGATTCCTGTGCGAATGCAGGGTACTCAGGGCTACCTGCAGTTGGAGGAAAGGCTGCTCAAAGTAACTAGGCTGTTTGAGGTGAAACATGATGAGCTATAAGAAAGGAGGGTGAGCAAGGGCCTTGAAAAATCCCCCAATAACGGTTAGCACCTGGGTAGGCGGCACAGAGCTGGCACTACGGTGATTTGTGCATTTATTTAACTTATTATTTAACACATGAGGTGACTTGGCACCTCACATATATTCCGGCACAAACTTTCGTGAGCTAGAGCTCCCTTCTTCAGGTGCGCTGGAGCAGGAAACCCACCAGGTAAATGGTTTCAAGTTCACAACAGAAAGGTGAGATGTACTTCTAGTTAAATAAAGGCGTCAACTTGCATCTATGAAAAACCATACGCAAAAATTGCCTCCTCCCTCCCTCAACCCCCCCCTCCCGATATCCTAGCAATGCTCAACTTCCATAGTTCAATGATGTGTAAGGGGAGCAAATGAATACAAACTTTAATCCTTGCTCCCTCGGAAAGCATACACCGTGTAGAACGAGCGAATCCCATCTTTTTGCGGAGGGGTATTGGCGGGCCCTGGGGACGGTGTGTGTGTGTGTGTGTGTGTCTTGGAAACACACACCTTTGATTTCTGTACCGTTCCCAGGCACGGGGGCAAGGCTGAGGCAGGATCTGGGTCCTCCTACGTGGAAGAGGCGGGCGGGAAAGCGGCCCAGGGCTGAGCTCCTTCCCTTCACAGTGAGGCCAAGCATTTGCTGCCTGAGACGCGGGGTTTCGCGGGTCGTCTCTCAGCCGCCGAGCCCCCCCAGTCCGTCCATCCTTCCCTCCCTCCCATCCATCCCTCCTTCTTCGGCAGCCACTCGCCGCTTCGGGTTTCCCGCTTCCTCCCCTCCTCCACTGACGCAGTCCGTGCTGCACCAGATCCTAACATGGCGGCGGCGAGGTGGTGAAGAGCGCGGCGGGAGGGGAGATTCCGGGCCCAGCGGGTGAGTGACGAGCCGGGCCGCTGCGCGAGGGGGTCCCGGGGGGTCGCTTCGCCCACAGATTTGTGGGGTGACGTGAGAGAGGAATGGTGCCTGAACTGTGGTGGGGCGGGAAGGAGACGGAGGGGGAAGAGTGCAGAAGGGTGGGCTTTTTCTTCTCTCTCTCTTGCTCTCTCTCCCAGTTTGAATCTGCCTCACGCTGACTTTGGGGGAGGCGGCCTGTTCCCACAGCCCGACTCCCAGCCAAGACCTGAGGGCTCCAATGGAGGCAGCGTCGCCCCTCTCTCAGCAAGTCAAGGGGGAAGAGGAGACGGGGCGGGGGACAGATTGGTGGCTTCTTGGCCGGGAGGGGCTGAAGAGGGAGAGAAATGTTGGGCCCTGAGCGGGAGGTTGGGGTGGAGAGGTCTGTCTTGGCTTATGGTAATAACCGTGCAGAATGCATGGGGGAAACGTGAGAGGAGGCCGAGGAGGGACCCTCTTTGTTTTAACTGTGCTGCTTATGTCGCTGGCGTCAGTCTTCTGCGTGCAAAGTGCTTTACAATTCCTGTCGGGTTTTTAGGGAGGGAAGGCGCATCTCTGCAATTGGCGGGGAGGGAGATGTGGCTTTGATAGCAGCCTAGCAGAGAGTAATAAGGAGAGGCAAATGCTAAGAAGTGGTGGAATAACAGACCCAATTTGGGGGGTGGGGCGGCGGGGGCAGGAGGAGTCGTGGAGGAGTAAACACAGGTAATTGCTTTAAGTACTCTGAAGTGCTGTGGAAAGGCGAAGGGCTGTTTGTTGTAGGTGCATTATTGACTCACCTCTGAGACAGTTTGGTAATATACAGTAGGGTTTGTGCCTAATGTTGGAGTCCTGGTCTCATTATCTCTGTGGCTGAGTGTGGGCTCCTTTATGAAATGGGCCTTACTTGGGTGTACTGAATTTCGAACTTCTAAAAAAAGTTGATGTATGTGGGTGGGGGGAAGGGGAATGTGCATTGAGGAAAGTGCAAATCGTGTGCATTCTGCAATGTAAGAAATGAACACTGAATTGAATGTGTTAAAAATCCAGGGCCTTTTTTTTTTTTTTTTTGCTACTTAAATCCATTTTCACAGTGGATGGAATTGAGCCGTGGAATCTGTTTTGGAACCCGTGTTCTGTGTCTTTCATAAATGATCTGGCGTGAAGGCTGAGGTAATGGTGTTTGAGGGTGTCCCAGATGTATTTGGGATGATGAAATCCAAAACAGGCAATGAAGAACTTCAGAGGGATCTCCACAGTGGTTAAACGTCCACACAAGGTTCAACAGTGTGTGAATCCTGTAAGATGACATGTTGGAGATCTGTGAATGGAGTCCCTCTCTGTATAAAATAGCTGCCCCGGGTGGGGGGAGGATTGGGTTGGAATTTTATCTCCCCTCTCCCACACTACTTTCAAGATGAAAATTGTCTCTTCCCTCTCTCCGTCAAGCTATTCCAGGCAAATAGTAGCTTGATCAGGGGGCAGTTTACACTGGGCAAAGCAGTGCAGGAGCAAGTTTGAAATCCCCCCCCCCATCATTTCACTGTTCGTATTCAGTTCCTTCCTTCCTGCAGAAGATACTGATTAAAAATTATGGAGATGGGAGATCTGATTATGGATGTCCAGTTTCTCATAATACTTGGCCAGGTGAATATAATATGGATTTTATGCTGTAAACTGTCCTGAGCCCACTCATGGGATAGGGCAGGGTATAAATTAATTAAATAAATAAAGTGATAAGTAGATTCAGGTGGGTAGCTGTGTTGGTCTGAAGCAACAGAAATTTTTTTTGAGTCTGGTGGCACCTTTAAGACCAACAAAGTTTTATTCAAGGTATAAGCTTTCATGTGCACACACACTTCACTTACAGTGAAATGGAAGTTACCAGTCCATACATATAGGTAAAGGGTAGGCAGTAAATTAGCATACAATATAGTGGTATTTAACAGATGCAAAGACCAGACAGGAATAACAAGCTTAGTTTATATGGTCACCATTTGTTTGGATTTAATTCTGGGGGAAAACATAAGGAAATAAATATATCAAAATTGGAGATTGATGTATAAATGTATCCTTCTTAATTGTGGAATGCTGAGAGTAATTAACTGAGACCCTGTTGTTACACTCCATCCATCTCCTCTCAAGCATGGCGGTAACTAACAGCATCCTTTTCTTAAGGTGGGGTGATTGGTTGTGCAGTGTTATGTCTCCTCTGTCACCAGAACAGAGAAATGTATTCCAGTCTACCATTCCAAATTACATTACGTTCTACTATTTATTACAGTATATTACAATCACTATTCCAAGCTATTATTCCAGATAAGAAATACAATAGAATAAAGATGATGTATAAGCCCTTCTTGGTGTGGATTCAGATGTAAGAATGGAATGAGATTAGCATATGTAGTGAAACTAATATCCCTAAGTCCCGGGGTGTTGTAATAACTTGTAATTCAGCAGTTTCCAGTCTGTTCCTGAAGTTTGTAATAAAACAGCTACATTGAGGTCACTCATTGAATGTCCTGGAAGGTTGAAGTATTCTCATAGATTTCTCAGTCTTGATGTCAGATTTGTGTCCATTTATGCTTTGGGGTAGGGTTTGACCTGTTTGCCCTATGTAGAGAATGGAAGGGCATTGTTGGCATTTAATGGCATCAAGTGGTTAAGACGCTGAACTGCAGGCTGTGGAAGGTCAGTAGTTCAGCAGTTCGAGACCCGAGAGTGCCGCATGATGGGGTGAGCTCCCATCTCTAGTTCCAGCTCCTGCCAACCTAGCAGTTCAAAAGCAAGAAATTGCAAGTAGATAAATAGGTACCACTTTGGTGGGAAGGTAACAGCGTTCCGTGCGCCTTGGTGTTTAGTCATGCCGGCCACATGACCACGGAAATGTCTTCAGACAGCGCTGGCTCTTCGGCTTTGAAACAGAGATGAGCACTGCAACCCTAGAGTCGGATTCGACTGGCTTTCGAGCAAGGGAACCTTTACCTTTTTACAGTGTAAGAAGATGAGCAAGTGAATGAGCCTGAGATGGCGTAGTTGATTTTTTTAGGTCCGGTGATCGAGTTTTTGGGCATATGCGGCAGCAAAGTTGGCATCTGGGTTAATTTTGCCTGTTTATTGATGGGGGTTCAGATTGACTGACTAACCTGGAAATAGGTTTTAGGATGGATGCTTAAGTGGCAGCGTTGGCTCAGTGTGTGGAGGGAATGAAAAGACAAACACTGTCAGAAATTATTAGGAAAAGAATTAACAGTAAAATGGTATTGTAATGCTTTTAAGGACAATCTGTGATGCAGCCACATTTGGTCCCATACCAAAAAGTATATCACAGTTTTAGAAAAGATGTAATATAATACAATAACTTGGTAATGCAACAAAATTGTCAATAGATGCAGAATAAACAAATTTCAAGTACTGTTTCATATAACACATTGTTAACTTAGGGAACTCTCTGCCACAGGGTAATGTAATGGCATTTTTAGAACAGATGAATTAATGAAAGATAGGTCTAAATGGCCATGTTATCTGAATGTAACACGTGTTCCAGCAGTACTGTATTTCTGAATTCCAAATGTTTGGGACATTCACTAGGGGAAGGCTTGAACAGCCCTGGCTGCTAAAGCATGTTCATCTCCAGTTTGATTCAGCAGGGCTTATCCGGTGAAAACTGGCGACTGACTAACATGTCATTTATTGGTAGCACTATAGCTAGGGTTGCCAGATCCTGGTTGGTAAAATCCTGGAGATTTGGGAGTGGAGGAGGGTGGAGAGGATGGGGACCTCAGTGGGGCACAATGCTACAAAGTCTACACTACAAAGGATCCATTTTTTACAGGGAAACTGATCTCTGAAATGAGCTGTAATTTTGAGGATGGCATCCCTAACTATAGCCTTGTTCGCATGTTACAGTGAATGCATATGCGTTATGCATGTGTATGCATTAATGTGTTTGCAAGAAACAGCCAGTGTATGTTTACTTGATAAGTGAAACAAGACGAGTACCTGGATAAATGTGCAGTTTCAGTCACACATTCAGCTGTATGTGCATTGACTATAACATGAGAATTACTCAATACATGTACATAGAAACGTCAAGTGTACATTGTACATGAGTTGTAGATGAATTCATTGTAGCTTGTAAAAACAGCTTAGCCTGACCACATTACTTAAGAACAAATCCAGTGGTATTATTGAATGCAGGTGTGCGGCCTAACAGCCCCATCCTGTGCACATTTACTTGGGAAATGTTCTGTTGAGTTCAGAGGGGCTTGATTCCATGTAAAAGTTCATAGGGCTGCAGGCTTAACCTGAAACAATTATACTTAGTTTCCTGGGTCAGTTGTTAGTCATTTCTGCCTAAAACTCTGTTAAACTATGGACCAGAAATTAACCCTTTCTGAAAATATTATTGTCATCTTCCTTGCAGCAGTCCTGTTAGGAACTCTTGTGTAAACACAGTAAAATAATACATTTGTTGATAATCCCACGCTAGATAGATGAGCCCTTGGCCACTGTTGTAGGGTTTCAATGGGTATTCTCCCCCTCCATATTTACATTTCCACCACTGCTATGTTGGTAAGCTAAAATTTCAATGAGAAATCCTGTGTTTGGCACCCTAGTAACTATATTCTGTTGTTGTTTAGTCGTACAGTCGAGTCCGACTCTTCGTGACCCCATGGACCAGATTACGCAAGGCCCTCCTGTCTTCCGCTGTCCGCTGAAGTTTGCTCAATTTCATGTTCGTTGCATCGATGAAACTGTCCAACCATCTCATCCTTTGCCGTCCCCTTCTTCTTTGACCTTCAATCTTTCCCAGCATCAGGGTCTTCTCTAGTGAATGCTCCCTTCTCATTTGGTGGCCAAAGTATTTGAGCTTCAACTTCAGGATCTGGCCTTCCAGGGAACAGTCAGGGTTGATTTATTTTAGGATTGAATGATTTGATCTCCTTGCAGTCCAAGGGACTCTCAAGAGCCTTCTCCAGCACTATAGTTCAAAAGAATCTATTCTTCGGTGCTCGGCCTTCCTTATAGTCCAGCTCTCGCAGCCATACATTACTACGGGGAATACCATTGCTTTGACCATGCGGACTTTTGTTGGCAGGGTGATGT
Source organism: Gekko gecko (assembly GCA_029375565.1). Classification (NCBI taxonomy): domain Eukaryota; kingdom Metazoa; phylum Chordata; class Lepidosauria; order Squamata; family Gekkonidae; genus Gekko; species Gekko gecko. The sequence continues at coordinate 34,711,956 of JAPDNY010000003.1, read as the reverse complement.
TTCTGCTTTTTATCATGCTGTTTAGGTTTGCCATCACTTTCCTCCCAAGGAGCAGGCGTCTTTTAATTTCATGGCTGCAGTCACCATCTGCAGTGATCTGGGATCCCAGGAATGTGAAGTCTGTCACTACTTCTACGACTTCCCCTTCTATTTGACAAGGAGTGATGGGGCCAGATGCCATGATCTTAGTTTTTTTGATGTTGAGCTTCAAGCCCACTTTTGCACTCTCCTCTTTCACCCTGAGCAAGAGGCTCTTTAGGTCCTCTTCACTTTCTGCCATGAGAGTGGTATCGTCTGCATATCTGAGGTTATTGATCTTTCCCCCAGCAACCTTAACTCCAACTTGTGATTCATCCAGGCCAGCATTTCGCATGATGTACTCGGCATATAAATTAAATAAGCAAGGTGACAATATACATCCTTGTCGTACTCCTTTTCCTATGCTAAACCAATCAGTTGTTCCATATAGATTCCTTTTAATAAAATACATTTATTATGAAATTTAAATGCTCTTTTTTGCTGTCTATTTTGTTCCGTGTGTATCTGTTATATATAAATTCCATCAATTCATAAGCTCAAAGTGGTTAACAAGACAACATTCTAAACAAATCTCCAGTTACAAAGCTTCAAAGTATAATCAATCAGGATCCCTCGGTTACAAAACTTCAAAGTATAATCCAACAATTCCTCAATATACAATATACTTTTTGCACTTAGTATATACTGTCCATAAGTATTATCCTCTGGAATCAGACAACAGTCCTTTTAGAACAAAGCAATCCATGAAGTTTCTTGTAGTCTGTGTTATTTTCCTAATTCAATGAGATCCTGGTAATTTTTCTCATTTCACGTGAATACTTCAAGGAAATTCATCTGTGACTTTCCAATAGTCATAAAGAGTTTTAAAGGCTGTAATCACAAAATGGACTTCTCCAGGCATCGGAGGACACCAATCAAGTATGATCTTTACCATGATTTCTCCATACATTCAAATGGTTGGTGTAGGTCTTCTTTGCCTTTAATGAACAAGGGAGAAAATGGTGCAGAAATGGTAGACAGGGCTGCTATCTGTAAACCCATTTTAGCATTGTCCCTTGCTGATTGTCTTTGTTCTAGGCCCCACAGATACGGATGGGAGATATTAGTTTGGAAGAAAATACTTCAGCGACTAAAACATTTCCCCCCAACATAAGCATTTAGGTATTAAAGCCCGCTTCCTAAGATGCATGAGGTAGATCCAGTTGGCTGGCATATCCAGTATGGAATGGGGGAAATGTTACAAATAAGATCAAAAGGCTATGTATTGCAGTAAGTCTAGGGTTTGATATTGTGTAAAATACAGCTGTGCTCGAAGTAAGATGGCTATTCATAATAGCAGTAATTGGTGATAATATTATCTCTCTAGCTTTGCTAAGCTGATTAATACCAATAATGACTTAGGAATCCCTTGTGCCTTGCGCAGTATAGGCAGATTTCTTAATGAAATCTAATTCTCCAGTTTCATGTTGGAGTCTCCCTTTCAAAGATCTTTTGTTGAAGAATGCCGACTTTTGGGCCTGCAGCAGAATGTCTCTTGGGAGGCTGAAATGTTCTTCCATAGTTTCTGAATGTTGTAATTTTTTTTACTTCCCTTCATTATTTTGTATAGAGATTGACCTGTTTGTCAGGGTTATGTAGGGAGGAGAAGACCATTGTTGACAGGTGTTATAATATATCACACTGAATGAAAAGAAAGTGAATAAATCCCTTATGGTATTGGCAGATGTCAGTGGGTCCTATAACAGCATTGCTTGAGTAGATATGGATTTTTTGTGGTGACTGATTCTCTCTTTGCTGGCCCATTGTTACTGGTAAGCAACCGTATTATTTATTTAAAACAATTCTGTGCTGCTTTTTACCCAAACAGAATCCCCAAGGGGGCAAACATTAGAACATTTCAGCATTAAAATATAACAGCATTTAAACTGAGTATCTAATATTTAAAGAATTCAGTAAAAACACATAAAGCACACTTTTTTTTTGATGTTGGGAAGTTGTCTGTAAGTAAGGAAAGGGTCTACCACCAAGGTCTATGAGAGGAGTTTTAGAAGGATTTAGAAGCCCCTGAAGGAAGAAGTCTTGGTGCTGAAGAATGCGTCTTGGGGTGTTCGGTCAGGGAAGTGAAGGGGAGAGGAGGCTCAGTGGCTTGTTCAGTGACGTCATCTGCCAGGTTTCCTTCATGATTTTCACGTTCAGCTGTAGATCACTGATTATGCCAGACTGCATTGAGCATGGAGCTAGAGGTGATGACTTGTACTGTTCTGTTCTTTGTTTTTTTCTCTTTGAGCCTGTCTTGTACTGAGAGATTCCTGGGTGAGTTTGATTTTTACAATCTGTTCCTTTACTTTCTGTTATAATCTTCAGAATGGGTGTTATAAATCCTTCAGTTGTGTGTCCCTGTCTCAGAAATTAGAAAAATGCACTTGTAATATTGGGCTTGGCTGTAGCCAGTGGATCATATCATGGGTTCCGGATGCTTCCTGGGTTAAGATAGGGGCAACATGTTCAACGTATACATGGCATCTAGAAAATTAACTTGTTGCTTGAACTAATCCAGATTCAGGTTGATGGGGTGAGCTGGATGCTGTTGAAGTCCTGGTGGATTCTTTCAAGGGTATCTTTCATAGAATCATAGAGTTGGAAGGGACCTCCAACGTCATCTAGTCCAACCCCTGCACAGTCCAGGAAATTCATAAATATCTCCCTCTCCATACCTGCGATGACCACTGTTCCACGCCCAGAAGATGACAAAAAACCCTCCAGGATTGCTTCTTGACTCCAAAGTGGCAATCAGCATTTCCCTGGGTGTGTAAAAAAGGGCTACAAGAACTCTTGAGTCCAGTCAATGAAAATGTTATCCTTGTAACATTTTCCTCAAGTGGCCTCATGGGAAAGATAGTTGAGGGGAGGATTTGAGAGACAAGAACCAAGGAAGTGGCTAAGTTAGCCATGACTGTGTTGGCCTATTGTGACATCATATATTGATGGCAGTGCTGTTTCTTATTTACAGGGCATCCCAAAGTCTGAAGTAATTGTGGTTGAACACAAAGTGGTACAAGACTTGGCTGCTAGCTGTGTTGCAGTACTATCAGAGATTCCTGATGGCTTGTAATTTGTGTCTGGATGGTGTATTGGAGGCACCGATGGTTTAGGTCCGTAGCTTAGAATTGAGTTAGTTATACTTTGCATGGTTAACCTTTTCACAAAGCACTTAGATCCAAGCTTAACAGAGTTATCCTAATGAGTTTGATAGGACGAGCTCATAATTATGACATACAGCAGAAAATCTGGAATCTAGAATATTATTTGGTTTTCCAATAGTCTTGGACCTGTTCACACGAATATTTTATCTGATAGTAGTAATTAACTATTTGTATTATGTACTGGCCTGGTTTCCCCCCCCCCCTGAAGTGAATAAACTATCAAAGGACTGATTTCCATGCTTTGCCCATGAGTAGTACAAAACGGTTTTAGTTAATCAAAACATTAAGGGGGAGATGGAAGGTTTCAGTTTTTGCAGGAGAACAAGAAAATCATCAGGTAGTTGTATAATAGCTCAAATTCATTAATTTTGTCTGATTAAAATAAGTTGTGGAGAGTTGCCTAGTTACCATCTGTCAGCGTTTTCAGGCTTGAGAGTTCTGATAAGGGAATCAATCACCTTTCTGCTCCCTGTTCCCACTGCAGGATCATAGTCTTGTTCAAGCCAACATCGTGAAGCCAACTATAATTCTGTGTTCATTTGATTTTATTTAGTGTGTGACTGTGAATATTTTGTATCTGACAGGTGCTGGGGTGTGGGATGGATTTCCTGGCTGAAACTGCAGTAGCCTCCATTCTCATCCTCCTGACTCTTGAGCTTTGTTTCTTATAGCAAGGGTCTAACCCCCCCCCTTCCTGATGTTGAGCTGCTGTTGTGAAATAGTACAAAGCAAATACACACTCCCAGTGAATACAAATGGACCAACTGTGAATCCAAGTGCTGGTTATCCCTTTAAGTTTTCATTATCGCACAGACTTCATGGGAGCAACCTCCCATCACTACTAATGCAAGCTTTCCATCCTCGCCATTACTTTAAGCATCCTCTAGGATTGGCTGGAGGAGGTAGGGATGGGGCTTAAGGACAGAGGAACGCAAGGGAAGCCGTATGAAAAGGCAGTGGAAATAATAAAAAGGAGGGAGCGTGAGCTGGAGAAGGCCAAAGAAGAAGGGAACTTAAAAAAGGGATGAGGAGGAAATTTGGAAGGGGTTACTAGGAGACGGTCTGCAGACACCATAGTGCCCAAGGGTGCCAAGTTGGTGATCATTCGGCGACATTAATTCTCAGAATGAAAGTCCAAATTGAAAGTCATAAGAAAAGGTGAATATGTGTGAATGTGTTTTTGTTTATTTTTTTGTCCTGCTTTTCCCCTCCAAAGAGGGATCCCAAGGTGGCTTACATATTATGAACACCTAGGGAAAAACTCTTTGAGTATTGTCAAACGCAGTGTATGTGTGTGTGGGGAACGTAGTATAGGGTGAACAACATAAAACCATAAATACCATGTACCCCACCTTACTTAGAGATCTTGGACTCCTCCTAAAGATCTCAAGTCACTTTATGATCTCCAAAAGCCCTCCTGAACAGATATAACAAGCTTCCTAAAATAAATAAATAAATAAAACTTCAATAGGGGTGGGTAAGTGGTCCCTAATAATTGGGGCCATGGCTGCTAGGGCCATGACCAGGAAAAGGCCGATTAAATCAACCTCATGGACAGGATATCTGGCCAGATTACTCAGGTAAAGTTACTGTATGAGCTCATACATGTGTTCAAGTTCTATAGCTTGCTTGAATTAGGATAATTTGCTTAAAAATGCTGACCAAAACTTTGTCAGCAATAACTGCCCTGTAAATTGTGAAGAAGTTAACATTGGTTTTCAGGTAGTACCCTATTCCTTGTCCACAGTTGTAGTTTCAGCCTTGGTTACCATGAGGTGATCTAATTGGGTACCAGTTGTATGTTGCATTCTTTTAATAGAGATTGGCACCCTTCAATTTCCTGTATTCTCAAAAGAGCATGCTTGCCCAAAGAAATCTTTGAGTCTTGTTGCTCTTAGAAAGTACCCTGGGTGAATTAATCAGTACCCTTATCTTGATGTGGGTTTTGTGAAAAGTATGAATTGGGGGGGAAATTCTGATATCCTAAATAGAGTGTGATCTGATTTAATGTATTTATACATAGTAAACAAAATTGCAGAACAGCCTCCATATTAATTTTATATCCTGATAGCAACAAATAGTTGAGCCACAGTATTTTAGTAGGAAAAAATAAATCAAATGTTGTTTAAGTGTTTAAACAGGAAAAAGCTTTGCTTGGAAATTATTTTTATTAGAATAATTGTTGGAAATATATTTAAAGATAATATAGCATGCACTTCACTTAGTTGTTTAAATTTAAGGAAAAAATGAATACACTGAATACTGCTGAGACCCTAATTTTAGCATACTCAAAAGAACTGTATGTAATATGTTTTGGATTGTATTTGTACACTCATCTAATTCAACAGAATTGCATGGAATCACTTGCATTACTTGTTCTGATTACCATATTAAATTGGTGATTAGAATGTCCCTTCTACCACACAAGAAGAATTTTAGCTTTGGTTCTGATGTGATTTGCACACCCGATCAGATGAATTTATAACTTGATTTTTATTTGGATTATTATATTTGTTACTTTGTCTCCCTCCTCCATTTACAAATCAGTAAAACATATGTGTCCTCTCACACAATTCCTAAGGATAATCGTGTGAAGAACATTAATTACAACTTTGAAACTGCCACGCTTGCCTAATATTGTATTGGCAATAGCATCCAGTTGTTAATTTAATGAATTTTCAAAAAGGGAAAATTTTCTGTGGAAAAAGCACTTTATTATTATTATTATTACTACTACTGCTGCTACTACTACTATTATTATTATTTTGCAAAACAAAAATTTGATGCCACATAGGTGGGAATGCTATTGTGTTAATATTGTTGTGCCAAACTTTAAAAAAATGGTTAGGTCCCTTAGTTCAGCACACTTATACTTTGAGTTACATATGTGCAGTAAATTTTCGTCACCAGAACACACCTTTTATTCTCTTCAACTTTACAGAGTTAAAGCCTCTTAGTTGTTTGTTCCTTGACAGAAGGCCAGGATGTTTTGTGGACCATAAGTGATTGGCACCATTGCCATACATAATAGTGTTTATGTTGTATGGTTCCATGGACAGTACTCCCTTCTGGGTTATAATTATTGGGTTTGGGGGTAAAGTTTCTGGAGAATAAGACTGTGGTCTTGCAGCAAGATCAACATTTGCAGGGAACATCAAGTAAAGGAAGCAATCTACCAAAGAAGTGTGGTAGCCTCTGCATTTGTTCTGGCCACTGAATCCTAACTGCAAACATCCACTCCACCCACCCTACCTGCACTTCTTGTGCTATGTGTAGTGGCAGTATCCTACTGCGAGTGGAAGCAGGAAATATCAGATTAGAGATGATCACAGGATATGAGGCCTAGGTAGTAGTAAGCAGCAAGCACCAGTCCACAATCCGTAGCTAAGCCATGCTACAGTTTATTCAAGGTACAGCTGTAGACCATAAGGCTGTATTGGTGACTGCTGTCTCATACAATGGCCTATTTCTTGACACGAGCACACACACACACAATCCTCATCTTGTCGTATATGGGCTGTGCTGTGTTACTGAGGACAGTAATGTGGCAATATCTTTTATTTATATTCATTCATACCCTGGTTTTCTTCACAAGGAGAACCCAAAGCTGCTTACATTGTTCTGGCTTCCATTTTATGCTCACAACAACCCTGCAAAGTAGGTTAGGATGAGAGTGTGTGACTGGCCTGCGGTCACCCAAGAAGCTTCTGTGGCACAGTGGGAATTTGCATGTGGGTTTCCCATACCCTAGTCCTTCACTCTAACCACTAGTGGTAGTAATTGGAATATATTCCAGGTGGAACCACTCTAGGAATGACCTTCAGGAGTTGGAGGAGGAAAAGGGAGACGTGACTGGAGGCCCAATATTCTTTGATGCCACATATCTTTCTATCTTCACCATAAACATCACTTGTAGATAAGCCATACCATTGAGGGGGGAGAGAAAAAGAGAGGGACTGATGTTGATTCAGGAGCTGATGCCACAGTATTTTGGCTTGCCTCAAGCGTTCATGCCTGCCAACAAAGGAACAGTTATAATCCAGATATTTTTGTTCACCTATGCCACTGTTTTTATATCTTCATATAAAGCTATCAATTTTTTTAATCTCTATTTTCCTCATTTCTTAGTGTTGTGTAACTTAGTTTTCCTTTTTTATTTTTCAAAAAGTCTTCAGATTTAGCAGGGATGTACTTCTTCACTAATTGGAAATAGAGAATTTATCATTTGTAATTCTGTTACAGGTGTAAAATTTTGAAGCCATGGGAGTGAAAACCCAGAGACCTCGTTGCTTTTTTGACATAGCCATCAACAATGTACCTGGTAAGAGAAATGCTGCCATTCGTATTCAGCTATAGTTTGGCTCGAATTCTAGAACATGCGGTTTACTCTAGTTAGAATAAATGGCTCTTATTTATGAGTAAACTCTAGGGTAAACTCCTTAATGTTTAGTAAGTATACACAATTGCTTTAATGATTTTTTTATTTATTTTAGCTGGAAGAGTTGTCTTTGAGTTATTTTCAGATGTCTGCCCGAAGACATGTGAGAACTTCCGCTGCCTTTGTACCGGTTTGTAGATGCCTTTTCCTTCTAATGTGTAATTTGTGATGTAGAAATAGCCTCGATTTAATTTATCTGTAGGGTTCCATATATGTTACCACAAAAAGATAAATATACAAATGAAATTGGGTCTTACGAATGAAGCTGTTAATCTTTTTGCCTGATAAAAATAAAGGTACATTTCCACATGCTGTTTTATACTAAATTATACTACTTTGAGAAATGCAGCAAAATGTATATGTAAATGTCCCACTACCTGCCTTCAGGGTGGGGCCAGACCATAATAGCCATAATGGCCAGCCAAAATCTTGGGCCATAATAGCCAGCCAAAATCTTGTATTTTCCCTGACCTCAGTCTTCAGCACTATGCTGAGTTTCAGTGGCACTCAACCAGTGAGGAAGGGGAGAGGGCAGACATCTTGCTAGTCGGGTCACATTTCTGTAGAGAGGCATGTCTTGAGAAAGACAGATTGCTTGCTGTAATTGGTGCCTTTCACATGATCATCTGTGCTGTCTCACAATTGGCTTGTGCCTGTGTTAGAGGCTTGTGATGCCCAGTTGTGGTGCTCCACAGAGACCATGAAGAAGAATATCAGTTTTAGGTAGAGCAAGATGCTGAGACTGAAAAATAAGACAAGAAGCCAGAGCATGAAATCTTGAGTAAGTTTGTTTTGGGTTGAATTTCCCAAAGGGACTAGTTGTTGCTTTATTCTGTTGCCAGATCTTAAGGCAGGATGAATAAGTAAACCCCGTGTCTTTTTGCTGGGATCTGTTGTGAAAAACTGTATTTGCTAAGAAGATAAGCAGGTTCAGAGCGTCCAAAATTAGTACTTTTTTGGGATTCATCTGTAAGACAAAGCTTTCACCTTTTGCTTTCTCTGTCAGCTAACAGTTAAAATCCTGGAGTTGAACACATTGGCCACAATCCAGACAACCATGTACCAAAATCTACATGTCTGTCAGGACTTAATCCTTGAGCAGCAGCTCATCATGCTGTTGAATCTAGTTCTATTTCAAAGTAGTGTTTGATACTGGCATCAGAAATCAGTAGGTAATTAGTTATCTGGACTGTAACAATTATATAGAAGCTTCACTGCAACAAATAATGTTCCTATGTTGTTCTCGTGATCTGGGTGAACAGTAGATCGTTCCTTTCTATTGGACCATTTTTGGTGGTGATCAGCACTTTACATCCTTCTTTCAAGAGCCAGTTTCCAGTTTTATGTTTGTGGGTTCTTTGAGATTGTCCCATTAATCCCTAAAGGAAGTTAAATATTTTTATCCTTCCATTTGCAGGTGAAAAGGGTACAGGGAAATCAACTCAGAAGCCATTGCATTACAAAAGTTGTTTGTTTCACAGAGTTGTGAAAGATTTCATGGTCCAAGGAGGTGACTTCAGTGAAGGTAAGACAGAACTGCTGGAACTAATTTTCTGCAAGTGTACAAATGTGTGTGACACTTTAATGGTCATAGTTTTTTGGACAAAACTACTCAAGTATAAATACTGCGGCCTCTGTACCTGAAGTTAGAATGTTTGATAGGGCTAATCATTATCCCCTAAAGCCAACTACCTAATGAACATCACTTAAATAATGCCAGTTCATTAGTTTTAGATCTTTTTAAAGATGTGCAAAATACAGGACAATTCTAATCTATTTTATTGAACTGTTGCTTGAGATTTGCTTAGTTGATAGCTATTTACCTATAGTAAAATAGTATTTTGTGTGGAGGTTTTAAAAATGAGTAGGAACATTTTGGAATTTACATGACTTACAGTCATTAATTTTATAATATGACTTATCTCTTAATACAAGGAAATGGGAGAGGCGGAGAATCAATTTATGGTGGCTTTTTTGAAGGTAAGAATGATCAATTGGCCTGCGTTGTGCTATCTTAACTACTTTAAGAATAAGTGTACTTGGGAGAATTGTATTCTATGGGTCCCATCTCCAGGCAAAGTTATTCACTGTGGGTCATAGCTTCCCTTATTGTTGGGGCTTGGAGTAGGTATCAGAGTTTCAGCAGCTTCAGGTTTAGAAGCCTCTGTGCCTCTTAAGCTTTCTTGGTATAGGTTTAGTTAATGATACATTGACTAGCTTTTGCAGTGCTGTTCCTACTCGAGAAATCTTTCTTACTCTAGAGGCTATATTCCCCCTCTTATTTAAGAGCATTGCACTATTTTATTCTTTACTTTTCTGAGCCTTCTTGCTTTTTGCCCAGTGGCAGCACTCCATGTGTTTCTACCCCAGCATTCTACGAGAAAGCATAGAACATCAACCCAGTCTTCAAAGCCCCCAGAACAAGCAGGTAGTCTTGCTAGAAGGCATAAGTGGCAGTTGTTCCAAGCAAGGCAGTGAACTGGACTTCACTTTTGTCTTTCTCTTTTCTCTTGGTGATCTGTAAGTGGCTAGCTGCCGATACATCCTGCCTAGTCAGAACTGGACTTTATGCTTTTTGAAAACTTGGTTACTGTGGTTGTATTCAAGTTTTTGTTAAAGCTGCATTAGGAACAAACTATTGTGATTTAAAACTTTTATAAGCAAGTGTATTGTTCAAGACTGCACTTGTACAAACCCTTGGGATTTCTGTTGTGTGCAGTTTTAAATTTCAGAATTATTTATCTTGTATGCAGGGTTTTCTTTTAATAGCAAGCTGTCAGTTTTCTTTGTCTGTTTTATAAAATTGTCATTTTTTTTGTAAACAACACACAAGCCAAAATTATTAGCTTGTGGTCAGAAAAACAAACTAGACTGCTTGTATTACAAATACGAAGTAAATGCACACTGGTCTTATTCAACAAATATATTGAGTTCTGAGAAAGCTCCGCTTAAGCATTCATGCACCAAATGATAACTTTGATTCAACAAAAAAAGCTGATCAGAATACATCTTGTATTTAATAATAATGATAGTAACATCTGCTAGAATTTTATGGGCTAAATATTGGAAATTGATAAAATTCTGAGTGAGGAAGAATTGAGCAGAAATGGATAGAGTGAACATATTAATACAAGGCAAAGATGATGAAGTATATCGGAAGAGATGGTCGAGGGTCTATACACGGATGAAAGATAAGAGAAAATAACAGACTCGAATTGTAGTAAAATATGAAATATATATGTGTGTATGTATTAAAAAATCAACAATAAAAAAATTGGGGGGAAAAAGTTATCACTACATCTAATTGTGAATTTGAAGGTCAGTAGAATAACAAAGCAGGCCACCCACAGGCGAGGTAGGTATTTCTGCATAATGAGGAGACTTTTGGGGAGAAAAACACAAGAAATTTACCAGCCCTTTTCCAAAACATTCTGAGGAGGCTTCATAATACTCATTGCCCTTGAGAAAGCATTGGATGTTGAGGGCCACTGAAAACCAGGTAGGGGGAAGAAGGGGAAAGTGTGGTGGCAGTGGAAATTGACTTAACATCTTTTAGTAATCTGGAATGGGAGGTGAAAATGGGATCTGAGAACGGGCACTGTGAAATATGTACTCCCCCATACCAATTTTCTCCCACTGAAATTCTCATGATATAGGGAGGGGCACATAAAATACCCTGTTACTACATTGAACCAATCAGGTTTAGGGATAGATGGCAGATTCCTACTCACTTAACCTAAAATCTCAGCAATAAGCCCTGTATGGCTATAGCTGACTTTCAAGACCAAATGAGCAGGATTCTATTTTCTTAGCTCTGGAGAATGATAGTCTCATGTTGACTAGGAGGATGTCTAATTGTTTATCCTCCCTTTGCGATTTCTCATAGGCTCCAAATGTGGTATTGATATTTTTGTGTGTTTAGTCCAAGAATTTATAGTGTGTGTCTCACTGTTTTTATTTTAATCCTGTTTGGCACTTCAGTCATGCATCTGTGCAAGTTGACAATCCTAATTTGAAATTCTAAAGACATACCCGTGCTAGGTGATGAATTTTTGAAGTAATTGAAAATGCTTTCTCTAGATGAAAGCTTTGCAATAAAGCACAACAAAGAATTTCTCCTTTCAATGGCCAACAGAGGGAAAGATACAAATGGTTCACAGTTTTTTATGTGAGTATCACGCAGCTACTGTGTTTCTTCACCATTTGGATGGGTAGTCGTTACAATTTAAATTCCAGAACTGTGACTTTGAATTGTTGAAATGACTAACTCCTTTTCCATTTACAAAGTATGAATACCTTTTACCTATATGAAACATAACTGCTTTCCTAAATGTCTACTTTGGAAGTAGTAAATGGGATTCTAAGAATCATACGGAATCAGCTTGAATATTTGTAGTTGTTGTTAACTGTGTTAGAAGAGTCACCATCTGCTATGTATTAACAGAGAAGTCACTACTGGCTTTTCACCTATTATCTGGGAGCATCTGATGTTATAACATTGTTGGGGTAGACTTGACCAATACCTGAATGGGAGGCTATTGGTCCCCATGTAAACCACTCTGAGTTTTTTTGAAGGACAGTCTGGATGCAGGTATAGCAAGTATCTGCATTTGAGAACTGTTGTGGTAGAACAAGTCATCTTCACTTACCAAGAAAACATACCAAAAACACAATCCTTAATGAATATCCCGGCTGTAATCAGGAGCCTGTTCAGATACTACTTTGACCTCAAGATTCAACCATTGATGAGATTAGACATCCTAGTTTGTATGTTTCACTGTTAATTTCACAGTGGGTTAGCCAGATCTCCCCACGTCGCCCACTAACGCCTGCCTATGGCGGTATTAGGAACACCTAGAAGTTTTGAGTACTATTCCCCCTTCATCTCGGATATGAGAGTATTACCCAAAGAGATCCTAATATGGAACAAAGACATGTCCTTTATTGCGATGAAAAGATTGAAAATATTACTCTTTTGAGAACACAACATAAACCCAAGTTTGTTGCTTGCAGCTGGGTGTAGCTATTAGGCAGGACATAATGTTGAGGACTCCTATGCTTTCAAATTTGTTCTCTTCCTTATCACCTCTGTTGCTTCTTTTTTTTGTACTGGGTTGGTCATCTTGTTCCTGGCTTGTGTTCCTTAGTTTGGGAGAAGTGGCTGATTTTTCAACTTGTTTTTTCCTGACATGTATAAATTACCTCTTCTGAAGTAAAATGTGCACTTGAACCATGCACCTGCTTAATTATAAGAAACATTCAAGAGATCTTGTGCACATTTTATTTACTGGTGTACTCCAATCAAATCATCAGAACTATGCTTCTTTAGGTGGGCAGCATATTCTCCCCTCTATTGAGAGAGTATTGCTGTTTCTCGAAAGAAGGTCAATTGGTGTCTGGTGTGTACAACTGGAAGAGGAGGTTCACAAGACCAAACGCTTCTCTGTAGAAATCAGAATGATGACAAGTACTGTAGTCTAGCTGTACAGAGAATGATCTTGTATGGAGGAGCAATCAGTGATGTGGGCCACATCTGCAGCCAAAGGTGAAAGTCCAGAGGCAGTGGCAACTAAGCCCATTTAATGCGTTGGATCCCGACTAAATTTTCCAATGGCAGAATGGAAATTTCCTGCCTCCCTCCTCCTACTACAGCCCACTGAATTCTACAAAATTCTGCTCCTTGGGGATAGGGGACCCCAAGGAACTATGTGTGCAGTGGGAAGAGGGAATTAGAGATGCTGCACTTTTAGTCTGGACCCAACCCAATATTATTTATTAAAATGCTTCAAATTCAAGATTCTTTAATTTGAGGCTTTTAATGAGTTTTTCATGTGTTGAATCTGACCTTCAGCTTGTAATGCCTTTTAAATATTGGTCATTTGTAACATAATGTACCAAGTTAATATTCTGTCCTTGGAATACTAAAACTCTTTGTTTCTTTTGTCATTAAATTCTTGCCCTGATGTCATTAAAAGAACAACCAAACCTACACCTCACCTAGATGGGTAAGTGTCATGATGTCTTATTTGCGCTTGGAAAGGTTAATAATTGGATGGCTTCTTGAAATTTTCATAATGCTAGAAATTTCAGTCAGCATTTAAAATTTAGCTTTAATTATTTAGGCTTCATGTTGTGTTTGGACAAGTAATCTCGGGTCAAGAAGTTGTAAGAGAAATAGAAAACCAGAAAACAGATGCATCTAGCAAACCTTATGCTGAAGTACGAATACTGAGTTGTGGAGAGCTAATTCCAAAATCCAAAGGTAAGGCTGAAATATCTATTCAAATGTTTCTAAATACAGATAGTTTTCATAATTTTGTTCATATGGATCTGGCTTGATGGCTTAGTAACAGAACTTCAGTTAATTTTGTATAACTGCTGTCATAGAAATAACAACAGAGAGTACATTCAATTAGATTATTTTGAAATGAGATTTTATTACTTCTTTCCCTTTGACAGAAGGAGGATGCATTTGGGCACTCCTCATGTTCACCTCCATTCCCTAGAAAAAAAATGTTCATGATTTGCCATGGTTAGCTCCTTTGTTAAATGAACACATATTCACTTATTACTGTGAGGCACATGTTACGGACTTTAGCTTAGGATGAACTAACATTTTGACAACCTATTACACCTGTTACTTCCAATGTTCGCTAAGTACAGTTCTCTAAGAAGTGGCATGGGTTAAGAGGGCCTGCAACTTTGTCTGCTGCCAGTACTTTTGTAAGATTATTGACAGTTCAGTCTTGTTTGTTTGGAAGTAAATACCATTTCATTTAGTGGGGCTTACTCCCAGGTGTAGCTCAGGCTAGCCTGATCTCGTCAGAGCCTGGAAGCTCAGCAGGGTCAGTCCTGGTTAGTACTTGTATGGGAGACCACCAAGGTTGTCCAGAAGCAGGCAAACCACTTTTGTACATCTTTTGCCTCAAAAAACCTACAGGATCGCCATAAGTCAGCTGTGACTTGATGGCACTTTCCACAATCACTACTAGGTAAGTACTGATAGGGTTTCTGCCCAAGTCTGCCTAGTTGCTTCAAAGGGTATACCCCTCTGCTCTTCTGCAGCAGAATATGTTTCTGAAGCTGGATCTGGTACTTCTCAAAGAGGGCACCTCAGTGCAGACACTAGGTTGGATCCTTCCAACTGGTCAGCCATCTTGGTCTGAAGCAGTAGAACAAATGTAGAGTCCAGTGGCATCTTTAAGACCAACAAAGTTTTATTCAAGGTATGAGCTTTCATGTGCGTGCACACTTTTTTCAAATACATTGGATTGGAAGGTAGAGTTCAAACTTATAAACAGAGGCTGAACAGCAAATTAAACATGTAACATGATGAAGATGTTTTAAGATCTGCAAAGACAAAACTAAATAACAAGCTAAGGTTATAAAGTCAATAGTTGTTTTGATTTAATTAAGTGTGGAAGGGACAGCAAAACAATAAATATGTCAAAATAGGGAATAAATGTATAAAGGTATCTTTTCTAATTGTGGGAAGTAAACTGAGACTCTCCATTTGTCTCCTCTCAGGTTTGGAGGTAACTTAACAGCATTTTTTCTTTCTTTTTGAGGTGGGTGCAATGGTATGTCAGCAAAACATTCCAATTTTCCTTGCATTGCATTCAGTATTCTAATATACAGTTCTGAAAAAGAAATACACTAAAATACAGAGGATGTATAGTCCTTCTTGTTGAGAATACTGAATGAGGGCTAAATGAGTTAGCATATTTAATGAGATAAGAAACCGATATCCCTGTTGAGTCCTGGGGAGGTTTTTTCCCCAAGTGCTGTAATAACTTATAATTCAGCAATCCTCAAGTTCCTTTGTAATAAAATGGGTACTCCAAGGTCATTCACTGAATGTCCTGAAAGGCTGAAGCATTCTCCTACAGGTTTCTCAGTCTTGTGATTCCTGATGTCAGATTTGTGTCCATTTATCCTCTGGCGTGGGGTTTTCCTTTTTGTTCTATGTAAAGAACCGAAGGGCATTGTTGGCATTTAATGGCATATACAATGTTAGAAAATGAGCAAGTGAATGAGCCTCTGATGATGTAGTTGATATTGTTAGGTCCAGTGATTGTGTTGTCTGTGTGTATGTGGCAGGAAAGTTGGCTTCTGAATTTATTGTAAGCTCTGGTCCCAGTGTCCGCGTTCAAATTAGATGTTGCATTATTGGGGGTGAGGAGGAGTTTGAGACTGGGGGCTGTCTGTGTACAAGAAAAGGTTTGCCTGTGAGTACTTGTGAAAGAGAACTGTCATTATTCAGTAGAGGTTGTAAGTTGCTGACAATCTGTTGAACTGTTTTGAGCTGAGATCTGTATGTGTGGTGTTTGATTATTGTCTCTTTTGGGCCTGTCTTGTAACAGGTTTTCTCTGGGTATCATTCTGGCTTTGTTAATCTGTTTCCTGACTTCATCAGGTGGATACCTTAGTTCCAAAAAGGTGTGTTGTAGATAACTCAGGTGAGAACCTCTGTCCATAGGATTGGAGCAGGTGTGGCTGTAGCATAGGGCCTGGCTGTATACAGTGGATCATTTGGTATGTTTAGGATGGTAGCTGGAGGCATGTAGGTATGTTTGTCAGTCAGTTGCTTTCCAGTATAAGGTGGTGTCTATACATTCATTGTGTACTTTTACAGTAGTGCCCAGAAAATGTATTTCTTGCATGGTTTGGTTCATTGTCAAGTTGATGGTGGGGTGAAAATCGTTGAACACCTGGTGGAGTGCGTCAAGGGCTTCTTTACCATGTGTCCAGACAATAAAAATGGCATCAGTGTAACACAAGTATAAGAGAGGTATGAGTGGGAGGGAGTTTTGGAAGGGCTAGCCATAAAGATGTTAATATACTGTGGGGTAATGCAAATGCCCATGGTTGTACCATTGATCTGGAGGAACAGATTGTCACCAAATCTGAAGTGGTTATGGGTAAGAATAAAATGGCACAGTTTGGTGGCAAAGTCAGCTGTGTTGTTGTCAGAAATCATATTCCTTATGGCTTGTAATCCATCTTTGTGTGGGATGTTGGTATACAGAGATTCCACATCCGTGGTGGCTAAAATAGTATTCTCTGGAAGGTTGTTCAAAGATTGTATTTTCCTCAGAAAGCCTGCAGTGTCAGGAACATAACTAGGAGCATTGATGGCATAGAACAGAGTCCATGTATGCAGATACCCCCACGGTGATAGTGCCTATGGCTGAGACAATGGGGGCATTCTGTCAAGACTTTCAGTTTTTTCCTGCACAGGATGTTTTCCACGGATGGCACTCTTCTATCAGCCAAAGGCACCTTGTGCCAGAAGAACATAGGCAATGACAGAACAACGTTGTACTAGGTTTCTAGGAGTTCTGAGACCTAATCCTGATCTATCTAGCTCTATTGTGTTGGACATTGTTCGGAGTAACGCCCATATATGCTGCATACCAAGTAATAGCTGATCAAAGCAAATGATAAAATATGGAAATCTTAAATGTGGAACATTCTGGGTGTTTTTGTCCAAATAAAAATAGTTAGTTAAATTTCAATTTTTTTCCTTTTTTTTAGAAGCTGTTCTTTCATGCATTTGATAGCCTGGTTGCTTTCTGATATAATCAAGTGGGTTTTGTATTTGGAGATTGGATAAGTAACATGTCTTAGGGCTAGCAGTTAGGCTGCGTTGTGAAAATAGTTCATGAAAACACCCCAAATGTTTTGTTTTTGTTTTAATGCTGTGCTTATAGGAGATGTCAAGTGAAGGTTGGAATGTGTGACTCTCATAAGTGAAATTTTAGGTATTCTTGCATGGTGTACAGTTCTACCAAAAGCATGAGCACAGTAGTAAAGTTTTTGGTGGATGGCAAGAGGATATAAAGACTAACAGGCTTTTTGTGCCCAACGTTAAATGAAGGAGTGAAGAGCACAGAGGAGTGGAAGAGATGGAACTAATCCTGATTTAGCCTGATAATAAGGTCATTATGGTGAGTGAAGAAAGCTGCTAGTAAAAAGACTTTCCTTGTTGGGGAGATATACGCAATTAGTTGGTCCATTAGGATCATCTTGTAGAGCCATCATTGGGCCATGATAACCATAAAAGCTGGAGGCCAAAGTGACTGAAAAGACAGAATGGAGTGATAGATTTTCATTCATCAGAGCAGCGGAACTGTTTAGCCATTTAGGTAGTGGGACAAGAAGATTCTAATTACGTGGATAGGTCTAGAGAATCCATGAAAGGAGGAGAAAGCACCTGAGAGTACAGTAGAATGCTGGTAGTTGGTAAGAGACATCAGGTAAAGGCCAGGTAAGTGACAATAGGGAACACATGTTACAAGTGTGGTTCTTGAAAGAGGTTGGGGAAGTGTCTAGGTGTACAAGATCAGACAAAAACTGTTGTTGCAACTGAGTGCGGGCAGATTGACTGCTGACCCTGGCTGGTTTTGTTTTGTTTGTAACACATTGTTTGGATTACAGATGTAAATTATTGGTAGTTCTCTGCTCTGTAGGCACCGTTGTTGGTGTGTCTTGTTCTTTATTGTGGCATACCTGTCATTGCATCCAGAAGTAAATTATAATTTCTCTAGCACAGTCTGTATGGTCCTGGTATGTGTTTTCTTCAACCTGTCCCACTTTGCTCTTTGATTCTGTATCTGCTAAAGTGTCAGATATCTGAATTAGGTCAAATAGTGTCAATGCCTTTTATCTGACCTCTGTCTGATATTGTCAAATTTGCTTTGAAGTAAATACTACAGCATGAGTCACAGTTTAATCTGTTTTATTTCAGTTGTTAGCCACACAACTTCCTCTGAAAACTGTTTTATTTCAGTTGTTAGCCACACAGCTTCCATTTTTTTATATAAAGTTACTGTTGCTTTGCTTTATTTCAGTTTTTCATTTCTTTTTTCAGACTTTTGTAAATGTAGCTAACTGTTGCTCCAGGATAAAAGTCAAGAAGATATTTTCAGTGAATTGCTTACTTCTATTGAAACCTGTCAAAAGCAGTCCACTTTTTAAAGCCATTGTTTTTTCATCACTGTTATGCTGATTACCAAAACAGATATTTAGCAATGGACTCCCAAGCAGAGTTATATACTTCTAAGCCCATTGACTTCAATGGAATTTAAAGAGTTTAATTCTGCTTAGGACTGCACTGCAAAGTAATGTATGGTCTAATGAGGTTAATTTGTTAAAAATACTCAATGGTTATTTTGACAATATTGGGCTGGTCAAATGCTCAAGCTTAGTCCAAATTATTTGCATTCCAAGTGAAGGTAAAAATGTAATAGAATGATGTGCTTGGGATACTGGAGAAGTTTGGATAATAGCTGGTATACAGATATTAATAATTTCATTAAAAATAGATGCCTGGTGATCAGCTCCAAAATGTAGCAGATTTAACAATGTCATTTTGTATATCACAAGTTTGCACATGTTTTCTGGTTTTATTTCTCTTATGTACCAATAAATAGAGATTTTACATCTCTATACTTTATGGAGGTTTCTTTCATGGGTAATGCAGGAGGGACTTCTATTTGTCATTATGATTCTGTTTGTGATTCAGTATGGTCTAAAAAGAATGCATAGACAGCCAAAATCCATTTTATGGTCCTAACTGTGCTTCTACCAAAATATGAATTGTGTTATTTTCCGAAGAAAATAAGGGTTTTTTGTAGTTTATGCTAAGTTTTGCCTTTTAAACTGCTCAGATAAATGTGTGCTTCTACATTTTATTTTTATTTCTGTCATGTAAATGGGCAAATTGAATGATCAAATTATTGATTTATTTACTTTATAGTCCACCTTTCTAGCTGAGTTTAAAGGTGGATTACACAGTGTAAAACAATGTGTAACATGGAATTACAGAAGTAGAGAACAGTGCAGTAAGAGCAGGACAGTGCTACCAGTAAACAGTGGGACAGACTACAGCACTATCTATGTACATCTTCAGAGTTTTGTAACCCTAGCCCCAAGTCACAACCCTCAAAGGATCAAACTCTCTAAAATCAGTATGATTTAATTCACTGATTACCTATTTCTAAAATATGGATATTAATTCATATTTTCCCTATAGAAGAAATGCTCAATACAGCAGATACTTAATGCAACATATTTTCCAGCAGGTAGTGTTACCATGTTATCTTTTACATATTTCTCTATTTCATGAAAATATACTAGCACCTGTAGTAGAGGAAATAACCCGCAGCATTCTCATTGCTTAATGAATTCGTTTAGGAGATATTATGTACAAACTTTCAAAACACATTCTGGAAGTACAACAGTTTGATCTGATGTGGGGACAGAAGAATGATGTGATAGATTATGGTACTTCTGAGTAACATTTGAGACCCTAGCTATCTATATGTTTTAAGTTCTAGGATTTCCAAGAGAGCAGACTGATTTTAGTTATCTCCCAGAATACAGCAAAGGTGCCCCAGAACTGTCTCTTCAGTCACAGTAGGTTTCCTATCAATCTGATATGGCAGCTCAGTGTCTAACTAAGTTTAAGAACATCTCTAATGTGACATGAAGATTTCTTTACCAGTTGATCAGGGGGAAAATATTAGGAATAATTATTAGCTTGTAGAGTATAGCCAGAAATAGTTTCATAAATCTGCAATCATTTTTTAAAAGATGAAGATATTTATTTGGGGTCCTCTGTTTGTTGATTGCATGTCTGTTGCCATTAATTTAAAGCCAAGAAGGAAGAGAAAAAAAGACACAAGTCATCATCCTCATCCAGCGATTCTGAAAGCTCAAGTGATTCAAAATCATCTTCTGATTCATCATCGGATTCTGAAAGTGCTTCTGAAGAAAAAACAAAGAAAAAGAAAAAGAAGCACAAAAAAAATTCCAAGAAACACAAGAAAGAAAAGAAAAAGAGGAAGAAAAGCAAGAAGAGGTAAAACTGGGGTAAAATACTTTTATGAAACCATTAGAAAACCCAACTTATTATACTGTAGTTGTATTAGGTTCTACATGTATCAGTCACTGGAAAGAATAATTGACAATGTATCTTTTCATTTTCTTGTCGTATTGTAACTATGTCCTCATAAATAGAATACATTCTGGTGGGCAGGTGTGTGTGACGACATTTTAAAAAGTCTTGATCACGGTAAGATTTCCTACATAGCTATGCAGCCGTGGTAACTAAAAATGTAACTTGAGAACAAAAGTGGAGCCATTTAGTTGTTTTTTTTAATAAATCCTTCCATTAGGACAGAATCTTCCAGACAGTTTATCATGTATGTTTCATTCAGAAACAGCAAGTTTGGCTGCTGGTAGTGAAGGACAGACACTTGATTTTTTTTAGAAAAAACTTTTCTAAAGCACTTAAACTCTCAATTTTTGCCTCGTTCATGTATTCTTCTTACAATGAGGAAGAATTATTGATACACACCCTTCTAGTTCAATACTAACACAAGTTTTTAATGTAAACCTCTCACAAAAAAGACGGAATCCTTTGTTATAGCTAAACACAAATTAAAAATAAACACATCTGATGCATTTGCCATATTTTTGTGATCTGATCAATTTGAAATTGGCATATTCAAATTGAAGAACTAAATATATGTTTCCAGTAAACACATTTTTTTTTCTTTTATGAATAAAGCTCAGCCAGTGAAAATGAAACAGAAAATCCTCAATCAGAGCCACTTTCTACTGTTCGCCCGGAAGAGATTCCTCCTGTACCAGAAAACAGATTCCTGATGAGGAAAAGTCCACCTAAAGTAGATGAAAAGGAAAAAGAGACAAAAAGCAGGGAAAAGGAAAGGGAGAGGTAAAGCATTATGTCTGATTTGAACTGAGGTCTCTTGTACTACCTTTGGGTTGCCTTGGGTTATTTGCTGCTTGCTGATACTTAACAAAGCCTATCTCTAATGACAAGCTGTGTTAAAGAAAAGAATTTTCCCTCCTTCTAATTCCAGTTATGCTTGTCCATATATTTAAGACCACAGTGTTACAGCATCCACCATTTTGCCAGGTTGTACTTTTTTCGCTGTGGCTTCATGAATCTCACAATAATACATTTGAATACTTTGCTGTAGAGAAAATATTCGACCAAATGTCTTTGAGTGCTTAGCAATATGAATTTAACTTATAGGAAGAGGTGAAAAATTTCCACAATCTTTCCAGAATTGCACTGAATTATCTCTTCTTAATTCCTAGTAACCTATCAAACTGTCAATCTTTATATCAGAGAAGGCTGTTGGTAACTAGATCTGGACGGAAAATAAAAGGAAGAGGACCAAGAGTAGGTTTGGTTTCTTGTTCTACCACGTAATAATGTGCTTGTTGTGTCTAACCAGCTTTGAGTTGCATCTAACCAGTAGGCCCCCACTGATCACCAAAAAGACTATGCTGGTGATCACGGTACCTACAGGAACAAAAGCCATGTGGAGTGGGGGACTTGTAGTAAGGAGGAGAATTAGGTGACGTTGAGAGAATAAGCTGGCTGGATCCAGCTCTTGGAATTTTGGTGGCATTTATCCTTTTTAATTCTTTATTTCCATATTCCTCTTTGTGGAAAGGCAAATGGAAACACTGATGTGGAGTCATTTTGGATAAAAGCACTTTGATTTAATGGTTGAAGGTATGAATCAGCTTATTTATAGCTGCGTGATAATCTTTTACGGCCTCTCGCAGAACTGTAGACTCCTCAAGCCCTGAACACCATCATAGCCATCATCAGTGAAAGCTACATATAACATGCTTTTGTGGTGAAATCCAGTCTGGCTGTACTCTTGCAGCACTGTAAGCTGAGCATATTTTCAAAACTTAGACTAGAGCATTGGGCCTTGGTCAGTTTACAGCCACTTCTGCTCCCCAGTGGCTACTGCCCTTTCCTTTATCTGGAAGAACTGTACCATTTTTTATTTTGTCTGTGCAGTATCAGTTTTCCGACATTACTGGTACCTCTGCAGGGTCTGGCTTGTTGTGATTAATAGCCATTGTGCAGAGGTACATGAAAGACAATCTGTTCTCCGGAATGGCTTTGTCTATTCATTGTTTATTTCTAAGTACAAGCCCAGGTGAATTCACTGATGAGCATCCAAGATCTCCTGTTTGGGTTTCTGGTTGCTGCTTATGGCTCTTGACATTTGCTTTGATTGTTGGAATTGATCCTTGTGAGCCATTCCAGCTAAAAGTATGTACTGAAGTCCCAGTGGTTTTATATAGGAGAGATTGGAGCATATGCTTAACTCTCCCTTTGAAATCAATGGGATTTAAATTGCATGACTTTTTGGCTGGATTGGGGTCAGTCAGATTTTTATTGTAATGTGGCCATTTTGTGAAATGTTATCCATTTCTGTGGGTTACAGGGCTTTCCCCTCAGATGAGTATTATAATGTGTTGCCTTACTGGTACTCTACATAATAAGGTAACACTACATTTAATCTAAAAAGAAAATACTCTGACTTACTAGGTAAAATATGCTGGAGTTGCTCAGTGAATCTGCATGAAACTGTTTCTGACCCAATCATGCTTTCTTTTGTTTACTCAAAAAAAGTGTATCGTGTTTTCAGCTTCCTTGCTACATTTCAAATGGTAAAATTTTATATACATGTATGAAGATAGTATAGGGTGTGGCAGTTTTCAGTTCTCTCTTTCATTGCTTGTAGAAAACCCAGGCATTTATATTGCTAAATTCTGTAAATATGCCAAATGGTACAATTTGATATGCTGTGTTATAAATTATGCATGTTATGATATTAAAGGAGTAAAGTAAGTTTAGGTAAGATAGGTAAATAAGAGGTGATTATGTATTTCAGTTCCCCCCAAATTTCCATTATTTTCTTGACTGGTGGGGATGGGATGGGATAGGCTTTTTCCATGGCTTCACAATGTCTGTGAATTTTACATCTCTTCAGCTCTGTAATAATGTGATTCTTTTGTGCTCAAATTTAGAAACGTATCCTTCTTTTACTGGTGAGGAAACATGTTGTTATATGCATCACAATTGATGCAAAGTTTATTAACACGCTGTTTTAATGTAATATCATCCTTTCCTTTTCAACAGCGCTATCGGACGCCTTCACGATCCAGGTCAAGAGATCGCTTTAGACGCAGTGAGACTCCTCCACACTGGAGACAAGAAATGCAGAGAGCTCAGAGAATGAGAGTATCAAGTGGAGAAAGATGGATAAAGGGCGATAAGTAAGTTGTGACCAGAGTGCTTCCTCTTCTATTCTAGTTTGGAAGGGTACTGACAGGAACACAAAAGAGAGTAACTTCTCAACCACAGTAGTGCCTGTTTTTACTTTATATTCAATGTAGCCCTGAAACTTCTGCACACTGGTGATTCTTTCTCTCTCCAGTTGCTTGCTAGATTGTTTGTAGGTATCATATGCAACAAAACAAAAACAGTATTTGCAATGTAAACACTGCTTCATTTATTAATTACTATTTTTTTCTTCCTTTTTTTTTTTTTTAGGAGTGAAGTTAATGAGAACAAGAAGGATGCTGCAAATCAGAAAAGCCCAGGGAGAGGAAGGGAGAGAAAAGCATCTGACCACAGGCAAATTTCTGAGAGCCCAAGCAGGAGAGGGGAAAAGGAAAAGAAAACAAAAGACCACAAATCCAGCAGTAAAGACAGGGAGACAAGGAGAAATTCAGAGAAGGAGGATAAGGACAAACATAACAAAAATAAGGCCAAAAAAAGGGCTAGATCCAAAAGCCAGAGCAAAAGCAAAGAGGTGTCAAAAAGTAAGGAGAGGGACTCCAGACACAGCAAACATGAAGAAAAGAAAACTAGACTGGGAAGCAAGGAAAGGGACCACGAGAAAGAGAGAGACAAAGAAAAACACAATGATTTCCGTGGAAGAGAGAGGAGCAGAAGTAAGGAGAAGAATAAAAGAGGCGAATCTAAAAGTAATGGCCAGAATCACAGTAAAAGTAAAGACCGGGAAAAACATGCAAAGTCAAAGAGTAAAGAGCGCGAACAGTCTAAAAGTAAACACAGCTCAAACAGCAAGACCAGAGAGCGAAGCAAAAGCGGAGAGAGAGGGAAGCGTGCCAGGACCAGAAGTAAAGAACGAGAACGCAGCAGAAGTAAAGATTATTCCAAACACAAAGATAAGGAATTAAAAAGAAGAGGAAGGTCAAGAAGCAGAGACCGAAAAGAGACACCAGAAAAACCCAAAGGCAAAGAGAATAAGAGAAGGAAAGAGTCGCAGAGTTCCGAGAGGGACGAAAGTCGAAGTAAAGACAGGCATCGGAATCAAGAACACAAAAGTTCTCACAAAAAGGATGACGCCCAAAAAAGGAGGCGTTCAAAAAGCCGTGACACTAGCAGCCCTGAGACCAACAAACATAAAAAGTCCAGCAGAGATCAGGACAGAAGTCCTGATTCAAAGAAAAGGCGAAGCAGCAAAGACAGAGAACTGAAAAGGCCATCTTCACGCAGGAGTAAGGAAAAAGAAAAGGACAGGTCGCGTTCCTCAAGAGAAAAAGAGGTCAACCAAAAATCAAAGAATCAGGAGAGAGACCGTACCCATGGTAAAGATAAGAAATCTGATCATGAATCAAGTCCTGGAACTGATGAAGACAGACGTGGGTGAATTTATGAACTTTTATTATTTCTCCCTCCAGGTTCTAGAGACATATTGGGGAACACTTCTTTTTTTAAAAAAAAATGTGGACTTCAGTTTGGTCTTTTGATAAATCTGCAACCTGGATCATTTGTACTGCTTAAAGTTTTAATAAACTTGAAATGGAAAAAAAACCCCTTTTACGTGTAAAATGGTGTGCTGTGTGTTAGTATTCCATGGTTTATGTATCTTACTTCTGTGTCACCAGAAGGAAATACTGTATTGCATTTATGTTTTAATTTATGAACTTTTAGGCAGCTTGCTGCAAGCAAGCAAGTTAGCCTGAAAATAAATTTCTTTGAAGCTGTAGAACTCTGCCTACTGACGTGTCAAACAATTGCTGTTAGGGTAATAGTAGAAGCAACTCTTTCCAAAGCAGTGGTCACGGTATGCTTCTGGGTAACATCCATTTGAGTTTCAGTTCATGCTACCTATTGCACTGCATTTTGTCTGACATAGAAGAATCTTCTTTGGATATTTTGTCTGAAGGGAAAATTATTTTCCCCATGGTGGTGGTGGGGACACACAGTGCCGGAGTGTGACTGAATTTGTAATTAGGAAGTCCTGTTTTTGACTCTGTGCCGTAGCCACTGCCTCCTGACATCAGTAGATTGAACCCAGCATCTGTCCCTGACAATGGACCTAAGTACGTCTTCCTTTGAATGAATATGCTTAAGCATGTTATATCCCATTTTTCTATTGCTAGAAAGGAGACTAAGTCTAAGAGAGAAGCTGTGTCCTGTGCTGCTGCTGCTGTTCCCTTTCTGCTTTCTGATACTTTCATTTTTCTAGCAAGTCAGGAAGGTGCTGCAAAGAGGAGAGAAGAAAGGGGGTTGGAAACAGAAGGGGATACAGTGATCTGGCATAGAGACCTGGAAGAATGATGTATAAAAAAGGCTGTAAAATTGTGTCTCGTAGGGCAGGACACCTGTAACCCCCTCAAGGAGCATATGGGAACAGAGCACTGCGTGCCCTTTGCCCAGTTCACAGCGGACAAAGAAATATGTCATGCAAGAAAATAGGTGGTTCTGTTCTCAGTTCACATAGAGGAGTGAGACAAAGCTGAAAATTGACTATTAGTCCCTACTGCCATTTTATCCATTATGTGACTTTGACCCCACTGACACACAGCCCTTTATCATTGTGCTTGCATACAAGAAGGATGGGAACAAGTGACATAAGCATTTAATGTTCATATCTATTTCATGTATATGCAGACGAGGATGGACCAGCAGTGCCCTGTGGTCCATGGAGCTGGGAAGCAAGGAAAGTAAAGGTTGCTAATGGATAGACCTTCTGTCTTTCTCATTTGGGCCTCCCTGCAGCTAAATACTGCAGTTACTGGGATTCTTCAGTTAAGGAATCTCATTATTTACTCACTTGCTGTGTAATCTGTGTTGGTGTATCCTTGTTTGTGCTTTGAGAGTTGTTTTCCTTAGGAGAAGGAACTTGGATGCTGCCTGTGTTACCATCCCCATTTACATTGGTTTTCTGTCCATCCCCATATATAGTTTGTAGGTTATGTAACTGGCATAGTACAGTCCTTAATGGTTGGGTAGACATCCAGCATCTGTAAAATATCAGTATCAGTCCAGGTATATAATTAAGATTGTCAGAAGAGACTTGCTGAATCAGACCAGTCATCTGTCTAGCCCAGCATTCTTTCTCACACAGTGGGCAGCCAGTTGCTCTGGAAGGCCAACCTCAGGGCATAGAGTCTAAGACCTTCCCCTGATGTTGCTTCCTGGCACTGATGTAGAGGTTTAGCACCTCTGAATGCAGGAGTTCCATTTAATCACTACGGCTAGCTACCAGTGCGCCTATCCTCCATGAATTTGCTTAATCCCCTTATAATTAAAGAAAATCTGAAATGAAATTGTCATTTTGTTACTTGTAAATATGGCTAGGGTTGGGTCCAAAGAATGAGTGGGGTTCCAGTACTGGAACCAAACTTGCTTCTCCCCCCAGTTGTATCCGCAAAGCTGGTCCTGAGAGCTGATGGATGCTTGGGAATGGTGTTGTTGAGGGGCTTTAGTCGGAAGGAGGAATTGGCAGAAATTGCTGCCCCAATTCTTCCATGAGCAGGTCCCTCATGGGAAGATGACTTGGGATCCAACTCAGTGTTTCTGAGATCATAAAATGTGTGCCTGTGTGAACATTGGAAGAAGATACTGTAAGGGGTCAATTGTGAAAAATTCTTTTGCAGATCAGTAGACAAAACTTGAACCTGCTGTACTTTCAGGTTTATTTTAAGGAAAACTTGTTTGAAGCTGTTGGTTTACATCATGTGCACATCCACGCCTTGTCTCATACAGAAAACTAAAGCCCGCCAAGTGTCTTTATCAGAAAAACAGCAGCATTTAATACCAACATTTACTGAGTATTTTCAGTAACTTTTCCAACAAATTGTTACTGTAGGATTTATATTCTGATATTCTTTACTTATGTGGAATAAATGCTACTGGAACTTCTCATCTGGGGAGATAAGCAGCTCATAAAATGAGTTATTTGTATTGATAAGAAGGTCTCTAGATTTTATAAACTGTGGTATCGGATCCAGGCTACAATCATACGCATATTTATTTGGGATTGAACTTTGTAGGAGTTACTTTGAAGTAAATATGCATAGGATTTATATTATAGTCATTTTCTTTGTTGTCTGAGTAAACTAAAATGGCAAAAAAGAGAATTCTTCAGTTATGTTGCTAGGACCAGGCATAATCATAATGTAAAAATTTACTAACTTAATGTTCAGTTGTTGTTGATGTTAAATTGTTGTTGATGGCCATTTGCTGCCTAACTAGGGTTGCCTGACCTGGCAGCCAGCAGGAGACTGGAGTGGGGGTTGGGGGACATGGAGTGTCCTTTAGCCAGCACTGTAAACCCAGAAGTGATGTGAGGCATCTCCAGGAATTGGTTGAAATTTCATGGTAGAATCACCATTGAGTTTGAGGTGATTCCTAGGGGTGACTGACATCACTTTGGTTCTCCCCAGAAGGTGACACCAGTCCTGTCTAGGGAATTGCCCAAAACTCTTATGGTCATTCCATAAAGTTTTGGCCAATTCCTAAAGGAGTCTGATCTGACTTCTGGGTTTTACTAAAAGTGATGACCTACCTTTGGCCTTTAAAAAAAAAATCTTTTGCCACCACTCAGAGCAGTGTCAGGATATGCCAGCTGGGGGAACCTGCCCCCACCGAGGAGCTGGCAACCCAATGCCTAACTCTAATTGTAGACCTGTGGCTTAATAAATTGTGCTGTTTGACCAGAAGCTACTGTAATACAGTGTAGTTAAGCTCAAAAGTGTAAGGACTTTGAGATTACTTTCCCAGTATAGGAACAGAGTGGATAAGAGGCAATAACGAAATCCACTTTAAATATCATGCAGAAAGATTATTACGTGAGTGTAAAACATTCTCATCAGATATACAGATATATTATCTGTAACCTAAAATATGCCCAACTGCTGTTGAAGTAGACATTGGAAAGAAAATACTATTCCATGGCCTGGTTTAGTATGTTCTTCCTTTTAGAAATTAAAATGTTTATGTTATCAAGCATTCACATGTGCAACATTTCTTTTTCTTTGCTGTGGTGCAAAATTGCTATCATTAATTTTCATGACTGGCTGATTCCCTTACCTGTGGTGATTATTCCACACATTCATTTTAATTCATACCAAGATTGAGATAATTCTGTCAAACTGGTGCACAGAGACATTTTTGAGAAGCATCTGGGATCGTGCTAATATTTGGTGACATCACTACCAAAATGCTCGTAACTGAGATGATGATGTGAAAACCTGACTTAACAGGACCATCTTGCAGAATTGTAGCCTTCTGAGCCCATTAACTTCAATGGAATTGGAAAGGTGTGACTCATCTCTGGGTTGCACTGTTTATATATACTAAAGGAAATAAGCATCCAGAGTACATGATGTATTTCCACCAGGGAAATTGTTGCAAGATATATATGCAGATACTATAAATAACTGACCTAATCCATACAGATAATTATGATTAATTAAAATAATAAAGAGCAACTACAGTTTTCCCCATGTTGTTACACTTAATTTTATAGTTAACAAACTGTGATGTATTCACACTCAGGAGTACAGACAACTTCTCCATTCTGGCTCTATGCCTTTGTAGTTTCCAGTACATTAACTACTGGAATTGTATGTTGTTTAAGTCTGGCTGAAGGCTGACTATGGTAGTGCTTTTTGTATTATGCAGTTTGATCTTAAACTGGATTTTTGATAATTTTGATGCCATTACAAAAACGGAAATCTGTGTTTTCTCTTTGGACATGCTGTATGCTTATTCTTTGGTTTCTGTGAAAATGTCTATTATTGGCTTGGATCCATGGAACTACAAACGGAACTCAGTTTGTGAAATACATTTCTTCCCCCTTCTCACTGTAGCTCCATGTCCCCTGAAAAGCCACTTGTGACTGTTGGAAACAGCAGCAGGGAGAAAGTGTTAAGGATATGTTCCACCAACTTTGCTTCATGTGCGGTTCTCTGGATTCAGGCCATAATCCTGTAACATCTTTTCTAGCTGATGCCATACAAACAAATGATTGACTCTGAATGCCATCAGAGTCTCTGTTTGATCCCGAGGGGACAACTTGAGCTGTAGTGGTTCAGAAAAGAAGATTGTGCTGCTGTGGAGTAAAGAAGATGGCAGAGAAGGGGAAAGCCACATTGTTCTGCTTTATTTACCATGGGAAAGTACAAGAAATCTGGGATGACTTCATGAGTCTTTAAAATCTCTGCATGCTTGTACACATGCTCCTACTGCTTCCAGCTTTAGCTGTGTTGAATAGGACCGAAGTTGTTCATCTTTGCAGTGAATGGTACTGGAGGTTACGGCATCAGTGCTGAGACCTGAACAACCTAATTCTAGGAGCTGCTATATTTGCTCAGTACCTTGTCATGTTGATCCATTAGATCTTAGGTACTGTTATCATAAAGGACACCAGAATGCTTCAAATAGATTCTTAACACCGAGAGTGTTGCTGAAGTTAAAGTGTGTTCACACTTTTCACTAATTAATCCCTAAAGTAATTAACAGAAGTGTGTGTTGCTACAGCTCTATTATTTTTGATAGGAAAAGTACACTTGTTACCCATAACTGAAGTACCTGTGATGCAAAACTCTTTAACAGATGTTCTATATTTTGATCAAATGTCTTTCTAGATTGTCCCATACATTATTCTTTTGAAAAGTAAAGGACGGTTTGTTTTTGTTTTTTGCATGTGAAACTTAGATTCATTTCTTCAGGAGACTATCAAGACTCCCTCCCAATTTCCAGAACCACTGTGATGCAGGTTCACACTATCTTACCCCTGTGTAGATATTCAGTCTTTACCCATGATGACAGACAGGGTTTGTGGTGGCTTTAACTTAGTTCCTGGAGTGCCCCAACTCAATTGTGCATTGGACTCCACATGTCCATGGAGGTCTGCATGTGTAGAGTACAGTATGTGTATAGGTTCTTTCCGTACAGTCTGTACACCACACAAGTGAGGTGTACATTTAGCTGTCTGCTCTTGAGCTCAATGGATGTAGGCTCCCTTCCCCTATGCAGACATCTGGCAAATGCCAGATGGGGTAAGCTGGCACAAACCTGTTCATTCTACTGCATGTGTGGATTGAAACAGTACTAATGGTTCATACCAGTTCATTTGGATTCAGTACAATATTTCATTTGCCCACAGTTATTGTAGAAACTTAACTACAAACTACATTTTGCATAATTGGGATTGTACTTCTAAAACCATTTGGGGGATCTAGTGTTGTGGATAAAACCAGTCTTAGAAAAAACAAACAAAAATCATTACTGTGTGTTCTTTGTCAGTATTGCAAAAAGCTGCTAGCCTGAAATGGGGAAGGTATATGGTTCAGTGTTTCGTTTCCCCTCCAATTAAAACAGTGAAAACAAAGTGAACTTTGGTTGCCTCTTCACCAAAGAATCATGCCTATCATTAGTTGAAAGTCAAGCTGTATTCGGATTATCTGTTCTCATTCTGTTCTTTTTGAGATACTAAAAGCAGGCCTCTAACAACAGTTACCTGATTTAAGTCACTATATCTTCCCCAACCCATTTCTTCCCATTTCGAAAAGCAAGAGGTATAAACTTAAACAGAGATAGCAGAATTGGACCTCTAGACATGCTGTCCAAGTGTCTATATCTTAAAAGATACAGAACATACCAGCCTAAAGTTTTTGCACTAATACAATGCAATAGTTGACAGATTACTTGGTTTAAAATCTCACAACATGCAGAGCATGTTTGTAGAAGACCTGGCAATGATTTTCTGCTAGCATATATACCCCCTTTTGCATATACCTCTGTAAAGTTGTATAGAAAAGTAAATGTGTTAATTTTGATGTGTTCTTATGTATTTTTTTAAAAATGTAATTAACCTGTAGTAGCTGAACGATTACAAGTAATACCTGGTCAACTCTGGTGATGAGAAGCTGTGGTTGGGGTATGTGGTTGCTAATCTGTTACAAGTGAGTTTTCTGGATCACAGCACACCTTGCTAGGCATTGCCCTGGAGGGTGTTGGAAACTCATTGTTTTTAAACATTTTTTGTAGTCTGTAATGTTCAGCTGGGAAAAGGACAGATGCAAATGTTGAGCGCTTGGTATGAAAAATGCAACTTATTAAAAGTATTTTGAGATGCTAAGTGGCGTGTTCATATTCTGTTATGTCTGTGTATGTTTGTTTCTTGTTGACATTTTTTAAAGCTAAGGTGAATATTTTAGAGGTGGTTCATAGGTTCTTGATCAGTGCTGAGCGGTGGTGGTGGTGGGGGGGGCAGGCCTGAAGAATGTGTGCTGCCAAACTTGATATGTGCCACCTGCTCCTCAAATGGGCTGGGATTTCTTTGATCCTTCCATACCTTCTGCAGAAGAATGGCTCAGACACAGCTTTTTGTCACTGTCAGGTACCTCTCTTCAGCCAATTGCTAGGCTAAATATTAGAACCAGCCCTTGGACCAGTGCGTATATTATTACTGGGCAAATACCACTTGCTCTGACCCGAATGGCCCCAGGCTAGCTTGAGCTCATCTGATCTCCGAAGCTAATTAGAGTTGGCCCTGTTTAGTACTTGGAGAGGAGACCACCAAGGAAGCAGATGCAGAGAATGACAAACCACCTCTAAATGTCTCTTGCCTTGAAAACCGTATGAGGTCGCCATAAGTTGGCTGCAATTTGATGACACACCTCACCACTGAATAATACCACCTAGAGGATGACTAGTCTGCTTTTCAGTTCTTCTGATAGGATTCTGAAGGTTTTCTACATTTGTTTTCTTTTAGATACAGGTAGCAAATACAAAACATCTCTTGAGTTTCATAAAGCTGTCCACTTTCACAGTCACAGAAAAATAAGGCTCAATTGTCAGGAGTTTCCCATCAAACCGGAAAATGAGATGATGAGAGCCAGTTCAGAGGGAGTCAGAACTTAAAAAGAATCTTTTCAATTTGGTTGAAAGAGACTTTTTGTAATAAGAGCTTGCTGCATGTTTGTGATAATCTGAAAAGCATCACACTTTCCATTTAAGTTTAGTAATTGTTATATGGAGAAAATGGGAGACATCTAGAGAGAAGCACTTGCAACAGCTAGGCATACTTGGTTTTTCTGAGATCTTCCATATTTGAACTGTCTATCCCCATCCCATTGCTCTTTAAAAGGGGACGTTTTAAGAAGCAATTGAGGGAGTTGTCACGAAATTTGCTTTAAGAGGAGATCACAGTTGGTGCATGCATAGCATGTCTTCAAAATCTGGTTCGTTAGGAAGCTTCTGTCTATAGCTTTTTACCACACCCTTCCTTTAAAGGAGCTCAGAACAGCGCAGGAACTTCACCCTTTCATTTTATCTTCAAATGATCCTGTGAAATAGATTAAGCTGAGAGAAAGTGATTGGCCCAAAGTCACTCCATGAGTTTCCTGGCAAGTGTAGTCCAACTCTAACCAGTGTACATAATTCCTGTGCTGTGCTTGTAGCCTATCTTTGCCGTTGCTTTCTCTCTCTGCTTTTACATCTGGAATCCTTTAAAAAGCAATTGAGAGGTTCTGTAGAGACAACTTCTGAGAATAAAAAGCTGGGTCTGTACACAGATCTGCCGACTCCACTGGGTTCCAACCATTTATAAAGAATTGGTCTGTGGATAGTTCTGTGACATGTTCCAATAACAGACATACCAATTTGTGTTGAAAAAAGGAAAATGGGAGGAAAAATAGTTCCACGTGTAATCTAAAAATAAACTAGAGGAATTGTTTCCCTGTGGCTTCTTCCCATATGCTGTAAAGTTTGGAAGCTGGAAGCAAATGGGTAGAAGTGATTGTATTGATCTTTTCTAGTTATGAGTGACTAGAGAAAAAGCCATTTGGCCTACTGGGTGGTTCCATCCTTCAGATGGTGCCATTAGCAGCACAGAAGAAACTGATAAATTCATGTATCTGAACTATATACTGAAGAGTAATTGCAATACACAAAAATGTTGGTATTAGTACTGGAATTCTTTTTCCCCAGACACTTGTGGGTTGTATGAAATATAAAAATCCCAATACTATTTTGATGTTAAAAACAAGTCACGGTAGGCTAGGTTTTATTGGGATTTCCTGCAAGATGTTTAGGCTTCCCTTGGCTCTCTTGGCAATGTATACCCTGCAGAGGTCTTGCCCATCATGTACTGTCAGAACCATTAACTGTCAGGGATTAAACTTGGAATCTTATGCATGCCAAACAGATGCTCTGCCACTGAGCCATGGCCTCAACTCTTGCTTTCCATGTCCTGGTTCTTCTGAGGGGTTTTTGGCGGAGGCAATACCTGTGACCTTACAAAATGCTAATACTGTAGAGTGTACTTTGTGATTGAGTCCCAAAGGTTGGTTGAATGTACTTCTTCATCCAAAGAGTAATTTAACACATGGAATTCACTGCCACAGGCAGTAGTGGTGGCTATATGCATAGACAGCTTCAAGAGGGGATTGGATAAACATATGAAGCAGAGGTCCATCAGTGGCTATTAGCTACAACATACAGATGGAACACTAAGTCTGGGGCAGTGATGCTATGTATTCATGGTGCTTGGGGAGCAACAGTGGGAAGGCTTCTGGAGTTCTGGCCCTGCTGGTGGACCTCCTGATGGCACCTGGGTTTTGGCCAGTTGTGACAGTGTGTTGGACTGGATGGGCCATTGGTCCGATCCAACCTGGCTTATGTTCTTATGAAGTACTGATGAATAGTCTGTTAGGAGGATCTGAAACCCACAGTTGTTCAGAGTATACTTAAGCCTGTATTTTTCCTAAAGCTCATATATGTCAGAGGCCAAGTCATTTTGGATAAGCCTTCTGATGAAGTTAACTTTAGTTCTGAGAAGGACTCTGCTTGCTTTAAGAAGGCTGAGACTGGCAAGAGCCAAAAATAGACACTATGGTACTTAAATGACATACAAAGAAATCTTGGAATGCTGACTGCATACCCAGCAGCATGAAATGTTCAGCCAGTGTAAAGCAATTTTAAGCTTGACTGCGTTGGGGGAGGCTTTTTTCATGTGCTACTCTGGCAAATCCATGATACCCAGGAGATATAGGCATGTGCTTCTCTTACTGTAATGCAGTTGTGGTGGACTACCCTCTACAATTTCTAGATCAACCCTCCCCCAGCTGTAGGTTAGGGTGATTTTGATCATAAAGTCTCGGAGAAAGGATAAAAACCACCACATCCCTACTCTGAAAAAAAGTGGCAGGATACCATGTCTGCATCTTTTTTTTCTTTTTTGAAATCACATCCATCCTGTATAGCATCAGGTTGGATCCAACCAGCATTTCTGCTGATGAAAAAGGGTGTGGGTCCCATTTAACTACCAAAAAGGCTATTCTGGGGTTCATGGGAACTGCATAGACAAAAGGCATGTGGGACAGTGGTAGTATTAAGGGAGGAAATCGGGTGAGATTGGGGGGGGGGGGGCGGGCTGGATCCAACCCACAGTCTGGCCCTTTTAATGAAGCAAAGAGATGAGACCTTGGTTCCTGCCTCTTCAAGAAATGACATTGAACTTTAAAGCTAGAATTGGCCTTCATATAAGAATTTCATACAGTAGGTGGAATAAATTGGTACCTTCCCTGCAATTTGCCTTAAAAAATATACCTATACTGATTAAAATACTGATCCAAGTATAATTTGTATATGTTGAATCCCTTCTGCTAGCAAAACAGCACTTTTATTTATTTATACTATACTTTTCTTTCCATGAGGGGACCCAAAAGGGTTACAAGTTTGTTCTTGCCCTTCTCTAGTTTATGCTCAGAACAACCCTGTAATGAAGTTAGACTGAGAAAGTGACTGGCCCAAAGTCACCCCTGTAAGCTTCCATGCTGAAAACAAATTCAAACCTGGGCCTCCTGGGTCCTAATCCTTAAACCACTGCACAATGCTGTTGTAAGCCACTACACTAAGCACTTTGGTTGCAGGGGCCCAGAGCAATTTTCACAAGCACCCTAAATTCCACTGCAGACTTCTGCTTGGTTCACTGATCTCCAGGAGCAGAATTCTGGTGGGATCTGTTAAGCCCCAGGGCAAAGGAAGGAAAGCCCTGTTATATGAGCCTTGCTCATTCTGGATACAACCAAAATACACAAATTCTCCCAAACATATATAGAACATTATGGATTTCCACAAATAGTTTTGTGTTTCGTATTGGAAACATTTTTCAAAGCATTTTTGTTTCTCTTTGGAATGTAGCTTAATATAATGGCCAGGCATGTTTGCTTGCGTGCTTTTTTTTTTGTGTGTGTGTGTGTATAGTAACTTTAAAGCTTCTGGTGGGACCCTCAGCATCTACCAAAAAACCTCCTCCCCCCTCCTCCTGGAGGAGAGCAGGCCTCTGCAAATGGAAGCACTTTCCACTGGCAGATTGGGAGTGGTGGGAGGCTGGGTCCTGTTATTTTAAAAGATTTCCCCCCCAGTAAAGCAGACAGCAAAGCACTAGGAACACTCATACTGTCTGGGTCTACAAGGGGTAGTTCAGTCATCTGAATCTTGAACTGTAGATAAATATTTGCTTGAACTGTAGATAAATATTTGCCCCTACCTTAATGAGGCAGGCTGATGAGCACACAACTATGTCGGGCCACACAGCGGGCCAATGCCCTCCTCTCTGAACAAACGTGATGGAACAATGAAATGAGCCTTTCTCTTCATTGCGAATGCAGGCTGGCAGCTGTGTTGCACTTCTACGTGAAAGCACCAATCCCAACCATTTAATCAAGGACTCGCACTGCACTGTGTTGAGAGTAGCGTCAATGTTCTTTTCAACCAAGATCTCATCTGCAACACTGAAAGCACTAAACTGGTTTATTTTTCAACCATTCAGACTGCTGGAGGTTACAGTTCCAAAATGTTTCTTAAGGGTAAACAGTATAGAAGTATAAGGCAGTCTTTCTTAATTATCTCATATTTAGGAGCAACTGTTCTCTTTCTTCACTATCCCTAACAGAAGCACCTATATGGGTATTTTTGCTATATGATACTAAATACTGCTTAAAAGTGAGAGGGGGGTGTTAAAATAATTGG
Organism: Gekko gecko; assembly: GCA_029375565.1. Classification (NCBI taxonomy): domain Eukaryota; kingdom Metazoa; phylum Chordata; class Lepidosauria; order Squamata; family Gekkonidae; genus Gekko; species Gekko gecko. The sequence continues at coordinate 34,675,127 of JAPDNY010000003.1, read as the reverse complement.
TTGATAGTCCCATTGTTAAAATGACCTCATAGAATGAATAAACCATAGTTAAGTGATAGTGAGGGCAGAACTGGGTATATCCTCATGTTTCTACACTGGCACAGAAAACTACCAGCTAGTTTACTGTCCATTCGGATTCTAATCTTTAGGGGAAGAACTAGACACTGCATGCAGACTTCTCCTATTTATATGCAAGCTCTTTCCTCTCCACCCCCCACTTAGATGTACTATCTGGGGGAAGTGAAGGGCAAAGGATATGTTTCCCTCCCATTTGTTGTTCTGGGCAATTTCCCACACATGCTTTGTATGTTTAAGGCAAATGTAGTTTTTGGGAATCCCATCTTTGATACACAACAGCCAGTAAATAAATATATAATCATTTCTATCCAGCCATGGTTTTCTGCCAGCAGACGGACCCTGCCATCAGCAGAGGAAAAAAGAATTGTGATTGCCCCTCCCACTTAAATCCCCCTGTGCTGATAAATGAGGATCCTTAATATTCAAAACCCTAAATGCCAAATGGACAGCAGATAGTTTATTCTCAGGATACAGGATATTTCTGTTCATCTGTAGTACAAGCAAATAACATAGTAAAAATTAAATTCAGATTTTTTTGGAACATGAACAGGATTGTGCTTCTGTTTTTCAAACCTTACACACAAGTAAAGCAAAAGGTTTTTTACCCATTTCGTAAATGTTACACATTGTTTAGTGAACCTGGTGGATCTGAACTAGTACTATTGACTGTCTTAAGGATTATAAAAATGTATTTCGAGAGTTGCAAACTTTATTCATGTTCTGAATTTCAAATTTGCAATTTCTATACTCTTTATGTTTTGCGATTTGGCCCATGTAAAACGGTGAGATTTTTAAGGATTTTTAAAAAATTATTATTACCACGTAAAACCAAGCCGCCCCTTAGTAGCCTCATATTGCTGTCCATTCAGAAGCTTCATTTCTTGAGCTGTGCTACCAGTATAAAGTAGCTGAGCATTCTGACCACCAGGTCTTATTCCTTCCCTTTCTCTATAAAGTGTCCCATCACCACCACCACCAGCACCTTCCCGCACTACTTTCAAAAGAGGGTAAAGATTCTGGGCTGTTTTCGATTCTTCATCAATTACTTTCTTTGCATACTCCTGGAATTCCTGCTCCTTACACAGCGCAATCTGTTCTCTCTGTTTAACGTAGTCTGCGTCTTCTTGCTTCTCATGCCTTTCTTTTGCTATTTTTTCAGCCTGCATTGAAAGAAAGGGGGATGGGGGACTCTTAATTGTAGACAGGGATTGTTTTATTGTGTATCAAAACTACGAAGCTGCAAGTTTCAGAGGGGAGTCGTGTTGGTCTGCAGTAGAACGGCCAGTTTCGAGTCCAATAGCACCTTAAGAGACCAATCAGATTTTTACTCTTGAAAAGCTCATCATGCCCCCCAAATCTCGGTGGTCTCTCAGGTGTTACTGGACTCAACTCTAGAAAGCTGCTGTAAAAGTTAATTCTTTCCCACCATAGAGAACAATGGAGGGAACAGGGGCAACCTGTTTGGGGGCCCATAGAATTGGACCCCCTGGTCCAATGTTCTTGAAACTTGGTGGGTATCTTGGGGAGAGGCTCCATAAGCTACCCGGTGAGTTTGGAGCCTCTCCCTCAAACCCCATCCCCTCCAGCCCCCAGAATATACCCTATGTTTTCACCATTGACTTCAGTGGCCCATAGGATATAATGGGGCCGAATGTGACTGCTGTTCACTTTACATGGTTCAAATGTTATACTGTTATAGTTTATTAAATATTTTATTACACTATTTGGTTCAGAATATTTTTTTCCTGTTTTCCTCCTAGGTGCGTCTTATGGTCAGGTGCGTCTTATGGAGCGAAAAATACGGTAGTTATTAAATTGCTTCAGCTGCAAATAAAAAGAAAAAGCAACATTTCCACACCACCTCCATCCCTGCCCCTAAACAAGGATTGGTTAAAGATCCTCAGGCATGTCATAGCCAACCACTGCTTCCATTGGATGGAGAAGTGGAAAGAGCAACATTTAAAGGGACATTACTCCCAGCACATTTTAACAGAACTTTCCCGGACCATACCAGAAGGCTGACATTGCATTCCATTTTAATAAAAAATGAAATACCCTACAAATCATGGCCATTAAATTTGGGGGGGAGGGGAGAGAAGGCACTGGGATGTTTAGTCAAATTCAGCATCTGGATTCTCCATAAAGTCGCTGTGAACAAATGAAGACCCTTCCAAGCTAAATGGCTGGTGTAGAAGCAACCACGGAGGATGTGTGCTTTTCTGATTTGCAGCATGCCCTCCCAGCACTGAAAAGAAATGTACAGGTTGTGTTCCTTTCTTGGGAAGTACATAAACCTTCATCGTGGCCATGTTTTGTCATGCTCATAGTGTGCAGCCTGCCAGTTCGGATCCTTTTCTCAAGCCCTTCTCTCTGTACCCTCACCTGAAGAGGTGTGGCTGTGGTGATCAGAGACTGTTTTTGTGTTTTTTCCCCAATGATGGCGTCTTGTTTTTGGAATTCCCTCCCCCTTGGGGCTCGTTTTGCACCTGCTTTCCTCTAGGCTCCAGGTCAAAACATTTTTCTTTGACCAGGCTTTATATAAGGGGTTCTATGTTTTTTGGCTGTTTTGTGGTCTTCCCCTAGCCCGAGGACTGCCTTATCAATGCCATTTTTGATGGCTCCATGTTACGATCTTTATGCACTCTGTTGCTTTTACTGGCATGATTTTTATCGACTTGGATTTTTTTATTGATCTTATTTGGCACAATTGGTTTTTATTGTCTGCTTTGTCTTGTACGTCACTTCAAGCAGGTCTGGAGAGATGGCATATACATTTTATAAGTAAATAAATACTTACAATTTGCATGACATGGGTTTCTTGCAGTTTTAAGTTTGCACAATGATTTCTATGTTTCTTGTCTTTCTCCAATTCCTGGTAGACTCGATCCGCTTCTATCATTTTACGAAGTGTCTCTTTAGCCTCCTCTTTCTCCTGTTTTTCTTTTTCTTCTTTCATTTTCATCTGCAAATAACACAATCCATTGTAAATCCTAAGGCTGTAAACCTAATACTAGTTTACGGTGCTTGTGTAGAAACAAACAGGGGGCTCCAACATGGACCAATTAAAAAAAAAAGTACTACTTACATATCTGCAGCATCCCACTCCTAAATACCAAGTTTGATGGAACTGCCTTCCAGACAAGTTGCTTATGAGGATAGCATTATTCTACTGTAATTGAAACCTATTAGGAGTGATCAATTGGTAAGAAAGGTACAAATGACAAAAAGAGCAAAAAAGTAACTACATTTTTTTCTTACCACACTAATTCTGTGTTCTGTGATTGACTTCAAATCAGCTTTGTTCTTTTCTTCTTTTTCTGCGAGCTCTTTCTCACGCTCCTCTTCCATCTCTCTGACTTCCCTAGCAATACGCTCATCTTCATCATCAATCTTCTGTTTCATCCGTGCCAAGAGGCGGTTAGTAATATTTTCTCTGGTTTCCTCTATTTCTCTGAAAAAGTACAATTTGTATAGTGATTCCCCTCTGTGCTTTAAGGAGGTCTGAAACAAGCCTTGGAAAATTGAAGCACCACACGGATACAGCCATCGCACACTGAACAGTGCTTTATTCGGAAGTGATCTCCCCCCCTTATCTTTGCCAATATATGGGCACTGATGTCTTCCTGGAAGAGGTAGCCAGGGTGCCAGAACTCTCTGACAAAGCCTGCCCTGCATTTCTCATCCTTTCTCATCCTTGAAGCTCTGGCACTTTCTCATCCTTGAGCTCTGAGTGCCAAGATGGAAGGAAATGTTATTAACTAAGCTATCCCATAGTGAAAAGGAAAATGCCTTCCTGTTATTCTGATCAATAAAGGGTGTGTCTCTAGAAATAAGATTAAAGTGTGCTTCCAGTTTTAATCCAGAAAATCTGAGTCCCAGGTGTCCAGAGTTTGTGAAATAATGAACTGGTATAATAGGTAGATGACACAGGAAGAAACTCTACTGAAACCTAATTATGCAAGCTTGGAACTGAGACATTTATATTTGCGCAAAATCATTCATCATGTAGATAGACAGTAAGCCAGGTAGAGACTTGCATGATGGAGGAGCAGGCATGCCTTTTTCTCTCCCTCCAGAATGTAAGTCATGTCAATAATGATCCAGGCGCTCCATGTGGATGCCCAGCTGTGAGGAAGCCACATTTGTACGCATTTGTAGAAGACATGCATGAACTGGGCATCTGTGATACATCTGATATTATCGGTTCTGTACCCCTGACAAGCAATCCTGAGAAGGACTGTTTGATTGGTTGATTGTCTGAATGTGTGTAGTGTAGCCAGGAGACCCTACAATTGTCTGGCAGCCAGAAGTTCTAGCTCTTTAGCTCCAGGGTGCAATAAAATAGTTACTTAAAAATAAATAGTTGCTCTTAGTAATATTGCTAATTGTAGATAGTATGTTTTTGAGTGTATGTACAAGAACTAAGAATTCTGGAAAACATTGTAATTTTAAATTTGGGTGTTGGATTTAACATATTGGCTATTCTGCTTACCTGAGCATTTCTTCTTCTTTTTGTTTTCTCAGCCTTGCCATAGCTTGCTTTGCATGAAAATGTGCTCGAATTTTATCATCTTCTTCTTGTTGTTTTTGCTTTTCTATAGCTTTTAGAATAACCTGGTCAGCAACATGGGCCTTTAAAAAACACACACACACCGAAAACAAATGTTACTTACCCAAATACATGCATAAACTCTCAGAGCATTTATGTTGACTCGGTATAATGGAGTGAAAGATAACATTTAGTCAAATGGAGGCCGGTGAATAATTTGGGGTGGAAGATGGTGGGTTCATGAGGGGCTCCAGGTGGGAGGGGTCTTTTCTTGAGCTCCAGGCATAAATGCAGCAAACCATGCTATTTCCTCTAAGCCCGGCATCTCCAGATCCCATGATAGGTTTGGTGCTGAAGGAAGGCTTTTGCTGGGCAGAAGGGAAGCGAGTGCTGACTGTCCAAACCTGGACAGCCAAGGACTGTGTGCTATTCTCTCCTGCCAGAGTTTCCCCCTTGAAGCAAGAGAAAAGCATACATCCATATACAGTCCTTGGCCAATAACACTTACAAGACAACATATATGTGTCAGAGGGCCTTGCGGTATACACGGACGGGGAAAAGTTTTTGGATTTGCTCAGATCAGACAGCATCTTCAACAATGGCCCATTTGTCACTGTAATGTACTGCATGGGTCGATCCTTCCAATACCCCCTCTAATGCTTGGGGTAGTAAGGATCATCACAATCCGTGTGTGGCTTGCACATACCAAATCTGCACACGCAACAGCCCCCCCCCCCCCAAGTGTCTGGAGGCAGCCCGCTCTCTCTGTCGCTAGCAAATCCTTATACCTAACAGTCAAGAACTGGACCTGCGCTAAGAAAACATTCACAAAATGGTAATTCAATATCTTCCTGGAAGAGGAACAAGAAGAGGGTGGTGGAGCAGAAGCCAGTGGAAGGGTGTGAAGGTAAATGAAGCTAGGGTGGGGGGAGGAGTATAGGCCAGAGGGGTGGATGCAGCGAGGAGGAGAAGAAACAGAGCATCAGAGGGTGGGAAAATGGAGCCAATAGCAATGGGGGGGCGACAGAGTCAGTGGAAGGAAGAGGCTAAGAGGGAGAGGAATGAAATCTCCTTTCCCCTTTAGATTCCCCCCCATTTCTACACAGACACAGTATATACTGTACTATTTCTTTCATAAGCATAAGAAATCATACTGGGAGAACTCAACAGCTGACTCACGGCAGCCCCGTAGGGTTTTCAAGGCAAAAGATGTTCAGAGGTGGCTTGCCATTGCCTGCCTCTGCATCACGACCGTGGACTGCCTTGGTGGTCTCCCATTCAAATATTAACCAGGGCTGACTCTGCTTAGCCTCTGAGATCTGATGTGACTAGGCTAGCCTGGGCCATCCAGGGCAGCATCCTGCCCCCCCCCCCCCAGGAGCAAATCTCTTTGAAACTGGCAGGAGAATCTTCTTGTTCAGCATCTCTCATTATTAAGGACTCAAAAGCAGCTCTGGGTCCAAATCCGGCTAGTGGCTTTCCGTTACCTACTTGGTGTGCCTGTTTACGCTCCAGCTTCTCCTCCAGCTCCTTCTGCTCTTTTTCCTGCAGATCCCGGTGATATAACCTGGTCAGCGCCTGAATCTCTTCCCCTTCTTTTATGCTTTCTAGTCTGCTCCGCTCCGCTAAGCGTTCATGCTCTTTTATCCTAAAACAGGCAATAAGACAAATGTGAGGAGTAACAATTTCTAAGGTTCCTCTTCGATGTGTGGAAATTTTGAATTAACGACAGAAAGCAGAAGAGACAGGAAGCACAAGGTATAGATAGGGACTCTGGGGCAAGTGATGCTCTGTATTCTTGGTGCTGGGGGGGGCAACAGTGGGAGAGCTTCTAGTGTCCTGGCCCCACTGGTGGACCTCCTGATGGCACCTGGTATTTTTGGCCACTGTGTGACAGAGTGTTGGAATGGATGGCACATTTCTGGGAGTGAGCCCCACTGAAGAGACCTGAACAGATGCACCTAGGACTGCTCTCTAAGTATACTTGAAAAAGTGCTTTTCTAATTATTATTACTGTTCCAGTTGATCCTTGCTGAGCTGCATTCGCTTCATACGGCATTCTTTAACTTTTTCCTCTTCTTTTAGTATTGCTTTTTGACGTTCACGTTCTCTTTCTTCATCCTTACTCTGGTATAATTTTTGTTTTTGCTTCTGAAACTTAATCTGAGCTTCCCTTTCTTTTAAGACTTCAGTAAGTAAGAGGGCTTTCTGCAAAATAAAATTGGAAAATGTTTTTCTTCTTTCCTGGAATACACACAAAAAAGAAATGAAAAAGATATAATAAATCATCTACATTACATGGAATGTTTTCACCCTCTCACTTTGATAATACTGATCAATTTTGGCTTTTTCAATGGCTTCTTTTCGCTTCTGTGCCTGGTACTTTGCTTCTTCCAGGTCAATTTTCCTTTTTTCTTCCTCATTCTTCTGTTCACACTCTTTTTTGGCTTTCAGTTTCGCCTGTGCCAAACCCTGCAATACAAAGAAACCTCATCCCTATTAGGAATAACATTAGAAGTGAAATGGTTCAAAAATGGCATTTTTAAAGAGCTATGCCAGTAATCTGCAGGTAGAATAAACTTTTCTTTGAAGTCCGCTGAAGGGTTCCTGTTTCAAGTAAAGAACACCAGAATGGCATGGACACTCCACAGCTACGTTGATTAAAGTCTTGCCATAGAAGCCAGCGATGAGAATCAATCAAACTGCAAACTATTTATTCTGTTGTTCACTATTACTATATCTAATAGTAAAACAGTACATCTATTGTGGCAATCATAAAAACAGCAAAACCAGACTACCTATAGAGAGGGTGACAATTACATTCCGGTGGAACCTCACTTTTATTAATCAACCAAAAGGGGGGAATGGACTGAAGACTGTGCATGCTTTAGGGAGCACAAAATACTAACAATGCAACCCTAAAAAGATCTACATACTTCTAAAGCCAATTAAGTCAATGGGCTTAGAAGGGCCTAACCATTTAGGATTGCAATGTAATAGTAGCTGAATCTCAGTTATGGTGGATGCAAATGAAGAGGGGAGGGGTCTGCTCAAACCAGTGAAAGCAAACAGAGATCTGGATGGTGGTTGGGAATTTCTATAGTCTTTATTCTTCTAAATTGTTCCTCACAGGCTTCCAGCTTGTTAACTGCTAATAGCGAGATGATGGTTCAGTGCTTATCAGTAGGGCAGTAGCAGAAAAGAGAAGTATTTAAAAAAGGGATTGGACGGGGGCGGGGGAGAAAATGGCCTGCTCGAACACACAACAGCATAGTGTACTGCAGGGGAAAGACTGGGTTAGGGGAACATTTCCCAGCCATTGATTCTTTGCAGGTTCCAACCTTGTTACAGGTATAATAAAACAATCTGTTTGCTTCTCTTCCAGTTCTCCTTTTTCATGCTACACAAACTGCAAATTTCTATGACGACATTTGAAGCAGTTGCTTACCAGGAGAACATGAGGACAACAAAACAAAAGGGTCTCTTTTCAGTTATCTTATTCTTCCCACTAACTTTCTTGCATTACTTGTTATAATACTATGCTATTACGTCTGGTCTACACTGGTAAACGTTCAGTCAGTCAGTCATAAACTATATAGGATCCTTGGTATGCTTTGGATTCTGGTAACATTTAGGCTTCACTTCAGTGATCTGAGTGCAAATGCACACAGCCTTTGAAATGTGTGACGAATGCAGATGTACAGAAGTCAGAACAGGGCCAATCAGTCTTATCACCTCTGTACAGCAAAAGGGGAGGATGGGTTGAAGTTGATACAGTTGGGCTGGCCTATGGCCATCTAGTCAGTTAACTAAGTGAGATCTAAACCTTGGACTTGCCATCCTCAGTGTTGCACTGGATCTGCTAACAAGAGCATCCACACATATATCTGCAGTGGATACTGCATTCTTGTTGCACTATGGCAATAGCTGGCAACTGGATTTTCCAGTGTGGAAAAGGCAGTGCAGATGCAAATGACTGCCACAGTGCAGTAAGAATGTACTATCCAGGGATGTGTGGACGCAACCAATTCTTGCTACACAGAAACCAGCTTTTTTTTTTTACTGACAAAGCTTTCAGTCTGGAAGATAAAAGATACAAAAACATTCCGAAGATTGAGAAATAATCCCTAGGCACTGACATGCACAAACTGCTCTTACTGCAATAGTGTTTGTCCAGTTTTTCACAAGAGCTTGAGACTGCAAGTGCAAATCCTTCCGTTCTTTCTTTTCAGCACGAATCCGTGCTGCTTCTCTCGCTGGAGCATTGAGGTTGTCTTGAATCCTTTCCCATTCTGCTTTAGACAGTATAGTTATCTGGCGAAGATCTACTCCCACTGGGAGAAATATTCCCTCCATAACTTCATCTTCATTGAAGTCATTTTTTTCTGTTTAACAAAAAAACCCACATTATTTCTTTCTATGCATAACTATCCTTTGGACCAGAAAACCAGTATTTTAAAATCCACATGAGATATTAACCTTGGCAAGTTGTATATGCATTCAATTATATTCTCCAAAAAGCAACAATTGTTGTCAAGGATACTCCCTAGAACTTCGTAGATGTTGGGATAATAAGTGCTGAAATGAAGCTAAGACTTTCCGAAAGGGAGCCAGGCCCATAGTGGGCTGGGGGAAGTTATTAAACATTAGGCAAACATCTGTTCGTTTTTGGGAAACTGGGTGTCTTGGGTATTTTATTTCTGGGCAACTGGGTGTGCTGTTTGTTCACATTGTTTTTCACAGACCCCTAGATACGAATAATGCCTAGCGTGGATCCAGTTGTTGCATCTGAAGAAGCAACTGGGAAGAGGAACCATTTCAGCTGATCTAAAAGCAGGAGTTTTGAAGATGTCCTTGCCTGCCTCGTCACAAAGAGGAAGGCACCCTCCACCTTTCTAAATCCCAGTCCACATGGAGTTTATTTATTTATTTCAGTTTGTACCCCACAAGCAGGCTCAGGGCAACTTACAACATTCAGTAAAGCAATCATTAATCATTCAACAATAAATAATAATTCATAAAATCAACAGTTACAGTTAAAAATTTCTGATAGCAGCTTGACAATTTCTAATTACAGTGCCTGCTGTGCTAATGTTAGGAAGGGCACATTTCTCTTACAGAGACCCAAGTCAGCTGGTGCTGGTGCCAAGTTGGTAAAGGCAATCCCCTAAAGCAGGAAGGCAAATTGAGCAGATAAAGTCATTTGGACATCAGCTACCTCAGCCAAAAGCCTGGCACAACAGCTCCATGCCATCTTTTCACCTCCCCTCTGCTCTATGCCATCTTTCACCTAGGTTGGGAAACTCCTGGAGACCTGTAGGTGGTGCCCGGAACAGGTGGAATTTGGCGAGCCCAAGGAGCTCTGCACAGAGGTGTTGCCATATAGCCCACCTTCCAAAGGTGTCATTTTGAGGGGAGGGAGCTCAGCAGGAACGTGCTACTGTTGAGCCCATCCATTCCTATGAATCTGCCATAGTTCGGAAATCAGTTATGACACCAGAACTCCAGGCCCCACCAGATTTATTTAACCAAAAAATAAAAGGAGGTACACAGCCAGAGATGCAAACACAACAAAAAACGCTGTGTACAAAAGCAAACGAAATAAAGAAATGAGATTTTTTTTTTACTGAATACTTATTGTTAATTGTATAGGGTGAATCAAATCAAAAAACAAATTATACAAACCTACAGGTAATCAATACCACATTCAAAAGAAATCACACAGTATAAGAACGAAGTACTAAACTGAGCTATTTAGTACTTCGTTCTTGTACGATGTGATTTTTTTTAATATTTATTTATTTGATTTATACCCCGCCCTCCCCACCGAAGCAGTATCGATAGGTTTGTATAACTTGTTCTGAGTGATTTGATTCACCATATATAATTAGCAATAAGTACAGTCGGTCTTCAGTATTATTATTTTTTTTTACATTTCTTCATTTCGTTTGTTTCTGTACACAGCGGGGGGGGGGGTTGCGTTCCCACCTGCCGACTGGCCACTCTGCCTCCACCTCGTCCTTCGCCCACCCCGGCCCGGGAGACACTCACGCGCGGACTCGACTCTTTGCCCTCTGCGCCTCCCAAATCGTATCACGGGGCGGGCAGCCTCCGCCATCTCCGCGGCGGCGGGCCAAGGCCTGCAGCCTCCGCACCCCCCCCCGCCGGGTTCCAGCCGCCGCCGCTTCAGGGCCGTAAGTAGTGTACGGCGGTTGCCAGGCAACGGCGGGGAAGGAGGCGAATCTCAGAAGGGGGAGGGGGGAGTCACGCGACGCTCTGCGGCCAGGACAGCGCGACAGAGGCTTTGGGAGCTCACCACGTGACCGGCAAGCTGGGAGGAAAAGGAGGGAGGAGGAGAGGCAACAGCAGCCCCCTTTGCAGGTCAGTCCAACCGCCCGCGGGAGTCCGGCCTTTCCCTCTCTTCGCCTTGCTCCTCTCCCCTCCGCGGGGCCCTAAGCTCCGCCTGTTTTCTCCCCCCCCCGTCAGTCTGCGTTGGTGTCGAGCCAGGCCTACGCCGAGAAGTAGCCCCTCCCCTCCCCCGGCCGCTCACGCTCGGGCTTTGGCCTGCTCGGCGGTCGCTTTCCGCGGCCCGGCCCGGCGCTGAAGAAAGCGCGGGCACCCTCCGCAGTTCTGAGGGTTTTGACCTTGCCTTGGGAGGCCGCGTCCTTTTGATATCACTGTGGCGCGATAGGGAGCCGCGGTTTGTCCATGGCCCCTTAATATGGCTTACAGGTGCTAGGGATGCCAGCCTCCAGGTGGGGTCTGGGGATCCCCAGGAATTACGGCTCATCTCCAGAGACTAGAGAGGCCAGTTCCCCTGGAGAAAATGGACGCCTTGGAGAGTGGATTCTGGCATTTGTACCCCACTGAGGTCTGTGTCCTCCCTAGGCTCCTTCCCTAGATCTCCAAGAATCTACCCCTCCATCCTGAATTGTGCAGGGGGTTGGCCTTGATGACCTTGGAAGTCCCTTTCGACTATATGATTCTATGATCCCTCGCCCTGGCAACCCTACCAGGGCACATTTGTCTGAGGAAGAGAGCATTGACAGACGAGAGCCGATACCCTGGGAAAATGTATTTGTCTTTAAGGTGCTAAGGGACTGGAATTTTGCATGATACAGAAGGCATATTCCTGGCTTTGACGGTACCCTGTGTTCTTTCCCTTACAATAGGGCTTTAATACCTATACTGAGTGCAAAAGAGGATTTTCTTTAATACCTGTGTTGAATGCCAAAGAGGCATGACATAGATAGTTGAGTTTATGCTGTTGTGTTTATGAATTTCATTTCCTTAATTTATAGCCTGTTTTTTCTCATTGAGACTCAAGGGTTTTTTTACAAAATATAAGTCTCCTTGTTATGGGCAGGGTGGCGTATTCTGAAATGATGTCCACTAAAAGTCCTAATACAGACTTACCTGTATATAATCACATCCTTTCTTCAAGAAGTTAAGAATGATATGTGTGGTCCTTCTGTATTTATGCTCACAACAACTTTCTAATGTAGGTGAGGCAGAGAGATAGCAGGCCCGTAGCTGTGGTGGGGCCTCCCACCCTCCCAACTTCTTGCCAAGGCCCCCTTGACTTCCTATCCAGCCGAGGCTTCCTGACTCTCTGGGCCACCCGGAGGACTCTCACCTGGAGCTGGTGGTGCAGGGCTCCCAGGTGAGGGCAGCACTTGGGGGAGAGAGAGTGACTGGCTCAGGCCAACCAGTGAGCTGTCATGGTGGTGTTAGCCAAATTGCTTTTAATAATTAATAAAGATGGGGAATTATGATTATTAATGTGCAATTGGCATCTAAGGGAGCAAAGCCTATGTATACAGAAGTCCCGCCTTTTCTAGTAAACCAGAAATAAATGCAGAAGCCAAGTCTCAAAGAAATGGTTTCTTTACTGGGAAATATATATCGAGCATACAAATAAATTCACAATCGCACACACAGTTATTCAGGCCTAAGAAATATAGATAGAAAGGGATAGCAGCATTCACATTAGCAGGATAATCGTTGGTGGGTGATATGTACCTGTCCTTGGTGGGATGAAGCGATCCACAGAAAAATAAAGGAGACTATAAGGGAAAAATGGAATCGTATTCTGAGTCAGAAGAACACGTGGAAAGACTCTTGGGCAGCTACTCCAGAGTCAACAAGATAGGGCAAGATTAGGTATAGAGGCAGAGAGAGAGAGAGAGCATGGCTGGTCCTGCTCTTTTATACACTGTTGGGGCCTGGGGGTGGGCTTTGCTGGCCACTTCCCCTGTCACGTCCCCTTGGTCAGTCCCAGGAAGTGGCTTACCAAAAATCAGTAACATGAGGCTGGTGGGGCTTAATGGTTGGCCAATATTGGTTTCTCCTTACTCTTAACAGTGGCATCTTTGAGAACAATAGCGGAGGCGGCCAGAGTCATTGTCATTGATGGTCCGTTGATGGGTCCAGGTGATGGGTTTAACTGGTATGTGTCAGCCCTCCAATCCTCTCATGGCTGTGGATCCTTTGTCTTGCTGGATTGCCTACGTGCAATGTTAGGTGAAGGTGGGGTTGGGGGGAAGAAGGTGCCTGCATCTCAGAGAAGAAGCTAGCTCATGAAGTCTCTTGCTCAAGATCTCTGGTCTCATGGTTGGCATGGTGTCTGTTTAAACAGCAAATGGTTACTGGCTTTGCTGTGCTTCACGTGGCTAGGGAGCTTGGTTCTCTTCCTGCTGCGCTGCAGGTAAGAGATGGCAGGTAACCCCAGGAACCATTGGCACATCATTTTAGGAGAAGATTTTCCTCTGCTGGGTACGTGTCTGCAGCTGGCATCAGATTAGGGTCACCACACAGTCCATTCCCTTTTGCACATTTACTGCATAGTCCAGTTATTACAGAGTTCATAAGTGCAAAGGAGTGCTATAAGCACCTTGCAGGGCAACAGTGAAGTGGGAATTTGAACCCTGTTCCTGCTCCACCAGACTACCCATAATGCAACCAGGGTATGTTGCAGCTGCTTGAAGTGCTTCGTCACAAGCTAATCCAGTACTTAAATATATGCTCTCCCCTGTACTTTTCAGGTTGCTTTACAGGGTCTTTGCTCTGATCCCTTCAGTGAAAGGTTCTTGGTTGGAAACACTGGATGGTGGGTAACACACCAGGCTGTTTCTGTCTTTCTTACCGTACACTGCAAAATATAGTTTCTTAAGCAGCCTTGTGCTGGTGGTGGGTGTGGGCTTTAGTGGGTGCAGAAGCACCTTAGCCTGAAATCAATAGGCAGCTTTTGCCAGGCCAGGCTGTCCTTCCTCCCCCGCCCCCGGCAAGGTCATTTGTGTTCTGGTGCTAGGTACATGCCAGACTGCTTGCTGACTACGAAAGGCAGAACTGCCAACTGCACGTGGAGCCCCACTTGGCATAAGTCAGTTGCTGTATGTCTTCAGTGGGCAACTTTATTCCAAAACATAAACAGCATTGGCTACAGAAGGAGAAGATGGCTTGGAGGCCAAAGATGTTAATTCTGACAAATCGATCATGGGACATTCCTTCTGGCTGGATCACCTGTGTCTAAAGGAAGCAAAAGCAACTCACAGCTCCAGGTTGTTAGTCTGTTACAGCTGAAGCTTCCACCACCACCACCTTAATCTGGTGGCACCTTAAAGACCCAACAGATTTACTAGGGCAGAAGCTTTTGTTGACTGATGAAGTTGGCTGTAGTCCACCAAAACAAGCTAATTTTTGTGTGTGTGAGAGAGAGAGAGAGAGAGAAGAAGAAGAGTTGGTTTTTATACCTAGCTTTTCACTACACGAAGGAGTCTCAGAGCGGTTTAAAATCGTCCTCCTTTCCTCTCCCCACAACAGACACCGTGTGAGGTAGGTGGGGCTGGAGAGCTCTGAGAGAACTGTGTGACTGACCCAAGGTCACCCAGCTGGCTTTATGTGGAGGAGTGGGGAACCCGGTTCTCCAGATTAGAGTCTTCACCACTGCACCACACTGAGGGAGAAACTAGTGACATGACCTTGGATTCGTGATAATTTGGGTAACAATATGTCTTACTAGAAGCAAGACACAAGTCCAGCAGCACCTTAGAGACCAACAAAATCTTCAGGGTGTGAGCTTTCATGAGTCAGTGCTCCCTTCCCTATCTGACGAAGGGAACTTTGAATCTCGAAAGCTTATATACCCTGAAAATCTGTTTGGTCTCTAAGGTGATGCTGGACTTGAATCCAGCTGTTATACTGCAGACCGACATGGATATCCTCTGAAGCTATTATAAGCAGGGCTATTTTTGGGCAGGAACGGAGTTCTGGCTGGCTTCAGAATTTGGCTACAACCCAAACCTCTGCTTGCACGGCTACAGAGGGAAGGTCTGGAGAGCGACCCCCCACCCCAGTGACTCTGAGGTGGCCCCTGGAAGGATCGGGGAGGCATTTAAATGCCTTCCCCAGCCTGTCCAAGGGCCGGCTTACCCAGGCAAGCCAAGGGAAGGTATGGTGGTGTGGCCTAATATGCTAATGAGCTGCACTGTCTGGGTGTGGCCTAATATGCTAATGAGTTTTGGTGGTTGGGTGTGGCCTATTATGCTAATGAGTTCCTCCTGGGCTTTTTCTACCAAAAAAGCCCTGATTATAAGCATACTCATTTCATTGTGAATAAATAATTTCTTCCTTGCTCCATTTTCTTGTGTACCCATAACAATATAGTGTACATAGTAAGACTTTGTTACCGTCATATGTTAATAAACAGCCAGAATCTTAAGTATAGTTAAAAATAAGTCCTTCTGATTTCAGTAGGATTAACTACTTGAAAAAAAGGACTTGGAATTCTTATCCAAAATCTTTATCAGATTTCTATTTTTCCATGGCAAGTTGGTGTCTGAATGATGGTCATTCTGCCATTACATTGTGTTACTTTGTCTAAACAGGGAAACAACTTAAGACTTGGACTTTTAGCAGCAGGATTCGGAAGCATACTCATCTCTCTTAATGTGCAGCTGTTCTAAAGTTCCCAGGACAAAACTGCATCGCATTCCCTATCCTATATATAATACTCTCCAATGCTTCCAGATTTGAAGCTTCTGAGCATCAGCCAGTGAGTATCATTGTGTTTTCCTGCTGTTCTATCTTGTGCCCTGCTGTTATATTGGAAAGATCAGCTTTGAAACAATGATCAAATTTTCTGTGCTTATATTTTTGGTGAGACAGAGATCCACTTCATAGATTACACTTTTAGCAATATATACTGCATGCTGAAATAAACTTGTATTCCAGTTGTGTGTGAAATATTTGTGGGTCTATACTAAAGTGCCATGGAGTGGCCTTATGCTCGTTCAGTTACACAGTAGCCCTGCTCACATGTTACAGTGAACACATGTTCATCTTGCCTGTACGTGTGTACATCTGTTTGTAAGTAAGACCCAACACACATTCTTTTTAAGAATGAAACTGGGGACTGGAACCTAAGTAGATGAGGGCTGGAATCACTTGTTCAGCTATTCGTGTATTGATTGTAACATGAGAATTATCCAATGCACATACAAAGAACAATTCAGTGTACACTAATTGTACATGTGGTCACTGTAACTTGTTGACAGGACTATTATGTCATGGTGTGACTTGATTTGTTACGACACAAGATAATCATTCTTCAGAGATAAAAGTACATTAACTATGGTAATCTGTGTTCATAAAAATGATGGTAACCTGTGTTCAAAGGCCTGTGCTCCAGCTTGACTGGAAGGCATATCTGCCTCCACCCCACCCCCCCGGCTGTGATGGTTAGTGGATAAAGAAGATTGTCCTTCACTTTCATAAGTGCATTCTCCAACCTTCCATTATGCTCAGAACAAAACATGCAAGATTGATAAAATCTTCCCTTCTCCCCTTCTCAGCTGTGGCTTTGAAGCAAATTGCAGAACTTAATATTGAAGAGTTAAATCTCGATTAATTTTTGTTTGTTTGAGAAAGTGACCACACAAACCTG
The DNA here is from genome assembly GCA_029375565.1 of Gekko gecko. Lineage (NCBI taxonomy): Eukaryota > Metazoa > Chordata > Lepidosauria > Squamata > Gekkonidae > Gekko > Gekko gecko. The sequence continues at coordinate 34,658,556 of JAPDNY010000003.1, read as the reverse complement.
TTTCTTTATTAGGTATTTCGATACTGCTTCTCTCCCCATTGGGGATTCAAAGAAGCAGAACAATATAATTAAAACAGACAAAAATTATCTAGATTGTCCCCTGGCAAAGATAGGCATGCTAAAATTGCCATTCCAAGTCCTCAGTCTTACACAGGCAATGACTGAACTCCACTCGTATAAGAAGAAGAAGAGGAGGAGGATGAAGAGAATGGTTTTATACCCTGCCCTTCACTCCAAGTCTCAGAGTGGCTTACAAACTCCTTCCCCACCCCACAACAGACACCCTGTGAGGTAGGCAGGGCTGAGAAAGCTCTTTCCAGAACTGTCCTTGAGAGAACAGCTCTGACAGAACTATGGCTTGCCCAGGGTCATCCAGCAGCTGCAAGTGGAAGAGTGGGGAATCAAACCCAATTCTCCCAGATTAGAGTCCATGCACTTAACCATTACAGAGTGAACAGGCTGGTTTCGGGCCTTTCTTCCATCCTTTATGCCATGGGGCATATGGTTCTGGAGGGCTCCCCATCCCTCAGCAGTACCTTTCAAAGCTACAGGGGGCTGCCTGGGAAAAGGAAGATGTGGGGGGGGAATTGTGCTGCAAACTGGCTCTGTGTGTGTGGAGGCAATGGATCCAGCTTCATGTCCTTCTGCTCCGCCACTATAAATACTTATAAATACGTTATATGCCATTATTGTAAGAGTTAGAGGAAGGCTCTATTCTTTACCCATTGCAAGAATAAGGTACAACCCTCTGTAGAAGGAGCCAACAAGGTATGTATGGTGACTACCTGTTCAAATGGATAACTTTTTTTTTAAGAAAAGGAAGATATTTACATCTTTCATCTTGATTTGTAATTTCTCTGGTGGTTACCAAAGAATCAAGGAACTACAATACAAATTAAAATAAATTAACCATATCTAATTAAATAAACAACAGATTAGGAGACTTAACAGTATTCCAAACATTTCTTCAGAAGAGAACTGCCTTGGTTCACCTTAAAAAAATTGGAGGGAATGAGGCAAACTGCAGTACGGAGGGAGTTCCACAGTCTTCGTATATTTCCAGAGGAGACCCTTTTCTGTAGAACCTTGAACCTCATTTCAGTTGACAAGAGCACATCCACTAGATTTGTAAATGTATGAAGTACTGCAAATTTCAATATCTTATGGTTTCTCTATACATGGTAAATAATCTGTGAGGCTTTTTCTGATGAATTTCTTTCCCAGATTGTGGTAGAATATAATTGTCTGCATAGGCCTGTTCAGCAAAACAGTTTTATCTCATTTCCAGGTTGACAATTATCTGACAACAATGAAGTTTCTGCTGGTTTTTGATTTTGACCACACGATTATAGATGAAAACAGTGATACCTGGATTGTGAAATGTGCACCTGGTGCTAAAATTCCTGATGAAATAAAAAATTCCTATCAGAAAGGACATTGGACAGAATATATGGGCAGAGTTTTCAGATTCCTGGGAGACAGCGGAATAAGGGAAGAAGAGATGAAAAGGACTATGACAATGATACCTTTCACAAAAGGAATGAAAGACCTCTTAGAGTTTGTTGGCAAACACAAAGACTTATTTGATTGTATAATTATATCAGATTCCAATGCAATATTTATTGATTGGATTTTAAAAGCTTCCAATTTCTGTCAAGTATTTAATGAAGTGTTTACAAATCCTGCAAGTTTTGATGGATGCGGCTATCTTACTGTGGAGAATTTTCATGCTCACAATTGTGCACAGTGCCCTGTAAATCTCTGCAAGAGGAAAGTCTTAGAAGAATTCTTAGAAAACCCTTCAAAACAGAGGATGAAATACTCCCAGATTTTATACATAGGTGATGGTGGAAATGATCTGTGTCCGGTAATGTGCTTAAAAAAGGATGATGTTGTTATGCCAAGGCATGGATATAGGTTACAGAAAATGGTTTCTCAGTTGTCTCAGGATCTTGTCCCTTTGGAAGCATCAATTGTCACCTGGTCATCTGGTATTGAGATACTGGCCTATTTAGAATTACTTATAAAATGATAAAGAAAATGATCTAATTAATACCAATGAATAATAATAAATTGGTGCTCCTATCTCAGTCTTCTCATGCTACAGCCATTTGTCATGAATCTTAGAGAAGGACAGTTTGTTACGCCATTTTGATTCGTTGTCTTCCATTGTGCAGTTGTGTTGGGGGAAAGCATGGGAAAGCAAAATGCCTGAGCAAAAAAAGGAGCGCATAATCAAATGAAACAGATGCCAGAGTCCTTGCTGAATGTAGTTGCCATGTGTCACCTTGGAGAAATGAATTTTTGTGTTTACTTCATTTATACTCCTCTTTTCACCCCAATTGGGACCCAAAGTGGCTTACAACATTCTCCATTTTATCCTCACAACAATCCTGTGAGGTAGGTTAGGCTGAGAATGTGTGACTGGCACACGGTTACCCAGCAAGCTTCCATGGCAGAGTGAAGATTCGAACCCAGGTCTCCCAGATTCTTAGCCTAGCACTCTGACAACTGCAACACACTGACAGGAGGTAATCAGCCATGTTCTTTTCCAACGAAAACATCTCAGTATTCCTCATGGCTTCCTCACAAAGGGCATTTTACAATAATCAGTCTTGAGAGTTATAGAGGCATGAATGACAACAGTCTCCTTAGCACAGAGGAGTCGAAACTCATTTGTTACAATGATGTACATAAATGTCACTTTGTCAGGCTTGGCCATGTGTGCCATAAAATGTAACTGCCAGGTACTGGAGATAGAAACTGTATAAAGGACAGCAGCTGGTCAGCTCTGAGTTGGTGTATCCTCGCTGCAAGGCCCTCTGGGCTGGGAGGGGGGTGCAGAGGAAAACCGACAGTGGCAGACTGGAGAGCCAGCACTGCAGCATTGGGCAGATGCTCCCACGACACGTAACTGCTGCAGATGAGGTTGTTCTGCCATGCTGAAGCCACAATGGAGTGGCTCTGCCCACTCCCCCCCGCACTTCCTCCCTTCCATCAGTTGCTTGTGGGCCACAAAAGAGCCATGGATGGGCCGGAACTGGCCCCTGAGCCTTATGTTTGACACCCCTGCCTTACCAGATGCAACCATTTTCCTCGGGCATTGTCCACCCTCAAGTATCCAGACTCTTACATGAGTCACCAAGAGCCAAAATGATGTAGTAGACTAGGATCTGGATTCACATCCTGACTCTGCCATGAAGCTTGCTGTATGACCTTTCTCCGGTTATTCTCTCTCTCGGGTTAATCTGCTACATGGGGTTATTGTGAGGATAAAGCGACAATAGAGTCTGTTTTGTGATGTGTGAACACAGTTTCTCTCTAATTGTTTAGAGGGCAAGGAAGTATGGGCTACTTATATTCCAGAAAGAATAGCCAGAAAAGTATTCAAAATACTGAACTTGGTATTTATCTAAGGAAGCAGATGTTCTGATGGAGGATTCGCATGTGGCAAGGGGTTGCGCCATAACCCAAATGCTACTTTAATTTGTCTTAAGTGGCTTTATGGATTGTGTTATTATTGTAATAACCAGTTGTCAGCTTCTCACTCAGAGTCCCTTGCATCTTCATACCTCAGCTGCTACCAGTGTTCCCTCTAAGCTGAGTTAGAGTGAGCTAGCTCACAGTGTTTAGCCTCCAGCTCCTGCATTTTTGTCTTAGCTCAGGAAGGATGGCTCCAGAGCAAACTCATTTATGCAGCAGCCAAATCGCTTGCTCATAACTTTAAGGCCAGTAGCTCACAAAGTAGAATGCTTGCTCGCAAGACTCCACAGCTTAGAGGGAACATTGGCTGCTACTTACGAGATACCTAATCTCCCTCCCCCCCCCTTACACTGTGAGCAGCAAATCATTTTTGTAGGTCCTAATCATGTCACGTAAGTTTACCAAGGGGCAGATGCTTCCATGCCTCACAAAAATCAGTTTAAAATCGGAACTAATTTTGTTAACAAAGCCACAGATTTCTCAGACATCTCAACACAGTGTTGAAGCAGGCACCCTTCCTCCTTCTATATAACCAGTACACTCTGGCATGTCATTTAAGCAAATAACCTCCAGATGACACCAAATGAAAAGAGGATACAGTACAGAAGCAGCAGCCACAAAGAATAAATATGGACAACACATGAAGGTTGTTATAATCTTAAATTTGCTTGTTCTCCACTGTGTTTATCTGCAGAAGTATTGTGTGGAAATCAAAATGAACAATGCAATGAGGGGACATACTGTTTCTTAGCAGCTAGCAGACATTTGACAGCTAGTGGCTGACTAGTTGCCATTTTCTGTATGCATGTTTACTTGGAAGTAAAGCCCTACTATGGTCAGTGGGATTTCCTCCAATATAAATGTGTCTAGGATTGAAAACTTAGTAATCAGAATGTGGGTAAAATGACAGTCCGGTGCACTACATAGTGTTGGAATGAAGAATGTTTCAGTGCCCACAGACTGCAGTCTTCTGTGTTAGTGAGACCCCAGTTTTGCGCATCTTCATAACTGTGAGGATATTGCCCAAGAGCATGTAATCCATCTTCCCATGGCATTTTATTAAAGTTAGGGTTGTGGTGTCTGCAATGGAGGTTTTAAAATATGACATATTTATAAACAGTGTTGTGTTGACCTTTTTACCTTATTGTGAAAGGTGATTGTGTTGAAATGGTTTGCTGATTACATGGCGATGTATATTTAAGTGAAGTGTACCTGGATAGGCCAGGTTTTTCTTTTAAAGTTTTTGGAAGTTCTTTTAAATGTTTGAAACTGGGGATAAGGAAGGGCAAGGAGCAAAAGATAGTTCTTAGCTGGCTTCCAGATCCCATTAATTTCATGGAAATCTGCTGTCTGAAGAGTTTATTTGAGACTAAAGGACAGACGACAAATTTACTTCGAGATCTACTTATAGTTCAGTCTTTATTTTGTCTGAATACAATGTGCCTATTGCAGCTGTACACTGTTTAAGATAGCAAAGATATAATTTTAATTTATCATGTTTGTAGTTTTATATTTAAGGATCCATGTTTATATAAAATATTTAAATATTTTATTAAAACAACTACATTTTAATTGAACTGATTAGAGTTGTAAATATAACTGCAGTATACAGTCAACAGAAAACTGTGTTAACAGTTCTGACACTATGGGAGAGAATGTTACAAGGATACTCCGGGTGTATTCATTGCTTGTGAAAGAATAAAACTACCATGTGGCTCATGCAATTACCATCTGGGACAAAAAGAGGGGGGGGAACTGAACCTAGAAATCTGGAATCCAGAACCTGAAAAGGTTAGTCAGGTAGAAAAGAGGGCTAACAGTAAAAGCTTAATATATATACAAGATGGACCAGAAAATTAAGGACAATTCTACTGAGGACACTTTGGCTAAACAATCATAGGAAGGCACCTTCTAGACCAGAAATTATTATCAGTGAAACATCACTTGGCATGTGATTGCACCTTTGGAGGCCTCACTTATCCTTTTATTCTGTGCCTAGTGGTTTCATTTTGGAACAACTCTTTTCTGGTCCATCTGGTATTTATATTTTATATTTGTACAATTGTACTGCACTATCATATAAGCCAATACGTTCCTCACTGTGTTTGACCTCTGAAGAAGGCCTATATAGGCTGAAACATGTCAGGTCAAGTCTGTTAGCCCTTGTGTGTTAGACTCTGGTATATTTACTTGAGGTGTGATTGGACCTTTATATATATTTTTAAATTCTTTGTTAATAAATACATGTATCGTTTTATACTACAGTACATGCAATAACCATGCCATAGCTGTTCCCCCATTGAAGTAAGACTGTCTTCTTGGATAGCCCAATAGTAAAAATGGGGGGAAGTTATTAGTAGAAAAATGAAATTTTAAGATATATTCATCATTCACAGTTTTAACTTTGTTCAGTCTGAAGCAGGGTTATACCTTTCTAAATCCATTTAAGACAATTGTGTGTCTTGCTCTGTTTAGGATTATTCTACATAATGGTCAGACAATTGAAGATTTTTTTGGTATTTTTTTGTATATTTCTTTTATACATGCATGCGTGTGTGTGTGCACTTGGAAGTCATGACAACCTCTGATTGTGCGTGCACCTGGAAGTCATAGTGTCCTCTGGTGACTGACCCCTACTGAGGGCCTGGAGGAGATTCAGAGAGGTGGCTGAATAAAGTCTACCCCCGCAACCGGCCTCTGATATTTCAAGGTCGTCTCCCATCCAAGTACTTTGCCAGAGTCAACCCTGCTTAGCTTCCAAAATCTGAAGAGATAGGGTTTGCCTGGGCTATCCAGGTCAGGGCGACAACTGAGGATTTATGTCAGAACATCTTTTTAAAGTTTTTGCCAATCTCCTAAATGTCATAAAAGGGCTGGCATAGCAAGAACTTGCTAGCAGTGATTAAGTTCTGAGGCTCTGATGTCCTTACTAGGAAGGCCCTTTCTTCAGCCTCTTTTCAATACTTGTTCCAGGGCTTAGTCTTGGCAGCTCCTTGCTCACAGAGCTCCCTTTGCCGTGTCAGTGGGAAGACTTTTGACACACCTGCTCCTCTTCGTAATATATATTTAGGGCAAGTGTCCTAAGGTGAAATGTTATAATGAGGAACAAGCATTATTATGTTATCTGAAATCTTATGCCTACATTTTAACTAAAATTCATATGGACCACTGTCGTGTTTCAAATTTTCAAAGAAAGTGGGGCTATTCAGGATCTGTTAACATAAGCAATTTGTGCTGCATTATCCTCAGTGTGCACACTTGAACACAAGTCCTTTGTGGATCAGATATGCCTAACGAAGCTTTCCTTGAAAGAAGCCAACAGCCTGCAGATGTGGTAGGTTAGGTTGAAAGTGTGTGACTGGCCCAAGGTCACTTGACAAGCTTTTCATGGCAGAGTGGAGCTCTGAACCTGTGTCTCCCAGATCCGAAGTCCAACAGTCTAATCAAGACACCACACTGGCTCAAGCATTTGTGTTTGGTATGTCCATCTTTTTGCACTATTTTGGGGAACCAGGAGTTTGGGGAGAGGCAATAACTACAGTATGCACTTTACTGGCGACTGGGAATCTGGCTGGCACCTTACCCGATGTTAACATCTCCACCACCACCTTGCAAGCAGGGAGAGTGCAAAGCTCAAGCTATGCAAGGAACTGCTGGTTTGCCTCGCTTGGGCTTGGTGGTGGGAGGGAGGGAGGCTGAACTCTCAGCCGCTGCCTATGACCTTGTTGGGAGCAGAGGGACATGGGGGGGGGAGCAAAGAAGACCGGAGGGAGCCAGCTGAGACACCAAAATAGGAGGCGCCGCCTCGCCCGGTCCCATCTGCTCCTCCAGCTGGCAGGCAGGCAGCAACCAGAAGCGGCGTCTCTTCCAAAGATGGTCAAAGGAGCCGGAGGAGGAAAGGCAGCAGAAGCCTTCTGTCCCCCTTCTCCTTCCCCCCGAAACAGCCGAGCGCCCTCGGTGCTCCCGTTTGGCGCTTCTTCGTCGCGCCTCTTCCCTCCTTCCCCTTGGCAGGGCAAATCCGAGCTCGCCCCGGACTCGCCGGTCGCCCAGCAGCGGCGGCCTCAACAAACCACGCGCGCCTGCAGCAGGTCGAGCCAAAGTTGGTCCCCTGCTGCGAGTGAGCAACCGCCGCGCCGAGCAGCAGCTTGACCTCGCTCAGCGGTCTGTTGGCGGCGGCGACCCCGGCGAGGCGGGCACGGCTGGGCGAAAGCGAGGAGTCGCCAGAGGCAGAGCGCGAGTCCTCACCCTGGCCGCATTTATTAACTCTCCAGGGCGGGAGGAGGAAAAGAGACGGCTTTGAGGCGCGCTGACAAGCCACATGGGACTGCAGGGCACGCGCTCCCACAATGCCCCACGACCAATCCTAGCTGGTTACAAATATAGGTAGGTGGGTGGGTGGGTTGTTTGTCTGGGGGGGCTCTCCTTGCTGTTTGCCTTTTATTGCCTGCCTGCGACCTCCTACCTGCCCGCCTTTGTTTTCGGTTTCCAAAGCCCGGCCCGCCTTCCCTCCTCGGCCAAGCGCGGGATTGATTTGGAGAGCAGGTGGGTCTCCCTCCTGGAGCAAGCGGGGAGCGCGCCTGGCAGTGGGGAGCCAGAGTCGGGTGAGGGGTCGTGGCCACCGGCGGTGCAGCGCGGGATCAGCACGGATTAGGGGGTGTAACTCGATTATTTAGACTTTGTAATCCGGGCGGGCTGAGAGGAAGACCTGACTCGGCGCACCTGCCGTTCTTAACGCGCGTATTGAAAAGGCGGCTCCAGAGTTTATAGAAACAGCGGCTTTTTGTTAATCCATCGTAGAGCTTCTCCGCGGAAATACACGGGACAAATGCCACCCGTCGCAGGTTCGCCGCTGATAGTGGTTGGGGTGCTTTGTTAACCAACCATCCTAAATGGAATAGTGCCGAGTTTGTAAAGGGTAAAAATGGCAAAAATTTGACTCCCCGTTGTTCACCTAGAGTACCTACACTTGTGGCACCGTATTTCTATCAGTGATTTAATCATTTTTTTCTATACAATTTTTCCTCACGCCAGTGTTTAAAAATTAAAAGTGGAACAGAATGCAAATTCAAAATATACTACTAGATTTTGTTGGTTTTTTGCCTTCCATTTAAGATAAATAAATTCAGACATAGGGTTTGAGGCATTCAGGGTGCTGTTACGCTGGGAAACCAAACAAACATCAGTTTTCCTGGACAGGGAGGCACAGAGCCTGGTGTATCTGATTTTGAAATTTCAAAATGAATGATAGAATAAAAGTGGATGCAACTACAAGAAAAAAAAATCATTGAAAAAGATACTTCTCCTGATAGTAAGTATCCCAATATTTCTCATCATGCATTTTTGACAATGTGCTTATACAGTCTTTACACTAAGAGGCATCTGACTTTTTTGACAAACACATTAGCGCTACAATCCTACGCATACTTACCTGGGAGAAAACCTTACTGAACTCAGTGGTCTTGCTTCTGAGTAAACATACATAGGATCAGGTAGCAAAACTGTAATTATGGATTACTAAAACTTGTTCCTGTACATTGTTATTTACTTGATTGAGTCAGCAGAGCCTGAAAGATGTCTGCTACCTCAGTTTTCAGGCAGCTACCTACTTTTCTCTAGGGCAAAACAACACCTAGATCAGGGAGCTAGATAAACCAGTGGAGGATTTATGCTGTAAAAAGATTATAGGGTATCAGCCTTCCATTAATGTAAGATTTTGGACCACTGAAATTTTACTCCTGATGGAAGGATAGAAAAAACAGAACAGGGCAGTGGTGGAGGTTTCCTGGTATAACTTGACCATGTGTGATGAAGTTCTTCAAAGATCTCAGATTTCTGAGATGATTAAAAACTATAGGAAACTTGCATCACAGTTTCCTAAGAACTCAAGCTGTGTTTATTTAAGGCTTATAGCATGGCATAGTACTGTCACTCATATAGAATTCAATATCTTTCAATGCCTGCCATATTATCAATAGAGATGGGAAAACAGTAGTTTTTCTTTGTGCACACTTTAGTGGACAAGTTAAAATTGACAAAGGCCAAGCCAGTCTGTCTTCCTGCTCTTTTGGTTGCCTCACTAGGATACTTCTGAGTTTACTTGTATAGTTTATCCTTCCTAAACCCAGCATATATTCTTAGTTTTACACATATTGTAAAACAGAGTGTTTATGGCCACTCTGGATGCAATATAATATTCTTTGTTTCTTGTGTATGTAACTTTATGATTCGATATCACAAATGAGTGAGGAGTTACAAGGAGGTTCTATCTAGTTCCTTCTTTTCTTTGAAGTTGTTTCACTAAGAATATGCACATTTTCTTTGTGGCCTTGCTTTATTCTGTTTGCCCATTTATTGCTATGGAAAGTTGTGGATTTTTTTGTTGAACTTTAACCCTCTCCCCCCAGTAACGAAAGATTTCAATCCTACATGTACCAACTTGGGAGAAAACTCCACTGGAAACAGTGGGGGTTTACATGTGTTTTAACATGCATAGGCTGTATAAAGTTCACTGCTTTAGCATTTATGACATTTTATTGCAGTGATGGCATTGACTGGGCAGGAGGAATATACCTACCTATATAAAGACCTCTCTCATCCTGTGGAGTTCTTAGATGCCTTCAGAACATTTTACTTGGATGGTTTATTTACTGATATTACTCTTCAGTGTGCTTCGGGTGTGATTTTCCATTGCCATAAGGCTGTGCTGGCTGCTTGTAGCAACTACTTTAAGGCTATGTTCACTTCGGACATGAAAGAAAAGTCTAAGAACCAGATCAAACTTTCTGGGCTCAGTCCTACCATTCTGGAATCCCTGGTGGTCTATACCTACACATCAGAGATTCAGATAACAAAAAGAAATGTTCAAAGCCTGCTTCAAGCTGCAGATCTCCTCCAGTTTACCTCGGTAAAGAAAGCTTGTGAACAGTTCCTGATAAGGCACTTGGATGTCGACAACTGCCTAGGGATGCACTCCTTTGCAGAATACCATGTCTGTTCAGAGCTAGAGAAGGAATCTAGAAGGATATTGATGTCTCGATTTGAAGAAGTGTGCAGGCAGGAAGAGTTTCTAGAAATCAGCAGTGAGAAACTTCAGTTCATTCTCTCCAGGAAGAATCTCAGCCTTCGGAAAAAAGATGCGGCAATAGAGCCAATTATTAAGTGGATCTCTTATGATGTGGACAAAAGAATTGAGTACATTTATGATCTGCTGAGCTGTCTTGAAATGGCTTTAGACAAAATGTACTTGAGGTCAGCCTTAAGCTTGTACAAGAAATGCCGGTTAAATGAAAACAAGATTAGGTCTCTAATATACAATGCCCTAAGCCATAACCCCAAAGCAGCCTCTGCAAGGTCGACAGCTGTTATGTATGTGATTGGAGGATATTACTGGCATCCTTTATCAGAGGTGCATATATGGGATCCTATCACCAATACCTGGATCCAGGGTGCAGATATGCCAGACCATGCGAGGGAAAGTTATGCTGTCACTAGTTTGGGACCCAACATATATGTCACAGGGGGTTATAGAACAGACAATATAGAAGCCCTTGATGTAGTGTGGATATACAACTGTGAAGCTGATGAATGGCGTGAAGGTTGCCCTATGCTGAATGCAAGGTACTATCACTGTGCAGTTACCTTGAATGGCTGCATCTATGCTTTAGGGGGTTACAGAAAAGGAGCTCCAACTGAAGAAGCAGAGTTCTACGATCCTTTAAAAAAGAAATGGATCCCCATCGCAGACATGATCAAAGGTGTGTAATATATTACATGCTACTTGATTTTTTTAAAAAACTTATCCTTTCAAGAATGGTTAGGAAATGATTTAATTACACAATTATTTTTCTACTACTGTACACAATTGACTTTGGCAAAGTCTAATAGAATAGCACTGTTTGCTTGGAGAGTGTTTGGTGTCATTTTGGTTGGTCCTTATAAAAGGCATTACATAGACTTGTGTTCTTGTTTGTGGATTTTGCTTTTGGACCAATATAGCTGCTTATAGCTTCCAGGCACAACATAGTAACTTTCTGTATAAACAAAGTAGTATACGGGAAACAGTGATTTGGATTATTGTTCGCTGATCATTATATTTGAAGTTGATTTGCACATTAAAATACAAAAACCCTTTCCAATGTAATCAGTTTTCCCTGTTCAACTCTCTATTTCTGTTGCTTAAACATTTCAGTGAAATGTACATAATACACATGATTCAAGTACATGTCTCTGTGTTTGAGATATGGTTGTGTATTTGTTTTTGGAAACAGGAAAGGCTCCTGCTAGTGAAAATTATTTAATATTAAGTTAATATTTAATGTTATTAAGCCATTGTCTTTGATTTATGCCTCGACTTATGCTCATCAATCGCTGATCAATAAATTACACAGCTGAACTCACTTTGTTTTCCTATGCACTGAAAAGCTGGCTTTATGATCTCATGTATACTACATGTGCTGAAAATACACATAATCAGAAATTTTCAACAAAACATAGAAAAATAACTTATTGCACTATTGTCCTTTGCCTTACATTACCATAACAGATTATCTTCAGTATATAATTTTTGTATGCATTTGTTTAAAAACCTTCAGGTGTAGTGTCGTACCTATATTATTAAATGTGTTGTAACTCAGATTTGTGAAGATTATGTTGAGCAGTATTAAACATGGTTTGAAGGCCTTTTACAAATTCAAACAGGGGTCGGAAACGCCACTGCCTGTGTCCTGAATGAAGTAATCTATGTCATCGGAGGTCACTATGGTTACCGGGGAAGCTGCACTTATGACAAAATTCAGAGCTATCGCTCGGACATTAATGAATGGAGCACAGTCACCACTAGCCCACATCCAGGTAAATTTTAGTCTTGCTTGATGTGGGGGGAAATGTGATATTTACATAGCTTGCTAGACTCGACGTAGCAAAGATAATTGGCAGAGCAATAAAGCATGGTAGACGCACAACATTATGCTTAAAAGGAAATGAAAGGAGACAGGATGCAAGCAAAGTGGAGGGGGCTTTATTGAGAAGGGTTCCTACCTCACAGAGTGTATGTTATTCTGGGGAGAGGAAGGCAATTGTAAGCCACTCTGGGAGTGAAGGGAGGGATATAAATCCAATCTCCTCCTCCTCATCATCTTCCATTTACATCAGATTACTACCATCTAAAGTGTCTACAAATGATCCCAAGATCATTTGGGGGCAAGTATGTGTGTGGTAGACATGTTCACACTTGCCTGCTATGCTCATGGAGGAGAAAGAGAAGGAAGACAGGAAGGAAGGGCTGCTGGAGAAGAAGAAACTTTTCATCCTGATAGTTATTACCCTTGTAGTATCATAAACCAGAGAGAAAACACCGTAACTCTTGATTCTCCTACTAAGATAAGCGTATCACCCTCCAATATCTGAAAAGCATGTAGAGTTGCAGTTGGGAACCAAGGCAGCAAGTGCTGTTGATCTTTTTTTTTTACTTTTTTATTACTTTTATACTATATACTACAACCTACTCACTACAAATTCAGAGTAGCAAGGTTCAGTAATAACCTATCTTGCGCTTAAGCTATTTCCCTATATTTTTATGTTTACAATATGTCATTTACCTTCTGAATATGAAGTATTCAAATAGAACAAAAATTAATTACTTATAATAATGCATATGAGCAATAATATATGTTCTATAAGTTTTAGCATAGAGAAAACATCTTAGGTCTTCATTTAGATGTCTTCTTCTCTTTGCGCTTTCTCTTCTTTTGCCAGGGGATTTTTATCTTGTATGTTCTGGGGGCTGCTGCTCCCAGATCAGAGTCAAAGATTTCACCCAAAGACACAGGTAGATGAGGAACTATCACGAGATATCTCCTGTTGTTCGCCTTTTTCTTCTGTAGCCTTTTCTTCCCCTGCTTTCTTGTTTTTCTTTGTTGAAGTCTGATGTTGCTTCAAGAATAGTTCTTTTGGTGAGAGAGTCGATTTTTTTCTTTTGCCATTATAGTTGAAAATCAGCCCTTCTGGTAAAATCCAACGATATTGAATGTTGCTCCTTGCAGAAATGTTTCTATATTGTTTTCTCTTCTTCTGTATTCCAAATGGAACATCTTTCAACACTTTTATGTCTTCCTCAAGGATTTTTAATACTGTCCCGGTTGTCGCTTTAAGTATCAAATCTCTTGTTGATCTTCTTGCAAATTTGACAAATATTTCTCCTGGAAGATTATTTTTCTTCACAAACTCTGAATATGTTCTGTAAGTCATGTCCATATCCACTTGTAATATTTCAGGTTTGCTGTTAATTCAGGGGGGCCAGTGCTTCACTTAAAATCTCTCTTCAATTCTCGCCTTGTTTTTCTGAGACCCCTTGAAATCTTAAAACATATAGAGATCTTTCCATGTGTAGTTGTAGTAGTTGTTTTCCAGAAGCTCTTTCTTTATCTGCTAAATCCATTCTGTGGTTCATTTCTTTAGACTTACATTCAACCTTTTTTAGCTTTTTGGCATTCTTCTCTGATCTTACTTTAGTCTCGTTCAGTTCTTGTTGTAAATCATCACATTTCTTTGTTGAGATTCATCAGCTGATCCAGCAGGGGGCGCAGGGCTTCAGAAATCATGTCAGCAAAATCAGAAGTAGCTCCTGACCTTGCACCCGGTGATGATGTGCTGGCAGTTCCTGTTGTCCCTTTTACTCTGGTCGGCATTTTACCCCCTCGCTGCGTCATTGTTTACGTTAAGGTAAAAGTTCTAAGGTTCTTCTATGCACTGTATAATAAGGCCCAGCATGCAGAGTCAATTGGGTGGATTTCTAACAGGAGAGTTTTGGCTTAGCTTCTCGTTCTGATAGTTTAACACTGATTTCTAGGGCAGGGTTCCTCCTCTCCCTCCAAGAGGTTCCTCCCCCCCTTTCTGCCCGTGTAGCTTTGCCGTCTCACTGTCGATTCCCACTCCCGCTTTCCATTTGTCTTTCTTTTCAAAGACTTCTTCACTAACATTTTATCACTGATGTCTTCATAACAGGGAAAATTACTTTAAATTAGGTCCTTGCACACTCTGGTCCAGTAATGTCTCTGGTTGCCATTGCTGGCTTCGGGGAGGTGGGACCTTATGGAGCTAAGAAAAGCCTCCAACCCCAAGCCGCGGCTTCGGGTGCAGCTCCTCCAGCACTCCAGGCTAGAAGCTCCCTCCAAGGGCTTCAGGGGGAGGTTGAATACATCCAATCTCCCTCCCTGCCGCCCAGATCCGAGATGCATCCATCGGAGCTTGATGGGATGTGTTCATCCGCAAGCCATTGAAACTGAAACTCCCCAGCAAGTGCCATTGCTCCATCTCCAAAAGAAACCTCCACCAACTCTGCTGAACACAATTTGCACCCAGAAGATTTCATTCAAAAACCCCTGTTCTGCTACCAATACTGATCCAGTTTTTTGCTAGCATTTAGCCATGAAGCTCAGACTTCAATTTTAAATTAAAGCTTCAGGGAGGACTCTCTGAACACTCGAGGCAAATTCACAGGCTGTGGTCTGTGTGTGCCATCTGGCAGAAAATGGCTGATGAACTCTGATGCGGTGAACTTGGTAAACAAGAATCTCATGGTCCCTTTGGCTGCTGTTGCCTTAAGCAGAACTGCTTCAGGAGCATGGACAGCAATAATGCTGTTTCATTTTCCTGGAAATCTTATCCTTAATAAAGCAGTTGCTGAAGCTGTGGTTTCAATAGAGAAACGAATGTGGAGGAGAGGGGCTCTTTAATTGTTTGCCCACTGAAAATTGCCACCCTCATGCATTTTTAAAGGGGTAGCAGTATCTATAATTTTGTCCAGGAGGAGATACAATCCGGCTTGGAGGTGTCTATTTTGGGTAGGAAAACAGGGGGTAGGGAAAGAGATAAATAGCTTCTGAATCATATAGCCAATCATAGTGGCTGCTTTCTATTGAAAAATTGTTTGGGAGGAGAGGTTCCAAAGGGACAGCCATGGTAGTCTGTTAGTAAAAATTAATGGCACTCCTCTAGCACATTTTATTTCAACATAAGCTTTTGTGAGTCAGATCTAATTTCATTAGATGCATGGAAGAATGTAGTAACTACAAAATGCTTATACGACCCATGCATGTGTTGAAGTGAGGTCTAGCTCATGAAAAGCCAATATAGAAACAAAACTTTGTTGGTCTTTAAGGTGTCACAAGACTTCTGTTTATTGTTTTTTTTAGCTAGGGGAGGGGGGAATCGGAGAACTTCATACAATACAAGGGGGAAAGCAATAGAGAAGTATATCAGTTGAAAATGGTAAACACCTAACCACCTAATAAAGAAGCAGGTGTTAACATTAGATTGTGTAAGGCTGGAGACAGACTACCAGAGTTATACCCTTCTAAGCCTGTTGAGGCAAGTCTGCTTAGGATTGCACTATGGTGATGGTGAAGGAAAGTGCTGTCAAGTCAAAGCCAACATTTGGTGACCCCCATAGGATTTTTAAGGCAAGAGACGTTCAGAGATGGTTTGCCATTGCCTGCCTCTGTGCCGTGACCTGCGGCTTCCATGGTGGTCTCACATCCAAGGACCAGCCGGGGCCAATCCTGTTCAGCTTCCAAAGTCTGACAAGATTGGGTTAGCTTGGGGCAATCCAGATCAGGGCAAAGATTGCACTGTAAACTAAGTAAAACATGGACCATGGATTTTTTGAAAGCTAGCTTGTGCCAGTGTAAATGGCAGGAAAGTGAAATACAAGCATTTTAATGAATAAAAATAAATAATTCTGATGGTAAATAACTACATTGCAATAACTAAGAACACCTGCAATGTTTAGCTTTCTGTTCATAGAAACGTTTAAGGATTCCCTTCTTACGTGTACACCTCCTAAGAGTATTCAACTAAATTTTAGGGTTGCCAGCCTCCAGGTGGGAATTACAGCTGATCTCTAGCCAACAGAGATCAGTTCTCCTGGAGACAAGGGCTGTTTTAGAGGGTGGTCTCTATGGCGTTATACCCACCGTGGTCCCTCCCCTCCCCAGGCTCCACCCCCAAATCTCCAGGACTTTCCCAACCCAGAGCTGGCAACCCTACTAATTTCCCTTGCCTCCTCATAGCGGAAGTCTTGAACTTCCTTGCAACCCCTGTGTCTTGTCACCCCCCCTCCCGATCAATGAATAAACATATTTCAATGTCTTTGAAATATCATCCCTAATCTCCTGCTGCATTTCTTTGAGTTGGCAAACCCTGCTGTATTTTGAGCTTTCAAATTATTAGGCGATATTCCAGTATTTCTCTCTCCTCCCTGTAGAGTATGGATTGTGTTCCATCGCACTTGAAAACAAGCTCTATCTTGTGGGTGGACAAACCACAATCACAGATTGTTATGATCCAGAGCAAAAGGAATGGAAACAGAAGGCTGATATGATGGAAAGAAGGATGGAGTGTGGATCTGTCGTGATGAATGGCTTCATCTACATAACGGGAGGTTATTCTTCTTCCAAAGGATCGTATTTGCAAAATATTGAGAAATATGATCCTGAATGTGATAAATGGGAAATTGTGGGCAGTCTTCCCAGTGCGATGCGTTCACATGGTTGCATCTGTGTGTATAATGTGTAACAGAAGGGGAGTACCACGTTTGTGATAAGGAACTGCTAAATGCTGTGGAAATCTAGAACTGGGGGAAGATGACCACCTAATGGTGCGGTTTTGTCTATTCATTATCAAGCTATGCACTTTGGTTTCTGTTGGTGTTTTTGTTTCAGAAGGAAAGCAGCCCTTGAATCTCTGTTTGACTATGTTGGGATACAACCTTAAAATCTTTTGGCACCAAGTGCAGTCTAACCTAATCAAATGATCTGCATAGCACTTCTTCCATGCTTTTATAAACTGAAGACAGTCATTTCACCATGTCGAGCAACAGTGTTCATCTCTCTCTCTCTCATCTAATCTGTAGACGAGCTCTGGTGAAATCAAAAGTTTACATGTTACTTGAAGTGATCCTAGCAAAAAGTATTATGCTGCTTATTTACTTTGGATTTTTTATATTATTTATGATTTTTATACATAAAAGCATTGCAATATATGGAAGACATGAATAAAACAGCAATTCAACAATAAAGGAATAAGTACTAACAGTAACAATTAGTGTTCTAATGGATCCACATAGTTACCAGCGACCGTTGTCTAATAAATATTGTGGGTTGTATCCTGTCACTCCACTTAGGTAAGCCCAATAGGTATGTGCACTACATATGATTTTTAAATGCTACTGTTAGGATACCTTTATATATAAATGCATCATGATAGAGACAGAATATACCTCCCTTATAGGACCATGGAAAGTAAGACAGCTACATGACCTTGATCCAGATGAGGTGGAAACTTCTGTTCCCACTGTGCACAAATCACCTACTCCAGATGAAACATGGAAGATAATTACATTTGCATGGTTTGGCTTTTTCCAGACAATTTTCAGTTTGGGTCAATGTGTTTCATATTTGTATATCATTTTGCAGATCACTTTTGTATTCCACAGTTAGAAATGACTCATTTTAGTTTTTATTTAAGAGCTGAAGCAAATTGTGATACAGGCCTCAAGATAAATTATGAATGTATTGTTATTGAATTTGACCTGCTTAACTATAGATGAATAAAGGATTTTATCTAATTCTAAGTTTATTTATCTAGCTTGCTCGAGATGGTGATGTGGCAACTATGCAATTTAGGGGTTTAGAGGGATGTTGACAAGGGAGAACTGGCTCCTTTGTATGCTGGTGTGATGCAGTGATTAGACTGTTGGATTAAGATCTGGGAGACCCAGATTAGAATCCCCACTCTGCCATGGAAGTTGGCTGGGTGATTTTGGACCAGCCACAAACTCTCAGCCTAACCTACTGTCAAGCAGTTCCAGGTTAAACCCTGTGGGTCCTCAGAGCAGTTGTACCAAGCAACCAGACAGTTGTTTAATTTTTAAAAGGATTTATAAAGTTTATTTCAATTTCTACCAATACAAAAAATTATTCTACTGCCAATATGTTACTCTAAAATCATACAGCAAGAAAACTAGCTTAACTACCTAAGACTTTTAGAACTTGTTTTAGATGGCACAAACCTTAAATTCAAGAGTCAAAGGCCACAACTCAGGTGTTGTCTACATTGCTAACAAGTGCAATTCAAGCACGTCATAGTTTAGGCCTTTAGTCCATTAAAATCCCAGTTAAGTCTCTCTTCTTCAGGGCCTTAGCTCAGTTATAGTTTTTGGGCCCAGCAACATCAGGTGAGGATGACATCCAATCAGGACACATTTCCAAGAGAAGCCTCTGGGAAATTACCTCATCACTCTGTTCTCCCCCTCCCATTACATAGACCACAGGTTCTCCTGAAAAGCTAATTACCACACTTCCATCTTTGGCCTTGAAGATGATAAAAACTGTATGAGCCAAAAGACCGATTAGTAGCACCTGCAGGATGGATCAGTCCCATTGCTGTTCACATTAGTCTTTGAGGGGAGGCCAGGGGTGCTTTGCCTCACACCTACTTCACAGGGTTGTTGTGAAGATGAAATGGAGGAGAGAAGAATGACATAAGCTGCTTTGGATCCCCATTGGGGAGAAAGGTGGAGTAGAACTGAAGTAAATATTTAACTAAATTTTACTAAATTGATCCTTATGAAGAGAGCTATACACTGCTCAGCAGTTAACAAAATGCCTCTCAGCACTAAACTCCAGGCTAACTTTTTAAATTAAGATGCCAAGTGAAATATACAGTATCTCTAATGTTCATATGCTATGCAAGTCAGTGAAATCTGTGACCTATTAAATATATTTGGCTCACAGTATAATCCTAAGAATACTTTCCCAGGAGTAAACCCCACTGAATAGCCTGCATAGGCTTCTGAGCAGACTTAGGATTGCTCTCCATGGTTCAGTCCTATGTAGAGTTATTAAGTCTATTGGACTGAATTACTGCGTATAGGATTCCACTGTTAAGTGCATGGAATCTAGAGCTTCCAGTGTGTGGAAATAAGACATTGAAACCAGTGGGATTTACTTTCAGTTCAGTGCAAAACGCATGGAAAGACAAAGTGCAACAGGCTACTGTGGGGAGTGGGATTCTGTAGTTTTCAGGGTCTTTTATTTAATCAGCAGAAATGTAAATGTTACGGTATCATGAACCAATTGCTCACCACATAGAGCGTAAGCAAACACTTGTTAGTATCAACTCAACAAATATTGTCACCGTAGTTAAATGTTTCCAGGCATAAAAGATTAATGGAATGGTGATATCTAGATTATTTCTCATTGTCAAACATGCTGCAACAGTATGGGGGTATCAACATTGCTGGTGCAGTGTCATGACATATCTGTGTAAACGTTTACAGATGGTGTGCCACTATTCCTGTCATGGCTGCTTTTGAGTTCTGTCTTAAAACCACATTTTTAAAATGTCTTACCAGCAAAAGAGGAAGTGAATTAGAATGTATGTAGAGTTTTCACATTTTCATATTGCTGTGGTTGGGTTTAGTTGTTATTTAACTTTAATTTAAAATAAACCTGCTATGTGCTGGGCAATGTTTGTGTCACTTTTGATTTTTCCACCAGCCAAAAGTACAGTGTTTTCTAAACCTTAAAGAAGTAATCTGCTCCATGTAACTTCTTTTCAAGTATAGTTTGACTTAAACAATGGGACCTTGTACACAGAAAACAACAGAATTCATTTCCAAGTAAATGCGGTTTAGGATCAAACAGAAATAATACAGCTACACTGAAGGATCCAAACACCCCCCCCCCCCGGCATACAACTATTTCTGCAATAAAACTCATGACTGGCTGATCAAAACTGGCTGAGCAAGTTGAGAAAGAAGTACTTTTCTCCCTTTTTCACAATACAAGAACTCGTGGGCACTCCATGAAATTGCTGAGCAGTCGGGTTAGAACAGATAAAAGGAAATACTTCTTCACCCAAAGAGTGATTAACATATGGAATTCACTGCCACAGGAGGTGGTGGCAGCTACAAGCATGGACAGTTTCAAGAGGGAATTAGATAAACAAATGGAGCAGAAGTCCATCAGTGGCTATTAGTCACAGGGTATAGATGGAAACTCTCAGTCTGGGGCAGGTGATGCACTCTATTCTTGGTGCTGGAGGGGGCAGCAGTGGGAGGGCTGCTAGTGTCCTGGCCCCACTGCTGGACCTCCTGATAGCACGTGGTATTTTTGGCCGCTGTGTGACAGAGTGTTGGACTAGATGGGCCATTGGCCTGATTCAACATTGGCTTCTCTTATGTTCTTAAGACAGTGTTAAACCCCAGCTGAAGAGCAGTGGTTATGAGGTGCATTTAATCTTATTGCGCATAATGACAAAATAAATGTTATACCCAATTTTATGCATGTATAGAAGAGATTGGATTTATACCCTGCCCTTCACAGCTTACTATCTCCTTTCCCTTCCCCTCCCCACAACAGACACTCTGTGAGGTAGGTCTCCCATTAATTTCTATGGGTGTGATCCATTGTAGGTACATACATTTGCAACCCTAACGGCATAAATTTATGTCTCTAAGGCAGTGTTTCCTAAACTTCTAAAAGCTGAAGCATTTTTTTTGTTGAGGTTCACATTACTTCTATTATAACATTTACTTTTTATGATGTAAAAGAATCATCCGCTAACTGAGGAGCTCAGCCCCCTGTGTTTGTGAATTACTGTTCTGGGCAGCTGCCCAACTGGAAGGAAGGAGGCCTGGAGACTCATGACTTACATTGAGCTGTAGTAGGTACTCTCCTCATGGGTGGGCATTCTGGGCTCACATTAGCCTTTTTTTGAATTCGTTTCTAGTGGTAATTAGCAGTTCCCTCACAGCCCACGAATGCATTCCGGCAGCTAGCTTCAGAATGGTTGTTCTAGCCCCACTGAGATAACAGGAACTGTTACGTAGGCTGTGTGAGGAAGCTGGGGATCTGATAGAATAGGCAGAACTTTCTCCAGGAGAGCAGTACAGGCACGGGTTTTGGGTTTTTTTTAGTTTCACCATGTAAAGAAAATTAGGCAGAAGTCTTAAGCTTTTAATTATAACACAAGATGTGTATTTTGTAGCTATGGCATCTTGTTCCCTTTTTCCAACTTATAACCTCCCTCAACCCTTGATCCTCCCAAAAGCACTGGAAGGCTGCAGTTACACACACTAAATAATCCACTTTCAAAACACTTTCCGACTGGATTTTGCCAGTTCACACAGTAAAATCCAGTTGGCAAGTGCACTGAAAGTGGATTGGAAGTGGATTATACAGTGTGTGTAACCGCAGCAGAAGAATCACATCTAGAAATCACTGCTTCCCCATCATTCCACAACAGTTTGTGGGATTAGACACAGCTGTGATCACTCAGAGTCATCTGTTGTACAGTTCCATTTGGAAACATCTCTGAGCAAAAATCTTCCCTCAGTATTGATAATTCTCAAATGTTTATAAGCTTCTTTTGGTCAGATGTTCCTTGTCAACAACAACCTTTTGATCTGTCACTGTAGTCACAGCAAAAGCCTCAGTTTCTGAGAGATCTTTTCACATGGATGTTTTCCTTGCAGTTTCAGTACTGAATGGCAGTGACATTTTCCCAGGCTTCCTCACAACACTGTTGTCCACTTGTTGTCTTTCTATGGTTTCTTCACCATCTTTCCATGCTTTCTGAAACCACTAGTGATCCAATTTAGAGAGAGCATAGAGCAGGGGTCCTCAAACTTTTTAAACAGGGGGCCAGTTCACTGTCCCTCAGACCAGTGGAGGGCCGCCAGGTTCGCCCCTCCCCCCACCAGCCTGCTCACCCCGCCGCCACGTTCACCCCCTCCCCCTCACAACCAGCCTGCTTGCCCCGCCGCCGCGTTCACCCCTCCCCCCACGACCAGCCTGCTCGCCCCGCCGCTGCGTTTGCACCCTCCCCCACGACCAGCCTGCTTGCCCCTTCCTCCTCCTCAGCTCCTGGGCGCTCTTGCCGCCCAGGGCTGCTGGAGGAAGAAAGAGGCCACGGGGGCGCTGCTGCTGCACTCCTCGAGGAGGAGGCGGCTCCGGGCTGGGGGGGGCGGGCATAAACACTCAGCGGGCCGCATAAATGTCCTCGGCGGGCCGCATGTGGCCCGCGGGCCGTAGTTTGAGGACCCCTGGCATAGAGGAATGATGAGGAAACCACAAAGAAGACAACCAACAGATGGCAACGTTGTGAGGAAGCTCAATGAAAAACTGCAAGAAAACCTGTGTGTGAAGAATCCACAATGAGGGCCAGCCTGTAATCCATTTTGTCCAAGAGGGCAGGCCAAACTCAAGGCTTCTCATGACAGGGTCACATTAATAGTCTGGCAAGTGAGTAAAAAAATCAGGAGGCTTCTTTTAAGAGGTGTTAGATTTGGCAGGACAGTGTGAGATATAGCATGACCACAATGATAGACCAGGACAAGGATGAGGGTATGGGATGGCAGGAACTTGTATATGGAAGGGTTGTGGGAAAAGAAGAAAGGAGGAGGGAAAGGGAAAGGAGAGGTGGGGAAAAAGAGGGGCAGAGGTGTGTTGCCCTACTTGCTGTTTAGGATGCTAAACTGGAATAGGGCAATGGATATGGTCTGTTGCCATCTCCCAACCCTGTGCTGCTGCCGGGAACCTGTTGTATACTGGGTCCAAAGTGGGAAGAGAAGAAAGGAGGGATGGAAGAAGAAACCATGGAGCTCTGCTGGGGTTTCCTTCTCTGTTCCCCATCTCTATGTCTGTACTGAAGATATTCTCACAAGCAGCAGGTAGCTAGTATTCCTGATATTAAATGGAAAACTTATTGCAGATATCACTGCTGTTCTTCCCATACAGATAACGGATGGATCCTCCAGACTGGGATTTCCAAATTGCATAGGTGCACTGGATGGGAGCCACATACCGGTGGCTCCCCCGGCTCATCGGGCAGAACTGTACAGAAACAGAAAAGGTGGTCAACGCCATTCTTCAACAGGGAGTGGTGGACCACAGAGGTCATTTTATTGATGCAGAAATTGCCAGATCAGGCAAGAGACATGCCAGTGTATTCAGGGCATCTAAGCTGTGCAGGGCGATGGATGGTGGGGTGTTTGTCCCAGGGGACCCCACCATCAATGTGAATGGAGTGACAGTCCCCCCGTTAATGCTAGCTGATGGGGCTTATCCCAGCAGAAGGTGGCTTATGACACCATCCAGAACCCCCACTGAAAGGATGGAGAAACTTTTTAATAAGCGGCTCCCCAAAGCAAGTATTGTGGTGGAGGGTGTGTTTCGAAGACTGAAATCAAGATGGAGATGCCTCAGTCGAAGAATACGTCTCCAGGAGGACTTTACCCCCATTACTGCAGCCTGTGTTGTTCTCCACAACATTTGTGAAGAAAAGGGGCATTTTGCAGAGCCCCTGGGCTCGGGATGTTCAAGTACCACCTGTACCCTCTCCTGATGTGCTGTCTGATCACAGACACAGAGTATGGGGTGAAAGGGCGCGGGCTGCATTGATGACTGTTGTTTATAACAATGAATAAAGTGAAGCTTCCTTTTGCATACGTAACTGTTTTTGTGCACTGTGTAATGTTCACTGCTTTGTTTTGTGCTACCAGAGTTCCAATGGGGAAGTGTTTCCTTTGAGGGTGGGTGGGTGGGCGGCTGCATGATCTAGAATTTCCATTAATGTTCTGAAATAAAAGTTTGCCTTGTGTTTTGAAATCATAACCCTCAGATCCTCCTGTGTGGTCTCAATGCCGCCCTGGTATGCTAACAATCTCTGGTTCTCTGGTCATTCCTGTCCAAAGTAATGGGGTTGGGGGGTGTTATCAGACTAAACTCTTCCTAGGAAATCACAGCAGAGATGCAAGAGGTATCGTTGCACAGCAGAAGTTAAAATATATCAAGGGATATATCACTTACTGACAACCATTACACAACTTTTGTCAAAGGTTTTAATAGGCTACAACAAGAAATATCAAACTGTCAAAATGAGAACTATATACAACATGAAATATAAAAAGATGAAAAACAGAACTATATACAGTAGTAACAGTAAAAAAAGCATATACATATTAAGGCGCACCAGCATCCCCCTCTGGTGGGTTCCCCTGAGGCCTGCCAGCATCCTCCACGGCCCTTAAGCGCCACTCAAACGCATTCCCCTGTTAGGGGAAAGGCACATTTGTTAGTTTATGTTGCTGGACTTTAAGGTATTCCACCCACTGTACCCTCTTTAAAGAAAACATGCATCTTTAACTCACAGCGGGCCTGCATTTCAGCCCGCAGGGACTCCACTATGTTGGCATTATTCACTGGTGGCCGTTTTCCCCCTTTTGAAAATACAGAGGTGATCAATAGGTACATGAAAACAGGGAGCTTCTTTGGTGCATCCAATTTGCTTCCATCCTCTTAGAATGGAAGAGGTTCTCAGGGTGCACAGGCTTAGATAGTATCACTTGACACCTTAGGACTGAACCTGGAACTTCCAGCATACACTGAATAGGCTGTCTCAGCCTGCCATGTCACCTTCCCCTCATGTGTGATGAAACGGGGACCCGCCCTCAGCCCTGGGAGACTGAGCAGCAGTGGCTCGCAAGCCCCTGTTTTCACATGCCCACCCTGCCTGGTAATTCCCTTCGTAATTTGCTGCCACCACTCACTGGATTCACACCGTCTTCCTAGAGGGACAGTGAGACCCCTCTGGCTGATTCCCCAACCCAGGAAAGTTGGTACCAATCTTTGGGCGCCCCCTGGAGAGTTGGCAACCCTTCCAATTTGGGCCCGTTTTGGTTCCCTGGCCTCCCTTTTGCCTCTGGTAATGTGCTAAGCGGGGAGGACCATGTGGTCAAGGCACATCAGGTCTTATAACTCAAAAAAAGGCTTATTTGAACTATATACAGGTTTGGCACAGTAGTTAACAGACGCACTTTAACACAACTGGGCACAGAAAATAAATAGGATTAAATCACAACTCCTCTGTCCCTACACACACCTTCTCTACCTCTGGGGGTTGTGGGCCTCAGGGTGGGATTGGCTTTCCCCCTCCTTCTTGTTGTGGAGAAACTCCAGCTCTCCTCAGGACTGGTCACCTGTACTGCTGATGGATGCATACCAAGTGTTGTAGCTCCCTGTGCAGGGACTTCTTCCTCTTGAACATCTGCATGGAAGACCAGTTCAGAGCAGTGACTGAAGTGAACAGTATTATTTTCCTTAGCTGTCCCATCCACCAACCCACTGAACATTTGCATACCTTCAACCATAGGCACATCCTATCCTTGGGGGCGGGGGGGGGAGGGGCTCTACAGCTGCTGCCTCCTGCTCCTACTGCTGCCGCCTCCTGTCCTCCCTTCTTCCTTGACGGGACGCTAGAGGATTACAGAAATGGTATATGCAAATGAATTGAACCACTAGTTATATTCTTGAGGAGGGACCACAACCACCTTATGGTTTCCAGCACCTTATAGTTCACTCTTTTCTAGGGTTGCCATCTGGTTTTGGAAATTTTTCATGCATGCCATTTTAATTCAGGTGGGGCAGCTGGTCTGAGGCAGCAGAACAAATCTTGAGTCCAGTGGCACCTTTCAGACCCGCACAGTTTTAGTTAAGGTAGAAGCTTTTGTGCGCATGCACACTTCACTGTATCTGAGGAAGTGTGCATGCACACAAAAGCTTCTACCTTAACTAAAACTGTGTGGGTCTGAAAGGTGCCACTGGACTCAAGATTTGTAATGCACTTGTAATGTTTTTTTCCCAATTTAACAAAAAATCTAGTCATGACCCACCTTGGGTTCTGAGATAATCAAGGGAAATGCAAGCATTTACATATGTTAAATAGATGGACTCCCAGTGATGTCCCTGGTCCGCCCAGGCTCCAGCACCAATTCTCCAGCAGATTATCTCCCCCCAGACACCTCCAAACCTACATAGGATCAAGGATTTTGGATTCCCCCCCCCATTAAGGCACTCTTGCATTTTAGGGAAGGAAACACATATTTTCCCAATGCAAGTTCAAGATGGGGGAAAGGACAGTAGGTGATTTAAATATTATTCGGACCCCTCCCCCCAGACAAGAGTCAGGAGATACATTTGGGGTGGGGGGGCATACTTACAAGCCTGCCTACGATGAGACCAATGAGGACTATCTGCCTGTTCCCAGAGTTCCCTCATCTGGGAGAAGTACGGTGGCCTGGATCTGGTGGGGGAAGCCCCCCTAGGCCTCTAGGATACTGTAAAATTCCCCCTTCACCTGCATACAGCCTTATGTTCTCCAGGTGTGTGCTGTGCATGAGACTGGAGCCCTGTCGTCCTGTGATGAGGATGTGGAGCATGGCCTCCACCTCCTCGTCACTCCAGAATACTCCTCTCCTCCGCTGGGCTGCCATTCTGCTCTGCTCTACACTGGACGTTGGGTTTGATTTTTTAAATGCCGTGGCTCTCGCCACCACGTTTTTTCGCTGCAGCATCATAGCGCTCCTATTGGCTGCGCGCGGAACCGCACAGTTTTACTGGAGGATTTAAAAATAGAAAACGAAAGCTCAGGAACGCAGTTTGAGAGCATTTTTTTTAAAACGTGGACAGCCCGCTTTTTCAAGCCACAAGTCTTTCCAGGCTTGCAAACAGCATCCTCCTCTTGATGGCCAGCATTTAGGGATCACCATTAATGCCAATACTTAGCACAGCATGGGAAGGATTGGCAATGCAAAGCACCCTGGGATCTCTGACCAGCCCAATCTCAGAAGGTTGGCAGGGTCAGGGGACCATCAAGGACGTCCAGGGGTGCTGTTTAGGGGCAGGCAATGCCAAACCACCTCTGTCTGTCTCTTTCCTTGAAAAGCCTACAATGAAAAGCCTTGAAAAGCCCCCATTAGTCACCTCAGCCAGTATTCCCTCCAAGCTGAGTTAGTGTGAGCTAGCTCACAGTTTTTTAGCTTCTGACACACACATTTTTGAACAAAACAGGTTAGTCAGATCAGGGTGAAAGTCTCTCCCTGGGACATCCTGCACTTTTCCTTTTCCCCTTTCCACCTCCATGGTTCACAGGTGCTGAGGTGTCACCACGCTGTCTATTTTGCAGCTCCCTCTCTAGCAGAGCCGTGAGCCTTGAAAGACTCTGGGAACAGTTATTTAGAAGCTCGTTATGCCGTGTGATGGCTTCCTGGAGCATCCGCCTGTCCTTCCTGCTCTCCAGCATCTCCTGCCTCCATATAGTCAGCATGCTGGCTGTCCATTTGGGCCAGCTGAGCAGCATGTTGCCTGTCTTGACTGCTCCATGAGTTTCTCAGCCACTCCATGCAGGCTATAAAGTCTCTTTCTCCTGGCTGTGGCGAGCTGCCCAGGTTCCTCCTGTATGGTGTGATGCTCTGGTTGAGGCAAGTCGCTGCGATGAGAGGGTCCTGGCTCCTCCTCATCAATGGTATTAGGCCCTGGTGGGAAATAAAATATAACAGCAAAGTTAAAATTCCTATTTGTGAATGTCCCTGGCAAGCAGTGTTCTGCAGCAACATAACACTGATTGATTTTGTTAGAATTATAGCCTGCCCTGTCTGCCAAGTTTGCAATATACATGTAGTTAACATCAGTTAGAATTCAAACAAAATAAAACTGCAATGAGCACCTTTTCCTGCAAAGGGGGGGGCACTTGAGAGTGCAAATTTCTTGCTGACATGTAGGATTAAATCAAGACTCACCAATGAAATCCTCCACCACTGTTTCCTCTGTGTCCTCTGCCTCCTCCAGGTGTGTCTGGGGATCATATATGCAAGTCACAAAATGCAAAGGATTACACAACCAGGTTACTCTCTGAACACACAAGCTATATACCAATGACAGTTTAATAGGCAGAGGTTAAGTGTTAACATTTTGTCCATTAGGTTTCTCAAAACGAACAAATGGCAATGATGAGGGGGCAAGTAGATACATACAATGACTCTAGTGGCACCTTTAGGACCAACAAAGCTTATACCTATGCATAACCTTCAGTGTGTCCTGCATAGTCCTATAACTTGATGCCTGTCTGGATTCTGACATGCTGCCTTGCTTCCCATCAAATACCACTGTGGTATTGCCTGTTAGCATAGGTAAATCAGACCATTACAGACTTTTTGGGCATTGGAGAGATGCAGTGAACAGTTCCTGCCTTTCTATCACTACAAGAATACAGTTGGAGAAGAAAACGACATCCCTGTAAGGTAGACAGCACCCATAAACAAGGTCCATTTTCATAAGCCCCCAGTTCAGAATTCTTGCAAATCACAGAGAGACCGAGACAAAACTAGGGAAGCAATAACTTTCATTCCACCCAGCAATCAAGCAGGAAAGATCTGTACATGCATACTACAGTCATCTGTGCATCATCTTTGACAGTGAACTCACTCCCCCCCCCCTTATATGCATGACTTACCATGAATGTTCTCTCAGATGTCCTCCAAGTTCACTGTCGGGGTCTCTGGGCAGAAAACGTCCTGAGAAAGCGCTTCTGTTGACACCTCGTCCTAGAAGGTGATGGCACTTGCAACCCCTCCCGGCCTCAACAAACCTTCCCCTTTAAGAATCTGATGAAGCTCCCTAAAAGAGGGACATAAGATTCTTTAATTGCCAGCCCTGGAATTGTGATCCAGAACCTGCCTATATTTCAGCTGCATTGCTTTTGTTTTATTGCGGCATTCCTCTGGTGTCCTGTCATGCCCACGTTTGGCCATCTCCAAAGAAATCTTTTGGAAAGCAGCATAATTTCTTTGGCATGACTTGAGAGCCTCCTGCACCCTGTCATCCCCCCACAATGTAAGGAGGTCAAGAATCTCCTGCTCTTCCCAGGCTACCCCCCTTGTCCCCCTCATCCTCCTTCTAGCTGGTCAGCAAAACCACTGTAATCAGACAAGCCTACCACTCACCAACTTCAACCCACAAAGGTAAGGGGCTTGCCTCCCTGCCCTTTATACCTGACCCAACTCTGTACCAGTCACTTCCCAGCCAATTGCCTCTTGGCATGGATGGGTGCACATCAGGTTGGGTTAGCAACATCTGTCTCACCAATCACTGATGCCCTGATCTCCCATCTAAACCTGCTGTCCAATGGGGTACTTGTTTCCAGGTGGCAACCTGACAACCCCTCACCTTCCCCTGACTCACAGTGGGCATGGAAAGGTTAGCAACATTTTTCACACCAATCACTAATGCCCTGATCTCCGGCTTGAAGGCTGTATCCAATGGGGTACTTGTTTTCAGGTGGCAGATGTAGCCATCTCATGTATCCCAGTGGAGTCCAGGCATTCCAATGGGGTCGCTATGGCACTGTTTTGGTGTTGTGTTATAGCGCTATAGCACTCTAAAGCAAACATTAAAAAAAAAAGGAGATCGCCCGCACAGGCGAAAAAGGGTGGGAAATTGCACTTCAGGAACAGTACAAGAAATTGAAGACTACTTGGAAGCAGTTTACAGGTAAAACGCTTCAGCCACGTTTCCTGAACGGGACAGAAGCATTTCTGTCTGAAAATGAAAATATATTCTGGTAGGGATATACCATAACCAAAACGGTTCTGTCTGAAATGTCAGACCAGAAACTGTTAGGCAGAGCTATTTTGGGGCAGGAATGTACAGGAATGGAGTTCCGGCTGGCTCCCAAGTTGGCCACACCCAGCCGGAGCTCATTAGCATACTAGGCCACATCCAACAGCAGAAACTCATTAGGATTGGCTACATTAGGGGTGTGTGGCCTAACATGAAAAGAAGTTCGTGCTACAAAAAAAGCCCTGGGTTTTGATAACAAACAAGGTAAACAGAATAAGAAACAGAAGGTGGGTGTGGCTGGTTGACAACACTTCTGGTGACATGGGGGTGTGGCCTAATATGCTAATGAGCTGTGCTGTCAGGGGTGTGGCCTAATATGCTAATGAGTTCCTGCTGGGCTTTTTCTACAAAAAAAGCTCCGCTGTTAGGGAACAGTTCCTGAACTGGAATATATCGGCTGTCTGAAATTCCCCTCTGCCTTCAGCTTCAGCAGTCAGCTCTGAATCTCCGCCTTGACCTCTGTTTCTCCCCTTCCTGTCCAAGGAAGGTGTGAAAAAGAATTACTGTTCTACACAGACCAAATCTTACAGTCTACTCTGATTCTTGTGAAGTCTAAAATGTGAACTTGAAAGAAGGGAGATTTGAGAGCTACATCAGACTACAGGAAAAAGATCACATTTCAGAATTTGCTAGGATTACACTATAGTGTGAGAAATCCAGATGGTCAGCTATGTTGGTCTGAAGAAGTAGAACTAATTTAGAGTCCAGTGGCACCTTTATGACCAACAAAAATTTTATTCAAGGTGGAATAAACCTTTGTTTGTCTTAAAGGTACCACTGGACTCTAAATTTGTTCCATCAGAAATAAGAGCTAACTCTTAATACTTTCTTTGCAGGGAATGTACCTGCATACACATATGTATGCAGTTTACAATGCGACTTTTTTTTAAAAAAACAAAAGCTGGGAATAACAGTCCCCATAAAACCAGCACAGGGAATTATTTTTTGGCACCAGTGGGAGAAGGAAACACATACTTACCATCAGGGCTATTTTGGGGCAGGAACACTAGCTCCCTAGTTGGCCACGCCCAGCAGGAACTCATTAGCATAATAGGCCACACCCAACAGCAGAAACTCATTAGGATTGTCTGTATTAGGGGTGTGTGGCCTAACATGCAAAGGCATTCCTGCTACAAAAAAAACCCTGGGGTTTGTCAACAAAGGTGGTAAACAGAATAAGAAGCAAAAGGTGGATGTGGCTGGATGACCACACTTCTGGTAACATGGGGGTGTGGCCTAATATGTTAATAAGTTATGCTGTCAGGGGTTTGGCCTAATATGCTAATATCTCTGCTGATGGGTGTGGCCAATTATGCTAATAAGTTTCTGCTGGGCTTTTTTTTTACAAAAAAGCCCTGTTTACCATATAAATCACTGACCACAGTTTATATCATTGTGCATTTCTCTCTGCCTTGACATCGAGGTTAGTAAATACAGCTCCTACAAGATCTAGGAAACTAAGGGGGGCTCCTGCGCCGCCCTCTTTAATTCCGTC
The DNA here is from genome assembly GCA_029375565.1 of Gekko gecko. Taxonomy (NCBI): domain Eukaryota; kingdom Metazoa; phylum Chordata; class Lepidosauria; order Squamata; family Gekkonidae; genus Gekko; species Gekko gecko. The sequence goes on along the minus strand of JAPDNY010000003.1, from coordinate 34,627,062 downwards.
TCTCCTTCCTGCGGGACAGCCTAAGGGGGGGGAAGGGCACCTGAGAAAAGGCGCGAAGTGTTCCCACAAGCGAACCAAGGGACACCATAACTTCACCTCCGCTTCTGCAGCTACCCGGAGCCTGGTGGGAGACTAGTTAACCCGCCTACTTCTAAAGGCCAGCCATCACTGAGCTGCTTTTTTTTTACCGTGTGCAGCTCACACGTTCAGGAATTGACTTCTGGTTCACCCTCCCCCCGCCACCCTGAACATTTCCTTACAAATGCAACTGCATTCTATATGCATCAATACTGCAGATTTTTAAGAACAAATCTGCAGTATTGATGCATATAGAATGCAGTTGCATTTTTTAAGAAGAAGAGAACCGCCACCCCTATTATGGAACGCAACTTACCCACGATCGGCGGTTCCTGCTGTTCCTTGGACTTCGCAGATTCAGAGGGGCAGCGAAAAGATCCTCCCCTCCCCTTCCCTTTTTGAAAAGACTTGATGCCGAGCGGGAAGGGAAAGGAAGCCTCCCCTCCAAGACGACAGGCTGAGAAGGATCCAGAGGCGGCGACAAAGCTCAGCCCCACGTGGGCCAGGCCGGGAAGGAGGCGCGGCTATTGCCGCACAGGCTGCTGGGCTGCTCAGTAAGCGGAGGTCGGCGTCTAAAGAACTGCAGCGGCCTGCCGGTGAGTGGAGGTGGGGGTAGGAGTCTTCAGAACGCGTGGAAGGTGGATTGGTGCGTGCGGGGTTTTTAACACGCGGGATGCAGGTCCTGGGACTGCGCTGCTCCCCTCGCGTCTTTTAAAAACTCTTCCCCTTGCATGGGACACCGCTACCTGCCCCACGTGTAGGTTTCTTGGGGGAATGGAGGTGGTGGGGCTTGCTCCGAAGTGGCAGGCGTGTCTCCCTCGGGTTCTAGTGGGTTGCACGCATGTTGCAGTACAGCACGGAGGGCTGGCACCGCCTGGGGCTGGGCTCGGGCGGCACGGTGGCGCAAACGGGCCTGTGTACGCAGTAGGCAAAAAAAGAATGAAACAGTTCCTGGGAGGGGGGCTTGTTGTTTGGCTGAAAGGGGGCTTCTAGGCTTGGAGTTGAGCAGCTTGGCAAAACGCTGTTGAAGTTGGTTAAAGGAGACCTGAGACGGGGGTGATCGTCTCTAGACTGCAGGGGAAGCGTAACCTCCTCTCCTTTCTCTCTGCGCCCACGTGTTAGGGGGGAATGTAAGCGTATCCGGGGTGGAGTAGAGGGAAAACGTGATGCGGAACTGTCCAGGCTAGATGTCTTAGCCTGCCCTTGTTTTCCTGCTGGAGGAAATGGGTGAGAGGAAGAGGGGGGAGTGCAGATTTTGGAGGAATCTGTGCGTTAGCAGATGGCTCCGAAAATGAGCGTAGATTCTGCCAAGGGAAAAGCAGAGGAAATTACATCCAGGTCCCGTTTCCTGAATGCCTTCTCGTTCCCTTAGGTAGATGCTGTTTTTCTCTCAGCCTTGGTAAAGGAAAGGGACGTTAGGCTGGTAAGCATCCGGGATTTCTCTGGATGGCTCCTGGTTTGTGTTGCTGTAGTATGGGATTATTTACTCTGCATCTTGCAGGCATGCTCCAGCATAGGGTTGCGAGCCTCCAGGTGGTGGCGGGAGATCTCCTGGGATTACCCCTGATCTCCAAGCAACAGAGATCAGTTCACCTGGAGAAAATGGATGCTTTGGAAGGTGGACCCTCTGGCACTATACCTCATTGAGGTCCCTCCCCAAACCCTGCCCTCCTCAGGCTTCTCCCCCAAAACCTCCAGATATTCCCCAACAAGGAGCTGGCAACTCTGCTTCCAGCAGTACAGGTCTTCTGCTTCTGCCATTGGATTTGTTGTATCACAGAAGTTTGTAAGCAGGTGGTCGTATTGGCTGATAAGAGTAGATACTGTGATTTCAGGCTGCGGCTGAGGAAAACTTTTAAAAAATGCATGTCTGTGTTAAAAATAAGAAGTGCCTGGCATTCTGAAAACTAGCATGTTGGGGAAGCCCATCTCTTTCTCTGGTGAGCTAACTTTCTATTTGGAGGGTCTTTGTGTAGGGAAGAGATTTTTTTTAAACGGAATCTTTGCCTACAGTTTGAAGGCGCACAGTGTGTCCACCGCCTCATTCTGTTCCATTTTCAAGCCCGTCTTACCAGCAGTGCTCCCTCTAAGCTGTGGAGTCTTGTGAGCAGAAATGCTACTCTGTGAGCTACTGGCATGGAAGTTCGGAGCGAGTAATGTGGCAACTGCATTGGAGCCATCCTTCCTGAGCTAAGACAAAAAAGTGTCAGCTGGAGGCTAAAAAACTGTTGAGCTAGCTCATACTAACTCAGTTTAGACCAGGGGTCCTCAAACTTTTTAAACAGGGGGCCAGTTCACTGTCCCTCAGACCGTTGGAGGGCCAGACTATAGTAAAAACAAAAACTATGAACAAATTCCTATGCACACTGCATATATCTTATCTTGAAGTGAAGAAACAAAACGGGAACAAATACAATATTTAAAATGAAGTAAAGTTAAATCAACAAACTTATCAGTATTTCAATGGGAACTATGGGCCTGCTTTTGGCTAATGAGATGGTCAATGTCCGGTTCCATATTTGTCACTGCTTCCTTCTCATGTAAAAAAAAATGACAGACAAGCAGCGGCGGCATAAACACCCGGCGGGCCGTATAAATGTCCTCGGCGGGCCGCATGTGGCCCGCGGGCCGTAGTTTGAGGACCCCTGGTTTAGACGGAACACTGCTTACCAGTGTCTGGTTTTTGACTGTGGAGCTTCCTGAGGAAAGTCTAGTAACTTTAAAAACATTATTATGATGTTGTTCATAAATCATTCCTTTAGGAGAATGCTGGAATCTTAAGGCCTGAGCGAGCTGGTAAACTTGTGTTTGGGCCAGTAGCATTGCAACTTCAAGTAGGTGTGAACATAACTGAATGCCCTGCAATACAAATTGGAGGCAGTTGACTGGCTGGCCGGCCATTCTGTCAGTATGGCAAGCAAGCCTCACCTTGCATTTGACATGCAAGGATCCCATCTGCTGATTTTAGCCTTATCTTCAAGTCCACACTGAAATGACTCTGTGGTAGAGTACTTGCTTGGCATGTAAAAGTCCCAGGTTCAGTCCCTGGTATTTTCAGTTAAAAGGATCAAGAAGTAGCTGATGTGAAAGACTTCTGCCGGAGACCCTGGAGAGCTGCTGTCATTCAGAGTAGACAACATTGACCGATGATCAGACCTCTTATAAGGCAGCTTCATGTGTTCGAGGTGCTGTGGGAATGTCAGAACAACAACAAACTCCTTGAAATCAAACCAGTAACACTGATGGCTGAATACATCATAAGAAGTTAAAGAAACTGTTCTGCTTTGGCTAAGGATTGGATCCGGGCTCCATGCATAAAAGTACCTATTAAGTGGGAAGGTTCTGCCAACCTTGTACTTTTCCTCTGACAGTCAAACGTGTACTGCTTCAAATGCCTATTCTTCACAGCAGCTTGAAAAACCTTTCTCTGTACAAAACCATATGATGTGTACTAAACTCTTTCTCTGAGAGACTAGAGAGCTGCTTAAAGGACTTGAAAGTCATTACACCCTCGTTGCCTCTGAAATTTGAATGTTCAACTCAAAGCACAAACTGTACTACCTCATTGTAAAGCTGCCTAAAGCTTGGAGCAATATGGCTTAGATGCTGCTGTCTAAAAACACTGCAATATGTCTGCCTGCCTGCCTTAGTAAAAACTAGATGTTTAGGGGAATGGTTCTCGCTTAAGTTTCTCCCTGATGTGCCAGCTTGCTGTGTTTTTATTATGGAGGCCCATTTGATCATATCAGTTCCCTCGTGATTCTGAAATGGGACAGCTCTCACAAGGCCCAAGCCTGCTTTCAATCAAAGACTGTATATATTGCCCTTTAGAAAATGGTTCCTCCTGGCTCCAGTTTACTAGAATTTCTTTACTTCCCTGACTGAGAAACTTGACTCTTGGCATTGTATTAGACATTTCCCCTGATGGCTAAAAGCTTTTTTCTGGCCCACTTCAGTTTTGCCATGATCTCTGGGGAGGGCTCTGCTTTCTTTGTAGTTTCTCACAGAAGTTGGGTTGCCAAGAAGCCTGAAGAAAAATGCCCTGCCCCTTTAACACATGTGTAATGTATAGAAATGGGCATTTGAAAGTTTTCATGGTATGAAGGTAAACAGATTTGCCTGTAGGGATGCCATCCCCCAGGTGGAGACAGGAGATCTTCCAGAACTACAACTGAGGTCAGTTCCCCTAGAGGAAATAGCAACTTCAACAGGTAAACTCTATGGAATTGTATTGCCAAAGATTTATACCCTACTTTTCTTCCTGATGGGGACCCAGAGTGACTTACATCTCCCTTCTCTCCTTGTTATCCTCATAACCACCCTGTGAAGTAGGTTAGGCAGGAAACGTGTATCAAAATTTGATCCAAAACAAGGTTCCATTGAACTCAGCAGAATTTACTTCTGGGTAAACCAGCTTAGTCAAGGTTGTGCTGTACCAAAATCCCTGCATTTGGCATGATAGACTCTGTTGGGTTACCTTTTGAGAAATGAGTTGTATTGACAAAGTGGAATTGATGACAAGCTCTTGGCATCAAGTGGCGTGGTAGAGTCCTAAGGTTAGCTTGTTGCTAGTACTTTAGCTTTAGGGTTAGCTTGTTGCTCGTACTGACTTGGATGGCCCTGGCTAGCCTGATCTCATCAGATCTCAGAAACTAAGCAGGGTTGGTCCTGGTTAGTGTTTGGATGGGAGACCGCCAAGGAAGTCCAGGGTCACTGCAGAAGCAGGCAGTGGCAAACTACCTATATTTGCCTCTTGCCTTGTAAACCTACAGCAGGGGTGTTGAACTCATTTGTTATGGAGGGCTGAATTTGACATAAATTGGACTTTGTCGGGCTGGGCCATGTGTGTCATAAAATGTAATGCCAGGTAGCAGAGATGTAAACTTTGTAAAGGACACAAACACAAAGATTTTTTTTACTTTAAATAAAAACATGCCTGAAACATTAGCACTCTTGCAATGTTTTGTTTATTTAACAGTCTCTGATAACTGACCCTTCTTGCTCTGTGCATCAAAATGTCTGTGCTGTAGCAATCTGGGAGGGGGAGGAGCTTCAGCCCAGTGCAGGGAGCAGAAGCTTGCCTATCTATCTCTCCTGAGCGACTGAGAGAGTCTGGGAAAGCAAGCTATGATGCAACAGCAGCAGCAGATCTGGAGGAAGAAGCAGGAGACAGCCAGTCCCTTGCAGGCCTGATAGAAGCCCTCTGGGGGGCCTGATCCGGCCCCTTGCCGCATGTTTGACACCCCCGCTCTACACAGTTGCCTTGAGTCAGCTTGATGGGACTTTCCACCACCATGCTGAAATAAACGATGAGCAAACCTGTAGCAAGAGCAGCTTTATTAGTGACATGTTCATGAGTGGATATAGGAACCATGCACTAAATATCCATGCCAATTTGTAAAAATCTGGAGGATCTGTTGCATTGGCTTCCAAGTGTGCAACCACAGTGGAAAATGGACACTTAAAGTATTTACTTTAATGGCAAGGCTGGGTTTTTTTTCCCCCAGAGGTGCCATAAAGAGGGGTGGAGTTGTCTTATAGTTTCATACAAGTTGCAGTTATGTCCAGTGGGCATTTTTTTGGTACAATATTTTGCTTTTAGTGGGATAATCCTACATTTAGGGTCACCTTTCTTTTGGGTAAATACAATATGTAGGAAAACATCTTGAGGAATTGGTACTCTCTTGGCCCTGTCTTTAAGAGATGATTCGTGAATAGGGTATTGAAATGATACTTGACATATGACTGTGGTCACGCTTCTAAAAATGTTCCTAGTTCAGCAGAGATACCTGTATCTGCTAGAACAAATGGCTTGAACAACTCAGATCTCCAGCAACAGTAAATGCTGTTCTGTTTGTAGGTGGTGAAAATGGCCGAAAATGGAGACAGTGAAAATATGTCCGATTTGGAAAGGAAAGTCTGCCAGCAGATTGAGGTATGGCTTCTTCTTTCACAAGTTTTAAATTTTCCACTAGGCCCAGGTCCAAAGGCTTCTTTTGGGAATGGATAGGCACTTCTGCTCATGCCAGGACTGGTTGCCTCACTCCACGGTTCCTCTGCAAGCCAGTCCCCCTCTCCCAAGGAGCAGCATCTTATTAATTATCATATGGCATTGTGTGTAGAATAGCCAGGAGATCATAAGATTGTCTGGCAGTCGCAAGTTCTAGCTCTTCGCATTATGCTAGTGGTGAGCTAGACTTGTTTTTCGGGGCTGAGAGAGCTCTGAAAGAACTGTGACTGGCCCAAAGTTATCCAGCTGGCAGCATCTTGTGGGGGCTGCAGCAGGAAGGGGGAGGTTGTGAAAGAACTGTTCAGTGGGTGGTTTAGATGTAACCCTGACTTCAGAAATTTGGTACAGGTACCTTTTGATTACTTAAATGCAACATGCGCTAGGAGGCACACATGAACATTTTTTGTAGCAATAAAATAGCAACAGTGGAAGGAGAACTGTCACTTTGTCTACTAGATTAGGTTTTTTTTCCTGCTGGACTTCCAAACTGAACTCTTGAGATTATGTCATAGTCTACCTTGGAGTCTACCTACATGACAAGTCTCAGTTTTTTAATCAGTTTTCATTATAATTAAGAGAAACCCACTGTGCAGAATTTATAATGCTGGATGGTTCTCCTGTGTGAGTAACTGATGAGAGAAATCCAAGAATGTTTTATTAGCTGCCTGACAAGGAACAAGCTACTTGATAAGGACAGCAGCCGTCTTTGTGCCAATATGTGTATTATTTTTGCAGTACTATTTTGGCGATCACAACTTACCACGAGACAAGTTCCTACAGGAGAAGATCAAGCTAGATGAAGGCTGGATACCTTTAGAAATAATAATCAAATTTAACAGGTAAATTTTATGTGAATTGTGGGGTCATAATCTCATGAGAGAGAAGAACAAATTTGTTCAGCTCTATAGCATACCCATCTTGCTTGCTTTACATTTTTGCAAACTTAAATTGGTCCTCTTTTCATGCTTTTTAAGTAATAGATCTAAATCAGATGTTCAGGTTTGTTGCTGTGTGCTGTAACAATGAACACATATCTGTTTAAAGTGAACGGACATTTTATTCTGCTCAGGAGCACACAGTAAATCACCAGCCCCGCAATACCTTTTGTACTACAAGATCTAGATCTACTAAAGGATCAATTATAAAGTTTTGGGTTTTGTATAGCAGGCTCTGTTCACATTTTAAAATGTTAAGCAACTTGAAGAGAAGTAAGTTGAACTTTGCAGAAGCAAGGGCTGGTTGTTATGGGCCAGGCAGTGTGCTTGCATGAGACAGAAAGCTTGCTAACAGCGTCTGACTATTAATAAAGTTGCTCAAAAATAAATATAACTCATGACCCATTGTGTTGCATTTATAATGCTCGATCTCAGAAGACATATTTGTGCCCATGATTTATTTTTGCACACAGAGGGAAAAGGACAAACTTGAATGTTTGGCAGGGTCCTTAGATGCAGTTTTAAGAAAGCAAGTGTTGCATTCAATGTGTTTTTATATTGCATTTAGAGAACTACATTTTTAAAAATCTGTGTTTTTTTTTTTAAACCTCAGCATCCTAACCTTAAACTTTGTCTATCTTGCAACCTCTCATAGGTTAAATCGTTTGACAAAAGACTTCGATACAATTGTAGGAGCATTAAGAAAATCAAAGGCAGGTCTTATGGAAGTCAGTGAAGACAACACTAAAATTCGAAGATCTCCAAACAAACCTCTGCCAGAGGTCACGGAACAATATAAAAACGCGGTTAAAAGCAGATCTGTGTATATTGTAAGTGCAAATGATCTCATATTCAGTGTGTTTCAGACTTGCTATCTTCAGGGATCCTTTTTGTGCTCAGGAACCCTGTGTTTTGCAGAGAATTCTAGGGACTCTTTTAGGACATGCATTCAGTTAGTGTGAAGCCATAATCCCTGGGCTGTACTCTTGCTCTGGGAGACCTTAGAATTGTCCAGTGCATCAGGAGAGAAGTTTAGTGATTATGGACAAACAGTATTTCAGGGAAGAAACACGTTAACCTTCTGAGAAAACCCCACGATTCCCTGAAACACACTCTGAAGATGACTGGTCCATGTTTATCTCAAGTGTTATTGGCACAGAAGACTTAAAAGCTGAGTTTTTATACTTTGTTATACAGCTTGAAAATATGCAGATTTGCTTGTTTTTGCCAGTTTTGCATAGTATCTCATTTTTCCTGAATTAGACAGTTGCCTTTTTGAAAGGTGTTGTGGGAGGGAAGGGGTGCGCGTGTGTGTGTTTGAAAACTCTTTTAACTTTCCCAAACCTCATTTTGTAGAAAGGCTTTCCATTAGATGCAACTCTCGATGATATCAAGGAATGGCTAGATAATAAAGGCAAAGTAGAAAACATTCAGATGAGGAGGACACTTCAGAAAGCCTTTAAGGTAACATTTTACACAGCATTCTGCCAACTATGAACTTTCTGTGGGAATATTCCACTGATCTGACTTAGCACTCCTTGATTCAATCAGGGTTCAGTATTTGCGGTCTTTGATACCGTCGAATCTGCGAAGCAGTTTGTGGAGATTCCAGGCCAAAAGTACAACGATACAGAACTAATTGTGCTCTTCAAGTAAGTGCAACTTTAAACAGTGTGCTTAGTGCTCTGGTAGGAACGTGGGTTGATTTGAGGCTCCTGACTGATGGAGGTAACCTGTGTAGAGGTGTTTAGATGGACTCTACTAGTTTTTTAAAAATTATTCTTCAAACTTGCTGTGCATTTCTGAGCTGTGTGATCACTCTGGTGTCCTTTTTCTGGATACAGTTAATTGTTTACAGTTTTATTTCTTCACAACAACTCGGGTTCAAAGGTAGATAATGGTTCAAGATTGCCCAGTCAGCTTTGTGACTGAGGAGGGACTGTGAGTGTTGTTTCTCTGGCTCCATACTTCATTGCACAGGCTGTACCATCTTGCTCTCATATTTGTTTCTCCTGCTCCCTTCCCCAGGAAAGCTCCTTGAACTCTGACAAAGGGAGCTCTCTATCAAACTGTAATATACTTGCTCATATGTCTGTCATAGGAACCATGCCATTCGACTCTTCTTTTTGCCCCCATGATAACGAGAGCCATAAAATTAATTTAGTATTCTTTCTGCTTTCTGTCTCCTCCTACTTGGTCCCTCAGCCGGCCTTTTAGAGTAATTGCTATCTGAGAAAGGAAGGGTTCATACTGGGGGGAAATAGGAGGTGGAGCATAGTCATGCATTAAGAGATCTATATCTGGGGTGTCAAACATAAGGTCCAGGGGCCAGAAGTGGTCTGTCCAGGGCTCTTATGCGGCCCGTGAGCAACTAGAGCAAGGGAGGGAACAGGAGACTGCTCAAGGGGAGTGGGCAGAGTCACTCCGATTGTAGCTTCAGTATGGTGGAACAACCTCATCCGCCAGCAGTCAAGCAGTGTGGGAGCATCTGCCCAGTGCTGCGTTGCTGGCTCTCCAGTCTGCCCATATGGGTTTTCCTTTGCACCCCCCTTCCAGCCCTTGGGGCCTTGCAGTGAGGATACACCAACTCAGAGCTTACCAGCTGTTGTCCTTTATACAGTTTATATCTCTGGTACCTGGTATTACGTTTTATGGTGCACATGGCCTGGCCTGACAAAGTGACATTTAAGTCAGATCCGGCCCTTGTGAAAAATGAGTTTCGACATCTCTGATTTAGACAGCCAGTTCTAATAAGAGAGGCTGCTTGTCTACGTTAGTTGGTAACCCTTGTCTAGCAGAAATAAAGCTGAGGATTAGTTGTGGCTTGGTTACTCCAAAACAGGCTATCTAAAATGGTTACTGTATACATAAATAGTAGGCCCCAAATTGGATTCTGATTAGATTGTATTTCGTGCAGGGATGATTACTTTGTGAAGAAGAATGAGGAGAAAAAACGGAACAGATTGGAAGCAAAAGCAAAGGCCAAACAGTAAGCCGTGACTTTGGACGTTGAAAGAGTACCTCTGTTCGTTTGGTTGTGAATCTGCCAGAATGTTGCTTGACTGACTTTTGCAATCTCTTTGGAACAGGGAAAAGGAAGAAAAACAGAAGCAAGCTGAAGATGCTGAAATGGTACCTTCCCAGTCCTTGACTTGATCGATTGGAGCCATTACTGCAGTATTTCTGGGTTTTTGTTCAGGCCTTGGTCAGGGCTTCTCTAAGAGGAAACCTTGGAATTTGCATAGTCGTGTGCGACTGTAATTCATCTCTGTAGCATGTGCTACTACAACACACCTTGTGCATTTTTCTTGCAAGTGTTCCATGACAATTAAAAGTCTACATAGTGTGGGGTTTGACAGCACAAATGCAGAAAACTTCGAATGTTCAAACTGCATAGTTTTTCCCTTGGGAATGCACATTTTGGTTTGGATCCAGTGGAAAAATGCCATCACTGGAAGTGGACGAGTTTCAGTGATTCCCCTCTCTTAACTGCAGACCTCCAACTTTTCCCGAGGGTTCCCCAGAGCGTAACACTGTTCCCGAGGGTTCCCCAGAGAGTAGCACTTCAGGTTGGCAGAGAACAGGACTGGGAATGTTGACCCATTACCATCGCTAGTGCCCTGAAGAAATTAATGCATATTTATGCTCAAAAGATCTCTGCTGGTGTCAAGTAGGCCATTTAGATCTGTGCTAGGAATAGGAATCCCTAGAAGAGATAGATCAACGTGCTCCTAAGCAGGTAGAGTGCTATGAAGCAGAATTGTGAGGAAGAGTCTCTTTGTGATCAGGAATTGCAGTGCTGGGTGGGTTTCCAGATAATGCTGTCCTTTTCTAAACTGACTAAAGCCTCTGCCTGTGCCCTCCCCTTAAACTAAATTAATCATTGGATATCTAATTCATAAGAGCTTTTTACCTGCTGCTTATTAGGAACCTGTATAGTATTTGAAAGAGTTCTATAGGATATGGTTCTGATTTTGGTGCTGTTAGTCTGTATTACATAAAAGGCTGTTCTGACAAAGATGGAAGTCACCATGCAAAAGACTTACAGAGCAAATGTGATTTTCTTGAGTGAGTGTAGCCCAGTGGCTAAAAGTAAATGCAACAGTGTGCCAGATCAGGTTCAAGCCCCCCCCCCGCCCAGTTAATTTAAAATATGGTCTGCACATCATTGCACAAAGTTGTCCTGTTCTCATATGGTGTGGTGGTAAATGGTAACAGCTACTTAAACATCCTGCGTAACTGGGGAAACTGCTAGTCCTGGATTTGACTGTATACAGGAAGGTTTTTAAGTTTAAAAGAAACATCTATGTGCTCATTATGGAATTCTGAAGTCGAGATTACTGGCTGCTGTCCTGGATCCACTGTGTATTTATGAAGAGATGTCATCTGTGACACTGGACCCAAGCTGTACTGACAGAGCACATTATAAAAAACTGAACCCATTTTAAGACACACGCTGGTCAGAAGCACATGACCTAGTCCTTAAGCTATGAAATATCTACTGTGAATAAGCCTTGTAGGCCAGGCAGATTTCCAGAAAGACAGCAATTAATAGCGCTGAATGATCTCATTTAGCAATCAGGAACTGGTGATCTGATGAAAGAGTCACATCTGTTATTACACTATCTAGCTATAAAAATTTTATGTCACCCCATCCTCCAAGGAGAGCAGCAGCCTACATGTCTCCTCTCCCTTTTATCTCAAAATAACTCTTGATAGTGCAGCTCCAGTTCAACCAATGGGCTTCATGGGGTTGTTGAACTTGGGGCTCATAGTTCTCATCCAACATTCAGACCCCTACATTAACTTTGTACTTTTTTCAGGTAGTCTTAGCTATGTACACTCCCTTTTACTGTCAAAAGAGTGAGAAACTGGATTTCACCACAATAATTTTCAAGAATACAAATTTCTTGTCCTGTCTAACAGGAGTTATCTTCTTTCTTTCTCTTGCTCTTTTAAAAAAAAATTAAAAAAGAAATCCCTGGAGGAGAAGCAGGGATGTTTGCTGAAATTCTCTGGAGACCTCGAAGATCAGACTTCCCGAGAAGATCTCCATGCAGTTTTCTCAGACCACGGTGAAATTAAATGGATAGACTTTGTCAGAGGTGCAAAAGAGGTCAGAGACGGGCTACTTACAATATCTGAAAGTGATGTTGTTGTGTTAAGCAAATTAGGCAGTGTGTCTGCTTAGATATATGGGTGCTTTCTTTGTCTTAAACTTTGTTCCGGTAGTTATTGGGGTCATAACAGATGTCTTGACAATCCACAGACAAATTATTCTGATTATTTTTTTCCCTATCAAGTCACTTGCAGAACATGAAAGCTAAAGAAATGTCCTCCTAGTTTTCCTGCCAGCTGGACACTCACCAATGCAATCCTATGCAGAGTTATTCTAGACTAAACCCACAGAAAGCTACGGGCTCAGAGAGGAGTAACACTACACAAGATTGCACCATCACTGTAAAACCCATTAGAGCAATCGGCTGAACAGAAACAATAAACTAAAGCTTCATCTCTGTAACAACTAATGTTGGCCAACAAGGACATAATTTCCCACCATCAGCTTTTGCTCAAGCTAAAAGCCTGTTGAAAGGAGATGCTCTTTCTTTGCCTACTGAAGAGATCAGGGGTTGCATACGGAGCTTGGGGAGGGGAGTTCCCCAACATCTCAGTACATCCACCAAGAACTTTAAATCAAACCCAGAAATTAAGTGGCTGTGGGTTGGATCCAGCAGAAAAGCTGGCAGCAGTGATTTTTTTTACCCAGTTTTTTTCTCACTGCTGCAAGCAGTCTGTGCTGTATTTTGTTTGCAAGGCTTTTCTGCCTTTCAGAGAGCAGTGCATGGGACACACAGAAGGCTGCTTGGGGAAAGGGACAGCAGAAAAAGAGCTGCTCCTTCCACAAGCCTGTCCTCTGTATCAGAGTTGGGAAGTACGGTGGTCACAGTGGTTTGTGCCTGTCAATGGGGCAGCCTCCTCCTGGACCAATTGTAGTCTGAGAATTTTTCAAAAGTAACCCACCATAGGGGGCATTGCTGAAGTGTAGCCTGGAGGCCACCAAGGAACATGTTAACTGTTCCCTGAATTCTGCCTTGTTCTTCATTTACAGAGTTTAGAGCCCAGTCTGAGGTAAATTTTATTGGACAGTTAAGCCTCTTAAAAATCCCCACACAAACGGTGTTTTACGGATTATAGCTAGCTGCTTCCATACTAGTTAATTACAGTCAGTAGTCGACTCCCTTTCCCAGCATTAAAGGAAAGAGAATGAGGTGCCATTTTCTTCAGGAAGTGCCCCTTCTCTTGGACACATGAAGCTGCCTTACACTGAATCAGACCACTGGTCCATCAAAGTCAGTGTTTTCTGCTCAAACTGGCGGTGGGTCTCAGGTGGAGGTCTTTCAGTCCCCTTCTACACAGTCCTTTTGATGCTGGTGCTTAAACCTGACACCTTCTGAATGTCAAGCAGATACCCTGCCACTGAGCCACAGAACAGATAAGAGATGGTCAAAACAACACAGGCTGTAATCTGGCATGCCCCCCAGAACAACAGCTGTATTAAATAAGGATCTTGGGTAGGCAGAAGACTCTTCATTGAACAGGACCTATGTTGTCTTTGCTGCCATGTCCAGTGGGGCTTCCCAACACAGTTCTTAACCGCCAGCCACTGCTTCAGACTGCAAAACTGAGGAGAGCCACAATGAACTGAGGAAGAAAATTAAGGGTGTGTGTGTGTGTTTTTCCCCCACGTAGCAGAAACTGAGCGTTGCAGACTGAATGGGATGAAAGTGAATTAGGGCATCTTCTAGCAGATTCAGACTTCTCTCTGTTTGTGCAGGGAATCATCCTATTCAAGAGTAGTGCAAAAGAAGCCCTCAGCAAAGCCCAAGAAGCAAATAATGGGAATCTGCAACTGCGAGCCAAAGATGTCACATGGGAGGTGCTTGAAGGAGACACGGCCAAAGAAGCCTTGAAGAAAATCATGGAGGGACAGCAGGAACTGTTAAACAAGAAGAAAGGAAGAGGTGACTACTTCTCTTCCTCTGCCTACTCATCTCGTCTGTCTTAAGAGGCCAGATCTATACTGCCAAAAAGGTGTCAGGGGCAAGAAACAGGCACAGTAGCTATTCAGTTGAGGTGTGCTCATTTGCATTGGGGTGTGGGCACCCAATGAACATGATGGGCAGTAGGTTCAGAACTGGCAAAAGGAAACATTTCTTTACTCAACAAGTACTTAAACAGTGGGGAATTGCTGCCATTGGATGTAGTAATGGGTAGGCCACAGATCTCTTTAAGGGGGGGATAGACTGTCACAGAGGTCCATCAGTTGCTACAAGCCATGATAACTACAGGGAATCTCAATTTCCTCTGAATACCATTGCTAGGAGGCAGCATCTTAGCTGTGTGTTCAGTGGGCCATAGAAGGAAGTCTAGAGGGGTCACAATCCATACACTTCTAGGTCAGGTCAGAAACAGTAGCTTTCACATGGAAGGGGCAGGGAGGGAAGAGTCAGTGCTGGAAAGCCTTTGAAGGGTGGGATGCCAGCAAGGTTTAACATTGTGCTGAGGCTGTGAAGGTGAGAGAGGGGTATTCTAGTGGAAGAGATCATGACTGCGATCTTCTGGCTGGTTCATCCCCCCTCCCAGCTTTAGTTTTTCATCCCTTTGACTACTTGCAGCTGAATGGGCAAGTGGAGGAAGCCTTTTTGTGCTAGGACACGGATGTTCTGTCTGTGGTGTTTAATCTGACATGCCCATACAGGTAGCCACAGGGTGTCCCCCAATTTAAGGCAGGCTGTGGTAAGGTACGGGTTGAAACACGGGTGTCCTAATGTGTACCTATCCTGCCAGGTCGGAAAGGAAAAGGCGGCAAAGGAGCCCGAGGCACACAGGACAAAAAAGTGAAATTTCTCGGGAAGAAGACAAAATTTGAGAGTGAAGATGAAGAGGAGGGTGAAGACGATGGTATGACAGGTGAGCTGTCTTCTTTAGGCATTTGTCTCAAAGAATCACTGAGTCTCAAAGAATTGCCTGCATTTCCTTCTCTTATTGGTGCTCTAATTCTCCAAATCTTAACACTGTTTCCTAATATGGAAACATGGAGGATAAGGAATAGGTTTGTATGACTGTTGGGTGGGAATTTAATTGTAGAATAAGAGCCAGTGTGATGTGGGAACTAGAATACTGGACTTTGACCAGATGATCTGGTTTAACTACTTACTCCATGTCAGAACTGGCCCTCATAACAAATGAGTTCAACACCTCTGAATAAGCCTTAATTTGGAATATTTTTTTAAAAAAGAATGTTTTGGAGGGGAAAGGAATAATTGAGCCAGAACTACCCATGTGATTCTGTAGAACCTCACTAGGCCCAGCTGTCTTATTCTCATGGTAGGGGAGAAATGCTGCTGTGCAGCTCTCATACTACCCTGGAAAGACTTAAGAAATCCTGGATCACATAGGATGAAGCAATGCCGCAGTTCAAGCCAGTCTGCAGAAGGAGGAACTAAATCATAATATCATCCCCCATGATCCAGGGCTGCTTTCATTGTTTGATGGCATAGGAAGGAGCCATGCAAGATGTGAGCCCTTAAATGCTCCTGCCCTTTCATTAGGGCCGTGAAAACGGAGCTTTTTAAGGAGGCATTCTGATAGGAGTGGCACTTTACCAGCTGCCCCCTATGTGGACTCAGAAGTGACCTAGTGCGGTGGTACTGTCTCTAATTGCACTTTACTGTTTTGTATCGCCATCAATGTTTTTAAATGATGTATCTGTAATTTTATAAGATGTATATCATTTTATTAATTTTATGGGAGCTGCCCTGAGCCCACCTTGGCGGGGAGGGCAGGGTAAAAGTCAAATCAATAAAGTAAAATTAATAAAATAAAATAAGTTATTCAACCTGGATACTAGCTTCTGTCTGGGGAAGCCCCTATATTAAATCCTGGAAACATTATTGTGTTTAGAAGACCCTAGCAGGGACCACAGACAGCTGGTATTTCCATAATGGAGGGATATGTGTATTTATCAGATTTTTTTAGCGTATGGTATCCAATATGCATGAAGCCGCATCCTTCTGATTGGTGAGGGGCACTTATGTTTTTACTATTTTATATATAATGTTCAGTCTTGGGAACCTTTGGGTGAAAAAGTGGCATAGATATGTTTTAAGTAAGATAAATTATTAAAAAATTATGTGGGAATTCAGGTAAGCATATCCATTCTGGCCAAGTTTTAGCAGAACCTTTTCACCTTATTTACAGAAATGTAGAGCAATAGAAGTGCTGGCTGTAGATACACTTTGAAAAGCTTCAGTATTACTTGCTTCATTTTCATTGCCTTGAATATAAGTTGAACTGCTGTGGATCACACCACTGATGGATCTCAAATGTTACAGGGCCAACGAGTCCCAAGAAAAGGCCATTAGAAGACACGGAGCAAGAAGAACCTGCCCCGAAGCAGCTAAAGACAGAAAACGGTGCTAGAGATCAGGAATAATACTTCAAAAAAGCATTGAATTTTTATTCTACTTTTTAGAAGTTTTAAGTCATTCCTTCATTTGTCTTCTTTTCATTTGAGAATCTAATAAAATCTACTTCGATGTCCACCTGCAGAGGGCAAAGAAAAAAACTGATTCAATAGAAATTCCCCCCCTCCCCTTCTGGATACGTAGTCGATCATGCAATTTTTTATATTTATAGTTTTGTTATACAGGTGGAGACTAAAGGGGAAGGTTTATGCAGCTGTGTAAACTGTGTACAAATGTTGTATAAGTTGCATATATCAAATAAACTGCAGCATAAGTGTCAAGAGTGCAAGGAGTTATTGGGTTGGGAGGTTTATCACTAATAAAACTATAAAGCTACCTGATTCTCTCAGGGGTTTGAATGGTTTCCCCATGTTTACTTAAGCAGAACATCTGTCAAACGGCATCTAACTTTCTCTACAGGGAATCATCTCACAACTTGTATCAGGCATTAGCAATATATCTGATTGTCACTGTGGCACCATATGTGGATACTTAAATCTGAAGTCTGCAGCTGTGAACAGACAAGACAGATCTTTCTACAAACCTGAGAAAGGTCCCAGGTTTACAGACAAAGTGGAAATTTTAAAAAAACCCAAAACACACATTGGTGGGGGTTAGATACTTCCAATAATAGAAGCAGCATCTTTAGGAAACAAATGCCTTATGCAGTGGCCATTGTGGGGGTTGTTAAGCAATCAACAATATTGTCAGCCTTGATTTCTGTCAGTAAGATGGGAAGGATGCAGGGCTATTTCCAGGTCTGTTTGGGCTTTGAGGGAAGACTCACCACGGCCAGCTGCTTGGTATTATTCACTGCACAAAAGCCAGTGTTGTATAATGGTTAATGTTTCAGGCTAGGATCTTGGAGATCCAGATTTAAGTCTGCCATGGAAGCTCGAGTAGCTGCTGGTGGCAGAAAGGAGGAGGAGAAGACTCTCCTACTGCATCATAAACCTCACAAGATGAATGAGTTTGTTAAACGAGGAGGTTCGTGTAAAACCATGGACCGGGACAAAACTCCATTTTCCCAGTTTGTGCCCTTCCTACTGGGAGGGGCTAGACTTAACCTAGTCATAAGAACATAAGAGAAGCCAATGTTGAATCAGGCCAATGGCCCATCTAATCCAACACTCTGTCACACAGTGGCCAAAATATACCACGTGTCATCAGGAGGACCAGCAGTGGGGCCAGGACACAGTCAAGGTACTGAGTTTTGAGAGCACTTCTTCATGGAAGTTACTAAATGCCAGAGCTGTTTCTTACCTTGCAGCTCCCCTTATCATTTGAAATAAGAAGTCCTCCTTTACTATTATACAATGCGGGACAGTTTGAAAGCACTTAAGATACTCTTTAAGCACTACTATTAGCCAAATTGTAGGCAACCAGTGCTGATGTGGGTAAAACAGGCATGAGAGATAATGCACAACACGCTACTGTGTTGAATAATGGAACAGACTGTCCCTCCTTGTCCAAAAGTGCTTCTATAACCTCAGCTCCTATACATTAATTCAAAATTGAAGAACCTCTGGGTGTAAGCTGGACTAGAGTAGTGTCACTGTATGCATAGAAAGCTGGATTCTGTGACCTATAAAGAATTAAGCATCTAATTTTACACAATCCCAGTAAGTAAGAGAACAATTAACTGCGGACCATTGACACTGTCTCCATAACAGTAGAAATTTCTATTCGCCTTCTTTCCTTCTAAACTACACTATGATATTGTCCACACTCTACGTTTTCTCAGTTTTTGAGCAAGAAGGCTGGAGGTAGGTGGGGGTGGAATCTATATTTCTTACTCTCACAAGTGGATTAGTTCAAGGGTTGAACAGAAACAACTCCAGCAGTAGTCTTCAAGGGGCATCAGAGAAGACCGAGGGAAGTGAGATAATAATTACTCATGGTTAAAATTTTAAATGGGTCTTCCATTGTAGACTTGAGTTAAAAGTGGGGCCCAGTGCTGAGTAGTTTGAAGATCACTGCCTTTGTACTAGAAGCTTTGAAGAGACATCTGGAGTGCTCTGCTTTCTTCTCAGAAGGAAATTTTATGTTTGGACAGTTACAGAAAGCCCGGATCAAGAGGTTCTCACGGGATCAATAGCTTAGCAGTTGTCCGGATGACACTGCACGAAAGGAACTTATACCTCATATTAAGACAGAAATTAACATCCCCTCAATACTTACCGATTTCTTTTTGTGGAATTTGTATGATGCTGGTAGATCGTACCTTAGTTCTAACAAACAAATGAGAATTTAAGTTGTTAATTTGTGCATACTAACAACATAGGCAATTAGCTCCTCTACATATGCTTTAATTAACCAGTGAAGTAAAATGGCAGCTTGACTACCACCAAATTCTGTTCTGTAGGGCCACATTTCTATTGGAAAAAGCAGCTTGGAAAGTAATGGGTTCCAAAGAACTGCATGCTCTGTTCACGCAACCAATCTTTTCCTTCTAGACTACAGCCTATTGCAGTCCCCAAAATGCAGGGTTTTTTGGGAATGGTGGCAGAGGATGTGCTAGGGGATCCTCGGGAGCAACATGGAGCATCATGTAGAAGTCTGTAGTGAAAAGGGGGGCAACCAGCAAAAATTGCCCTCCCTTCTGCAAGCAGAAAAACACTTTGGGTCCAACCGAATGGCTCTGTTCAGACAGCACATACAGCCTCCTGTCGGGTGAAGAATAAGCCCTGGCTTATCCTGGGGCATGCACATCTCAACTCCTCTCCGAGTGCAGAGCCAAGCCTGAGGACTTCCTAGTTCAGGAACAGTCTGATTTAAATACATAGTTTGGGCCTTTTAACAAGTTCCCTTTTTACTGAGAACTAAGTATTCCATCTGCACCTTATTTGTAAGGTTCAAAAAGATGCTGGATAATCTTCAGTATTTCTTAACTGAACAGTGGTGATTCAACTAGATCGGCTTCCACAAAGCAGGTATTTCAGTCTTCTGGTTGGCTCCTAGCTTATATATAATTGAGCTAAGATTTCTATGTAGCTGCGGCAAAAAATGAATTTCAAAACAGCTTTGTGTTCCAGGTGTTTAAAAGGCTCCCGTGGTGACTAAAGAGAAATATTTGCTATGGGATAGCCAAGTGTTAAACTGAGGTAACATTTTCAGGGTAGCCAGCAGAGAATCACTGTTCTGCTTTATTTAAATGTGTACAAATTCTGCTCTTCTCCAAAGGACTGCAGAAAAGCTTACAGAAGGTTTACACGTGAGCAGTCTGTAGGGCTAGAACTTCAGCTACAGAATCACATCATGTGCTGTTCAAAGAGGTGGTTCATACCTGCTAAGACTTCCATCTTCACTTTCCAGTCATCAGCTTTCTTCTGGATATGCTGAGAATGGAAGAAGTTTGAGGTTTTTAGTACTGGCACCTGACAAAACCCAAATTTCAAACTGACTGTGTGCTTAAATCTATGCAGCTTTCACCTGGCTTGTACCACCACAAGATCAATCCCAGTGCAACTAAAGGCAATAATCCTAAACTTTTAGACCGTTTTAGTTGCATCATGTTAAGAAAGTTAATAAGGTCTTCAGTCTGTCGGCTTTTCTCTCTTTGAGGCATCCGCAAAACTTACTTGGCGGGTTGACGTTTTGTGCAAGGAGTAAACAGCCGTTCTCGCCATCCGCAGAGCTGTCTTGAGAAAAGTCATGTCCATGCCTAAGAAAAGTAAAGATCGCTTTAAATTGGAAGCTGCTGACTGGTTAAGAGGGACTGAACGCAAAGATTTTCAAACTGTCCAAGGTGGGACACATTTCTGACCTTACTTTTCCAAATCCTCTTGCAAGATAAACTTCATGCTGGGTTGGATCCAGCTAGCTTTTTCATTCACCTAATTCACCACCTTGCTCCAGCCCATCTGGCTTTTGCCCATGCAGGTCTCATGATCCTTGGTATAGCATTTATTGTGGGCAAAGTGGACTCCCCCTTCCCTTTTTCGCTACTGAAATATTCTGTTGGCTTCAACCCATGTTTCCCCCCCCTCCCCAATACAAGATGCAAGAATCTCATATCAGTTAACAATGAACAAGTTTACTCTTTGTTTATTTGTTTGTTCTGAACCAACTGGATATTCCAGTAGTGAAAAAAGGAGGGGGAGGGTCCCCTTTGACCACAAAAAATAAATAGTGTTACTGGGCAAGAAGCTGTATTTTGTGGCCCTTTCACATGTTATGCAGCAGCAAACCCCAATCTGCCATTAGCTTCCCCAGCCCCCTCTCCTAGCTCACCCTATTCCTCCTCCTCCTCCCTGGCCTCACAACCTGGCTGTGAGACATTCACAACCCAGTTTCAGGATTACTGTTTTAACCACATGACCTTGTCAAGAAGCAATATTAGATATGCATTTGGTTGGATGAATTCAGGTGCTCAGAGTCTCTAAAGGGAAAGAATAGACTAGAAAGCACATCAAAGCCAGTCTCCCTGTCCCCTGAGGTTGTTCACTGCTGGGAGCAAGGGGGCTTTGCCCTGCAACAAGGATAGCTTTGTGAAGCTGTGCAAAAAACGATGGGGGGGGGGGGAAATCACCTTTATTGTGCTTGGTTCCAAAGGGAGGATTCATAATAACTGTATCAAATGTTTTTGCCATTTCCTCGGGTAAAGAACATACATCGCACTGAACCAGGTCAATATTTGTGAGCTCAAACTCCTCAGCATTTCTGTTAAATACTTCCAGGGCGTCAGCATCGACGTCAAAGCCTATACACAACCTGGACAAAGGAAAAACCAGACATTACAACATCTATCTAAAGCAATGCTTAGCTTTATTATTTTGCCCCCTGTAAGAAGATTTCTATACCCAGCTGATATAAATCTGACAGAGATGCATGGGGTTTCATACTAGGCTAAATGATGTCTTGATTATTTTTTCTGTAAAAAAAAAGATATATGTTAAGATGACTAGAAGAACTTGATGCATTAATGAATATGGGAAACAAGAAGCAGCTAACACATTTATAAAGGATTTTTTCCTAACAAGGCTAGCCAAACTGTGGACTCTGCTCATTCAGAAATTTAGCATGTGAATTAACTATCCTCTGCTTCCTATACAGCTTTCTCAATAAAACATCTAAAGCCCAAGTTATCTATGTAACAGAAGAAGGTGGGAATAAGGTGACAGAATGAACTGCGCCACTTAATATTGCAAGTGGAAGATCATGGACGGTTCCATTTTAGAATGCTCCCCTCTGTTAAAAAATTCCCTGCAAACAGAAAACAAGCAACGCCAACAAAGAGAGGGAGGCAGAAACTGTTTTACGACTGTGCTGCTTTTCTACTTGCATGGAGGTTTTGTATGTGAAGGAATATTCAAAGCTGGAATCCATCACCTACATTCAGTCTATACCTTCAGCATTCTACTATCACATTCTCTGGCATACAGTGAATGGGGCCAAGCAGTTTGTCTTTGAAGCAAAAAGTAATGGCATTTAGGCAAGTGGTAACATTCTAGTTAATTGATGCCAGTGAAACAACGCAAAATAAGTTTAAAGATGCACAATAAATATTGTTGGGGGACCAATGTTGCCTCCTTTTTACTAATTTTCACCTGTGTGTTGCTGTTTAGAGCAGGTGATAGCTTAAAGTAGGTGATTATTATTTATCATCCTAGGCCTTCACACAGCTGTAGTCACAGAGAACTAGGGTGGTGTAGTTGTTCGGAGCTGGGTATTCTAATCTGGAGAACTGGGTTTGATTCCCCACTCCTCCACACAAAGCCTGCTGGATGACCTTGGGCCAGTCATAGTTCTTTCAGACCTCTCAGCCCCACCTACTCCACAAGCAATGCTCCCTCTAAGCTGTAGAGTCTTGTGAGCAGAAATTCTACTTTGTGAGCTACTGGCATTAAAGTAGCGAGCAAGTGATTTTGCTACTGCGTAAATTAGTTTGCTCTGGAGCCATCTTTCCTGAGTTAAGACAAAAATGTGTGAACTGGAGGCTAAAAAACTGTGAGCTAGCTCACACTAACTCAGCTTAGAGGGAACAGTGCTCACAAGGTGCTTCTGGTGGGGAGACGAAGGAAAGGCGATTTTAAACTGCTTTGAGACTCCTTAGGATAGAGAAAACCAGGGTATAAAAACCAACTTTTCTTCATATATCAACAACATGGGCAGTTGCACAACAATGTGAGCCATGAAGCATACTGAATGTAAACCCTATTCACACTTTTATGTGGTTGAGTACCAAGAAAGACGAGATTTATAACGAGATTGATGAGTTTCATAAAGACATTTTAGTTATGTTTGTTTACCATTCTACTGAAGTATGAGCCAGTGCTAACAACATCTTTCTCACCATTAAGAAACTCAGAAGAAAAACCAAGGGTGTGAAAGGCTTACCCTGCTCCCAGCATGGCACTGCCAATGCTCAGTACACCACAACCGCAACCAAGATCTGCAACAATCCTGTTTTCAATATCATCAAACGTATTGTGAATTGTGTAAAGCATACATGCTAGAGGAAAAGACACACACAGAAAAAATACAGGCAATAAATAATACAACAAGCCTGGAATGATGCAAAGGTCTGTCTCCTTCCTTTCTGCATGAGCCCCCTAACTAAGGCAACATCCCCCATGTCCAAAGGCATACCACCTACTTTACAGTAAGCAACAGCAACCAAGAAGACTGAACCAGAAGTGAGTGCAAGGCCAATAATTCTTAAAAAAACAGGTGGCTCAAGCATGCAAAGAACAATACACATTTCAAGGGAAGACATGATATCCAAGCCCTCTGTGATTCCAAATGTGAGAATTAGCTAGAAAGCACGTGCTAGAAAATTAGCTAGAAAATTAGTGATCTTAAATTTGAGAATTAGCTAGAAAGCATAAGAACATAAGAGAAGCCAATGTTGAATCAGGCCAATGGCCGATCTAGTACAACACTCTAGTCCAAGTACATTCTATAGAATTAGTTAGAAAGCACTAATTCTTCATTTCATGTCCTTACTCCCAAAGCAGGGAGTAATTTCTGTTATCTGCAGACCCCTGATTTTCAAGGGCAGGTGAGAAGAACTTATTCCAGACTTTGACAGGTAGGCAAATTAGGACATCATAATTCAGTACACTTCACAAATTTACCAAATTCTGGTCTTAGGCCAACAGATCACCACAATTGTTCCACGGAAAAGTACTTCTGATCTGTAACCTAAGACTTGTTAATACACATCACGACAATCACATCATAGTGCTTTCTAATAAACGGCTATAGTTTCAACAGATTACTCCCATCAGCTGAACCATGCATTGAGATACAGTCTAGAGTGCCCTGACCTGTATGGCCCAGGTTAGCCCAATCTGGTCAGAACTCAGAAGCTAAGCAGAGTCAGCCCTAGTTAGTGCTCGGATGGGAGATAACTCCAAGGAAGTCCAGAGTTGCTGCACAGAGACAGGCAATGGCAAAACCACCTCTGTTCATCTCTTGCCTTGAAAACCCTACATGGTCGCCATATGTCAGCTGTGACTCGATGGCACTTTCCAGCACCACCCAGGGACTGAGAACTGGATTTTACCTGCTATATGTGGCCTCGTTGGATATTGTTCCAGTAGCAGTTTTGGGTCCTCAAAACCATCAACTTGCTGAAGGCAACTTTCAAGTTCTTTACGTTTATATTTCTTCATCCTGATGTTTTAGAATTTGAAGATACAATCAAATATGCATATGAACAAAACATGGGCATGCTTTTTGCATTTGTGCCTGAGCTCCAAGAGTGCACATAGGAGAAAAACCCTCTAAATTATTAAAAAAAAAAAACAGCTTAAAGCATGTCTTTTGCAGTTTGTCCGTGGCTTTTCTGGGGTAGCACAAATAACTCTGCAACAGTTGGTGAGTCACCAGAAAGCTCATAAACGACCTGGTGGAGACCCCTAAGGAGCAAGTTCCACTGAACTCAGTGGGGTTCACTTCTGAGTAGACAAGCTTAAGATTGCTCTGCCAGTTATCTCTCCTGTACAAATTGCTTACATTTTACGGATATAATTCATTTTCAGCTCCCAGATAGAAGTTCATCGTTGCGAACATACTATGGAGTGCTGTGTGAAATGTGGCTGGCAAATGCCTATGGCACTTATTAGACACTGTCCATAACACAAACTTCTCCAACCTCATTCCAGTGCTCACTCTGCAAAGGAGGGACACACAAGCAAGCTTAAATTTGATTCAAGAGAATATGTAAGTGCTTGGTTAGTTTTACTACCATGTCTGGCATCAAATGTTCAATTTTTGTCTAGAGACTTTGTTTTCCAGGGCTTTTGAAGGGGTTTGAACAGTAAACACCTTTTTTTGGGGGTTGCTATTTTATTTTTAATTGAAAATGTTTTAAACTATTAATGTTCTCTTCCTGCTCCCATACAAGCTGACTCCTTTGCAGACCTTTCCCCATTCATGCTAAAATGCACATTTATCTTGCTCTTTTAAAGTTGATAACAGCCTTTT
This sequence comes from Gekko gecko, assembly GCA_029375565.1. Lineage (NCBI taxonomy): Eukaryota > Metazoa > Chordata > Lepidosauria > Squamata > Gekkonidae > Gekko > Gekko gecko. The sequence goes on along the minus strand of JAPDNY010000003.1, from coordinate 34,602,079 downwards.
AACTGGGAGCACAGGGTACAAGTCATTAAAATAGCAAAAGGTTCTTCATCATTTCTTGTTAATTTTATATCACACTATTGCTTTTAGCTTACCCTGAGAAAAAGCTAAAATGCAAAATATGATTTAACTGCTGGTCTACGCTCATACTTATCAAACTGGAGTTAAGTATTACATTAAATACTCTAGTACCATCTCCACAAAACAAGAACACCTGCTGTGGTTTTAGAAAAGAGCAAGAGCCCAGTAACACCTTAAAGAATAACAAAATATGTGGCAGGGTATGAGCTTTCAGGAGTCACTGCTCACTTCTTCAGATACATCTAGAATGGGAGTCTGTCCTATTTATTGGAAAATTGAGAAGTTTCAGATGCTGAATAACATTATCAGGCGAATGATAATAGCAGGTGTGATTGGATTTAGGTGAGATATGCAGACGGGTAACAGGCATAGGGGAATTCAGCATTGGTAATTAGATAGGAAACCTAGGTCTCAATTCAATCCAGGTGGATGCAGAATCTTGAGCTTCATTATCAGTTGCAATTCAACAGTCTCTCTTGATCTTGCTGTGGATTAACTGTTTTAATAGAACTTTTCCATTCGCTTTTTTTACCTTCCAGGAAAGGTGATGGCGAACTCAGAAGATAACAGTAAAGCAAAGCTGCAATAACGGGCAACAGAGCGAAAGTTTTAGGAATCGTGGTATGGACCAAACAGTAATTCTGAGATTTCTCCTATTTATCAGACAGCTGAGCAATCCCGCGAGCGTCCTGTTCTCTGTGGCATTGTGAGATTAGATTTTAAACTCTCTGCAGTGTGAACACGCACAACACTACTGTACTCAGAGTAAACTACACTAACATTATACTTACTCAAAAACAAGGATAGGGTTTGTAACGTTACAGGAATGGAACGTAGCTATTTTTAGTGTTATCGGTATCTTCACCCAGATACTACCCCAGATATTTCAGCGTTTTTTCCCTACTCACAAAATATTATCTCTAACCATCCTCTCCAGAATCTAGAAAGAAACTTCGAGCCTACCTAGAGGTTGCTCCGTTTCCGCCTGGTGCAGCAACTTAAATGATCCCCTATACACATAGGAAACGCGACTGACCGCTTTTCGTTCCCATCTTGCTCTAGCAAGTCTAGTTTTGCTCCCTCTCCTGGAAATACTGAGGAATGGCCGAAATACCAAAACGCCAGTTACTTGCCAATTTATTCAGGTGGGTAGCCGTGTTGACCTGAAGCAACGGAACAAAATTCTAGTCCACTGGTACCTTTAATATGAACACCTCTGATCCGAGTACTTTGTCTTACTTTTCAGTTTAGGACTGTAATTTATTTATCAAATCTATATCCCCCTTCTCCCCTGAATGGGACTGGAGACAGCTAACAACATATAAAATTGTGGCCGAAATCCAAACATGGTATGATGATGTATGCATATATGAGACACAGCATACAGTTAAAATAAGAATCTACCAGCACCTTAAGAACTAGGAGGACTTTATTCCATTGTAAGCTTTTTATGTACTAGAACCCCTTTTGTCAGATACATGTATTGGGTCCTCCTTATACTACATGTAACTGAGGAAGTGAACTCTAGTCTACAAAAGCTTATGCTGTAATAAAATCTTGTCAATCTTCTGTTTATTTTTTGCTGACTAACATGGTTACCTCTCTGGAATTATTAAGGATAACATTAATAACTACCATATTTTCTTGAGATTGTACTAAAGTTTCCATAGCAGTTTTCTTGAAGTGACTTAATATCAAAATGCCAAAAATAATAATCACAATTTGTAATAGGAGAGACAGAGCTCAAGCTTAAATGAAAAGCGGCACTTCATGAGACAGAAGCCCTGTTCTTTCTATATTGAATGTACAGGGCTGTGTGCTTACTCAGTAAGAACACAAGAAGAGCCCTGCTGGATCAGACCAGTGGTCCATCAAGTCCAACAACCTGTTTCACAGTGGCTAAAGAGGGCACAGAGACCAAGACCTTTCCCGATGCTGCCTCCCAGCACTGGTATTCAGAAGTTTGCTGCTTCTGTAAATGTAGGCTGCCTTCAGTCACCATGGGTTGTAGCCATTGACAGACCTGACTGTTAGATATTTGAATGTGTCTGAATCTGTAGTTATGTTTCATTCAGTTATGCTTGTTATGTTGAATCTGTTGTTCAGCTGCCAGTATTAGCTTTACTCAATGATGCTGTTTTAGGTAAAACTGTTAGTTTCCAGTTCGGCCTTGTGTGAGTGTCTTCATGGAAGATTTTGCTACCATTGCAAACATCTTACACTATCCTTCAACAATCTGTCCAACCCCTTAACACCGTCTACACTTTTGGCTATCACTATGTCCACTGGTAGTGAATTCCACAATTTAATTATTTGTTGAGTAAAGTATTTCTTTTTGTCAGTCCTGAACCCATTGCCTATCAGCTTCAGTGGGTGCCGCTGGGTTATAGGATTATGAGAGTGGGGAAAAACCTCTCTCAGTGGTGAGGGGAAAGCAGGATTGTAGAGAAGGGGGTGTATGAGAACCTACTGAAGGCTGCCTAGAGCTCTAGGAACATGCCCCACACAAGGGCCCTGAATGCATACAGTATTGGATCCAAAAATAGTACTGTAAAGCAATAATTATTTTCTTTAAAATTACTTCATATACTCTAGAGTAGAGCCTTGGTATTAAAATATGATTCTGTTTCAAACATTGAGACAAAAAAAGCATCTTTGAGGTATGTTATTTATGCTTTGTATGAACATTTTCACATGTGGCTTGGTCTGTATTTAAATCAGTCTTCATACAAATATATATAATTGACACCAAGTAAAGCAAATTCAGCTTGTCTTCCAGCCTACCTGAACTATGTTTATATATGACACTAACTACATGAGAGGTTAAAGGCACTTTTTAGCATCAAAGCTGAAGATTTGCACACGTCTTTTCACATTGGAGAGGCATTGTGGCATGTTGTTGCTGTTCAGTTGAACAGCTGAGTCTGACTCTTGGCAATCCCATGGACCATATCACTCCAGGCTCTCCAGTATTCTGTCCTCCTCTGGAGTTTGCTTAATTTCATACACTTCTGTTATAAAATATGATCCTATTTCATTTGGGTTTTCTTTTTAAAAGCTGGAATAACCAACCACTACCATAAATAGCAACAAATGGCAAAGCAGTGTAGTGGTTAGAGCATCAGACTAGAGTTTGGGAAAGCCTGGTTCAAATCCCCTTTTGCCACAAAATTTCTGGGTGACCTTTGGCCAGTCAGTCTAAACCAACCTCACAGGGGGTTTTTGAGGATAAAACAAGATGTACTGCCCTGAGTTCCTGGGGAGAGGATTGGGACAAAAAAATTCTCGATAAACACATACATTTTCAGGCCTATGTACTACATTATATATGCCTCAGTAAATCCAGATTTTGTAAAAGTGTCTTTCCAGTAGAGTTACCAGGTCCCCCCTGGCCACCAGTGGGGGATGTGGGGATAGGATTGCCAAATCCAGATTGGAAAACTCCTGGGGATTTGGGGATGGAGCCTAGGGAGGACAGGGACACTCCAAAGCATCCTTTTTGTCCAGGAGAACTGATATCTCTAGTCTGGAGATAAGCTGTAATTCTGGAGAATCCCCAGGCCTCACCTGGAGGCTGGCATCCCTACTTTCCATACCTGAAAGGTACTGATCTGTGATGTATACCCGGTTCTGTTGGCAAAGTTGCATTTCATGAGGGTTTGTTCCTAAACACCACACCACATTTATTTATTTATTTAGGATTTATACCTCGCTTTCTTCCCCAGTAGGGGCTCAAAGTGGTTTCCAACATCCTTCTGCTGCCCTCCTCTTTTTTTATCCCCATAACCCCCCTGTGGGGTGGGGTTAGCCTAAAAGAGAAAAGGGGGCCGGGGGGGGGAGAGAGAGTGACTGGCAGCGGCCTAAAATCGCCCAGCGAGCTCCCAGCGACCATCCCGAAGCCCCGCTCCTCTCCCCGCCAGCCCATGACAACGCGAAGAGCCCAGAGAGGCTTCCAGGCCTCTCTCCATAGTACTGTATCGCCTCTGCATTGTACACAGGCCCTGCCTCGACCCCAGCGTCTTCCCACGCTGGAGAGGTAAACACGGAGGAGGAGGAGGAGGAGGGAAGAGGGGCGAGCGAGTGTCAGGGCGGGGAGAAGCAAGGCAGGCGCCGGCCCGGCTCTGTCTGTGGCAGCGGCAGACGGTGGAGGGCCGGGAGAGGAGAAGGCGGCCTGAGCGGGCAGGCTGCCGGCTTTCCCGGCTATCGCGAGAGGCACCGCTAGGAGGGGAAGGGAGGGGAAAGAGGCAGCCTAGCGAGAGAGAGCGAGTAGGAGCCGGCGGATCCCGTCGTCGTCGTCGTCGTCGCCGCCGCGGCTGCCAAGGTGGGAAGGGGGGGAAGGCAGCGTCCCAGGTTCTTCCCATCATGGCGGGGGCCGGAGCCGGGACGAGTCCCCGAGAGAAGCGCTCCACGGCGGCGCGCCTGAAAGCGGCTCTCAGCAGCAGCGGCAGCAGCAACGGCGGCGGCTCGGGCGCCGAGGAGAGCGAGGCCAACGCGGAGCTGCAGGCGCTGCTGGAGCGGGTGCTGTGCCCGGCGCCCGGTGGTGGTGGCGGCGGCGGCGAGGCGGTGTCGGAGGCGTTGGCTTGGTGCCGCTGCCTCCTGGCGGGCGGCGAGCCGTGGGACGGCTTCGTGCAAGCGGTGAGGGCCTACGACCCGGCCACCCTCTGCGGCCTGGTGTGGACGGCCAACTTCGTGGCCTACCGCTGCAGGACTTGCGGCATCTCGCCCTGCATGAGCCTCTGCGCTGAATGTTTCCACCAAGGCGAGCACGCCGGGCACGACTACAACATGTTCCGCAGCCAGGCGGGGGGCGCTTGCGACTGCGGCGACGGCAACGTCATGCGGGAAGCCGGGTGAGTGTGCCGGGCGGCGGCGGCCGGGGGCCAAAAGGGAGGGGAGTGTGTACCTCTGGGAGCGTGTGGGTCTTTCTCACGACGGCAGACGTGCGCCTTGCGAATGTCTAGTGCCTGTGTGTGTGGCCCTGGGCAGGCAAAAGGTGCGAAAATCTCCAGCTTTTACCCGCCCAAGTAAAAGGTGCAAAAATCACCACCACCTCCTGCACCCGGGCAGTGCGATCCTATGCTGGGTTACTCCAGTCTAAACCTGTTGTAGGTTTGCAGTACAGTTATTCAGCATAAGGGTTGCTCGGATGATCAGTGTGTATGGAGCCTGCAGGAGATAAATCATGTGTGTAGTAATGGGGGATACAATCTCGACTGTGCCCAGAAGCACGAGTCCCAACGGGAGGGAAGATTTATGACGGGGTTTATAGGTTTTGAAAATCAGTGCGGTTTCATGCAGAGTTGGCTTCGGTCTCAACTGTAGGAGCGGGACAAAACAGATAAACAACGATAATCATGAGAGTTATACTTTTCCACTTCACCCAGAACAGTGTGCTCTGAGAAGATCCATCCTTGGATCTCATAAATTGTGAAGATCAGTGCAGTTCTGTGCAGGATTTTGTTTTTAACATAGCTGCTGCTTTTCCTCCCCAGTGTGGGCTCCACGAAATTTACAGAAACATAAGTGCATAGGATTGCACTGTATGACAGTTTAGTTATAGGGTAGCTGATTTAAGTGGCATCCTTCATGTACCAAGTGAGAGGTGTGCCTTATGATGCTGCATGTGTATGCATGTGTCTAAAAGTCTGGAAGGAATTAGAAAAACAAGTGCTGAAGAAAGAAAAGTGATGTTTTCATATTGGGAGAAGGTAGGTGATTAGGTGTGTGACAGTATATAAATGTGTTAAAATAGGGAGAAAAAACAGGGGTGGATGGCCATGGAACACTTACCTGGGGTCCATATACTTTAATTCCACATCAGTCTGGAATCCAAATTCACCATTGTGCATTCATGGATGCTCTTAGTCCATGTTAGAATGTACTGGTTTTATGTAAGAAAACATAGTTAGGAGTGGCTAATAATTAAATCTTCAATTTGTGCCTGGAAAACTGCATTACTCACTTAATACCACTCTTCTAGCTTCTGCTATGTGGGTGTGTTATAAATATGTCATGTAGGCACAGGCTGAGCAATAAGTTGCAGGAGTTTGCAACCAGCTCTTACACCTATCCCCTTTTTATCTTGATCACTTTTAAGTTTCATTTTCTGGAGGCCAGTGGTTCTTGCTCTGGGTGTGGCCTAAAGAAAAAAATGAAATTTCGAAAAGAGTAAATAGTAATGAAACTTGATTTCCTTTGTGTTTTGTGTCAGTATTTAATTATTTCTTTTGGCCATGTATGTATGGGTAAGACAGGCACACAGGTAGAGTGAGGGGATGACTGTGTGTATCTGTTCAGTTGGGCAGCTGCGTTGGTTTGAAGCAGTAGAACAAATTTTGAGTCCAGTGGTACCTTTAAGGCCAACAGGGTATGAGCTTTTGTGTGCATGCCCACTTCTTCAGATACAATGAAATGGAAATAGAAATAACAGTCATGCATATAAAAGGGTGGGTAGTAAATTAGCATACAGAATAATGAAGATGTTTTTAACAGATTAAAAGAATAACTAGTTTATATGGCTATCATCTGTTTGGGTTCAACTTGTGCGGGAAAATACAGCAAGGAAATAAATATGTCAGAATTGCTTGAGTGCATGAATGCCCAAGAGGATACTGATGCACAGGTTATTGTGAAACTGCCTGGGATTCTTCCCAGAGTGAAATCAGGAGCAGACCTTGGTCTTGTATGTCAAGAAGATAACTAGTGAACTGTGAGATCACACCATCATTAGAATGCAGGGTTTCTACAAGATAGATTGCAAAGAAGTAGCCCTGTTAGTCTGTTGCAAAATGAAACAAAAATCCAGCAGCACCTTAAGGACTAATCAACATTCATTTCAATATGAGCTTTTGGGAGTTACAGCTCATTTCTTCAGATACGTAAAAGGAAATTGTACTGGGAATCCTGCTTAAGGGGAAGCTTACAAGAAGCAGATTGGGGAGAAGGAGTTAAGGCAGAGGGTGAATTCTGCCATGAATCTTTCAAGTCTAAATTGAGGAGGAGGACGAGAAGTAGAAAGATGAGGTTAGAATCCCATCATAAAACTCTGAAGTGTGAACTCTCTGTGTGTCTGAAGCATTACAAATGAGGGAGGTCAGAGGTTCAAACAGCTAAGTGAGGGGATAGGTTTAAGTGAAAATTAGCATGTACTGTTATATAGTCTGGTAAAATGTGTTAAGAACAGCAAGTCGGAGTTTCTATAAAGTGGGCTCTGTAGAGCCATTAGTAGTGGTAGTGAGTAAGGAAATTCAAAGTCTCTGTTTAAGCCAGCATGACATTTAATGCTTTGATAGATTCAGGTGGGTAGCCACGTTGGTCTAGTTCTAAAGGCCAAGGAAATCTTACCTTCAAATAACTTGGGACCTCTCAGTTCCCTGATAGCCTACTTGTTATGAAGGAGGAATGCAAGGGAGGGGAGGTATATAATGTATATGAGCAGAAAATTTGCTCCAGATCTCATCCTGGCTGGCTTCTTAGGACAAAGGAACATATGAATGGGCCATATAAGTAATCTGACTTCAACTATTTCCTTTTGTTCTACATGGAAATAACAGAAATGTGCATTAGAGTCCTTGAAGTGTACATTGGCGCCTGAACCCAAATACTTGTGGTGGAAGAAAAACATTTGTAATTCATTTCAAACAACGTAAATGTGGAATTAAGAAAAAAGGGACAATTTGAAGGGGGATGTTGAGAGGAATTGGGATTGGTTGGTTGGTTGAAAGGTTTTGGATAAGAAATACAGGAGATTGGATTGAACAGACATTCCAGAAATGTTGGGCCTGGATAATTGGAGCAGGGTCAAATTCCCCCCCCCCCGGGGGGGGCATTCTACAAATCTTGGGGAACAGTCAGAACTTTTTTTGGGGGGAATAGACATTTGAGGCTTTAGGAGGCACCTTCTTCCTACTTGTTTACTTGCAGTCAGGACCTGTTGTAAGATTTACTTCCCAGCTTCTAGATTTCTCCCCTGATAGTGCAAAATGCTGTCAAACTTCAGCATAATTATGGCGATCCTGTAGGGTTTTCAAGGCAAGAGACAAACCTTTACCTGCCTCTGTGTAGGAACCCTGGACTTCCTTGGTGGTTTCCCATCCTAGTAATGATCAGGGCCAACCCTGCTTAAGTTTCTGAGGCCTGTTGAGACTGGACTAGCCTGGGCCATCCAAGTCAGGGCAGATTCTCCCATAGGCTGTTTAAAAGGTGGCACACAGTAAATAAGAATCAGTCCAGCCTTGGATCTGAGTATTGTATACATATATTGTAAATACACTTATATAAATAAAGTTGCCTTGTCTGGGGTGCTGCTTTTATGTCCTAAAGTTTTGCTTGTGGCTTGGGGTATGATATATGATGATGATGCATACTTGGTAAGTGGTAGTGGATTAAAGGTTAAGAACCACAGGAGTAGGTTGTCTTGAAAACAGCTGACTGTGAGAAAACACGTGCAGATAGGCCTGTGGGGTGGAACTGAATGCAGAGGAGAGATGGCGCAGTGTACGTTGTGCTATATCGGAAGGTGCATAATGTGTGTAGGGGTTTTGGGGAGCATTTTGGTGAGAGAGATACCTGCTCTTGCTGGCATAATGGACAGATGTAGCTCTCTGAGAGTGTAATTCCAGCCTTCTAGTAGTACTTTATTGGCAGGAGAAGATGAACAAGTGCTGCTGAGTTACAGAAGGGGGTTAGTGGTCATTCGCTGTCGTAGTGAAATCATGTGATAGCAGGAGTCATCCTATCTTCTGCCCCCATTTTAGTAAGGACTGATGTGTGAACTCTGGAGGTATGCCAGTTTGTAAACAGAGCTCTGGAGTGTAGTCTGCTTGCTGTGATAGACGCTGACCATTGTTAGTACGAATGCTAGAGGGAGGAGGCAGAGACAACTGTGGAACTTAGTCATTTTTTATTTTCATGCACTTATGCAGTTTCATAACTGGGTGGGCAAACCTATAATTAAACTGCAGTCCAGTGTTACAAACCGGATGGGGAAAAGTAACATAATGCAGTTCCTTTAATTTACCATATATATTTTCTGATCTACTTAAATTGTCATGAGCTCTTGGAGGGGTGTTTTACTCTCCCTCTCTTTGCGATACTGACATTTAAAAAATCCAACAGGATAATTTTTCCTCTGACCATTGATAATGAGATGGGGGAAGAGGAAAGGACATTCTTTTAATGCAATGGTGGCAAAGTAATGTTATGTTTTTGGGTATGCAAAGAGTGTCCTGGGCTGGAAGCAGTAATATTTTCTGGCTTAGCCAGTAACTTATCTGATAGGCTGCAGGGTCACACAAAAAATAAAACTACCAGAACTCATCCAGTACAGTACATTGCACCAGTGCTTTTCACATTGTAGAAAGAAATCTAGTGAAAATTTATGCTGGTATTGCTTGTCTTGTGTATCAACATTTGTACGTTTGTCCTGATGGGGAGGGCAATGAGGCCTAGCAGATCAGTTCTTAAGCTGGGTTCTGGACTATACTACTGCTCTGTTGCCGCTGAGGGCTTACATGACTTGGTGTTCCTCCATATTGCAAAATTCCTCATGCATGGACCCTAAACACCCCTCTTAATCTAGTGAGCTGTCCTGACAAGACTATGCGTAGTAGTGTGTTCATAACTTCTTATGAAGTCCATCAGTGGCTATTAGCCACAGGGTATAGATGGGAACTCTCAGTCTGGGGCAGGTGATGCACTCTATTCTTGGTGCTGGAGGGGGCAGCAGTGGGAGGGCTTCTGGTGCCCTGGCCCCACTGCTGGACCTCCTGATGGCACCTGGTATATTTTGGCCGCTGTGTGACAGAGTGTTGGACTAGATGGGCCATTGGCCTTATTCAACATTGGCTTCTCTTATGTTCTTATGTTCTTATGTTAACTGGTTAAAAAGCCCACATATTTCTTCTTCTGCAACTGCTTTTTTGGGCGGGGAGGGGAATGAGGTATTCATATATTATCTGATACTTCTTAGTTTACAGTCTGGCTGGCAACCATAAGCTTTGGAGCTGTTCTTTTGCTCCATATTTCCAGACCGGTAACTTGCCTTTACTATTTCATTGGTCTCTCTTTCTCCTTGTTCTGACATATTCCTCCTTTCCCTACCACCAACAGTGTCATTTTTTGACTCTTGCCCAGTGTGACCGATGGTCCAGCAGGTCAGTCAAGAGTGTATTAGTCAAGATAATCCTTTATCTGTTTTAAGTATTAAGGTTTCCATCATAGCAAACAGCTGCCTTCTCCCTCCCCCTGCCCAGCTGAACAAACTTTGACAGCTACGAGAAAGATCAGACTTCTTGAAACTTTTGTGCCAGCTTGCTTTTCTAGCTGGAAGCTGGAGTAATGTTCTTCCAGGCACTCTCTCTCTTGGCAGCGTTCCTACAGACTGCATTTATACCCTGTTTCCTGCAATTATCAATTCTCGATCGCTTCCAGAATTTCTTCTAAAACATCCTCCTGTTGCATCTGCCAGTCCATCAGATAGTTTTCAGTACACCTGTCAAAGATAAGATTCAGTACACATTTGGCTTGTCAAGCTGAATTGTGGAGGGTTTGCGTTGCCCATCCCAGTTTATCCCCCGTTCTTTTCAGCTTTGAGTTGAGAATTGTTTTGATGACCCTAGCCCTTGACATTTTGTTAATTTTGTCTGTAGTATAAATTAGACAGTAAAAGCTCAGGGTTGTTTAGGTGATTACTTCTTGCAAATCATCTTTGGTTTGGCGCTGAAGAGGAAAAAAGAAGCTTCCTTCTGTTTAGCACCCCAGCTGGAATTAAATGTTGAGAGAGGTTTCCCGGTGGATGGATGGATTCATGCAGCTTTCTGATGCATTTTTGCTGTTAAGATATGCACAACCATTATTTTGGTATGTTTTAAACTTGGTGCTGTACTTGGAAAAAGATTGATACAATGTAAATGTACAGGTTCAGAGGTTAAGTTCAAAAGCAAGAAACTGCAAGTAGATAAATAGGTACCGCTTCGGTGGAAAGGTAACAGTGTTCTGTGTGCCTCAGCGTCTAGTCATGCCAGTCACATGACCACGGAGAAGTCTTCGGACAGTGCTGGCTCTTTGGTTTGGAAACAGAGATGAGCACTGCCCACTAGAGTCTGATTCGACTGGCTTTCAAACAAGGGAAACCTTTACCTTTTACAGATTACTTTACCTTAGCAATGAACACTTTTCTTTTACTCTTGTGTACAGTTAATTTTTTTTTTGTCCTTTAACTTCATATGTTAATCTTCAATGGCATCTCTGAGAACAACTGTTATGTTTTTTTAAATAAATGAATAGTTAGCTCTGTAGCATAGGGAAGGACTTGATTCATAGCTCTGCAAAGGTAGGTCTTTAACTTAAAGGAAACACTGAACTCCTCTAGTTCAGGAGAGTGGGAAGGAAATACATTTGCTCTCATACTTGAAGAGGGAGTTTGAATAAATTTGGCAAGGTAAGGCTGTAGGGAAACCTGTTAGGCAATCCAGGGAACTTCTTGACAGTGAACCTTTAGGAATGCATTGCTGTCAAGACAACGGAAGAAGACACAGGTTAGCTCAATACAGTTTACTTGAGAAAGAGGTGCTTGAATGTATTTTGAGCCCTGCCCTGGGTGGCCCAGGATGCCTGGATCTTATCAGATCTCAGAAGCTAAGCAGCTTACTTTTTGGATGGTGGGAGACCACCAAGGAAGTTGCTGCACAGAGGCAGGCAATGGCTGACCACCTCTTGTTAGCCTCTTGCCTTGAAAACCTTATCGGGTCACCATATGTTAGCTGCGACTTGACGGCACTTTACACACAGGCATTTTGAGCAGAGCTTTTCATCCAGGACAGAATTAAGACAATTGTTTGAATGTCATAATTGAAGAAGTATTCTGTACTAGGTCTTTGAGTGAAGCTTCATCGAGATGATGGGGCATACTTATTTATTTAAGCGGCTCTATCCTGCTTTTCTTTCTACTAGGGACTCAAAGCAGCTTGCAAGAAACACAAAAACGTTATTTAGGCAGATTTTTTAAAATGCAGTACAGTTCCCACATCCTGGGTTGGTCCTGGACCTGCTAGCTTGGCTCACTGTGGACCATAGGCGCAGAGCCAAGAGCACTTTGACTCTTGCCATAAGTCTCCCAACTGTGATCATGCCCAGGCTTCAAGAGCTACAAACAGGGCAGGGAACCAAAGCTCAGTCCAGATTTCATTCAGCTGGCAGAGAGATGGTAGACAGTATAGGTTCATGTGATAGATGACGAGATCATTTCTGCCCTGTGAACAAGCTTCTTGAAGTGCACAGAGCATTTACCTGTATTTCCTCCATAAATCTCTGAGAATAGCAGCAGCTTATAGATTTGGTATTCCTTGCTGCAGAGGGGAAGCTCTTCTGGGTTTGAACATAAGAAGAGCCCTGCTGAATCAGACCCGCGGTCCATCAAGAGCCATGCCATATGAATTGTCACTTCAAAAGCTTGTGCAGGTCTGGATCCAGAACACCACTAGAATCGGTACTAGGGAGTCCTCCATTCAAAATTATTTGGACAATGAAATAAACTCTTGCTGGTTACTAATATTTATCTCTAAGTGTTTTCATGCAAGCACGGAAAGAGTCATTATTGGGAGAAAAAAAGACTACAGTTTTAATTCTAAAAATAACCATGTATCTGGCCATGCATAGCTCCAAAGACAGACTTGGATGTATGTGGGAAATGCCGAGTGAAAATTCCAGGGCTTCAGTGTAGCTTCTTGCCTGTTTCTGTGACTAGAATGGGATAAATTATACTGTTCAGGGAGCCAATTCTGCTGAGTTTGTTTGGGGGGGCAGGACTTGGATAGATGCCAGGAACGCCACCGTGAATGGGGGAACAATCAGCAGGTGGCAGCCTGACAACCATAGTTGGTGCACCGGAGCATGCAGGTGAAGGAGGCCCTTCAGATACGTGGGCCCCCCAGGCCATGAAGAACCAGCACCTTGAATTGAATTCAGAAACAAACTGGTTGCCAATGTAGCTACTTCAAAATAGATTTACATTGGCTAGCTCCAGCAGTGGCCAAGCTGCTGCATTCTGGACCAGCTGCAGTCTCCGTGTTGTCTTCAAGGGCAGCCCAACATAGAACATGTTACAGTAATCCAGCCATAAGATTACAAAAGCATGGACAGATTAGCTGATTCTGAGAAAGGAGAGAGCTGGTGAACCAAATGGCAGCTAACGAAGTTGCTGTTGGGCCCTGCACCAACCTTTTCAAACAGCAAGGCTAGGCCTATGAGCATACCCAACCTCTTCATCTGCTCTGCAAAAGTCAACTTTAATCAGAAATAACTTTCTCCCACATAAGTGTACACAGGAATGCGACCCCCAACTCCCATTCTTTTAATAAATGGGCAGTGGGCATGTGTTTGTGAGGTTTTCCAGCTGTTCTGTACAAGTAGAATTTCTATTACTGGCAAGTGAAGCATTCATTTCTTGTACAGTTTGCAGTGGCCAGGCAGCACAGATGTTAGAGTTGCTGATACTTGGCTGTGTGCTGCAGGGTAGTGTGTGATTTCATCATGACTTAACCATGAGAGGCTTCATATCATGACGTGTGAACAACCTTTGTTTAACTGTGAAGTACAGGGGTGAAGTTGGATGGAAGAAGGAATGTTATACAAGTGAAGTATGAATTTCAAAATCGCAAATAGCATCCTGTAGCTGTGTCAGGATGGTGGTCAGGCTTATCAAGGGAATTAAAAGCTATCTATCACATTGTTTAACCTGCCCTTCCATCTGGTAGCTCAGGATGGTGTACATGTCCTTTTCTTCACTATTACAGCCTCACAACAGCCCCATGAGGTAGTTTGTGCTGAGAGTGGCTGATGTAAAGTGAGTTCCATATTAGAACTGGGTTTTGTACCCAGATCTTCCTATTCCTAGTGCAGCTTTCTAATCACCGCCCTGTCTCTCTAAAATAAAGAATTAAAATCATTTAAAGCTGTTGACAGGGTGGAGAAATATGCTATTTCCAAACAAAGTTCTATTTAAATTCAACTAAGGTGAATGTAGTGAATAGAAGTTGCATTATGTTATTGAAGGCTTTCACAGCCAGAGTTCCTTAGTTGTAGATTTTCCGGGCTGTATGGCCGTGGTTGCATTGTTGATAATGCAAACTGAGAAAAGATAACAGGATGAAATCAGCTCTGCAAGTGCAAGATTTTCTGTTTTGACTTGCTTCAACAGTTCTTTTAACTGTCTTTAAATACTAAGTGTGTGAGTGACATTAATGCTATGGAAGAATTCTTTGTGACATCCTTACCATAATCTGTTTAGAGATACAAGAGTTTCCATCATACAGTAAGCTGGTATAAAGAAAACAAACATGGAACTGTAGGAATATTATCACTCCCAGTAGCTTTCTCTGTGATATATTTATATATTTATTTATTATTTATATATATGTATAGGTAAGAAGGAATTGCTAGCTGGAATGGGAAAATCCTTCACATTTTTCTAAGAATAAATTTGCTAAGCCCACATGTGTAGTGTGAAGCAAAGGGGGGGAAATAACAGTTTTCTGTTCAATTTTATTAATTATCTGGCTGACAGTTTTTAATTTTGTACAACTTGGTTTACAGGTTTTGCAAAAGGCATCGAATAAAATCAAGCTCAGAAGTTCCATCTGTTCCGAAAGATCTGCTGATAATGTCTGAACTAGTTCTTCCACAATTCATTTTCTGTCTTATTCAGTACTTAAGGGAAGGCTACAGTGAACCAGGTATGGACAATATTACTGGGGTGGGGGCAATGCTTACTCTAAGCTGTGGAGTTTTGTGAGCAAAAATTCTACTTTGTGAGCTACTGGCATTAAAGTTGTGAGCAAGCGATTTGGCTGCTGCATAAATTAGTCTGCTCTGGAGCCATCCCTTCCTGAGCTAAGACAAAAATGTGTGAGCTGTAGGCTAAAAAAACCTGTGAGCTAGCTTACACTAACTCAGTTTAGAGGGAATACTGGTGGGGGGTGGGGTGGGGACAGAGAGCTAAGAAGCAAAAGAGAGATCTCTGAGTGTAGCAGAAGTAGCAGGTTTTATTAGGGGGACACCAGTCTATTTTGCTTTCAAAGTAAGTGTATTTTCAAACCTTCTGTAAGTGGCAAGCAGTGTTCCCTCTAAGCTGAGTTAGTGTGCGCTAGCTCACAGTTTTTTAGCCTCCAGATCACACATTTTTGTCTTAGCTCAGGAAGGATGGCTCCAGAGCAAACTAATTTATGCACTAGCCAAATCGCTCGCTCACAACTTTAATACCAGCAGCTCACAAAGTAGAATTTTTGCTCACAAGACTCCACAGCTTAGAGGGTGGCTGTTAGGTCAACAAAGTGCAATATGAGTACAGTGAGTGTTGCATGTGAAGTTGATATAGCATGATTCTGTAAAGGTTTTTCCTGTTCTTGTATGAGCCATGCCATAAGTTTTGCTGAAAAGGACAATCAGGACGAGGAGGGCTGTGGCGTAGAAATGTAAACACACTAAGTTGGATCCAAAGGCACTGCTATGCTGATGTAACAGCAGTTGAGAATAATGCTTCTGTTGCCAGTAGGGAGTGAACAATTTTTGCCAATTTGCCTCTTCCGCCTTGGCTCCCATACTGTTTCTGAGGCTCCCCTGTGTCCCCATAGCGGAATTTTGGGGAGCCTGTGGTGGGGGGAGAAAATCCTGTTTTCTGAGTTTTGTTACTTGTGATAATTTAGGATCCAACCATGTGACAGCAAGTCTATGTTGAAGGTAAGAGTGAAGATAAAAAAAATTGTCACAGTAATTTGTCCTTCGTATTCAGCAAAGAGCAATGTGCTCACAAATGTTGTAACCAGCAAGAGTTATATAGTCTATAGATTTGGTTGTAGCAAAAGGACAGATGGAATTGTATCAGCTCAGCTAAAGACAGGATAAGTTTTTGGTGCAAGGCAGTGTTCCCTCTAAGCTGTGGAGTCTTGTGAGCAAAAATTCTACCTTGTGAGCTACTGGCATTAAAGTTGTGAGCGAGGTAGTTGGCTGCTGCATAAATCGGTTTGCTCTAAAGCCCTCCTTCCTGAGCTAAGACAAAAATCTGTGAGCTGGAGGCAAAAAAATGGTGAGCTAGCTCACACTAACTCAGCTTAGAGGGAACACTGGTGGAAGGTGTGTCCCACCAGTAAAGGAGCCTCTTGCATCAGTGGGACGTGGTTTGCACCAACAAAATGTCATTGCCCTTAGCTGAGCAGAGTGATAGGATACAGCCACTTGACAGCAGAACTACTGATGAAAAGTTTTATAAATCAATTGCAACCCACTTGAACAGTCTTTCCCCCGGACCACATTTTCCTCCACAGTTCTTGATCTACCAACAGAAAAAGACATTCAGAAAGTAATGAAAGTCCTTCAGACACTGGAACCACACATTTCATTTCTGGAAGATCTGACAAAGATGGGAGGAGCAATGCGTTCAGTCCTTACTCAGGTTTTGACAAATCAGCAGTTCTATAAAGATCTCAGCTCTGGTGAGTTTGTGTTTTTGTTCTGTTTTGAGGAATTTTCCATGAGTGACCATGTGTGTTTTGTACTCTTGCTGTCTCCTGCAGGGGGGCAGCAGTGCAGGTTTGTGGGGCTGTTCATCCCTGTCTCCCCCCCCCCCCGATCTTGCATTCTTTGAAGGCCAGAAAAGAATCCTGGCCCTCTACCAGCACATATGGGTCATGCTTCCCATGTAACTGACTTAGAAGACTTCCTCTTGAGAGAAGGGACATAAATCTTTTAGATAAATCGATATAGCACTGCACTGTTGTTTGGAATCATCAATGCGGCAAGACTATTTCACTTCCAATCTTAGGTTTAAAGGGTCAGAGCAAGCAGTAGCTCAGTGTTGCTGTCAGGAATCGGGCACGTGAGTACAGAGGAAGAGGGACAAGCACAATCACTTCTCTTCCTCTGTGTGTGGAATTTGCTACTCTACCGGACTGATGAGCCATCGCAAGGCCCCAGACAAAGATTTCCCATTGGTCTCTCTTTGCACTGTATTTGGTCCCTCCTCACATTTAGAAGAATATAATGCAAGATGCTTGAGACCAGGAATGCTACTGTTGTTCCCCACCCCCACTGTACCCAGCTTTTGGGGCAGTTTTGTACCCCTTCTGGCAGAATTTTGTACTCCTTCTGGCAGAATGGACCTGCTCTGGCCTGAAGGCCCTGTTCCACCCTGCCCTCCTGGGTTTTCTCAACACCTGGAGGGGCTTCTCTCTCTCTCTGTTCAACCACCACCACCACCTGACCATCATAGGAATTGCCCACTGGGAGGGTCAGGATTCTCAGCTTCCCTTCCAAGTTCTGAGGCCTTGCCTCTGTGTCTCCCACAACCCTGCCTTCTGCATCAATATGGGAGTAGTCAGTTGTCAGCTGACTGCCCTCCCCTTCCTCCTGCTGCTCCTTTTAAAATAGCGTGTCCAACAGCGAAGGCATATTTGGCACAGAAAACCACTACCAGGATCAAAAGTTATAAAGCATTTATTAAAAGGGAAGTATTCACAAGCATACTTTTAGCACAGCACCAAACTGAGCAAGGGATTCCAAAGAACAGGGTAAAACACATTTTCTCTGTCCTTCCCTCTAAACATGCCCTATCTGTTGTTAAATATAAGGCAGGCTCCCTAGCTTAGAAAGTTACAGATTTTTACAGGAGTTCTATTACCTTCAGGCCTCCTTCAGGTGTGCAGGCCAGTATATGGCAATCTGTTAAGAGTTCTGTCTGCCTCAGTGAAATTAGCACAAAAGAGAGCTTCCTCCTTGCTCCCAGGACTTTTATCATCTCTTTTCCACGCACACTGACTAAGTCAGGCTGGGTCAAACAAGCTTTTCCTGAAGTCTCCAGAAGTTTCTTCCTGAAGTCCTTCTAGTACTTAATATCGCCAAATCTCTGTTCCTTACTGGTGTGTGTGTGGGGGGTGACTTGAGCATCCCATTGTCTTTAGCTAGAGCTATTAGGATTTGTAAAAAGGGTGACTGATGTAGAGGGAATAGAGAACAATGGAGGGAATAGGGGCAACCTGTTTGGGGGCCCATAGAATTGGACCCCCTGATCCAACGTTCTTGAAACATGGTGGGTATCTTGGGGAGAGGCTTCATCAGCTACCCTGTGAGTTTGGAGCCTCTCCCTCAAACCCCCTCCCCTCCAGCCCCCAGAATATACCCTATGGTTTCACCATTGACTTCAATGGCCCATAGGATATAATGGAGCTGAAACTGACATTCGGCTGCCTGAAAGACTCCCCAGGATGCCGGCTGGGGGCAGAGCTTGGCTCCTGAGCTCCAGTGCGCTCCCCCCCAAAGACCCCTGGCATATTCTATGCTGGGGACTATTAGGAAAGGTACTGAAAATAAAATGGCCAGTATTATAGTTCCCCTGTACAGATCTGTGGTCTTGCCTCATTTGGATACTGTGTGCAGTTCTGGTCACCGTATCAGAAAGGACATTGCAGAGCTGAAAAAAGTACAGAGGAGTGTAAGCAAGATGATTAAGGGAGGAATAGTTGAATAGTTTGGGACTTGACATTTTAGAAAAGAGGTGGCTGGGGAAGACGTAATAGAGGTTTATAAAATTATGCACGGGGTAGAGAGAGAGTAGACAGAACTTTTGCTCCTTCCCAAAATACTAAAACTTAAGGGCATCAGATGAAGTTGACGGGCAGTAGATTCAGGACAAACAAAAGGAAATACTGATGGTCAGAAGCACAGACAGCTGTAAAAGGGGTTTAGACAGATTTGTGGAGGACAGGTCTATCGGGCTACTAGCCATGGTGAATAAAGGGAATCTCCATATCCAGAGGCAGTAAACCTCTGAATACCAGTGCCAGGAGGCAACAACAGGGGAAGGCCTTGGCTTCTGTGCCCTGTTGTTCATCCTGCAGAGGAATTGGCTGGCCACTGTATGAGACAGGCTGCTGGACTAGATGGACCACTGGTCTGTTGTTCCAGCATGGCTCTTCTTATGCATAAGACTTTGAGTATATGCATAATGCTTAAATGCATCAGACTTATAGTGTTATGTAGATTTGGTTAGATCTTCCTATCTCTTCCTCTAGCTTATATTAAACCTTTTAAGAAGAAGAGGAGATTGGATTTATACCCTGCCCTTCACTACTCGAAGGAGTCTCAGAGTGAATCCCTTTCCCTTCCCCTCCCCACAACAGACACCCTGTGAGGTAGCTGGGGCTGAGAGAGCTCTTTTGAGAGCAGCTCATGAGAGAACAGCTCTGAAAGAACTTGTAACTGACCCAAGGTCACACCAACAGCTGCAGGTGGAGGAAAGGGGAAATCAAACCCTGTTCTCCCAGATTAGAGTCCTCCTAACTACTACACCAAACTGTTTTAAGATTATCAATCATAACATTTCCCATTTGTGCTCTAGATTTTGTGGAATAGTCCTACTGGAGAGAAGGAAGAGAGCGTTCAGTCATGAAATTGTTGGGCATCTGCAGTGAGTAGAGGGTGCAGCTCTGGTGGTGCTCTCCACTGTGTTTCAAAGGTCAAATTCACCTTCCTGTGGTGGAGTGGCACAGTAGGAGACTTCTCAGTTTCTAAAGAGGAGAGAATGAAAAGAAAGGAAAGTTGCATTTAGAAGGAAACAAAAAGGAATTAAAAGCCACAAAGTGATGCAAGCATGGGGTGGGGGGAATAGTTGTATTGCTTACCCTCTGAGACATACAAACACACTTCCATTCCAGACCCATAGTTGTGAGTATGCTGTTTTCCTCTTTAACAAAACATTGCAGCTTGCATGCTGGGAAAAAAGGTTACACCTGTGTCTCAGAAGCTCTGCTTGCAGTGAGGTGTCTCAGTAACCATGCATTTATTCTGTTACATTATACTGTTTGTTATACCTTGGGCCAGTTATTGGGCTGCATTAGCCAAATATTGCATGATTCATGCTATTTAGACAATAAGACTGGAAGTTTTTAATTCCTCGTATGAACCTGCATTTATTTATTTAATAAAACATTTTATGCTGCCTTTCCACTCAGTTTGGGTTCTTTAGGTGGTGAACAATTAAAAAAATTAAAAATCAGCTTTAAAAATATTACATACAAATAAAACCAATGATTAAAAACAGGCATACATTAGATGAAATTAGGCAGTTGTTTCCTTCCTTGAACACAATGACCTGGCAATAGTGATCCACACAATGGTCACCTTGAGATTGGATTACTGCAATGCTCTCTGCATGGGGCTGCCCTTGTCCCAGATCTGGAAGCTGCAGCTGGTGCAGAATGCAGCGGCGAGGCTGTTGTTGTGTCTTCCTGTGCGGGAACACATCCAGCCCGCCCTAAAAGCACTGCAGTGGCTGCCTGCAGCATATCGGATTCGGTTCAAGGTGCTGGTCTTGACCTTTAAAGCCCTATATGGTCAGGGACCTTTCTACCTAAGGGACCGTCTTTCCTCACATGTCCCCCAGAGATCACTGAGACCGGGATCCCAAAATTGCCTGTTTCTCCGAGGCCCTAAAGAAGCCAGGCTGGCCCTAACGAGGGCCAGGACCTTCTCTGTGGCAGCCCCTTACTGGTGGAATGAACTTCCAGAGGACATCAGGGCCCTGTGGGACCTTAGCAGTTCTGCAGGGCCTGTAAAATGGAGCTCTTCCACCAGGCTTTCAGTTAGGGGGCTGCCTTTAACAGCATGGCCCTGGCCCTAGTATTAATAGTAACATCAACATTACTGCCAGCCTGACGACCAACAGCCTGGGTTAGGGGTAGGCGACCATCTAATTGATGAGAGAATGCTGCCATCTTTTGTTGTATTTATATTGGAGTAGTTATGGTTTTATATATAGTAATTGTAATTGAATTTTGTTTTAATACCATGGAGTTTTATTGTATATATTGTAAGCCACCTTGAGCCTGCCCTGGTGGAGAGGGCGGGATAAAAATTAACAAATACATAAAAAATGAAATAGAAACATCTTCACCTGCTAATGGAAGGCAGTGATTGAGGGGATAGATGAATCTCCATGATAGGGAAAGAGTTTCATAATTTTGGTGCCACAAATTTTGGTCCATTTTCAGGTGGCCGTACAAAAATAGTCTTGTATTAAAATCATTAAAATACATCATTAAGAGTGCAGTCCTAAGCAGAGTTGTGCCTGTTGACTTCAGTAGATTACAGAGGGTATAACTCTTATTTGGACTGCACTGTAAAACAGCTAAATTAAAACAGATAAGCCAGAGTCTACATCTGTAGCCTTCAAGCTGCCCCATAAACTTCTATCTTACATCCTTGCTGGAAGAGTTCCAATGGTAGGTGTCCGCCTCACCCTTTCTGGGAGAATGTTTCACAGTAGTGGAGCTGCAGCAGAAAAGGGCCAGGCTGTAGCGGAATGTATCCTTGAGAACAAGGGGACCGCTAGGGGATCCTGTTGTGAGGAATGTAGTTGCCTCAAAGGGTTATATCAGGAGAAATTGTTTAAGTATTTTCCCCCGCAGGTCATGAAGGACTTCAGAGGTAAGCACTGGCACCTTAAATTGGACACATAAATAAGTAGGCAGCCAGCGAAATAAATACATTTAATTAGAATTTTGTCTTTTGGAAATATATTTTAAGGTGGTGGAGAAAATGCTTGTGCAAAGAAAAGCCATGAGAAGTACCTTGTAGCATTGAAGGGTTCTGGACTGACATTTCCTGAAGATAAACTTTCCTGTGGAGTGCAGGAACAAGGAGCTGGGGCCAGTACTTCAGCAGTTCAAGGTTGGTGCGGTTTTTTTTTTTTAAACAAAAACTGTTCTTAAAATCAAGATCTGAAGCATATTGTGAAGCATTAATTCACTCGACAGATTAAAAAAAACCAACAACTTCTGAGGTTGAATATGGGATGTCCTTGAAATTATACAAGTCCAAGGGACATAAAGTTCCAAAATTAAGGACTAGGCAAAACCTAATCTGGTTTCTGCAGTAGAGTAAGCCCTCCCCCCTCTTCTGTTTGTTAGGAAATGTAAAATTTGGTATGACTGCATCGTTGCCATGATTCAGTGGCATTTCTGCAGCAAAATGCCTTTGTGCCCTGTTCTGCGCGTAACTGCCGAATAACTGTCGAATAACTGCCGAATAACAGGCAGTGCTCCCTCGAGAATTCGGCACTTTCCTGTTAGGCACTTCCAGTTATGGTCAGATCTAGTCCACCCCTTGCTTAAATGCTTAATGACTCTCAGATTATGCATTTGTCCAGTTATGTGCAAATTCATAAAGGATATTTTAATTTCTAATTTCACAAGGTTGTGCAGGTGCTACACCCACTTCAGGGCAAGTTGATTCTTCAGATGAGGTGAGATTTCTTAAAGAAATAAAATTGAATATTCGTCATTATGTGAAATGAATTAAATTCCCCAAGCCTCTCCTTTTGTTAAGTTTTGCTAACAAGTAGAAAGTGCTTGCTTCAGGGCTGTAATCTGTTAGGTGGGAGAGAGGTATTTGCACAGTCAGTCCCTCTCAGCTTTCTCCCACGAGGAGAGTGGTAGCTCCTACTGTTTTCGTTGAACTAATTTTAGCAGCACTGGGAACTGGCACTGTTGATAGGAGCTTCTGGTAATATGCTCACTCATTACCATGCCAGTCTTGCTTGTTCGGAGCAGGTTTTAATTTGAGTTTCGTAGAAAAGGTTGTCTGGGTTTTCTCTAGCTCAGTTCTGTAGCTGAACTAATATTAGCAATCTGGAGGGGTTTTTTTACCCTCTTTGCCAAGAATCTATAGGAAAGAAATATTTACTTTTAGAATTAACTATGCTATGCACATAACTGATTATCTTAATACATTATAGTTTTTCAAGATTAACCTACTAAAGGCTCTTAGAATTATAGATGCTCTTCTGAGCTGGAGGTTCTTTGCACCAGTGGTGAGCTTCCCTGCTCTATAAACAGCCTGTCTTGTAGTGGAGGAGAGAGAAACAGGGAAAAGAAAACTGCCTTCCCATCAGCTGCAAGCTCTATCCTGAGGTGCTGTTGATGGCTGGACAGGAAAGATTTAGCAACTGCATTTCTTTCACATGCATGTTGCTGCTGCTATGGGCAGAGACCAGCCCTGTAGCTAGGGATTCTTGGGGGAGGGGGCCTTGGGGGGGTACAGCTAATTAAATAAAAGCTAATAACATCAATTTGGGGCCAGCCCGGAAGAAATGCTAGGGGGCCAGGCCCCGTGAGCCCCGCATTAGCTATGGGCCTGGCAGAGACCATCCTCTGGTTTTAGTCTCACCAGGGCTTTTTTAAAAAATATGTGGATGGAATGAGGTTACTGTAACAGAGAAGAGGCCTCCCTCCCTCCCTCTTCAGAATGGCTTGACATTCACAGATTTTGCCACTGAGGCTTTTCCTGGAGTTGAGGCAAGTGTTAAGAAAAGCTTCAGCCTGTACATTTATGCACATCTGAACGCTGTAAAAGGGGTTGCTGCTGCTAAGAAGGTTGGAGGCCCTGTTTGTAAACCCTTGTTCTCAACTTGTTCTCAGTATTTTCAGAAGACAAAAGTACTCATTGCTATTTCAGACTTAGTTTTCCATTGTGGTTGCAGAACTATAACACGTCAGATGTTTCAAACACAAAACGCAAAGGGTTCCTGCTTTATTCTCAGCCACATGAAAGCAGTTGTAGAAAGGGAAAGAATAATTTGTTTATATCCACAGCATTTTTGTGTGTGTTGGGATTGGGAGGGGGAGAATGTTTATGTTGTCATCCAACAGAAGTGTCTGCTGTGTTTCAGCAGTGCTATTTATAAACTGACATTTTAAAAAGTTACCGACCTGCTGTTTTTTGGCAGTCCTAAAAACTTCAAAACTAACATTCTTTGCATTACTGACAAACTAGGAAAAAAGCTTATATTTGCTAGTTTCTGTCTACTTTATTATGGGGGAATATGAAAGAAAATGGTTTAGATAAGGATCAGGACAATCTTTCAGGGAGAAGATGAGAATGGGGGACTAGAGACATTCTGAGTTCCCGTTTGTGGTGATGGGTGGTAAGGATCATTTCACTGAGATATGAACTTCTGAAAATTTCAAAAGAAAGGAGCCAGAGTATGGGGGTGGGGGTCTAGGAAGTGAACTGAGTATCCTATACTTCCTGTTCACTGGATTATTTCATTGTGCATTTCCAGTATTTAAGTGCAGATTAATGGATTAATGCCAGCATGTACACATATTATTATGTACAGAAAACCTTGTTAAATCAAAAGATACCTAATCCTGTAACTTGGCTATCAGAAATCAGTCAAAGCCTTTGACAGTGTACTTGTAATCTTACCTAGCAAGTATTTATTAGCAGTTCCAAGTCTAGTTCAGTGCTTCTGCCTTCAAGTGATCTAAAACAAAGTGGACTAATAGCACAAGATACGAATGCATTTTCCCATTCTTTGAGTGTGTATGTGTTGAGTGTGTGTGTGTTGTACCTTATTCATTCAAAATGGTTGATATGATTTAAGTTGCATCCAGTTCATGCGGCTGCACGAAAGCAAAAACCAAAACCAAAGTGTTTTGCCATTCAAAAGCAAAAGTTACTTTTTCCTTGATATATTTCTGCCTTATCACTTAGCAGTAATGCATGTACTTGATCTAAAGGCAGACAATACAAGACAGTCAAAAGATAATTATTGCTTATTTGCCCTGATCTCTGTAGTTGGTAGCAGTTAGTGATATTGTTGATCCTTCAGAGTTGCCTCTTTGGTGCATGAACACTGTTCCCAAGGAGCCCTGCATTGGTTAGTGGTAGATCTGATGCTTTGAGTCTCAGTCATTGCACTTAAATCTTTAAAGCTATAAGAATCATGGTTATCACATAGGGAAGGGTAGATATTTAGGAAAATGCATCTGTTTGACAAAATATTATGCTCTCATGCTAATACGTTGTAGTTGTCTAAACTTTCAGCATGCTGGTGACAGAAATTCCTTTGTCCATAAAGAAAAACAACAACTTTGGTTCTAGAACATACTTTAGGACTCTTCTGACAGTCCTTAAACTGCAAATATTACAATCACTTTCTTGTTGGAGTGGTGTACTGAGTCTCTAAACACACATTTTTAATGCCATGTACTGAAACCCATAGTATTCACCTTTAGGTAAATATATTTAGAGTTGGGGTATGAGTCACGTATGGCCTAAAAGAGCAAAATATGACAATATGTACCAAATCTTTAAACATATTATAAACTGTTTGCTCAATAATTTGTTTCTCTGTTTTCATTCTCGCTCATAGCAGTTCTACGAAGACATGTTACCTTGAGCCAAATGATCCCAAGGTACAAAATAAACCTCCATAGTTTAGATTGTGTGTTCATGAGGATCGTTAGCAGCAGCAAAGCCAGTAGCTGAAAAGGCATATAAAGGCACTACTGTGAGGAAGATTACTAAACAAAACTTGAGTTTTGAAATCATGTTTGGATGAGTTTGCTACAGTTACCAAAATATGTTTGACATTAAATGGTTTCCAGCGTCCTTTGTTTCCATACTGGTTTTCGTTCAAAAATGTAGTTAAAGAGTGCGAGGCCTCTAACAAGTAAGGTATTTATATTTCTCCACTTCCAATTTTTTCCCCCTACCACAGGAGGACCAAGATGGTAGCCAAGGTGTGGGAAAGCGCAAGAGGGTGAAACTAAGCACCACCACCAAAGGTACATGGCAGATTGTGTGGGGATGTTGAAGTAACCAGCCAGGTCCATGTTTAAGCACCATTTTGCCACAGGCCAAAATGCATTTAGAAGTATAATAAGATAATATGAAGTACTTTACTAAAGATTAGGTTTATGGTATCCAACCCAGTGACTGCTACCCTCCTTGTCCTAATTATAGCTGTGTGTTAGAAGTGACCAAACATTTCAGGGAGGCAAGACAAAGTTTGAGTGAACACTGAATTTGCCAATTTTAAGAACATATTTGGGGAAAAATATATAAGGCTCCAAATGTGCAGGAAATCTTATATAAGCCGAAAGAACATATTTAGCTATGAGCAGCGTACATTTGCAATAAATAATTTGGACACCATCCTTCCTTATGCAAGGGCAGTTCCTGAACACAGTTTTATCACTAGCGCGTGAAAGGATACCCTGATAGGCAAAGTAGGAGATGCAGGTGTTTGTATGCACTGTTGAAACTATTAGTTACCACTGTTAGTCTCTTACCAGAATGGCATACGTTGAAAATTAATCAGAGGCTACAGAATTGTCAGAGCTCTGACCAGGATAGCCCAGACTAGCCTGATCTCATCAGATCTTGGAAGCCACCAAGGAATACCAGGGTCACAACACAAAGGCAGGCAATGGCAAACCACCTCTGAATGTCTCTTGCCTCGAAAACCCCATGAATCCAGCTCCCAGTCCTCAATGAGACACTGCTGTTTCAGATGCTGAGGGTGAAGAGCTTAAGGGTGCTCCTGGATCCCACTCTTTCAGTGGAGGCCCAGGTTGCTGCAGTAGCTTGATCAGCCTTCTATTATCCACGAGTGGACAGGCAACTGGTTCCCTGTCTCACTTCCTGGACTTAGCTACAGAGATCCATGCAGGGGTCACTTTCAGACTGGATTATTGTAACTTGTTTTATGTGGGGCTGCCCTTGAACTTGACCCAGAAACTGCAGCTAGTGCAGAATGCGGCAGCATGTATGCTAATGGTAATGCCTTTGTGGGCTCACATTCAGCCAGTGCTGCACCAACTGCACTGGCTGCCAATAGAGTACCGGATCCAGTTCAAGGTTCTGGTGTTAACCTTCAAAGCCCTATGTGGCCAGGGACCTGTATATCTTTGGGATCATCTCTCCCCATATGTGCCCCACAGAGCATTGTGCTCAACTGCCCAACAGCTACTGGTTGTCCCCAGCCCCAAGGATGTCTGGCTAGCCTCGACCAGGACCAGGGCTTTCTTTGCCCTGGCCCCAGCCTGGTGGAAAAAGCCCCCACTTGAGCTCAGGGCCCTGTGAGACCTATTACAGTTCCACAGGGCCTGTAAAACAGAGCTGTTCCGCCAGGCTTTCGGCTGAGGCGGTGAACATCCAAATCCATCTCTGGCCTCCCCTATTGAAATCACTGGCTTCTTATCAGCCTAAACTGAGCATAGCTGGCGAGGCTTTCGCAGTGATTGTTGTTTCTATCATTTTAAAATGTTGTTTTTAATTATTTAACTTGCATGTTATTGTTGTCACGATTTTTAGTGTGATCTTGTAACCTGCCCTGAGCCTGTTCATGGGGAGGGCGGGATAGAAACAGAAATAAATAAATAAATGAGGGGTCACCATAAGTTGACTGCGACTTGACGACAAAATATATATAGAGAGAATCAGCTGAAGTACTGATTTTATCCAGTACTGATTCAGATTTACACCAGTTCTACCAGTTAACCAAATCTCTCTATGACAGTTAAAACACACACCCCCCACCAAAACAACCCCCAAACAAACCCTCTTCTGAACAGTGTTAGAATTGAATAAAAACTGAACCAAACCAGCATTCCAGCCATCAATAATGGAACTTTTGCTGGGAGACCAGCTCCTGAAGAGCTTGAGTGGGAGGGAGAAGAGAGAATGTCTAATCTGCCCCTCCCTTGTTTCTGCTGAAACTTATTTATAGTAGTAGCAATTGTGGCCTTTTTGTTCCTTGAGAGGCTTACTGTATAAAATGATGGCAGTCTTTAAGCAGAAATAACTGGGCATCTCTTGGCGAGAGAGGGAATGAGAACATGAAAATGACGCTGGAGTTAACAGCATCCTGAAGGATGGGCTGGATTTCAGTTGTAGTGTGGTCAATGACTCTGGACAGGAAGAAGAATTTTATCATTGGGTGACACTGAAAATCTGTGTGCCTGAAGTTGATGTAGTTGTTAGCAGGTAGAAAAGAAATGATGGTTTTGAAAAACTGTGTAGAGGAGGGGAGGTTTGATAATTGAAAACTGAAGTATGATATTTTGGCTTCTGAGATGGGATGGACAAAGTGTCTGGAATTTTAACTCCAGCCGTTTTAGGTAAAGGTAAAGGTTCCCTTGCTCGAAAGCC
Organism: Gekko gecko; assembly: GCA_029375565.1. Classification (NCBI taxonomy): domain Eukaryota; kingdom Metazoa; phylum Chordata; class Lepidosauria; order Squamata; family Gekkonidae; genus Gekko; species Gekko gecko. The sequence continues at coordinate 34,574,014 of JAPDNY010000003.1, read as the reverse complement.
AGTCGAATCCGACTCTAGGGTTGCGGTGCTCATCTCCGTTTCAAAGCCGAAGAGCCAGCGCTGTCCGAAGACGTTTCCGTGGTCATGTGGCCGGCATGACTAAACACCAAGGCGCACGGAACGCTGTTACCTTTCCACTGAAGTGGTCCCTATTTATCTACTTGCAATTTCTTGCTTTTGAACTGCTAGGTTGGCAGGAGCTGGAACTAGAGACGGGAGCTCACCCCGTCATGCGGCACTCACGGGTCTCGAACTGCTGAACTACTGACCTTCCACAGCCTGCAGTTCAGCGTCTTAACCACTTGAGCCACCGCAGCTCTACCAGCCGTTTTAGGCAACATCAAATGGACATGGAGAAGTGTTAGAGACAGCTTTCAGCAAAACAAAAAAGGAGCATATTTTCTCTGTGTATGGAGTACACATCAAAGTTCCTTATTTTTCACCTTCTGCTGTCCATTCGAATTTTCACTGATGCTTTTTTATAATTGCTGAATTTTTAAAAAATCATTTCAGGGTAACACTGCACCATCACTGCAACAGCAGTAAGCCAACTGGAGGATTGTATGATGTAGTGATCAGCTAGAATTTTAAAAAAATCATAGTAAATGTGGACTAATATCTTGAAATGCTGTGACAAATCTTACCACCAGTTCCATATTGGGCATTGATAAGCTTGCAAGCAGAAGGAAACCCCAGGTCAGCCTTTTCTTGGCAGTTGATCATGTACAATGGCTCATGGCAGTCCTTGTGGTTTTGGTGTAGGGTGCTTTGGGCAGATAACCCCTTCCGAAAACGTCCCATTGAGTTCTGTAACAGTTGCAGACTTAAGCTGCCTGCTGTATGCATTACCCTAGTCTACCCTTCAGGCAACATGAAAAGCAACGTCTGAAGGAAGGAAAAGGGGTGTGTAATTAGTGGAGTGGATCCAGCCATTCTCTAAGTAGCCTTTCTCTCGCCTAAGGAGCCTTCTTCCAACTTAAGTGGCTTTTCTGTTGGCGGAAGAGCTACTTAAGTTGAAAGGAAGTCTTCTTAGATGGGAAGAAAACTTTCGACTGTGCTTTGTGGAGGAGTGGGATAGGGCTGGGGTCCATCCTAATATCGTGTACACATCCCTTTCAGGAATATGGCTTATACCTTGCTGCACTTGCAAATTTTGGACAGCTTTTTTATCAGTGAATTTAGACGTACTGCTTTCTGTTATTTACCGTATGTAGTTGTTTTGTACAGCTGCAGTCATTAGACGAGACATGCACTTCTTGTTTTAAAAAGCCAGGTTAAGGTTGGTTGTTCTGTAGAGGAAGAGTGTAGCCATGTTTCATAATTTTAACATGTGATGAATCTACATTAGGAGAAGTGATTGAGTTTGATTTCATCTGAGCCCTGTGATTCTGTCAAAACTGAAATTCTAGCAAGGGTCTGCAGTCTGCAAAAACGTACCTCCAAGAGCCACTAGCAATCCAGAGGTTGTAGGTTGTCAATTTATATTTGTAGTATCTGTCATGCCTAACCCCTAAAATACCCCTTAAGCTTTGAGAATAGGAGTGAACCATTCACATCTATGAATGGTGGTTACAGGGCTGGATCCCACCTAGATTTCTGTGCCTGCAAGGAAGAGGGATTCTCCAGTCCCCCTTGAGGAGAACTCCAGTCCCGTCCCCCATTTATTCCTGGGAGCCGCCTTTGGGCAGGGGCTGCCATGGGAGGGAAGGGATCAGGAAAAATCAGCTCCCTAAACCCATGGAAATCTAGGCAGGATCCAACCCACAGTGTGTGGAATTTGAATTGAAAAGTTGTGTTCATTGCTCTGTATATTAGCTTGGCCACAGCTGTTCTTCTTCCACACTTTTCTAGAAGTTCAGCAATAAACTCCTGAACCTGTGTGTCTCTTTGCAAAGGGGGAAAAATAATATTGCTAAAATGCGGAACCTTGTGATATTTTTTTCCCCTTAGCAACACTTACTTGTGATTTTATTATGCATTTTTATACAGATCAATCCATCATGGATGTTTTGAAGCATAAATGTTTTCTAGAAGAATTATTATTTTGGACAATAAAATATGAATTTCCCCAGAAGATGGTGACATTCTTACTTAACATGCTTCCAGATCAAGATTATAAGGTATCGGTGTGCTGTGCCTTTGTATCCTATCAAAATATCCCATTATAGGTTATATCTTGTGATTTATTGTGCCATATTATGATCTTTATGTAAGACGAAATAGAGAGCCATCGTGCTTTAATACAGGGGGGTTGCAAGTAGAAAGTAGCACAGAGGAGAATAAATGGCTGAAACAGAGTTGGAAGGAAGGGATTCAAAACCTGTACTGATTACAGCTATTTTTATGCACTACGGTTTAAGGAATATACCACATGTGTGCTATTGCTTTCCTGTTATGGGAAAGCTTTTATCTACTAGTCTTTGTCTTATATAGTTGACAGTAAGGACTAGCTATGCCTATCCCTGTGGCAGCCATAGGGCGTGGAAGCCATCAGAAAAAAACAACTTTACTAAATCGAAATGGTTTCTTGGATAGCATCTGGACCTTATTAAAGGCCCCACTATCAATATAACTAATTATGGAAAGATATGCTGTAGGAATACATTTTTCAGTTGATACGTAAATACTTGATCCTTATCTAAAGATCTTTCAACATTCCATTGTAACTAGACTTGCAGTTTGATCCAGTGCAGAGCTGGGTGCATCTGTTGAAATCGGTGTGCTTAGGATCTGACTACAAGTACTTAGGGATTTGCACAGTATTTTTTAAATGCAAACATAGCCACAGGGAAAGAGAGTTGGGTTTGGATAAAGGCCACCATGGTAGGAAGGGGACTAACTCTCTCCACCTTGTAATGCTTTAACAGAGCAAAGCACTTCCACATCTCATCTGGAGAGAGCAAGATTAGTACATGTGTGTTGTCCTCCACCCGCACCATGGTGCTATTAGTAGCTCTGGGGAAGATTATTTGCATTGAGAAAATTGTGGGGAGACCCTGCACTGCAGTCTTGATCTACATGAGGTTTATTTATGTCTAGTGTTAGGTTTGATAAAAAAGGAGGTCCTAATCACAGATTTCCCATGTCCTGTATAATTGGGCTCTTGAGCATGCTTTCAGTCTTCAGCCTGTATACTTGAGAAATATATTTTAACTCTTTGCCTATTCTATGCTGCCAGATTTTCTTCTTCATTCCCCACCCCCCATCCCACCCATATCCCACACCTTGCACACATGGATTTATAGTGCACTTTGTTGAAATTGTATGCATATTGTCAGTACTCGTTGCTCTGCAATGTTGAGAAAACTGTTTATGAACATGTTCTTGAATGTTGTGGTACGATTCTTCCCATCCTGTACTAACCTTTGATGTTGCAGTAAGCGTTGGGCTTCTGAAACATCGGGATATTTCTTCATACAATGAGAAAACATTTTGTTTCAGTTAATCAGAGCAAGAGCTTAAGGGAGGCCATGATGTTATTTCTTTCTGAGATTTTATGTACGTTTAACAGGATCCTAGTTGCTGGCAAGGGTATGTTGTTCAACCAGGCATCCTCCTGTGGATTTTTTAGAACATGCTGAGTTTATTATTCTTTGCACATCATCTCCATGAAGAGTTGGATGGAGGAGGGAAAGGGTAAATGGTAATGCAGCTGTTTGTTTTACACCTTGTAGATTGCTTTTACGAAAACCTTTGTGCAGCATTATGCTTTTATTATGAAAACACTGAAGAAAAGCCACGAGTCGGACACAATGTCCAACAGAATTGTACATATCAGCGTCCAGCTATTCAGCAATGAGGAGCTGGCCCGGCAAGTGACAGAAGAATGTCAGCTTCTCGATATTATGGTTACTGTCCTGCTGTATATGATGGAGAGCTGCCTTATTAAAAGCGAGCTGCAAGGTTGGTTGCATTCCAATTTTTAAGACATTTCACGAGGCTTTCATAGAACAGTGGTTCTTCTCCTCTTGTGTTTAGGCTGTGTTTTAATTACTGCCTTTTATTCTTGAGGAGTTAACCCCTCCCCATTTTACTATTACTGAAGACAAGGCGGGGTTTCGCGCAGTTACAGATTAGTCCCAGTGGAGTTTTAAGTTATCCATGACTATGTGCTTGACTGTGTCCTTATGTTGACTCTTTCCCCGAGCAATAAATCAGCAGTGTTTAACTTGCACCCAAACTCTAAAGCAGCCCTGCCAAAATATCTACAAAACTTATTAGCCCACAAAAATATTTACTGTCCCCTGTCATATATCTGATAGCAATGGATGGCCCTCCCATGTGGATCAAACAAACTACCAGGGAGAATCCCAGGTTTGCAGAAACATATGAAAAGTTACAAAACCTTCCCTTCCCCCTGTAAGCCGCAACATCTGTGCATGCACAAACATTGCATTAAAAAGTTTTTCAGAAACATAAAGAAAGGGATTGGCCAAGGGTGGTGTGGATGGAACTGTCTAATTGGGCAGGGAGGGAAAGAGGGAGGTGACTGTGGTTAGTTGAGAGGGGAGGAAAATGAAGGGTCAGGTGGACAAACCAGAAGATGAAGAAGAGGGAAGGAACCAGAGGAGGGAATGGAATTTCCTGTGCTCAGTGAGTCTTCACATGTACCCCTCTTGTTCATCTATATTAGTCCTTTGAATTCAGGAAAAAATACCTAATTTTATAGTTTTCTTGCCTACATATTTAAACATGGCTCATATTTGTAACAGTGACAAAATTTGTGGCAATTTATTAGCCCGATCTATAGACCCATTTACATGTTGCTTGGAACCACATATATCCATTGTTCCACATTTGCTTTTTAAAATCCAATAATCATTCTTAAGGCTGTGAGTTTCAGTGGAGGAAGGAGCAGCAGAGGCAGTTTACCCTTCCTGCTATTATTCTGCTCAACGCAACCCCCCACCAGCTGGAGTGAAAAACAACTTCAGGAAGATGATAATTTCCAGCAGAAAAATGGCTTGGAAAGGAGGGCATTAAATAATCCCTGCACGTCCATTTTCCTCTACCTAGCAGCTGCTTTCAAGTAAAAATAGCATAAGAGAAAATAGCATACCTGTGGTTGCAACTAATGTGTACTCCTGTGTATTCTATTTGTGCTAAAATTCCATGTGCCGGTGCAGTGTAGTGATTAGAGTATAGGACTATGATCTGGGAAGGCCTTGGTTCAGATCCCTACTCTGCCATGGAAACTTGCCAGGTGACCTTAAACCAGTCACTCTTTCTTAGCTTATGTCGTGGCTCAGGTGGGGTGTCACCTGACGCTGCCACCACTCTGGTTTTAGGATCCCTTGAGAAGGCCCAGAGCACCCTCCCAAGACCTTCTGACCTCCCTTGTTTGGCTGAAATAAGCGTGAGGAATAGGCAGAGTAAACAACAAGGAAAAGGTTTATTTTTACATGAGGTCAGGCCAGTATGGGAAACAAATAAGGTACAAGAACAATATCAGTAAGGGGTGAAAAGAAAAGGAACCAAATGCCTTAATGTGTCTAAACTTACTGTCCCTAGCTCACTGTCTCAAGTGGGCCTCAGTCTGCTCACCCTTTCTCTCAGGATGAGGGTCTGTTCCCTGCAGCAGCCTTCCTTCTGGCTCTGCTCTCTTGGAAGAAAGAACAGCTCTTCTTCTGTATCAGCTCTTTTGTTATAAGTCCCTTTTCCCTGTGATTGGCTAAAACTGGTGCCAAAACCTCGCAGGGGCTTCTGGGAGTTATAGGCCTGGCTTCCTCCCACTGCTACTCAGGCTCCCTGGGCCTGCTAGGCCTTTGCTTGCACAGCCCAGATCATGACAGCTTAACCTCCCTTACAGGATAGTTGTGAGGAAAAAATGAAGGAGAGGTGAACAATATAAGCAGCTTTGGGTTACCATTGGGGCAAAAAGCAAGGTATAAATGAAATAAATATAATAATATATGTGCACATGGAGGTCCCCCATGTGCCTGGTGAGGAAAGAGAAAGGAATCTTTGACGTGAACAAAGAAACTCGTGCATAGGTGACTTGTCTGTACACTGGAGTGTAAAGGGATCTGTGTATCTGGACATGCAAAGGGTCTGTGTTGAGTAGGGATGGTCACGAACTACATTTTTGCAGTTCATTACGGTTTGTGGCTGAACCATGAACGAATACAAACTGGAAGGTTGGTTTGTGAACTGAACAGGTTTGTAGTAGTTCGTGACCCCTGCTTCTCCTCCCCACCACTTTTGGCAGGGATCAGAAAGCAGGGGTTTAAATGGCTTGGAGCAATTTAAACCCCTGCTTTCTGGTCTTCATGAACTGCCACAAACCACCTTAAAATTCATGGAAGTTCAATAAGAAAGTTAAGCACTTAATTATATATATAGTCACAGCATCAAGGATTCTTTATGCTAAATACTGGAAGAAATCAGAGATACCAATGGAAAATGAACTTTTGACAAAAAAAATTGAAACAGCAGAAATGGATGTATTGTTGGACTTTTTAAAAGACCGAAGCAAACAAAATGTGAGAGACAATTTGATACCATTATATGACTGGGTGGAAAGAAACTTCGAAGACCAGGAGTGATGGATACAACTGTTATAGACTTAGAGAAACTCTAACTTGAACTGTAAAGAACCAAACTTTTTTCAGGAATCACAATAGAAGGTTTTAGCGAATTGATTAAACGTCACTAGTTTTAGTAATTATATAAACGAAAGAGATCTGGAAACAAAGAATTAAGATGGAAAATTTGTAACAGCATTTATATAAACTTGATGGAATTTCCTGTGATGTCTTATCCCATCCCCTGTACCCTTCCTGCCCTATAATATGTTAAAACCAAATAAAAATTTATAATAAAAATAATTTTTAAAAAATTCATGGAAGTTCACGGCGGTTCTTCACTTTGTGAACTTGGGTTCATGAACCATGAATCACCCAAAATTTGTCATGAACTTACATTCTTAGCTGGTTCGTGCTCATCCCTAGTGGTGAGTGTCCCAGTGCCTGTGTTTATACTGATGTAGTATAGTGGCTAAGCAATTGAGCTATCAGTCAGGAAGTTTCCAATTCAAATCTTGCCTCTTCTGTGGGCTCACTAGATAGCTTTATTCTAACCACTCTTTCATAGCCTCAGCCCCCAGTCTGGAGTATGAAAGTAGTAATACTGACCTATTGACAGGGTAGTATATAAAATTACCACCACGTGTGAAACATTCCAAACATACAAATGCTAAATGTTATGGAGAGCTTTTGTGGTATGGTGCCTAGGCCAGGGGCTGGAGTGATTGAAACTCACATCCTCAGTTACCAACTAGCAAGCTTTGTCATTTTTGGACTAGTCATTGGCATGTATCCCAACACTCCACTGAGCAAATTTGGAGTCCTTGGTTCCATCTAAAGAGCCTTCCTCCAGTGGTAGAGCTCCTTAAGCTCCTTGGGTAGGATACATGTCAACATCTCTCAGCCTAGCCTATCTTAGATGGATAAAATGGAAAATGGTGTGTGTATATGGAGGGAACCACGTATGCTACCCAAACCTTGGGGAATAGGTAAAATATTTTTTAAAACCCAGCAGATAGATAATAAGTATGACCTTAACTGTTTAATTTTCTTCTAGATGAAGAAAACAGTTTACATGTAGTAGTGAACTGTGGGGAAGCTCTGCTGAAGAACAATACCTACTGGCCGCTTGTCAGTGATTTTATTAATATCCTTTCACATCAAAGCGTGGCAAAGAAATTCTTGGAGGATCATAGGCTATTAGTCATGTGGATGAACTTTGTATCATTTTTTCAAGGTATGTGATGTTTGACTTTCAGTAGCTGTGTGAACTAGTTTTGGCTGCATGGGAGACATTTGATTAAAATTTCAGCTACCATTTACAGGTGACTTAGTAGTTACAGAAATGTTCTTCATTTATTTCCTTGTGTGCAATTCAGTAGTCAGTAAAGCTCCTTTTTAATTTGGTCGTTCCCACTTCTGGGTTGGAGGTTAACAGTTTATTGCAAAATAACAGCGCTTCATCATTTAAATATTCCTGAATCGATATTGTTATAAATAGCCTTAAAGTTCAGTGTAGAAAACTGTGCATTTCAAGATTCATTTTAATGGGGCAAATAGGTTTCCACCCTAGGTTATGCCATCTAAACAGGGGTTTAAGGGATGAGGCATGGCTCCTGCAATTGTTCTTTCCAATTACTGCAGCCCTATAATACCTCCTGTGGTTTTGGATATATATGCAATAACATTAACCAGGATTAAGGCTAACCAGATTCCCACCTAACCAAGATTATGTCAGACTCCAAGATTCAAACCAGAAAATTCACGTCCTAAGGCTTAAACCAAGCCACGTGGATCTATCTGGGACTGTATACATTCAGAACTTGGAGAAACAGATGAAAAGAGAGAAATGGAACCAGCCCCAGCTATTGCCCGGCAGTGCTAAACCTCTAGATGTGTGCTCCAACTTTAGAGGCCACCATTCAGTGTTTTGTTGTTGTTTTTTAAATCCTGCCCCTCCATTTGACTGAAGTGGCTGGCATTCTAATTCGTTAAAACATCTTATATTAAAACTCATTAAAAATAATACACTCATGACTTCTTATCATCCAGAGATAGCTAAAATGGTCTCATTACTTAGAAGACAAATGATCTCTAAAGGAGAACTTGCTGTGCACTGCCTTCACAGTGACAGTAAGGAGAATGCCCTGTGAAATAGATACTGAATTGGGACCGCCATGCTCAGGGCAGGTTTCCAAAATCCAGAAGCTTTATAACATGTCAAGCTTCTTCATGTAACCTTGTTTTGCAGGCTCACTATGCTGTGGTGGTAGAGGAAAAGACATGGGCTGGTAAGAAAATTAGAATTTAATGGCCCTGACTTGGATAGCCCAGGCATGCCAGATCTCATCAGATCTCAAAAGCTAAGCAGGGGCAAGTATTTGGATGGGAGGCCTCCAAAGAATACCAGGCCCAGGAGGCAGAGGCAGGCAATCAAGCCATTTCTCTAAATGTCCTCCATGCCCCACTAGGGAATCACCAGAGGCCACCATGACTTCCAGACACAGGTGCACGCACTCACACACAAAATACAAAAATACCAAAGAAAGAAAATTAGAACTTAATGTAAGAATGGCTGTCTGGGTATAATACTTTGGCCATGTAGATGTGATGGGAATGTTCAGTGTGTGCAGGTTGCTGGTTAAAAAGATGGGGCTATGGACCAGGAGGTTGTCAGCACCACAAATTTACCAGGTGGACTTAGGCAGGCTGCATTTTCTTGCAGCATCAGTCCTGATCTGCAATATATAGGGATGATAATACTGGCCTGCCTTACAAAGCTAGGATAAGGATTTCTGTGGCAATGTCTGCAAAATTCTCTGAACACAGAAACTGTCATTAAAAGGATAATCACATTAAATCACATGAAACTGTCTTATGCTGAATCAGACCCTTGATCCACCAAAGTCAGTATCGTCTACTCAGACTGGCAGTGGCTCTCCAGGGTCTCAGGCAGAGGTCTTTCGCATCACTTACTGCCAGATCCTTTAACTGGAGATGCTGGGGACTGAACCTGGGACCTTATATTTGCCGAGCAGATGCTCTCCCACTGAGCCATGGCCCTTTGTAACTAAGTGCATTGGGGCCGAAATGTATACTCGGTTGGCAAAAAGGTTATTTGAGAAGTAAGGCTGGATATTTTAGATCTGTTCCACAGGTGGAGGGAGTTTTCCCAGGCAGAAGGAGATTGGAATGTCTTGCATCAAGGGAAGGCTGCTTTAACTAGAGGAAAGCGCCCTCAGTAGTGAAAAGAAACCTACAAGCTCCAGCTCTCAGTTCTTTAGTCAGATGGTCATAATTGTTAATTTGTCACTGTTTACCTTCTCCTAGACCACTGGGCCTGTTTTTTACTGACACCTTTGGTCATGTGTTTTTATACAATTTTTTGGCCGCAAACTACCATGTTATTGACAAAATCTAAACCTTTCTCTCAAGTTAATCTTTGTCTACAGTGTGAAAAGAGTCAAGCTTTATTTAGCTGTAATGATGTACAACATTCTTTTGATCCAGGTATGAACTTAAACAAGAGAGAACTTAATGAACATGTTGAGTTTGAATCCCAGACTTATTATGCTGCTTTTGCTGCTGAGCTTGAGGCCTGTGCCCAGCCAATGTGGGGGCTACTATCCCACTGCAAAGTCAGGGTAAGTTGAGTTCTGCTCTGTCCCCCCAGTGCTTCTTACATGACTGGAGATTTTAAAAAGAAATAAGCAGTTTTATCATATTGTACATTATCCTCTATTAGACTTGTGTACTAAAGCCCACTGTGGCAATATCATATTTTGCTGTGCTTAAGTCTTCCCATCACAGTTGGTCTCAATATCTAGTGGTAGAAAAAAGGAAAGTTAGAAGCTGAGCATTATGGAGACATTAGCCAGTCCCTAGCATGAATGAGGGACAAATTTAGTTATTAATAGCCTTGTTATAACTCAGTTCTTGTTTATTACTTTCAGAAATGTTCCTAAACTTAAAAAACTAGACAATAGAGCCTAGTACTCTAGTAATACTCTAGTAAGATTCCCTTCCAAATGTACTATATTTGGCAGTGGGTCTTAGAATCCATGATTCTTATTCTGCTTAGGCAATAACATCTAAATCTGGAGAGCCCACTTTTGAGAGCTCTTGGGTTATTTTATTTATTAATTTTAACATTTACATCTCATTTTTTGGGGGTAAAATTTCATAAAAAGCACAGAACAGAAAGCAAGCACCAGAATTGGATCAGGAGCAAAAGAGTGTTCTTAGTTATCAAATTTTTTCCTGAAAAAAGCAGCATTTGTCTGGTACTGAAATATCACTAGAGAATGAACCATGTCATGTTCTGTTGGGAGGGAGCTCTAGAGTCTTGGCACTTTTTAAGGTCATATCTAGGGAGGGAAGGTGGCATGATCCCACCCAGTCTTGTCAGATCTGGGAAGCTAAGCAGGGTCAGTACTTGGATGGGAGACCGCCAAGGAAGCCTCTGCAGAGGAAAGCAACAGCAAACCACCTCTGCTTCTCCACCTGCCTTGAAAGACTCTTGCTGGGATCGCTGTAAGTTGGCTACAATTTGGCGGCACTTTATATGCATATCTATGGCACTTTATACGCATATCTACATATCCACCCTGTGAACTTCTAACAGTGAAGACGGGCCTCAAAAGAATATAGGTGGGAACAGATGGTCCTTCAGGAACCATGGGTCCAGGCTCTTTGGGACTTCATAATCCACCTCGAGTAAAGGTGGGCTATAAAAGGGGTAAATAAATAAATTCATTTAAACCAGCACTTTAATGCAGATGGCATCAAATTGGGGCAACACGATCTTTGTGGCAGGTTCCTGTTAACATTCTGGCTATTATATTCTAGATCAGTTGTAGTTTCCAGGTACTCTTTAAAAGCAGGTCCACACAGAGTGCAGTACAATAGTCCAGTCTGGCTGTAACAACGGCATGTTGAAAAAGCAAGAGAATGGCTGATGAACAAGGTAAACTGGTAAAATGCACTCCTAGAAACCATTGCCACATGCATGTACAGATACAGTGAACACCCAAGCTGTGAGCTTTAGTCAAATGGTAAGACCGGCTTTTCTTTCACATGCTGCATACCTGTCTTGGTTTAGATGTTCTTAATAATACTTTTTTTTTTGCATTAAGCTTCAGTTGATTACATGGTAAAATCCTCTGCAATATTTTTGAGAACATCAAAGGATGAAATTCTTCTAAAATTCCAAAGTTAATATTAGAGAATCATGACGTGCTAGCCAATTTCGAAGCTTTTCCAACTAGAGTCTTTAAAGATAATGTAATTCACTCTATAACTTCTAATTTGAGCCATCCTAGTAACTTCTCTTTAAGTAAAACACAATCCAGAAAAAAGTTGACATCAATTAATGCTAATATCCCAGCGTCTCATGATCTGATAGATATCGAAGTTTAATCTTTTAGATTCTTTCAGTGTCCTGCTGAAAGAAGAATCACTAGTTTCCAGATTAGATGCCTTGCAGACTAGTTTAGTACAAATTGGGAAGGAAAAGATTCTGTACAAGAAATGGAGACAAGTGACCCTTTAATAATAATAACAAATAATAGTAATCTAATTCCCTTGGATGATGCAGTGGAAAAATTAGGGGAAGATGCTCAAGATGATCCTGTCTTGTTACAAAACAGCTTCGTTGATGCGCATCAGGAGATTTCTACAAAAAAAAAAGAGGAAGGTTATTTGCGATGACCAAAAACAACATAAAGAAAGTACTAAACCTCTTGTTCCCCTATCACCCAAAGTTGCAATCTCCACTGTATTGGTACATCAAAATTCTGGGTTTCTTTTAGAACTGGTCAGCTAAATATAAATCTTTTAAATTCTATCTTAAGGTGGAATTCAGCAGGATTTAAAAACTGTTTTTCAGATCCTGATACCATTCCCTATCTAAAAAGTTTTGATTGTATTATGATTTCAAGAGGCTTGGGTGGTGCACCTGGAGGGATTTAGCTCTTATTTCATCACCATGAACAAAACCAAAGGTAGACCTAGTGGCAGGTTAGTATGCTTTATATCAGACTAGGAATAAGGCCTGTTGTAGAAATAAATACAACGGGCTCTAGAAAGAGGCTCTGGGAGAGTGCCCCAGCTTTGGGCACTCAGTGACAATTTGCTGTGGCAGTCTCAGCAGGGTATAATGACAGAGTCCACCATTTTCTCCACAGGAACTGATCTTTGCTACCTGAAGAGCAGTAGTAATTTTGAGTGATCTCCAGCCCACCCCCAAGATTGGTAACAGTGGTTCCCCAGGAGGGAGTGGCTGGTTTGGAGGGTGGAGTCTATGGCATTGTACCTGTCTGAGGTCCCACCCCTCCTCAACACTCACCCTCTCCAGGTTCGACCCCTCAAATCTCCAGGAATTTCCCAACCTGGAATTGACAACCCTATCTTCCTCCCAGCCAACCATCAACCTACCTTTAGTTTTCCATCTCCTCCCCCATCCCTCCTAGAGAGCAGTTATAATTTTGAGTGATCTCCGGCCCCCACCTGGAGATTGGCAACAATGGTTCCCCATCAGGGAAAGGCAGGATTGGAGGGTGGAGTCTATGGCATCATACCTGTCTGAGGTGCCACCCCACCTCAAACCTCACCCTCTCCAGGCTCCATCCCTCAAATCTCCAGGAATTGCCCACCTGGAGTTGGCAACCTGATCAGGACTGGGCCCAATGAGTTTTCTCCCAAAGGCCAACATAGGTGTGGAAACGGCCTTTTACTGACAGAGGAGAAAGTATAGGTGCCAACTCTGATTAGGGAAATACCTGGAGATTTGGGGGGGGGTGGATCCTGTGGAGGGCAGCATTTGGGGTGTGTGTGGAAGGACTCAGCAGGGTATAATGCCATAGAGTCAACCCTTCAAAGCAACCATTTTCTCCCGGGGAACTGATCCCTGTCATCTGGAGGTCAATTGTAACAGTGGGAGATCTCCAGGTCCCACCTGGAGATTGGCAGCCCTAGGGGAAAGTCAGCCGCACAGCGGGGAGTTGAAGAAAATGGTCTGATGGTCGCTGGCCCACCTCGTTAGCCAGCCAGCCATGCTGAAGCTAAGCAGGAGAAAGAGCCTTTTTCCATTTATTCTGACAGGAAAGTGGCCGTTGGGGAGGGGGTTATGGGCGGGGGAGGGGGTTATGCTGAAAGTCCTTTGGTTTTTTACTCACAGAACCAAGCTTGGCTGCCTACCAACAGCCACTGAGGGGACAGTCCCTCACAGGAGTCAAGAGAACTGTCTTCCTCAGGAGAGAGAGAGCTGTCTGCCAGGGGGAGTGGGTGGGGAAGAGAAGCAGACCCAGCACCTGGCCAATGGCACGCGAGTACTCTTGAGTGGCGGCTGATGGGCCAATGGCTGAGGGAGGGCATTTTACAGCCAATGGGAGTACATGGAATCTTGCGAAACCAAAAGTTAATTATTTATAAGGAGAGATAACTTTGGATTTCAGGAGTTCCTAGCAGTAGCTCCTCAAGACCTAGCCATGGTGATCAAGATAGATTTCTTTTCCATCTCCTTTATCTTCCCCCTCAAACCACAAGGTCAGTGGTAGTGAAATATACTAGAGAATTACATAATGGAGCTTTACTCTTGTTATCCATATTACTCTTGGCTGGGGATTTCAATGCCAGAATAGGGGTTAATGATACTGAGCTAGTCCATTCTAACTTTTGGGACAAGTCTACACTGTACAGTATAGATGTCTCTGGACTTAGTTTCTCTGGACTTAATTTCTTCAAAGACTCTGGTATAAATTACTCTGAAACCAAATTAGTCCAAATGGTTACCAGTTTAGATCTTTGCATAGTAAATGGCAATCTGACTTCAGACTCAGATGGAGATTTTACTGTTTCCCCACACAGGCACTAGTGTTGTTGATTATTTTCTAATTTTGAGGACTACTATGCATATCCTACGTAAGTTCTCAGTTGGAAATATAATGGGTAGTGATCACTTACATATTGAAGTATCTCTCCATTCCAATCTATCCTCTCAAGCTTTGGAGCAGAGTGTTATTGTCAGAAAGAAATGGGGTATTAAATTAAAGGAAGATTTTAACTCCTTTATTAAATCTAAGGAAGTGGTAATGAAAGAAATGATAGATACACCTGAGGACTTTATAACTGTAATAGAAAATTATGAATCTTTGGCTAAGTCATTCGAAAATATATTGACAAAGAAAATAGTAGCACATAGAGCTGGAAAAAAACAAAAGATGGTTTGAGCTGGAATGTTGAGAAGTTAAAGATATAAAAGAGTTTGTGTAAGTATGAGGAAGTCCAGTACTGCTCATTTGAGGCTATCATATTTAATTATTAAATGTACATATCAAAATATATTGAAAAGTAAAAAGCAGGCCTTTGCTAAGAATGAGTTGAATACGTTGATCTCCTTGTCACGAAGAAAAGATGGTAGGATTTTAAATCCAGATGCTCTGTAAACAAACAATTTAACCCAATTTCTTTAAGTGATTGGGAGTGCTGTTATAGATCTCTATTTAAGGCATGCTCCGAGGTTGATAATATGTTGTATCAGATTTGAATATCTCTCCTTTTCCAAGCTGGCCTAATACTACACCGGAAGAAGTGAAAGAGATAATCAGTAATTTGAAATCGGGAAAGGCTTCTGGAATTTTATTTTTCCTGAACTATTGAAAGAAAACCCAGATTGGTGGGCATCTTTTCTTCCTCCCCCCCTTTTCTAAAATTAACATCTCTGGAATAATACCCGAAAGCTGGAAACTAGCTGTAATCTCCCCAGTCTTTAATTAAGGCATCAGGACAAATCTGGCAAGTTATCGTCCAATTACCTTACTATCTATAATTGGGAAAATCTGTGCCCATTTTCTTTCAAAGAGACTACCCCAGTGGAGGGATGAACAAGGTATCTTGAAGCCAGCACAATTCAATTTTAGAAGAAAACGTTCATGTGTACATCATTGCTTTATTTTATCATCTACTGCAGTAGAGTACATTAAATGAAAAAAGGGCACCTTAATATGCTGCATTCATGGATCTTTGCTAGGCTTTTGAGTCCGTACCACATAATTTAATGTGGAATAAAGAAATCAAAAATCTTTACTCTGACAACCTTGTCTACATACACTCCTCGAGGAATTCTCCTTTGTTATAGCCTATAAAAATTGGTAAGGGTGTTAGACAGGGTGGTGTTCTTGTCCTGTTTCTCTTTAATTTATATTTCAATTATTTTACCCCTAAGGCTGAGCTTTCTAGTCATTATCCCTCTGTTCGAGGTCATTCTATTTCTGTGCATCTTTATGCAGCTGATCTTGTCATGTTAAGTCGTACCACTGTAGAGCTTTGAAAATTGATTAAAGATTTCTGTGACTATTGTTCATGTCAACTTCTAGAAATCCAATTTTGATAAATCGAAAATACTTATTTTTCAGATAAAAAGTTCAAGTAACCCTGGAAAATTGATGGCAACTCTATTGAATTTGTCAGTCATTTAAAATATCTTGGGATTTATTTTAATTGTAATCTTCCATGGACCGTGCATATTAAATCAGTTATTCATAGGCTTCATTCATTATGATCTACATTGAGATGGTTTTCTTACTCTAAGAGGGCACAATATATACACAAATAATTGACTATGCAGCAGTTCTGCCAATGATACTCTATACTATTCCAGTATGGGTTACTGGCCCCCTGCAATTATTCAATACAATGTTGTTGAAATTTTCTTGCGGATGTCTTGCTCTTCCTCCTTGTATTGCCTCATCGGTAAATCGGCTAGAGCTTGGTCTTCCTCAGATTTGCACTCTAGCCTGGATAAAAGTCTTTAAATTTAGAACTCATCTTGCTGACCTAGATTCATTTACCCCATCTTTTTTGTTTAGTTATAACTGATTTTTCTTAATTATACCGGTTCAAGATAATTGATTCAAAATTAGGCTTCCTGTTTACGAAGCCAGTTTTAATAAGGAAACCCCTGCCAAATAAAATCTTTGTACTAACCCAGGAAAAGATTTTAAAAAGAGACGGGTTTGTTAATCACTGATGCTAAATGTAAAAGCTCTCCTTTAAGCATCCCTAAACACAATGTTATAATGATAACATCACGCTTAAGGATGCTTTTACTCTCCAGTCTTATTTTTTTATTTAATAATTCCTAAATTTAGATGAGCATATATATTAGGGTGATGTAATGCTTTTAACTCAGCTGAAATGATGGGGCAATTCAAAATATTCTTTCAAACAACTGCAAATGTGTTACTTGTTCTCACCTACCAGATTGTATATGACATACTTTTTCATATTGATGCTATTTTTAAAAGTCCCATGATAAATATATATCTCCCTGGATTAGACACTTGGCAAGCATTCCTGATGTTCAGAAACTGAAATTCTTGTTTTCCTGCAAATTAAAAAATTGCATACTGGACGTTGTTCTGTTTTGCTATATAATTTCTGTACATCTGGCAAATTGAGTTTATTTTAAGGATGCTTGGCCTTTAGGCTGTTAAATCCAGGGGAAGGAAATTCTGCTACAGAACTCTACTAGTAATCTGAACACGAGAAATTATTATTTGTCATAATCTCTGTTGGTTTGTTTTGATTATCCAGTAGTTTATTCGTAGGCTTGGGCACTATGTTTCCTGATATTCAATTATATAGGGCATATCCCTAAAGAAAGATTTATTAATCTTCCCAGATATTGTACGTAAGCTGAGATTTGAAGCAGGCCTGAGGCCTTCTGGCTTCCTCCTCTGATAATGTGCCATGTGGAAAAGGCTGTTTTTTCTGTCCCCCTCCCTTCCAAGTAGACACCCAGCCTGATAAAGAGTTCTGGGCAATTTTAAATTTTCCCTACTGTGCTGTGATGTTTTGTTTGTCTTAATGAAACTGTTGTCCACTGAGAAGGTCATGTGCAAAACAAGATCTCACATTTCTTTGAGGTTCTGCCTTATACAGTCTGGGTCTGAAATCCTATATTTAGATAAACAGGGTCTCCAGATTTACTTGTTACCTTCTCCCTCTGTGGTATGAATGGCAGGGGAGGAGCTGGGGTGAAGTATGCAAGACTGAGGACCACTCCCAGGTACCAAATAATAAATCAACAGCCAACAGGTTCTTCTAGGAATGCCACACTGGTAGGCTGTCCTTTTGGTAGGAATATGTTTTGCTGTCTGCTTCTCATCTCATCTGAAAGCCTCAAGTGAGGTAATACTTCCCCTCTTCAGTTTGATTAACTTACTTTGAATTACTGTGTCTTTTACCAAAGTTTTGACTCTTGAATCAGGTCGGTTTTAGATTTCTTAAGAGTGAAGAGATTCCTTTTTTTCATTTTGTTTAATATTTATATTCAATTCCAGGAAACACAAGAGTACACACGAAATGTTGTTAGATACTGCCTAGAAGCACTTCAAGATTGGTTTGATGCCATCAACTTTGTGGATGAGGTATGTGTATTTACCTTGATATTGTGGGGATAAGAACCACAGTGAAATTCAGACTCCTCAGCGCCTCACACTTAAAAAATAACACATTGTCTTTTTTATCCTCAACCCCATATTTGTCAGCAGTTTAGAAATGCTGACATCCTCATTTTTTCTTGTGCTTTTTGGGCTTTTCTGTGTTCTCAAAGGTAGGACATGTTAAGAACGTGCTTTACTCTAGTAGCAACATTTTTGGAAATGTTCTTTGGGATTTTCCTTTGCGTTAACTTTTAAAAATCATTCTCCATAAATGTGAAGGCTGGAATATATATTTTTTTAATGTTAAGTCATTCTCAGGATTCTAAGCAAAATGCTCATCATGTTTAGATAGGGTTTATGTAATGTATGTGTGTATGCTGGAGAGAGAGTTTTATATTGACTGTCTATCCACAGTTTTCTCCAAGGAGTTCAGGGTTGCATATATAGTTCTTCTCTCCTCAGTTTTGTTCTCACAACAATCCTCTGAGGTGGGTTAGGCCGAGAGACAGTGACTGACCAAAGGTTACTCAATGAGCTTCATAGCTGAACGGGGATTTGAACTAGAGTCTCTCCAATTGTGGTCTGTCACTCTGACCTCTGCGCCATACCACTTCTTTTTTTGAAGGATGTGGGTTGTGTGACTACTCTCTCTCCCATAATCCCATATTAGTACTAGGAGTTCTGTCTCAATGCAAACTAGGCAGTCAGGTGACCTGCACAGTCCTTTCCCAAGCCTAGAAGAGGGGAATAGGAATGACTTTAATAGTGCATAAATGGAATTGTGTAGTGCATAAATAGTGCATAGCTGGAATTGTGTATTTTGATCTCTCTCACCCCATTGCAGCCTACTCTGAATCAGGTCACTTTTCATCTGCCACTGCATCGTTACTACGCTATGTTTCTGAGTAAGGTAGGTGAATGTTTTTATTTCTTTGGAGAAAAGGAATGTTCCTTTTGTAGGTTTATACATTGTTATGTTTGACAAAGTATTTTCTTGTTTTTGTTTGTAGGCTGTTAAATGTCAGGAAGTAGATCTGGATTCTCTTCTCCCAGACCAGGAGATGCTGATGAAATTAATGGTTCATCCACTTCAAATTCAGGTAATAGTGTACTTTTTTGTTTGCAATGTGCAAAAATGTGTGAAGTGACCATCATAGCTAACACGCAACTTTTCAATTGCCTTGAACATGCCATTTTTTTACTGGAAACAACTGAGTGTTGAGACAATGCTCATATGAGCCTATTATCTGGGTATTCTACTTATACATATTCATTTCTTCCCAGTAAGTTATAAAGAAGCATTCATAGTTATCTATGTTTAACTTTATCCAGATGTTTTAAAACATCTATGAGAGTTGTAATAAGGGCAAAGGCATCACAGATTAATCCTGCTTTGAGTTTATGAGTTTACTTGGATAACCTGAACACAAAAAAAGATTGCTGTGTTTTCCACACCAAGACGGGATTGTGTGGTTTTCCTGTTGTTGCTGCAGCTGCCAGTACGGCACAGCAGAAAAAGGGCGTCCACATGCCCAGACCCAATTCTATGGTCCCCCAAACTGGTTGCCCCCATCCCCTCCATTGTTCTCTATGGTGGGGAAAAGGTGACTTTTTCCCACAGTGCTGTTAGTGGCCCTGGGGGAGAGGGGGTTTGAGGGAGAGTCTCCAAATTTTCAGGGTATCTTCAGGAGAATCTCCACACATAAGCCCCCTTGTCCCAAAGCAATTGGACCAGTGGGCCCAATTCTATGGGCACCCAAACAGGTTACCCCCATTACCTCCATTGTTTCCAATGGGGAACCCCAGCCAGCAGTACTTAAGGCAGGCAAGCAGGCAGCACCCAGCAGTCAGACTCTCCCAGAGAATCTCAGGGAAAGTGAACTGTCTTGGGAGGTGCTTGTTTGCCATGAGAACAAGTGGCACACTCCAGAACAAGTGGCACTGTGGCAGTGCAAGCATGCCACAGTGCCACACAGAAACCACAAAAGACCAACAGGAACAGCATTTATACAGGCTGTGCCATCTTGGGGAGGGAAAGAAAGGCATTAAACATGCCCCCCCCCCTTTCCCTCCCCGACTTTCTTCGCAAAAGCAGAGAGGCCCAGGGAAGGAAGGGGGGTATGTTTGCATGCCTTCCCTTCCCCAGCCCACCCACCACGGTGGGCTGGCTGGGGAAGCAAAGGGCAGGCATGGCAACATGCCTGGGTTCCCTGCCTGATCTTCTCCAAGTGTCCCACAGCCGCAGGGAACCCTGGCATGTTTAAAATGCCTTTCTTTCCCTTCCTGATCTCAGACAGGGAAAGAAAGGCATTTAAACATGTCCCCCACACTTCCCCGAGTTTCTCCGCAAAAGTGGAGAGGCTCAGGGAAGGAAGGGGCATGTCTGCATGCCTTCCCTCCCCTTCCCTAGCCAACCCACTGCGGGTGAGATTGAGTAAAAAACCTGGTGGGATCCAACCCCCAAATTTGTTCTCACCTTTTTTTGCTTTGCTTTAAAATTGGGGAAAGAAAAAAGGCAAGCAGCAGATCAGTGTTTTGATTAGAAATCCTCAAAGGGAGGAAACACCTGCTGATTGTTTTGCTTTTATCTTTTTCTTTGGTAGGCCAGCCTCTCTGAAATCCATAGTAACATGTGGGTAAGAAATGGCCTGCAGATTAAAGGACAAGCCATGACTTATGTGCAGTCTCATTTTTGTAATTCTATGATTGATCCCGACATTTACCTACTACAGGTAAGTCAGTTCTTTCGGTTGCCTCACCTGTTAGCAGAGAGCTGAAAAGTGGTGACTAATGCATATGTGTTTCTTTTTCTTTTTAATGAAAAACAGGTGTGTGCTTCTAGACTTGACCCAGATTATTTTATTTCCTCAGTTTTTGAAAGGTAAGGTATTGTATAAATATTTAAAAATTACACGTGGGCTGTATATGGGATGAGGGATGCTGTGGCTCAAGCAATTTAACAATCTCCTCTCTGATTCAATTCATCACAGGGATTTGGGGAAGTGACAGTAAACCTGGTGAATTATTTCTGCCATCCTTGTTCTGTTTTCCCCATTCTTGTGAGGAGGAAAATTTCTAATGCATTTTACCATTCAAGGAGTGGAGCTGTATCTGAAATATTCTTCCAGCTGGGCTTGTTTTTCATTGCATTTCTTAGTAGGTGCAGTGTGCTTGGACCTCCTGGTGATAAATTTTCTGGGGTGGGGGAAAATGTGAGCCAAAGGGAGACTTTAACAGAGCATGAGAACCTTTAGAGGAGTATTCTTATTTATGGGAAAAGAAGCAAAATAGGACCCTTTTGTCACTGTCTGTGTTTAGCTTTTCTTATGGTTTTAACATCTGGTGTTGACAGGCCATAGCTCAGTTGGTAGAGCAACTGCCTGAGACTTCAGTGAAAGAACAGCAGAAAATAAGTTTTATATATAGATAGATCTGTTGCACCTTTCCAGCTTGACAACATTAATAAATTCTCTAAACTTGAATTGTCTGCTGTAGGTTCAAGGTGGTCGACCTCCTAACAATGGCTTCTCAACATCAGAATACAGTGCTAGATGCGGAGCATGAGAGATCAATGTTAGAAGGGGCCCTAACGTTTCTTGTAATTCTCTTAAGTCTCCGTTTACACTTAGGTAAGACTGATAGTCTTTGCTTCTTTTATTTGCTTTTATATATTTAATTCTAGCAATATTTGCCTTGTTATATAGTATAGTAGATCTTGAATGTCAGATAATACAGTTGCGGAGAGTAGATGATGGATACAGCATGCCTAAAACTATTTAGTAGCAAAGCATATGCTTGTATTGTTTCCCAGAATCTTGGTCTTTCTTCATAATGAAATATAAGCTCTTAGTAAAACACATTCACACAAAACAAAACAAACCCCCCAAAGCTTAATACTGTGCTTGAACAATCTCTTTATTTTTCTTAGTATATCTTCAGTAATTATCCTTTGTGAGTAGTATGTCACTAGGGCTGGATGTAGTGATGCATTTTGAGCCATTGTTTCTCACCTGGTACCGTGTTGCATCTTGGGGGAGAACACCCAGGAACAACATTTTTGGTGGGAGCATTTTGGGATGTGCACTGATATGGATAGCCCAGGCTAGCCTGATCTTGTCAGATCATGGAAGCAAAGCAAGGTTGGCTCTGGTTAGTACTCGGATGGGGGACCTCCAAGGAATACCAGGGTCACAATGTGGAGGCAGGCAGTGGCAACCACTTCCAAACATCTCTTGCCTTGAAAACCCTATGGGGTCACTCATTGGCCTGCAGCAGAAAGTGGGAGGCAAGAAATTCGTGCTCCATGGGTGGAAATCCTTCTGTCTGCAGAAATGCTTCATTGGTTTCAAGCCTTCATTTTGCACAGGATCTTGTATTTGGATGTCATTCATTGGGGACTGGTGCTTGACTCTAAAGGCTTCTGAAACTAGGAAGGCTTCAATGGTGCACTGTGAGAATTGGAATAGGGAGGAGGGGGGAGGTGCACAAGAACAAACTGAGGTTTGTTGTGATGTCTGAGGTCTAAATTTGGGTTGAAATGGCTCTACATTTCATCTAGCTATGTGAAAGTTATATTGATTTCACTGTCAATTACCCTCTAGGCATGACTGATGATGAGATCCTGAGAGCTGAGATGGTTGCTCAACTTTGTATGAACGACAGGACACACAGTTCACTATTGGACCTCATATCCTTTGAATCTCCCAAATCATTTTTTGGTATATAGTTAATTAAAGAATTAGGGAGCCCATTCTTTAGGTGGGGTCTTGAAAGAGATTTTTCCCCCTTGCCAGTGTATAGAGATGGGTTCCACATGGTGACTTGCTTGCCTAGGGTGAAGGCTGTGTGTCAAAAAGCCTTATAAACAAGAAAGTTTAAGGGGCAGAGTCTCTCCTCCTGCAGAACTGTTATAGATGGGAATACCAAACCTGAGAGGTACCTTAATCCTTGGGACAGACTGTTGCACCCCTGACCAAATTCCTGAGAATGATCTTGAAATGCAGAAAGAAATCAGAAAGGCAGCCAGAGGAGAAGATGAGTAATCATGGATGACCTCCATTATTTCACCGTGGTTAGGAGAAGAAATCGAACTTCTAGATATCAGAAGTGATTGTGCCTTGGAGTAGTTGGGCATGGAGCCCAACAGGTATTAGATGACTTGGGTTTTAGTCCTGAGTGATGCTCAGGATCTGGTGTGAGAGGTCAGAGGCACTACACTGATTGGGAATGGTGATCGCAGTGTGATTAATTTCTGTTCTGTGTATACTTGGCCTGATAGATTTGTACTCCCTTGTATCTGAAGTAAGCTCTGACTCAATGAAAGTTTATGCCGGAATAAATTTTGTTGGTCTTTAATGTGCCAGTGGACTCCTGTTTTAGTCATATGAGTGGAAGGTTGCCCCAGAATTCCAACAGAATCACATTTAATTCTAGAAGGGGAAACTTCTAAGAAAACAATGAAATTAGTCAAAACAGGGCCAAAGAGAGTCAGATCCCTTCAGGATTCTGGAAATTATTTAAATACATAATAATAGACTCTTCGAATACTTCAGATGTGGAATGGCACCACCAAATCGAAGGAAACACTAACGTGGTTATTGAGCAAAGCTGAGGGATCTGTAAAGGCAAGAATCATCCTTTAGAAAATGGAAGTCTTTCCCAGAAAACAAGGAAAGAATACAGGCTGAGGGAAAACAAATGTAAGTAGATGATAAAGCAGGTAAAAAGAAAATGTGGAAAGTATTGCAGAGAGCATTAAGACAAAAGTAAGAATTTCTTTAAGTACTTCAGAAGCAGTCAGCTGCCCTGAAAGGTTGTGAGAGCGCCAAAAGGGGTTGAAGAAAGGTGGAGGGATATTGCAGAAAAGCTTTCACTTCAGAAAATGTAGACCCACTCTGGTGGTGCTGTTTTCAGGAATAGTGTTGGGAGAACTATAAGTTAAAGTGATGAATTTCCGAGGCTGTTGGACAAGTTAAAAACTAGCAAGTCACTCATCTGGATCACATACACCTCAGGAGTCTTAAGGAACTCAAATGTTGAATCTCCTCACAAAAACTTACAACTTGTTGCTAAAATCTGCCTCCTTTCAGAAGATTGTAAAGTTGCAAATGTAACACCAAATTTTAAAAAGGAATCCAGAGAAGATCTTAGAAAATACATGGATATCCTGACTTCTCTTCCTGGTAAATTGATGGAAACTGTTATTAAAGTTTGAATTATGAAGCCTATTAGAGACACAAGACCTAGCGAAGACAAATCAGTATGGCTTCTGTCTTGACTTACAAATCTTTTGAAGTTCTTTGAGAAGGTTTACAAACATCTGGATTTGGTAGCTGTATAATATTTGGACTTGCAAAAAGGCTTTGACAAATCCCTCAACAATGGGTCCGGAGTAATCTTATCAGTCATGGAATAAGATGATGGGCCCTTTCATGGATTAGAAACTGGTTAAATATCAGGAATGAGAATGTAGGAACAAACCTAGAGTTTTCAAATGAAGGGAGGTAAGTGGTAGGTTTCCCCTCTTTGTTTGGGAATTTTGAAAAGAAATAATTTCTATTTCTGATGAAGAGAGAATGGATTTGAAACTGCTGGTTTTTAACATTGTTCTATAGTGCTCTGCTTTGATTGGGTCCTGCCACCTTAGGGAATAATCATATAACATGCCAAGTCATGGAGAGAATGATCTTGTGTTAGTTGATTGTTTACAATGTATATAGAAATTTGTTTAGAAGCTGCAGTGTATACCAAGACCCACAAGGGTGCAGTCTGGTATTATACTTCTGTTGATACGCTATTTTAGATTTAAAGATGTTTAGTGGGTTTTGTTCCTCTGAACCCAACAAAATGATGCAATTTTAAACCTAACCTAGGATTCAACATTGGTAGGGGCTGTGAGTAGCTTTAGTATATTAGCTTTCGTGTCTTTCAAAAATTGTTCTGATTAGGATGGATTTAATGCCACTAAATGTTAAATTTATACAGTTATATTCTTGTGTATTCTGTATTTTTGTCATAATGTCATTTTTATTGTAGTTTTTTCTTCTGCTGCTATGTCAGCACTTAATAGGTAAATGTATGGTCAGGAATAAATACTCAGGTATCTTGTCGATTTCCTAAACAATATCTGTACTGTCAGAAGAAAAAAAATGACGTGTTATGGGAGTTAAATGCCATCCTGAAGATAAAAATTTTGTATTAAGTCTGACATGATTGTTTTGAATGGGATTTTTTGTCAGAGACAGACCTCTTGTGGTGAAGTGAAGCAATGACTTCAGTCTGCAGGGAAACATGTAAAGGGAAGGCTACTGGCATATATCCAATCAAGCCAATCTGAACACTTAATCTTCAGACAAGATGGTGACAATTTCTACCAATTCCCCCTCCCATTGTAAATCCCACTTTACCCCTATCTATTCCTGAAAGCCCATTGACACTCAGGAACAAAATTGGTGGGGGGGGTGTCTCAGTGGGCTGTAGTGTGGGGGAGAATCTCCCTCCATGAATTCCACAGATGGTTCAGTACAAGGCACCATTTCAAGTTTGTAAGCATAAAGGACGTTGCTATCTAAAAGATTCTGGCTTCATTACTTGCCTTAACCTGAGGGTCACATTCCGGAAAATCCTAATCCTAAAAGTGGTATTGTTCCTGGAAGTTTAAGCTTTGAATCAATGTTGTCAGCTGTGGCTGATTTCAAAGCTCCTGTATTTGAACCTGGGGGCTCCATGCAACAAGGAATGTATACACCTAAAGGTATGTGAAACCTGTAAGTGTGATAGCCTGCATGTGGAATATATGCATCTCTTTTGTGAACTATCCAGCATGAATTGCAAGTGTAAAAGTGTTTGTATTTGGTTTTAGATTAATACTGTTTTTGCTTTTAAAACTTTTGCTTCTCATCTAGAATTTTTTCTAGCAGCACAAAATCTGTTTTCATATCCAAAAATATGAAATAAAATGAATATCCAAAAATATGAAATAAGGACTTTAAAGAGTCATTTTAACTGTTTAAATCATATTTTTAGAAGAATAGCAGCAATGATGGAATTCTGTAATAAGCAAATAAATAGGATAACATTGTTTCCTGCTAACAGCCTACATACAGAGTAATGAAAATACTGGCTTTCTTGTTTAAAGGTAAAGTTCTGCAATGTATTCCATATTTATGATAGATATCTTCCATTTTTTTAAAACCAGCTGAAGTTTGGGATAAGGAATTTGACCCTGTCATGGTAATTCTTCGCACTGTTTATCGTAGAGATGTGCAGTCTGCCATGGACCGATACACAGCATTGTAAGTTAAATATATATGAACTGTAACATCTGAATAAATACTGCATTGCATAATAGTTTAATGAAATGCCTTTTACAGAGACTATTTAGCTGTTCAGAAGCCATAATTTGTCTTCGTGAAAAGGTTGTATAGAAGTAGTCGGAAGGAGAGGACGGTGTCTGCATTATAAATATGGTTTTTAAACAGAGCCATATAAAATGGATGCTTTTATTGTGGACTAATTTATATATAAAAATATAGTAGGGATGTCCGCTGCCTTTAATTTTTTTAATTGCTTCTGCCGTTTAAGCATATAAACTGGTTGATTAAATGTTCAAACTGAACTACTTTTGCATATTTCCAAATGCAGCTGCATTTTTGAAATACTGAAAATGAAACAAAAGCATATAGGTTCTTTTATATTTCCTTTTGCAGGTGTTAACAGCAGTTTTGGGAGAAAGGCAGGCGTAAATATTTAAATGAAGTAGTGCTCAAAGCCTTTTACATACATTGTCTAGTGGAAATTCTCCTAACAGCTTTGTAATGTAGGACAATATTATTATCCCACTATTGCAGGTGTAGGGCAGAGGCTAAGAATGGATAGTTAGTTTGTGGTGGACTGCAGATTACAACTCGTTCTTTTAGCGGCCTCACTATATATACCAGCTCACAAGAACAGCCTCAGAAGGCATGTTATAGAATGTGTTCATGCCAACTGTTTTTTTTCAGGCTAATTAGTTACCAACTGCCTCTCACCAGTTACTTTGCTGATCTTGGAGGAAATGCCTTTTTCCCCACATGACCCAACCTCCATTTGTTAAGAGCTTCAAATCCTATCTGTCCCAGGATATTTAGTCAATGGAGTAATGGGCTAAAATATTCTTGATTGTGGACACTGTTTTGATGAAGGTACATTTGAACTGCTCTCTGCTGTCATTAGAAAGACAGATACAGACTCTCCTCTTCAGACATGCTTTTGGGCTGTGAGCTGATCTGTTTTTATAACTCCGGCATTGTGCCCTGTTCTTTTTTTTGGTACATCTGACATGAGGAATTTATTAAGAAGATGGTTGATACATGTAAAAACTTGTTTATTTGGGGAAGAGCTATAGCCTGGTCCAGGAGCCTGGGTGAAAGACCCCCTTGCAATCATCAAACACTTGCAGCAGAGCAGTAATAAAGGAGTCCATATGACATGAAGTGCAAACCGTGTCAGCTGTTTTTAGAATGTCTCTTGGATTTTTTTTTTGTCTCCCTTGGATTTTCTTTTGTCCTGAACATGCATCCTGATTAATATTTCTGGGGAGCTCTGAATCTTGCACACTGTTTGTGATATTTTTGTTAGTGCTAATAAAGAGAGTGTTGGATGCTGTTTGTTTTTGGAAATTTTTCTGTGGACGAACGGTGTTACTCACAAACTTTGTCTATTCTGGATTAGTGGGTTTGTGTAAGGAGGAAATACAAACATATATTTTAATGCTCTTAACTGGTATAAATTACATAACATGTGTAGTTTTGTGTTTTTTTACTAGTTCACTTGCTTGAAAGTGACATGTCAAAATGATGAATCACCTACAATCTTGGACAAATACATAACCTTTTCATTTTTAGTGAAATGAATAATGTGTTCTTTGAGGCCATATGAGAACAAATGGAAAGTTGACCTTTTTGAGTTTTTTCTCCTGTCCCCCATTTCCCCCTCCCTTTCTTCTCCCATTCATGTGACCTTAAGATACTAAAAATGGAGAATGCTGCCTAACTTCAGCTTTATAGTTGCTCCTTTTTCACAAATAAAAAAGTTTCCGATATAGAAATGTTCCTTCTTTCAATATTTTCATTGGAAGATATGCTCAGAACACAAAGAACTTCCTTATCTCTGCTGTCCTTTTATCACCTGTAATTTAAAGGCCTCTTTGAAGGTAAAATGCTCCATGGGGGAGTATTGGTTTATGCAGCTGTTATTTCTAGTACCCATGTCCAAGAGGAATTCTCCCTCCTAGTCTTGGAACATGGCCCAGTGCTGCTGACTACTTAATCTTGGGTAAGAGGTTGAAAGTAGGCCATGGAGTTTGCACACATCCGTCTCCTCCCTTCCTTTTTTGGTGTTTTTACTGTGGAATCCCATTACATCTTGCACCAAGGTTAACATTAAGCATGGCTAGATTAAAATTAGGATTTTTTAAAGCTGTTTTGCAAATTATTTTTAAAACTGACCATAGTAGTACCATTAGGTAATCATTGAGAACATGAGAAGAGCCCTGCTTGTTCAGACCAGTAGTCCTTCTAGTCCAGTGTCTTGTCTCACACAGTGGCCAGCCAGTTCCTCTGGATGGCCAACAACAGGGCATAGAGGCTGCAGCCTTCCCCTGACGTTGCTTCCTGGCTCTGGGATTCAGAGATTTACTGCCTCTGAATGTAGAGGCTCCCCTCAGTCATCATGGCTAATAGCTAATAGCCGTTGATAGACTTATTCTCCATGGATCTATTTAATCCTATTGTACCTTAGGGAGTGTTGAAATGGATAAGGACTTGGAGTGGGGAAGGAGCAAACTTTGTCATTTTTTAGCAGTGGAGCAGTAGCACTGCACATTCCATGCTGTAAAGCATAAACACACATTCAAAACAATGCACCTGCTGACCCTTGGCAATTGTGTAGGTTGTTTAAGGTTTTGTCATTCTTGATAATATAGCCCACCAACATACTCTATTGTAGAATACAAGGGCATTGCTAATGGGATGGTATACGCCTTGCTGCTTCGGAGCAATTTGTAGCAGCAGTTGGCTATCCAGTCCAGTGGTCTTGGGATCTGTTTTAGAATAAAACAGGTGTGCTTTCAGTATTTTTCAGGTGTTCATTTTCAGTTCTAAGAAAGCGGTTTGGAATTTCCCCTAGAAAGGCTGTTATGTATCTAAAACAAATCAAGAACTCTAGAACTCCCACTTGGAAATTGGCAGTCTTAAAACTGACATGTATAAATTGTATTTATTTTTTTAAAAAGTTTATACCACCTTCCTCCACAACATACTTCCTAGAAAGGTATAGTTCTCAGTTCTGTCATCTGTAACGTTTAAATCTCTCTCTCCCCCTCATTCTTCCAGTTTAAAGCAAAGTGGAAAATTTCATGGGAACCCCTGGCCTCCATACAAGAAAAGAACTCATTTGCACCCAAGCTATAAAGGACTCCTGAGGCTCTTGCACTGCAAAACTTTACACATTGTGTTGTTCACTCTACTTTACAAGGTACTACTGAATGGGGATCCCTCCGCCCGGTATTTTCAGGCTGGAAATAAGTGGGCAGCTTCCAGATTTATGAATGTGGGTCTGTGAAAAGTTTTGGTATATTTTTGAGTGGGTCTCCTCTCTGTCTTTACAAGT
Source organism: Gekko gecko (assembly GCA_029375565.1). Lineage (NCBI taxonomy): Eukaryota > Metazoa > Chordata > Lepidosauria > Squamata > Gekkonidae > Gekko > Gekko gecko. The sequence continues at coordinate 34,544,397 of JAPDNY010000003.1, read as the reverse complement.
TAAGATAGTGTATTTACTGTTTTTATGACTCAGATTCATTTAAGCACTCCTGTGTGTGTAGCTTTTTTATTTCCAATAAAAATCATGTATTCATATACATATGATAAGGAAATGGAATAAATCAGAATAACAGCAGATGAGTAATTTGTGATAGCTTTTAGATTTCCAGATCTGTGCCAATATAATTGAAATAAGGCTTTTTATCCTATATATGCAACCTCTACCAAAAAACAAAAACTGAATTTGTACTGTCTGATAATCAGTCTTGGAAAACTGTTTCTAACTCAGTTATTTCAGTGAGATAAGAGGTCCATAAATATCACATTTTCAAAGTTCAGTGAGACAGACTATAAAAAGATAAACATCAATTTACAACAGTTTACTATCTGATCTTAACTATCAGATTCTGTCGTATCTAACTGTAATTATATCATTAACTTACTAATCCTAGATACGCCATAACATCTCATCTTGAACATTAGAGTTAGGATACTAACCATTCCAATATTTAGTACAAGGTAACTGGACCATTGCAAATTTTTTAGTTGCCAAAATTTACAAGATGGCATATATTTAAATATCATTAAGAATTCTTGTGTGATTTCCAATGTTCCAGCCACACTAACTCAAACTAAATTAACTAGACAGACTAGAACTTAAAAAAAAATTCTGTAGTTTTTGTGAATTCTTTAAGAAGGGATTCTAAATATTTAATCTTAAGACTAGCAATTGTACCTCTTGCCATAGTTGATAAATACCTGCATCTTTCTCATTGAGGGCTGTTTTATAACTAAAGCTTAGATGCTGTGAAAATAAAGAGGCCAAATCTTTCTAGCCTTTTTTCTGAGACCTGAAATAGAAATTTGGGGGGAGGAAATGATTGAAAGCATTTCAGAATGAACACTGAAGGCTCTTTTATGAATTGTGGAATCTCATAGGTTTTCTTTAGTACTTAGAATTCATTTCTGGGCATTCACAGTAGAGTTACTGTATTAGAATTTTGTACTGTCACAGACTTAAAGATTTCCCTGTGATTGTGTTTGTCTCCCTATTATGGTGCATAATATTACAGATCACAAGGCATTAGTGAATATTGGCTACCGAGAAAAGCTGGTTCTCCTACTTGTTCATGTTTTTAATAAGGGGAAAATTGTATTTTTTTAGATATTAATGGATCATCAAAACCTATCAGAACATGTCCTTTGCATGGTTTTATATTTGATTGAACTGGGACTAGAGAACCCATCTGAGCAAGAGTCTGATGAAGAAGTAAGTGTGATTATTTTTATTCCAAACATCTGAGTATATAAAATGTGTGCTCTTTTTTTGAGCCTTAAATTGATTTTTAATTCACTGTTGTTGGATGAAAGTGGGTTTAGAGAAATCACTTTGTTAGAGAGCTAGCATAGTGTAGGAGTTCCATTTTTAAAAATCAGGCTTATTAAATACAAAATAATTACACCTTTGGACTGTATCAATCTCACTAGATTAATTCAATTTCTTAAAACATGTCTCCTTTCATTCAGAACTATTTTATGCGTAGAAGTGAGCACATCTGATTTTTCTTTCTTTCCTTCTTTTGCCATCAAGTTGCAGCTGAATTAAAGTGAGCCCATAGGGTTTTCAGTGCAGGAGACAAGCAGAGGTGGTTTGCCATTGCCTGCTTTAGTGTCGTCTCCCATCCAAATACTAACCAGGGTTGACCCAGCTTAGCTTCCCACATCTGACAAGATTGGGCTAGCCTGGGCCATCAAAGTCAGGAAGTTCATATTTAGTGGCATGTTTACTCAGCGTACTGGCATACTTCAATCAACTCTAACCGTATCCTGCTATATTTTTGTTTTGTTTGTATGCTGTGTAGGATTCTGCAGGGGGGCAAGAACGCTGCCATGATAGCTGGTTCCCAGGGAATAACTTGGTGTCAAACATGCGCCATTTTATTAACTATGTCCGTGTAAGAGTACCAGAGACAGCTCCAGAGGTGAAAAGAGAACCACCTGCAAGTACAAGTGCTGATGGTTTTGCTGCTTCACAGGTAAGTAGAAGGAAGTTTTACAGCCTTGAAATGAGACTGTTCTGACAGTTCAAGACCTTTTTATGGGCAATGTTGACTTTAAGCTGTTTTGCCTTCTGGTATTGAATGAAACTTTGCTAAAGATATACTTTTCCATATCTGATAGTATATGTTTGTGTAGTACCATGTTTTTTTAGGGTCTTTTAATGCCCTCCTTTTCCCTCCAACTCACCAGAATCCAAGGCGGTCTAAAGGACTTCAGAGAGAGGTAGACTCGTGTGTATTTTGCGTTTTAATGGCAGTAGAGCTTCCATTGTGCTCGTCCTAACTTAGTTGCAATTCTACGGTCTTCTCAAGTATCACTTGAGAAACTGTAATCTTTGCAGATTTCTAATGGTAGGGTGTAAAAGGTACCCTGGAACTTGACTGTATTATGTTTTGGTTCTAAATTCATTGTGCCACGCTGGAGATAACATTGTCCAGAAAATGCTGGCCTGTTGTTGGAATAAATACTGGCTTGCTCTGTTTGAGTGTATGTGAACTTCTCTTGCTGTTACTTCTAACATTTTAATAACGCTGCTCTTCAGCTGACCCTTTCTCGATAAGCTTAACCTGTCAATCTTGATGGAAGTTATTTGAAATGATAAATGGTTAGTGTATTCATCTTTGTGAACATGTAATTAACTTGTTTAAATGATTTATAGCCAATACATAATAGCGTTGCCACCTTCTCGGGTGGGCCAATGGGGAACAGCCTAACCATGGCTCGTTTTCATATATTAACTAGGAGCCACTGTGGTGTAGTGGTTAAGAGCAATGGATGCTAATCTGCAAAACTGAGTTCGATTCTGCCCTCCTCCACTTGAAGCCAAGCTGGGTGACCTTGGGTCAGTCACAGCTCCCCCAGCCCCCCCCAAAATAAGCCTAGCTTGCAGCATAACTCTAAAAAAGTGCTAGAGCTTCAGGCTGCCAGACAATCCTAGGATCTCCTGGCTATACCACACACAATGCCATACAATAATTTTAAATTTTAAAAAATATATTAACTTATGGATGCATTGCTGTTGATTTCATTAGCACTGAGGCCATGCTAAAGGAAAAAGTTAGATGGAAGGCAAACAGTTTTGGGTTTTTTTAAGGGAACTTTGAGAGGTTATCATATTTGTCATGGTACAGGACTTAAAATACTGTTTTTTCCCCTGAGCAAATTTAAAATGCTTTCGAACATCAGGCTTGGATTGGAGGGGGTGGGGGGCAGCATGCTGAGCTGCACTGCCAAATAAAACAGTAGTCAGTGGCACCTTTATGATCTTGCTGGACTCTATTTTTTTTCCCAAAGTGACATAGCCCTCCATTGTTTGCTGCTTCTTCCCAAAATGCAACTGCTGTAATGTAACACCTACGGCAATCAAACTTTGAGTCTCTCAGTCTCGAATAACGAAGTCTGGCAAGACAAGGGTCTTAAGATCTTGACCTGGAAAGTGCTTTTTTCCTCCCTTATTTTTAAAAAATGTTACAGCATCTAGCCGAATGAAGAGTTCTGATGCACTCCAAAGCTTCTGCAATGTTTTGTTTCATTTGGGTTGGCCCTAATTAAAAAGTATTACATAGATTTTGTACCCTTATGATGGATTCAATTTTTTCCAGCATAAACTTTTGTGAGTCAGAGCCCACTTCAGCATATGCATAGTGAGCAAATCACACTCCATGGGGTGGTGGTGGATTACTCTGTCCATGAAAAAGCTCCAAGCCAGTTTGTTCTGTTTTGAAAGTACTAGTTCCCCTATTTATAAGAATAAGTATTCATATTGAAACTTATTCCCAGCATTTTAAAGGGGAATCAAGATCTTAAAAAGCAAAGCCTTGTCAAGTCTAAGATTACTGTTTTGCCACAGTAGTATTTTTAAAATAGCCTCCCATTGGCTTATTTTGGGCTATGAGACTCAGTGCTTCCTGATTTCTAGAATGCTAATTGCCCTGACCTGGATAGTGCAGGCTAGCCTGATCTCATTAGATCTCCGAAGCTAAGTAAGGTTGGCCCAGGTCAGTATTTGGATGGGAAACCACCAAGGAATACCAGGATCACTGCGCACAGGCGGGCAATGGCAGACCACCTCTAAATGTCTTTTGCCTTGAAAGCCCTACAGGCTAGACCTAAGTCACCTGCCGTTTGATGGGGAAAAATAATTCTGAACCACAATTAAGCTTCATATCCACAGAAACTTTAATGGTCATGTTAGACTTAGTTATGGCTGACCAGGGGTGCTTCTTTCAAGATGCACAGGAACAAAGGAAGCTTGGGGTACTATTAACTGCTATTGACGTTGGGCGGATGTAATGCTTAATTCTGGGTAAGTCTTGCAAGGGAGTATCAGGAGTGGCTAGAGGGGAGCGTATGAGTGTGTCATGCTTCTGATCACATGACTTGGTTGATCACACATAAACTCATATGAAGCACCCTCGGTCCATCAAGGTTAGTATTGTCTACCCAGGTTGGCAGTGCTCTTCAGGTAGAGTTGCCAGTTCTGAGTTGGGAAATACCTGGAGATTTTTGGGGTGGAGCCTGGGAAGGCGGGGGGATTTAGGGACTTCAGCAGGATATAATGCCAGAGTCCACTCTCCAAAGCAGCCATTTTCTCCAGTTGTAATAGTGGGAGATCTCCAGGTGCCACCTGGAGGTTGTCAATCCTGTCTCCAGTGACTCAAGCAGAGTTCTTTCACATCACCTACTGCTTGGTCTTTTTAGCTGGAGATGCCTAGATTGAACCTGGAACCTTCTGTATGCCAAGCAGATGCTCTACCACTGAGCCATAGACCCTCCCTGATCATTTGGGTGCATGATGTATATGCACCCCCCCTTCAGTAGAAGTTGTGTCAGATCAGTTTAATTTTTTTTTAATTGATAAGAAATGCAAAGATTTTGTTTTGTTTGTTTTCTACTTTGAAAATGCTTCTCTAGGAACTCTTTGGTAGACTGTAGTTTTTAAATCAAAGTTAATTATGGTATCTAATTCTGTTTTCCTTGTTTTCTTCAAGAATTCAGGGACAGCACAAGTCTTCAGTTTGGTGGCGGAGCGTAGAAAGAAATTTCAGGAAATCATCAATCGCAACACGAGTGAAGCCAGCCAGGCAGTCCGGCCCAAGACTTCCATGAAATGGTCTGCCCCAGGCACAACACCTCAGCTAACAAATGCTATCCTGGAGGTCAAAGAAAGCATCTTGTCTTTGCTGGTTAAGCTTCACCATAAACTGTCAGGAAAGCAAAACTCTTACTATCCTCCCTGGCTGGATGACATGGAACCGTTAATCCCGCAAGAAAACCCTAAATATTTTCACGGGGATGGAATGACAGCTGTAGAAAGGATATTATTGAAAGCTGCGCTTCAAAGCAGATTAAACAAACATATAATTGAGGAAATATGTAGAAAAGTGACTCCGCCTGTACCCCCAAAAAAGATTAGTCCTACAGAGAAGAAGACATTGGACAAGGAAGAAAGGTAATGTACAGAAAAGAAGTTATTTCTGTGCCTGAATGAATGCTTCACCATATTTTGAATGAGTGAGTGTCCACTTTTGATGTAGGGTTGTTGTTTTTTTCCTGAGGGTCCTCTTTAGATTTAGAACCCCTGTTAGCAGTTAGGTTATCATTAGGCTAATGCAGTGGTGGGCAACAGTGGTCAGTGGAGGCATGATGCCTGCTTCCTTTTGGACATGTAGTTTACAGCCATGCTAGTCCAAAAGTAAATGCCCCAAACATCATCTCTGTGATACCTTTTTTAGGACTAACCAGTGACATACAATGCCTGTGTGCAAGCTTTTTAGTTCTCCAGAACTCTTCATCAGGCCAGGTTTTATAAAATAAAAAAGCAGGTATTTGGGGTCATCATGATCTTGGAAACCATGACACCATATCTTGTCATGAGAAGGTTTTAATATCATGGTGTCACTGGGTTGGTCTTGAGTTCAGACGCCAGTGGTGAGATTGTGTGTTCCTTTGTCAAACCTTCCATTGTTTTAGGAGTGAAGTTCCCACCTTCTGGTTTATCTGTAGTTAAGGGGTATATTTGGTGGTGACTTTAACTGCAAATAATGTCAGGGTTCATATTTGACCAGGATTTAAAATCTATGTAGTAAAATCCCCAGTAATTTTTGGCTCTCGTTTTCTCATAATGGAAAATATTAATTTTAATGTATGGGGTTTTTTAGGCAAAAACAAACTACTCATCTACAGAAGTTTACTCCATTCACAATGACAAAACAATTTAAAAAATTGTATATATTTATATAAAGTTATAAACATTTCCAAAAGTTAGTTAATTATAACTGTGAAGACCTTGGATCAGATTAGAAATCACAAGCAGATGCATTATGTGGTGCTTAAGAAAGACTCTTAACTTAAGAAAGACACTGTATCATAAGCGCTTGTGGACACAAGTGCACCTTTGTCAGATGCAGAGAAATGACTTTATGGGGTATTTGAGGAATCTGCTCCCAATCTCACATCTCTGTTTCTGTCCCCTGTCTTGGACTTCCCCCTTTGTTCTGGCCAGATATTTCCACATACTGTTCAACAACTAGAAGGTTATGCATCATTTCTCTGCTTCTGTTGCTCTAGCTGTGCACTGACAGCATCTTGTAATGCTCCTAAATTGTCTGTGGGATACTCTGGTTTGTTGCATTTCAGTAACAGTGTAGCCTGACTTCTCACCTCTCTGTGATAACTCTTGCATTTATGTGCTAATTTGCTGCCATCCATTGATCTTGCCTCCCACCTGATCCAATTTCAGCTCTGCATATGCATCTTGGCTCTGAGTGGCCCTTCCTAACAGCTGCCCCCAACTCTTTTATCCTGTAAGTAGCGCTTGAGGAGATTTTATTCCATTTTGTCTGAGGAAGTGTGCTTTGCACATGAAAGCTTACACTTTGAATAGAACTTTGTTGGTCTTAAAGGTGCCACTGGATTCAAACTTTGTTCTGCTGCTTTAGATCAACATGGCTTCCCCACCTGAATGTAGCCTGATTTATAATTCTGGAGTCATTTACTCTTTTGTCTTGATTGCTGCTCATAACTGAGCAGTTGTGCAGATCTTGTGACCAGATCTCCCCAGTGGCAGCCTTGACCATGTTTCTGTTCAAGTGCCACCATTCTGATAATGTCCCCTTGTTGCCCTCTGGCCTGTTGTCATACCTTTGGTCTCTGCATGGGTTGAGTCACATTAGGTGTTATGCACACATACAATAGTAATCCTTCCTGTTTTAAATTGAGCATTCCTTTCATTATATCAATACCACTTGACTGTCATGCAGAGGGTGCTGCTGCAGATGGACTCCCTAAGACAGGGAATATCTCTCAAAATCTTCTTTCTGTAACAGCTGCATCTCTCATTCATCATGAGGTCTATAAATTGCAGTATCTCCTCTTGACCAATTGACTTTCCTTTGTGGCTCTTCACTGCTCCTTTTTTTGTGCTCGCTCATCTCAGTGCATTATACTCCTCCTCCAGGGTATCTCTGTCATCATTAATTTCCATCACCAAAACACTTTCCTCTGGTTCCTCACCTGTAGGTCTCCAGTTCCTCACATGACTGCTCCATTATATTTTGCTACTTGCCTGTGATATGTTTGCCTTTTAATACTTATCGGGCACACTGGCACAAATGCTACCTGAGGACGTTTTATTGTGAGTCCTCAGGTTTGTCTCTAGGTTTGTCTATACTGATGATCAGCTGATCTGTGTCCAGCAGTAAGATGCCTCTTTCTTTCTTTTCTCTTTATTCTTCTGTGAGACAAGTCTTCACAGGTGATTAACATAAGATCAGACCAGTGGTCCATCTAGCTTAGCATCCGGTCTCACACAGTGGCCAACCAGTTACCCTGGAGGGTCAAAAACAGGGCCTAAAAGCAAGAGGTCTTCCCCTGATCTTGCCTCCTTGCACTGGTATTCAGATGTTTTTGTCTCTGAATGTGAAGGTTCCCTTTAGTCACCATGGCTAGTAGTCACTGAAAAGCATGCCCTCCATGAATCTGTGTAAGATGCCTGTACCCATCACTACGTCTTCTGGGAGCAAATTCCACATTTTTATTTTCAGTGGCTTTCTTAGTAATCCCCTACACAGAGTTTGCCATAGGTATTTAATTCTCACAGAAGATCAATGTCGATAAATGATGAATAGTTACAGGTCAAATAACGCTTGCACGTAAAGACTATTGTTGTTATTACAGAATGATTTGAGAAGCAGAGGGTTGAGTGGAAAACCGGTTCACCCTCTACAAAAAATTCCTTGTGGGCTTCAGTATTCTGGCTCTGGGCTGCTTTCAAAAAGTAACCAGAAAATGCAATTATGCTGAGATATTTCTTGTAGAGCATTAGAATTTTTTTTTTTTATATAAAATCCATTCTAGGGATTTTGAAGTGATTGTCTTTTAGAGAGTGACAGTATAAGACTTTATATGAATGGTATTTAACTCCACAAAGACTGAGTAAGATATTTAATACTAGCATCTGTGTGTTGGAAGTGTAGGCTTTGAATATGTGTGACAGAACTGTAAAGAGGCGCACAATCTTACCGGGGTTTAGCGGGTTATAAGGTAGATAGCAAAAACTCAGTTGGTTGCTGCAAAGGATGTCTGGGCTGTACATTGGAAGAGAGCCATCTCCTCTTCTCAAACAGGGTGGTTTGTAAAAGTGTGGAACTCTAGTTATATGAGCTGTTACCATAAGTTCATCTGGCATATGAAAACCTTTCTGATGCTTTAGTGTCACAAAGAGCAGCTCTGTGGGAACCTGAGGGAAAGCTGAATTGAATTGACTGAAATTAAATTCATAGAAAACAGTAATCCTGAATCCAGTATGAGTGCTGCCTTCATGGAAACAGTTGTAATGGTTCTGTAAAGTCTGTTCTTCATTCTGTTCTATGGATTAGCTCAGAAGACTTCTGCAGATGGCTACAAACCAGAACTTTCTCAAACAAAACATTTCATTACATAGCACCATGGCTTTTTAAAAAGCGGGGGTGGGAAGCTATTTGAAATTTTTATTTTGAGTGATGGTAAAAGAATGTGGGCTGAGAATGGATTAATAGAATTTGGAAATGAACTACAAATAAAGGTTTACTGACAAATGTGCTCATGTAACCTCTGTAAGTAAGTGCTTACATTAGAGCGAATACAGCTTCTCTATTAAAATTTTGTAATATTAATTTTCCATTAAAATACATTCTCCATGAGTGAATGAATGTGAATTTCAACTGGATGCAGCAAATATTTTAGTTTTATAATTAGGGGCTCCTAGTTATTGGTGTAGGGGCTGCAGTGGCTCAGAGGTTAAGTTGCAGACTGGAAGGTCTGTAGTTCGGCACTTCAAGTCCCTAATGCCGTGTGATGGAGTGAGCTCCTGTCTCTGGCCCCAGCTCCTGCCAACCTAGCAGTTTGAAAGCAAGAAATTGCAAGTAGATAAATAGGTACCACTTTGGTGGGAAGGTAACAGTGTTCTGTGCACCTCGGCATTTAGTCATGCCAGCCACGTAACCACAGAAACATCTTCAGACAGCGCTGGCTCTTCGGCTTGGAGACAAAGATGAGCACCGCTCCCTAGAGTCGGATTCAACTGGCTTCCGAGCAAGGGAAACCTTTGCCTTTAGTTATTGATGTATGAAATATGAACACATTTTTGTCAGGAGATGATATGAAATTATTCATTTCTTGAGGAACTGTGTCTGTCCACCCCACCCCACCCCCATGCCACTTCACCATTATCCCTTCATGCACTCCATGTTCCTGTTGGCCTTGTGGAGACAGTGCCAAGGTGGGGACAGCCACGTGGTAATCAGCTTTCACATGCTGTGACCATGCTGAAGTATTTTGGGCAGCCTCCACATGTACCATGAGGACTTAATTGTGAATCTGCCCCTTAGTTAAAAATATTAATAGTCTTGCAGTGTTAAAAGGGAGAATATACAGTTTGAGTTAGAAGTATAGCCACATAAAACATGTGTGGACTATATTAAATATATTTTTTTTAAAGATCTCCTTAAACAATACCTAAGCAAGGTAAAGATGCCTAACGTCTGCGCCAAGATATATATGAAAGGTAGAATTAACTAATAGTCGTTGATGTTGGCTATCCCACCACTTAGGGTGGCCTGTCTGGCATTGGCCAAAACCTGGGCGTTTTCCATTGTGACTCCAACTCTGTGGAATGGGTTCCCTGGGGAGATGATGGTGGGAACCCCCCATGGAAATCTTCAGGAGGCGCTGCAAGGCCTGCCTGTTTGCCAGGGCTTTTGAGAGGATCTGAATGATAGGCATCTCTCCCCCCCTTTACCTTTTAGCAGTTGTAGCAATCTTACTTATGGCTACCCATCTGCAGTGATGTGAGGAATCTTGCATTTCCTGGCTGTCAGTTCTGATGTTGAAGCTGCAGCAGTTACCAGAAAGCTGATGAATTGAAATACCAAAGAGGAGAGCTGTGTGGGTTTTCCTTCCTTTCTTCTGTTATACTTCTACCTTCAGCTAACCAGGAAGCTGGGGAACTCAGACCTTGCTGCTGAGACTTGGGGTGGGGGGACTTGGCGGGAATAGTGGGGTAGGAATAGACCCTGCTGCTGTTTCCTTTCTGCTTGTACTAATTTTAGGAGGATAAATGTTATAGTATGCCTTATATCCAGGGCTGTAGTTTAGGAGTCTGTGTTAGCTTAACCTGTTTGCATTGCCTTAAAACACACACACACATTTCAAGAAGCTAGCATTTCAAGAAGTTTGTGTACTGGCATGACAAGCAAACTACATGAATATGGGAAAGAAGATTCAGAGATGGCTTTTTAATTTTCAGGAAACTGCCAGCAACACAGCTTGCTTGAGAATAAAAACTTGTTGTGCCTTCTGATTGTTGTGCCTTCTGATTTTTTCCAGGTTTCGGGTAATGTTCTTATGAAGTTGGTGGTATGATTCATATTTAAGCTTAAAATAAAAATGCAATAACTCTCTATTTGTCCTGACCTGGATGGCCCAGGCTAGCCTGATCTGGTCAGATCTCAGAAGCTAAGCAGGGTCAGCCCTGGTTAGCACTTGGATGGGAGAGCACCAAGGAAGTCGAGGGTTACTTCACAGAGGCAGGCAGTGGCAATCACCTGTTTGTTGCTTGCCTTGAAAGCCCTATGGGGTTGCCATAAGTCAGCTGCGTCTTGATGGCACTTTCTACCTCCAACACCCTCTTTAAGCAAATCCCGTGTACAAATCCTTTTAAAATAATAATTTTGGAATATCCCCAGGCGTATGTGATTTTCTGTTCCACAGTGTTTAGGAATGGTGGCTTGTAACTTTTGTTGTTATTTCTTTTAAGCAAGTGGGGCATCTTTCTGGAAAGCAGCCAATTACTGTAATTAGGTAGTGTCCTTGGGTGGAACGGGTCAGTCAAACTCCGAATGGGCAATTCGGTGTATTTTCTGAAAGGCACAAGATGCTTGCATAGATATATCCTGAGCAGCTTTGTCTTGAGCTACGACTCAAGGCCATTAATTATGGTAAGAGTCAGAATTGTAGCTCTTGCTTGTAGAAATGCCTGTTCCCCCTTCCTCCTTTAGTAGTGTTAGAGGTACTGCAGCATGGCCTTTTTTTCTGCTGCAAAGGAATTGCCAGAAGGATTTTGAGGTGTGGGAGGGATCCATGATGCTAGCTCCCCCCCACACACACACACACACATATACCCCAGCATCTCTTCTCCTGCAACTTGGTGTAGTGCTGTTGTTGGGAAGGAGCTGCAGTGTGGGCTCTTCCCATGTGGTGTGGAGCACCTGAAGTACATTGGCTCCCACACCACCATGAAGAGATCATGTGAAGAATGTTAAGTTTTGAGGAATGCTTGCCAAATCTTTGTCAGAAGGATAGGAGGGTGTCAGGGGTGGGGGAAAACGATACAATAGTTTTTGTCTCACAGTGAATGTGAATCTCAGATTGATAAATTAAACTGTTTGTATGACACAGCTCCATTTTGGAGGGAAACAAAGTCCAGTTTTACAGTAATGAAGATTGAACAGGCTTGTGAGCACTCAATGATGACCTATTTTCTAGTTCCTTTATCCTGCAAAGGCAAACTTGGCATCACCCACAGAAGTCGTTGCCATAGAAACCAAGGCATAGAGCTAGAGGAGAGTTTAGCAGAGCTGCTTGCGCAATATTTTTCCCCCCCCAGTCTGTTGAGCCCTGTGGGCCATTGTGGAAAATCACGGCGTTGTACTGAATCTGTCAGTTTGTTTATATCTCTTTATTAGGGGTCTCTGTTTACAGTTAGCCTATTCAATAAAGGCATAATCCTGGCTGAGAGTCTCAGAAATATTATTGTGAAGATTTGCCTCATAATATGGTTGCATCCTGTTATGTGTGGAGCTAAAGGATGTTTAACTGTATTCTGATTTGCTTCATATTTTAGTGAAGATGTAATTGAGATTTTGGGATTTTTGTTTTGGATATCTTAGAAGTTCAGCTCTGGCTGCTGTGCGGCAGATACATGGTTTCACTATCATTAGTGTTGTGTTGGCTCCTACAGATCCGTTCCATTAATGGCTGTGTTTTCATCCAGTGCAAGAAAATTTCTGCCTGTTTCACTGAAGGAAGACCCCTTGCACTGGAGGAAGTTGCCCCCGCTAGCATAAAGGATCTTTGCCACTTCCCTCCATACAGACAAAGCACAGACTGATCGTACAAAGCACTTGAGCATATCAAGGTGTATTATAACATATATCACACACAAAAGGATAGTGAGTTTTCTTTCAGATGAAGGTGAACTTCTAGATGAAAACCTCTGGAATGACTCTTCGTTTTGCCTCTTCATCAGAAAAATTCCTATGCTTGTCTAGTTTCATTCATACCACAGTTTAACATATCATATACAGATCTTCTCCTGGTTTTCCTACAATAAATACATTCCTAGAACAACTTTTCACCAGGCATGACTTAGTTCATGATGCAAAGTGCCTTACGCCATAGTGTTGTATCCCACAAGGTGTGCTATATGCATCTTTATTTTGTTCCAATATTTATTGTTCCATTAGCTTTATGAGAGGGTGGAATAGGTCTTGCTGGTAAATATAAAAACTGGCAAATAGCCAGGAGCCTGGATTGAGTCCCCTGTAAGCTGCTTCTCTTCCATCCCTTCCCCAGCCCCTTTGCGCTACTTTTAGTATAGCCATAATACTATTGCTACCTAACAAACTAGTTTTAAGGATTAGTGAGATCTTACACAAAAGGTAAGTATTAGCATGCTTTGTCTGCATACCTCACTCATACTGATCTGCCTTGTCCAGAAAGCTTTTCACCATCCCTTGCCACCTTCTTCATTTCTAACACCCAAAATTTGCAGTACGGGCTGTGAGTAGTAGCAGAATGTTCAGATGTTTGTAGGTTATTAATTTTTTCTACTTAACCTTAAATTTATTTATTTATTTATTGGATTTATACCCTGCCCTCCCCGCCAAAGCAGGCTCAGGGTGGCTTACATAAAAGTGTTAAAATAGTTTAAAAACACATAAAATCTAAAGTGCAATGCGTACATATATTCCTATGCGACAGCAGTCATAACCCAGTATTTCTGTAACAGGAGTCAGTTAGTACAGACTTAGATGATGCAAACAATCCCAGGGAAGCTCCAAGTTATCAGGATGTTAAATGTGGTCAAATGCCTGGTGGAAGGGCTCGTCTTGCAGTCCCTGCAGAATTGAAGTAAGTTCTGCAGGGCCCTGATGTCCTCAGGGAAGAAGAAGAGATAGGATTAATACCCCACCCTTCACTCAGAGTCTCAGAGTGGCTTACAAACTCCTTTCCCCCCCCCCCCACAACAGGACACCCCGTGAGGTAGGTGGGGCTGAGAGAGCTCTTTCCAGAAATGCTCTTGAGAGAATAGCTCTGACAGAACTATGGCTTGCCCAAGGTCATCCAGCAGCTGCAAGTGGAGGAATGGGGAATCAAACCCGGTTCTCCCAGATTAGAGTCTGTGCACTTAACCACTACACCAGAGCAGCGCTGCCACAGAAAAGGCTCTAGTCCTGGTAGTGGCCAGTCTGGCCTCTTTAGGGCCAGGGAGCACTAGGAGGTTTTGAGTCCCTGAACACGGTGCTCTCTGGGGAACATGTGGGAAAAGGTGGTCCCTCAGGTATGCTGGCCCCTGACCATAGGTAAGCACCAGCACCTTGAAGTGAATTCGGTATGCTATAGGCAGCCAATACAATGCTTTCAGCGCAGGCTGGGTGTATCCTTGTGGAGAGAGATCCAGCAGCAGCCTGGCTGCCTCATTCTGCACCAGGTGCAGCTTCTGAATTTGGGACAAGGGCAGCCTTACAGGAAGCATTACAGTAGTCTAATCTCGAAGTGACCATTGCGTGGATTACCATTGCCAGGTTGCTACGTTCGAGGAAGGGAACCAACTGCCTAACCCGGCAAATTGTGTTACATAAGATGTGATGCTGTCTTCCAGCTTTTTTCTTTAACCAAAAGTAACCTGGGGAAAATGTTGGAACTCTGCAGGGAGGAAACGTGGTCTGGGAAAGCCTTCTTAGCTCTTTGGTCATATTTCAGTTCAGAATCTCCTTCCCTAACCTGGTTTTTCACCCAATACTGCACGTTTTCCTTTCAGATTCATGGCCTACCCAAGTTGCTTTTGACAAAAAAGAGAGAGAGAAGTTCTGAAGAAGAAAGAATCACAGGATTTCTGCTTCTCATTTTATCTGTATATACTGTACTCTCTCTTTTAATCATGGAGCTAAAATTTGTCAAAAGTACACTTTAGAATATATTCTGATATCAATAAAGTGTTGGAACCTATGCTTCTCTTTCACAAAGCTTTCTTTCAAGGAAAAAAGACTTCCTCTAATGCAGAATGATGGTGTTTTTTCTGGTGGAGAAATTATTCTGATGAAGAAAAGTCTTTCTTTGTTGAAGGAACTCTTTGTGTTAAGGAAAACTTGATGAAAGCAAATAATAGGGTGCAAATTAGTGAAAGGAGGCCATACAATCCAACCCAGAAATATGTTGTCGAGGGCTTTCGTGGCCGGAGTTCATTAGTTGTTGTAGATTTCCAGGCTGTATGGCCATGGTCTTGGCTATGTTTCACCAGTAGCTGTGACAGGCATCCTCAGAGGTATAACACAGAAAGATGGAGTACTGTGTGTCAATGTGAGAAGAAAGATGGTAGGCAGGTAATTTATATCTACTCAGGAACCTGAAAGGTTTAGTGATTCACAGAAACTGCTACTTCCATGGATTGTTTTTACCCATTTGCATTTCGTAGGCACATTGAGCTTTTCTTTCTAAAATGGAAGCTGGGATGTAAATAAATAAATAACTAAATAAACTTCCCAGTTGCATTTCAGAAGAAGGAAAACTGGGTGTTTGAGCTTGTAACTTGAGTGTAATGGGATGTAAGTTCGCAGACGATACTAAAGCGGGGGCATTGGACCACTGAGTCCAGTAGCATAAGTAGATTATGAAGATGCCTTTTTAGTTCCCTGCCAATGACTTTAATACCTCCTATCATAATGAACTCCAGAGCAATTCAGTTTTGATTTTTTTTTCTGGAATCATCCCGATTTTGAATATAATAACCTAGTTTCCTGAGTGAGCACCTATGCATGTGAGCCTTTTTTAAAGTATTAAATAATCTCTGTCTAATTTTGTTATGTGGATGGATTTCCGTTATGTATTCCTATTGTATCTTTCTGTCATTGTGAGCCAGAATTTGGGCCAGGCAATTTAAACTCCTGTTACAGCCTTGAAAAATAAAATTTGACAAGTCATCCCCTCCTTTATGGATATCAGCAGCTAATTATGCCATTGTCCTCAAATATTATAGCATGATAATGGAAAATAAAAGCATTGAATCTAGGACAGAAATGTTCTGATTTTCTATTAGTGCTGTTGAGATAAAAAGTTTCACCAGCAGCCTTTTCTGAATAATACATTTCTGTAGGCTTTTGTCCTCTTTATTCAGTGTCCTTAGAAGAACTTGTCTCCTTTTCTAAGACAATAGATGGTAAATTTCAGTGAGGCAAAAAACAAAGTTTTAACAGTCAGATTCCTAAGATTGTCTGCTTTGGTTGTCTTTATATTTTGAACCTTTGATGTTTCAAACTTTGCACCCCATAGCATCTTTTTGTAAGTTCTTTCTGTAAGGAGGATGTTATCTTCCTGCTAGAGTCCTCTGTTCCTATTCTTGGTTGAAAATTACATGGTGCAGTGGTAGAGAAGGAGAGGATGTGTTGTATATTGGAATTACCTGAAGCTGGTAAGTTCAGAGGACTGCCGCACAAGAACACAGAAAGCCTCCGGAGAGTCTGGGGTTTGGGGGTCAGAAGGAGCAAGCCAGATTACCTCTCTCTATATAAGTAGAAGATACGGTTTGTGGGTAACAAAGATGACACTCGGACAAAGGTTGGGGAGAATATACATGTCCAGTTGTTGGGTTTGGAAGACTAGCACTGATGCCATCTAGGGCAAAAGGTCTTCTGGATTTTCTGCAACACCTGAGAACTTCTTGTGTTCTGCTGACATTAAACCAAATTAGTCTACTGTTTACTAACTCTTACATACCCACCTTCTTTATTCTTCACCTAGGCGACAGAAGGCTAGGGAGAGGCAGCAGAAGTTGTTAGCTGAATTTGCATCAAGACAGAAAAGCTTTATGGAAACTGCTATGGATGTTGGTAAGTATTTAATCCTGAATCTTGTATATTGTTAAAGTCTGATGAGCAAATGAGGCTAAAACAGTAAACTAGGACACATTTAATGAAGAGATGACTGCTACCAGAAGAAAAATTGTAGGGAGCAAAAAAGCAACTACTAGGGGTATGCATGGGAAAAAAATCAGCTTTTTTCAGATTTGGGTCCATTGAACCTGAAAAATATTAATACCTTCCAATATTCCTGAATCCCAGTATCAGTATGATACTGGGATTCGAGTAAATATTTGGGAAACACGAATTTATTCAGCATTTAAAAATGCCTTCTCCCTTTACTCGTGGAAGCATGCCGTAGCGGCAGCACAACTCAGAGGGTGAAAGGAAGTAATTTAGAAATACCTTCTCTTCACTTGTGGCATTGCATTGCCACCATGGCACACCTCCATGAGTGAAGGGAAGTTAAAATATCAGTAAGGTATTTTCTGGGTATTTATTTGGTTCAGTTTATACCAAACACACTCCTAGCAAATACTATATTTGGTCTCCATTTTAGGATACCTAAACAGTTTTTTAAACTGTATCCAGTAATAGATCCATGGAACCAGAAGCTCAGTTTCAAAATGAGGTTGAGGCCAAGCCCTGTTTTAGTTTTTATTATATTAACAAATGTATTGATGACTGTTCTTTCAAACTTTGCACATTCATGTGCACTCTGAGCTGGCAGGAGCAGAGAAGAACATGATGGAACTCTGGTGCCTTGCTGTGAATGTTTTGATGAGATGACAGTGAGTGATCACTGCATATCTATCTGATAATGGCTGCCAGTAATGAGTACAACCACTGAAGGATAATTTTTTATCTATTTATATTTATTTACAAAATTTTTACTCTGCCTTTCTACCCCATCAGGGCCACCAAGGCAACTAGCAGTTAAAACAAGCATTATGAAAACATATCGTAAGAACAATTAAAACCAAAGGAGTCTTCACCTGCTGGCAGAAAGTGTACCATCAAAATCATCCATCATTTCCATGGCATGGGGCCAGCCTTAGGCTACAAGAGAAACACATATTCAGCCATGATCTTCAAAGCTGTCTTAATTACATGCAAATAAAATAATCTCCTCTTAGTTTTCATCATTTATGATTTAAAAAAAAAAATCCATTGAACATGATTGGTAATTTAGTGTTCCTCCAACAAAGAATTCATACGGAATTTCTTTTGACAAGGGGGGTAATAACATTGCCTGCTGAGTCTTGTTTGAATTAATTAAGGGTGGAAGTACAGTCTTCCAGTCCCTGAATGGAATTTTTTTTTTTTGGGGGGGGGGGTGATAGGGAAAAGGTACGTACTCTTTTTAATAGCAAGGTGACACAGGTTTTTTAGCATCTCCTCTTCTGAATCCAGATAGGAAAATAAATTAGTTTTGACTGGTCCTCTGAGAATATACATGCTGGGCGAGAGCAAAAGATATTAACATTCTGATAGTTGCTTCAGTGCTTGGGGACCACCTTGACACACAGTGGTTCTGCAAGAGCAACATTGCTTCCAGTTACAGATTGTAAACACAGTTTAGTATGTTGGGATATTAGCTGTTTCTTCCATTGATTGGCTTAAGCACAGCAAACACCAAGGCATTTAGTACCAAATTCAGCACTGATCTTATGAACCAGACATATTATCTCCAGCACTGCCTGATGTTTGTTTGTTTTTTAAAGATCCCATACACTAGATGTTGGCTTGGATCTTGCTTAAAATTTCTCTGCACAGAACAGGAGCTATTTTCACCAATTTCCCTCTCACACAGCAGACATCCAACTTCTCCCTCCTGTGCTATTCCTGGAGGACCCCAGGCCCAGGAGCTGCAATGGGGGGCAGGCAAGGTATTCATGCTCCATAGGTGGAAATCCCTAAAGCTCATTGTCTGGAGCTGACTAGGGGCACGGATATTTGCCATCTACAGTTTTATTCAATTTTTAGTAATCTTTTGTTAGCTGAAAAGCAGCAATGGAAATCATTGAGCACATTTGTTACTCCTATAACAGTGCCAAGTAGTCCCAGCAATGGCTCAAAGTCTCCAACTGCTTCAGTAACATATAACATCAGTATGAACCCTTAAAGAATGTTAATCTCTCTTTAATAAACCAGTGCAGAGAAACTGCTAGTTCCAGATAATAATTAATAATAATAGTGCTTGTGAACCTTTATTTTGAGCTGCTTTAAGCCTCTTTCTACCTTAGCCTTCATGCAAACATTAATTGAATCTTTTGTAATTTATCAGTAAGGCCATGTGATCCATTGTATTGGCCAACATTTAAATATAAACTAGGAAGGATTGAAGTTATTAATTTAGGCCAATGGTATGGCAGCTTCGAAATCTTGGCTCAGAATATTATTTTTTTGAAGTGGATATAAATAACACATGAATTTTGTTCCAAAATGCAAAGCAGCCATGAACACCATGGAAATGTACTCCTACAGTATATAAGAGCAGTAAGAGTGCTTCAGAGATTTAGTAGTTAACTTCTTGATTTCACCAGTGTAAAACAGCAACCTGAGTTTCTCAGTAAATACAATTATCTGAGGATGCTTTTTTAAAGGACTTTTCCCCCTAGAATGAACAAATCATGCTATCATATTAATACATTACCAGATTCATACTGTATAAATACAGATTTGGATTATGAATCCTATTTAAATCCCATTGATTTCAGTGAAACCGAGAGAAGCATATAGTTTGTTTAAATTTTCCATAAAAGTTAGTAGACATAAGCAATGAACATTTGTAAAACCACATCCTTAGATTATGTTCTTTCACATGACAGTGCAAACTTAAATGGAACAGTTAATTAGATTTAATAGTTAACAAAAGGTTAGTGAATTGTTTGGGAAACATGTATATTGGCTTATATTGTTTTGGTTTTAATTGGGCAGAAAGGAGGGATATAAACTTACACAGTGAATGTTTATGATATTAACATTGAAGATTAATTTGTGTAGTGAAATTGGCTTCTCTGTCATGGTAAGCCTTAATGTTTGAATTGGCATATTTTCAAAAAAAACAAACAAAAAGAATTTTAGCTGCAAATACCCACCAATTCTATATGTTCTGTTCTTTAAAACTTGCATTAGTAAGAGGGCATAATTCTTTTTTTGGTGAATGTGATTTTTTTTAAGTTTTCCTTGAGCTCCTCTAAGGGTTTAAAATGTACAAGACTGATTTATTCCCCTCACACATGTAGTATCATACTGCACATAATTTCCTAGATAGCTGCCTATATGATGCTTAATTTAATTTTTTTTGGGGGTGGTTATTAATATATTCTTTCTGGCATTTTTTCACTTCACTTCTGGTTCTTCTGGTTGCCACTAGGTGGTGATAAATGCTTATAAAGTATAAGCATTTGATAACCCACAGAGCAGTCCAAAAACAAATGTCATGAAATGCCTTTTATTAGGATCAGAAATAGTGTGCTGTGTCTTGATGTTTTTGTAGGCCCTAATACAGTATTACATGATTTTAGTGTATTAACTAGGTGATGCCTATTATCCTTGCTTTTTCTTTGGGGCCTCTTGTAGAAAAAAGAGGTCTGTCTTTCTTTTGGCCACTAGATTGTCAAATATTGAAGCAAGATTCTGGAAGTACATCTGATGCTATTCAGAGAACCCTGTTCTCTTCCAGGCTCCTGGATTGTATCCACTGTAATTGAAAGATGGCCCCTCCTGGTGTGGAACATTACTTTTAGGAAAGCTAATGGCACCCGTAGCTTGCATTTTGACACACAACTCTCATGCAAAGATGTGTGTACCAACTTTGCCATTACACAACTGGAAGATACTGTGCTATCTTGTGCCTGTTAATACCAAATTGTGGGAAATGTTTGATAGTGTGAATTCAGTGCAAATTAGAGTAAATCTTTCCAAACTACATAGAGTTTAAAAAGTTCCTTGGCAGAAGTACAGGAAAAAATATTTCCTGTAGGACAGGTATAGTATAGTTTTACATTTGTACATATACTTCTGAAAGATGCTGGATAAAGTAAGAGGTCCTGATTGGTGGTGCTATCCAAAACACAGTTAGACCCTTCTAAGCCCACTGACTTCAGAAGACTTAGAGGGGTATAGCTCTCTTTAGGGTTGTGCTCTTAATTAATGTTGCAGTGTTTATTAAGTCTTTATTTAAGGAAGCAGGATGGAAAATCTTATTTTCATTTTCCTTTGTCCAGTTTGGTGGTCTGGGCAGCCTCCACATCAGGGAAATCCAGTTGCAAATGACAGATCTAGTGCCACGACAGTGAAACATTCAATGGTATTTGCTGATACGATGGAAAGGTGGCAGTGGTATAGTGATTAAGAGTGTTGGACTAGGATCTGGGAGGCCCAGATTCATTTGGCCCTAAGAATTAAAGTATTCAAGACAAAAAAGGTCTTCTTGGTTCACAAACGGCATATGTATTGGTACTGAACGTCTAACACATTCCAAAGTCAGTGGTATAATCTATAGAGATAGATAGATAGATAGATAGATAGATAGATAGATAGATAGATAGATAG
Organism: Gekko gecko; assembly: GCA_029375565.1. Taxonomy (NCBI): domain Eukaryota; kingdom Metazoa; phylum Chordata; class Lepidosauria; order Squamata; family Gekkonidae; genus Gekko; species Gekko gecko. The sequence continues at coordinate 34,523,162 of JAPDNY010000003.1, read as the reverse complement.
ATAGATAGTATTTTCTTCAGCATGTTTTTAACTTATTTTGTCTTTCATTCTGCATATATTGTATTAATAACTGCTGCCACCCAAATATTACCAAGTCCGTGCTTGTTTTAGTATGGAAATTTACAGTGAGCTCCCTGTTGGAAAAAATTAAACGTCAAGTATACTTACCTGGAAGAATGCACTGCGTGTTGTGGTAGTTGAAATGACAGACATTTTAACCTTTTCCTTTCAAGAATCTCTTGTTAATTCCCCCTGCCCTTCTCCTCCATTCATCAGAATCGCCAGATGCAGATATTGCTATGGAGATAACAACATCGGAACAGCATGTTTCAGAAGCCATGTACGATTGTGTGATTTGTGGCCAGAGTGGCCCTTCCACTGAAGATCGACCAGCAGGATTGGTTGTGCTCTTGCAGGCCTCTTCAGGTATGGCTGAAAAAACAAACCACCTTGGTTTAAGAGGGACTGCAGATCTGCATCAGCTGTGCTTTGAGAAAGTCAGAGTGTGTCAGTGAGCCCCTGTGGGCACAGTTAAATAGTAACCACATGAGGGCTGGTGTAGCTTAATGGCTGTCCTGCTAGGATGCCTGTAACTCGAAACTTACTCTGCCATGAATGTATTGGGTGGTCTTAGATAAACCAAGATCTCTCTGCACCCCCATCCCAGTGCAAAATGGGAAAACTAGTATTGGATTGTTTATTATGAGAAGATAATGGGTATGAAATATTTTAGGAACCCTGGTGGGCCAGATCTCTACATGGTCCCACCCACTTTCTAAAAACACTTGTTGGATGCCAGGAAACGGTGTCTGATTGGCTACTGGAGATCTGATTGGCTGGGCAGATTAAAATAATGCTGTTTCAGTAGCTGCTGCCTCCACATAGTTGGTTTTATTCTCTCTCACTCGCCTTTCCCATTTTGTGACTGTGCCTACCACCTTGTGTCAGAATTCCAAAGAGACCCACGGGATCAAAGGCTGGGAATATATGCTTTAGAGTATTCAGATTGAATCCAAAGAACCTTGAAAGGAGCTTCATGCAGAGATTTAAGTTTCCCACCTCTGCAGACCATTGACAGCTTCCCGGAAGCTGTTTTTGAAGGCCAGGGGGCTCTGTGCTCAAATGGGAAATACACTTGAGTATGAGCAATTTCTCTTTGTGGACAGGGCACGTTTGGAGGCAACTCTGAACTGTTCTTACTTTCTGAAAGTTAAGGTAGTGCTGGTTATGAGTGTCTTTTTAAAGCTGAAATGTCAACATAAATATTTTAATTAATAAATAAATTCCCTACCCCTGCACAACTAAGCATGCTCATTGGATTCAGTAGGATACTCCAGAGTGTATATTTTAAGGAATACAGTTCCTTTGCTCTCATTTCCAGGGGATATTCTTTGGGGAGTGGGAAAAAATATATGTGATATCTGTTATTGCTCCTGAATAATTGGAGCAATATTATTGGAGGGGATAATCAGAGATTAAATTTTGTGATGAGAGTACAGATACCTATTCAGTGTAATATTTAGCAGTTTGCTAGCTCTTCTGAGAGCTCCCACAGTGCAGACTCTCTATTCAGTTCTGTGACCAGTTTTGACTCAGCCAGCACCAAACATCTTATCTGATTTATGGATTTTTTTTAAAGAAAAAGAACTACTAAAAATTCAGTTTCTTCTTCTGGCACGCTACTGATTCCCCCCCTCCCCTCCTTGCAGTTTTGGGGCAATGCCGTAATAGTACTGAGCCTAAGAAGCTGCCAACTTCAGAAAAGGAGCAGATTTACGCTCGGGATACATGTGCAGCCGTATATGAAGAACGACTTGCAACTTTACAAAAGTACTTTAAAGATGTAAGTATTCTATAATGGGAAAGCATCCTTTCTCGATAAGGGAGTGGTGCTATTCTTATCTTACTGCATTTGCAGTTAAAAATTTATTGGTCGTATGCTTTTTTTGTTAGGTAAGATTTTGTTAAGTTAAAATAGTAAAAGTGCAAAGTATTTAGGTTAGTATTGCATAATGTTGCTTTCAGTGTTCCATTGAAAGAATTGGGGGGGGGGCAGGTTACAGAAGGGATTGTAATTCTGCAGAAGTAATTCTGAGAACCCCTGTATCTGGCTATATACATTGTTTGCCTTCAGCTTGTTTCAAATCTTTCCTCAACCATGATTTTTACTGGGTGGCCTTATTCAAGTATCTGTTTCTCAGCTGTAACACTCTGTTTGATAAATTAGTATGCCTATGTGAAAGTGCCTTTTCAGTTTTCAGGAAGCTAGGAAGTAAAAAAAATATAGATTTGTTCTGAATAACACACTGAAGGAGGGGGTGTCCATGTCCAATTGCTACTTTGTTAACATATTGATTATTTCTCATTTATATTGCTTGCTAAAAGAGGAGATGAAAATACCTTCTGAGAACTGTACAAAGAAATATCAGTTCCAGAAGCAAGACACATTCATTTCAGATGTGCTCCTTTATATTGTTTCCTTAGAATGAATAGGAGGCCTTTAATATGGTCTTCCTCTAACAATTCCTGGCCCACTATTATATTGATGTTACCCAATAATTAACCCTTCCCATACAACCAGAAAACTTTTCATGAATATGAAGCTTTTGCAGTTGAATGGCATGAGATGTTCTATCAGTAGAGGCTTTATAGAATTCAGTATTAGGAAAAAAGGTTTTTGTTCAGTGTTAAGTTATTCTAAGTATTTAAACTTCAGTACTGCAAAACCACAATTCAAATACTAGCTACCCCTGTTTGTCTGATTCTTCATGTTTTCATCCTGCAACCTATGAACCTAAGTAAAATTTAACTTAGTCCTACAGTGCCAAGACCACAGCCACATATCCCGGAAAATCTACAACAGCTGATGAACTCTGGCCGTGAAAGCCTTCGACACTATATTAAAATTTATCTCTTCATCAGGATAGTTATGCAAAAAAAAGATGAACAATTGGATTTTCTTGTCTGAACTCATTGCAAATCAAAGGAAATTTGTTTATTGTATATACTTCCCATTTGTTTGTCCAAAATTTACAAACTGAGCTGTCTTTTGAGCTTAGATGTCGTATTCCTCTATAAAGTTTTGCTGTTTATTTATTCATTGGTTTTATATTCCATTTGTTTCAGCTTCCAGAGTGGTGATACTGCATCATTTTAATTATTTCTAGTTACTATTTCTGTGCTTTGAAGCTGTGAACCACCCTTTGCGTTCCAGAAAGTCTGAGGCTGCATTGGCACATCACTGGATAACATGCTATGGTTGCACTATAGCAGCTATTTGCGGCTGGATTATTCTGTGTGGACAAGATAAATCAGTTGGCAGTACTGGCTTTAGTAGTACTGTGGTATCCAATGATGTGTGGATGCTTCCTGTCTTCAGCTTTGGGCAAGGGTGTTCTTCGCCCATATTGCTAGGGTCCTTTCTGTCTTGGTTCTTGTTGCACGATTCAGGGGATTCAATGTGGGCACTTCAAAATTCAAGTCCAGTAGCACCTTAGAGACCAGCAAAATTTTTGGAGGATACAAGCTTTCAAGAGCCAAAGATCACTTGCTCAGATACGAGTAAGAATGAAGATACAGGAGCTCTTGTATCCAGGCCAGAAAATGAGTGGGGAGTTACCAAGAAGGGGCAGTTGGAGTCAGGATACAGAGGTACAATACAAAACATAGTCAACTTGGTTGGAGCAAGGAGATGTGCATAAAGGTGTGAAATGCAGAAAATTATCATCAGTAATGAGATAATGTAGGCAGTTGTGTTTTCACCATCACCAGTTCCTCAGAATGTTGCCAATCTATTTTTGTGTGGAACAGGAAATCAAAATACATGAACTTTGAAACTCTTGGGTTGTGTTTTTTATCAGACTTTCGTTTAATAAGGTCATGTACTTTGTCTTGTATCCTTGTAATTCTCAATTTTAAAGTAAACTCAGACATATTCTTCAGTAGTATAATTTTGTTTTGGTTTGTCAGAGTACCATGATACTGTCTTTATTGTGACACTGTCTTTATTGTAAAAATGGATACATAGTTTCCTAGAACTGCACATTTTGGCAGAAGTCTGTGAGTTGGATTCCTCTGACCTCAAAAGAGCACATTGGGTCTATCAGAGGAAAGCAGCTCAGCTGGAATTTAAGTACAGCCTGTTGGATTAGGCCAGTCCATTTGGGTTGGCATCCTTTTTCACATAGTGGCCAATCAGTCGCCCTGGAGGGTCAAACAAAAAGGTCATACAGGCCAGGGCTTTCTCTTGCTGCTTCCTCCCTGCATTCGTATTCAGAAGCTTGCTGCCTCTGTATATGAAGGTTCCCTTCAGCCACAATGGCTACCAGCCATTGATAGACCACACCTCTATGAATCTGTCTAATCCCCTTTTAAAACTATCTATGATTATGGCCATCATTCCTCTTCCACTGCCAGTGAATTCCCCAGATTAATTTTCATTGAGTGGTGAAATATTTCCTTTTTTCTGTCCTTAACCTATTTCCCAACAATTTCATTGGGTTCTTGTATTATGGTAGAGGGGAAAAAAGGCTCCCTCTGTTCTCTTTCTCCATCCTATGCATATTTTTTTAAATCTCTGAACAGCAGTCTCTTGTGCAACTGGAATGCTTCATCCTTGGGGAACTAGATTAATATTTCATACAAATACAATGTTTCTGTTTTAAGTTTGTAAGTTCCTGGCCCAATGCAGATATTAGTAAGATCAGCGGTTTCTGCTTTCTTTTAGCTTCCTCTACCATTACTGTGCTAAAATGGTCACAGCAGGGAAGGTTTAATCTTTAAATTTCTATCAGCATACAAAAAACAGCCTCTCTTAACCCCCTGAATAGTTTGTTCAGCTGAGCTAAGCAATAAAAATCCTGTTGTTGATCAGCTGTCCCCTCAGCAGTAGGTGTTCTTACCGTAGTGGCAATTAGCTTTAAAGGCAGCATTTAAGTTGTAAAAATTATTTGCCAGGTACCAGATGGAGCCTGTATACTTTGCTGAAAGGGAAGCATCAATTCCCTTTTGAAAATGGCCTGTATAATTGTCCGCCACAAAAAGGCGCTCCAGGCTTATTTCAGTGTTATTAGCTGGAAGACAAAGGTTTGTGGTTGTATTTGGTTTATTTGAAGGTTTCAGTGAGAAAACATGAGCTATGACTCAAGCAGCAAAGGGCAAGAGACAAAAGCTTCCTAGGAGCAGGGATAGCTGAACTCATGCTAGGAAAGTTCCATTTCTTCTGTAGATCAGAGGCATGGAAGTCAGAAAGCCAGTATTTCAGAGGACCAGACTTCTGGTCTCTAGAGAAATAGTTGTGTGCCATCAAGTCACAGTTAACTCATAGTGACGCCAGGGCTGTGGGGTTTTCAAGGCTGGAGATGAACAGAGGTGGCTTGCCATAGCAACTCCAGACTTCCTTGGTGGTCTCCCAACCAAGGACTAACCCCAGCCAATCCTATGTAGTTTCCAAGCTCTGGCGAGGCTAAGCTAGGCTAAGCTGTCATGGTGCTCTACAGAAAGCTGGTCTCAAGCCTTCTTTTTTCCTTTTAAAAAACTAAAGGATGAGAAAGAGGGTGCACAGCTTGTCTGTCTATTCGCCGCCCTCGATAGCCAACATAGTATGGTAAGTCTGGAGGGGTCAGATGGTCTTGTCCTCCACAGGGAGAACTGACACTCCTAACCTCAGGAACTTCAGCTAGGTGGAAGGCTGTGGGGCAAGTTCTGCTTTTCCCCTTCTGGAGCCGCATACCTGGTATCGGAGTAAATGAAAGCCAATGGGAGGGGGAGCATACCAGCTGTCCAGTCTTGTTTTTTAAAGCACCTGCATGGTGATTTGGTTAAAGGTTTCTTTTGGCACACTTAATTTTTTTAAAAAAATCACTTGTGCAATTAGCTGAAAAGTGGAGCAAGAGGGCAGAGGGAGAAGAGAGTGTTGTGACTGGCCTAAATAGTTGGCCAATCAGTGTTGTGCAAATCCAGCTCCTCTTCAGACAGAGAAGAAAAACTTTCCCTGAGAGCATGTTTCAACTGCAGGGAACATAGGCCCAGAGTTAGTGAGTAGCTGGCTCTGAAGACCCTTACCTGCATGGTGAAGCGTCTGAGCAGAGGAGGAGACATTGACTGACAGGGTACTATTGATGCCACAGAGTTACTTCTTCAGGGGATCCCACATCCTTTTTATTTGGGCAACAACCGTTCCCTTTCCGGGCATCACTCCACCATGACATGTTCCCTGATTCCTTTGGCTGGGATTCGGGATTTCAAGCACAAAGGCTATTCAACTCTTTTTCTTGCAGACTGGAGGAGCAAGAGCTTTCTCTAACTGTTATTATATTAAGAGACTCAAAGTACATTGAGTACATATGCATTTTGCTGCTGTATTTTCCATCAAGAACCTACTTTGTAGTTGTATCTGTTCTAGAAATTATTTCTTAGAGTGAGCAATGACAACTTATACAATTATTGAAGACTTGTGTCAATGATTTCCAGGGTATGGACACCATTCTTGCATTTTTAAATAGTAGTGTTCATATCAAAAACAAATCTTATGTTTGTTGTGTCTTTTTAAAGAGTTCCTGTCTGCAGTCAGTATCAATTGGCTGGGAAGGAGGTGTGTATGTACAAACCTGTGGACATACATTGCACATAGATTGTCATAAATCCTACATGGAATCATTACGGGTAAGTCAAAAGAAATATTTTCAGTCACTGACTTTTTACAGTTTAAATTACCGTGGATTTTTACTGTTGAAAATTGGCAAAATCGCAATGGTTCTGCATTTATTAAGTGCCGATATGCTTCTGCATTTATAAACAAGGATTTCTATAATGCAGGGCCTGAAATCCATCTTTGTACATGTGTGGTTGTGGTGCTAAGATTACAGTATGGTCCTGATTGAAAATTCAGAGCTGAACGTTTTAATTCAGTTTTCAGTTCTGTTTCAGCCTGCATTAGGCTTTGCCAGTATTACAGCCCTTTGTCTCCTTATGTAATGTATGGAGAGTATGTATACAGTAACACTTTTATTTAAGTGACTGGTTTGATATGCTGGACGAAGAAGAAGAGTAGGTTTTAATACCCTGTGTCTCCTTACCTTAAGGGGTCTCAAAGTGGCTTACAATTGCCTTTCCCTTCCTCTCCCCACAACAGACACCCTCTGAGTTTAGGTGGGACTGACAGAGTTCTGAGAGAGAACTGTGAGTGACCCAAGGTCACCCAGCAGCCTTCATGTGGAGGAGTGGGGAATCAAATCCAGTTCTACAGATTAGAGTCTGTCGCTCTTAACCGCTATACCACACTGGCTCTGTAGTAGCCGTCACACCCTTCCAAACAACTACTTTGCCCTCTTTGTGCTGAAATTGTGCTTTTTGAAGAATGGGGTGGGGCTGTATAAAAAGTAAGTATTGCCAGGGGAGAAGGAGAAGGAAATGCAGCCAAGGAGAAACCAGTTCCTGCAACCTCGCCCCAGTGTTCTTGAAGCACCAATGTGCACATGTGCTGCCATAATTTGGAGAGGCTGGTTAGAGATTACAAACAGTTGTTTCTCAACCTTTTTCCAACCGTGGCCCCCTTCTGACCTTGTTTACTTCCTGTGGCCCCCCGTCGTACCGATATAAAGGTAGCTATTTTATATGCCAATAAAGGTGTTGTACTTGAAGGTAGCTATTTCACTGGAATATCCTGGGGGCCCCCAGGTTGAGGTGGAGTCTAAAGAGGGTGGGATTTGGGGAGGCGGGACTTCAGTGCTATGGAATCCATCTTCTATAATGGCCATTTTCTCTAGGTGAACTGATCTCTTTCACCTGGAGATCAGTTGTAATACAGGGAAATTTCCAGCCATCCCGAGGAGGTTGGTAACCCTACCTGGCAAGCTTCCCTGACAGACTGGGGAATTGTCCCACATCCTAGTCCAGCACTCTTGGCCCTACTCCATGATGGCTCTTAGGGTTGCTTCCTCAAAATTTAAGCTTGTATTCAATCTTTGTTACTCGAATAACATCATCCTTGCTTGTAGCTGAGTAACTTTCTGATTTCTGACCCTGTGCTCTCTTTGGATGTTAAAGACGACAGTTGCCTATCATTTTCAGAAACTCAGTTGCGTCTTTCTTTCTTTCTTTCTTTTAGAATGATCAGGTCCTCCAGGGATTTTCGGTGGACAAAGGAGAATTTACTTGTCCTTTATGCAGGCAGTTTGCTAACAGCGTCCTCCCATGTTATCCTGGCAACAATGTGGAGCGAAGCCTTTGGCAATGTCACAGTAACAAGAATATGCAAGATCTCATAAAGGAGGTGGAAGAGCTTCAAGAGCAGCTGGGAACTTTCCCAGTAAGCATCAGTGTAAGGCAGAAAGATCCTTGTTAATTTGCCTCCACCTTTCAACTCCCTTTTTCCCTCTCTCTTTCTACCTCCTCTGCATGACTCATTTACATTTTATAAAATTTGCAAGCTGGATGTTCTCTTTCATTTCTCTATTTAAGAGATTAAATGTTAACATATTACTTCTAAATTCTATTACATTACCACTGAAGTAGGCAATGACATTGTGACATTTTTGCTCCCAGATTTTCAGCCCGTGCGTTGGTCATCAAATTTGTATTTCAGGTTCTTGCTTTAGGCAGAACTGAACTGCATTACTTGGAACACTTGGTTTCTGTACAGTTACTGATCTCTCGTAACTGGGAGGCCTTTAAAATGTGTCAGTCAAGAGAACATTTAAAGGTGTAAACTATATATTTTATTTGGATTTATATGTGTAGGTTTGCATTTAGAAGTTTTTATAGAGATGTTCAGAAAGATGTTGGTTAACATTATATGTGCTTTACCATGCTGTCCTAAGCTGAGTTATACCCTTCTAAGCTACATTGACTTCAGTGGACTTAGAGAGGTATGGCTTTTCTTAGGGCAGCACTGTTAGAATTCTTTAGCCTTGGCAATCACCATTCTGTTCTGGGATGTGTTAGAACAGAATTTTCCATGGCAAAAGATCAGTGTGTTCAGTGCTGGTTTCTTTGTTGAATAACTGCAACAAATGGCCATCTGAATTATTTGAAGAATCATGCCATTTCATTGAATAATATTTTAGATTCTAGTGAATGTAACTATTACATCATAAATAAAAGCCATTTTTATTTTTTCCTGATTTATTATGCCATCTGTGATCTAGATAAACCAGCCATTTATGTCACCTTTTCCTCTCTTTTTTTTTTTCAAATATATACGTACAGTCAGAAACCAACTTAAGCAAGGAAATGGAGTCTGTGATGAAGGATATCAAAAGCACTACCCAGAAAAAATACACTGACTACAGCAAGACTCCTGGATCACCAGACAATGATTTTCTTTTCATGTATTCTGTAGCCAGGTAGGTTAAGATGCCTGTTTTCACACATCCTTCCTGTTTACTAGATCTAGAATCTTGCCTTTCTTGGAGATCTAGAACTTTATGGATATACCAATACATATCTCTGTGTGTGGACCCTACATCTAAGTGAGCATTTCTGGTGGATTACTCAGGGACTGGTGGAGTACTCACAGAGTGAGCTGGCTCTAGATTGAGATGAAAAATGTTTTAATAATGTTAAATGTTTTAATGTTTTAAATGTTTTAACTGTATATGAACCTTGCCAGGCGATGTGAGCCACCCTGAGCCCGCTTGCAGGGAGGGCGGGTTATAAATACAATAAATAAATATAAAAAGGATGCTTTTCTGTGCCTGCATGCTCAGGGTTTGAATCAGAGCTCTTGTATGTGCAAAGTACTGCTGGATTGTTTTGCACAGGTATAGTCCATATTCCATTTGAGTCAGTTGTGATAAACTCACATTTATTTAAATGAACTCTAATTTCATTTGACTTACATGTTAGTGTATTTTCACTGACTGAAGCAATGAATGTTTGGTTCCAGATTCTATTTTTAGTCTCTTTCTGTTTTTCTTCCTTTTGAAGCTAAGGCAAAGCAAAAACTATTTCCTTGCAAGGCTAGATTAGCCATGAAGTACAAATTTGTTTGTTCATTGGTGATTCTAGGCATCAGAAATGCTTAAAAAATAAATTTCAGTGCAAACATTGAAACATGCGAACATTTCAGTGCAGCCATTCCACCCAGATAGGGTCCCCAAAGCTGTGTCTCTATGTATATGCGTGCATACAAAATGGAGAAATTTGGGTTCCTGAGGTTCAACAAAAAAAGCATAGAAGGGAGTGTTTCTATAGTTAGCACTGTAAATTTCCATGTCATATATACCAATAGTAAAGTCGGCCAGACCAGAGTATACTTAAATCCAGTGACTGGAGCTGTGAATGAACAAGGCAGATCTTTCTACAAACCCCCCAAATGCCCCAGGTTTACAGAAAAATCTGGAGAAAAAAAAATTGGGGGAGGATTTTAAAAAACAACAACGGTAAAAGGAACACCTGTAACTTTAAATGGATTCCATTAGTGGCTGTTGCTAAGCAACCACAGCATTCTAGACTTGGTTTCTATGAGTAAAAGGGAAGGGGCAGGGGAGGAAGGATTCTTTGCAGCCAGGACTGGTAGCAACAACTCGTTGCCTTGATACCAACTTGCATGATTCACCTAGGCCTGTCTGCTTGCTAATATTCAACAGTAGCCACCCTATGAAAGCCACTCTGGTGCAGTGGTTAGAGCTTCAGAGTAGGGTCTAAGGCCCAGGTCTGATTCCCCATCATGCTTTGGAAGCTCTGAGTGATTTTGGGCCAGTCACATACTTTTAACCTAACATACCTTGCAGGGTTGTTGTGGTGATAAAAAGGAGAAGAGGAGAATAATTGAAGCTTTGGTTCCCACTGTGGAGAAAGCAAGGGTATAAATGAAGAAGATAAATAATAAATATAGCCGAAAATGGGAGGCAGATAAAAGGGAGGTTGGTGAATGGCTGAGAAGGAGAGAACGAGGCAGGGAAAAGGGAGAGGGTATGCAGGTTGCCAGAAGGAGGTGAAAAGGAAATAATGCAGGGAGAGGCATACAGGGGAAAGTGATGTACCCCTACTGAAGTCCTTTAAGGTTCCACACCATGCAAGTGGACCTGGCTCAGTTTCCTAGGTAGAGGCTGCTGGTGGGGGAGCTGAAGACAGGGGGGCAGATAAAAGTAGCTTGGCTGTTGAGTGGGAAGGAGAGAAGGAGGCAGGAAAAGATGAGAGACTATAGGAGCTTTCAGGGAAAGGAAAGTGGAAATAGTGGGGGAGGGAGAAATGAGATGCCCCCTGCAAGTCCTTTTGAGTTCCAACTTGTACTGCTTAAAGGAGTGGTTCTCAGACCCAAGAGAGGATTGCTACTCTCTTGCAGGAGGGTCATGAGATCAGGAGGGAGGGGGTGGAAAAAGATAAGCTGGGAGGCGGCTCTGGGAGACTTGATGACAAATTTGGGTTTGCCACTGAGTAATGTGTGAAATGACTAAGAAATATAGCTCAATAATACTAATCTCTCCTTATATATAATTGTGAAGTGGGATGACAATTTCTGAACATTCCACATGCTCCTAAATCAGTTGGCTCCATGATGTGTCACTCAGAAGCTGTTCCCTATCCACTGGCTGCATTGCCTGAGTCCCGCCTCCAACATCCCAAACAGTTTGCTGTTCCTCCCCCCCTCATAGCCAGTTGGAACACAGAGATCATTTGCATATTCGGCCTGATTGGCCTTTGCTTCTAACATTCTAAACAGTTTGCTGTTGCTGTTGGGAGTCATTGAATGTATCCTGAGGTAAAATATATATCCCAATCTTCCCTTAAATGGTCACTGGAGTTGCCAGTCTCCCTGTGGGGCCTGGAGATCTCCCAGAAATCACTGTATTCCCCAGCCACAGTACATCAGTTCTCCTGGAGACAATGGCTGCTTTGGCCAGTGGACTCTATGGCATTATACTCTGCTGAGGTCCCTCCCCACCCCAAACCCTGCCCTCCCTAGGCTCTACCCCTCAAACCTACAGATATTTCCCAACCCAGAGTTGGCAACCGTGTAATTGGCTATGGAACTCCTTTCCAGACCCTTGGAACCCAGAAGACATGGCATAGGAGGAGGTGCTTTTCTACCTCAGCTGCCACTGCATAGGCCCAAATTAGCATAAGCCAACCTCCAGGGGGTACCTGGAGATTTCCAGCTATTAAAACTGATGTCCAGATGACCAAGATCAGTTCTCCTGGAGACAATGGCTGCTTTGGCCAGTGGATTCTATGACATTTTACCTGCTAAGGTCCCTCCCCAGGCTCCACCCCTCAAATCTACAGGTATTTCCCAAAACAGAGTAACTGGCTATGGAACCACTTTCCAGACCCTTGGAACCCAGAAGACATGGCATAGGAGGAGGTGTTTTTCTACTTTAGCTGCCACTGCATAACCCTGAATCAACGTAAGTCAGGGGTGGAGGGAACCATACCTGTTACCATGAGGCTGTCCTCCCATACTATCCACTTGAGGTACCAAACTGACTTGAGACAGCCCTGCCTTGTAGCTAAGCAGAAGGAAATAAACATGACTTGCCTCCCTCTATTTTCCCCTTCCCTCTGCCACCCCACCAACCACAGCTGGGACACTCACCTGGCACTTCCTTCTAGAACTCGTATTTCTTCCCACAACAGGCCTTACTCCTACTTACTTATAAATACTTTTAAAAGCAAGAATAAAATATAATCTAGTCCAATGTTAATGTGGTGAGATTCTTGGGTTTCACATTGATGAGAAGGAAAGTAGCCTGGAGTTCATTTTGCAAGGAGGTTCCAAAAAATAAAGCAAGTTTAGAAAGTAGTTCCTACTTCAGACAGTTAGGGAATCTGTGGCTTGAAGTATTAGAGGCACCACTCACAGTGGCCTGTATCCAACAAAGATCAGCAGAGGCATGCAGAGTTTTCCCACTTGCCTCTGTTTCGGCAGCCTTTTTCAACCCCAAGAATGAGCTTTCTGGGGGTTGGAAGGGACTGAAAGAGCAAGAAGGAAGGTAGGCAAATCATGTTCTGTGACGCTGCCAGTATATTTTGTATTGAGCTGTAGATACAATGCTCCCTCTAAGCTGTGGAGTCTTGTAAGCAAAAATTCTACTTTGTGAGAGCTACTGGCATTAAAGTTGTGAGCGAGCGATTTGGTTACTGCATAAATTAGTTTGCTCTGGAGCCATCCTTCCTGAGCTAAGACAGAAATGTGTGAGCCGGAGGCTAAAAAACTGTGTGCTAACTCACACTAACTCAGCTTGGGGGGAACACTGGATACAGCATATATATGTACTGCACCAGTTTAGAAGGGCTGTATGTATCCACAGAATATCTCATATGAAGCAGCCTAGTTTGTGTTCATATATCAAGGCTGATGCTATGTTATCCAGAGGCTGCGTCGTTTCTGCAGGGGGCATTTCCTTGTTGTGCTCATAGTACCATTGCGAATTAAGAGGAATTCACAGCAGCAGTGAAGGCTCTGCTGGGGGGGGGGGTATGATATCCCCTTATGCCCTCCATTTCTTTTCCTTTGCAGCCAGAGTGCTTTTTGCCAGTTTTTTGTTTGATTTGCTTTGTTTTAATTGGCAGTAGGTTTATTTTTTAAGTCAGTAAAAAGCGTGGTGGCAGCAGGGGGTGTGGGTATGGAGTGGCAGGTGCACAGGGAAATGGCAATGAATATGGGAATCCACACCTGCCTGTGCAAGTGAATCCCAAATCTGTGAGTATGCTCTGTACTGAAAGAATGTGCCAATGCAGATGTGAGGAAACCTGCAGGGAAGCAGGGGGGAGACCTCAGCGTGAATAGCTGTGCAGCAATGTTGTGTGGAAGCCCACCTCCATCCAGTACTGCAGTAGTTGCGGGGTTGGTGTGTGTGTGTGTGGAATAAAACTTCCACATGAGAGCAGCCATAGAGGAGAGGCAGATGATGGATTCCACCCTGCAGATCTAGTTGGCTATTTGGCTGAGCAAGGAGCCTTCAGATCTCACAGTGTCTTATGTTCAAGGAAGGCTTTTTGCACTGGGAGAAAATAAAAGGGCCGCACCAGTCACGAGGGGATAAAAAATAAGGCCAAAACCAATGGTGCAAAATAAGGTAAAAATATATTTCATTCCCAAAATTCCTTGTGCATTTCACCAACAGGCCTTGTCAGGTGAATCTGCTAATATATAATATGCAGTTGCATATTAACTTAAATTGACTTTTTTGAAATGATAAGGAATTCGTAAAAAAAAAAAATGGCACTCAACTTTGAACAGATGTTCATTGGCCCTTATGATCCTCATCATTGAAACATCTAACCAGACTGTCGCCACATTGGAATCAACCATTGATAACAAAATATCAGGCTTTTAAGGAAGAATTATAAGAGTTTAAATTCAAAACATTCCAATAGGATAAAAGGGATTATGAATATAACAGAGTTTATCAATGGATGTTTAAAAGACCATGTAACTCTACAAGGAAGGCATCCTTTGCTGACTCTTCACACCCTCCAGATGAACAATACAGTTCCACTGCCATAGAGGATAACAGCACTACTGGAGAGGAGGACAATAGTTCCAACAAATCCACCTCTTCTGCATCTTTTTTGTAAGAGGATGCACAGCTCCAGGCCATACGAAATATACTATCAACCAAAAGAAAAGAAAAAAACAGCATCAAGAGAAGATACATTACCAGCCAAAGTTGAGATGGAGATGTTAGCTTAAACTTATCTGACCAAACCCTTACAGAACAAGAACTACGGGTCTTTAATACAGGCTTATCTTCAGTGCTCTCTCTAAGCTGTGGAATCTTGTGAGCCAAAATTCTACTTTGTGAATTACTGGCATTAAAAGTTGTGAGCAAGCAGTTTGGCTTCTGCATAAATTAGTTTGCTCTGGAGCCATCCTTCCTGAGCTAAGACAAAAATGTGTGAGCTGGAGGCTAAAAAACTGTGAGCTAGCTCACACTAACTCAGCTTAGAGGGAACACTGCTTATCTTATATGCCAACTCCACATTATGACTCAGGGTCCTCACAGATGGACATTTTCAAACTTGTTAGAACCTTGAGATTAAGATACTTTTTTCAAGGACAGTGTACAAAAAGGTAACTCAAAGTGTACTCCCTTTCGTACTGTATCATACTTTATATCTCCATCTGCTATACAAGTGTTTGAGGAAAGGATCATGAGTGATTTACAAAAATTGGAATGTGATTTAAAATTTAGATGGGTAAATGTGAATAACCAAGAGAGGCTGGCATTAAATAAACTATCTAGGGACCCTAACATTGTAATTAAGGAAGCAGATAAGGGTGGTACTATTGTTGTTCAAAATAGGGATAAAGTGCTGCTGTTAGTGGAACGCATCCAAAAGATCCGGCACAGTGTCTGCAGTAGTTCATTTCTCCCCAATCAGTCCTGGAAAAAGATTCTAGGAGTTGATGCAGCTTCCTATCATTAGTAGTTCACTTCCTGGTTTCTCCACAGTCATGAGGTGTACCGCCTTCCTGTATACCCTTCATCTGCCTTTCATCTGGGCTGTTGGCCCCTCCCCTCGATCATCAGAACCTGTTAAGATTTAGTTTGCACCTGCCTGGTCACCACTGATGCTGTGATAATGCTTCTGTCAACTTCTTTTGGTGTGGAGGTTCCTCCTCTGACATTGCACATCATCAGCTGCTGTTCAAGTTGATTAAGATATCTCAAGGCACCCCTTTACCACATTTTTCTGCATAGTGCGTTGAAGTTTATGGATGTTTCAAGAAGAGGGCTAGTAACCTTTTCTTTGAACTTCAAGCATTCACTGCACTGTGAAGCTATGTAGAGGAACACTGACTTTCCCCCTTACATTGATGAATAACTTTTTTATTTGACCTTTATAAAAATATTAGGAATTTAAGTCAGCTGGAAAATACATGCAGTCCTCAAACTTGTTGCTTAGTCATATAAACTTGCTTTTGGTCTTAAATAAGAGGTTCCACAACTGTATCACAGCATCACAGGGCTACTGAACTCCTAAAGGCCATGTAGTCCGACCCTCTGAAGAAATGCAGAACGTGTTGTACCACAACCCTGACCAATGTTACAGTGGGAATGCTCTGAAATAATTTATAAGAGGAGTGCTCTTATAAGTTATTTCAGCACCCCAAGATTATACCGTAAAGCATGTGGAATCATTACTAGTATAAGCAAAGTGCCAAAGAGTTTGCATATTCGTGCCTCAGGGACTTGTGCTGACTCAGACGTTAAAAATTCTAGCCTGCTTTTGAACCTCCAGGCAGTTCAGGGTCAGCTCCAAGTTTCTGGAGATCTGCAGGGAGGTACCTTTACCTGTTATAGTCCCTCCCCCACACACATTTTACTTATTTATTTAAATGTTTGAATGCTACCTTTCTGCCCAAATAGACCCCTCAAAGTAGCAAACAATTAAAAAGATGTTAAAATCAACTTTTAAAAACCATATATCAGCAATTAAAAAAAATGAGGAGGGTTAGTTAAGGTATGCTAGACAAAAATGAAAAGCCTTCACCCACTGATGCAAGGTAGTTATCAAGGAGGAAAAATGAATCTCCCTAGAAAGAGAATTTCAGTGCTGCAACCAAGAAGGCCCTTTCTTGGGTGCCACCCATATCACCTCAGATGATGGGGGCACTGAAGTTGGGCAGGTTTGTATGGGAGTAGGCAGCTGGGGTAGCTGCCGCCATTTCTTCCTGCTTCATTGTCACCTCTGCGTGAATTTTCCTCTTCCTTTTGCATTAGCTGATTTGCCGAGCAGAGGAGCCATTATGCAACCTACCACCAGCATATTTCCGATCCTTTCCAGCTAGGCTGTGTTTACTTCTAGGCAACGCAAGTGGAACATGGAGATAGCACGTGGCCAAGAACTGTGATTGCTCCCAAGCACAGCGCTTATTTGTGGGAACGGAGACATGGGGATTAAAGGAACCACCTAGCAGCAGCAGAATGTAGTGCAATTCTTTTGTACTCCTTTTTGGCTGTGCCAGTGCCAGCCTTCGTGATGATGCTTTGTTGTTGTTGTTGTTCAGTCGCACAGTCGAGTCTGACTCTTCGCAACCCCATGGACCAGATTACGCCAGGCCCTCCTATCTTCCGCTGTCCGCTGAAGTTTGCTCAATTTCATGTTCGTTGCATCGATGACACTGTCTAACCATCTCATCCTTTGCCGTCCCCTTCTTCTTTGACCTTCAATCTTTCCCAGCATCAGGGTCTTCTCCAGTGAATGCTCCCTTCTCATTTGGTGGCCAAAGTATTTGAGCTTCACCTTCAGGATCTGGCCTTCCAGGGAACAGTCAGGGTTGATTTCTTTTAGGATTGAATGATTTGATCTTGTGATGATGCTGGCAGGGCACAAATCAAGTGAAAGAGCTCTTCAGGAGATCAGACATTGTCTCAGAAATTAGATGGGGGCTGGGCAGAAAATGCTGTAGAAAACAGAGCCTTGGCTTTTGTTCTTGGTTACCCCTGCCAGCAGTAACAGGAAGACTGGCTTGGAGGGGGGGCTCACCCTTGCTCCCTCTGCCTGTCCCTCCCTTTGAGAAGAAGGAGATCACCGTCAGTGGCTCTTGGTCTTTCGCAATGGAAGGGGCGCCTATCAACAGCAGAAGATTGAGAGTCCATATGGTGTAGTGGTTGTATTTGTGGAATCTTTATTTAATCTTATATTTATATTTAATCTTAAAATACTCATATGAAGCAGAGAGTGGATGACCAGGAATAAGATAATGCAGTAAAAAGCACAGTGAGACCTACTGTAATCATTGCCACAGACTACAGTCCTGTTCAGCTATAAAAATGCCCTCCAGGACTGTTCTATTCAGTTACAGTTCTAATATTGTTTTCTAAAAACTGTCTTTAATATTACTGTTTTTGCACATTCTACTGAATGATAGCTGTCCTGACCTCCTCAGGCAAGCCAATCCACAAAGTGAGAGCCACCATTGAAAATGCACATGAATGGACAGCTACCAATCATATCCATTTTTTAGGGTGGCACCTTTAAAAGGCACCTTTAGTGCCCATGGAGAGCTAGTGTGGTGTAGTGGTTAGAGTATCAGACTAGGATTTGGGAGACCCAGATTCAGATCCCCACTCTGCCATGGAAGCTTGCTGGGTGATCTTGGACCAGGCACACCCTAATAGCCTAACCTAAGGAGAAGAGAACAACGTAAGTGGACTTGGGCCACTACCACCCCTTGGGAACAGAGGGGCATAAATGACATAAATAAAACTATACTGCTGTTGAATTTAGTTTGGAGGAAGAGTTTTCTGTGGACCTCTGAAGTCAGGATTAAATATGTCTCATCTCTTCCCACTCCACCTTCCACTGAGCTGGGTGGGCCAAGGCTTGAAAGACATCTTTGTGACATCAGAGCAGCAGAGCCAATGACAGACCAAGGGGAAGGTGCTTCTGAGATCTACATTGGTTCTTGTGATGGCACAGAGAGCCTGAAAGGTCACCATGGCATGGTTGCTTGTGCTGTGGCATTGAAAGAATAATGCTAGTACCGCTCTTCCTGTTACTAGAAAAGACTCATGGTCCTTTTTATTCTCGGAGCCACTTCTATGACCTGTAAACAAATTAATAAAAACATAACATGTTTTAAGGAATAATAATTATAGAACATCTGGAATAAATTAAGCCTGGCAATCTTTCCTTCTGGCCTGGTCACTGAAGCATATAACAAAGTAATATTATTTGTGGGGAACATCTGGGCGGTGGCATAATAGAGGCATAACCAGGCCAGAAACTGCTGATAGAGGCTTGTGGAACCCGGCAAGTAACTTTAAAAGGAAGGGGACCCCCACTGTGTAGTGCACGTTAACACTTGGGCAGCTATGTAGTAGAAGTTGACCAGAATAGTAAGCCATGTATCTCAACAAGGCCTCATATCTATGTGTTTCTCATTCTACATCTTTTAATTTTATTTTATTTTTTTGCATTACATTTTTATCCCACCCTTCATCCAAGAAACTCCCTCAGGTTATCCTATCTGAATAGTATGGCCATAGAAAACTTTTTAAAAGAAGGGAGGGAGAATGCGATATAGAGAAATTAGGGTCTCACTTATCCTATCCCCATGCATTTGCTCAAGGAAGACTCACATGGGTCCAGGTGACTGACAGGGGGAAATTAAGTAACTGTTTGCTGAAACTATTTACATTATTTATTTCATTTACATTATTTATAGTCCGCCTTTGCTGTTTGGGCTCAAGGTGGATTACACAGAGTGAATCAATACAGTTGACAGATGGGCCATTCAGCAAACAATGCAATAGGATTAGGGTTGTAAAACCAAGTCTAAAAACATAAGAGAAGAGACATAAGAAGAACATAAGAGAACATCCAACAGGCCAATGGCCCATCCAGTCCAACACTGTCACACTGGCTAAAAATACCAGGTGTCATCAGGAGGTCCACCAGTGGGGCCAGGACACTAGAAGCCCCTTCCACTGTTGCCCCCCACCAAGCACCAAGCATACAGAGAGTTCCTATCTGTACCTTTTGGCTAATAACCGCTGATGGACTTCTGCTCCATATGCTTATCTAATTCCCTCTTGAAGCCATCCATGCTTGTAGCTGCCACCACCTCCTGTGGCAGTGAATTCCATGTGTTAATCACTCTTTGGGTGAAGAAGTACTTCTTTTTATCAGAACTAAAGTAAAGCATAAGTATTAACATGGCATATTAAATGATGCAATATTCCATGGTAGGACTCTGGTTTCAGCAAGCCATACACAGTAGCGTAGACCACCATTCCTAATAATTTTTCAAGGAACTTTGTGAATCATTCAGTGCAGCTCTGTTGCCTGCTTTAAAAAGCCTTCTTAAGTTTTGCATAGTTACGGAAAGCCAGGGGAGGGGGAGCCTTCCCGACCTCAGGCAGGCTGTTCCACATAGCTACCGTGTATACCTTTTTATGCTTTATTTTCATTGCAGAAGAAAATGCTGTCTCAGAAGCACTGGTCTGAACCTTCACTTACAAAGGGTCACCTTTAAGCATTTCAGCGTTCAGTTGACAGTTATGCTGAAACACTGAGTGTGATGCAGACGGGGCTTAGTAAGGTTTGAATGTTGGGTGTTCTGCGGTGGGGAGTGTAAAAATACATAGTAGCTGGTGATGATATACACAAAAAGTGTCACATAGGAAAGGCTCAAGTTACCAAGGAAACAAGACATGTTGAAATACACCTGTTCCTTCGTCTTGCTGTTAGTCAGTTGATAACCAATTGTACAGAGACTGTGAATCAGGGAAGCATTTTCCAGCCAGTTGTAGAATCCTCTTCCTTTCTCCAACATTCTTTTGCTTAAATCTTCTTGATTCCCATTGCTAAGCATGTTTTAAATGTGAATAGAGTATTGGCATTTGAAATTTTGGATATTGTTTTTAGCTGTTAATCTTGACTATCTTGACAAAGCGCGGTATCCGCTTTGCTGTCTGTAATGTATATAGTTCAGACTGTATACATTACAAGTCATTCCTTATGCTTCAGCATAATTGTATAATGGAAACGGGAGTCCTTCCATTCAACATTATTCCAAGGTCTTGGAACTGAGTGTAGAACTACCTTGGCGATAATGGTTAATATAAACTAAAACAGTTGTGTGAAATAGTTGTTCTTGCATCAGATTAGACTGAAAGCTTTAGCTTTGTTTCATATTGGGAGTATAACTAGACTAGGAATAATTTGGGAGCCTTTCCAAACAACTAGCTTCTTACAGGAGCAAACATTTCTGCTATATGCAGTCACTCTAGCAAATTCCAGAGGTGTGTGTACTATTAGTCTCTTGCAAATATCAAACATTAGAGTCTTGTAGTATCTTAAAGAGTACAGGTGTATTGTAGCTTCCATGTACCAGAGCCAACTTCTGCAGTGTTAAATTAACATAGCAAAGCAAGGAGGAATGGTCACTGTAATTACTTTGTATACATTGATTTGGGATATAAGACTACACCAGATGCATTTCATTGCTTTCTGGCCTAAAATCACTGTAAACAGCTAGGCCAGAAAGTAGTGAAATGCATCTGGTATAGTCGTGTGTGTGTGTGTATCTGAAGAAATGTGCATGCATACAAAAGCTTATACCCAGAATAAAACTTTGTTGGTCTTAAAGGTGCCACTAGATTCAAACTTTGTTCTGTATGTGTGTCTGGAGAGAGGGTGTGTGTGTGTGTGTGTGTGTACATTTGGACATCTGTATATATGTGCCCTCACCCAGACAGCCCAGGCTAGTCCAGTATTGTCAGATCTTGGAAGCTAAGCAAGGTTAGCACTTGGATGGGAGCCCTTCAGGAAAGTTCAGGGTTGCTATGCAGAGGCAGGCTGTGGCCAAGCAACTGTAAATACCTCTTGCCTTGGAAACCCTACAGGGTCACCATAAGTCAGCTGCGACTTGATGGCAAAAAAAAAGTATATATGTATCTGACAACTGATGCAATTTGTGCTTCTGATGAAATGGGCTTTATGTATTCAGGGTTTTTTTATATGCCATGCTTTTCAGCCAGAATGGCCCCCAAAGCAGTTTTGTAATTTAAATCCGTAACAATGTATAGTACAAATAATGACATCTTGTGGAATTCTGACTGATGGAATTAACAGACTTTTGTTTTTGAAGGAAGGAGAATTTTGGGAGAGATGGCACTCTTTAGTGGTTGATGGATTGAAAATGGGGACCAAATGGTTTAGCACGACACCTTTGTCCTCATTCCAAATCCAAAGTGTTCAGTTCTAGTTTTCCACTCTGAAAATTAATCTGTGAAAGTTTATACCATAATAAATCTGTTAAGTCTTTAACAAGACTGTTTCTGATGAGAAAAAAACAAAAAAGTTGGCCCATTTCCTAGATAGGTATGAGAATATCATACAAGTGGGCTAACTCTTGTACTGTGCTAAGAACAGGTGTGAACATGAATGTTTTACTGGGCCAGGTTCTTATTGGCCACTATTTTACTGATACTTCATACTGAACTGTACTTGCTTACTTTCACCCCTGGCTAAGAGAGAAGAGAAATTTTTCCATCAGGAGAAGGAGGTCTGGAAGGGGCCTGGAACTGTGATATATTCCGGGGTGGAGATATATTTGTGCAGAGAGAATTGCCCCAAAATAGCCCCATCTACTTACTCAAGAGTATCATCAATATGGCCAGAAACAGTTGCTTGACTTGACGAAAAACAAAACAAAACAAATAGAATGTGTCTCTGTGCTCAGAAACACGGCTATCCTGGTCTCTTGGTGAAGCATGCCAGAAAGGGAGTTTAGAGACCCACAATAGAATACCCTTGGAGAGGGATGAGAAGGAAAAAAGTAGTAACATCATTATATAGCCTAGGGTAGATTAGAAACCATCTAACTCATTATCAGTAGATACAATTTGTTGAGACCCAGTTGTGGAAGGATCTAAGAATGGCAGGAATGTCCAGTTTCTCACAAGTATAGGTACGGTTCAAAGATAGGAGTGTTGGTTGAGGGCCGAAAGTTATTCATATGAGAAACCTGTAATCAATGTTTTAAAATAGATTTTTTTAAAAAAGATAAAAGTAGCAAGAATTAAGACGTCTTAAAAGACATTTTAAAAGACATCTTAAGTATAGCTAAACCTGTATGGGGTCGAAGCTATAAATAGGGAAGTTGGATTTATTGAGAGCTTCTTCTCAGAAGGGGCTCCTTACCTGTGACCTGCTTCTTTTGAGGGTAAGAAACTTTTATGGAGGCATGTAATTGGTCTCCTTCAATTATCTGTGTAACAACAATGGATGGTATAATGTTTTGTTGATTTAGGCAATGTTAAGAAATTAATAGTTTTTGTTTAATAAAAGGTTGTGGATTTTTTATATAGTATTTACTTGTGTACTATGCCCTGAACAAACCTAAAATGTTACTGACTAGGAATTAAATGATCTGATATAGGAAAGCTAACTAAATGCCTGGGGCTTTTAATGTGTGCACGTATATGTGGATCAGGCTTGACCAGAGGCATCTAGAACAGGAGCCTTGGAAACTTGGAAATGTCAGGAGTCTTTTGTCTGTTTTGAAACTAGAGCATTTTGCTGATAATCTTTGGGGGAAGGGGGTGGGGTCTTGCAGCAGACAACTTGTGTCCTTGCTGGGAAGACTGAATGTCTTTGGAGAGGTGCACTATGCTGTTGAGGAGGTGGAGTTACTTTTCGGTAGTCACCACCTAAATGACCTTAGTAGGAGAGCTTTAACATTTGCTTCATCAAGTCCATCTTGTTGGTTCCAAATTGCCCTTGAAACATCTTTTTTGCAGGATTTCTACTGCTTCTTTTTTCATCAGAAACATGGAAATGTTTTGCTTCAAAGCAAATGTTTTTGCTATCTGACAAAGTAAAGAATTGAAAAGATTCCCCAATCAAGCACATCTCCTGGCTATAATAAGAGTAGGGAGTTCTACGTTAGGTTTGAACAGCAAATGGGTAAATTAAAAGGCACGTGGGAATAAACCTTGGTCTAGTTAATATTCCCTTGGCAAACTAACATATGATCAGCGGTTCGTATTCTATCCACTAATATTAAATTCGTGTCCCAGCTACTTTGCTAGTAGGTTTTTAGAAGTTCAGTGAGCACTGCAAATCGCCTGAAGAGTGGAAAATTCCCTTGTCACATAGATGCCCTTATCAGCAACAACCAGATGGAGCTCAAAGCAGGAACATTATCAATGTTAAATTGCTTTTTTTCCTGGACTAGGGAGGATTAAAGTGTTCTTTCAAAAATGGGTGACACAAGCTGCAAACTTAATATTTTGAAATGTTAGTATTTTAGTAATTTGTGAATATATTTTAGCAAACATTGCATATGGAAAAACCTCATCTTCCGGTTGATGCAGCTGGAGTCCTTGCGTAATGTTTCACTCAGAGTAAACTATTTCTGATTTCTCGATTTCTCTGCATTTTTTCTTGTCACCTGGGCTCTAAGGCCATGATCCAGGATGATGCAGAATTAAGACAGCACACCTAGGGCCTGTTCAGTGGAGTGTCTTAGAGTCTTGTAGACTTTCCCTCTCGCCATTGGTTGCAAATGACAAATCAGTGTGTAATCGCATTGGTTTGGATTTTAGCCACCAATAATTCTGGGGCATAGTTGGGTACCTTGTTGGCTACCGCATTGTTCCTGGAACTATGGGTAGTTTGAAATGAAGTGCTGTGGAGATTACCACATCAAATAAATGTGCTGCATGATATATTTCTCCCTATGATATATTTCTCTTTATATTTCTTCTTATGTCAAATAAATGTGCTGCATGATATATTTCTCCATGCATGCACAAGAGTCACATGGGTGTGAGAGCTCTCTGTGGAAAGTAGTGCCTGAAGTGGCACCTATTGGTGCTTTTGATGTTTTGTTCATCTTCTCTTTCAGTTTTTCTTTCTCTTCTTGCTCACTCTTATTTTTTTAGATAGACTGCAGTCCAATGACATCTTAGAAACCAACGAGATTTTTGGGGTATAAGCTTTTGAGAGTCAGAGTTCCCTTTGTCAGGTATCGGACAAAGGGAACTTTGTCTCTGGTCTCTAAGATGTTACTGAACTCCAGTCTAGCTGTTCTACTGCAGACCAACACAGCTACCCTCTGAAGAACTATCTTATCTTTCAGCAGCATAGCCTGCTCCAGGGGATCAGTCTGTTCCTTGGGATTAAAACATTTTTCAGTCACCTTTCAAAGCAAGACACAGGGTTTAAGCCCCACTTAATTTGGCATAGGATTACTTTTGTGTAGGCATGCATGTAAATTGCATTGCAATATTTATTTATTGGTTTACTTCATTTATACCTTTCTCCTCAGTGGGGACCCAAAGCAGTTTACATTATTCTCCTCTGCTTTGTTTCATCTTAACATTTTATCCTGTGAAGTTACCCCGGAAGTGTGTGACTGGCCCAAGGTCACCCACTGAACATCCAGAGAAGAGTGGGGGTTTGAACCTGGGCTTTTCAGATGCTAGTCCAAGAATCACTTGCATTCATAAACAGTACATACGGTGTCATTTGAAAAAGAGATGTCTTAAAGATCCAGCATGGCCAACTAATGCTGATGTAAGCTTACAGGGTCAGTTTATTCCTTTTTACAGTAATTTTAAGTATAGAATTTTCCTTTTCTTAAAAACAGGACAAATTTGGAACTCGAACTGGTACATCGGGGAGGCAATCTCTGTCAAGGAGGTGCAAGTACAGCTGGAAAGAGATCGTGTTTACGTATGTATATTTTCAGTGTGATTTTGATCCAATACAGCTTCCTAGAAAGTCAGATTTAAAATATTTTGAGGAACCCTTTTTTTTGTTTTGATTTTTTTCTCCAACCACAAATTTGTCTAAGCCCCATTTAAATCTGCATGGGGTAGTGGTCATCAGAATGTCTGCTGGCAGAAGGTTCCGCAGTTTAATGACTAATTGAGTGAAGTAGCACTTCCTTTTTTCCATCGTGAACCTATTTCTTATCAACCTTACTGGGTGTCCTGGATTCCAGCAGTCTTGGAGAGGGAGAGAAAGTCCTCTATATCCACTTTTTCTATCCCGTGTATTTTATATTCTAATAGCTACTCATGGCCCCCATCTATGGATAGCTAAATCCATCGATTGGGGCCATATGGAGGCTAAACAGATTTCTCTTCAAACTTGGGGCTCTCCCCAAGTTTGCAGAAAAATCTGAAATCCCCCCTCACACACACACTCTTACCAGATGAGGAGCTGCTCTAGCCTGGTAGCAGATCCCTGCAGCTGCTCTGGGTCTGCCGTCAAAGTAGGAGGATGCTGGCAGCCAGGTGTAGCAGTGGAGGGGGGAGCCAGCAACAGCACTGAGCCCATCCACAGAGGATGCTGGCAGCCACAGTGGCCTTGGCAGCAGCTGCGGAAGATGTCAGCAGCTGCACTGGGCTTGGCTGTAGCAGCAGAAGATGTCAGCAGCCATGTCAGGCTCAGCAGCAGCAGAGGGCACCAGTAACTGTACCAGGCCTGGCAGCGGCTGCAAAAGACAGGCTTGGTGTGGGGGGTATGGAATTCTCCGCCAACTGTCATCTTTTTCTAAATCAAGAAGCCCCAGATTCTTTCTTTGAGCTAACCATCTTGGTTGTGCTGTTCTGTGAAACTTTTAAAGTAAGGCAACTAGAACCATACACAGTATTGCAAATGTGGTCCTACAATAGATTTATACAAAGGTATTTTAATTTGGGGGCCACAGTGGCTCAGAGGTTAAGATGCTGAGCTGTAGACCGGAAGGTCGGTAGTTCGGCAGTTTGAGACCCTAGTGCTGCGTGATGGAGTGAGCTCCCGTCTCTGGCCCCAGCCCACGCCAGTTTGAAAGCAAGAAATTGCAAGTAGATAAATAAGTACCGCTTTAATGGGAAGGTAACAGTGATCCATGCACCTTGGCGTTTAGTCATGCCAGCCACATGACCACAGAGAAGTCTTCGGACAGTGCTGGCTCTTCGACTTGGAAATGCCCCCTAGAGTCAGATTCAACTGGCTTTCGAGCAAGGGAAACATTTACCTTTATTTCTTTACTCTAATTTGGGCCACTTTTATTTTAAGTCCTGTTGTCCATGATGGGAGAAAAACCCTGCGTGGATACTGAAACCATAAATAAAACAAATTACATAATTAAATTCGGCTTTGAAATTTTAAAGAAATCCATTGTAAGATAGTTTGAGTCCACTGACATTTTAAAAACCAACAATTTTTTTCTGGGTATATGTTTTTGTGAGTCAGAGCTCACTTTGCCAGATACAAAGACTGTACGATAATGCAGTTTATCTTTCAGATGTATGTAAACAGTGACACTGTCTATAGAAAACTGGCTAAATATCTCAGCATGCTGTGAGAATTTATAGTCCCATGCTAAGCAATGTTAAACCCTTCTAAGCCCATGTCCAGTAAATTTAGAAGGATATAACTTCATAAAATGGAGCTGATAATCCAGAGTGACTTCCACAAATATAAAAATAGCCAGAGGATTTGGCAGTGAAAGGAGGGGAATGCATCTTTATGGTACTTTGGTTTCTTGTAAGCAAAAAAAAAAAAGTGAATTAAGTTTTTAAGTGAAAAATTAATATTTCAGTTCATGCATATATAAATTGGTCTTACAAAGACCACCAAATTATGTCATTAAGTGCATGTTGTTTGCACGCGTTATACTGATAATTTATGAAATATCAAACTAGATATTTTACATGATGTATAATCAGCCTTTCTCACTGGGAGTCAAGGCGGATTATGTAATGTAAGTCAATACAATCAATAGGATGAGGAGACATCTAATAAACCATGTAAGGCATTGTGAGGGCAGAAAAGTGGAATACAAATTTTGTTCATAAATAATAGGACGAGAACTGCAGATATCTGAAATGAGGCACAAATATTAAACATGATGTGTTAAACAATGTAAGAAATGGTATTGCATAAATACAGATACAATGTAGTGAAAATAAGATAAAACCATAAAGCAATAGATAATAGATATAATGTAGTATATAGATATAATGTAGTGTATTTATTTATTTATTTGATTAATTTGATTTGATTTATATCCTGCCCTCCGCCACTAGTGGGCTCAGGGTGTACAGATTTATGTGTACAGTATGTGTACAGATTTATTTGGTCAATGACCAGCACAAATCACAACATTACAAATTACAGACAAAAGCAAAAAGAGTCATCCGTAACACCCACTATACAGATATAATATCAGTCCATGTGGGATGGAGGCTGCAGTAAGGTGAGGAATAGAGTAAGACTGAATAGAAAAAAGCTTTCTGGAT
This sequence comes from Gekko gecko, assembly GCA_029375565.1. Classification (NCBI taxonomy): domain Eukaryota; kingdom Metazoa; phylum Chordata; class Lepidosauria; order Squamata; family Gekkonidae; genus Gekko; species Gekko gecko. Next base: position 34,495,461 of record JAPDNY010000003.1, on the reverse strand, counting down.
TCAGCCAGATGTTCTAAACATGATTGCGCCAACATTAAGATATTGGTTTTGTTTTCCGTTCTTTTCCCAATTTTCTGCCGTATGTAATTAGCCTTTGTTCCTGCTCCTGCACTCTGTTTATTTATTAGATTTTTTAGTCACCACTCACCTAAAGGGTCTTGCAGCGACTTACAATATTAAAACCATATGAGGTAAAAACAACATAAAAAGCAACAAATATAAAATATTAACATAAAAATATTAAAATATGTGAATAGCACCATACCGCTAATAAAAACAACCTAAACATGGATTACCCTCAAAGGCCGACCTAAACAATTTAGCCTTGCCTGCCTTATAGAAACTAAACAAGTCCTACAGGGCATGGGTGTCATTCAAGAATGCATTCCACAGGGTAGAAGTCACAACTGAGAAGGCCCTCACCCTGGTGACAGCTGAGGGAGCCATCCTGGGGCCAGGCACCTGCAAGAGTCCCCTAGGTGATAACTGAAGTGAGCACGGGGGGTTGTAATGAGAGAGGCTGTCTTGTAGGTATGAGGGTCCTGGACCGTTAAGGGCTCTGTAGCCCCAAAATCACTTTTTAAATTGATCACCGCAAATGTAAGTTCCATCAGGATAAATGTGAAGTAAGGAGTTTTTGCTAGGTTTACAGTTTCTTACACTGAATCATCATTTTCACTGTCCCAAATTATCACAATTCTTGAATAAGATCAGCTTTAGTGACGTTACCTAAAGAGGCTCATCAGTTTCATACCAGAGCGCTCTCAGAACTCTTCAGTGTATCCCATCTGGACTCAGTGACTTGTTAATTTGCAGTTTGTCAGCTAGCCCTGCAACATTATGTCTTGTCAGCTCGGGTTTAGCTTTTCTGATGCCTCTCCCACTAGAAACATGTTTCAGACCTGAACATCTGTCAGACATACTTTTTTTACTTGTGGATGATTGATATTTTTTGCTAGTGTCCATGCTCCTTTTTAAAAATTTTCTTCAGTTGCGCAAATCTTTGACCTGATATAACCCTCACACCAACAAAGTGAAAGGCCTCTCTTGCACGACTTTGCATGAGCCCAGTGTCTCATTTAAACTGGACGGCTACCTGTGCCCAGCTGCTACCTATACTTGCCCAATCTGAGATTTTAAACCTAGGTTGGTGTGGGGCTGGTGTGCTAACTAAGCACGTAACTGCTTTGCAGAGGCTGCAGCCCAGTTTTAGCAAGATGCTGAGCCGATACCGAATCACAAGGATCAAATTTAAAGGAGGCCTTTCGTTTCATTGAAAGGAAGCTTTCTTTTATCACTTTCTTAACTCTGCTCATTAGCAATTCTGGCATCCTCTTGAAATTGTTTTGTGCAATTTCTTAATCTCCAGTATATATTTTACTTGGCTTTCTTTTACCAGTTTGGTGTAGTGGCTAAGAGCGGCGGACTCTACTCTGGAGAACCGGGTTTGATTCCCCACTGCTCCACATGCAGCCAGCTGGGTGACCTTGGGTCAGTCACAGTTCTCTCTCAGAGCTCTCTGAGCCCCACCTACCTCTCAGGGTGTCTGTTGTGGGGAGAGGAAGGGAAGGCGATTCTAAGCCACTCCAGGACTCCTTCGGGTAGTGAAGAGTGGGGTATAAAACCAACTCTTCTTCTACTCTTATTCGTGGTTTTAAATAATCTCAAAGCATCCTGAGGAGATTAGACTCTCAAAATTCTCCCTTTCAGCTTCCATTTACCTAATACTGTTAGTGGTTTTTTAGAAAAACTTAAATGTGACCATGTTTGATTTCCTTGGGAACTCCACTTATAGATACTTGAGGCACTTCTATCATGATTCCAAAAGGCAGCAGGGAAAGAGGAAGACCCAACGTGAGGTGGATTGATGCAATCAGGGAAGCCACAGCTCACAGTCTGCAAGACCTGAGCAAGGCTGTTAATGATGAGAATACTTTGGAGGTCATGATTCACAGGGTCACCGTAAGTTGGAAGTGGCTTGATGGCACTTAGCATAGACACACACTTAACATGTCTCACCGGATCCTGGAATTTGTTGTTCAGAGATAAAGAAAAATCACCCAAGTTAATATGCTTGATGCAGAGTCACATAGTGACATGATCCGTGACTCAAGGGTATAAAAAAACAAACATTTAGGATGCTACCCCAAATTGTGCTGAAGTACATTACAAAGTTTTCTTATTGAACTGAAGAGGATATCACCACTCTCAAGAAACCTTGAGAACATTTTGAATTGGTTTATTGCATGTGGAAGATTAGGTAATGCTCTCCATTGAGATTTAGGTTGAATGGTGCATCCATTATTGGTTGCATTTATGCAGGAGGTTACTTTCACTACTAAGAACTGATTCTAAGTAATAGCTTAAAAAAAACCTGGGAAGAAATTTTTAAAATGTATATATTTGTATGTATATAATTGTAAATAGAAAAGTATGTATATTAGAATGAATTTAAGGTCTGTACATCTATATATCTGTTTCTCAAATGTGCCCCCTGCCTGCAGATACCTAAATCTGCAAATAGGGGGGCACACTTACACAAAACAGATTTTTCTACAAACATGGCTCCTTGCATTCCCCCCGCCAAGCTAGCAAGCAGGGGGTCAGGTGGGGAGGTGCTGCAGTCATCACAGAACCCCCAGCCAAGCTGGCAATGAGGGAGCTAGCAGCAGTGGCAATGAGGGGAGGGATTCCCCCTGCGAATATTGTGGGTCTCCACTTGTGTTTTAGAAATTTGAACAATCATGCAAATTCAGGGTTTGTAAAGCTATCCAATTCGAGAAAAAGGAGGGAAAATAGAGCCACTTTATTGACCCTTTAGCCTGGGTAGAGAGGAACCAATCAGACAGCAGGGAGAACATAGCAATTCTATTGACCCCATCAGCCAACTTTGATAGGAGCCAATCAAAAGTTAGATTTTTTTCTTTAGGTCCCCCTTAATGTATAGGTACATCTAGCTTAGTCAAGCAGGGGAAGCAGAGAAAAAAAGGTCTGAAGGACTTCAGGAAACAGGGACAGAGCTGAAGTCTATGTACCTGCAGCAGAGAATTCTCTCAGGAGGTGGAAGGAGAGCTGAATAGCTGTGAGGAAAGCTAGGCCCCAGTAGTCTGATAACAGCCAGTCTCAAGGCAAAGTCTGTGAAGGGAGCTGCTACTTTGAATTCCTGGGGAGAGGAGATTCCCTCTTTCCCATCAGAACACTGGCTGAAAAGGCCTCCAAAGTTTGAATTAACATAGAATAAGAATGAAGACAGTTCTACTGTATCCAGTTCTACATTTTGCTGTTGTTTTTGTGAAGTTAGTGTTGAATATTAAAATACTGTTTGTTTGGATTTGAGAAATTGTTCTTTTCTTGGAAGCAAGCACCTAAGCTTAACTATGCTAACCAACCCTGAGTATAAAAACAACACAATAAGGCATCTAATAAGCAGTATGATTTTGGAGTAGGTTTGCAAAATTAGAAAATGCAAACAGAAAAAAAGATATACTGTAAACAATGCAGAAAATAGATTGCAAAGGCAGAAGACTATGCAGTATAAGCAAGATGATACATAAGACTACAGTCCTGTTCCCTTATAAAAGTGCTCTCCTAACTATTCCATTATACTTACAGCCCAGTTCCCTTTATAGAAGTATCCTCTTGAACATTTCTGTTTTGCACACTCTGCAGAAAGACAGTAATCTAGGAGTCTTTCTGACCTCCTCTGGCAGGGGAGCCCTAACAGGGACTGCACTGCACAGGCAGTTGCCTATCCTACCTGTTTGCAGAGTGGCACCTTCAGAAGGCTTTGCTCAGAAGAGCAAAGCTGTCGTGCTGGAACACAACAGGAGAGGTGATCCTTCAGACATGTGGGTCTATTAAGGGTTTTGTAGATGATAGTCAGTACCTTGAATTAAACCCAGTAACTGATCTGTAGCTAACGGAGTGACTGCAGAATAGGTATGATATGCATGCCCTGCCTGGTTCCCGATAGTAACTGAAGTGTATCATTCTGTGCCGCAAGGGATTTCAGAGTTGACTTTTAAGACTCATGTAGTGTGCGTTACGGGATCCACATGGCCAGATGTGTTGAATCAAGATAAGTTTTTATTGGCTGCATTAACATGCTTCTCTAGTAATAGTGCCGGTTCCAGAGTCGGCAAGTGACAGTCTAATTTAATGTTAATAAAAAGCAAATTTGCATATTTTTCAATAAAAATGTATGTGGAATATTGATTCATGTCTTGCGGCTCTGCAAACATCTGATGTTTATTCTGTGTGGCTGTTAACATTAAGCAAGTTTGCCCACCCCTGTAGTAGAGGTACTTCCCATGGTCAAGAAATGCCATAGCTTAAGTTAGCTGTTTGCCATAAAACTTGTAGTTATGATTATTTCCACTGCTGTCTGACTCAAAAAGTCTGAGTTCTTAAACAACTGTACTGATAGGAGTCATGAGTTTGCCTTTTTCTCAATAGAGGTGACCCCCCCCCATATTAAAGTTAAAAATAATTTGCTTTCCCCCCATTTTTAGTGTTTTAATACTAGGCATATTCAGATGTACAAGAAAAATCTTGCATTTGTTGGTGTAGGGCTATTCTGCTTATTCTGCCCACAAGCACAGTGTCTGTTTCAGGTTTATACCAGTGAAAACCCTTGCAGACCTTTATTCTTTTAAATCTTTCAGTCATTCCCCTGAATTTTGGGTAATGAGATGTCTCTCTCTGTGATTAAGTGCACTGTTCTGCATTAGCCTTGTAACAATTGGAAAGTTTGTCGATTAGATATGGAATATGGTGTCCCAGGTGAGCTGTTACAGCATCAAGTGTCACTGGAGAAATGGCAGCAAATAGGTCAAGTGCTGTTTTAGTAGATTGCGCCAAGGGGGCAGCTGTGTGCTGGGAAGCAAAATTAGGAATGATTAATGTAGCCGTTCATGCTGGCAGCTGATACAGTGCGGCAAGAACAGTGAACAAAACCAGCTATTCAAATAGTTCTTTTTAAGGTTTAAAACACTAGTGGTGGAAAGTGCTGTCAAGTTGAAGCTGACTCATTTTCAAGGCAAGAGATGAACAGAGGTGGTTTGCCATTGGAACGTTGGACTTCCTTGATAGTCTCCCATCCAAGTATTAACCAGGGCTTGACCCAGCTTAGCTTCTGAGTACTGAAGAGATCAGGCTAGCCTGGGCAACCCAGGGCTTAAAATGTTGAATGTGTACAACATTGGTTCACATGATACTGTGGAGTCTTCAGAAGATGGTGTCTGGAAAGCCAGGTGAGGGAAACTAACTATAGCCCTCATTATTTTGAACTATTAGGGACGTGGCCACTGTGGCAGAAATTGCTTTTTTTAATCTTGCACATCTCCAAAGACCTTCTTCATCCTTCTCATCCAGAAAAGAGCATCTGCACACTTCTAATGCCTCTTCTCCTTGCAGTGTTTTAGTGTGGTGAAGGCCACTCCCTCCCCTAACTAATTTTTAGCAATCGCACTAGTGTGGATTCAAAAGCAGTATAATATATTCATCTTTTTAAATGTGTCTTGTGGGGGGAATCGAAGGTGGGTGGGAGTGGAAGAACAAAGAATACTTGACAAGAAGTGTTACAGGGGAAAAGGCTACTCAAAATTGATTTCAAATTTTATTTTTGGTAAAAGTGGTCTCAAATGAACAAGAGAAAAACCAGGGGAGAAAGCAACAAGGCAAAAACTGAAGGCACAAAAAAGTGTGGACATCTGGGGAGAAACGGAAGCAGTATGGGGGCCAGAACTGATGAAAAATCCCATGCAGAAAAGCCCTGACATTTGTCACAGTGCCATTAGGTTGAAGCCAAGTGATCGTTTGTTTGTTTTTGTTGCATTGGAAGGCACCTTGACAGAGATGTTGCTACGTGTGCTATCCACATCCATTCTACTTTTACTTATGCCAGATAGGGTTTATGTTGTTTCAAATATCTGAAAAATATATTCAGTAGATGATGACAGTGGAACAGAAGACCATGTGTCTGCATGATGGGAAATAATATTGCACTTAAAGTAATTTCAACTTGCTGCTGACTAGATATCAATTAGGACCTGCTTGTAAAACATCACATCTGCCTATGATGTATATCAGTAAAAAACATGTTTATGTGGTAAATAAACCAGATCCTAACAAGACATATAGTTAGTGGAGTTTCCTGCATTCAGACAGTATTAACTGTAGATTCAGGTGGGTAGCCATGTTGGTCTGAAGACACAGAACAAAGTCTGAGTCCAGCTGCACCTTTAAGACCAACAAAGTTTAATTCTGGGTATAAGCTTTCAAGTGCATGCATACTTCTTCAGATGGTATCTGAAGAAATTTGCATGCACACAAAAGCTTATATGCAGAATTAAACTTTGTTGGTCTTAAAGGTGGCGCTGGACTCAAACTTTGTACTATTAACCATAGTTAGATTAATGAAACCATAGTTTTACGTGATGCATGAAGTGACCCTATAGCATTATTTCAACAAAATTTGGTGCTTGGAGGTACACCTGGTGGGAGGGCTTCTAGCCCCACTGCTGGACCACCTGATGGCACCTGATATTTTTGGCCACTGTGTGTCAGAGTGTTGGACTGGATGGGCCTTTGGCCCGATCCAACATTGGCTTCTCTTATGTTGTTAGAAGTTTGTAGGATTCATCTTCTTGCCATTGCTGAACTTTCTATTGACACTATAGGTCTACCAAAGATTATTCTATGTCTCATAGATGTGCTTACTTAAAAGGCCTATTTTAAAGCTACAAGAATTGTCAGTTTAAATACATCCTGTTTTCAAAGGAAAAAGAGTTCCTGAAGTAGTTGGTATTCCTTTTTTCTTTTCAGCTGCTATTTCCAAACTGCTATCTTTGAGATAGTTTCACTGTACTTTTTTTCTTTGAAAGTTAAGTTTCGTGAGATTGAGCAGCCCAACAGTGCAATCCTGTGCAGAGTTACTCCAGTCTATAACAACTGGAGTTGATAGATTGGATCCATTGCAAATTTGCCACTTGCACTAGAGCTCTAGAGCAAGCAGAAATGTAAGAAAAAGATTGTGGTAGCCACTTGCATGGTCAGACTTATTGCATCCCCAGTCGTGTTTCCACTTCTGCAAGATCTTTTGCAACCACGAATCCGCTAGCTGTTGAAAGCAGAACTCCACTAAGTCAGTTTATGTCTCCACTTGTGCATTGCTGGTTCCAAGCCAATGGTTGTAGAAGGATATAACTCTGCTTAAGATTGTGCTACTATTTGCTTAAGAGCTTGTAGGCAAAGATAGCACTTTTTTTGCCCTAAACATATGGGATTAGTGACTCCATGTCACCTATGTCAATACTTCTTTCTCCCATTGTTGTTAGCCAGAAACTTAATCAGATTCATTTTTTCTCATTCCTGAGCTCTATGCCACACGAAGCGTCGCTGGCTAACTATTTGTGTGTTGAGCTACTGTTAAAGGCATGAAATCAGTAGATAAAATTAGCAACCCAATTAGTAGCATACTGGCCCAATCTGCATCTAGCATGTGCTCCGCTGTTTTACCAAACCCACACTGGAACAGAAAAAAATGCAGCTCAAAACCACATTCAAATACCCCAGGCCAACAGGGTACTGACTGCAGAGTCACCCCTGAATGGCCATAAAACGGCAGTAAATCTATGCAGATGGCTACCATAAAACCAAGAGATCAAATGAAGTGAAAGCAGCATGCAGTCTGGACACTGCCATAAAATCCAACAATCAATCAGTGAAAGTGGCATGCAATATAGAGGGGAATTTCTGTTCCAGTATGGGTTTGGTAAAACAGCAGAGCAAATGCTAGATGCAGATGGGGCCTCTGTTGCAGATCAGTCTATGACTTTTTAATATATGTTGGATCCCATTAAATTCAAGTAAACCAATGGGTTTTACCAAGTATTAATTAGCTACTTCTAGCCAGCTTTGATTTGTAAAAGCTGAATTGTTCTTCAGCACTGCAATTTCTTTTAAAAGGCCATTTCAGCCTTGAAGGCTCAGTTCTCCCCCCCCCTTTGCTGTAATGTTCCCATTAGGGGGCAATGTTAGGCTTTTCATTTCTCTCCAGATATAGAATTATTACACACAATTATGTTGTTCTCCTATAGAGAATAATTTTTTAAATAATATTTGTGGGAAATGTATTCTCTTTCATACAAAAATAACTTCACCTTGGGCACAGCTGGCCCTTATGGTTGTCAGGTTCTGTTCCAGATAAAGTACATTCAGTACATTCCTGGGCCTACGACAGTTTGCTTGTTTGTTAAGCTGCCTGTGAAGCACAATATTCTGTATGAGTGAACTCTTCCCCCTAAAAAAGAACTACTAAAAATCAAGTATCCTGTTCAGGGGCAACTTCTTTAAAAACATCATTTAAATAAATTATAACTGTGGTAGAGCAGTGGATGGTATGCAGCTTACATATTCCTAGCATTAAATGTCTGACTGTAATTTTGTTTCTTACATATAACTGTGAGGGAGACATTCGGAATTAAAACTGAGCAAACGCTTATTTGGGGTGGGTTCAGATTAGGATTGCCAGCCTCCAGGTGGTGGCTGGAGATCTTCTAGAATTACAACTGATCTCCAGGCAACAGAGATCAGTCCGCCTGGAGGAAATGGCTGCTTTGGAAGATGGGCTGCATGGCATTATACCGCACTGAAGTCCCTCCCCTCCCCAAACCCCGCCCTCCTCAGGCTCCACCCCCAACATCTCCAGTAAATCCCAACCAGGCGCTGGCAACCATAGTTCAAATACTCCTTTCAAGTATCAGAAGTCTGGGTTTCTTTGGTATTCGCTTTGCTGCCATAACTAGCACAAGCATAAAGAAGTTAAGTTCATTTGTTTCCAGTAATGCTTTTACCACCCTAATAGGAAGCAACTGTTGGGTGCTTCCCCCCCACTGTGTGGTATTCACAGATGTGGTCTTGAAAAAAAATCTGATAATCCCTTGGCAGGTACATATGTTCAAGCACCACACAGATTAAGACAATAGTTTGGACCCAGTGGAGTATTTCCACAATTGGAAGCATGTCCACTTGCAAAGCACAACTTTCTTGCCTTCCCTTTCCTACTACAGCCCAAAATACTCCTTGAAATTTGGCTGCAGTGTAGGTGAGAAATGTGTATTCTGTGACCAGAATCCTTCCACCTGTGGAAACACTGTCGGATCCAAGCCAGTGGTCTAAATGCTGTTACTCAGCTCAGTTTAAAGCCTTCTTTTAGTGTAAAGAGCATTCCTCCAACAGAAGTGGGTCTGCTTCTGGCAGGAGAACCACTTCCAGTGGAAGAAGGCTTCAAGCTTTGCTAAGCCAAGCAGCAGCAGTCATACAGACCAACATGTGAATCTGCCCTTATTCACTCATCCCACCTTGTGACCTGGAGATAAAGGCTGATAATGGATCTGCATTCTTACTTGCATCTGACTTTGACTTACAAAAGCTTATATTCTGGAAATTTTTGTTCGTCTCCAAGGTGCTACCGGACTCAAATTTTGTTCTACCCTTATTCAGAAATCCTTCTGTTAGTTCAGGTTTTCTGCCTCTGTAACAAGCAGTGTGGCTAGCTATGTGTGTGTGCAATAATTTATATATGTGTGTGTGTATACAATATATTTATTATATATATACCCACAAATAATTTCATTGTAATTCACACAAAAGAAGTGAAACTTTTATTCCTGTTAGGATGCAAAGTATGCTTTCAATAGAAGGCTCTCTGAGAATATTTCTCGGTTATCGTCTCTTGGCATTAGCAATGCGAACTGGTTTTCTCTTCCTTCACTGCATCTGATTCAGAAAACAGGTGACAGCAAACCGTTCCAATGTCATCTGTGCCTTTCAATTATTTGACAAACCCCAGGAGCTAATTACAGCCCTCCAGCTCTCCGAGAATCAGCTGACTTCAGCATGAGACTGCTTTGGCCTCCCCCAGGGGCTTGTGAATAATTGTCTATTTGTGGGAAATGAATTAATTCCTCTTGTGATTTATATTTAAATCTAGGAGTGTGTTTTGATGATAACACATATAGGGAAGGAAGAATACAAATGAAGGGCAGTAAATAACAAAAGTCTGGTAAATAATGGATTTGGATCTCAGTTTGTTTGTTTTTTTAAAAAAACACCCCCAAACTCATTCTTACATGGTAACATTGACAGTGAATTCACAGTGAAGTAATACAAAGAAGATTTTAGCTGTTATTATGAGTCAAAACAAAGACTCCTTGATTCACCAGGAAAAGTGGGGTAAAAATCCTTCCCTATTATATAAAAGAGTAGTGGTCAGCCAGCTTGACCATATAAAGGGAAAATGCGCGGCAGAATCCATTGGCCGTGGGGGCTGCCACTCAAAGCTGGGGCCCTGGCCATTGGCTGCCGTGCCTGGCTGCGTGGGCTCGACACTGCCCACGCAGCCAGCAGCCAGCCTCCCGAACTCAGTCTGCAGCTAGCTGCCTCACACAATGCGAGCCCGCCAGGGGCGAGCACTGGACCTTTGGGGCGGCGGCTGACGGGCTGAGCCCAGGCCCGCCGCCGCTGGACAGAGGCGGGGCGCTGACGGAGGGAGCCAAGGGGGACGATCGGCACTTCGTGTTGCCGGCCGGTGAGGGGAGGATGGGGCCTCCGGCACTGTGGCTCGCACGGTGCGCACAGGGGAGGATGGGGCCTTCGGCGCCGTGACACGCATGGCGTGCATGGGCCCACCGTGACTGGCCAGTGGTGGGGAGCCGGCAAGGGGAGCACAGGACCTTCGGTGCAGCAGCTTGCGGGGCGCGCACAGGGCTGCCGTGAATAGCCAGTGCTGGGGTGCCAAGGAAGGGAGGCAAGGGGGAGGACAGGCACTTTCCACTGGCGGTGGCAGCCTCGCCCTCACAGGGCCTTAGGCAGGGACCCAGCTAGCGCCTGTTGCATATGATACCGCAACGGGCTTTGCTGCTAGTGTTTTAATAAATGATAAATAAAATTGCTTTTTAATTGCTTCAAAACGTGTACCTTTTAATGGATATTTAATTTAATAGAGGCATGTGGGGAAAATTGAAAATACTGCAGAGGATGCCCAACTACAAGGCTCACTGAAGTGGCTTGTAAAGCTGGCTTTTGTATGAGAGACAGAGAATCAGTTCATCTAAATTAATTTTCTGTAATTCCAACATCTGCCAGCCAGTTCTGACTGTCCATATAAGATCCAGTTGTATTTTGTTCAGTTCATTGCAGCGTGACTTTTTGCAAAATGGTTCATGGTATTCCAAAGCATCCCTAGTTCACTTCTAGCAGCACTGAAAGATGTTTAGACAAATTCATGGAAGTCATGTCTTATCAATAGCTATTAACTACAATGGCTAGTTAGGAGCTGCGGTGGCTCAAGTGGTTAAGACGCTGAACTGCAGGCTGTGGAAGGTCAGTAGTTCAGCAGTTCAAGACCCATGAGTGCCACATGACGGGGTGAGCTCCCGTCTCTAGTTCCAGCTCCTGCCAACCTAACCTAACAGCGTTCCGTGTGCCTTGGTGTTTAGTCATGCCAGCCACATGACCACGGAAATGTCTTTGGACAGCACTGGCTCTTCAGCTTTGAAACGGAGATGAGCACCGCAACCCTAGAGTCGGATTCGACTGGCTTTCGAGCAAGGGAACCTTTACCTTTACCTTTTACGATGGCTAGATGGAACCTCTGGGTTTAGATGCAACATGTCACTGAATGCCAGCTCTAGGAGGTGATGGCTATTTATTTCATTACCAGGTCTGATCAATGAATAAAGAAGTTTGGGAAAGAGGAGAGTAATGGAAGGAGAGTAATATGCAACATGATATACCAGCAAGGATAGCTTGGCTTGTGCACAGCATAGTCAAGGTTCAACACTTGTCATGGCAATTTCAGTCAAAAACATTTTTCATGTGGTTTCCACATGGGTTATTTGCCCTGGGTTCTGTGCTGTTGGGAAGCAGGGTTTTTTTTCATGCTTCCCCACAGCATCATGGGACATTTGTGCACCTTCCAGGTTTCCCCTGGCTTTCCTGCCCTCTTTCCCAAACTTCTTTGTCCATGGATCAGACCTGGTAGAGAAAACAATAGCCATTGCCCCAGCAGGTAGCATTCAGAGACACATTGCCTCTAAGCCCAGAGCTTCTATTTAGCCATCATAGTTAATAGCTATTGATAGACAAGCCTTCCATGAATTTGTCTAATCACCTTTTAAAGCTGTCCAAGCAAATGGCTTTCACTAAAACATGTGACAATTCCATGAATTAGTTGTATGTTGTGTGAAGAACTGTTTTCTTTGTCTGTCTTGAATCTCCTGCCGATCAATTTAGTTTCCTTTGTGGACCGGTCACCTCAGAGAAAGTATAGGAGAACCACCAAGATAGGTCTTTCATAATCAAAATCCAGCTCTTCCCCCCTCTGCACCGCGTTTTCAAGCTGAATTGTGCCCCAGGACGCTTGGAAACATTAGCTCCCTGATGTTAGGTCTGACTGCAAGTCAGACTGGGGGATCCCTAACCCAGCTGTTGTCACATGTATCATCTAGTTTTGTTCAAAATCTGAAGTAGAAGCTTTTACAACCCTCCTAAAAGCTGACTGTAAGGGGCTCTGTTGGACCTCCTGCTGAAGTCCATTCTCCAGTTAATGGACAGTGATGGAGAAGGTGCAAGTACAGGTCATAGTCAAATATGACTCTGTAAAAGGGTCACTTTTAGTAGACATTGATCTGTCAAGCATAGTTGGTGTTTGGGCTCATGATCCCAATTTATTTTCACAAGTAGTATCTGGCTCAGTGTTGTTCAGCAGCCCTCATGGTCGATCCAGAATTTAACTCCACATCTCCCTGATCCAATCTGCATGCAGTCAACTATATTACATTACATTGGATCTTAATCTGTGTGCCAAGTACAGTTGGTCATCAGTTTAGAGAAGCATAATATTTTGCACCTGAAACAAACCATTGCAAAGAATTGTAAAATATTTTAGTTCAGTCTGATCAAATTTTTGGCTCACCAGCTGTTTTATTCCATTTACCAATTCAGATCAGCTGTTTCATGTTTTGGCTATGCACATGCGACTCTACAGCATTGATTCTGCTTACAACCCATGGAAGAAGCTAACACAGCTGATGGAAGACAACAGTCTGCAGTAAGTACAGTTCTTTGGAAAGACATCTCTGTGTGAAGCTTTAGCAATTTAATGGTTCTGTGTTCCATATTAAGGAACTGAATTTGTTACATTGTTATGCACTCCCAATTGCATGTCTCCCCCTGAAAGAACACTTGGTATCCAAATAACCATTGAATGGTGCAGATCTGGGGCCCATTTTACATTTTTTAAAAAAACACACGCACACATTTATATTTACTTGCTTTATTGTGTCCCATTTCTGCTTAATATCAGACCATGTTACAATCTATCAAATATATATTGCAAAATACAAAACAGGTACTGTAAAATCAGAGCAAATATCGAGAACTACACAATGAATGAATCCCACTGAAATCTCTGTGGACAAAAGGTATTCTACCCAGGCCTGTAGCCAGGAATTTGTGGCTTGTGGGGCAAATCCACTGGGGCAGCCATTATTTGCCTTATTTCCCCTTCCCCAGTGGGTTTAATGAATGTGGGTCCAACACTGTGCCAGAAATTGTGCTGAATAAGAGAGGCAGGGCAATTCCTTCCTCTCTTGGAGACCCTCCCACAGCTTCAGCTGGCCTAGGGTGCTGCTTCCGCACTGAGCTGTCCCACTCACCGTGCATGGCCAGGCGGGCACTGAGAACTCCTTCCTTGGCTTCTGGTGGCAGGCTACGGGCCTGATTCTACCTATGGAACATGATTTTCTCACTTACACCCCTGTTGCAGCCTGAAATACACCCTGAAATGTTGACCTTGGGGCATAGGATACCCAAGAATAGCTTGAGAGGAGAACTGGAAGTCTGACACAGGAGAAGGGAAACAGTGAAAATCATGGTTTTCACTGGTTCACCCCTACTATGGCAGACCTCCAAGGCATCCTTCGTATGTGAGGATATATTCAGTAGGATCCAATGCATAGTGTAATCCTGCATAATTTTGGCTTCACAGGGCAATGGAGGTAAATTGGCACAGAAGTGAGAGATGGAATATACAATGCAAGTTACTGGTAGGCCCTCAGAGATACAGATGGAGAAGAGAAGAGTGGGCATTTTTCACAGGCATAAGCCATATGGATGATCTTACTCTCATTTGTCATCTATTTGTATATGTGTACACTGAGAGCCAGTTTGGTGTAGTGGTTAGGAGCACGGACTCTAGTCTGGGAGAACCAGGTTTGATGCCCCACTCCTTCCCATGCAGCTGCTGGTGTGACCTTGGGTCAGTCATAAGTTCTTTCAGAGCTGATCTCTCAGAGCTCTCTCAGCCCCACCTACCTCACAGGGTGTCTGTTTTGGGAAGGGGAAGGAAAAGGAAATTGTAAACGGCTCTGAGACTCCTTTGGGTAGTGAAGGGCAGGATATAAATCCAATCTCTTCTCCTCTTCTTCTTCATTACAACAAGCATTTTGTATGTAAACAGAGTTGCTGACTGATAATTTTTAACATTTTCAAGAAATGTTAGTTCAGCCAGCTAGGGAGCAGGAAGCTCTGGATTAAAACAAACAGAACAAACAGGTGACTAATTTGTCAGATTTTTCAGTATCGCAGAGTAAAATTTGGTGTTTGGCAACAGACTCTTCGTAGAAACATGGCGCATATTGATTCATTTTACAACCATTCTGCTTTATCACCAGCAGAAGTTACATTAATTTGCTTTTTATTAACTGCTGCTGTGGCACTGTATTTTGGGGAGTCACACTTATCAGCCTCCCTCATACATGCTGGGGGATTAGCTGGATGGATAATTTTTGTGCTCTGTTAATACAATTTCAGTGTCATGATGAAGAATTTGCTTAGGTTTTTAGTCAATGACAGAGCAGTTTTTAAGTATTTACTTAATGTGCTCTGGTGCTTGACATAAACTAAAGAAGCTTATCTAAACTCTGGCATTTTATTTAAATTTACTTTGTCAGTTCTTGCAGAATGAGTAAGTGTAGGCAAATGGTTCACTTATTCCACATTTTTGTAATGTATCCAGACACCCTCCTATATTGTGCAAGCTGAAATTTATAATTGATAATATGAGAAGCTGGTGTTTGACTTGAACCTTATATAATTGCATTTATTCAGTAGAGAAGAAAAGATAACTATTGGAATACGAACTGCAGACATCGGGCATCCTGTTTTTTTTCTGTTTGGAAGCTGATAATTTGGAAAGTGTTCTTAATTTTAAGTTTAGCAGCTTATTGAAATGTGTCTAAAACAAATCTGCCTCTTACAATAGAACAGGAAGATTGCAGTGACTGAATAATAACAGTTGTTTCTTTTTATTTTATTTGTTTGCATAGGATCATCTTTAATCTTTGTATATATATTTGTGTCCGTGTACCTTCCACTGAATTTTTTGCCACAGCAGCTCTGCTGAAGAGGCAAGCCACTTAAACCGAGCAGTGACTTGCTTCTTTGACAGTGGAAATTGAGACAATTCCTTTTTATAGAAATTTCGGACTGTAAATGCAGCTGCTGTTTGTCGTCTGGTATGCTTACAATCAAATGATATTGCACTGATTAATATTTATTTTATTTATTTACTTTCATATTTATAGCCCACCGTTCCCACAAGTGGGCTCATATAATTGTTCATATAATATCATTGTTACCCTAATTTTTCAGGATGTGCAGTGAAGATCATCCAGAGGTTCCAGTGCTTTACAGGGATGTACTTTCCCTTTTGCTCATCCAGATTTTGACCATGCCACAGCCATTGCACAAAGGTATGTTATACAAATCCATATATAATGAACCAGGCACTGTGTGTATGTCTTCTCTCCAAGGTGGCTTTTTAAAGGCACCCAATCAGACACTTGGCTAGTGCACATGCTCAAATAATGACTTTGCTTTATCTCTGGAAGTTGGCATGGAACAGAAATTTTTGTTTTTGTTTAACAGGATTATCTGTGTCTTCTCACTTTTTTTTTTTTTTTTGTAGTAAAACTCTCCTAAAGAGGAGAGAATTTTATTCTTTTTATATAAGAAAAGGGTAGGGTAGACAGATGGAGAAAGAAAAAGATGGAGTGAAGTTTTTTCTGTTAAAAAGGGTTAGTTTTAGTTAGTAATCAATACCATTTTTGGCATCTATCACAGTTAGAAGATCTTCTTTTTAACTTTGCAAAGTCCAAAATCACTCTGTTAATACAGTTAGTAAAGTCCATTGGGGTTAGTAATTAAACAGCTCCTTCCAGATGCAACACGAGCAATCCTCAAGGTGTCTTCTTTTTAAGTCTCTTCCAATTATGGATTGAGTCCTTTTTAACCTGAATGCCTTCCGTTCCATCGCCTCCTTCCCCTAAGCTGCTGTCTTCTTCACTGCTTGTCCCAATTTTGAGTGCTGCGTATTCCTCCCAGCTGGCGTGTCTCTTCAGAAGTTTTTGCGTTTTATGGATGTAGTCTACTCTTCGCCATAGCCACTTCACATGAAATTGGATCTCTGATATATTGCCTGCTATGCTCAGCCTCCCCTTCTACTGGCAGAGTATTTTCTTTTATAAAAGCGGAATAGGCTTTGGGAGCCATGTCCACCTCTTCTTTTAATTCTTTCGCTTCACTGCCAGTTAGGGGTGCCAAAACATTCGTCAAGGTAAATCCGAGATCTTCTTTCTCTTCTTCTTTTACGCCCTGAAGACTTAAAATCAAATTCGTTTTCTGTTCGATTTCCGCCATCTTCCTTGATGTTTCCGATATTTGTTTCTGTCGACTAATGAAGACACTTTCCACTTTAAGCAAGGTTTCGTTGATTTTCTGCATTTGCTCCAGCAGAGGGCGCAGTATCTCATTTTCTTGTTGATTGACAGCAAGCTCTGGGGGGGGGCTACCCGGACTGGAAGTCCCTCCTCTCTTCTCTTCCGGTTTCTGCAGGACTTTCCCCGTTGTCGACATTTTGTTTTATTGTTTACTTTTACAAAGTTCGTGCCGCA
The DNA here is from genome assembly GCA_029375565.1 of Gekko gecko. Classification (NCBI taxonomy): domain Eukaryota; kingdom Metazoa; phylum Chordata; class Lepidosauria; order Squamata; family Gekkonidae; genus Gekko; species Gekko gecko. Next base: position 34,478,443 of record JAPDNY010000003.1, on the reverse strand, counting down.
TCCCCCAGGAAGCTTAAAGGATCGTAATCTTCCGTACAACCCCGACGGTACTTTCACCAACACTGTTTTTTTCTCTCTGCCCCCCTTTGCACTCCCTTTTTAGATCTTGCTTCTCAAACGGGGTGGGGACTCCTCCCTCCTCCCATACGGTTAAACGCTTGCGGGGGGGGCTCAATTCACACTTCAAAATAGATCTTCAACTCACGATTCGATGCCACTTCTTCTTTTTATGTTAAATCATACCGCTGTCTTCACTCCTGGAAGTCGGTGGCGCTGCTAAGTCCCATTACGGGCACGACGTAGCGGGGCTGATTGGGGCGGGGAGAAAGCCTCAATTTCCCGGCTGTCTGCCGGCAAAGAGGCTACTCCCCAAAGCGCCCCCGGTTCGGAGCCTTTACCTAAGGCTCACTAGGGTCTTTCGCACATGCGAAGACCCCCCCTGACTGCGTGTGGGCTAACCACCTCCGGGAGCATCCTGAGAGGCGGCCGCCATTCGCAACGCCGAAACCGAAACCCGTCTGTGTCTTCTCACTTTTATCAGACAACAGTACAGTAAAAACTGAGATCTAAAAATAACTATTAAATTCCTTGAGTTCAGGGGAAGGGCGCTCTGTTTGACCTTCATCCTCTTTGCTTTAGTGGAAATGCTCTACATTTCTCATTGGACTGTGAACGCCTTAGGGTGAAAGAATAATTTATTTTAATTTAGCAGCTTGAACTTTAGCAATTCTAATATTACAACAAAGATAATTGCTGTAATACAGTTTCTGTAATGGGCTGCATATATGAATTTAAATATAAGTTACTGGGATCCCAGGATGTGTTTGAAGGGTTGATTTTATCACTGGCCATTTGATTTGAAGCTTTTAACTTTATGATTTTAAAACGCTGCCCTGATTCTTTTACCAAAAGGTTCTATATTCTGTATGGTCTGGCAGTAAAAAGTGTTACTTATAGGAACTGTAGAAATTTAAATTGCCATATCGCTGGCTCCAGCTGTGTTTTGTTTGACATCTGGCATGTTCCATTAAAAGGCATAATCAGCTATGTAAGGAGCCTTTTGTCCCCTTGATGCATGAAGATAATGCCTGTTAAGGTGAATAAAAGCCTTAAGAAGTCAATTAGGTTGAGTATTCAACCAGAACTGTGTCTAAAATTGGAAAAGTATCATGATTTGAATATATCCTTTTAAAATTTTCTCTGGGTCATACAGAAAATGGGAGAATTGCTTAGTTATTTTACTGGATTTTATCATCCACTGGTTTGGTGAATTCTACTAAATACCATAGTCAAATGGAGGAGTACAAAATTACTTCAATTGTATGGTGTCTAGAATAACACCTTGACGTGAACAAATCAGGGTTGTAGTCCTGTTTAGTTATGAAGATCACTAGGTAACCTAGCACAGGTCATTCTGTCTTTTCCTAGCCATGAGAAGTTAGAACATATGAGGACTTAAGGACAAACCCAATGATTTGGACAACAGAAATTGCTGTAAATATTAATCATAGTTTATTGGGGCGTAGTTAGTAAAGCCTTGCAAACCAAAGTTAAAGGGGTGGGGTGCAAATGTTTTTAATCATTTCAGCACAGCACAATCTGTCAACAGCCTACTAACCATGATAACTAAACTTTTCCACTAAAAGTTCAGAGCTTTAGTGAACAAGTTGCTGAGGGTGGGGGTACAGTAGGCAAGAGGTGTTAGCCACCTAGCTGGTCAAAAGTGGAAAGGGCCACTGATAGAGTTGTGGCTTCTGTATTCATGGCAAGCTAGATTTAGTCCAGTAACAGCTTAGACTCTAGCTAGATTTTCAGCCATATAAGCTTTTGAGAGTCAAAGCTCCCTTCTTGTTAGTCTCTAAGGTGCTCCTGGACTCAAATCTAGCTCTTCTACCGCTAGCCAACATAGTTACCCTCCGAAATGATATTCATGACAGTATGATGACCTAGACATCTCAAGGGCCAATGTGGGGCAGAAAGTATGGGCTTAGGGAAACTAACTTTCATGTAATGATTTGGACTTGCTAGTATGGAGGCCATTGGATGACAAAGTGCTGAAAACTTTAAGAGAATTAAATGAAATGCTATTTAGTTAGATCTCTTTTAAATCATGTGAAGTGGCATGATAAAAGTTCTGTTGTATATGCGTGCGTTTATGTAGTGGTTTGGTAGCGAGGATGTTAGTTACTACGCCAGTGGCTTATTCTTGCATATTGCTTCACATGGATGTTTGATAAACCAGCATCATAAACTAGGAAACTCTCTGCTCTGAAACAGTTAAACATTTTCAGTGTCACTAAGAAAGGGAGGACCACAAAGAGAAGGGAATTCCTACCTCAGTTGCACCTAAATAGTGATATGATGCGCGTACACAAACATACACACACACACACACACACATTGCATTACTAGTAGTTTTAAAGATGTCAGTCAGGTGAAATGGGGTTCTATTTCCAGATCTGTGAGGCATTTGATTAATATTTCTAGAGTATTTCAATAACTTTTTTTCTTTTGTCTTGTTCTGGAATAACTAATCTGCCAGGTTGTCATTTGTAATAAGCTCTCTTTTGCTTTAAATAATATCTACATGGTAGTCTGTGAGAAAATTAGCACTTAATAAGTGGCATCCAAATGGCAGTTCTTGCCCTTCAAGCACGGTCTTGGGAATTGTATTAACTATCTGATTAACTATTGAATGGCCTCAGTTATCTTTTTCAATCCAGCAATGATTAAGGCAAAATAAATGCCATTACATTGTTCAGACTCTTCATTCTGAGTGGAAAATTGATGTGAACCCACCTCAGAATAGAGAATACCATAAATCGAGCCTGTCATTGTAGAGGGGTTCCATACGAAAACATTTTTAGGCAGTTTTTTTCCCCCATCAGTTTTATCAGTGGAGAATTCGAAAGGGGTATGAGGGTGTCAGTATTCTGTGGACTGTGCGTACTTGCTTGCGTAGTTTAAAGGATTATAACAGTATTGAAGATAGTTTGCTGAACATGTTAAAGTAGGCCACAAACAGAACAGGTATGTGTTCGAATATGTGGCAGTTTTCTCCACACACAATACGTGTATAATCATGTGAGTTTGCCTTTCTTTGTCCATCAAACAACTAAAACCCCGCTAATGGGAGCTTGCTAGAGGAAGGGGAAAGGATAGGCTGTGTGATGAGAATGTTTCTGAATTAGTTAAATATAGTTACTGGGGAGTCAATATTGAGTCAGCACTGGCCCACTGTGGCAAAGAAGGCCAGTGCCTTTTTAGCTTGTACCAAGGTGTGTCAGTTCAGATAATCTGAAAGTTGCCATGTTGTGCCCAGCAGTAGTAAAATCTCACATGGAGTAGCATGTTCATTTTGAGACATCCCAACTTTATACATTGGAAAAAGTGTATGTAGAAGAGCTGCAGAGGGCAACAGAGCAGAAGCCTGGTGCATTTGTGTGTGGATAAATCAGGGGTCGTATCTGAACTGCTGATCCATATTTACCCACTGGATTACTTTCCAGTGGAGAATCCCTGAGAAATTGGTTGCTGAGTTGTTTTGATGTTGTGGAGTCTCCTTTCCTCTTAGCAGACAAAGCTTTAATGAAACATTGGCACAGTGAACATTTCCAGAGTAATTGAAATAGTGATTCCTTTTTCTTACTTTGTTTATCAGGCAGGCTGCTTTACTGAAGCTGTAGCCTTCCAGCACATGACATTTAACTTGGTATTTACTTGGCATTTGGGACTAGGCAGCAAGACAGAGTGTGCTGAGTTTTTGTAAGTGTCTCTTTCTGAAGGCAGTCCTTTAGATTAGAACCTTGTTAAGGGTGACGGTTTCTGAGGGGAACTTAACACGTCTGCAAAGTTTTCTGCAGGCATATTTACCTCTGGAGCAAATACTAGTTTCCAAATTATTATTTTTTTTTTATCAAAACCCTCCTAAAAAGGAGAGGAATTTATTCTTTTTATAAATAGAAAAAAGTAGGGTATATAGAGGGATAAAGAAAAGAGCGGAGTGAGTATTCTGTTAGTAAAGGTTAGTTTAAATCAATATAGATACAGTTTTTGGCAATCTCCGTGATTTGAGAGTCTTCTTTTCATCTAACAAAAAATTCAAAATAACTCTGTTAATGAGGTTAGTAATGTCCTTTGGGGTTAGTTGTGAGTCATCTCCTTTTTGACGCTTCCCGAACAGTTATTTCTTAAGTTGTCTTCCTTTGGTATCCCTCAAATTATAGGATGGGCCACCTTTGGTTTTCACTTCTCCCGCTCCGGCACCTCCCTCCTCTGGGCCGCTGTCATCTTCACTACTCAAATCTGTCCACGTTGCGAGTGCTGCCTCTTCCTCTGGACTGGCGTGTCTCTTCAGAAATTCCTGCGCCTTGAAGATGGAGTCAATCTTCTCTCTTTATCCTTGTACTTGAACAAAAGGCCTTCAGGGAAGGTCCATCTGTATATGACCTGTCTTCTTTGTAGAAAAGTGGTCAATCCTTTATAAGCTTTCCTTTTCATCCGGATTTCGTAAGGCACATCTTTCAATATTCTGATAGTCTGCTCCCCAATTTTCAAGGGCACCGCTGCAACTGCACGCAAGATTTGATCTCTGGTACTCTGCTTGACAAACTTGACAACCACTTCTGCTGGCAGATTATTTTTTTGTGAATGTGGAGTAGGCCCTATAGACCTTATCCATTTCTTCTTTTAACTGACGCTGATCTCTGCCAGTTACGGGTGCCAAGGCATTCGCAAGTATAGATCTGAGATCTTCCTTCTCTTCTTCTTTAATGCCCTGAAATCGAAGAGTCAGATTCGATTTTTCCATTTGCAACATCAACATTCTTTTTTCTTGCACATCCTGATGCTTTTCTAACTTGTTGACCCTTTTCTTCACTTTTCCGATGTCTTCCGACGAGACCAAACATTTCTGTGCGATCTCCTCCATCTTCTTTGACGTCTCTGTTAGTTGCCTCTGTTGACTGTTGAGAACACCTTCCATATTAGTTAAGGTTTCGCTGATTTTCTGTATTTGGACCAGCAGAGGGTGCAGTAGCTCGCTTGTCTGTTGACTGACAGTCGGCTCTGGAGGGGGATTACCCGGACTGGAAGTCCCGCCTCCCTTCTTCTCCGTTTTCAAAGGGACCTTCTTCATGGCAGACATTTCTTGTATTTGTTTACTTTATAAAAGTTCGTGAAGCGTCGCTCAGGAGTCCCGCTAACTCATTCGCTTCGATGGCACCCCAAAGGTAATTTCACCAACCCTTCTTCCCTTTCGTCCCCCTTAGCTTTCTTATACAAGTCCCGCTTCTCAGTGGGGGGGGGATTCCCCTCCTCCCAGCCGCTTATTCGCTTACGGGGGAAGGGCTCGGGTTTCGCTTCAAATTCAGACCTCCAACTCACGGTTCCTGCCGTTTCTTCTTTTTGCTTTAATTCATCGCTGTTCCTCACTCCTGTTGGAAATCGGTGGTGTTGCTAAGTCCCATTACGGGCACGCCGCAGCGGGGCCGATTGGGGCGGGGAGAAAGCCTCAATTTCCCGGCTGACTGCCGGCAAAGAGGCTACTCCCCAAGCGCCCCCGGTTTGGAGCCTTTACCTAAGGCTCACTAGGGTCTTGCAAACATGCAAAGACCCCCCCAAACTGCGTGTGGGCTAACCACCTCCAGGAGCCTCCCGAAAGGTGGCCGCCATTCGCAACGCCGGAAACCAAAACCTAGTTTCCAAATTATTCTGTATGTTGCACATTATGCTCACTTTGCTTTACCCTGAGTAACAAGAGTGCTTTGGGGTACAGATGATGTAGTAAGCAACCCCTCACAAGGTGTATTCAGGGTCCTCATATCTCCTTGGGCACACAGCCAGTGCTCTAGTTAAACGTCAAAATGGAATTATTATCCATTTACAAAAGGGGTGAATTCCTTGTATTGTTTTGTGATTAAAGTCTTTATGTCTTTTCATCACCCTCTCATTATTCTGGTCCTTTTTTCGGGATGTGTTTAATCGTCCAGATGGTGCAAAGATAATCATTTTTGTATATTTGTCTGTGTTTTTATTTATACTCCTCGTCTAACATATAAAAGGTATCAACAAAAACAAAGCCATAAGATCACACGTTGAAAACAGAAGACTGTCATTTATAGCAGCTTTAAATAGTTGATTTAAAATGGCAGTTGTAAATATAACATTTCTGTCTTGCAGGTCTGGCTGTCTTGACATGCAAAGCATAAAACAATACATTAAAAATGCAACTGGGTGCATATGGATTACCCAGTTGGAAACATTTTTATTCGCAAATTTACAGGGTGTATAATTGGGCTATAAAATGTGAGACTTAATTTGAAATGCCCAAATGACAATGTCTATTTTTCTCCTTTTATAGAACACTTTACATGTATCATAAAGGTGCTTTTCACATTATTGTATATACAAGCCCTCGTCGCACTTTCTGTTAAAGGCAGCACTGATGATAGGACAACTTGGATGAACTCAGGAGCTTTGAAAAAGGTTTGTGGACTTATGATGATATGTGGATAGATTGCTAAATCTGCAGTTCTGCCCCTTATGCAAACTGAAATCACTTCGTTTTCATTGCATCTTAAATGTATTTAACTTTGTACTGTGTAGTCACCCAAATCTGTCTTAAATTCATTCCTAAATTTTCCAAGAACAGTCTTATGTTTGGGATAGTACCGTCTCCCTGTTGGTCAATAGAGTCACTTTTTTAGCAACTTCCTGATGTGCTGCCCTGTCTTTTGAGCAGTCTTTTGTGGAGTTCCTCAGATCTCCTTCCATTCTGCAGGCTGCTTAATTTTACTTTTCTTTCTGTGTTTTGGGCATCTGTTCAGTTAGTTTTCAGAAATGGTTTTCCTCTTTATTTCTTCCAGCATGAAATAGGAGAGTTAGTTCTAATTTTCAAATTGTAGTTGCATTTTATAATAGCAAAGGTGGTGGTGGCGGTGGCAGCTTGCACCAATCACAAAAGGCAGCAAAACCACAACACCCACCGACAAGAGAGGGGTTTCTGAATACCTGGGGGAGGGGGCGCTCCCAAGGTGTGTACAACAATTTTGATTTTGTAAATTGCACACACAAAAAAATCAAAAGGCCGGGTAATCTCAGGGAGACATGGAGCATTGAATGCAATTACGAGTCAGGCAAAAATAATGCAGAAGGGGATGGCTTGCTCCAGCCCTTGGGAGCTTATAGAACCCTAGAGAGGACAGTCCTCTGTGGGGAGGGGGGATTTTTATTCCTTTCTCCTGCCTCCTTGCTGGCCCCCAGCCATTTCCCTCTAATTCTGAACTTCATAGTTGATCTCTTTTCAGGAGGGCAGCAAAATGGAACCACTCATGCAGCAATTTCTGTGTACTTGAGAAGACTCCCAGATGAACACCAAAAAAATGACTTTCTATTGAGCATGCTCCATGATGGGGCACAGAATGTTATCATAAGTTATATATCACTTATGATAACTTTCTGTCTCAAAGCAGGGAGGAAAGGAGAACAGAGTGAGGGGAGGGGAAATTGGCCTGCATGAATCCCTGACAGCTTACAGTATGCTAAAGGGAGAGATCAGGATTGCATCATTCATAACAACAGGCACACATCCCTAGGTCTTAATGCCCTGGCCCCTGACAGTACAGGGTGCTATGAACTTGAGAAGGTTCTGACCACCTTGCAGCTCAAACACAACAGTCCCATGGTTGGGGGGAATTAATTTTTAATTTCAAAACGGGCAGAGGCCCTGATAGCTGAAGGTATCTTGACAGGGGAGATGAAATTAGCGTGGCATGAAAGAGACAAAAACGCCCTAGTCCTGCCATTGTACCACTCACATTTAGGGCTTCCTGCTTACCTCACTCCAAGCATCACCAGTCAAGGAAGCTGAGTTACTGTGGTAGACTGCTGAGGTTCAAGGCAAAGTGAGTAGGAAGACCGTAATCTAACCCAGACCTTAGCCTGGTTGCACTATGGGAGGCATTTTCTAATTGTTTATCCCTTCTTTGTTCCCTAGCCCAGGGGTTGCCAAACTTGCTTAATGTAAGAGCCACATAGAATAAACGTTAGATGTCCGAGAGCCGCAAGACATGAACAAATATTACACGTTTTTACTGGGAAATATGCAGATTTACTTTTTATTAACATTAAATGAGACTGCCAAAAGTAATAACTAAAGCAGTAAAAGCAGATATTGATAATGATATGTGTTTGTCCAATGATATTTGTTTGCTAATGATATTTAGCTTCCCCAGCCAGCCTGCCAGGAGCCGCACAATATGTGTGAAAGAGCCGCATGCGGCTCCCAAGCCACAGTTTGGCCACCCCTGCCCTAGTCCCTTGCAGGACCCAAATTTATTGGATAATAAAAATGGGTGGTGGGTTCATAAGACCTTCAACATTATACGTGTTCCCACTGTACGCTGACTGTTGCAACACCTAGTTAGACTGTTGTTCACTGCAGGAATTCTGCTGTCAGAATGTTATGAAACCTGAGTTCAAAGCACATTGATTCTGTATTATATCCAGTTTGTTGCTATAAATGACATGGCAGTTGATAGACACGGTTATATATTGGAGACCATAACACTGAAGCAGATTGCAAGCACTTCTTGCTTTATATTCTTTCACGGTCAATTTGATAAATATAGCCTATTTTCCCCCTTAATAAAATACAAATAGTAAGTCAGGTTTTATCGGGACATATATTTAAAGGGGCCCAACTGCCGTCTGTAATGAAATATATATATTTTTCATGAAAATATGGCATACTTGAGAGATGGCTTTTTCATGCAAGTACAAAGAAGCCTAGTCAAATAGATATTTAAAGGAGCTTAAAAGTATGTGCAGGACATAAGACAGCCTTTGAGGTGGGAAAATGTTTCTGCAACTTTTAAATGATGCTCTGTTCTGATAATCTCAATATAATGCCTTATAAATAAGAACAGGACTTACAGTGGCTGGAATCCAGAAATCTCTTTTAGAGTCACCTGAAGACTTGTGGAATTTTTTCCTTTTTTTCTTTGAACCATTATGCCTCTTTGTGAGCTCTGTGAACACAAACAAAGAGCACTCCATTAATTTTGCTGTGGGGAATAGAGCCATGCATGCAAAAAATTGGCATCCTCCAGTGAAGAGAATGGAGAAGCCCTTATTGGTAAAGAGCTCCATGTGTTCACTGGAGCTTCTGTACCCACAAGATGATGAACTTACTGTGAACTTTCTCTTCACAACAGAATATGTCCAGTGCAAAAACATCTCATGAAGCATTACTGAGTCATGTGATTAATGAACTCTCCAAAAGGAAGGTGTACGATCAAGAGGAAACTGAAGATCTATCCATGGTAAGGGTTACATATTTCAGTGTACAAAGCACAGGTTACTTTAAACAACTAATTAAATATCTGATAAATTTGGATTTTTGATTCTTTGCTAATAACAATGTAATAGCAAATTCCTTATATGCAAGAGAGAATCTACACTAGTCAGGAGTTAATCTTTTTTTTTTAATCATCCTGTTTTAGGATAGCAATAGTGCTTGGTGTCCACACTCAGTAGAGACTTATTTGCAGCAGTTCTGCCTGCCTTTCCTCAGGATAACTAGCCTTCTTCAGCACCATCTTTTTGGAGGAGAGTTACCCAGCTGTCAGGTATGATCAGAAGCCAAGTCCTTAATCTGTCACAAGGAAACAATATTCATATATATTGTGAATAAATATAAGATCATAGAGGCCTGCTTTAAACTTGCTGTACAAGTCTGCATAGTAAGAAGAAGTTCACGCATTCCAGCTGCCAGTGTTGTTCTTCCCAATGGTGCATCATGGATCATTGCCTCATGTCACTTCTTGGTTTGGCTTCCGTTTTTGCATTTGTGATGCGTCTGACTTTCTCCACTTATGTCTTAAAAGGAAGATGAGGAGTTTACGGTTCTTGCCAACTGTCTGGGCCTGTTACCATCGTCTTTTCAATCCTCGCATCAGATTTCCAGTGCCTCATGTCTGGATTGGCCTGTGCCAGCCTTTGACATAATATCCCAGTGGTGCTCAGAGCTGGTTTCATTTGCAGATAAACATCCAAAACAAGTAAAGGTAGGTACAGAATTTTCCCACCTCTTACTATAAAACAATACAATAGAATAACATATTTGGCTTGCAAAGCACCATTCGCTGTTGTTGGCCCCTTCAAATTTAATTCTGTTAAAAGTGTGTTTTGAAAATACACATCATAGCAAAGCTGGGGGTACAGACAGTTTCAAGGGGTAGCCATGTTGGTCTGCAGTAGAACAGTTAGATTTGAATCCAGCAGCACCTTAGAGACCAACCAGATTTTTGGGGTACAAGCTTTTGAGAGTCAAAGCTGCCTTCATGAGATACCCCCTTATTCAGATGTACAAGCAATGGCCTATTAGAAGAGAAGGAGAAGAGTAGGAGGGTTTTACCCTGCTTTTCTCTAACTTGAGACTCAGAGCAGCTTACAATCGCACTCCCTTCGTCTTTCCACAACAGTCACTTTGTGACGTAGGTGGGGCTGAGGGAGTTCTGAGAGAAACTGACTGGCCCAAGGTCTCCCAGCAGGCTTCAGTGAGGAATCAAACCCAGTTTTCCAGATTAGAGTCTACCACTCTTAACTATGCTGGCTATGCCACAGTATTAGCAAACTGGTTTTGTCTTGACTGGGCTGCCAGCATGATGTGGTCAACATTTAACTGCTGCTTTATCCAGTACAGTAATCAGCATTTCAGTAACCTGTCTAGTTGGTGAACAATTGAATTAAACTGCAGACGTATTTGCTAACCCCAGATGAAGCTCTGGTGATTCAAGTAGTACCTTTGCCTGTCTACAGTAGTAAGCATTAAGCTGGGACCACTTGATAGTTGAATTAGCGACCGACTGATAGTCAGTTGCACATGGCTTTAATTTTGTTTAGAGAAGAATAGACCACATGGTCTCTTTGTGTTGTCAGGGAAAGTATTAGTGACCTTTTTGTTACCAAACTAACAGATGGATGCTTAGCTTTAGGATGAACATAAGATGGAACACACACAGAAAATGGGCACATTTAAGGCATATAACTCCCCCCCCCACCTCATTTAACCTGTATACTACTGGAGACTTACATGTACATTTCTTTTTTCAGATTTTAACTTTGCAGGAATCCAAATGGGACTTACCACGCCTCCTACAGTTGCCTGAAAATTACAATACTATTTTCCAATACTATCACAGAAAGAGTTGTTCCGTGTGTACCAAAGTCCCCAAAGATCCAGCTGTCTGTCTAGTTTGTGGTACTTTTGTGTGCTTGAAAGGACTGTGCTGCAAACAACAGAGCTACTGTGAATGTGTGTTGGTAAGAGATAACTTTACTATCTTTGTTATGAGATGACTGATAATTACCTCTTTGGAAAAGAGTACAAATTGTCATAATTCCAGTTTGACTGCTGGTGTGAAATGCATGCTTCACCTTAGCCTGCTTCACCTTAGCCTCTGTCACTTGTTAGTATTCTTTTTTACCCTTAGAACAACAGGTCCCTGAGACTGCTAAATGGGAGTAGCTACTTCCGGTTATTGGATCTCAGTCACCAAATACTGGCTGTGTTCTTTCTAATATTCCCAGCTCTACTCTTGCAAAAACATTGGATCCTACCTAATATTTCTTTTTCTTTTTTTGTTTCACCATCAAGTCACAGCTGACTTATGGCTACCCCATAGGGTTTTCAAAGCAAGAGATGTTCAGAAGTGGTTTACCTTTGCCTTCCTTGGAGGTCTCCCATCTAACTACGAGCCAGGGCCAGCCCTGCTTAGCTTCTGAGATCTGGCAAGATCAGGCTAGCTTGGGCAATCCAGGTCAGGATCTAATATTTCTAGGGGACAAATGTTTCATGGATTTCCCCCCTCCCACTGCAGACCTCTGACCCCCCTACTGTTTCTGGGGGGCTCTCTTGTCACCGGAAGCAGCATCGGGGGGCATTTGGGGCTGCAGCGGAAGGGGGGAGATGAGAAATCTGCCCTCCACTGAAAGAAATCCTTCCGTCAGTGGTAATTTTCAGTGGGATCCAAGCTGTGTATCCAGGAGCTCAACCAAAATGGTACGAACACAAAAGTGGGATTATTAAACTTTGGGTTGGAATCACATGGAAGCAAGTCAGGTCAGGGCCAAAAAAGTAGTATTAATTTAAAATATATGAAGCCACTAATAGTGGTAGCTAAAATACCAATCCTGACTATTATAAACTGGGCTTGTGGCAGCTCTTTCTCAAAATAGTGATTTCTTTTATTCAGCTCAGAACACAACAACCCCAGCAACACACCCCACTTTTATACAGTCAAGAGCAGTCAAAACCACACCTCCTAAAACAGTAATAACCAATCATAATAAATACTACAGAATGCCTTATTTGCATTTCCTGCTTCACTCTAGTCTCCCCTGATTGGTATGCCAACTTAGGTGGCTAATCAGAGCAGGTGCTACATAATCCTAGCAAGCAATGGTATCTAACACAAGGCTCAGGCATTAGCTGCATTCAATACAAATATCTCTTCTTCATACTGAGAACCAATAACAGTAATTCCCTCCAAAACTGTGTCATCTCCTGATTGGCCTGCTACACTCTAACAGCCAACCAAAAGGAAGATCTCAGGATCCTTGCAGACTATGAAGCTTGGCACGAAGCTCAGGCACAGTAACAATACATAACACTGGCCTAGTGTAAAAGAGTAGACTGTAGAAGTTGTGTCGTCGATGATAGTTTCAGAATGAATTACTTGCAGGTTTTTTTGTAGTCATTATAAAGCAAAAAACTCAGCTCTGATTCCTTTCAAACTTTTGGTGTCCAATTACATAGTTAGAGGTACTTTCTTGTCTAGTGAGAGTCAGTGTGCTGTAGTCATTAGAGTGTTCCACTAGGCCCTGGGAGACCCTGTGGAAGCTTTCTGGGTGACCTTGAGCCACTTGCCACTCTCAGCCTAACCGATGTCACGGGGTTGTTTTGAGGATAAAATGGAGGAGAACAGAATAATGGAAGACTATTTGGGGCCCCTTGTGGGGAGAATTGAGGGACATAAATTAAGTAAATAAATAAATAGTAGTTGGGGTGCCTGGATTGAATACATATATGTCCCCGCCCCATGAATGGTTGAATAATAGCCAACTCTAGATTGTCCCCAAAGGTCATTATGTCGCAGAATAGATAGAGTTATGCAGGAAAACGAGGGGGGAAAGTTTGTACAATACCTATATTAAAGGGTGTGTTTGATCCCATTTAGTACCTAAAATAAACTCCTTCTGAATGTCTAGGTGTACAGTTCTTGGTTTATAGCCGCCTGATAGTGTATACTGCACAGGCTAAGGAACAATAAGACTTGATTATCATGTGGAAAGCTAATTATTTAATTCTTCAGAAAGCCACATGTCAAGAAACAGCCATGATGATCAGGTCTTTTCCTTCTGTTAGTGAAATCGCTTTATTTAAATACAAACTTAATAACTGGTCATTATAAACCTCTATTAACTAATCCATGTCACAGCAAACTCACCTTTGTCATAAATTTGTTTCTGGTTTATTGCACACTATTTAACTTCATCTTAAATTCTTTACTTGGAAGTAAACAGTTTTGTTTTAGTGGAACATTTACATAAATGTAGATAAAGGCACTTACATCTTAGGTAGTTTTCCTCCTGTTCAACAGTATTTGGAACCCATATGTTTGTAAAAGCATAGTGGTCCATAATGTTTAGGATCATGAATTCCTTCCTTGTTTAAGAAATACAGTGACAAAATGCAGAAAAGATGACATATCAAACTGTTAGCACTCTGAAAGTATATGTGATTAGTAATTTGATCTAATGTCCTTGTTGTTTATTTTAAAACCACTTAACCATATTTTTCTCCTCTCTTTAAAAAAATCTTTAGCACTCACAAAATTGTGGCGCTGGGACAGGCATATTCCTTTTGATCAATGCCTCTGTAATCATCATCATTCGTGGTCATCGGTTTTGCCTTTGGGGTTCTGTTTACTTGGATGCACATGGTGAAGAAGACCGAGATCTCAGGTAACTAGCTAATTTGTGCTTATGACAGTAGTTGTCAGACTCTTGTTTTGGGAAAAAAATGTCTTTGTAAACAAGGTCCTGGTGTCCTTCCCTGCAATGCTCCTAGTAAATCAGGAGAAATAGTTTTGAATATGTTACTGACATCCACCCTCTTTCAGAAACTCCCAAGCCAATTTACCAAGCTGGTTTAGAGAGTTGTTCCCCTTGGCATCCTCTATAGCTTTTTGAACTAAAGGAGGCTTACAACAGCATAAACCTAAGAAGGAAACAACCATTAAAGAAAACATACATAAAAAAAGAATTTCACAGCTGCCCAGTCAAAAATGTTATCAACTGAATCCTGAAGAAACATCACTGAAGAGGCCGTACAGGACTCTTTTGCGAAATGGCTTTCCAATAGCTTTTAGAGGTCTGTAGAGTGATGGCTACCAGAAGCAAAATTAAGAACTCTGGGGAAAGAAAGGAGATATTTATAGGGCTGGACTAAGCAACCCAATCATTTATATGGAGCAGCAACCATGTTCAAGAATGCCAGTGAAGCTGTATGCACTCTGAGAAGGGGACTCCTCTCAGTGCCATGGAAGATGTTGGGGGGGGGGGGCAACTCCTAGATCTCCTCTAGAGTGGGTGCTGTAATGCAGCAGTTAACCTTGGGCCAACCCTGACTGTTCTCTGTACTGTTGGTCTTTTTTCCCCCTGCAGGCGTGGGAAGCCTCTCTATATGTGTAAGGAAAGATACAAAGTGCTGGAGCACCAGTGGATTTCGCATACCTTTGATCACATCAACAAAAGATGGGGGCCACATTACAATGGTCTGTAGGTCGCTACCCATCACCCACACTCTTGCATCGCCTTTACGATGAATGCCACTTTGACTGGCTTTAGCTTTAAGGGAATGGGAATTTGGTGGCTTCGCTGGGGAAAAGGAGTGAAGCCATGCCTTCCTGTGAAAGCCCTGGGTTTGATAGGTGCTGGTAAGAAGAGATTTAGCAATGACAAACAGAATGCAAAATGAATCAGTGCTGGTTAACTTGAGAGCAAAGCTACATTCATTTGTCCAGCTGTTGCTTTTTAATCCATTAATAGACAAGCACAAATCATACTTTAAAAAAAAACCAGTGCCAGTACATGGCTATTGAGAATTTATTTTTCGCTGATCGAATTTGTACATGCTGAAAACACTGTATGGATGTAGTTACCTTGCTTAAACATATTGCTTTCCCCCACCCTTTTGCCTTTCTTTGTGTTGCTTTAAATTTTTGCTTGATATGTATTTGTAAGTATGCAAGAGATGTAACACCATTTTTTTTGTTTTGTTTTTCTGAGATTGTATAGAAAAAAAAATGGTCTAAAAGATTTTTAGAGAATATTTCGCTTATTGCCAGAGAGCAATTTGAAATAGTTTCAGGCATTGCTGAAGAAAAAAACTTATTCATTCTCAGGAATTTCATAGATATACTCCAGAGATTAGTGAAATAGCTGTAAAATAGGTAGCTCGCTGCTCTTATTTAATAGGGTGCATTCACAAGTATTCTGTCTTTGCCATTTCAGAGAGCTTTTATTTACTTGTAATTCTTACACATCCATTTTACTGTGTGCACATATACAGATTTTGTAAATGCCCGATGGTGGATCATCATCTCTCTAAAGTGGGCCATGTTTCTCATTTCCACTTAGCTGTATGGTTCAGTACAAGAGGAAGATGGAAACATGCTTGGGAAGCCCTGTCAGTGAAACATAATTCGGGATCTGCCCTGTAAGCTCAGATGACTTCTTCCTATTGTATTTATAAAGTTCTCATTGCCCTTTCTGCTTGATTTCCTTAGGAGAAGAGTTTTGGGGGAAGTGTAGAGGAATGAGTTAAGTTGTGAAGTGGCACAAGGCAAATGAATATTTTCATCGTCCTCTCCTGTAAGGTATGCCAAATAAACAGCCTTACTCTGATCCGGTAAAGGGCAGGTGGAGAGGTTTGTGTGCAGAGCCCTTTTTTAAAAAAAATAATAATGCAATTTTGCTGATTAGCTGTTTGGTGTCGAAAGAGACCGAAAGGGTCCTGCACCCTACTTCCTGAACAACTGGTTGCTGAATCAGAGAGGTGGACTGCATGCACAGCATCTAAATATGTGCAGTGTTTCCCAGGTAGGCAGAGAATTCACAGGTGGAAGCCAGTTTCTGCATGCTGGACTAGGGTGTTTAGTGAGCACTGGAATCCACAAAAATGGGCAAGGAAAATAGTAGATCAGGGTAATATGTTGCTGCCAAATCTCCCCCCCTCCTTTCCTTTTCGTAGAGTAATCAAACATTTTCTGACTCTAAACAGTACTGTTTAGGCACTTCTGATACTTGCATCCTTTGACTTGCATAGCCTTTTTGGTAAAGTTTGTACTTAAACTAATTTAAAAAATGGTAGTGATAAAACCATGTATTCAATTGAAAGCTGCTCTCTGTTCAAAGGTCTGACTGGAAATCAGTTCATGAAAATAACATAGGAAACAATACAGAACATGAATGCAGGAAAGTTTGCTCCAAAGTGCAAAGGGGAAGGAAGCCCCATAGCCCATTAGAATTTTTTCATAAAGTTTAGAAGTAAAATACAGTGGTTTGCTATTTTATATAAAATTGTGTGTGACCATAGACAATATAGATGAAACACACATATTTGGATTCTTCTAACGAACCTACAACCGTTTCACCAACTGAAAAGCAGTCTTTTACAAAAACATTGCTACATTTTTAATATTGTATCATATGTTTAGCCTGTAATATTTTTGCATTGGTCATTTATTATCAGGCCTTTTTTGTAAACTCAGTCAACGAGCAAAAATATTCTTGACATCTCCCAGCAAAACCCAGTAACAGGGCTCTTGAATCTGAGTGTTCTGTTTTTAGCTTGAAACTTCACAAAAAGGATAATGTCTTCAGAAAATCTGATTTTAAAAAAATGTTATTTAAAGTGGAATGTTTTATGATTGTGTATATGGGTGTGAAGTAAAATTATTAGCCTTAACTTTAAAAACTTTGTATTTCCTGGTGTTCATTTTGGTACTGGTGAATTAGTCACTGGTCAGTTTAAAAAGCGAGAGGGAAGAGAAGACACTTGTTTGGAAATTCTACTTGAAATACAACTGCATGCTGCTGAACTAGAATTTTGATTTCTCCCATAACTTTTTGAAAACTTGCTTTATTAAGCTTACTTGGGAAAACAACAGGTCCAAACTAGAATGGATGTGTGTGTGTGTGTGTGTGTGTGGTGCTGCTGCTCTTCCTCTGACTTACTGGTGTGGTATCTTGTATGAATGATCATTTAAGTACAGTACATTACTGTAGAAATAGAATCAATTTCTGACACATCAAAAATGCAAAACTAGAAATATGGTACTCAGCATTGTAAAATATGTTAATAAAAGTCTACTGTCATTATATGTCTGTGTGTGAGCCCCTTTTGTTATATTAAGGTATGAAGTTTGTTATAAAAAGCAAAACAAGCTGGAACTTGCCTATTCTCCCCTCCCCCTCAAATTGGATGGTAAATATTCAGACTTGGTCCCATATCACAGATCAGCAGGTTTAATTTCCTAGACTTAAGAATTGTTCTTGTGAGAAAATGAAGCACACATCTCCCTCTAACATATTTCTGTATGGTCCCGCTAAAGAGTTCAGGTACAGGTGTGCCAAAAAACCTGGTATTTTTCAGTTTCGGGTATATTGAACCACAAAAAATTCGGTAGTTTCCAATATTTCCAAATCCCAATACCGGTATGGTATTTGGATTCAGTAAATATTTGGGATTCCCAAAAATTTTTGGCACCATTATACCCTATGGGGGCCATTATAGTCAGTGATCCCGATAGGGTATAATGGAAAATCAATCCAGGGATATCTGGGACTCTGTGGGGGATATTTTTTGAGGTAGAGGCACCAAATTTGCAACATAGTTGCTGGTGCCTCTCCTCAAACCCCTACCCCCAAGTTTCAAAAAGATTGGACCAGGGGTCCTATTCTGTGGCTCCCAAAAGAAGGTGCCTCCATACTCCATTATTTCCAATGGAGTGGGAAAAGGCATTTAAAGGGAATGCAGTCCTTTTAAATGCCTTTTGCAAACCAAGCCATGAGTGAACTTCAAAGCAGTGAGTTCCCATGGAAGGTGTTTAAAGGGAAGGCAATCTTTTTAAACACCAGCTATCCAGTGGCCCTGAAAAATCCCAAATATTTTCAGGATTTTTTGGGCTCAGCCATTTTTGATAGCTTTAGACAATACTGAGCTTTATATTTGGTTGAAAAAATATCTGGAAAATACCAATAAGGTATTTTCTGGATATTTTTCGGCTAGGTATCACCGAATGCACACCCCTAAGTTCAAGGCACATTGTACATGGAGTTATTCCCATATATCCTCTCAGCGTGTTCCTTGTGGTATAATTCGACCTACGCTTTGTAATCTGCCTTGTCTCAGTGAGAAAGGCGGACTATGAATAATGTAAATCAATCAGTTTAAGTTCAAGATAGAGCAAGTTCTTATTGGCCATGACTTTGGCACTTTCCTGGGAGTAAGCCCCATTGATGAAAATAGCACTAACTTCTAAGTGGATTTGCTTAGGATTGCTCTGTCTGTTTACGCTCCTTCTGATAAAACTGACATGAGCTTAGCTGTTCTTAGAATTCAAATTTGGAGTTCATGTTTCGATCGTGAATACATTCTCACTCACATGTATAGTAGGGATGTGCACTGAAAAAATATTCAGCCTGATTCAGATTCGGCCAAATTTGGGGGCATCACTTTCAGGCCCCTGAATACCATTTTTGGCAAAGCAAACTGATTCAGATGGTATTCGGGAGAGCCAAATATTCAGCCCCATTATACCCGGTGGGCCATTGAATTCAATGGCAAAAACACCACTATTCTATACTAGCTCTCAAATACTAGCCATTAATCATGACTGAACTGCCTTCAGATTACAAGTTCATACCTATCAGCTTACCACTTTAGAAGGGGTCACCAACTGCAATTTGATGCCATATTTACTTAAATGCAAGACTAGATTTTTTCCCCCAAGTATACCAGCAAAAGAAAAGAGGGTGTTGTCTTAAATTTGCATACAAGTTAGTTATATCCAGTAATAAAACCCTCTTTGTGTATAACATTTTAAAGGGGAAGACTTCCTTTCAAGTAAATACGGTAGTTGTAATTCCTACAAAAAAAGTCATTGCTCTCATGCAAACTGGCATTTAAAATGATAAACACGCAACTGGTAGGATACATTGTATTACAGCAAATCAGCCTTATATTTCATAATTTCAATTTATTGGCTTGTGTTAAGAGATCAGCTTGTGCTCACCTTTGTTTTTTTGCTGTCAAGTAAGAGCTGACTTATGGCAACCCCATAGAGTTTTCAAGGCAAGAGACATTCAGAGGTGGTTTGCCAATGCTTGCCTCTTTCTAACAACCCTGGACTTCCTTGGTGGTCTCCCATCCAAACACTGACCAGGGCCAACCCAACTTAGCTTCTGCAATCTGATGAGACTGGGCTAGCCTGGGCTATCTGTTTTTATGCCATGTTAACTAAACACATCTAGTTGTTTATCTCAACAGTAATGATTGGGGGAAATAAGCATTTTTTTCCTTCTGTTTATATTGTTGCTCACATTATTTCCCCTAAACGTTGCACCATGATGACTTTCCAAAGTACCTGTTTTGTTTTAGAATAAAGAACAGCCCAGCCATGAGAAACACATTAAATTTAGCTTCAGTTCAAATGATTTAAAATGTGCCCACATGAAAATACCATCATTGCCAAAGCAGTTTTTCCTATCACATTGTCACTTGATGATATACCGGCTCTTGTAATTTGTAGTGACTAGAACAAGACACTATGGAAACCCCTCATATCAAGTGATTTACTTCCTAATAAACAACCTATTGGGCCTGTAGTACTTTATCTTTCATACACAGCTAGTAAAACTTCCCTCCTTAGTAGAAGTTTTGAGTGTTTTTCTTCCAGGATTTATGTGACAAATCTGTGGAGTAACTGATCTCCACCTACATGTACCCTAAGAAATGTGTTTCTTTGGAAAAACTTAATTCAAATCAATGAAAGTTACCTGTTAATGAATCTCACTGCACACTTCCTGTAGAATGCTTTCAGGTGCTCCACTTTTTCCAGGTAAAGATTGCATGAGTCTTCACTGCTGTTTTTCAAGGTGACAGGGCCATTTTCAGTGGTGGCCATTTCTCTATGACATACTCTCTCCTCTCCCCTTCCATTTTTCTCGTAAAGCAGCTGCAGAAGACAAGGGGTGATTTGCTTTGTGACTGTGCCACTGGGGTGGAGTATCTAATCCAGGAGTGTCAAACATAAGGCCCAGGGTCCAGAACTGGCCCATCCAGGGCTCTTACCTGGCACCTGGTACGTATGGAAATATAAGATATTCCCCCTTTTATGGTATCTCTTGGGGAAAACCTAGTCTTGCATATGATTAAATACATTTATTGAGGCTTTTGTGGGTCCCCCAGTAAATCAATTGCTTTCACTGCTAGGAATCAATTGCTTTTGTTTCTATTTTGAGTAAAAAATAATTGTGTTAATTGGGATTGCCTGTGTCCTTTATAAAGTTTACATCTGGTACCTGGCATTACAATTTATGGCACACATGGCACCGGCCCAACAAAGTGACATTAATGTCAGATCTGGCTCTTGTAACAAATGAGTTTGACACCTAATCCTTCTCCCCTGCACTGTTTTCCTAGTTCAAATCTCACTCACCTCCAGCTGTTATTTGCTTTGTGGTGGGATATGTCAATACCTGGGGTGAGTAGTGGCTTCAGACGGGAGTTTCATGACAGAGAAACAGTGTGGGGGAGATGGGTTCAAAACCCCTCCAATGCTGCAGGCTTAGTCTGAGTCACCCATCTCCTCTGATTCCTTTCAGGCTTCTGATGTAGTCAGAGACTTCTCGCTATCTGATTGGAAAGTGAGGGTTTTCCAGAAGCATTATTGCTGTTGGTGGTTGGTGGCAGAGAATGTTATAAACATGGTTTGATTGTAATTGGGATGTACACTTTTAACTTGTAAAAGCACCATATCAAGGCTTTTCGTCTGTGCTGAGGAAACGCAAAGAACAGGTGTGGTTACAGAAGCTTGTGATGCTTCTCCACTTCTTAGCAGCAAGGTAAAGGGGACATCTGATTTAAAAAATCTACATACTATTACAGAACAGGTTTTTAGTAGAATTCCTTCCTCTGACTTTTTTGTTGTTGAATTTTTGGGGCTTGATGCTCAAGAAGCTATATGCTTCTGACATTGCCCCTCCCCAGGTGTGTCAGTTAATAACTTCCAGTTTAGTGCAAACCATAATTTGGTATTACAATGATGAATGCCCATTCACTCTAGGATTACTAACTCTGGTGGAAACGGCACGTTCAGAGTGTAAACTCTATGACAACACATCCCCAGTCCCCCCAAGCTTTCACCCTTCCCCAAAACTTGCCTTCCGCAGGCACCAAGGCCCCCCCCCCAAACTCTGGGAATTTCCAAAATTGGAGTTGGTGATCCTAATTCTACTTGATGGTCTAGCAGGAAAGGAAAATCTTTCCAATAAATCTTAGCACCATATAGAATGAGCCCTATGAAATATGGTCTAGGTTCTAGATTGTCACTGAGTTTGTCAGACACAAGAAATTCAGCAGCTCACAGAACTGTAAAGTTTCTGGCAGGTGTGTGTGGGGGTGCTTTTTGGCCAGGTCCCAAAATGTGGGCTTCAGGCAACTTGACCAATGACATTTTTCAAAAAAGCAAAATATATAACAAGGTATATTTTATGGTTAAAAGTTTATTGCTTACAACAGTAGTGTCCTGGTTTTGAATGTTAATAATTTTTAAAATTATTCCATGTGCCTTTGGATATTTGTATGCTACTATTATCTACAATTGTCTCTGGTCAAAACATTGATCAGATACGTCATTAACTCTGAAAAATCCTGTGTGACCAGAGACAATGTTTGGACAAAACATACATGTATACAACAGACCCAGTGATGGCTTTATCTTACTCTATTTATTTCCATTTAAAATATAAACTAATGTACTCTCTACTACAATGTATTTCCTGGCCTCTGCATAAGTTGTTTTTGGCCACAGAAGGATAGGAACCAAGTTCAGTTAATTTAGGTAACTATTAAGGTGATGCCTATATGAGAGAACTGTGGTGTGGGGGAAAGTTGTTGGCCTAACCTGTGCTTTCCTCATGTACTGCACATCTGCATTATATCTGTAAACCCTTGCAGTCTTTGTGGCAGCCAAATGTGCCATGTAGTAAGACTTCATGGTGCCTGAGTTCTTGGATTTGGAGTACACATTGGACTTCTGCAGATTTGTTGTGTGTATAAACCTGTCCTGTCGTTTTTCATGGAAGTAAAACAACTGGCAACCTCTCCGTGACTTAAAATGGTAAGAGAAGAGCAGCACTCACAAGTTTCCTTTTTTAAAGCTTCAAGAGAGTATCTGTTGATCCTTGGTTATAGGAGACAAGATTGATCAGCACCTATCATGATCAGATCTTGTAGTGACAGATTTTATAAACAGGTAAGTATTATCTTTATCATGACCTTCCAGTCACTGATAAAAATTCATCATTGCCAGAGTGGCTTACCTTTGTGTCAAGGAAGAACACCACAGAATTCAGGAAGGCAAACAAAATGTGCTACACATTCCCATCAGGACAGTCAGCCTTGTGACAATGCAGTTTAATAATTTTCATAAGCTACAGAAAAGGATTCAGTATCTGTACGCAGTGAGCAAAAGAAATAAAGGGTTGGATCAATTGGGTTTTTCACTCAATCCCGCCTAATTCTCCTCCTTACTACACCCCGGACCTATATGTCTCTTGCCCGTTAAGATCCCGTGATCCCCAGCATAGCCTTTTCAAAACCAAAGGTGAGACACATCCCCTTCTCCCCAGTAGAAAAGTTGGTTGGATTCAACCTAAGGATAAACTTGTAGATGAGGACGAGCCAAAGAAGGAAGGATATCAGTGAGCAGTATCTCTCCTTATAATAATTATCTTTTGGTTTCATAAGATTCCATGAGCTCCCATTGGCTGTAAAATGCCCTCCCTCAGCTATTGGCCCATCAGCCGCCACTCAAGAGTACTCGTGTGCCATTAGCTGGGTGCTAGGTCTGCTCCTCTTCCCCACCCACTCCCCCTGGCAGACAGCTCTCCCTCCTGAGGAAGACAGTTCCCTTGACTCCTGTGAGGGACAGTGGCTGTTTGTAGGCAGCCAAGCTTGGTTCTGTGAGTAAAAAAACAAAGGACTTTCAGCATAACCCCCTCCCCAGTGGCCACTTTCCTGTCAGAATAAATGGAAAAAGGCTCTTTCTCCTGCTTAGCTTCAGCATGGCTGGCTGGCTAACGAGGTGGGCCAGCGACCATCAAACCATTTTCTTCAGCTCCCCGCTGTGTGACTGATTTTCCCCTAGGGTTGCCAATCTCCAGGTGGGGCCTGGAGATCTCCTACTGTTACAATTGACCTCCAGATGACAGAGATCAGTTCCCCGGGAGAAAATGGTTGCTTTGGAGGGTAGACTCCATGGCATTATACCCTGCTGAGTCCTTCCACACACACCCCAAATGCTGCCCTCCACAGGATCCACCCCCCCAAATCTCCAGGTATTTCCCTAATCAGAGTTGGCACCTGTACTTTCTCCTCTGTCAGTAAAAGGCCCTTTCCACACCTATGTTGGCCTTTGGGAGAAAACTCATTGGGCCCAGTCCTGATCAGGTTGCCAGCTCCAAGTGGGCAATTCCTGGAGATTTGAGGGATGGAGCCTGGAGAGGGTGAGGTTTGAAGAGGGGTGGCACCTCAGACAGGTACAATGCCATAGACTCCACCCTCCAATCCAGCCATTCCATGATGGGGAACCATTGTTGCCAATCTCCAGGTGGGGGCTGGAGATCACTCAAAATTACTACTGCTCTTCCGGTAGCAAAAATTAGTTCCTCTGGAGAAAATGGTGGACTCTGTCATTATACCCTGCTGAGATTGCCACAACAAATTGTCACTGAGTGCCCAAAGCCGGGGCACTCTCCCAGAGCCTCTTTCTAGAGCCCGTTGTATTTATTTCCACAACGGACCTTATTCCTAGTTAATTATATAGTACAAATGCCTTTGGGAGATTTTTCCTTCATCATTCAGTTCCACATACCAGTGATTTGTTCAGTTTGCTGCAGTGGATATTTTTTTTCCTCCCCTCCCCCATGCCAAAAATGCAAGTAGAACATTTATGCTACAGTTCTGAACATCCAATGACTGGTTGCCATGGCAACAATAAACAAGGGAATGCAGAACCAGTTGAGGTGATTTACCTTTCTGAGTTTTCTGGACTTGAACAGAAATAAAATGTGGATCCCCCTTGCCCGCCAAACACCCCTACCATTTTTAGATATACTAAAATCAAATTCATCATTTTTTAAAAAATTATCAAATTTATACCCCACCCTCCCAGCCAAGGCTGGCTCTGGTTTTGTCTCAGATTCCTGTATATCATGATCCCGACCTTCCTCCAAGGCACTCAGGGCTGCATCTTTGGTTCTTCCCACCTTTTTGCCCTCACATCAGTCCTGTGTGGTAGGCCACACTGAGGGGTAGTGACTGGCTCAGGGTCCCCTGGTGAACTTTGTGGCTGAGTGAAGACTTCAACCCGTCTCCCAAATCTTAGTCCGATGCTCTCCTCCGTACACCACACCAGCTGTCTATAATTTGCCAGCTCAGTCTTGTTTCTCCTCATGTGCTTCATCAGTAATTATTGCCTAATCCATTCCACAGAGGTGTTATTTATTTATTTATTTATTTCAATTTGTATTTTGCCCTTCCCACAAGCGGGCTCAGGGCAGATCACAGAGCAAAATCTAAGACATCATGAAAATTTCCATATATACCAAATATAACTTATAAAACAAACAGTTTAAAACAGCATAAATTAAAACAGGTCACACTATTCATATGCACAGATTTCAAGCTGGTGCCATTCTTCTTATTCTGGGCCACACAGAGATGGTAAAACTTCAGTAGGGGGGGAAGCGAGATTTTATTGGACGCCCATCGCCTCAGCCAAAGGCCGGGCGGAACAGCTCCATTTTGCAGGCTCTGTGGAATGGAAATAAGTCCCGCAGGGCCCTGATCTCAGATGGGAGCATGTTCTACCCAGCTGGGGCCAGGGCAGAAAATATTAGAATATGTTGGTATCCAGTGCTGTGTTGCAGCTGGAGGGTGTGTGTGGAGAGGATGGCTTGTTATGTAGCCACAAAATTAAAATCATTTCCTTTAATTCTGAGCAACACCTGTTTTAAAGACAATAAATAAACAGTTAATCAAAGGGCCAAAGAGCTGCTGTTTTCACCATTCCTCCACTGATGCAATCCAGTCTAAAGTGTTTCTTCTCCACTGCTGGTCTGAGAGGGGTCCCATCTTTCACAAAGCATTGTCTTCTATAGCTGGCCATGGGAAATGATATTGTAGGGGTTCTCGGCTGCAGCTGGAAAAAACTCCAGGCAACAGAAACACACTTACAAAAATCCAGTCAATTCCCTCACAACAATCCTGTGAGGTAAGTTAGGTTGAGAGAGTGGCTGGCCTAAGGTCACCCAGAATGGTCCCAATGCAGAGTAGGGATCTGAACCCACTCCCAGATTCTTCCAGGTTCTGGCATTATCATCAGAGCACCTATTCTTACATTCTGCTGTGTGCCAGTCAACAAGTGTTCTGATTGGAGCCCGATTGCTGAGCCGGTACACCATGATGCACAAAAGGCATGAAGATAGCACAATGGAAGTAATTACAGGAGTGGGAACAGTCATCATTGCTAGGTATGGGAAATAATTCATCTCTCTGCCAACCTGAAGACATCTGCACAACCATGCTACCTTGGCACATTAGATGCCTAACTATGTGTGATGAAGTGTTAGCATGGAATCGCAAACCAGCATCCATTGCTGCAGGGAAAGACAACTGCTGGCCTCATCGCTGTAACGGCCTCAGCATGTGAGGAGTGCCATTTTCCGTAGGAGCCATTTGGGGACTGGGGGAGAGAGAGAATCCGCAAAGATTCCAGTCCTCTTTGGGGGAACATTAAAAGCTAAAATCCAGGAAACTCTACATTTTTAAAGTATCTGTGGTTGTTTTAATATCTCAGAGTAGATATAGCAGCACTATCAGCCTAGGTAAAATAGCATACTGTTTTGTTTTGTTTTTTAAAAAACTCTCACATTTAGCATTCATACCTGATACACGCTCATTTAATTGTAGCACTTAATTGAGTGTCACTGCTGCATTTTCCCGAAATACTGGTACTCCTGAGGAATGGGGAGAGGTCATTGGCAAATCACACTCTCTCCCAGAAGTTATATCCACACATACTGGGAAAGTCCTAAGTGCACATAGATCCTCCCAATCCTCACATGGGCAATATGTCTCCAGTTTCAGTATGCAAGAATTGACCTCTGATTTTTTTCAGGGTTCTCATTTGTGCATACCAGAGCTATGAGCACATGCTAAATATGTGTGTTGCACCTGTTCAGACACGTCGACCATGCATGTTGGAAGTAGTGGGAGTACCACATGCTCCTGATACATGGATTTGCTGGTCCCTTGGTACCCATGGAAGAGTCTTCTCTCTCTCTCTCTCTCTCTCTCTCTCTCTCTCTCTCTCTCTCTCTCTCTCTCTCTCTCACTCACACACACACACGCACACACACACACACACACACACACCTTCAACAGCAATCAAAGACACTGTGAAGAGATGCTTTTTTTCCTGGGAAGTTTGCAATGAGCCAAGCCTCCACTTTGCATTTTAACAGTTTTTTCGCCTCTGGACAGAGATGGGGGGAGGGGGTGTTGGTTGGATTTTAACTCAGCCCACCTTCTTACAAATGCGAATAGATCCAGCAGGAGAGACAATGGGATGGTCAAGCTTCCCCCCTTCTCTCCCCCCCAAACCAGTTTGGTGTAGTGGTTAGGAGCACAGTCTGAACGTCTTGTGATATGGATGCCATGTGATGTGGGGAAGCCATTTTGTCCATTGCTCCATTCTCCAACCTATGCACACACACCCTTTTTCACTCCAGAGACGGACAGAAAAGCATTAAATGACCTGACAGGCAGCCCAAACATTTGATTATGGAGTACAATGACAAGAAGAAAGACAAAGACATTGTGTTGAAAATGTTGGCAATCATCCAAGAAGAGAAGCAACGGGAGGAATGAAGAGCTAGGAAGAAAGTTATCCCTCACAAAGTCACCTCACAAAAGCTGTCACTGAATTTGGGAGGCTGTGATGCCTCCCTTCTGTCAGGTGCACTGAGGACATTCTTGGTTGATGCACTGGATTAATTGCCTGGAATATTCTTTGACTAAGTACATTCAAAAAAAAAAAGTCCAGTTTGCACACATCCTGCAGTACCATGGCAAGCGTTGTCTATAATTTCTCTCAAACTGCCCTATGTGGTGTTTACATTATCTGCCCACAGGCTTAAGGTGGATGATGTTCACATTCTGTGCTGGTGATCTAAGGTTGCCAGCTCTGGGTTGCAAAACTCCTGGAGGTTTTTGGGGTGGAGCTTGGGGAGGGTGAGGTTTAGGGAGGGGACAGACCTCAGTGAGATATAATTCCATAGAGTTCACCTTCCAAATCAGCCATTTTGTCCAGGGGAACTGATATCTGTAACCTAGAGAACAGTTGTGGTTCTGTGAGATCTCCAGCCACCACCTGGAGACTGGCAACTCTATACCCACTAATAGGACACTTCAGCAAGCAAAAGATAATTTACCTTTGTTTACATTCCCATGGTAAGCTGATTTCTGTATCAAATTGCCATTTGGTAAGGAAAATTATCAATGCATTATATGTAGAAGTGTGGTAACATAGATAAACAGGTGGAATTCCAAGTGTCCTGAGAATTTTCTTTTTAGAAGTCTCCTCACAGAACTACAGTTTCCAGGTTTCCTGTCTGTAAAGTGGGGGTGAAAGGCAGAGTTAAATCAGTTGAGGTTTCCAGCACAGACATTTCCCATGAAAACATTTCTAGATTTGTCAATAATAGGGAAGGAGTCCACAATCTTGTCTGAACCTGTGGGTGCTTTTGGAATTTTGAGATCAGGGAGCAGATGTCATTACAAAATGGAGGATACAGGGGGTGATGACAAAATGGCTGCTATGGGTCTTAAAATTTTTGGAGGTCCCAAGAGAAGCATTCTTTTACAATAGAGGTGGCTATTTCTCCTGGCAGTCACAAAGGCAATGCCTCCTGGGTTCTTGTGAAACAACTTCTTCCCCTTTCTTCTCCATTGCCATGGAGGAAGAACCTCCTTGTAGGGCTGACTTATCCATTAGGCATGGTGGGCACAGTGCCTAGGGCCCACAATACTCTTAGGGGCCCACAGAAAATGTTTTAATTTCTCTTAAAATTGGGGGGAGGGGGGATCAAACTTTTAGGGTCGAAGAAAATGCTTTAGTTTTTTCCTCACAACAGAAAGAAATTAAATGTTTAGGGCCCTTGAAAATCTATTAAATTTGCCTCAAATAGAAAAAAAAGTCAGTTATATCAAAAATAATTTTTACTATTGATATTATTATGGTGGGAGCGGCCCATGAAGACAAAAGTGCCTAGGCCCACAAAAGTCATGATGCGGCCCTGCCTCCTTGCTTTGGGGAAAGACACACTGTCAGAGAAGCACACCGATGCCATCACTGCTTCAGGGGTAAGAGAGACTGCCTTACAATAAGAAGAATGTGCATGACCTAGCTGACTACTAAATCCCATCCTATGATGCTTGGGGGGGAGTAGCTATGCCACAGTGGGGGGATTTCTCCCTGCCTTATAGAAAGGGCGCTGAGCAGTCCTACATGGCAGTGAAGGGGGTGAAATCCATACATTCTGATTAACCTTATATCCTGAGCATTTTGTAATTGCAGAATGACCCACAACCATAGCTGTCAATGTCCTTGAAACACCATGACAGCACATACAGAAGCCAGCACAAAAGGCTCTCCGTGCAATGATAATTTGGCTTGTGACAAGGACAATTTGAATCAGGGAAGAAAATATGGGATGCTTGTCTAGCTAGTACCCTGTCATCCCTGCCTTCCTCTGAAGAGCTCTGGGTTGCAGACATAGTTCTGCCTTCATCACTTTATTTCCTCACAGTATAACCCTGTGTGCCAGGTTAGACTGAAAGAGTGTATTTGATCCAAGGTCACCCAGCAAGTTTCATAGCAGAGAAGGAGATTTGAACTCAGGTCTTCTACATCCTGTTCTGACACTCTAACCACTACACCACACTGGCTCCCTGTAGCAAAGAGGCAATAAGAGCAGTGTTTTCCTGATTCGGCATGAAAGACGCCTCCTTTCTACATTGTGATGTAGCTATTGATGTCACAATATGACCCTCAGTAATAAGAAATGATGGAACAATTAACGTTTCCTTTCTACTTGCCTTCCACTGGCACTTCCTCCGGTCCAGCGCCTTCCATTTACTTGGTCCTACGGCAGCCAAAACCGTTATCTAGAGGAATGTGCTGTTTTTGTTGCTGACCTCCTGTTCGCCATGTTGAAAAGATGCACTGTTGCTGTCCGGTTGCTTGAGGAAGTGCCAGAGAGCAGTTTTCTTTGTTTTGTGCTTTTGCCAAATGTAGATTGTCAGATAAAAAGTTCATTAGACACAGACAATGATGACCATTTGTACTGTGTACGTTGCTGGCTCTCTGAGTAGCTCCCTGAAAAGGGGCTGTGGAGCATTAGAAAACTACCAGAGAAAGCTGAACTACAAAGGAAAGAAAGTGAAAATAAGCCTACATTCAAAGAGGACGTGGTGCTGATCTCCTACTCCCCCACCCCCCAAGAAGTGCAAACTCCACAAAAGCACTTTTAGGGATGTTAACAAGAGGTCTGGAAAATCCTGCGTTAAAACTGCTTTGGCATTTAATGTGCTCAAGCACAGGCAGTCTGCTAATGGATGAATATTTAAGCAAGAAAAACATGAACACCAAGATGAAGGGAAGAGGAAACAGATGAGAACAACAAAAGGAAAGAAGCAAGGAACAGACTTGTAAGTGCATCAACTTGATGCATCAGGGATCAGGTGAGTATTAGAATTCGAATGTACTCTTTTGGCCATATTTTACTTACTTTCAAAAGACTGGTCTATTCCCCCCCCCCGCCCAATGGGTTTTCCACACTTGTGTGCATCACACAATCTGCTCATCAATCCTCGAGGCTACAAGCCTCTCGCAGGGAGACTGCATTCTCCCAGAATTCAGACTGCAATGTGTCATATGTGGGAAGATGCAATTCTTCCCCCAGACACTGACTGCTTTAGTGAGAGCTCCATAGAACATAGTTGCACAGTTGCCATGGGGCCCCTTGGGTCACTCTTGGTGATATGGCCAGTGACACACAAAGCGGTTTGTGTATTTTGCAAATTATTTTGATTTACTCCATTGTTGGGATTCTTTGAACTCTCGTGTACAGTGCAAATGCTGAAGGAAGCTGTAATGTTGTATTTTAAAAAAGAAAATTGAAGATCAATGCTCCTGGCTCTCCACAGGGAGGCCAAGCTATTTTGTGAGCCTTTTCTTTACTTGGGAAGTTGTGCACACAAACCCTGCAGTATCTCAGCACTGTGAGAGAATAAACCAGGCAGACTAAAACTTGTGCTTCCATTTACTTATTTTGCAAGTCTCAAAAAGAGGAAGGAGCTCTACCATATGTTACAGTCCCATCCCCCGTTCACTAGACAATCTGCTCACCCCCTCTGGCTTTTGAGATTTCAGCTGGCATTACCCAAATGTTTCCAGTGCTGTCTTTTGCTGGCATAAAGATCCTGAATTTATTACATGTGATTGAGAAAGACACCTCATCATCGCACCAGGCATGTCACCGGGGGGATGCTCTAGCATTCGGCCAAAAAATTCTATGGTACTATAGAGCTTTTGACCAAATGCTAGAGCACCCCCCCGGCAACATGCTTAGCACAATGATCTCACTTTCAGGTGATGTTTTTGCGGCACATGTGCAAAGTGCACAGTGCCAGAACATCCAGGAAGGGACCTGGCAACTCTACTTTTCAGTGCATCTTTTGTAGTCTGTTCTGCACCATTTGCTCTGCTTTTTCCCATTTGCCCGGGGTCTGGCTTTACAGCCAGAAAAGCGTCTTCATGTTTGTGAGTCCACTTCCATCAAACACCTTTATCTAACAGGTGACAAAGGGGTTCTGCTTTGTTTTTGTTTTTTTAATGAAAATGTGATAAAAATTTAGGAGTCCTAGAAATGCCTGAAGATCTTCCATGCATTTTGGTCCAAGGGCATCGTGTGTTGCCTTTACCTTATCTTGTGCTGAGTGGATCCCAGCTGCATCAATCTGGTATCCCAGGAATGTGATAGTGAGAACCCCCGGCTGGCATTTCCCTTTCTTAACTGTGATGCCTGAAAGATCAAACTTCTGCAGAATCTTTTTGGAGTCGATTCATGGGTTGCTTCTTAGAGGAGGCCGTAATTAATGCATCATCAAAGTAAGGCAAAGCCCCAAGAATACCTGATAATAAAGTTTCCACGAAGCGCTGAAAGATTTCTGGCGCTACTGAGATTCCAAATTAGAAGTGTTTCATACAAAAAGCCCCTCTGTGTGTAATAATGATTTGGGTACCTGCAGCCTTGTCACCCACTATTAGTTCCTGATAGGCTTGAGCAAGGTCCAGTTTAGTAAAAAAAACCTTTCCTCCTACTGGGACAGACAACTGTTTTATGGCAGGCACTGGATATGGGTCTTGCTCAGATGCCTTACGTACAGTACATTTGTAATCCCCACAAATACATACATTGCTGTTTGTTTCAAGACAAGAACAATAGAGGTGGCCCAGGTTGCATGATTTGCTGGCTCTTTAGCTCCTTGTGCAATGAGCCAATCAAGTTCTTCGTTGGTCTCAGGGTGACAGGAACATTCCAGGCCTTCAAGCAAATAGATGTTATGGTAGGGTCCATCTGAAAAGTCACTGGTGGACTTCTGTATGCTGCTAACGTTTTGGTGAATACAAGTGCTATTACGCTGCTAATGCCTCAGTGAATATATGTACCCTGAATATGCTGCTAATGCCTCAGTGAATACTATGTACTCCTTGAAAACTGATTCCCAAGGGTCTGAACCAGTTTCTTCCCAGCAGGCTTTTATGAATCCCTTTTGTAACTAGCAAGAGGTGATGTCTGTCTGACCGATCCATAGCGAACATCTACATCACACCTTCCAAGAGTCTGAACAATTTATCCATTGTAGTCATGAAAGCAACATTTTGATCTGTGTAATTTGGGAGAATGGTCCTGAAATAG
This sequence comes from Gekko gecko, assembly GCA_029375565.1. NCBI lineage: Eukaryota > Metazoa > Chordata > Lepidosauria > Squamata > Gekkonidae > Gekko > Gekko gecko. The sequence continues at coordinate 34,446,043 of JAPDNY010000003.1, read as the reverse complement.
CTGTGAAAATATGATGCTGTATATGATGGTGAGTCCTGCCCCAGAGTCAACCTCTATTTCACTTCTGCCCATTTATCTCTACAGTGGCAATCATTTTTGAGCACTGCCCCTTGATAGCATGAATGCATTTGTACTTCTGCAGAATCTTTTGGAGTCTTCATGAGTTGGTTTATTAATGAACACTGAAACTTCAGGTAGGGTACCAGGTCCCCTCGTCACACCAGTGGGGGGATTTGGGAGGCATCCCGGAATATCCCTGGTGTGATGATGTCACCCAGAAGTGACATCATCATGCTGGGGATGTTGCATGGTGACACTCTGGTTTTGGGGCAAAACTCTATGGTGAAACCAGCTTCAAACCATAGAGTTTTGCTTTCAAACCAGAGTGTTGCTTTGTGATGGACATCTCCAACGTAATGATATCACTTCTGGATGACATCATCGTGTTGGGGATGTTGCACAGAGACATTGCTGTTTTGGGGAAAAGGTTTCCCCACTGGCCAGCTGGCCAGCAGCAGGCAGAAGCCCCAAAAATCGGGGGAACGCCTGCTGGGACCTGGGGACTGGCAACCCTAACTTCAGGGCTGAAAACTTGCCTTGAAAAAGGAGATATAGCAATACTTAACTAAAACCTGTTTCTTGTCCACTATGCCCAGGATTGTCCTGGACAATTCCTGAACAGTTCGTGTAGGCCCAGCAGTCCCGCAGCTTACTAGGAGGGAATAGAGACTGTCTTCCCAGCTTGGGCTGAAGCCTTCTGGGTTAACCTCTTAAAGAAGCAGTACACAACAGTTCCTATGGACTCAGGCTCAGGGAGTTGGCAGGAGATCCTGGAAGTGTTGCACCTTTCCCCCATTCTAAAAAATATGGCTCCTGATTCTTCTGTGAGGTGGGCTGAGGGGAAGGAATGAATTTAGCACTGCATCAGGTCAGATTGTTGGAGGAAGGCTGTCGATTGAGTGCACTGCATTTCTTGCCTGAAAGCTGATCGTTCTAATCGGACAAGTCCTGAATTATGCAGCGATGCTAGCAGCTGACAGAATCCTGATGCCTCTGCCGAGAGGGGTGCAGATGGGAGGCACGGTGGGTTTGACCCTCTTCCTGGGCTACTAAGCTATGGATGTACAGAAAAGCTGTGACAATTGCCATGTGCAAATTCCATTTTAAACAGTACCGGAGGCTTAATCCAGAAACTGTATTCTTTGATCTTTTGTCTTCCTGCTTCTACTTTAGACACCCTGGGTAGATACAGACGACCACTTCACAAGGCAATTAAGCCTAAAATGGCCTATTTTTAATCTCACAGATGTGTGCCTCACATGATAAGGGTATATATAGCTGATCCGTGAAAGCTGTGCGTAAGCAATCACTCAATATTTTTGGCTGGTGCCTAAGAAGTCTGTAATCTGAAAATCTCTTTGAGAAAAGTTAGATTTGAATCCAGTAGCACCTGATAGACCAACAAGATTTTCAGGGTATAAACTTTTAAGAGTCAAAGCTCCCTTGAGTCTACTGGAGTCAAATCTAACTGTTCTACCACAGATACACCCATGAAGCTGCCTTATACTGAAATCAGACTCTTGGTCCATCAGGTTCAGTATTTCCTACTCAGACTGACAGCAGGTCTCTAGGGTCTCAGGCAGGGATCTTTCACATCACCTACTGCCTGGTCCTTTTTTAAACTGGAGTTGCCAGGGATTGAACCTGGGACCTTCTGCATGCCAAGTAGATACTTTACCACTGAACCACAGTTCAACATGGCTACCCTCTGAAACTATCCTCTTTGAGAAAACTGTCAGTATAATGCTTTGACTGCACAGGAGTGAAGTATGTATGCCAGGGGTGGCCAAACTTGCTTAACATAAGAGCCACATAGAATAAATGTCAAATGTCTGAGAGCCACAAAACATGAACAAATATTACACATACATTTTTCTTGAATAATATGCAAGTTTGCTATTTATTAATATTAAATGAAACTGCCAAAAATAAAAACAAAAGGGGTCAAAACAGATAGTGATAATGATATTTAATTGTCCAATGATATTTATTTATTTGCTAATGATATTTAATTGTCAGAGAGAGAGAGAGAGATCAATCTGGAAAAAAGAATGAAAGCGGTAGAAAGAAACAGAGAATGAGAGAGAAACAAAGAAAGCAAATAGATGGGGGGGAGGAAGAGAGAGAGAGAGAAAGGAGGAGAGAAAGAGAAAAAGAGAAAGAAAGGTGGAAAGAAAGCAAATAGATGGGGAGGGAGGATGGGGTAGAGAGAGAGAAACAAAGAAAGCAAATAGATGGGGGAGGGAGGGAGGGAGGGAGGAAGAGAGGAAAAGAAAGAGAAAGAAACAAAGAAAGCAAATAGATGGGGAGGGAGGGAGGAAAGGGGACAGAGAGAGAGAGAAAGAAAGCAAATAGATGGGGAGGGAGTGGAAGGAAAAAAGGGGAGGGAGAGAGAGAGAAACAAAAAAAGCAAATGGTCGGAGGAAGGATGGAAGGAAGGAAGAGAAAGAGAAAGATGGAAAGAATGAAAGAGGTAGAAAGAAATAAGGAGAGAGAGAAACAGAAACAAAGAAAGCAAATGGGGGGGGGTAAAGGAAGGAGGGGGAGGAAGGAATGGAGAGAGAGAGAAAGAGAGGAAGTAAGGAAGAGAGAAAGAGAGAAAGAAAGGAGAAAAGAGAAGTGGAAAGAAAGCAAATAGATGGGGGAGTAAGGAAGGGGAAAAGAGAAAGAGAGAGGTAGAAAGAAAGCAAATACCTGAGGGACCGCCTTTCCCCATATGTTCCCTCAAGGGCACTTTGGTCGGGGAGTCAACAGCTCCTGGAAATTCCAGGCCCCAGGGAAGTGAAATTTGCTGCCACTAGAGCCAGGGCTTTTTCGGTGGCGGCTCCTACCTGGTGGAGGGAGCTCACGGAGGAGATCTGGGCCCTGTGGGACCTTACTCAGTTCCGCATGGCCTGTAAGACAGAGCTATTCCGCCGGGCCTATGATTAGGAGCCGCCACCATGGTTAGCCATCCGCCATCGTACTATTGTCATCACTGAGTCGGGGCGGCCCTGGCAGGAGAGGGGGTGACGAGCTACTGTTCGGCTGTTGTTCAGCTACTGGGGGTTAAATTCTGCCAGGGGTTACAATCCGCCCCATCTTGTTTTACTGCTTGTGCTATAATGTTTGGATGTTGTTTTATCTGTTTTTTGGTTTTATATTGTTGAATCTGTTTTAAAGTTGGCATGCATGCCTTGCTGTTAGCCGCCCTGAGCCTCCGGGGAGGGTGGGATATAAATCCAAATAAATAAATAAATAAATAAAATGGGGAGGGAGGGAGAGGTGGAAAGAAAGCAGCTTTAACATTAAATGTGTTCTCCAACCCCCCCCGCCTCTGCCCAGCTGGCTTGGCTTGGAGAAGGGATTCAAAGAAACAAATGCCTTCTCGAAGACAGCCAGCCAGGGGAGGGGTGTTTCAAACACATGTAAAGTTAAAGCTGCTTTTTTTTCTGCCCCCCCCCCCGATTACCCAGGGAGGTGGAAACTGCCAATCCAATGCCAATTGGAAGACCAATCGAGGAGGCATGCCCTAGAGCCAGGAGCCGCACAATATATGTAAAAGAGCTGCATGTGGCTCCCGAGCCACAGTTTGGCCACCCCTGATGTATGCAGGCATGTTAACAATGTTTTGTCAGGATGGTTAATTGATGTGGGTGTCCACAGTGCCACTTGAGTCTGGATTGGTGGTTAGATGCATTTCTTGTGGGACAAGCTTGATGAGTGATCCATAGAGAGCCAGCGAAGTGTGATGATTAGTGTGCTGGAGGAGGAAGGCCTTGAGCCAGTCACATGACTTCAGCCTAATTTACCTCACAGGGTCATCATTGTGAGGATAGACTGGAGGAGAAAATTGTGTATGGCACCCTGAGCCTCTTTGTGTGAAGGGTGGGGTAACAATATTATTATAGATAGTGGACACTAGAAGAAAGTCTAATGAATTATATGTTTGTGTACTCACAGGGCTTTCTGCTATAGGTAGCCCAAGGATACCAACAGGTTAGTTGGGACTGGTCCTAATCCTGTAACAATCCGGAGGGAGAGAGGGAACATTTATTTACTTATGTATTTACTTCATTTATATTCCACCTTTCTCCCTAATGGGGACCCGAGTATAAATAGCCAGTGTGTTGTAGTTGTTGGAAGTCTTGGACTAGGATTAGGAAGATTCAAATTCAAATTCCCACTCTGCCTTGAAATGCTTTGGTCCACTCACTCTATCACAGCCCAATCTACTGCAAAAAAGTTGTTGTGACGATACAGCAGTTTTATGCCTCTCTGAAGTTTCTTCCAGTTCTTCTTTGGTCTGGTGGGATAACAACTTGCTCAGTACATAGACTCTAATGGGGTGGTAAAGCAGCATAAAATGTTTTGAATAGATAGAGACCGTGACTTGCCTAAGGGAATTCAGTCAGATTTTTCCTGGGGACTTCCTGGTTTATACTTATTGCTGGTACGTCAGGGGTCCCCACTGGTGCCTGAGAGCACCATAGTGCTGGCTGATACCTTTGGGGGATCTGTCAAGTGTTTTTAGAAAGTGGGTGTAGCCAGGTGGGGCTCCTGAGCAGGAGAGTTTCTGACTGGCCATTTGAAACCTGATTGGCTGCACAGATTAAAATAACAATCTTTTGGTGGTAGTTGCCACTACAGTGTTGTGTTCATTCCCTCTCTCTCATCTCTATCCCAGTGTATTTTTAATAATTATTTCGCTTGTCTCCTGCATTTGGGCTCTTATCTCTCTCTTTGCGTCTTCACCTCCTATGGTGGCCATTTTGTCGTTGTATCCACCATCCTGTGTCAGAATTCCAACGGACCCCACAGGCTCAGAAACATTGGGGACCCCTGCAGTACACAATCTCAGATTCCACTGTCTTTACCATGATCCCAACTATAATATGAAGTTGGACCAATTACAAGAATGGAGATCTAAAGCTGCGGGAATACATGATGTGTCAACAAACACAATGAGTTCAGGGCTGAAGCGGAGGTTGTAACCAGGGTCTCAGGATCACGTTCAGCTCGGTCATTGGGGCCACTATGAATTTTAGTGGTATTTGTCAATGAAGAGTTAATTTTTTTAAAAAAGCCACCTTTTAAAATAAAACTGTTGTCTGAGTTCAAATGAAGATAATTTTCCCCAAGGCCTTTTCTTTCTTTCTTTTCAATTAACAGCTAGCTTTCAGGTTGATATGCTGTGTAAGGTCACACTGACCTTCCTCTCAGTGACAGCATCGAAGCAAAAGCTGAATCACTGCAGCTCTTGCCAGGCTGACATTATTGTGGGATAAGCCTCTGATAATTTTAATGCTGAGCTTTCCCTTTGAATGCTTCATGGTAGATGAGAGGCTTCGTCAGAGGGTGCTAAACTGAACCTGCCCCCGTGATGACACCGTGGTGAAGAAACATGTTTTGTTGTTCTTTGGTTTGGTTCTTATGAAGAAGGACTGATGACAAGAGGTAGATCAGGGGGTTGACAGTTGTGTGCAGTTTTCTGTTAACTAGTTTGATGAATGGGAAGGAGGAGTGCACCGTGTATACTGTAAGCCACAAAATAGCCTCCTGTTCTCCTGTGGAGAACAACAGGGGTGTTCTCACAAAGACATTTTCTTCTTCTAACTAATTACTCCAGAAAAAGTACCACCTCTTGAGGGGAGTTTTCCCCCTCCCCTCTCACACCACATTTTTCACTGGATGTACTATACTGTTTTTCTTTTATTATTCTCGGACGGTGTGATCCAGTGTTTTGTTTATTGTCTATATAATACTGCTATTTATTAAATTGTTTTGTAATTTTATAATGCGCTTTGAGTCTCAGTGAGAGAGGGTAAATGAGGTAAAATAAATAAAGATAAATGAAGTAAAATAAAGAAATAATCATTGGGTTGCATCCAGTGGTACATTTCACTAATAGAAGTAAAGGAGATTTTTACTAAATCCCTCTTTCCACTAACAATTTGCCACTCAAGCTGTTTTTTTTTTGTTTTTTTTTTTGGGGGGGTGTTTCCTGTTCGCAAACAGCAGCATTTTGGAGAGTCCTTTAGGTTGCAGCAAGATAAGGGGTAGGGTTGCCAACCTCCAGGTGGTGGCTGGAGATCTCCTGGGATTACTAGGTGACAGAGATCAGTTCACCTGGAGAAAATGGCTGCTTTGGAAGGTGGACTCAATGGCATTATACTGCACTGAAGTCTCTCATCTCCCCAAACCCTGCCCCCCTCAGGCTCTGCTCCCAAAATCTCCAGGTTTTTCCCAAACCAGAGCTGGCATCCCTAAGGGGGATTAGAAAGTCTCATCTTGCCAGTGGAAATCCCTTCTGCTGGAACTAACCAACTGTCTGTAACACAGTTTAGTATCACCCAGTTCTGTTTCCTCAGACTGAGTTTACAGACTGGCCCCTTCTGTGAGCACTTTGGAGCATACTGGATCTACAGCTGGAACTGGAGCCAGGCTTGGTTCACAAAGAAGTACCATTTGTGAGAGCAAGTGCCATGGCTTGCTTTCTAATTTGGTGTCAATTTTCAAAAGATTTATAGCTTAGAAGTATTACATATTATGATAACTTAAATATAACAATTAAAATCAATAATACCAACCAAACAGTAGTACCTCTCCAAATCAGGTCTTGCAATTATAAACAAAGGTATCCCTATCCAGAAGAAGAAAGAACAAGAATGTTTTTGTTGGTTTTCAGACAGAGGCAAGTGATAGGACCAAATGTACTTCTCAAGAGCATTCCGTAATACCAGGGCTACTACTTAGTAGGTTCTACTCTTAATTGATCAGCAGTGAATGGTACCTGGCTTTGCTGACAGATCTTGAAGTATCAGGGGCAGGAGGTTCATGCAGGAAATCACATGTATGATTGCCATGATTGTGCCACTCACTGTAGTGACACGTAGCTTTTCAATGCCCTGCCAGTTCATATAAATAACACCTCTATGGAAGTAGAGTTGGGCAGCACATTCCCAAGGTGCTTACATTGGGCCTGACATTTTGATGGCATATGCTGCAAGAAATACTGGAATCTAAAGGTCATCACTGTCATCAATGAGAAACAGAGAGATATGTTATCAATTGTGCTGGAAGTTGTTTTCACACACAGTTGCTGTATTCTGGGGCCTAGAGGCGGAGCGCATCTTTTGTATGAGAAGGTACCAGGCCCAGCTATCCACAGTTAAAATGACCTCAGCCAGGGAAAGGCCTTTCAGTGTTTTGTAACCTGGAGAACCATCACCAGTTAGAATACAAAGTACTGAGTTAGATGGACTGACACTACAGGGAACCTTTGAAGATCCATTTAGGACTGTTTTCAGGATGCAAAACTTGTGTTCAAATGGATTCCCTCTTACTTGAAGGATTTCTGATTTTACACTGATTCCTATCTATCAATGTCTGACATTCCAAACCAACCTAGAAGGCCATTTTGTATTCTTAGTGGCATGTGGTAATTTTGCCATTTATAGGTAGAAATTATTTTCGAAATACATTTGTGTCATACTTGAAGGGCTGCTTCTCACCTTATGATCCCGGGCAGACATTAAGATCCTGTGGTGGGCCTGTCGTTATGAAATGGGCTGCCAGTTGGAAAGTAGAAGGGCTGCCTCTTCTCTATAAGGCTGAGGCAGGTTTTCCCCTGATGGTTCTAACCGTGTTTCATTTCATTAACATTTTAATATGTCAGGTTTCTGGTTCCCTTTAATATCATTCTTTTATTGTGAACAATTTTCAGCAGCAAGAAAAAAAGGAGAAAAGAAATATAGTATGTGAATAAATAAATCAAAAGCTACCAAGGTTGGATGGGTGAAGCTCAGCTATTCCTGGGTAGATAAGCCAGTCAACTTGTAGTTATCTAGGTAACCCTGCTGCCTTTACTGCATTGTTAAACCTGTACAAATGGTAAGTAAAGTCTGTTTCCATGGAAACTGTACATATTGTTGTACAAGTCACTGAATGACAAAGCACTTGGCTTCTTCTGACAACTGGCTGCGATTAAAATAATGATGCTGCTGATGCATAGCTTCTTTTATTTTCGAAACTGAGGGTCACTCTCTGGGTTCAGTTGTTCACTTACTTTTATCCCTATACATGTGGGCAGCTTCAATCTATCTTGAGCTTTCACAGGCCCATAATCATGTGGAGGAACCATAGCTAGCAGTGTTTTCTTCAGTGACAGCAGTGTCTGTCTGTCTGTCTGTGTGTATTCCAGCTGCCACAATTGTAAGAATATGCCGAGGCTGTATCCTTCTGGAGTGCAGTGGAGGACACATAGGGTTGCCAGCTTCAGGTTGGGAACTACCTGGAGATTTTGGGGGTGAAGCCTGAGGACGGTGAAGTTTGGGGAGGGGAGGGACTTCAATGGGGTATAATGTCCTAGAGTCCACCTTCCAAAGTGACTATATTCTCCAACGGAACTGATCTCTGTCGCCTGGAGATCAGTTGGAACCCCAGGATATCTCCAGCCACTACCTGGAGGCTGGCAAGCCTTAGGACACAGCTCATGTCCCTTTAACAGATGGTTACAAAAGGGCAGTTCAGCTCTTTGCCTCTCCGTACGGCACCTGCTGTGATTCTTTTACATACCTTAGGTAGGCACTGTAGTTCTGTCCTGTCTTGAAAATGATAGTGGTGGAAAGTGCCATCAAGTTGCAGCTGACTTATGATGACCTTATAGAGTTTTCTAGGCAAGAGACACAGAGGTGATTTGCCATCGCCTGTCTCTGCAGAACAACCCCAGTCTTCCTTGCTGGTCCTCCATCCAAGCATTAACCAGGGCCGACCTTGCTTTGCTTGCAAGATTTGGCAAGATTAGGGTTGCCTGGGCCATCCAGATCTGAATGTGGCATATGATATTGCCAACAAAATAAAAAGGTTGCCGTAGCCAAAGGAGACCAAATAAGGGTGAGGGCGAAGGAAGTAATGCAGAAAAGAACAGCACTGAGTCTACGCAATCTGTGCTTGTGGCAAGTGCTGGCACAGATCACTAGAAATGAGAGGCAGTTTCCAAAATGAAAAAGAAACACTAGACAAGGAAAGTAATTTCAGCTCTGTTCTATAAAGATCCTAATTCTAGGCAGCAAGGCTATTGTGCCCTTCTACAAGCAGAGGTGATTTTGGCTGCTGTGAACTGATGTGAAATACAAGCAGTTTCTAAACGGTAGACTGGGGCAAGTCTGTGCACCAGCTCCTGAATCAGTGTCAGTAAAGCAGGAGACAAAATGGTTTGGCTTGAATAACATGTGCTGTAATTCTGGAAGCACATTAGCCACTGATCAATGTAAAGAGGCCTCGCTAGTGAAATGAAATCTTTGTTAAGGGAGAGAGCGATGATATAAGCTGGAGCCGTCTGAAAGATCTGGTTGAGAAATGTGACCAGGCTAGCGTGCAAAATCACTCAGGTGGGGAGTGGAAGGCGTCCTGCTTTTGCAAAGATCGCCTGCTTCCCTCTCTCCTCCATGGGAAGGTACGCGTTGGAAGAGCATGCGAACCATGTAATCAACTTCATTTCAGGGTCTCTGTGCATCCCCCCTTACTAATAGAGCTGGACAGTCCCCCCGCCCCGGTTTGAGTTTCTCCCTTTCTGAGTGGCATCTCACACTCCTCAAGTTCTTGTTAATTATTAAATCTTTATCTGTTCTAGGTTTATTTCACAGAAGAGACAATACTTTGTGTTTGTTACAACATATGGCGAGCAAGAACTATGGCAGGTAAGGAACAGAACCTGAGATATTCTTTTAGCAATCTGTGGATTGGGGGTTGTGTTTGGGCAATTCTGCATCTAGCATTTGCTCCACATTTTCTCAACTGGGAGGAAAAGGTGCAGCTCAAAACCACATTCAGATACCTCAGGGCAATGCTGTACTGACTGCAAAGTCATCCCTGAATGGCCACAAATCTATGCAGAAGGTACTTGATGATCAAAGAAAGTGAAAGCGGCATGCAGTATGGAGGGTACCATAAAATCCGATGATCAAAGACAGTGAAAGCAGAATGCAATGCAGAGGGGAATTTCCGTTCCAACGTGGGTTTCATAAAACAATGGAGGGAAAAGCCAATGCAAAATCGCCCTTTGTTTTGCCGGTGGTGACTCTGCTTTAAAAGGAGAGTATAATGAGTACAAGGGGCCATGCCTCCTTCAACAGCTGTTGAGTTGTGTTGGCGAGAAAATGATGGAGTGATGCCAGGGGTCTCAGATGTCTTTAAGGTGGTCATGTACTTGCTTGTTTTCATGCTTGTTTTCTTTGCCCCCCCCCCCTGCAATTTTCTAAGAACTGCAAGCTCTGAAGCAAATCAAAGCGGGTAGGATGGGATTATTGAAAAAGCAGATACATCCTCTGACATTTGGAAGGAAAGGAGCATGTGCGTGACCTTTACAAAGCAGTGTTTGTGTAGTTCAGATGTGCTGGCTTGCAAAACAAAGGCCAAGAGAGACAAGATGAAAGTCTTTTTTTGGCTCTGCAAACCATCATAGTGATGATCCCTATGAAGAACAAGTGCACTAGCTGGGGAATTATTACTCCAGCTCATAACTGGCTGAGTGTGCAATCCTAAATAAAGTTACACCCTTCTCAGCCCATTGACCTCAATTGACTCAGGATGGGTACAACCCTGTTCAAGATTGCATTGCTACTACAGCATATGAGCAGCTGATGACTTTGCAGTCCTAAGTAAAATTACACCCTTCTTTGCCCATTGGCTTCATTGATTTAGGGTGTAATTCTGTTTAGGACTGTATTGTTAATCCCTCAGCCATGTACCACCCTCAAAGGCTGCATTCCTATGCACGGGTAGTAATAAGTCCCATTGAAGTCAACTTTCCTTCTGCATAAACATACAATGGATTGAGCTGAAAGAATGAAAGCAGTGGCTGTAAAGGGAGGGAGAAATTTTTTAAAAAACCCAACATGGGTGAAAAGAATGTATAAACTATTTGATTGGATCCATGGTCTCGTATCTTTGAATTAATGCAGCCATGTGCAACAGTCCTTGTTTTTTATTCCCAGACCTGTCTCCATTCCATTTAGTGAGGTGTCTGAATTTCACTACTATGGTTGCCAGTCTCCAGGTAGGGGTTTGGCATTCTCTCAGAATTATAGATCTACAAACTACAGAGAGAGAATGGGAGCTTCAAAGGGTGGACACTATGACCTTACATCCATGCTGAGCTCTGTCTGCTCCACAAACCCCACCCTCCTCAGGCCCCATCTCCAAATAACCAGGAATTTCCCAAACCAGAGTTGGTAACCCTAAACACTATTCAACTCGTTTGCATTCCAGAGAGGCAAATCTTGCAGACTAGCTCCTTGGGCTCTACATCCTTATTGATTGCTCACAAGTGGCCAAGAAAAGTGTCAGTAGGATGCTCAATTATGAAATAAAGTTTTTAATTTTAGGTATTAGGTATTATTTAGCAACAATGGTCTATTCTTCAGCTGTACCTCTGAAATACGTAACACATTTTATTTCTTTCATTTACACTGATTGTCATCTAGTGTGAGACACTAAGATGGAATTTTCTGGAAGTGTATATGTATCACCTGATGTCAGGGAGAACTGGAAAGGAAGGAGTCATTGGGAATGAAACCCAATTGATTAGAAACCACAGCTAGATTTCCTGTGCCTCCTGTATTATAAAAGATCTTCTGAGATTATGGGAACATACTTGCATTCTCTTGGAAAAGATGGAGGCCACTGAAGTTGTGATGGCCAATAATACAGAGACAGAAGGCAGGTCCACTCTGTTTTGTATGAAGGAATTATTTATTGCTGTGAAATTTTACAGTTTTAATTTTTTTAAAAATAAAAAGCTCCTTTTGGGGAACGTTTGTTAAAAACAGGAAGATTTTTATGGAAGAGGTTCCTAAACACTTTGTTTTGAGTTTCCCCTTGGTCAGCTGCTTTAATGTCATTTTAGTTTATTATTACAGTCTTAAGACCAACATACAATGTAAACATAATATGAGAAAGAGGGGGAAAACCAGAGATAATATACAGAATAAAAATTTAAATTTTAAAATTTTAAAAATGCGTCTCCCGCAATCTAAGAATCAATGCACAAAACTCAGCAACTGAATGTGTAATCTCTGCATTCTTATCTGATAAAAGCCAGTGAAGCCTTGCTTTGTTTAGATTAATGTGACCAGGTACCCTATCAACTAATGGGATAATAATTTTAAGACACGCCTCTATGTAGAATGGGCAACTGAAAAACATATGCTCTACCGATTCAACCTTGTATGAAGTGCATGAACATAGCCTTTCAGGGTAGGGTTTTTTATTGTACCTGCCTTGAATAACCACCAGGGCTATTTTTGGGCAGGAACACACAGGAACAGAGTTCCAGCTGGCTCCCGAGTTGGCCATGCCCAGCAGGAACTCATTAGCATAACAGGCCACACCCAACAGCAGAAACTCATTAGGATTGGCCACATTAGGGATGTGTGGCCTAACATGCAAAGGAGTTCCTGCTACCAAAAAAAGCCCTGGGTTTTTACAACAAACAAGGTAAACAGAATAAGAAGCAAAAGGTGGGTGTGGCTGGATGATCACACTTCTGGTAGCATGGGGATGTGGCCTAATATGCTAATATGCTGTCAGGGGTGTGGCCTATTATGCTAATGAGTTCCTGCTGGGGTTTTTCTACAAAAAGAGCCCTGATAACCGCAGATGGAAGTGCAGAACATCTGGCTAGGGCAAATGCCCTTCTAGAGTTCTTTCCCTCCACTGAAGTCAAATATGTAACTGGCTCAATGGTGCTTTTGATATTTAGCAACACTCCGAGTTTTGAAACCTTAGTGATATCAGATTGTCGCTCAATAATATCATTTTAATTTTTTTTTGCTTTTATTTACCTGGTAATGGGACCCAAGCCATTCAAGAATTATGTAATGAACATAGTAATTGGGCTACTTGATGGTGTCACACGAAAGCTTATACCCAGAATAAAACTTTGTTGGTCTTAAAGATGCCACTGGACTCAAACTTTGTTCTGCTGCTTCAGATCAACATGGCTACACTGCCTGAATCTGTATCCCGTTTGTTTTGGCTTATGTAAGCTGTTTTATTTCTTTTTCTTCTTTTAAAGCAATCAGCAGGCATTTTAGATACCTGAGATAAGCACATGAGGTTCTTGTAAATCTGGAGACATGCCTCTTTACCAGTAACCTCATTGAAATACTATTAAATGGAAACTGCAACTTAGTTTGTACCAAGATATTTCATCCAGCGATGCTCACTGGAACGATTGTGCTGCGGTCTCAGAATAAGACTCTTAAAAAATGAGTGGCTGGGCATGCTTTGATATCAATTGACGATTTATCTGCACTTCTGGTATTTAAATCTATGCATTGTGTTTCTCTTTTATAAAGGAATGGCTGAATCTATAAAATTTTGCAAAGGGAACACAGACAAAAACAGTACATTGAAATGTGTTTGGTCTTTTATGGTTTACAATAGCAATGTTCTGCAGATGACAAATATGTTATTCATTTATTAAAGGAGATTTAATTTGCTTAGATTGTACCGCTTCTGAACAGTAGACTTGTTCTTTTATCTATATCGTCGCTCCTCAGCCTTTTCTGTTCGCCTTGGTTTGTGATGCTGTCATATACCACAACAGAAAGCCAATTTATATTTGAGAACAGTGCTTGCTGACTTCACATTTTTGCCCCTCTGCATGCATACACCCCAAACCACTGAAAAGACGGCACTCTTCACAAGTTATGCAAGTGTTCCCTTCCTTCAGTTAGATACAGATGGCCAGTATGGTATAAATGCTTAGAGTGTTGGCCTACAACCAATAAGACCCAGGTTCAGATCCCCCACTCTGCCATGAAGCTTGCTGGGTGACGCTTGGGCCAATCTAACCTACCTTATAGGGCTGTTGTGAAGATAAAATGGAGGGCAGAAGATGTAGAGACACACAAGCTGCCCTAAAATGTGATAGATAAATTTAACCCTAGTTTAATTTTGGGAGGCTACTTATTCTCCTAGCTGTCGCTACACCAGTGTGGGGGAGTGGTAAGGGTGTCAGACTAGGTTTGAATCCCCACTCTGCCATGGAAACTCACTAGGTGACTTTGGGCCTGTCACTTGGTTGTGAGACAAAACCCAAAGGTGGGGAGAATGATGATGTAAGCCACTTTGGGTCCCCATTGCGGAGAAAAGTGGGATATAAATGTCTAAAGAAATAGTCATCTAACCACTTCCATTTCAAAAATACTTCATTCCGCACTCTTATCAGCATTATAGTCCTCTGAAGTAAAGTGATGCTTCTCATTTGGTATGGGACAAGTTCGTCCCCCCCGCCGCCCTCAAAGTTATTATGTGTTTCCTCAGGGAGTCAAACAATCAGCTTTGGAAGGCCAACAAAATACACATACAGTTTTGCTTACCTCAGAATTACTTCCACTGTCTTCAAGACTGTGTGCCTGGGGTTGTGGAGGGGAGGGGAGGAGTCCATTAGGGGAAAGAGTAAGGAGGCTAGATCTGTTTTACTGCAGCACATTAAGATAGCCGAAAACGCGACAGTTGGGGCTGCTGCGCTAAGGTGATCTTCATTGTTGCAAGGCAAAATGTAGTTTAGATTAGCACATTTTTACAGGGCTAGGCAAAGTTGTTCAGCTGTGCAAAAGAACTGAGTCCTGTTAACTAGCAGATGCTTATGCCCTTTATGAAGCATTGCTTTCAAGATAAATGTGGGTACCCTGATGTGGTGGTCTGCAATGTGTGGAGGCTGGGCTGGCATCAGCACACCCTGAGGTGGGGCAGCTGCCAGGGTTTCTAGGGGGGTCCACTACCACTGACTACCCACCCATGCCACTCCCTTGCCACTTGTCTGCCCTTCCCCCACCCTCGCACTTGCAATTGCTCTGCCACCAGCACTCCCAGCTATAGGTAGCTGTGAGTGAAGGTGGTGGGAAGATGCACAGGCAGGTGGGGAGCATGCAGGAGGAAGGGAGGTGTGAGAAGGGGGCTGGTAGGGTCCTGGGCACTCTCTGCCCGGGGTAGGGGAGCTGGCATGCTGTAGTGGTTAAGAGTGATGGGCTCTAATCTGGAGAACTGGGTTCATTTCTGCCCTCCTCCACTTGAAACCAAGCTAGGTGACCTTGGGTCAATTACAGCTCTCCCAAGTCCCCCCAAACAAGCCTAGCTTGCTGCATAATGCCAAAAAAGAGCTAGAGCTTCAGGCTGCCAGACAATCCTAGGATCTGCTAGCTGTAGCCCAGAGGTGCTGCCTTACTTGCAGGTAGCACCCCACTTCTGACCTGAACCAGAGACCCATAAACTCAGGCCAAGGAGGGCCCTCTTGACTTGAACCACAGAGCTGGCCAAAGCTCTGAAAAAGGATTTCAGTTTCAGGTTGCACAGGGCACCCCTTGGAGGCAACCTCCAGTCTCCCCTTCCACCCGACAGAGGTATGCATATGGAATAACAATGAGTTCCTCCAGGTTTGTTGGTGGATGATTCGAGGACTTTGCAGATGTGCAATGGGAATTTTGTGCCTTTTAGACTCACATATGTGCTTTTCTCCCCTGTGGGTAGAAGTGGATTCGGAAATGCATCTGCATTTTCAAAGCTATTCAGTAGCCACCTGGCGAATCTTCCTATCTCCATCTCACCTACATGATTCTCTTTGTGTGACTCCCATGTCCATGTGGAAATCCTTTGCCTCCACACATGCCCTTCCTGTGCCCTCCCTCAGGATACCAAGATAAACTAATCAAACATTAAGATTATTAACGATCCTTCGTGACACCCATCAGGGACCCATTTCCCCATTTTGTCTAAGCCTGGGAACCCATTCAACCTACTTTAGTAGGACCATCAATGATGGTTAGACCCATCTAGTTCTGGCCCCAGAGACGGCCCCCAGAATCCCTATAAAAATAGAGAGCATACCCTACCTTGGGGTGCACTCTGAGGGCGCCTATTTTGAGTACACCCCTGAAAGGCGGCCTTTGGGCCACCTTTTCTATAGTGTGAAACACTGGCTGTTCACATTACTCTCTTCACAGACTTCTGCACATCTGGACAGGTAGTACAACCCCCATAATTGACCCTGAACATCGCTATCATCTCTTCTGTTTTTCCTAGTTCTGAACTGTATGCTCTTTCTTGACTGCTTAGTGTGATTGTAATCAGGGAAATCCTTTAATAAAACTATTTTGATTACTCTTCAAATGCAGAGTCTTCCTACTGAATTAGACCTTGGTATATATAGGTGTGTGGTTCCTGGTACCCCTCTGGCCTCCTCTGTCTCATAGCTAATTTTCCCCAACAACGAGGCA
Organism: Gekko gecko; assembly: GCA_029375565.1. NCBI lineage: Eukaryota > Metazoa > Chordata > Lepidosauria > Squamata > Gekkonidae > Gekko > Gekko gecko. The sequence goes on along the minus strand of JAPDNY010000003.1, from coordinate 34,429,721 downwards.
GGCCACTGGTGGTCACATGGCTATACCACACACAATGCCATACAGTATTTTTTTTTCTTCCCAGGATCCCCCAAAGTATGGAACTGGCCCTGTGTGGAGGAGTTTCCATTCTAAAATGTCATGTGTTTACAAGTATTAGTATGCACAAGTGGAGGGCCATGGTGTGTGAACTGGCACACAAAAAACGATGGCAGTTTTATATTCTTCTCTTCCTAAACATGGCTTCTTCATTCCACAGCAATCGCTGCCTGTCTGGAAAAAGGAAAGTGAAATGAGCTGACTGACATGTTACGAAGCCCTCATATTTGTTGGTGGATGATTCGAGGACTTTGCAGATGTGCAATGGGAATTTTGTGCCTTTTAGACTCACATATGTACTTTTCTCCCCTGTGGGTAGAAGTGGATTCGGCCTTCCCCCCATAGCATCTTTGCTTCTTCAACCTGCCTCATGGAGATGCTATCGGTTCCGATGTAAAACTTACGACCAGCCTCATAAATAACATAATTTTGCAAACAGGGCCAGTAGCCACTCTGTGGGGTAGTTGGAGGAAACTAAAACATTCTGGAGTGGGGGCTGAAGCCACTTGTACCCATGCACTGCATTAATGAGGATAATAGGGCATGCTTGAGTCCGGGAGGCACAAAACTCACATTGCCTAATGCAAAGTCCCTGTGTCGCCCACCGGAAAGCAAACATGTTCAGGGTTGCCAGATGCCTGGGGGAGAAGTGTCATCTGCCTTCAATAGAGGCTTACAGGTGATGTCACTTAACCTCCATGCTATGAGAAGCTTTAGCTGCATATTTCCATACATTGTGCCTCTATTGAAGGGATAGGACATTTTCCCTCGAGGTTGTTGGCAGCCCCAGAAGTGACACTCGCATGCATGGTTCTCTGTGGGCTAAAATATACATTTGAAATAAATAATACTGCATTTTCCTGAAAATTTTGGAAACTGTGGAGGAAATTGGGCAAAGCCGCGGGTCAAAATGCAGCCCCACGGCTTCGGGTGTGAAATTGACCAATAGTATTGGGGCAAACGGTGGCGCAACACCGAGGCAGCTCTGGTGCGAAATCAGCCCCTCTCTCCCAGCACCACCCTCCATCCCCGACCACTGAGAAATGAGGTTAGCCACTTCAAGGCTACCCCCACAAACTCCTATGTCCATGAGGCAGTGAGTGAAACGGTCATGATCGACCATGTGGAATGCTGCTGTAAGATCTGTGCCGACTGCACTGCACTGGATGCAAAGTGTGATCAGGATCGCAATGCACCTTCTGGCTTCCTGGGAAGAAAGAGTAAAAGACAGGCAATTTTCAAATGAAAACGCAAAAACCAGCAGTTGATCAAAGGTCTCTCTGCTGTTAAAGTTACTGTTTATGGAAGGGGAAAATCCCTGCAGTTTCTCCAGGCAGTAATTACTCCACATTTGCAAAATGTGTAACAATTGTTGTTTCCATAATTTAACTTATAACTTAGTGCAGGAGAACACTGATCCTGGTCATGGGCAACGCTCCCTCTAAGCCGTGGAGTCTTGTGAGCAAAAATTCTACTTTGTGAGCTACTGGCATTAAAATTGGGAGCGAGCGATTTGACTACTGCATAAATTAGTTTGCTCTGGAGCTGTCCTTCCTGAGCTAAGACAAAAATGTGTGAGGTGGAGGCTAAAATAACTATGACCTAGCTCCCACTAACTCAGTTTAGAGGGAACACTGGATGGGGAACTCCTGCCTCCTAGAATACAATTCCAAACTCTCTGGAAGACAGCTAGAACATTCAAACTATCCAAGGTCAGACAAACTAGAATGCTGTTTCCAGAGGGATACACTGCCTGCTGCTCTGTGGCAGGCACACAGGTGAATACGAATAGACCAGATTCAGAGAACCAGCATTCAGAGGAAGGAATTGCTATCAGACTTCCCTGTGATTTTTCATTTGTGTTTTTATTTCCAAGTCCTCTGACCTAGAGATCACCTTATCATTCTACACCTGAAGTTTCATCAAATGGCAGGTTCTTGGTTGATTCTATTGTGTGTGTGTAAGTGTACATAATATATATTGCACGGAGACAAAATTGCTATTGAATCCCAAAGTCTGCTTTTAATAAAAACAACACCAGAAAGAAAACACTCCTCACTTGAAAAGGAAGGAAGGGCCCAAAACAGCAGGGGAGGGAGTAGCCCTCGCAGGCTTTGATCGCAAGCCAGACGAAGCAGGAAGCTGACCTCATCGCCTGCGCTCCAGTGAGACGGGGAATCTCCTGGAAGCAAGCGCCAGCAATCAGCACCATGCCGCAAAACAGCAGGAGCGTCACAAATGAAATTGATGGCAGTCAGGCTAGTGGCAGGAGAGAGTTCCAGCTGCAGAACCAGCTGGAAAATGAATCTGCAATCAGCACCATATAACCGAGCAGCACGGGTCCAATGAACATGCGCACTTGAAAACAACAACAGTGCTCTGAGGATGCTCAGTTGTGATCAGAGAAACACGCAGCACAATGCAAAGGGGAAGGTTCTCCAAAGCAGGGAGCAGGCAGAAGAATTTAGGCTATTTTTCTTGGTCTACCTTCTTGTGGAAAGTGCTAAGGGCTAGCTGCTAAGGGCTAGCCCCTTTCCCTTCCCTCCTGGTAACCTTAATTTCTTTATGTCCTGTTACACTGGTTCTGATCCTTGCAAGGTACTCGGTTTACATCCCATTAAAGTCCATGGCAAGACTCCCATTGATTTTAACAGATTGGGGTTGCCGTCAGTGATTGGCTGGCTCCGGTCCCAGTCATTTCACCGAGTGGCTTCCGCTGGCAAAACACTGTAGGGAATCTTCCTGCGTGATATTAGAAGTTCATCTCCCCTTTTCGTAATTAGTCCAGAAGGGCTTTACGGATTAAGACCACCGCTTGCTTTCGTCAGTGCTCTTTATTTTTAGACCAGACTTTGCATTAAAACATCGTCCTTCCCTCTGAATTCTTTATTGGTTTGCGTTCAACACAACCTACTGCTGTGGATTTAACCCCTCTCTTCTATTTTTTTATTGATTCCTTTAAAAGGAAATGGACAAGAGGGAAGGATTCAGGACATGTCCTCCTTAGGTTAGTCAAGAATGGAATAATCAAACACTTGCATGCAGGCATATAGGTCCCTCATGGCCTTGTGGGGGGGGGATGGGTCCAGATAGCATTTTCTTATACTTAGTGGGGAGTTTGTTTCTTTTCCCTTTGAACAACCAGTCTTCATACATATCAGAAGTATTTTTTTGAAAATCCCTTCCTTTTGACAGTGCAAAGCAAAACTGAACTTTTCTAAACCCATTGACTTTGATAATACTTAGAAGAGGACACATTACAGAGCACATAGCTTGGGTCCTGGGTCTCCACCCTGTGTCCTTTGTTACAGTTATATGTGAGTTGTGGGTTCTTCTCAGTTCCCTTTCACATGGTGCCCAATCTGGACTGTGACTCTGGTGCATGTGGAGAAGGGGCTTCAGTCTTTCCCTGCATCCCTTTCCCCAACCTGAAACAGTCCTGGGGGGGGACTTTATTACATGGGACATAGAGTGGAGATTGTGGACCCAATCTGTTTACTCTGTTCTATAATATGTAGAGGATGGATCAGAATCATGATCACTCTGTTTAAGATTGCACTATGAAAGGCACTAATCCAAAAAATGGCAGGGGGGACAACAAGTTACATGATTTCTTTGGATCTTTGCCATGACTTATTTTGGTGTCTAATTATGGGATTTAGAGCATGATTGTGCACATGATGCAGATTAAGTACTCTTAGCCGCCTTCAGTAACAGTTCCAATAAGAAAATATTGAATGGATTATAGAATTGATACCCTTTTGTCCTTGAACATATCATTCTTTTTATTTGATTTTTCAGTCCATCTTATCTTATCCTTTTGAAATGTCTTTCTACATGTTTAGTATATAAACAATCAGTATATATTGCAAATGCTACTTCATCAGTGGATTCTCTAGATGGTATCAATCCAACATGTAGAAGCCATTTTGATAGGTATTGCAGGCACATTTGTAAAAAAGGAATATTATATGGATTGACATGTCAAGATTCTCAAGCCTTCAGGAAGCCATATTATCCTTTGTACCAAAGAGGATTTCAGAAATTTCTGTTCATTTTTTGAACAGAATGTTAAACAATAATTATTTCCTGTGATTAACACAGAGTTTGATTTAGCTTATGTTGTTTTATATGAATACTGTTTCAGCAAATTAGTGGAAAGCTTGTTTGGAGCTAGATGTTCCATTAAGCTGATATACGGTGAAGACATTTTTTATAAATGGAACCAACATATTTGGTATTTCCATTTCATGTAATAATTGTCCATACATATTTTCTATTTGAAATATAGAGGGTGGTATGGTAAGAAAGACTCAGCGGTGGTCTTTGCAGACCCTTTCTTTAAGTTTACCACATCTTTCCATTCTTTGAAAAACATTCTGTGCCCTTTCCAGCAACTGCATTTCCAGTGTTCCTGCCATGCACACCAGGAGAGGGGGCTACATATTATTTTCTTGATATGCACAATCACCATTTTTCTCTGAATCAGGCAACATATGTATATTCCAGCTTCAGCATGCACAAACGCATATCCTGAAAAAGCAGGGTTTCAGAATGGCCTGCACTGAAGACAGACTGTATATGCACTGCCCTATTCGAACAAAATTGCAGTTGCAAGTGTTGAGATGATTTTGTGTTGTGCACTCTGCTGGTATGTGTGATAGGAGTGCTGGAAGGATAACAACTGAAAAGGGGTATTGCTGTCTTGACTGTAACAGTTTCAGTTTGGCCAAGGGTGGAAGGTAAGCATTATAAGAAACACCTGGAATGGCAGCTCTGTTCTCCACTTCCCAGATTGTGTTATCACAATTAGTGCAATTTATTTCATGCCCTGATACTATGGTTGCCAGCTCCAGGTTGAGAAAAACCTGGAGAGTTTGGGGGTGTAGCCTGAGGAGAGCAGGAAGATCAATTATAATAGCAGGAGACCTCCAGCCTCCACCTGGATGTTGGCAACCCTACCTGATACATTATGCTGCATGGTGTTCAATGATAGGATGTGTGGATATGGAAACACATCATAATGAGTAGCTGTAATGATCTTGCTGTTTCCACGCTGTTAGATCCACCCTGTTTTTAAGACTGTATCATTTTCAGAGCTGGAGGCAGAGAACTATTGTTTCCAGTTAGAAGCATTTTTTTCTTCTAATGTGATAAAGCCGTGTTTGTGTTTCCTTTTGTACATGTTGTTTTCCGGACATATTTGAAGAGCTTCTGCCTAGCTATTTGCATGCAGTAAACTTTCAGCAAACGGTGTCAGCCCTTGACGACAAATCAGTATGAATATTTTATCAGTCAGGTGTATATATTGTTACACTTGAGCCTTGGAATTGACGTACCTCTTAGGAGCTCCCACCAGCTAAATATCTTGGTTCTTTTGTAATCCAGTTGAGGGTCGAGTATCATCACTAGCATACAAAGCCCAAAGGATGTCCCAGGGTTTCATAAGAGCTGTTTAACATAAAGAAGAGAAGACAGAATTGAAAGGTAGGTTGGTGGGTTTCCTTGTTCGAATTGTGGACTGGAATTTCCATTTGCTTTTTAGTCCACTGGCATATTTGTAAGATTGATTTAAAGGGTAGGCATTCATTATGGAGAAGAGCTGGAAACAATGGCCCGAATAAGTGCTTTGGATAGACTGTGTGATGTTTATATGAGCAGTAGTGATGATGATGTCTGGCATTGGTATGTGTGTAGAAAAATGGCTTCTATCTTTCAAGACCTCGTGGCAGGGGCGGCCATGTGTTAGTCCACCCTCATGCAGGGGTATAGTTTTTTCTGTCTTCATCACAATACCCCCTAGAGAAGAGCTTGATTTTGACCCAGAGGCATTAAGGGCAAACTGCTCCACTAGATAGGGGAAAGTAATGGGATGCACCTTAGTGTGGAAACCGGCACTGCTCCCGGCCTCTGGTAATCCTAGCCAGTGGGAATTGGGCCTGCTTCTGTCTGCAGAGCCCATTCTGAATTTTGTTACTTGGCAGGGTTGGAAAATACCTGGATATTCTGGATATTTTGGGGGTGGAGCCTGAAAAGGGCGGAGTTTAGGGGAGGGGAGGGACTTCAATGGGGTATAATGCCATAGGATCCACCTTCCAAAGTGGCCATTTTCGCCAGGTGGACTGATCTCTGTTGCCTGGAAATCAGTTATAGTCCCAGGAGCTCTCCGGCCACCACCTGGAGTTTAACAACAAAAGTGAGATACATGGATGAGGTGAATACAAAAAAAGGAAGAATCCTCCCTATAAATAAACCTCCAGAAATACCCAAAGACGCTAAATATAATACTCACAAATTATTTACATAACCAGAAATAACAAACATACAAAACAATTTCATCACAGATCTTTAAATTCATATAAATTGTGCAAATAGGGAAAGATCCAAGTTCATGAGTCACAGAATAAAGGATTCAAATGCAAATTACAAATTCAAAACTCAATACATCAGTGGTATTTCAGGTGAGTAGAATCCTCTGTTCCTGAAGACTTAAAGTTCTGTATCTATAGCAGCTCTGCAAGTTTAATTCCAGCTAGTGGGGCGAACTGGTGTTGTAGCACCTTGCTACACTAAAGTTTTATTCAAGATGGAACTGTAACCACTTAACAAGATCAAAACTACTGCATAATAAAATATTCCATATACTTGCGTTCTTTCAGATTTAACAGTTAACACTTCACAGGCTAATCACCCTATAAAAGTGGTGTTAAAAAAACAGCCCCTTCTTTAAAAGCCTCAGTATTTATTTATTTAATTTATATCCCGCCCTCCCCACGAAGGCAGGCTCAGGGCGGCTCACAGTCATGTATATAAAAACATGATGCAACTATTAAAACAGTTTAAACCACAACAAAGTGCAAAGTGCTAGCAGTGCAGTAAACAATGGCGGCATTCTTTTGACATCCAGATATAACAGTCACCATATTCCAAGTCCTTGCCAGGCTGTCAGATATTGCTTTGGTGCTGATTTTACTTTAGTGCTGATGTTAGGGCCAGGGCCACGATGTTACCGGAGGCCCCCTAATCGAAAGCCTGGTGGAAGAACTCCATTTTGCAGGCCCTGCAGAACTGCAGAAGGTCCAGCAGGGCCCTGATATCCTCTGGGAGCTCATTCCACCAGTGCGGGCCACCACAGAAAAGGCCCCGGCCCTCATCACCGCTAGCCTGGCTTTTCTAGGGCCAGGAGGGCCAGACGGTGTTGAGATCCAGATCTTAGTGCCCTCTGGGGAACATGTGGGGAAAGGCGGTCCCTCAGGTAAGCAGGTCCCTGGCCATTTAGGGCTTTACCAGGTCAAAAACAGCACCTTGAACCAAATCTGGTATGCTATTGAACCGAATCAGTAAACATAAAAGTTTACTGCAGGTAGTGTTTGGCATGAAGCTAAGGTTGCCAAATGTCTTGTCAAATGCTAGGAAGTTTTAGGAATGGTGACTCAGGAAGGTGGAATTTGGGGAGGATGTGATGTCACTTCCTGATGATGCTCTAGGGTACCTCTCCTAGTCTCCATGGTCTTTACAACAGGGGAAATTCCTGTGTGACAGCCATTTTATCCTCCTGCTCCTCAATTCTTCAGAGACAGGAAATTGGGGCTGGAGGCTGGTAATTCCCCATTTGGGGCAGCTAAATGGGAGGCCTCCTGATATGCAATAGTAATTACTAATAATAGGGTAGCCACATAGCTTTTGCCTCACAAAGTGTGATGTTATAGTCCTGTTATAGTGATCAAGCTACTGTCTGAACACTGAATACTATATGTAACTATCTTTCAGACTGTAGTGTACAGTGCCCTTCTATGACAGGTTCTTCTGACAGCCTCTCCCAGATTGCTGTGATCTCCTTCTGCCCTTTCTCACTATTCCTATAAAATATGCGGAGTCCTGCTGTGATTTTCAAATACTACGATAGGACTCATGAATGAATCTCAGGAGTCTTATAAAGTTACATATTACCTGTCTGCCAGCAAGTGAGGGTTGGGTATTCAGATATCCATTTCACGTTTTATTATAGTCCCAGGGTATCAGAATCTGGAGTAATTCCTAGCCAGGTTTTACTGGTGGTTTGGGGTAAACTGGTTAGGCAAGCTGCTGAAGGACTATGGTAGGCCTTATATTTCCTTGTTAATTCTGAACAAAGCAAACTCTATGAGACAGGAATATGAATTTACTTAAGAAGACCCTAAACATATTCCTGATTGTGGCATTCCTTAACCATGAAAGCTAAGGAATCCCAAATCAAGGCTGAAGACTGAAATTACCAGTGGTCCCCCAAACACAAAATTCTGTTGACTGGTTCCTTGGAATTTCTGTGTCAGCTCACCTCAGAACGTGGCCCTCATTGGCCAGGCAGTAATGGTAGCAAGCAGCCTACTTCACTGGAGGAAATTTCTAAGGTATCCGCACAGCCTTCTAAACTTGTTGTTGACAACCAGTTACAAACACTGATAAATTCATAAACAGTTAACTGTCTGAATATCCTTCATAGAGTTGCCAACCCCTAGGTGGTAAGATAAAACAAATACAACCGTAAAGTATATAACGAAAACTATTTTTTAAAAGCCATATACATGAAAAACTCAAAAGGCTACACTATTTCTCATAAGGTCTTTGACTAAGAATTTAAACAAGAAATATCTTCCAAACTTTGAAAAAAGTATCCTTGGCTATAAAGTCCATTTTAAAGGTTTGCTTGTTGAGTCATATGTCACTCAGGCTAGGACGTGTTTTGGGAAGGCCGCAACATTTCTGTCCTCCAAGAAATTGGAATCCGTCCCAACTCTGCAGCCGTGACCATTTAGTTGGAGGAAACTTTTGGGAAACAATCCAATTCTAAATTTTCACGAGGCTAGCAGGAAGAAGGGACACGCCCCGAAACCTGTCCTAGCCTGAGTGACACACGACTCAACAAGCAAACCTTTAAAATGGACTTTATAGCCAAGGATATTGGCAATTCATGTTTTTTCAAAGTTTGGAAGATATTTCTTGTTTAAATTCTTATTCAAAATCCTTATGCGAAAGAGTGTAACCTTTTGAGTTTTTCATGTATATGGCTTTGAAGAAAAAATTAAAAAATACAAACAAGCAATAGTTTTCGTTACATACTTCATGGTTGTATTTTGTTTTATCCTATCAACTCTTCCCGTGAACTCCTTTTGTTGCTAATCTCCGGGTGGTGGCAGGAGATCTCTGACTATTACAACTGATCTCCAGAGATCAGATCACCAGAAGAAAATGGCCGCTTTCGGAGGTAGATTCTATGACATTATACCACACGGAAGTCCCTACCCTCCACAAACCCTCCTCAGGCTCCCCCCCCCCAGAATCTCCAGGTATTTCCCAACACAGACCTGGCAACCCTATGAGACAGGAAGTTATATTGCAAATTCCTGTTATTTCTGTACTTTTTTAAAAAAAGGCTTAAATCCTGCTTTTGCATGCCTGAGGATGCTTCTATTTATTTGTAACTTTTTATCACACCTTTCCCCCAAGGAGTTTAGAGGAATTTACAGTATGTTCCCTTTTTATCATCACAACAACCCTAATGAGCCCTAATGAGACCTGTTCTGCTAAATTTGAGTCCCATAGCACCTTAGAAACCTACAAGATTTGGGGGTATGAGCTTTCCAGAGTCAAAGTTTCGTTCATCAGATGCCAGTTATTTCAGCCCTGACCTGGATAGCCCAGGCATGCCCGATCTCGTCAGATCTCAGAAACTGAGCAGGGCTGACACTGGCAAGTATTTGGATGGGAGACCTCCAAAGAATACCAGGGTTGAGAGCAGAGGTAGGCTATCAACCCAGTTCTCTGAATGTCCTCCATGCCCCAGTAGAAGTTGCCAGAGGTCGCCACGACTTCCAGGCACGGGCACGCACACACATACACAAATGCAAAAATATACACACACACACCCCGATACCAGTTATTTCTGTAATTTCTTTGTGTGGTATTTGATGAAGGGAGTTTTGACTCTCGAAAGCTTATAAGCAAAAAATCTTCTTGGACTCTAAGGTGCTGCTGGACTCATATCAATCTGGTCTGCTGTAGACCGACAGGGCCACCCTCTGAAACGAATTCTGTTCTGTGTCAAATGGCAGCTAACAGAACTGAATTTTCATCTATTTAAGCTTGTTGCCACACCATAAAAAAAGTACACATTGATGCAGGCTAGGGTTGCCAACCTTGACTTGGGAATTCCTGGAGATTTGGGGGTGGAGCCTAGGGAGGGCAGGTTTTGGGAGGGCAGGGACCTCATCTGGGTATAATCCTCCCAAGCAGTCGTTTTCTCCAGGGAACTGATATCTGTAGTCTGGAGATCAGTTTTAATTCTGGGAAATCTTCAGGCCACACCTGGAGACTGGCAAGCCCAGAGTAAGCTCCTTTCTCAGGTCTCTGAGGAATCATTTTAAAAATCAGTTCAATTATCAAGAGTGAATCTAGTGGTTCCCTAAATATTTTATAATGTATCAAATGTCACAATAGCATGAATAATTCATGGCAGAAAATTACCTTTGTGCTGTTTGATACATCAGGAGCAACCCCCACCCCCAACCTGGGTACTAAAACCATTGACCATATTAGTCATACCCTAAACCTGAGTGAGTGTAAAAATATGATGTTATATTATAGGGTGCAATGTCATTTGGGAACAATTTCTGCGGCCGTTCTCAGGCAGGAAAGGAAACATATTTCTGTATGTCAACCCAAAGAGCCACCACCACCCCTTTCAGTGCATATGCATTGTGAGGTTCGGTGGGTTTTTCCCCTTCTGACTGTACATGCAGCTTCCTCAGAATTTCATGGATGACCCATAATGTGTAGGGTGGCTAGGTCTTACCTTGGCTGGAGCAGGGGACTTTGGGGGGCATTCCAGGGGTGGGTGGGGACATTGCACGATGTTCCTGATGGGACGTTTACCGACTTTTTAAAGTCCAATATTGTTGGGAGTTAAGAAGGGTTTTAATTTTATTATCTAAACTGGCATTCCAAGTCACATAGCATTTACCCTGCTTTGGGCCTACAACAGTATGATGTGAGTTAGATGGTGAATTTGAGAGAACAGAAAGAGATATAACTTGAGGCATATGTTCACTCTCTGGTCTGTTATGTATATCAAAATACTGTATCCTCGACAATAATGAAGAGGAAAGCAAGGTATGATCAATGGCACTAGCACCATAGGAACTTAGGTGGCGGTCACACGCGTGAGATAACGCAAGGGGGAAGTGAGGCTATTTCCTACAGAGGAATTTGACATGCAGTTGCGTGATCACACAGTCCTTTGAAGCTGCGGGGGCAGCCCACCACTGTGTGATCAGATGAACCGTGGTTGAGTCGGGTTGTAGGTTTTTTGCCGTTTGTTCCCAATGCACTTAAACAGGGAATCGATGAATCGCACCTCTGTACTGAGGGCTTGCTATGGAGTGTGCGATGATGTGTATTCTGAGAAGGGGGGGGAAACAATGGCACGGAATCAGGATGGCCTGATCAGACCATCCCGACGCCGTGAGAGTGCGCTGGAGTGATCAGACAGGGGAAAGTCCGTCAGTGGCCTGTAGCAACCCGTTTGCTACCAGACTTTCCCTGGTATCTTTTTACTCTGCTTCTGCGGTGGAGCAAAACGGGTTGCTGACGGGTGTGGGATGCTTCCCAGATGTTCGTGTCTGATCATGCCCTTTAAATCCGCCCAGGATTTGCGCCTATGGTGCGGCTACTTGTGTGTGTGATTGTGCTCTTAAAAAGGTATAATACCCATAAGAGCTATTTATTCTGAACCATGAAGGCTATACAACCCAAATCTACAGGCCAAATTTAAAAGAAGGACACCACTTTTGTTCAAGGTTACATCTAAAGAGGACCATGGAAGATACCAGTGGTCCCCTGATCATTGGCTTCAACCAGTTTAGATACTAGAGGTTTTCAGAGACCATCCAAAAGGTGGTCTATTCCCTCAGTTGGTCTGGTCCCTGAATTCTTTGATTACATGCTAAAGGCAGAATGGGTGGTTCCAGGCAACAGCATTTTCTTACAGGCATAGGAAAAAAGGTCTTCTCCTTTCCTGCAGGCAACATGGAAGACCTCAGGTCTCTCTGCTAGATGTTCCTGTAGTAGTCTTACATTTAGGAGCAGTTTTGCATAAGGATGTGCACAACGCATTTAAGATTTCAGTGGATAATAACAATAATAATGGGATGGCCCTAGGGAATCCCATGAAGCAGTCTGTCTGACCATCTGAGCCCCCGCTGTTCTCTCAAATTTTGCCAGGGCCATTGTGGTTTGGGCTGATAACCTCCTTCAAGAGACAGACACTGACCCCTTGATGCTTAAGAGAAGCATCCTAAAGATTAAAAGGGCTGCAAAATTTGCAGCAGACACATCCCAAGAGGCCATGCAGTTTGGTGCCAGAGCATAGGCTACCAGTATGGTGGTTAGAAGGAACCTATGGCTAAAGCAATGAAAGGTGGACCCTCTGTCTATTTCAGATTCATCCACATTAAACACACACACACACACACACACACACACACACACACACACACGCACAAAATGGAGCAAAAGGATTTTAGGAGCGCCTGCACCTTTGGCAATAGGTATTAAAAGTCTCAAAAGCAGTGTAGGCCACCATGCAGCCCATGGACATAGCCTTGTCAATGTACCAAGCCCCCTGAAATTTGAAACCCAGCAGGCAAAAATCATCCGGGCAGACCAGAAGCAACCGGAAAGCCGACTGAATATCACACTTGGCCATTAGCACCCCCTGGCTGCAAGCTCTGACCAGCCCGACCTCGTAATCAAAAGAGACATACCAGTCCGAGCAGACCTCAGGCGGGATCATGTCATTCACCGAAGAGCCCCTTGGATTTGAAAGATGACGTAGCAGGCGATACTTGCCTGGTGTCTTCTTAGGCACTACCCCCAGTGGGGATACGCTAAAGGAGGTGTGCTAAATGGGCCTGCAATGTGCCCAGCAAACAGCTCCTTCTGGAGTTTCCTGGCAACCATGTCAGGCATCTCCCTGGCAGACTTCAGGTTATCTGAATCAGTCATGATGCGCGGGCCACGGAAAGGGATGGGAAAGCCTTTGGTGAATCCCTCGAAAATATACTGGGCTGCCTCCCTGGAGGGGCATGCCGCCAGGAGCAGTCCCAAGGCCAACACCTGCACTGGGGTGACCGCCAAGGACCAGAAACCCTGCGGGGTGCTAGCTTCTTGAAGAGGAAGCAGCTGAGGTGTCAGAAGACCCTCCTCCCCCTTTGTTGATGGCACCACTGGAGGAGGGCTTGCCGCCCCGAAAGGGCTGGTGGCCACCCAATGACCATATGCAGTAAACCTTTCCGTGCCCTCCACCACACATTTCATAACTGTGGCTGAATTTACACCGTGCCCTCTGGCAGCGCCCCTAGTTATATTCCCAGCAAACCCCATGTCTGGTCCCTACGGGCCAACCAGTCAATTTTGACCTCCCCTTTCCCTCTAATGCCAACCTCCAGGAGCTAGACTTTGTCCTGAAGCACAGGCTGCGTAATTTTTCTTCTCATAGGCACATTATGGTTTTCCTCAAAGGAACCATATAGTTGGTACCTCTCATTAGGCAAAGGTTGCTTACTGGGAACCTTTTTCAAGCATCGCAGGCCTTGAGCAAACCTCTATTTGATCCTTTCAAATTGTCAGAATCTAAAGTTTCCTTCTCGGAAGATGTCTTTTTTCTTGCAGAGATGGTTTCTGAAGGATTTCTGAATTAGGGCCTTTATTGGCCACCTTTTTTACTTTTTTTTAACCTTTTTTATTATTTCACAAGGTCTCAGTGGTACTCAGGAGGGATCCTTCCTTTGTGCCAAAGGAATTTTCATCTTGCCATGTTAACCAAGGATTGGTACTATTGTCCTTTTGTCCTACACCATGCCATCCCAAAGACAGAGTCTGACACAAACAAGATGTGCATAGGGCTCCATGCGTCTGCTTAAATAGGATGGCACAGATTAGGCTAAAGGATTTTCTGTCTATGTTTCACACCTCACAGCCTTTAGGTAAAAAGGTCTTAAGCCATATATCTTAAAAGGCATATGAAGTGCAAGGCCTGGGACCTCCAAAGGATGTTACAGCCCACTCCACCAGATCTGTGGCATCATCAGCTACCTTTTCTACTGGGGTTCTGGTGGAAAAAATCTGTACAGCTGCAACCTGGTCCACCTTTTATACCTGTGTGAGACACTATAGGTGGGACCAGTTGAAATCTGTGGAAACTTTATTTGGTAAAATGGTGTGCAACATAGTGGTGGAACAAAATAAAAATAAAAATGAGGATCCCACCAAAGTTGTAGCTTGGGCATATAACCAGTTTGGATGACTTTGGGTCATTCACACCCCACCGCAAAAAAAGAAAAGGATCTAGTAAGATGAAAAATCTGTTATGGAGCTGGACTATACAAAGACTGGAGGGTCAGCCTTGTTCTGAGCCAATATAGCCCTGCAGGGAGCAAGAAGAGGCATGACCTAACCAATCTGGATGATTTTGCCCCACTGAAGATAAGAAACCTTCAGGTAAGTTCCAGGCCACACCTGGAGGTTGGCAACCCTATGACATGACCTTGGGCTTTGCTGCATGGTTTTTTAAAATTAGTTATGCCCCCCAATTTCCTTGATAGGTTCTGGAAGGCAATTCATGTGTGCCTTGACCATAGTATTGACTGTACCCCCCATGATGCCACCTATGACAACAGCAACCTTGAAAATCCTGATAATTAAAAGCAGGTGTGGAAAAAAATTGAAAATGCACAGGGAGGGCAGATGTGCAGCAGAACCCTGTCCAAACTGATTCCAGTGCTTGTGGATTGACTGCCAAGAAAATCAGGAGTATGTAGAGTGTGTGAAGAAGAAGAAGAAGAAGAGATTGGATTTATACCCCACCCTTCACTCGCAGAGTGGCTTATAAACTCCTTTTGCTTCTCCTCCCCACAACAGACACCCTGTGAGGTAGGTGGGTTGAGAGAGCTCTTTCCAGAACTGCCCTTTCAAGGACAGCTGTTGTCAGAACTATGGCTTGCCCAAGGTCATCCAGTAGCTGCAAGTGGAGGAGTGGGTTCTCCCAGATTAGAGTCAGCACACTTAACCACTACACCAAACTGTGGAAAGACCTCCTTTGCTGTACTGCGATTGGTCCATAGAACACAGAGGGGAATGAGTTCATTCTTTCCCCAGTCATGTGATTCTATTACCATAAAAGGAGACTTTACCAGGATCTCTCTGGCTCAATTTGGAGAGAATATCTGCTGTTCCTGATTCCTATGCAGCTGGCTGTGGAGCCATGAGGGCTATAGCCAGTGCCACAGAGCTATATGGGCTGCAGTCATGTAATGTATCTAGCAATGGTGGCCAGAGCTGATAGACTTTAGGGCTAGTTCATCTGGGTGTTAGTAACAAACATTTGACTTCTAGAAACTCATAACTGCAGAAAAATCTGTATATACTCTGTGTCTACATTATGTCTGCATCTAGGGAGACTATGTCTATTTTATCGTGTACATTTATTTCTGTATTTTCCTTGTTATGTTAAATAAATGCCACTTTCATCTGGTTGTGGGTCATTCTGCTTGCTTACCTGACATCTGCTCCTGTCACTTCTAACTGAACCTCCAGGGTGTAATCTGTGAGTCTGAAAGCCCCCATACCGTAAAACAAGAATGAGTACTTAGAATGCATATCATTCTCCAGTTGCTACTGAGTAGTGTTTTCCAAGTATTCTCTCCCTATTCAGGGTTAACTATGTATCAGGGGAGTGACAGAGGTTTTACTTTGAGCTTTGGTGTCAATTCCCTTTGTAATGTGGTTTAAAAAGTTATCTCTAGGGTGTGTTGCTCTGAAAGCAGAGTAGACACTTTACCACAGCATCTGTGGCAATTGGAAAGTGACAGATACAAGAGGACAGGTGTTCCCAGGTTTTGCTGGGTTTCTTCTGCACATCCATCATGCCCTCAGTGTTCCCTCTAAGCTGAGTTAGTGTGAGCTAGCTCAGTTTTTTAGCCTCTGGCTCACACATTTTTGTCTTAGCTCGGGAAGGATGGCTCCAGAGCAAACTAATGTACGCAGTAGCCAAATCGCTCGCTCACAACTTTAATGCCAGTAGCTCACAAAGTAGAATTTTTGCTCACAGGACTCCACAGCTTAGAGGGAACATTTCTTCTTGATTTCTCCTGCTGCTAGGTCCTTTATCTGTTGTCATAATATTATAGGGTTGCCAGGTCCCAGTGGTTGGATGGGGAGGGTAAGGTTCCCAGCACCAGGTTGGGAAACTCCTGGAGCTTTGGGGGTGGGGCTTATTAAGGGTAGTGGAAGGGGCCTCAAGAGGGTATAATGCCATACTGTCCACCCTCCAAGTGAGGCATTTTTCTCCATGGGAACTGATCTCTGCTATCTGGAGATCAATTGCAATTCTGGGGAAACTCCAGCTCCCACCTTAATGTTGCCAACTCTGGGTTGGGTAATATCTGGAGATTTTGGGGTGGAGCCTGGGGAGGGGAGGGACATCAGCCAGGTATACTGCCATAGAATCCACCCTCCAAAGCAACCATTTTCTCCAGGGGAACTGATCTGGTCATCTGGAGATCAATTGTAATAGTGGGAGACATTCAATATCCCACCTGGGCTTGGCAACCCTGACTTAAACTGACTTTCCAGTTCAGAGCTGATCTAACTATTCATTGGATACTAAGCCTCTCCTGCCATTTGATTTCAGCCCACTCCCACAGAGGAAAAGTGTGAGCCATTTGGTTTCTTCTGACTTAAACTCCATTTCCAATATGTTCCGTTTCTGATAACCCTGAATAATACATTTATAATTTATGAATCTTAATGTACGGTTTCTTTTGATAAGTCCCTCCATAAAGATAGCAGCCAAAGTAACTTTAAAATTAATAGATTCTATCTCACATGCCTATTATTATTGTTTGAAGCCTCTTAGAGAAGGGAAATTATGTAAATTGGTGTCACGCTAGGCTACTGCGTGCATGCTGGGAATGCATAACAATTAGCTTACCGATGAAAATATTTCATCTTGAGCAAGAATGATCATTGGCACATAAGGGCTGCAGTCCCTATTAACTGTTTATTGTTATTATATTTTCATGACCTCAGACTAATGACTGTTTTTAAGAAAAAACTACTTGAAAAGGCAAGCTAATAAATCTGCCACTTTAAACGTTCTGGAAGATGACCGATTGCCCTTCAAAGCTAAAAGTGCATTGGAAAGCAATAGACAAATGCATTAAGAAGTAAACGAAACAGCCGGTGCTCGCTCCCAGTCGGTTAACAGCTAAGTGGCTTTTATTCTGCGGCCCGAAACGTGTAAAAAGGCTCGATAAATAGATCAGACTCAGGACCAATTAGCGTCACATTAATCTGTAGCAATAATGAAGTGAAGCTGCTTGGAGGTTGCACCAGTTTATCCGTATCCTCCACGACAGGCATCTTAAGTTAGCAGCACACGACATACTTTGTGGCAGGGGAGATGTCAGGGAATGCTATGGAAAATAAGCTGTGTGTTGTATCTCAAGCAGAGAGAAAAGTCGTGCTTGGGGGAAGAAAACCTCCCTTTAAGTCCTGAAGAAGTCTGAAACTCACTTTGCGGGACAAAAGTCCGACATAATGTAAGCCCTTTTTTTTAGATAGAAAAATTAGGTGGCTAATATAAGTCTGTAGTTCGTTTCTCTCCCCCCTGCCTTTCTAGATTTCTTTCCTCATCTTATGAGTGCATCTTCTCAGACCCTTGTGAACAGAACAGAGTGACAGACTCCTTGGGTCTGTCTGGTTGTTCTTCTATAGTGTTTTCTCTCCTTTCCATCTACTGAATGCCATGTGCCTTTTGTCCTTGCTGTTAAATTGCTGTCAAAGGAAGGTGTAGCAAAAAATCTTCTTGGGTATTGATTTTCTTCATCCAGGGAGCATAGTTCAAACTCACTTGATTAGCCACCTGCAGTTTGTAACCGAGTGTGCTCAGGAGATTATAAACTTCATTTCAACACCACGTCTAGGGCAAAGTTGAAGTCTAACAGCTATTATCCCCCCATCCCTTCCCCTTTGTATTTAAACCACCCACACGGCCATTTTGCTTAAGTAATAGCACGTTCTTTGGTTTTACAATGGGCTTGTGGTGCAGGAACATCTCAGTAGAATTGTTAGTTCTTAGTTCTGTCAGTCACTTACGTAAGCAATAATTCAATAATTTTCAGTGCTTTCTTATGCTGATATGGTTGGATATGTGATCTTGATGGTAGAATAATCGGTGGCCAAATACACGGTCAGCTGAGGTTCTCACGATGCCATCCTAAGCAAAGTCCTTCTAAACCCACAGAAGTCAATCAGTTTAGAAGGATATAACTCTCTTTAGGATTAAACTGTCAGTGTCCCTATTGGATAGACACGTGGGCTCGCTATTGCTTTCTGTAATGACCGTTCCTTCCCTTTCAGGATCTGTAAAGGCATGGGAGCCAGTGGTGAAATTGCTGACAGTCTCTGATTTATTTTTTCCCTACTGCCTTATTTTTTCAAGAATTGATTTACCCTTTTTCATAAATTGATTTACTTTGCAAGAAACATTTTTTTGCAAATTAATCATTATCTTGACCCATAGAAAATAATTACATTTTCCTCACTGAACGCACTGTGTGTTGAGAGAAACAGGCACTTCACCAAAAAGCAGCAAATGAGTAGAAGTGATTACATTATTAGGGAAATGTTAAATTCAGAACCATCAGTCTTTCATATTTTAAAGGTTCTTATCCTGCATTCTCAAATAAAGTTTTCAGCTAATGACTAAGTACACTTTTTTTAGGGGTAAGAATTTAGTTATTTAACTTAATTTACACCCTCCATTTCTCTCCAATACGGACCCAAATTGGCTTACTTTGTTGTCCTGTGCTCCATTTTATCCCCACAACCCTGTGAGTTAGGTTGGGCTGAGCACATGTGACTGGTCCAAAGTCACCCTGGGAGCTTTCGTAACAGATTAGGGATTCAAATCTGGATCTCACAGTCAAAATAGTGTGTGAGTGTAAATAGTCTTTGTATGATCAGTTGCATGAAAGTCACCAGATGTAGAAACCAAAATGGTGACCATTTATATATCTGTGTGTAGAGCTGTTATGATGTGATGAATTGTTCCCAAAGTGTGGGAATTTTTATCTATACCAACACAAAAGTCCCACCAAAAGGTTTGTACTTCAGTGGAGAAAATGACCCCAACAGTTACTTGCTATGTGGAATAATTTAGAACAGTAGCTGAAATCTGTAGAATATTCCATCTCATGAGGATGTTATAACCTCGGTACAGTGAAAGGACTGTGAGATGAAACATAGTTGTTAAACAGTGTATGTATGTTTTCAAATAGAGTGAGTTCTCTGGGCACTATAAAAGGAGTGTTGTTTTATGGTGAAGTTTGAGTGCATTTTATATTTACATCAGATTATGTGTGATGTTGGGATACATTGGTTAAACACTGGTATAAATGTATAAAATGGAAATATGTTTGGCTTGTTTTCCATCGTGAATATAAAAACATCAGTGCATTGCTAAGCAAATACATTGACTTCAATGGATTTAGGAAGGTATAATTCTGCTTAGGATGCATATCCCTTTCACATTTTATGTTCTTACTGTGGTAGGCAACTCTTAGCTGAAATCTTCATGTAGAGCTTTCAAAGCCCAATTATTGAATGAAAAACACTCTTACAATGGAAGAAGACTTTATATTAATATACTCCATGATTAAACTAGGTTATTCAGAGAACACTCTGAAACAGGGCTTTTTTCTTTTTTTTTTGAAAAAGGGGTGCTGGAACTCTCAAACAGGAGATGAAGTTTTCAATCTGTATACTGAAAACTCATTAACATTTAAACATTTTAAAAGAATTTTGTTGAAGAGATTCTGGAACTCCGTTCTGGCGTGTTCCCCCAGAAAAAAGCCCTGCTCTGAAACAACATCATTAACTTCTGTCTGCCCATCTATTTTTAATTAGACTTGAAAGAAAAATATGCAGCAACTGGAAATAAGCTAATCCCAAAAAGTAGTTATTTGGTTCCATTTCAGCATTCTTGGGAAATTCAAAAGGTCAGAAAATACAAACCAGCCCTTATGTGAACAAAGCTGGTGATATAGATAAATATAGATATATAGATAAATATAGAGAGTATTCTCGCTATGAGTCTATTCAACTCAATTTGATGCCACTACCCTGTCATTGGAGGATCTGGTGATGTGTCCTGTTTTGTAGTGTCATGTAGGGGTTCAATGGGTATGAACGAATGTTTATTTGCGGTCAAAGACCATCTGTCAAAAATAATACATGTTCGTTAAATACAAGCAAATTAGCTTCCAACTCTAAAAATAAACATATAACCTTGAAATCGTTAAAATGTTAAAAGGAGAAAAGTTTAACAGTCCATTATATCAAAATAATTATAAGATGTTTAAAACTAAACTACTTATGAGTCATACAAAAGGTAAATGAGGATTCTACTTGATCCGCTTCTTATTGTGAAATTTTACCAGTTGCAATCAGAATTTTGCTATTTGTCTGGAGATCTGCTGATTTTCCTCTGTCAAAAGTCTCTCTAGAGCAGCACTATCTGCATCAAGTGCTGGTCTATCTAAGAGGGGGGCAATAAGCTTATCCCTATAAACCTGATGAAAAGGACAGTGAAAGAACATGTGGAAGATCGATTCCACTTCTCCCAGAGAGCATGGGCAGCATTTGTCTTCATAGAGTATCTTTCTATATTTTCCTTCTAAAACTTTAGAGGGAATAGCCGCACAACGAGCCAGGGTAAGAGCTCTTCTATAAGGTGGCACATCCAGATAAGTCAGGTATTTAGCCATTTTCATTACATATCTGGAGTCATTATGGACCAGAAAAGAAGGAGCTCGATTTAAATCCCCTTGGCACTCTAGATCACAAATCCTTTGTTTTATTATACTTCTCACCTGTATGCTGTTTTGCACCAATAAATCCTCAGGCGAGAGACTCATTTTTTCTAAATTAGTCTTGGTCATTCAAATCCATCTTGGCTGATAGGGATCTTTGTTTATTAGGGGGGAAAGTCCTTTTTGATTTGAATTAATCTTGAGCCATTGATATGCAGAGGATAACAATACTCTGGCTTCTATTCTCATTAGACCAGTTTCTAGGTGTAGAAGGGCATTCAGCACCCCCGGAGGAACCTGTAAAACCTTGTTAATGAATCTGGATTGAACCTTCTCAAGAGCACATAAATTAGTATCAGAAATGCCCAAGTAGATACCATAAAGTTACTACTTTAGCTTGAAACAACTTCAATGCTGCCAGAACATACAGCCCTCCCTTAGATAGATAAAAATCTCAAGATAACATGTACTGTTTTCTCAGCTTTTTCCACCCTCATGTTACAGTGTGCTGAGTTAGCTCCCGAGTGCTGAATGGCTATACCCAGGTAAACACATTTATTTACTTGCTCAATTTTGTTTCCTTTCATTGTCCACAAATACTTCTTGTGATGTCTACCAAATACCACCACTTTTGTTTTATCAAAGTTTATCACCAGGTGTTCTTTCTCACAGTATATTGTGAAACAATCTAGTGCCCTTTGTAATCCTAGCAGTATGCTAGATAGCAGGGCTGCATCATCTGCATATAGCAGAATCGGTAGGTGAAGTGAACCAAGTTTTTGTGGGAGAAAACTGGGATCTGTCATGTGTTTCACCATATCACTAATGTAGTAGTTGAATAGTGTAGGGGCCAGAAGGACACCCTGCATAACTCCCTTAAATGTCCTTATTGGATTAGTAAGTGAGCCCTGCAAATTATATCTCACTCTGAGGTATGACTCCTCATGTAGGGCTTGAACAAGATAAAGCAGTCTTTTATCTATGGTGGAATGTTCAAGTTTTTGCCATAATCTTTGTTTTGAGATTGAATAAAAAGTGGCCTTCAAATCAATGAAGGCAGCATACAAAGAGGTAGGGCTTTTGGCAGCATATTTTTCAATTAGCTGTTGCAACAATAAACAATGCTCAGTCGACAACCTTTCTGCTCTAAAGCCTGCTTGCTCTAATGGGATGATTTCTTCTTGTTCTAGCCATGTTTCTATTTTATCAAGGAGATGTCTTGTGTATATTTTGCTAATGATGTTTAATAGACTTATAGGTCTGTAATTTGCTGGATCATTTTTATTGCCGTTCTTAAAGATTGGGACCACTATAGCAGTTCCTCACTGCTTCGGAATTCAACCGGTTTGGTTGATGTAAGTAAAAACAGTTGCCAAAAACTGCCCCCACCAATCTACATTCTCCTTTAAAACTTCAGTGGGTATTCCATCTAACCCAGGTGCCTTTCTGTTTTTTAAGCGGGCTATATGGGCTTTTATTTCTTGTTGACAAACTGGTGGCCATAAGGGGAGATTGTTTATAATTCCCCAAAAGGGGGACTGTTTATGGTCATCATCAGGGATCATTTAGTAGAAAAAGAGATGCAGGAGCTCATTAGCATACCTCATTAGCATATGCCACACCCCCTGACATCACCAGAAGTATGGCGCGCTGGCAAGAAAGAGAAAGAGAGAGAGAGAGAGAGAGAGAGAGAGAGAGAGGAACAGAGATAGAAAGAGAGAGATGGGGAGGGAGGAAGGAAGGAAGAGAAAGGGAGGGAAGGAAAGAGGGCAAAGAACTTTGGGAAAGAAGGAGAGGAGAGAGAGAAAGAGAGAAGGAAAGAAGAGATGGGGAAGAAGGGAAAGAGGGCAAAGAATGGGAAAGAAAGAGAGACAGAGACAAAGAGAGATGGGGAGGAAGGAAGGAAGGGAAAGAGGGAGAGAGGGAAAGAGGGCAAAGAACTTTGGAAAAGAAGGAAAGAAAGAAAAGAAGCAAAAAGAAAAGAAAAAAGAGAGAGAGAATGAGATGGGGAGGAAAGGAGGGAGGGAAAGAGGGGAAAGAAAGAAAGAAAGAAAGAAAGAAAGAAAGAAAGAAAGAAAGAAAGAAAGAAAGAAAGAAAGAAAGAAAGAAAGAAAGAAAGAAAGAAAGAAATGGGGAGGAAGGGAGGGAGGGAGAAAAAGAAGGCAAAGAAAGCGGATGGGCAGAGAAAGCGCGCGCGCGCGGGGGGGTGCTCCGGAGGGCTTTCTCTGCCCTCCTGCCAAGGCAGATGGGCAGAGAAAGCAGGGGGGGGTGCTCCGGAGGAAGCCAGGGATAGGGTGGGAGGCCTTCATGGCGCCTCTGCGCCTCCAAGCAGCCCGAGGAACTGGGCATGGGGCAGGAGGCAGGCAACTTACCTTCCTTCTTCTGCCTCTTCATGGC
This sequence comes from Gekko gecko, assembly GCA_029375565.1. Lineage (NCBI taxonomy): Eukaryota > Metazoa > Chordata > Lepidosauria > Squamata > Gekkonidae > Gekko > Gekko gecko. Next base: position 34,406,337 of record JAPDNY010000003.1, on the reverse strand, counting down.
CTGAGTGCTGCTGGGAGCAGGGGACGGGGCTTGGTCATGTGCCTGCCTCCAGGGCACCTCACTCCCAGACTGCCGCTCCTGCATGCTCCAGTCCCAACTGAGGCCTGGTCATTGTAGAGATTTTGAAAAAAGGTTGTCCAGCCATCCACTGGTATATGGGTGTCTAGGGGTGAGGGCATTTTGGGTCCCCAAGAACTACTTAATTTCCAAAATAGAGCAGAGTTATTTTGCTTTACTGCCATTATAAGATCGTCGATTCAGTGGGTATATTTGGCTTCCTTCTGTCACATGAATATTGATTCAGCACACAAGTCTCATTTAGATAACAGACTGTCCTTTCATATACCGCCATTTCAGATATTTATTACATATATTGCAGTTTCAGATATATTTTCACCTATTGATTATGCATTTCTTATATTAGGAAAAATAATTACCATGCTTTTGGCTTTTAAATCAGTAGTTGATTGCTGGCTAAGCATAGCACAGAACAGGTATAGTGGAGTCCTTGCCCGATGTCCATGTTTGGGAAGCTCATGCAGTAGTAATCCGTGGTATGAAAATTACAAGCATGTCCATACATCTATGAAATCTTCAATGCTGTCCTGCCATAGCTGTCCTTTAAGAATACTGAGAATTGTAGTTTGATGAGGGTGTTGAGGGATCTGTTGCAAACCTCTAGGTCACCTGCATAGAACTGTTGTTCATATCATTCCCCAAGGAGAAGAAATGACTATCACACCAGTGTAAATACATTAAAATTATACCAACATTTGATCCAGTATTTGGGACGTGTAAGTGGGAAATGAAGGAGCTGGCCCTTCCCACTGGTACTACTTACATCTTTTCAGGAAGGCCTACCTACCATTATACGAATTCTTAATCATTTGATTTCTTCTATTTTTCATGAGCAGGAAGCTAAACAACAACAAAAATAGCTTCTCTTAATATACAGTTGGATCAAGATTTACACAACTGTAGAGAGTATGAAGAAGTTCCCCCTTTCCTCTCAGAGTAGAGCTCAAATGACAGAGGTAAAGATGAGGGGAAGGGAGGGTTGCCAGGCATTGTCTTAAAACCAGTGGGAGGATTGGGGATGATGACACTGACTCAGGAGAAAAATTAAAAAGAAAAATAATGCCTTGTCAACTTATAGGAAGGTCTGAATGTAGAGTTCCTGGCAATTCCTAACGCCACCCAGAAGTGACAAGGATTAGCTCTAGAAATTGCCAGAAATTTATGGCAATCTTATTTTTCTTTTTAATTTTTCTCCTCAGGACAATCCTCCCCCTTGTTTGGCCCCAACAGGTGAGCATAAGTGGGCAAAGGCTGCTATGATTGTTTTATCTTGTTTTTAACTGTTTTATCTTGGCACGTGGAGCCACTGACTGTTAGCTACCCTGAGCCTGCTCGCGGCGAGGGCGGGATATAAATCTAATAAATAAATATATAAATAAATGATCTGGAGGCCTCCTGACATAAACTGACAAATGAAATCCTGAGGGAAGGCTTACTGAATTTCAAAAGGCCCAGTTCTTGAGTGACTCCCCTTAATTTTAGCTCTTCCTACTAGTCCTGTAGTGCTGTGGTGGCTCAAGTGGTTAAGACGCTGAACTGCAGGCTGTGGAAGGTCAGTAGTTCAGCAGTTCAAGACCCGAGAGTGCCGCATGACGGAGTGAGCTCCCATCTCTAGTTCCAGCTCCTGCCAACCTAGCAGTTCAAAAGCAAGAAACTGCAAGTAGATAAATAGGTACCACTTCGGTGGGAAGGTAACAGTGTTCTGTGCGCCTCGGTGTTTAGTCATGCCGGCCACATGACCACAGAAACGTCTTTGGACAGCGCTGGCTCTTCGGCTTTGAAACAGAGATGAACACTGCAACCCTAGAGTCGGATTTGACTGGCTTTCGAGCAAGGGAACCTTTACCTTTACCTTACTAGTCCTCAGGAGCCAGCATCCCTTTTTTATTTCTATAAGGTGCTATACAAATTATTCCCACTATTCTGAGGATCATTGTTGTCTAGATTTATAAGGCCATATGTACAACAATCAGGAAAGTGATTTGGAATCTTGTGTCCTTGTTCTTTCAGGTTAGAAACCGCATCAAGACCAATAGCCCTCCTAAGTTTCCTTAACTACCTGAAGCAATAGAATTGTGTTCTCATGAGCATTTCTTTTTATTCCTTGGAGACAGATGAATCTGGGTAGCCGTGTTAGTCTGTCTGTATCAGCAGAAAAGAGTAAGAGTCCAGTAGCACCTTAAAGACTACCAAAATTTGTAGTAGCATATGAGCTTTTGTGAGTCACTGCTCATTTCGTCAGATATCTGAAGAAGTGAGTAGTGCTGGAAGGACTGGACGCTGTCACCTGCTTCAGCCTCCAGACTATGTGGCAAGAGAGTTAGACAGCTAGAGAGGGCAAACCCTACACTTTCTTCCTGAGTTTACTCTTCTGCCACTGTCCCCTTTGTTATGTAGATTGTATTCTCAGGGAAACTTCCTTCCTTTTGTTCATCCTCTCCCACAACTCTTTCCTCTTCTCCCTGCACACACTGAGAGGAAGGACACACTGTCCTCATCTTGGCACCATGTCACAACCCCACCCTTCTGACTCTGTGCTACCTCCCACTCTCAGGGCTGCCTCAGAGACTCCAGGCTATATTTCTTTAAACCAGGGTCGTTCCAACCAGTGCAGTAGTGATAAAGGAAAAAATAACAACTTGTAGTTCTTAAGCTCTAGCTGGTACCAAAGGCATGATGCATGGGTCAGTGACTCAATCCAATTATAAAAATAACTTAAATTTATTATAAAGGCATAAAAGGATAAAACAGACTGGTAGGGGAAAAGGGAATGTACAAAGGACAAAACAAACAAAACCTAACTCACTATCTAAGTTACTTAACCTGAGCAGATAGATCTAAGCAGCAGTAATTGATGAAGCTGAGCTGGTAGCCATCCCTCCTTCTGGCCTAACGACCCTAAGCCAAGGTCACCATTCATCTTATCCGAAGTTCTGCCTGGAAGGGTGCTTGGACTTCTCCTGCAAATATCCTAGCTTCTCACTCCAGCGTTGCCTTGAGCAGATGCAGCATAGTTACCTTACAGCATGCGTGCACTCACGCGCACTCACTCTCTGGAACAGACTTGTAGCCACAAGTAGCCTCTCTTTTGCTGTGCCTAGCTTCCAGCTAAATAGTGGTTCATCTGTCAAACTAATTGCCAGACCAATCAGTGGTCAGCACATGGCAATCTAGATCTTAGGTTGTCAAGATTTCTCTTAGTCATGCTAAGCTTTTCACAGCAGCCAGCTGCACTAAGTTACAGCAGTCAATGATTGGTAACAGGTGGTTTTGTGTTTGGCTGACCTGCTATCCTAACCTCATCCAGCTAAAACTTACTGACTTTCTGACTTATGCAAATACTTACATGTCTTAAAGGCCTATCTCTTGACACACCGTGACACAGATGGCCTCTCACTACCTGTGTCCATCCTTAGTCAACTAGAGTAGAATACTATCCTATCTCTAAGCTTTCCTATCTAAATTGTAGTTCTGCAATAAAGTGACTAGTATTTGCCTTAACCTTGCAATGTGGCTCTGTGTAGCTTTGTAAGCTGGGTAACCTGGTGAAAAGATGCTCCTGCATTTGTAGCTTTATTTAAAGCACTCTGCTAACAAGCGGGTACTGGACTAACCATACCATTTAACCCTACAAGCAGTGACTCACAAAAGCTCATATCCTACCACAAATTTTGTTAGTCTTTGGGTGCGATCACACACACAATTAGCTGTGCCATAGGTGCGAATGCCAGGTGGATTTAAAGGGTGCGATCAGACATGAACATCTGGGAAGCACCCTGCACCCATTGGCAACCCATTTTTCTCTGCCGTAGAAGCAGAGTAAAAAGACACCAGGAAAAGTCCAGTAGCAAATGGGCTGCTACAGGCCATGGATGGACTTTCCCCTGTCTGATCACTCCAGCGCGCTCTCATGGCATTGGGATGGTCTGATCAGGCCATCCTGACTCTGTGCTGTTGTTTCCCCCCCCCTTCTTAGTATGCACATTATCACACACTCCATAGGGAGCCCTCAGTGCTGAGATGTGATTAATTGATTCCCCATTTAAGTGAATTGGAAACAAATGGCAAAAAAACCCAACCAACCCGACTCACCCATGGTTGCTTCTGATCACGCAATGGTGGGCTGCCCCCGCAGCTGCAAACAACTATGTGATTGCGCAACTGCAGGTCAAATTCCTCCAGAGGGAATAGCCTCGCTTCCCCCCCCTCCCAGTTTATCTTGCACATGTGACCACACGCTTTAAGATGCTACTGGAATCTTGCTCTTTTCCACTTTTTATTCCTGTTACCCAATTAAAAACAAACAAACATTCCAGCTTCCTTTTCCCCACTGTCCAGGTAACCTCCTTCCCTGTACTGTCAACATGTCCTTCCTCATGGAAAAGGCAGATGGCACTGGACTGCAGTGATTCATATGTCATTGCTAACTGGCCAGTTTCCCACCAGCATGACCGGGTTTTCCCACTTCTGGCTAGTTGCAGTTTTTTTCTTATAATGGGGGGAATAAGAAAGGGATGAGAGACTCCTTGTATCTTACCCAGAGTCATCCAAGTTGTTCTAATTATAAAGGAAATGTCAGGTACACATTTAATAAATTACCTTTCTAGAAGCGTTACATAGTTGTTCCTCTTCCCCGAAGTTCCCCAAAGCACTCTGTTCTCCAAAATCAGAGAAAAGGTGCAGGCTGCCTTTAGATGCCTTTCTGTATTTTCTGGAGGCCAATCATTAATATAAGCATTTGTTGCACATTGGGTTTGGCATTCCTTTTCCGAAACAGGAACAATTGCAAACAGGAACAGATGGTCTGGAATGACTCCTGATTGTTCCCACTGTGTTGATGCCTGCCTCATTTGTGTCTGATCTGGTGTGGAACGCTGATGGATGCTGATCAGATACACAGTACAGATCTCACACAGGCTTCAAAATACTGGATCAGCTGAAAGGATCCTGGCTGGAAAAGAACAATGTTATCAGGCCCTCTCAGAGGTCCAGCCTTTGAGCCCCCTAGCCATAATAAAAGAATATTAAAAAAAAGATTACACATGATGTGCACAAAAACAAGTCGCAAAACTTACCAAATGCCAAGAAACATTTTGCACAAATTGACTTCCAGAAAGAAATTGGGGTAAAAGTGGTTCAGAAGAACCAGAAAAAAAGGGGTGAAATAACAAAACAAATGAAAGGAAAACTAAAGGCACAAAAATATGTGCAGAAATGGGGGGGGGGGGACTGAAGCAGTATGGAGACAGAACTATGGGGGGGGATGTAGAAAAGCCCCTAGTATGAGCATCACGTTGATGAAACAACCCAACAGATGGGGGCAGGGAGGAGAAACCAAGACACCTAATGCTCAGTCTCTGGGATGCAATAAAAAAAGAAGCAGCCTACAACTGCCTTTCCCTGGCCAAATGTCAAAAAGCTACTTAATGTGTGTCAAGTTCTTTTGTAGCTTTTACTTCCCAATATTGACATTTTCTTTGTCTGCTCTTTTCCCCCCAGTCAAGTCAGACTAGTAAAAGCAGAACATTTGTTGACTGTTTTTTTCCTTTTGCTTGTCATTAACTCCTCCAGCAACATCTTTTTGTTTAACAGCTGGGTGGGCCAGAATGAGAGTTTAAGATATTGATGTGCAGACAGCCGTGAATTCATGCAGGAATTGCCGAATGCTTTGGTCCAGTGGCAGATTAACCATTAAGCAGACTAAGCATGTGCTTAGGGCACCAGGGCCAAAGGCAGCTCCACAAAGTTGGGAAAAGGGTGAAAAAATGTAGAAAAATGCCTTTCAGGTCATGAATATTGGAACTTTGATACATTTAACTTGTGAAATATTAAAATAGATGTTGTATTGCATCTTTGTAGAACTTTATGTAGCCAAAGCTTGGTTTAGTTTGTACAGTATATTGTGTTATCACATGAATAAATTTTTGTATTGCTGCAACCTGCATTGTATATCTGGTCAGACAGGTCAACAACTAAAATGGACTGGGTCAGTGTGGAAAGGAGGGGGGCACCAAGATTGGTCAGTGCTTAGGGCACCAGTGAGCCTTAATCCGCCCCTGCTTTGGTCAGAGAAAACAAGAATGGACGTGTTGGGTTTACGGCATGTGGTTAAAAATGAGCCATAGATCAGCACTGGCTAGATCCACAGGACTTCTTTGCAATGTTGATACTCCCTCTGCTTTACAAGCACTTTAATAAACTATTGGGTGCCCATCTCCATCCTAATGATGCTGATATTCTTATTTTGCTCTAGTAATCTCACTTCTTGACTACAGTAGCCTTCTTCTCTCTGACCCTCCATGGTTGTTTGGTCCTCTCCACTCTGTCCAGATTTCCACTGTCAAAATCATTCATCTGTCAGATCAGGCACCATCTGATCAGGCTCTACTTTAGTATCCTCAAACCATTCCATGGAGCCAGTATTGAGTCTATTGTGAAACTTATGTGTAGCATCAGTGTTATGAAACCTCCACTTCAAATTGTATGTTGGTCTTCCAGTCCCTTTCATATCCAGCACAACTTTTGACCTTTCCTCTCTCTGCCCTCCCTAGCCAATATAATTTCCAGCTGAGCCTTTTTGCTCCTCTAACTCTGACCATTTGAGGGCCCTTATTCTCTGAACTCTTTGTATTTTTCTCTGGCTGCCTCTTATGCCTGTGATATTCTACATCATCCAATCTCAGTGAAAATCTGTGATATAAATCTTAATCCTGATCCCCATCTGAAATTAAACCTATGCCTTTACTCTCATTCTTTAAACATTAACCCTTTATATAGGAAATGTTTTATTAGTCATAAAAGTATATACACAGCAATGTAATTTATACTAAATGTTAAGCTTAGAGTTTATAGTGGTAATGTATTGGACACACCCACTTCCCTATATTTTAGCAACACATCCGAACCAGACTTGTATTTTAACTGTCTAAAGTGTAAAACTTTTTTATCTGGTCTATGACTGTTATAATAAATTTGACTTGACTAAACATTAACCAGATCACCTTACCTTTTCCTTCTGTTGCCTTCCCTTCCAGTACTTCTCTACAAAAATTTAGTATGTTTGCTCTGTGATGTCAGGTTGCTTCTGAGTTATGGTGATCCTATGAATTAATGACCTCCAAAACATCCTATCATCATTAAGGCCTTGCAAACTGAGGATCGTGGCTTCCTTTATTGAGTCCATCCATCTCATGTTGTGTCTTCTGCTTTTCCTACTGCCTTCAGCTTTTCCTAGCATTATTGCCTTTCCATGTGTCTTGTCTTCTCATGATGTGACCAAAGTACAATAGCCTCAGTTCAGTCATTGTAACTCTTAGGGAGGATTCAGGCTAGATTTGACCTAGAACCCATTTATTTGTCATTTTGGTGGTTCATGGTATCCATAAAACTCTCCTCCTGCAGCACATTTCACATGAGGAAATTTTCTTCCTGTCAGCTTTCTTCATTGTCCAATTCTCACATCCATACATAGCAATGGGGTATATCATAGTCTGAATTATCTTCGTCTGGATCTCCAACAACACCTCCTTACACTTTACAATCTTTTCTAGTTCCTTCATGACCACCCTTCCAAGCCTCAATCTCCTACTGTTTTCTTGGTTGCAGCTTTGGAGTAGTGGCCTGTCTTTTAACACCACCACCACCAACAACAAATTATTTCCAAAAATTTGTATAGTCTTTCTCTGGAATCATATTCAACAGTTAATAGTCTGTTTTTTGGTGAGGGAAACTTATGCAAGTCAACCATGTGCTAGTGTTTACTAAACAATTACTCCATTTGAGCAAAGCCTTAAGTTTAATGGTTGTCTTCCAGTTGCAGTATTGTATTAAAGGAAAAGCAATGATTCCTATTTAATGTTTCTGACCCAGTCAGGATTTTAATTCACTGTCCTGTACATTTATCTCTGCTAAGAAAACTCACTCCTAATGTTGGTTAAAATGTTTAATACATAGATTTTTTTTTATTTGGATCTCTGTATTGCACTCTCTCTACCTCTCAGCTTAGAGGGTGTGATAACATTTCAAGTATATGCTTTGGGTACATTTTGGTATGTGCCTATGTGCATGCAACGTAGATGTGTTAAACTCCAGGTAAATATTCTTGTTTTTGAACCATCTTATTCTTTTGCAGCCAATAGCTCCACCAAAGCATCTTCACTGGTTCCATGTGGTGAAGAAAGGAGATGTGCCAGGGCTAATTGCATATGCAGGCTCTCTTAAACACCATGTGGAGTTGTGCATAAGGAACAATGCAAAAAAATTTTTTTTTGCTTTGCTGCACAAGTTGCCTGCTGAAAATGCTGGGATTGCCTCTACCAGCCATAGCAGAGCCCCCCAAAATGTTTTATATCCTGACTCTCCAATATATCATCAGCCTGAAGCTGAGCCCTGAACTAATTTCAGGGCTGTGGCAGACCTGTCCAAAAGGCTTATGTTACTTGGGACTGGATAATGACTCTCCGCTGGAAGGCAGCTAGTGTTGCTGAAAATTGTAAAGATATTTACAGTTTCAGAGGGCTTGTGCTGGAAATAACATGATCAGTCAGAAGGAGCTACTGTGGCTCTATTATCTTCGCTCACTGGTCTGACACATCCTGTCTTCTTAAGTGTCATCCAAACAATGAGGACTGGGGGAGGCACAAAATATAACAAAGACAGAACTGCCTTCCTCTCCTTCAGAAGTTGTTACTGTTTCTGATGTAAAGAGTAATTTGGATTTGGATTGTTTTATTGGCTGATTTATTTACTTCAGGTACCCTGACCCCTAAGTACACTTTACTTGGCAGTAAGTCCTGTTCATTTTAGTAGATTAGTGGAAGTTATTTTAGGTGAACCAGACATGGCATCATGGAAGGCTGATGTCTTCTACACACGAGTAGGGCTGCACCCATTGACTTTTTATTGTAATATTTGCTGCAGAATTTGTGAACAAATTACTGATAAAACACTCAATTTGTTGAATGCTCTCATTGTTTCCGTACTTTTTGGCATCTGTTTGTTCTCTGGCTTCCAGTCCTGTTCGGTGCTCCTTCTCTTTTGCTCATTTTGCCTTCTTTTAATTTTTTTTAACCTTTTCTCACACTGCTGTTTAATCTGATAGGGTATGGAAAGCCACATAGTTATGTTACTTCATGTTACATTGTGAGGCCATTGGCTAAATCGCCTGGCTCACTGCAGCCACTCAGATAAAACTGTACTGAGAACATTCTCTTGGTTACAGTAACTGAAGCAACCCCATTACTTGGCAGGTTGCCCAGAAGCCTGCAACTTTATAGCCTTATAAATCAATCTTAGAAGTAAAATCACCTCACTTTTACCTCACAACTTCACTGATTCTTATTCTTAAACATTACCCTTTTCATACAGAACTCTTTAAAAACAGGTTTTATAATGTGTTTTGAGACTCCAGATAGTATTTTCATTCTCCACAGGATCACTTTCTCTTTTGACCAGATTGTAAGGTACTACAATATTCTTAACCAGGGCTCTTTTTGTAGCAGGAACTTCTTTGCATATTAGGCGACATACCCCTAATGTAGCCAATCCTCCAAGAGCTTACAGTAGCCCCTGTTAGAAGAGCTCTATAAGCTCTTGGAGGATTGGCTACATTAGGGGTGTGTCGCCTAATATGCAAAGGAGTTCCTGCTACAAAAAGAGCCCTGTTCTTAACTAGGAAGGGAAGCCCGTTGTGGACCCGAGACAACGGGCGCTAGACAGGCCCCCCCAGTGAAGAAGGTGGAGGAGGCAGGCGTACGGGCGGCCCTTGGGGAAGGAGCTCATCCGCCACCCCGGCCTCCGCTATCCCCCTCTCTGAGACTCCATCTCCTCGGGGCTGCGATGTCCCCCTGGGGCTGGCACTGGCCTCACTCCCTGCCCAGCACTGTCGGCTGGCATAGGAGCCTCCCTTCCCTGGCTCCTGGTGGTGACGTTTGCTCGCAGATTTTGCCTCCCACCTCCCAGCCAATGGCATGCCAGCAGCCTTGAGTGGCAGCTGGCGGGCCAATGGCTGATGGCACGCATTTTTCTCAGCTCCCCATAGGCCAACGGGGAAGGGAAAACTCAATTATATAAGGAGAGATACTTTGTTCCCAACAGATTAACACAGGTACCCCTCTGGAATTCAGCAAAACAAAATATGGGTATATTTGCACATGTCAATAATTTCCCCCAAATTTTCCCAAATTTTTGACACTTTCAGCAAGTACTTCAGCTAAATTCTACATGTTATGCTATTGACTAGTCCACCTTTTATGTGGGGAAAAGTCTGCAACCTAGTTTCACAGAATTTACAACCCATTTTTGGGTTGAGATTTGTGGTGCTTATTAAAAACTATGCTGCCTCCTTAATCTGATGCCTAGCATTAAGGATGCAACAGTATCTGTAGGTTGGGAAATGATCTTACACATAGGCTGATTTCCCACTACAGCTGCCTTGGTGTTGCGCCGCTGTTTGCCCCGATACTATTGGTCAATTTCACATCTGAAGCCCTAGGGCTGCATTTGACCCGCGGCTTCGCCCGATTTTCTCCGCAGTTTCGTAATCCTCAAAAAACAGGATTACGAAACTGCGGAGGAAATAGGGCGAAGCCGCGGGTCGAAATACAGCCCCGCAGCTTCGGGTGTGAAATTGACCAATAGTGTCGGGGCAAACGGTGGCGCAACACCGAGGCAGCTGTAGTGGGAAATCAGCCATAGAGTTAGAAGAGAAGGTGTAAAACTGGAAGGAGGACCTAGGCAAAATGTCTCTGGGCTCCCTCATAGCAAGTACATCTCCCCTGACTCAGTCTCATGAATTATGAATAAAAATGACATAAAAGACCACATAATTATTTCACTTTACCCTTTCTCCAAGGAGTTCAGCATGGGGTACATCTCCCTTCCAGTTCTATCCTCACAATGACTCTGTGAGGAGTTTAGGCTAAGAGATAATGACGAGGCCGCCAGGAGCTTCACAGCCTATGCTAGTCCCTCCATAATCTCTGTAACTCCAGTGAAGTATTTCTGTGCCACTCCTCCAATGCTTGGCCCATAAGCAGGAGGTATAAGTCACCATGTGAGAGCAAGTAGGTAGTTAGAGTTGCCTGTTTGGAACCCAGAGAACGTTTTCATATGCATTTTGATCCTCAAATACAGCAGGAGATAAGGCAACCGTCAAGGCAGTGCTTGGCCACTGGTGAGAGGGTTAGGGGAGCACAGTGCTTCAGGAGATTTTTTTAAAAAACAGCCTCATGTACTTACTAGAATTGACAAAGGGTAGCTCTCGGAATAGCCAGAAACTCTATGGGAAAACCCTTTGTGGTTTCCAATAAGAACTTCCAGTAAGTACACAAGGCTGCATTAATTTCCCCCCCCTCCCACTGCCTCTCCAAGCAGCCGTGGGCAATGGGACCTGAGGGCAGGTGATTTGGCAGCCCTACAGCCTTTCCATACCCTTTCTGTCCCTTCTGTGATCTGTCCCTTCTGCCCCTACAATGAAATTAACAAAACTGGGTTCGCGGTGGATTAAACCGCAAAAGAACAACACTCACTACAGTAAATAAAACCCTTAATGTATTCTACCAAAAGTATACATGTGTCCAATGCATGCGTTACATTAAGTTAACAATTCTAATTTCCAGGTTTTCATCATATGTTTGAGGATCTTGCAACTATATAACTTATCTTCTAACTGAAATCCTCACAATAATAAATTGTAGCACAGTATTTATGAGGTATCCTTACAATCCAGTATGCTGTAATTACTCTCTATTGAATTGTACACAATCTTCTTGAGAAAAAATTCTCACTAACAATAAATTCTGAGATATAATACTTCAACATGTCTCAGCTGTATGACGATAAAAATCCATTCATAAAGAATCCAGTGACGCAACAGGTAGCCATGGATGTCCTCCTGTTTCAGTTTCCTCTTTTTCAAGAATCACTGTGATCTTACAACCAATATTTTCTAGAGAACTTCCTTCTGAATGGAACACACTCTTCTCCTGCTGTAGATTTTTAAGTGGGGTTTAGCATTCTAAGAATCTACTTTTGGTAGAATACATTAAGGTTTTATTCATTGCGGTGAGCAGGGCTCTTTTTGTAGCAGGAACTCCTTTGCATATTAGGCAACACACCTCTAATGTAGCCAATCCTCCAAGAGCTTACAGAGCTCTTCTTACAGGGGCTATTGTAAGCTCTTGGAAGATTGGCTACATTAGGGGTGTGTCACCTGCCACAAAAAAAACCCTGGCGGTGAGCATTGTTCTTTTCCTGTCTGCACCTGCTGCAATAAACACTGAAACTACCTTTGTGATGTGTACACGGGGATAGGGGCGTAATGGTAGTATGCACTTCATGTTGCAGCCTGCAAGTCTTAACTGAAGTGTGTGAGATCATAGGTACCTGCAAGTCAATGCATCCATTTTGTAAAGTGGATCTAAGTTAATCAGACAAGTTAGTGTCACAATGGATGTTTCAGGGAAGGGTTGTGCTTTCAGCTTCCTGCATATGCAACAACAGAAATGTGGGTTCCATGGAACACTCATGTATCAAGGTCACAAGTTTGGTTCTGTGGATTTTTGTCTGAATATTGCCTGCTACATTCTGCATCAGGGTGAAGATGTAGAGGTTTGGAATCTCTCATTTGTTTTATAGGTGATCACTTCACTTTATATATGATCCTATGTTGTCAAGTTAATGTTTAGGATGATTAAGAATCTGAGATTGATTGACTGAAGCTGTCTATGCAGAGCACAGTTTGACTACAGCTATATAATAATTAATGACACCTGTACCACCATCTTTCTTAGCAAGGGAGGGAGGGTGAGATTGGCTTTCTATATAATAGAGGTTAACAAATGCATTATAGCTTGTATTTTCAACTTTTTAGAAACCTGTCACGGCAGATTTAGGTTAATTTTGTACTGGCAGATAAAAGATTTCAAATAAGATGACAAATGTTATTAGTCTGCTTAAAAACAAACCATCTCTTTTTAATGGAATAACAAGAACACTCTGCAGAAACTGCTGAGATTATCTTTTGTTCATCTTGTATCTTAAAGTCATTTTGGCTAGTAGTTGGTTTTTAAAAAAACAAAAACCCAAGCTTGTTTTTCTCAGTAGGGCAAGAATCAGATTCTTCTGTACTGTAAAGGTGGTGCTAGCAACATCTTTACACATGAACACATGAAGCTGCTTTATACTTGGTCCACCAAGGTCAATATTGTCTACTCAGACTGGCAGCAGCTGTCCAGGGTCTCTTTCACATCACATACTGCCTGGTCCTTTCAACCGGAGGTGCCAAGGATTGAACCTGGGACCTTCTGCATACCAAGTGGATGCTCTACCACTGAGCTATGGCCCCACCCATAGAGGATCATTACTACTGTACAACACCAATTCAAGGTGGCAAAACAGAAGTCCAAAGGCTTCTTGAAGATGTTACAAAGAGAGGCCAGTTAGAAACAATAAAAACAATAGCCAAAGAGAATTTTCTCCATTCCAAATAGGTGAGAACCACTTCCACCTTTCTGCTGCTTGTTACTCTGAGCATAAATAAATCTGCTATGGAACAAAGTTTGAGTCCAGTGGTTCCTTTGAGACCAACAAAGTTTAATTCTGGTATAGTTTCACACAAAGCTTATACCATACGCAGGAAAGCTTATACCCAGAATTGAACTGTGTTGGTCTTAAATGTGCCACTGGGCTCCAACTTTGTTCTTTTGCTTCAGACCAACATGGCTACCCACCTAGATCTGCTCTGGAAGTTCATTCCATGTATCTGATGAAGTGTGCTTTGACTTCTGAAAGCTTGTGATGAAATGATAGTCTTTATAGTTCCACTGCAGCATCTGCACCATAAAGAATGACACGGGAACATAGAGACTAATATATCACTCTGAAATAAATGTGGTGTAGCTTGCTACACTCGGCAGCTACAGTACTAGTCCTTTATCAGTCCCTGTAAACTACAAGAAGATATGCAAACCCCAGTTTTATGTGTATAAACTGGCTCACCTTCAGTAGCGCAGACACTGCTAAACCTTCCATTTCCCCAGACTGTATTGCATACCACTGAATGGTATCCAAATGTAAGCTTAAATCCTCTGAAGTCTCTCATCTGGTGTCCTAATTCACTGTGTGTCTTAGCTCCAAGCCCCTTTCAGCCTTGCAGTCAGCTCCCATGGGCTTGCGGAGGGGGGGGGAGAGTCAAGCCTGGAGGGGGCTTGGATGTCTTAGCTCCAAGCCCCTTTCAGCCTTGCCCTGGGTTCCTGTGGGCTTGGGGGAGAGACAAGGCTGGAAGGGGCTTGGATCTCTTAGCTCCAAGCCCCTTTCAGCCTTGCCCTGGGCTCCCACGCGCTTGGGGTGGGGAAAGGAGAGACAAGGAGGGCATGTCTGCCCGGCTTCCCTTCCTGCTTCTGGCTGGAGACAGTAAGGGGAGCCAGGCAGACATGCCTGGCTTCCCTGCACGATCTTCTCTGAGTGCTCCTTGGCAGCGGGGCACTCGGAGAAGATCGTGCAGGGAAGCCAGGCATTTAACACACACACACCCGTCTCTCTGCAAAAGCGGAGAGGCGGGGGGGGGAGGAGGGCATGTATGTCACCATAGGGGCCATTCAACTTGGATGCAGCCAGTGATGCTGCAGAACTGCACGTCCAATATGCCCTTCCATAGTTCCCAGGCCAGGCACAGACCTCCTTTGCAGTGGTGGCAGGAAGCTTTCCTGGGGCTGCCACGCCTCCGTGTGGCCCAAAAAATCCAGGATGGGGCAGGAGGCAGGCAACTTGCCTTCCTTGGATCTTCTGCCTCCTCCTGGCCTGAGCACTGCTGGGAGCAGGGGGCTTGGTCATGTGGCCACCTCCCAGGCGCCTCACTTCCGGAGCACCGCACCTGCGCACTCTGGCCCCAACCGAGGCCTGGTTGTCTGTACCTTGAGGCAGTTTACTCCTGTGGAGTATTGTAGCAGAGATGCTCTCTCTCTCCTAACAGGGAAGCAGAAGACAACTTTCCACACTGCTGAAACTTCTGTGATGCAGCCAAGTTAGTTGAAGGGTAACACACCCTCTCTGCACTTGTTATGGCTGGGGTGGTGTAATTCAGTTTTCTGCTGCTTCACGCCGAGTCTGGCATATACGTGTGTGTGTGTGTGTCGGGGGGGGGGGTTATGAAAAAGTAGCTGGAAAATGGTAATTGGGAACTATAATTAAGATTCCTTACACAGCAAATTCCTCATTTGCATCATTGCAATATCATAATCATTCCTATAGTAACCTGTGAGTAGTAAAGTAGTTACAGATGTCTTTCTGAATGAATACAAAATAATAGTATTGAAATAGTTTCTCTGCTCTGGTGTCCAGGGGCGGACTGGTCCTAATAGTCTAGCTTGGGAGCAAGGAGACCACACATCCTCCATAGGGGCCACTCATCCCATATGGATACCAGCCTCCAGGTGGGACCTGGGGATCCCCTGGGATTAAAGCTCATCTCCAGGTTACAGAGATCAGTTCCCCCTGGAGAAAATGAATTGGAGGGTGGAATCTATAGCATTGTACCCCACTGAGATCCCTGTCATCTCCAGGAATATCCCAATCTGGATCTGGCAACTCTACCCGCCCATCCCCTGCCGTTGGACAAGGGGGACCTGGCAAATGTACTCATCCAACCAATGGCAATGACTATTAAATTACTTATTTACTTTGGGGTTTTTTTGTTTTTTACCCTGCTTCTCTCTCTAATGGGGATCCAAAGCAGCTTACATCAGTCTCTGTTCCTCCATTTGATCCTCACAACAACCCCAAGAGATAGAGATAGGTTATGCTGAGAGTGTGTTACTGGCCCTTAAAGTTTCCATGGCAGAGAGGACATTCAAACCTGGCTGACCCGGATCCTACTTCAACACTCTACATCACACTTTTCAACAACCACCCCACCTCGCTGGCACGGACTATGATGGATGCAGACTTGCCTATTGCCTCTTTTTGCATGGCCACCGGCTGGGTCCAAGCTAAGCAGTTCCTTTGGTTGAAGCATGTCTCACCTCCACTGCAAGGGAGATCTGTGCCTGGCCTGGGAACTATGGAAGGGCATATTGGATGTGTAGTTCTGCAGCATCACTGGCTGCATCCAAGTTGAATGACCCCTGTGGTGACATACAGATGAATGCTTCCTGTCATTCCCTTGGCAGCCAGGGTGCAACTGAGTAGCCCTGTAGTGCTCAGTTCAACTTGCTTGTGACCCTTCAGGGCAATGGCCCACTGGGATTTAGTCTGTAACTGCTTGTATCCTACTGGAGTTCAAAAAAGATAAGCCATTTTTAGATTGCACATATTTAAACTATATTTTTAATTTATTTATTTAACTGTATTTATAAACTGCCTTTAAACATATGTTTGTGGGGTTATGTACCTAGTACAGTCTTTGCAGTACTTTCAAAGAAATGTTAAAATTCAGTGTTGTGAGACTGTTAGCACAGAGACACACTTCTGTAGAGGACATACTATTGTTGAAGGGCTGCATATTAGCGAACTGCCATGTAAATTTCAGAACTTGTATTGGTGAAATTAATAGTTTCATTGGGTCAAAAACAGTACTTTTCCAATGCAATCCTAAGTAGAGTTATATACTCTTCCAGCCTCTCCTACTTCAGTGGACATGGGGGGTGGTCACATGTGAGAGATAAAGCGGGGGGGGGGAGAGCGAGGCTATTTCCTCCGGGGAATTTGACTTGCAGTTGTGCGATCACACAGTCCTTGGAAGCTGTGGGCACAGCCCGCCACTGCGTGATCAGATGCAACCATGGGTGAGTCAGTTTGTTTGTTTTTGCTGTTTATTTCCAATGCACTTACACAAGGAATCGATTAATCGCATCTCCGCACTGAGCTCTCCCTATGGAATTTGCGATGATGCGCATACTGAGAAGGGGGGAAACAATGGCATGGAGTTGGGATGTCCTGATCAGACCATCCTGATGCCATGAGAGCATGCCAGAGCAATCAGATACAGGAAACTCCATCTGTGGCCCATCACAACCTGTTTGCTACTGGAGGTTCCCCGGTGTCTTTTTATTCCGCTTCTGCGGTGGAGCAAAACGGGTTGCTGACAGGTGTGGGACGCTTCCCAGATGTTTGTGTCCAATCATGCCCTTTAACTTCGCCCGGCATCTGCACCTATGGTGGGTCTAATTGTGTGTGTGATTGCACCCAGGGCTCTTTTTGTAGCAGGAACTCCTTTGCATATTAGGTGACACACCCCTAATGTAGCCAGTCCTTCAAAAGCTTAAAGAAGCCCCTGTAAGAAGAGCTCTGTAAGCTCTTGGAGGATTGGCTACATTAGGGTGTGTCATCTAATATGCAAAGGAGTTCCTGCTACAAAAAGAGCCTTGATCGCACCCATAGATGATTGTAACTGTTTAGGATTGTACTGTTAATGTTATAGAGTCTGCAAGTATCTATACTAAAGAAGGGAAGAATCATGAAAAATGATGAAATCTTGGTTGACCCACAAGGTGAGGCATAATAAAAAATGATGTTTTGGCTGCTCCAAAGAAATAGAAGGAAACAGGAAGACATTGCTGTGAATGGCTGCAGCATCTTGGGGGTACAAGAGTGATTTCCCTCTGTATCTCTTGAGTTTTGCAATCTCTCCTTATATGGGTGTGCCAACATTTTATGTGGGAAACTTGATTGTGCAATATCAAGTAAACTAACATCTTTAATGTTGTTGTTGTTTGTTTTGCAGGAAGCCACTCTATGGATTGTTTCAGTATAACCGGAATATGATTGGACTGGAATCCTTACCTGACCCCTCAGATACCTGGGAAATTGTTGAGACCATAGGCAAAGGCACGTATGGTAAAGTCTATAAAGTCACAAATAAGAAAGATGGGAGTTTGGCAGCGGTGAAGATTCTAGATCCTATCAGTGTAAGTAGTGCACAAAATTAATAAGTTAATTGTTTTCAAATAAGTTGTTTGTATAGTATGAATCTAATGCTCAGTGATTAGGCAATATTAAGGTATTTTGGAGTAAATAGTCAGGTGCACAGATGGACTGGCAAATGATGGCAAAGTTCTGTTAAAATTAAACCATTGTTGTTGTGTCCTTCAGTCTTATAACAGCAGAATTAGAAGGCTGGACTGGATTTAAGAGCTATATTCCTGCCTTCTGCAGATCCTTTGTAATGGAATTTAGCACCCAAATTCAAATTTACCTTTGCAATACCTGGGAGTAGAAAGATGTTTAGAAAATAGGTAGGTGTCTCTTGCTTCCATATATTGCAAAAAAGGTTGCCTCCATCTTTTTTCCCCCTGTCAAGTCACAGCTGACTTGTGGCGCGTATGACAATCTCACCCTCTTCCCTCCCTCACACACAGGATGTTCCCTTCTGTCTACTTGCTTGCTGAGCAACCCCTTTATCTATTTTCTTCGTATTTGTTTGTCTATGGCTGTCCCACCCAGTCATGCTCTATTCTGTCTGTCTGTCTGTCTATCTATCTATGATGCTGGCCCAGCCCAGGAAACTGAGGGAAGTGACAAAATCACTTTCTTATACTCTGCTTTTGAAATGGCACACAAGAGACTTTTGAAAGTTCAAAATAAGCAAAACATTTTATTTAACTTGGAGGAGAAAAGGTCAGGTGAAATAAAGTGTAGGATGTATGAGGTGAAAAGGTAATAAAACTGAGGTAACTTTGTATTCACACAAACGCCAGATAATTTGTTGCCAACAAGTAAGTGTTTCTGCTATTCAACAAGGTCTTTAAATCTTTGAGAGAGGTTTTCTTTCCAGCTTCTTTTTGAACATTCAAGCATAGGTTTCTGAGTTTCACTGACACATAAAGTTTAGAAGGCAGGAACATACAACCAAGTCCCCCAAATCCTTCTTTATACACAAACCAGGGATCACTCCTCTGCATCATGACCCTGGTATTCTTTGGTAGTCTCCCATCCAAATACTGACTATGGCCAATCCTACTTAACTTCTGAGATCTGACAAGATCATGCTAACCTGGGCTATCCAGGTCAGGGCTGCCTCCATAGTAGCTTCCATATATCGTTCATCGGGAATAGACATCATTCACTCAGTCAGTAGAGAATTCAGATGACAAAATTGTCAGGCCATTGAATTCTAGTGTTTTCTCTATTGCTTTCCCATTTTTTTTTTTGTCCTAATTTGTGGCTGGAGGTTTTCCATCTATGAGATGTATTTATGTATACTTGGTTGGACTGTTTGTGCTGGTTACGAACCGTAATAAAGATTTCTGTGTCTGTACTTAAAAAGCAATCATAGTGCCAGCCAGCCAGCCACCTGAACAGTGACAAAGTGCTATTGAGTCTTTCCAGAGCTTAATGTTTGCCTTCTTCCCTTTTTTGGTTTCGAGCAACTCACTTCTAAACCAAATTAATTACTTCCATGCACTAACAAGACATTCCTGGATGAATCCTTAATTAGTTAATTTTAATTTGTCTTATTGTAATCACACGATTGTGGAATTACTATCATAAAAAGAAATAAAAAATAATGGACAGGGGCTTTAGCGGCAAAAGGGAAAGCAGTAAATGAAGTTTCCCCTCCAGCCTGAGAAAAGCCTAGGGATCATTTTAGAAATGCTTTTATTGCCTTGAGTTACTAAGAAATAAATAAACTTTGAGACACTGAAGCACTGGCAGCTGCAGTGTGAAAAAAAGGGTGGGAAGTAAAATTTAAAGTGGCACTTGCAGGCAGAAGGGACACCATTGCCAAAAGAGATTTCCCCCCCTTAACTTTCAAGTAAATGTAATAATGGGATACTGCCTATGGAGACAGGCATTGCTGGATTTTTATGTGAAATATAGCACTTCAAGAGGATCCTGAAAAGGTCTCACAGGGCAGAGGAAATCCTGTTCTCTTGCTGGTGCCTTCTTCCTCCTTTCAGGGTCCAGCTGTGGTTCTCCACCCTGTCCCCTGCTTCCATCCCTCTGGTCTGCCTTGTTTGTGCTCCTCCTTCTTGCTGGCTCCTTCCCCCCACAGTTTCAGCTCCAGTTCTGGCTACACTTCCCTTCACTGTCATCTCCTCCTCTGCTGTCATTTTGGGTAGCTACTGCAACTCAATATGCCAACCCAACTCTGGTGTGTTTTTGTTCTTCTTTCAATGCACATGTACAGACATCACAACCACATTATCTTTTGGGGATTTAGACTTTTTTCCCAGGTTGAAGGAAGAGCTTTATTTACTGCTTTCCCTTTTGCAGCTCAGTAGTTGCCCATGTATAGACATCACAACCCCATTACCAGGGTGTGTGTGTGTGTTTAATCCCATTTTTTAAACAATTCAGATTTCTAAAAATACAAATCTGGAGGCTCCCTCAGCATCGAAGGTAGGTGGACCCAGTTTGATCTGCACAGACAACAGCCCTTGGCTGTTCGATGTAAAGATATTGCACTGTGTGGAGCCACAGTTTGAATTCCATTGCAGCTAATCATAAAAAAAAAAAATCTCTTTCAGATGTGCAGAAAGGTCATATTATTGAAGTAGGTAGAGATTCACACAGAAATAGGGTATACTGTAGCTTATACCATACCAGAGGAGTCTGTAGTTGAGGGAAAAGGTTAGGCAAAAGAAATCCAAAGAGTTACTTCAAAGTAAGTCCTACTGCCTTACAAACCGAGAACCAGTTTGTTGTAGTGGTTAGAAGCACAGACTCTAGTCTGGGAGAACCAGGTTTGATTCCCCACTGCTCCACATGCAGCTGCTGGGTGACCTTGGGAAAGCCACTGTTCTCCTAAGCTGTTCTCCTAAGAGCAGTTCTCAAAGAGCTCTCTCAGCCCCACCTACCTCACAGGATGTCTGTTGTGGGAAGAGGAAGGGAAGGTGATTGTAAGCTGCTCTGAGACTTCGAGTGAAGGGTAGGATATAAATCCAATTTCTTCTTCTTCCTCCTCTTCTTCTTCCTTCCTAGTAAGTAGCCTCATCTTTTTTATATATATTTGCAGACTTCTGACAAACAGCCTTGTTTTTTGTGATTGGCATCTACAAATATCCTGTATGCGTTTTGTGTTAATAGAGTTCATAGCTTCAGTCCAACACTGTAGTTAGGCTTCAGGGAGATTTTGCAGTGCAGTCCTAAGCAGAGCTACACTCTTCTTAGTCTATTGAAGTCAATGGTCTTGAAAGGGTGTAATTCTCCTTAGAACTGCACTGTTAAGCAGCCTAATAATGGTGAGCACAACTGCAGCCTATACCAATTAGATACTTCTTGTGGGATTCCCCCCCAACCCTTTTGCATTAATCTAATTCTTTCTGTTTGACCTGTTGGCTCAGTCTTGTATTGTGTTGTTCACAAATGCTTGATATTTGTAAAGCATGTATGTGTGTCTTCAATCTAGGATGTGGATGAGGAAATTGAAGCAGAATACAGCATATTACAGTTTCTTCCTAATCATCCCAATGTTGTTAAATTTTATGGAATGTTTTACAAAGCAGATCAATACGTGGGTGGCCAGCTCTGGCTCGTTCTTGAGGTAAGAAGTTTTGTGTTGCTAAATCTTAATTAAAAGAGATTTCATGAGCTAGCTTCTTCCTTTACAAAACCAGAAGTAAAACCATTGGCCGTCAGCTTCTATGGTCTGTAAGACTTGGCATCTGTTTACTTGTGATTCTTAATGAGAAGATCCAATTGGGAAGGACGTGATGTATAGTAGATCCAGTCTGTCAAGTCTGCTCAGTGTTTAGACCTGAATCCTGAACTTTTTAACTTTAATTTCAATGCATATACAAATTACCACTCACTTGTGTCTTTTGCCATTAGTGATAATTGCTTCTGAGTAATTTGTTATCAGCAGCCTTAGAAACCTCTGATCATCTGTATCTCGATCAGATTTTCTTAACCTACTATAGCTGCAGTCAGATGTGCAGTTCGATCTGCTGTTGCCCTGCCTCTAATCGATCCTGGTTATTTTGTAACAGAGAATCATGATCAGACTCACCCCTTTGAGCACTCTTCAAAGCACTTTTAGCTCATCCTTGATCAGACGCTGCAGCCAGGGAGTGTTGGCGTTGGCCATTTTAAAAAAAGTTTGTTCTTTGAACATGCCCACAAGAACTGATGAGCCTGTAGGGATATTTAGTTCATGGAGCTGTCGACCATTTTAAAAAAAGGTTGTCCTCTGAGCATACCCACAAACGCTGATGAGTCCACTGGGATATGTAGTTCACTGCTAACCTCCCTCTTTAAACTTTTCAATTAACCCCTTCCCCAAAGTACAGAAAAAAGCTGAAGTACAGAGGCATTTTCCTTTGAAAGTTTTTATAAAGAAAAGAAAGTTTTGAGCAGCCCAGGGTGGGGGGGAAGAGATGTGAATATGTAGTTATGTGCATATAGCTAACTATTTAAAAAATGGTGGCTGGAAAAAAAGAGACCAGTCAGACCTGCCTGATGACTTGGGTATGCGACAAAGTGATCAGACATCCATTTTGGAACCAGCTCAGACCAACAGGACTAAACTTTCACAGGTATCAAATAAACACTCAGTAAAGGGGGGATGGGACTCAGATGACTGGGGCACAACAGATAGATGTTGCTGTCTGATTGTCCATTTTAAATCGATAAGGGGAAAGCAATGGCAATGGATCAAACTGCACATCTGATCATAACCTATTTGATCTAGTCTTAAACACACACACAAGGCTCCCTCCAAGTTATGCTTGGGAAGAAATGGACTTTCCTCAAAAAATTCAGAATAAAGCTCCAGTGTCTACCTCCAGTATAAAGAATTTGGAAACTGTCCTGCTTTACTGAAGTGTGGGCCATGAGGTTGTTGGCTGAGAATGTAAACAATGACAGTCTTTGAATACTGAGCCAATGTCCTTTTAATACTGAACGAATGTACTCAGCTCATGTAACATCATTACTGGAGATCTTCAGAGGCACTGTATATGCAATACCTCTGAGGGAGCTGCGACAGGGTTTTTGTTGTTGTTGTTCCTCATCTGTGGAATTCCCTCCCCGTCACCTGCCTTTCTGAGCTTTAGTTGCCAAGTGAGATCAATTTTATTTTCCCAGGCCTTTGACAATTGTAAAGTCTTGTTTTGGCTGTAATGACCTTGTTTTGTTTGGAGCAACTATGGTTACTGCTGCTCTGCTGTTTGGGTGGCTCATTAGGGGAGGGGGCATGGCTCAGTGCTAGAGCATCTGCTTTGCTTGCAGAAGATCCCAGGTTCACATAGCTGATGACATGCAAGACATCCTCTACTTGGGACCCTGGCAAGCCTCTGCCAGGCAGAGTAGATACCGACCTTGATATATAAACTTTATACAGCATATTCATATTTTCAGACATTATTTTAATATTGCAATATTTCATCATTTTATTATTATTATTCATATCTTATAATTGCTGAGGTAAGATCCATGTTCAGAGGCAGTAAACCTCTGAATTCTAGTGCCAGGAGACAGCAAGACAACATCAGCCTCTATGCCCTGTTGTTGGACTTCCAGAGGAACCACTTGGCCGCTGTGTGAGATAGGACACTGGACTAGATGGACCGCTGGTCTGATCTAACAGGGTTCTTCTGATGTCCTTATGTATTGGCCACTGCATTTTAATGGAAATTTTGTGAACTGCCATAAGACCTCTGTTCAGAGTCTGGATACAAATATTTAAAATAAATAAAATAATAAATATTTGGAAATGAGGGGCTCCTTCAATTGACCTAATAGGTAGTTTGATCAGACACAATTGTGTTTTTGAGGACATATTCTGGAGAATTTCTCACAATAGTTTTTAAAGGCTGCAGTCACACACACTAAATAATCCACTTTCAATTCACTTTCCAACTGGATTTTTACTGTGTGAACTGGCAAAATCCAATTGGAAAGTGCATTGAAAGTGGATTATTTAGCATGTATGACCATAGTTTTTCTAAGTTGTATTGTTGTCTGGAGGAGGGAGATGTGGTA
This sequence comes from Gekko gecko, assembly GCA_029375565.1. NCBI lineage: Eukaryota > Metazoa > Chordata > Lepidosauria > Squamata > Gekkonidae > Gekko > Gekko gecko. Next base: position 34,382,340 of record JAPDNY010000003.1, on the reverse strand, counting down.
GGAGCGGAGTCAACCAACAGATGCATATATGCATTTTGTTCCCCTCCCATTTTTACCTTCTAAAACATTTTGTGTCAAGTTCCTGAACTGCACTGTAATATCAGAATGATCTGAAGATCAGTTTGCAAGATGGCAGAGCTTCTGAGAATGAAATTCTTTTTTTAAAAGTTACAAATATATATAGGGAAAAAGGAATAATATAACATACAACAAATAAACAATACAATTGCCATATTCTGTAGAAGCAAAAAAATTACAGTTAACTAAGGCCTACAACATCTACAAGTTTTAAAACCATAAATTAGGTTCTTTTGCTGGATATTATGAGATCTGTGCACCTGATTCCAATAATTCATGACAGGATACCATTGTTCTGCAATTATTTCTTGAACATTTTTCTCTCTCTTAAATACTTAGCCCCTCAGAGAGAAATTCTTTAAACAATTCAGATCTGATTGTTCTGCTCTAGATAACAGCAATCAAATGTGTGTGTGTAAAACTGTTAGCATTACTGACCCAACTGGAAAATCCTGTGCCTCAGATTTGCATACCAATTTGTATGTGTGCAGCATTTGCTATTTATAATCCTTTAATTCAGCTAAAGGAACCATATACAAAGAACTCCAGTGCTTTCATCGTTGTTTCTTTGATGAAATCATATATTCTTTGTGATGTGGCTAACTTCTGAAAAAAATGTAATTACAAGTGCTGATTTTCCCTCAGGGCATCATTATTCTGCCAGGCTTACACATTCTGAGTAATACCTTTCTCTCAGTTATAGTCTCTTTGAACACTGGGACCTGTCATGACCAAAGGTGTTGTTACCTAAGGATAAGGGTAGGCGAAAGTGAACTCTTGTACCCTGTTTTTAATTATTAAGGCCAATTCAGTGTGGGTGAAGTGGAAAACAGTAGGCAACTGGTATTGGCTTGAAATCTCTACTAATACAGGACAAGGATATTTGGACATGTGTGTGAGGAAAACAAGGAAACTATGCAGCTATATCTTGGAGACCGTCATCTGAATTTCCTGAAATACGGTAAAGTTCAGAACTTTGGCTTACTGAGTTTTATAGCAAAGCAACACAAAGGCATCCTTTCCCTTCCACCTCTTCTCACATTCCAGGACTCCTCCTTTATGTGAGGAGTTAGAAACTTCTGGGCGATTGGAACAAAAATGAGAGACAGTTTGAAACTTTGATGGACCACCTCATGGTATTACCCCTTAACAGGCAATATGTTTGACCATGCTTATGGGGTGAACAGCATGCTACATGTGATCCTTCTGGAATGGACAGCTGCCTCTGGTGTCTTTCAGACAAAATGGCAAGCACACATACTGGGAGGATTGTTTCTAGTGTGCTCATGCTGCCAAATGTATCACCTGAAAAGAGCTAATGTGTTGCCAAAATTATTTCTGAATTCTAATTATCTCATGATGATTCACCACCCATTACTCCTTCAAGTTGACAAGAATAGTCATATGGCTTTTTTGGCTGGGGGCCCCCTCCGCCCAAGAAGCACCAATTGTTATTTGAATGATCCTGAACCAATTTCTGGCAAATTCCCTCAATATTTCCAATACAGTTCCAATCAAGTAGTGCCCTATTTGGTATCAACAGTGGAATTCTGATTATAACAAAAAGAGAAATTTTTAAAGTAAGGACTTTTCCCCAAACAATCTTTTTTAGCTGTTTTATAGTCTGCTTCTGGTCTGACACCTGTTCTGTTTTTTAGGGTGCTCAGCAGTGGTTGTATGTAGTGTTTATGCCCCTTGCTGGTTTTTAATGTCTTTGTTCTGTTTTTATATTGATGGCTTATGATTTTATTATTTTATGGCATTGTTTTTAACTTGTAAGCTGCCTTAAGCAGGACTATAGAAATGTGGCCTATAAATAATTTTGGCATGTGACAATACTTCCCTGCCCAATGTCATACGTTGCCAGGGTTTGTTTCACAATACAGAAGCCCTTTTGCGAATCACATCCTGCTGATTCTGTCTTTTCTGCAAACAGAAATGGGGTCAACTAATCTATAGAAAAAGGAAGGTTCTTTAAAGCCTGCAGGAAGACAATAAAAAGATAAACAAGGGGTTGCATCCTGCCATTCTGCTCAGCAAAGGTGGAAGCCTTTTCCAGCCTAAGGAGAATTCCTGTGATAGAAGTTGCTTTCCCACTGGAAGAATGGTGAATGGTCCATGAGATTAGACAGAGTCGCCATAAAGCATTGCAGGAGTGGATTGACATCAGATACTTGCAATGTCTATCTGTGAAAATGGAGTGCCATTGAGCAAGTGGTGGAAGAAAAACCAGACCCCCAAGGGAGCAGACTGGGCCCAGGGGTGTTCAGGGCTGCTGCCAGTTCTCATTGTCTTGCCTTGGTCCCTTGGGTGATCAACTGGCCCCATGTGCTGAGCAAAATGGACTGATGAGCTGCCGTGTGACAAAATGCTAGGGTTGCCTAGTTCTGATCTAGACGGTAACATTTTAAAGCAAAAACAGATGGTGTGGGGAAAAGGAGATAAACTATCCCATCCCTCAGGTGTCATACCTTGCTATACTGAAGAATTCAGCATTTTTCTCCTGTCCCACCTGGCAACTGGTATCTGAGCTGGGCAGGAAGATGGATGCTTCAAGCCCCAGAATAAGGTGTGGGAAGGATCAGGGTTTGCATTCCTTTACCCGCATGCTCTGGTTATGTTTAAAAATAGACCATCCTGCTTTCCTGTACATACGAATGGGAGGTTGCCTGCCATATTCTGCTTTTTTGAGGCTAATAGCAGTAGGAGGAAGAGTGATTTATATCTGGGAAAAACACTATTGGTTATTGTTTTTTCCTTACAGGTAAAGATATTTAGAGGTCTCAGTTCCAAAACAGCAGTTCTCTCTCCCATAGAGAAATGAATTGATGCTTGGTCATCTCTTATCTCTCACTTCTTGCCTTACTTGGTGTGTACGTTCGGGTGTGCGTATAGTTGTTGTGGAGAGAAGCCTTAAAATCCATCTCTGTCCACTCTAGCTCAAGCAAAGTATTAGTCTGTGTTGTCCCCTGCAGGGGGCTGCCAGAGAAGCAAAGTCTGGGCTTCTGCCACTATCTTCCCCCAGTCTCCATTGCCCTGCCTACTAGTAGAGATGAGTCCAAGCCTATATCAAGTAGCTAGGGCAACCCCAGATAATGAAATGGCTTGCAAAAAGAAGGCCCATTTTTACACTGAATCTGAAAGCCCACCCAAAGCTGCCAAGATTGGCTAATGATTGGCAGGAACTGGAAACTGTAAATGCCAGTTGGGAGGGCCCTGAGGTTTGGTGTGGACATCAGCAAACTCTTCTGCTGGGATAACATCCCTGTCAGGTATATATTGCTGAGGCATTCTCTCCCCTCTCCTGATGCCTTGAGCCTTTTAGAACGGATAGAAAATGGGGGGGGGAGGTCAATGAGGTGAGAACACGCAGAAGATTAACTATGTTTGTTATCTCTGAATGTCATTACTATTTTTCAGGGCTCTTTTTGTAGCAGGAACTCCTTTGCATATTAGACAACACACCCCTAATGTAGCCAATCCTCCAAGAGCTTACGGAGCTCTTCTTACAGGGGCTACTGTAAGCTCTTGGAGGATTGGCTACATTAGGAGTGTGTCACTTAATATGCAAAGGAGTTCCTGCTACAAAAAGAGCCCTGCTATTTTTTAAAATATTATTTACAATGACAATTCACGAATGGGATCTATTTATGTTAGGTTTTTGGTTTTCTCTTAATTTCCTGCCTCAGATATCCTACTGGTAAATATTCACATTGAAAAAAGAACAGAAAGGGCAAGAGGAGATGGGTAAAAAAGTTTCATGAGAATCATGGGTAAAAATAAAATTAGAAAGATTTTAATTTCAATTTTTTCCTCCCTTCCTTTTGATGTATGGAAAAGCTATTTATGGAGAAAGGTTTGCAAGAAGCTGTGATTTTCTGGGTCAGAATGTTTCATCTCCATTGTTGGCAGAGCAAACCACCAAGCCTGAGTATAGAGATATGTCTGCTGTCTATTTTATATTGCCTGCCAGCAGGAGCATTGATGGAGTGAAGGTTTGAAATGACTGTAATTTGTGGCCTCCCAGTTATCAAGCACATCAATCTTGCCTGTCCTTTTTTTTTTTTTTTAATAATACCTCTGGACTTTCCTTTGCACAATAGCAGTTTGGAAAAGACTGTCTCACATTAATGTGTGTGTGTGCGCATGCTCTTTTAAACCATTTAAAAATAAAATCAATGCTGTGGATTTTAAAAATCAGCTTAAACCCCCCCCCTCCCCATTTTTAATTCTGATCCTGCACTGCACTGCACTGAAGAACTGCTGACAGATCAAAAACCACATCCAATAAAACAATGCCCTTGCAAAATGCAAGATAATGGTGAAAAAATATTGGATAAGAGGATTTATTTATAAGCCACCCTAACCCTAAAAAGGTTCAAGGAATATATCTGATTAAAAGAAAAAGAATCTTACTATCTCACTCTGATCCTAAATGTGTTCACCCTGAGGGTGAATGGAAATGATTGGATGCACTCTACCACAGATGAAGTCACAAACGAAGTCGCTTCAAGTCCGTTCATGAAAGGAATCTCTGCCACCTTCCCTTTCTCAGTGTAGCCTCCTCCTGCCCCCTGAAAATACACTTTTGAGGGTGAGGGAATGGAGCGTGATGGTGTTGGGCGGTAGCAGCAAGAAGGGGAAATGGTCAGAAACCACTCTTGCATTACCTTTTCTGCAAATGGAGCAAATATATGTGTATGATTTCTGCTGATTTCCCCTTCTTCTTCTTCTGGGATATGCTGTGCAAATATGGCTGGTTTCTTTCCATAGACAAGGCAGAGCTGTTTAGAAGAGCCTTTCAGTCTTGATACAGTTCATGTGGGGCTGTTTGATGTGTTTTACGGTTTGCTATGGTTTTAAATTGTTATTGTATACTGTTGATTTTCACTCTGATTTTCTTTGTACATTACATTGAAGTTTGGAAACAGCGTTATACAAAATCTTAAATTAATAAAATTATTCCTGCCATTCCAGTGCCACATATTGTGCTCTTCCTAATGGTCCCCTGGATTTGCTTGGGATACACAGTAAATTCTTGTGGGAAGGAGCAAAGATCCTGTTCTCTGTTTGCAGTTTATTTTATTTATTTAGGTTGTGGTCACATGCACCAGAAAAAATGGGGGGGGGGAGCAAGGCTATTTCCTCCGGAGGAATTTGACCCGCAGTTGCACGATCACACCGCCTTTTGAAGCTGTGGGTGCAGTCTGTCAGTGTGTGATCAGACGCAACTGCAGGTGAGTCTTTTTGTGTGTGTGTGCCATTTCCCCCCCATGCACTTAACCAAGGGATCGATGTATCGCACCTCCACACTGAGGGCTCCCTATGGAGTTTGCAATGATGCGCATACTGTGAAGGGGGAAAAAAACAATGTCACGGAGTCGGGATGGCCTGATCAGACCATCCCGATGCCATGAGAGCACGCTGGAGCGATCAGACACAGGAAAGTCCATCCGTGGCCCATTGCAACCTGTTAACTACTGGATTTTCCCTGGTGTCTTTTACCTCTGCTTCTGCAGCAGAGTAGAATGGGTTGCCTACAGCTGCGGGGCGCTTCCCAGATGTTGTTGTCTGATCGTGCCCTTTAAATCCGCTCGCAATTCACACCGATGTCAGGTCTAATTGTGCATATGACCGCAGCCTTAATTTGGTTTTTGACTCACTCTCCCCAGCTACTGCAGGCTTCAGGGTGAGTGACAACAGTTTTATAATACAATCATAAAACAATTTAAACAATTTAAAACACAAGTCACAACAACAATCAGATGGCACAATTTAAAACAAATTGACTGGATCAAACAAGTGAATGTTCTTAAGTTGACTAGATCTGACCTGTAAAGAAGAAAAGAAATCTGCATGGAGTTCTGCTTCCTCTTGAAATGAGCAGCATTTGTGGACAGGAGCTGGAGTTCCTGGATGAACAAGTTATGTGTAGATTGTAATGGTAGCCTTGACTTACATATTTACTTCATTTATATCTGACCTTTCTCTCCTGTCAGAACCCAAAGTGGCTAATATTGTCTCCTCTCCTCCATTTTATCCTCACAACAACCCTGTGAGGCTAAGAGTGTCTGACTGGCCAAAGGTCACTCAACAAGCTTCAAACCTGGCTCTCCCAGATACTAGTCTGACACTCTTAACATCTACATCACATGCTCAAGAGACATGCATGTGGTCTTTGTTCTTGGTCTTCGTTTTTTGTTCTCTGTGCATGCCCTGGGAAATATGTGTGCTAACATGGCATATTTCTTTTCGAAAGACAAAATAGGAAGTGCAAAATTCAAATGTTGTGGGATTATGTGACTCCTAACTAGAAATGATGATTGTGGAAATCAGTACTATGTCATTCCACTGAGTGTCCAGGTGGAATACTGAGTTTCATTGCCATGGCTTCTGTGCAGGTACATATGGGCACTGCGCATTTGCAGGCCAGCCACAGAGAAGAGCTACCAAGCTTTAGAAATCTAAAAGTGCTCCCCCTTCCCTCCATCTTGGGTGTTGCCTTTCCCATCCAAAAGGTCACATGGTGGAGTCGGGGAGAGCAGTCTTCTCTCAATTCTCTCCTTGCTGCTGTAAGGAGAGCATGAGCTTCACTGAGCTGTGTTTTTTCAGAGTCTTACCTTGAACTGAGGTCTCCGAAACAGGTTGGATGGTGTTATTTTAAAAATGTAAGGAAGCTGAAATGGCTCAAAACATGTTTCTTACATTTGGGTGAAGGGCAGAATATGACCTCATGCCCCGCTTGCTGCCGCCTCACAGCAAAGGCCCAGGAAGGGAGAGCAGCCAGGCTCAAAGCTGCCAGGTGAGAAAAGGCTTTGGATGCCCCAGACCCTCTCAGGCTCTTTCTGATAAGAGGCTGATAGCCCCTCAGTGGCCTTGCTGTCTATGCTCTTGACACTGGATACAGTGGAGAAATTGACCCTGGCTCAATTAGCATCTTAGTGGCTGTTGAAAAAAAATAAAAGAAAAAACCAAAGCACACCAAGCGTACCTCTCTCTGGCACTGACAGCCCTCACCTCAGCATCAACTGTCACCCTCAGCACTGACAGACATTAACTCCTTGAGATCGGAACTCACTTTCCCCTCGAGTTTGACAGGATTCTCCCAGTCAATTTCGTTCATCCAACTCATCCCAAAGCCAACCGTTGTCGCTGAAGGATCATTACTCCATGTTGCCTCGATGTCATCCATTGCAGTCTGGATTGACATCAAACTCTCATTGTGTTGCCATCAGAACACGACTCTCATTCCTCTAGGTTATCAGATGATGAAGTCTATGAGGCCCCACTCCAACCTACAGGGCCTTCACTTGGCCACAAACAGCAGGCACCCCAACTGTCCTCCACTCAAGGGCCCCCACAGCAGAATTCCTGGTTCCTGTTGTTCCCAATGATGTTTCCATCTCAGTGGGGACCTTGGGACCCTCAGCATCAATCTGGAAATTCTGCTTTACACAGAGAGTGATCAAAATGTGGAATTTGCTGCCAGAGGATATAGTGATGGCCACAGGAATAAGCAGCTTTAGTTATTAGGGGATTAGATAGATTCTAGATAGATAGCCATGGTGACTGAGCGGAGCCTCCAAATTCAAAGGCACTAAGCCTCTGAATCCCAGAGCCAGGAGGCCACATCAGGGGAAGGCCTTGGCCTCTGTGCCCTGTTGCTGGCCATCTAGAAGAACTGGTTGGCCACTGTGTGATCGCTTATACAGTTTTATGTACTTTTCTGATCATGGCCACTGTGCAAGACAGCATGCTGGACTAGATGGACTATTGGTCTGATCCAGCAGGGCTCTTCTTATGTTCTTAAAGAGGTTGTAGACCTTCCATGCACAAATATTGTGCTTTCAAATGGAAAAAGTTGTACTATGGGCAGAGGAACAAGGGGTTAAACCAGACACTTGTGAATTGCCAAAGATATTTGATTATCTTCTAGCTTTGAAGGATAGGGGTTTAGCTTCCTCATCCATCAAAGTACACTTTCATAGGGGGAGTCAAGGGTTCCTCAGTTTTCTTAGCAATAGAATCTAGAAAGGTCCTTAAAGGTTTACATAATTTGTATACACCTGTTGTACACAGTGGAGTTTGTCCCTCATTCTGTCAAAGTTAATGTATAAATCCTTTTCTTATCTGTCATTTCTGTCATAAAAAATGGTCTTTTTGGTAGCAATCAGTTTTGCGCACGGGGTGAGGGAGCTGCATGCATTAAGCTGTGACCCACCTTTTACCAAATTCCATGCAGACAAGGTAATACTCAGGCCCAGCCTGGATTTTTTTTTTAACTGAAAGTGGCTTCTTGGTTTCAGCTGGAACAAGACATCACCCTCTCCATGTTTTTCCCATCTCCAACCTCTGCCTCTGAACAAACTCTGCACATACTAGATGTTAGAAGGGTACTTCTTTTTTATTTGAAAGAACAGTGGAGTTTAGGAAGGATAGGAACTAATTCCTGTGTTTCAAGGACCCCAATAAAGGGCAGTATCCTCATAGTCATCGTCCAGAAGGATAGTGTCCACATAAAGTAAAGCATAAAGTGTCTGCATAAAGCGAAGCAGGCATACTTTGCCCCATCACTCTGACAGCTCACTCCACGGGGGCTCAAGCTTTGTCAGCAGCATTTCTTTCCAAGCTTTCCCTAGATGACATCTGCAAAGCAGCCACCTGGTTGACACCCTCGACATTTCTCTGGCATTACTGCGTGGACGTGGATTCTCAGAATGAGGCAACTGGGGGGAAAGCAGTCTTATGTCCGTCTTCTACTGATCAGCCCACACTTACCTCCTTGGTAACTGAGCTTGCTATTCTCCCATGTGGGACTGCACAGAAGCCACAATGATGAAAATAGGGTTGCACTTACCTGTAACCATTGTTCATCAAGGGGTCTTCTATGCAGGGACACATCCCTCCCTCCTTTCCCCACTGTGGGCTGCTCTGTTGGCTCTAGCTTCTTACAGTGGTGAAAGGAGAACGGAGAGAAGAGTGATCTTCCTGACTCCATCATGTGACCCTTTGGAAGGGAAAGACAACACCCAAGACAGAAACAGAGCACTCTTAGGCTTAAAGCTTGGTAGCTCTTCTCCGTGGCTGGCTTGTGATTGTGCAGTCCTTGTGTGTGCCTGCACAGAAGACCACACGATGAACAATGGTTACAGGTGGGTGCAACCCCATTTTATTACTTGCAGATCTGTGAGGTGGAGATTCAATAGCAAAGAAGTCAGGCCTGCAGAGTAACCGATGTCTTGTTTTGCTTCCTCTCTCTTTCCCTCCCTTCCCTTTCACAGCTGTGTAATGGGGGCTCTGTCACAGACCTCGTCAAAGGCCTGCTGAAGTGTGGCCAACGCTTGGATGAAGCTATAATCTCCTACATCTTATATGGTGCTCTCCTGGTAAGGATGTTCATTAAGCCTCTAATGACAGCAGAGGGGGCAATTTCCCCATCTGATACATTTCCATTTATAAATGATGGTGTGGCTGGCAGTAATCTGCCTGCTGTCGGAGCAGCAGGGGGCTGTTTTGAGGGTGTGATACAGTGGGGCAGATGTTTCTGTGGCGTAAAGCACAGATTGTTTTGATTGCTCGCCCCCCTCCCGGTGACATTAGGAGAATCATGTTTAAATATGGGCGTAAGCATCTTTTTTGTTCTCGTTGCCGGCACGCAGGGTCTGCAGCACTTACACAACAACCGAATCATTCATCGTGATGTCAAAGGGAACAACATTCTCCTGACTACAGAGGGAGGAGTCAAACTTGTTGACTTTGGTAATAATAGCGTGCCGCTACTTTTCATTCCTCCCCCTTTCTCCTTTTTCCTGATGGCTTGTACTGTTTAGCTCAAGGCATCTCTTTTTGACTGAGTGAGAAAGCAGAGAGGGGCTCTGCATCTCTGTGTTCATTAAGTGGTGAAATCTTGAAAAAAAGGGGGGGAAGAGTTTGCATTAAATTCGTGATAATTCAGAGAGGAAACTCTAGCCTTGATTCAGTTTTGTGCAAGCAGACTATCTGGGGCTGGATGCTCAAAGTATCTGATCAAATAGGCAATAATACCAATCAGATGTTTATGTGGGAGAGGTGGGGGAAAGCTAAATCCAGTTTCTGCCTGCTCCCCACCCCATTTATTTACTTACTTTTTCTCCTTAATGGGAGCCCAAAAGTGACTTACAATACCATTATCCCCTCCTCCAGTTTCTCACAACAGCAGCCCTGTGAGGTAGATAAGTCTATCAGTGAGTGACTAGCCCAAGGTTACCCCATTGACTTCCATGGAGGCATGGGCATTTTTTGAACCCAGGTCTCTCAGCTCCTGGTCTGATATCTGACACTAACCACTGCACCATGCTGGCTATGTTAGCCTAACCAGTCAGCAGCAGCACTGCCACCAAATTATCTGACTAGGTCATGCATCCCAGCATCTGGATTCTTCTAGAAATCCCACGCAGTGCTCTGTTTCTACATCTGTGTGTCCCTACTGGATTGGAGCATCTGCCCATAAAAAAGGATTCTTCCCCAAGCTATTTTTACTTACAGAAAGTCTGTTTGCATTACACTGAAGTCATTTGTCTCTCTAATCTAGACTTTAAATATTTCATCTTCTGCATATGAAAATAAGACATCCTTCTTTCTCAAATGGTTGTGACTAGCCTCCGGCACATTTATTCCCTCTCAGCAGAAGGTAAAGTGGTCCTCTGGGCCCCAAAGCTAACAGATCCATTTAATTTGCAGTTACAGCTGTTAGATATAAGCGGGTCTGAATGGGAAGCATCTAGAAAAGGATGAAAGAAGCGTGTGACCTGCAGTAAGCTTTACCTCTGGATAAATGCTAATTTCTTGGTAAGGATTTAAAAAAAAATCATGTAAAGGGGGGGAACCCCTCACATTCTAAAATGCCTATCTCTAATCTGACACAAGGATAATGTAAAGAAAGCAATGAGCCTCTTCACACCTACTTGGGAGTAAGCCCATTGAACTCAATTAGTCAACATGCTTGGGATGGAACTAGAAGCATATTAAAGCCAGTAAACAGGGCAAGATGGGAAAATGAATCTCACCACTACAATCTATAAAAAAGCATAATTTCAAATGTTTTGCCAGTATGTGCATCTGGCCTATGCAAAATAATTCTATAAAGGAGGAATTCACCCCAAAACTAAAATAAGATGCTCTCTCTCTCTCTGTGTATAACAGATTTATTACTGCATTACTACTAATGCCCTGATACTTTAAAGCTAGCAATATTTGTTGAATGAATCTGAGAGCAGATGTCTCTTTATTACCTGGAAGGAAATTCATTATCAATGAGTGGGGGGTTGAAAATTCTTGGGTTTTTTGAGTAGCCAATGGACAAATATGGAGCCCAAAGCAGCGGCTTCTTTATAGCCTCTTTGGCATCAAAGAGTAGGGGGTGGAAATCTCTTTTCATTTGAGGTCATCTTCCCAGTGTAATAATTAGAACAAGCTATTAGATTGAGCTGCAGGAAAAAAGCTCATCAAGGCCAAAAGAAAGACCATATCAGAGGGGAGGAAGTTAGAAAGTGAACAATATTGGTGAATAACATTTTTCAGTATTTTGCATGTCATCACCTTGTTGCATGGAGGATAACAGCCAGGATTAAGCAAGGAAAGGAATCAATTTGAGTTACTGAGTGGTTCTGTTAAAAAAGAGGTAGATAAAAACAGCTATGGATGGTTGATTTGGGGATGTGGGTTTTTTTAAAAAATAAATATGTGATATTTTGAAATCCCTTGTGAAACATGAAACAGGGGAAATTGTCACTTATAAAAAAATTCTACTTCAAAATAAGAGCAGCATGCCCTTTTCAATTCATAACAATAACTCCATCAGTGCAGCCCACAAAATAGCATGGGTATGCATTTCAGATTTCACTGTATTTGTGTGGGCTGGGATGGAGGGGACTGAAGGGTGGGTTAAAATTCATAGTATAGAGGCCTGTTTTTAGATAAATACAAGATTAGATCACAACAGAAAAAACAAAACAAAGCAAGGTTTTTAAGAGTGTGTATTATTTTTTAAAAATACCTCATAATATCTATTGCAGTGGTATCAACACAGGTAAACAGAACCACTGAATTGTTCAAAATGTGAGTGCAGAACCAAGTAGTTGGCCAGAAATATCAGCACTCCCAATATCTCATGTCATTTGCAGCATGGGAAATGGAAGCTCTTTTCCCCACCTTCCCCAAAAGGGATGCTATAAACAGTTGAGCATAAATGTGGTACAGTGATTAGGGTTTCAAATGAGGACTGGTGAGGCCTGGCTTCAAATTCCCGCTTGGCCAAGAAGCTCACCGGGTAATTTTGGCTAGTCATTCCCACTCAGCCTAATTTCTTTGAGTGGAGTTGCCAATTCCAGCTTGGGAAATACCTGGAGATTTTGGGGGTGGAGCCTGAGGAGGGTGGAGTTTGGGGAGGAGAGGGACTTCACTGAGATATAATGCCATAGAGTCCACCTTCCAAAGTGTCCATTTTTTCCAGGTGAACTGTTGCCTGGAGATCAGTTGTAATCCCAGGAGATCTCCAGCCACCACCTGGAGGTTGGCAACCTTATCTGTAAGAGAACTGGAGAGCCATGCACAATGCCTTGAGTGCTATGGAGGTGGATGGGATGAAAATATAAGAAATGGTTCACAGATACTAAATAAAGAGAATGATAAAGTTTCATGAGTGACACTAAGGACATAGCAGACCATTCTCACCACCTGATTCCTTGTGGCACTCCAGTCTATAATGGCTAAAAAGGCATTTATTTGTGAGCATTTTTATTGATTATTAACAGGTGAACATTAAAAATTATAAAGCAGAATTGCTAAAAAAAAAGACAACAGATTTGAGTTAAATGCAATATTAATATTTAATAAATAGTTCTCATTGAATGAACAGTTCTAGAAATGGTTGTCCAGTCACATTTGGGTTGGTTCCTGTGAGGCACAAACAAAAGGCATTCACCAAAGTGGATAATCCCCTTCCCACAGCAGCCCTATTAAAGGGAATTGTTGGGGTACCCTTGTGGACAAAAGGCCAGGTGTCATGGGGAACTGCACTGAGGAGGGGAAGTGGGTGTAATCACCTTCCCCCTCTCCTTCCAGTGGTAGTGTCTCTGACACCAGCAAAAGCCTCCTGTGATTCTGCCTCCTCACTGCAACACTTCACCCCAGAAGACTTGTGTTCATATTGATTGTCCAGCCCCTGGGGATTTCTTTTTGTGGGTTACTGAAGGCTGCTGTGGGAAAGGAGAAGGTGTAGCGAAGAAGCACTTCTCATACATAAATTGTAGGATCCATCCCACTGGATTATCACTGTTGCACATATAATTCATCCTTTGAGGGACCAATCTAGGTCTTCAGTCTAGTTCTTGCATAGCTGGGGAGGTCACTTTGCCTTGTTCCAAATGATACCCTGAATGTACAGTACTGTTTGGAAGTGTCCAGATTGCAGAAATGTGTCCCTGAAACAGGTGATTGAATAAGAATTCCAGTTTCAAAGGAACTGACTGAATTTATTCTAAAACTGTATCTTTCCAGAAAGTTTAAATGACAGACCTATTCTAAAACATACAGGCTAACATAACTTGCTTTGCAAAACCTGATCTGATTGTGGGGAAGACTACTACTGACCCAGTTTGGAGTAGTGGTTAAGTGTGCAGACTCTAATCTGGGAGAACCGGGTTTGATTCCCACACCTCCACTTGCAGTTGCTGGATGACCTTGGGCAAGCCATAGTTCTGACAAGAGCTGTCCTTGAAAGGGCAGTTCTTGAAAGAGCTCTCTCAGCCCCACCTACCTCACAGGGTGTCTGTTGTGGGGAGGGGAAGGGAAAGGAGTTTGTAAGCTGCTCTGAGACTCCGAGTGAAGGGAAGGGTATAAATCCAATCTCATCTCTTCTTCTTCTACTGTGCTGGTATTCTTTCATCCTTACAGGTGTTTCTGCACAGCTCACCAGCACAAGGTTGAGAAGAAACACATCAGTGGGAACCCCATTTTGGATGGCTCCTGAGGTAGGCTTTACTTTGTTTTTATTTCTATTAAGTTCTGCCATTTTGAAGATTTCAGGGTTTCTAAAATGTGAATTTTAGGAGGGCCTGGTGTAATCTGGTTCATGGGGTCGTGAAGAGTTGGACTCGACTGTGCGACTGAACAACAACAAAATGTGAATTCTTAAAGCATCCTAATAACAATAAATTATAGGAATCAGTTTGTTTTTAAAAATAAACAAACTCAAGAGTTTAGGAGTTCCTTGAAGAGACACGTGACCAAAACTTGGTGCCACCAAATGCCCTCGCCTTGTCAGTGTGCCTCTTACTTGTGTAACCTCAGCTTGTGGGTTCTGTGGGGCAGAATTTGGGATTAATCTTGCAGTCATTCAGAGAGAATAAAACATCTTTTTAACTTTTCAATTAATGTAATGTAACAAAAACGTAGAACTTAGTAACACAACAGAACAGGGATCTTTTAAAGTCCAAACCATTAACTTCTCCCTCCTTCACAGCTTGTCACCCCCAAAGTCCATCCTTTTCCTCTTGTTGGTGGGTCAAGAAGTCTCCAGCGGAACACTCTGCGCACCGGCTTCCAGAATGAGGGTCCCAAATGAACTCCCCATTAGACAACACAGCCCTGAAACAATAATTCTAAAATTTACAACTTAGAACAAAAGTCTCCCTCCCTTAAACAGTTTCCATACACAAGTTGTAGTTACCTTAAACAAGGTGTGAAGAGCCTATGATTAAGATTTAAGCTCCTCAGCAGGGCAGTCTGGCTTCCCTCTTCAGCTTTCCACAAGGTCTGCACTCTTCTCCATCTAGAGGCTCCACCCCTTCCGGGCTTATTCCATTCCCAGCTAGGGAGTTACACTTGTGCTACTGTTCTTCTTGCTAAGTGGCTGCACTGCTGTCCATGTTATTGTTTGGATTCTTTCATATCAGTTCTCCCATGTGAAACATGGGTGAATTTTATTTCCTCAAAAAGCCCCCCCTTTATCTGTCTGAAATTTGGTAATGTGTGTATCCTCGGGGATTACTAACCCCCCAGAGTTCTATTCAATTTGAATGGAAAACCATGAAGGCACAGACCTGAGAGAAAAAAGGTGTGTGTGGGGGAGCAGCAAGTAACATAAGGAGGTTAAACAAAGGGAAACATCAGAGAAGTTCACCATCCCCAATCAATCCTGTAGTTTTCTGAAATGGACAAGTTCTTTCTACAGTCTGGGTAGGCCAGTATGCTAACTAGGGAAGGAGATGAACAAAGACAAGGGAAAAAATAGTTCAAGTATGCAGACTAGCTCTCTACAGATGCCATTACACATGTTGAAATCAGCATACGTAGAAGTGTGCTTGCTTATATGAAACCTTACTCAAACAATGTTTCAACCAACTGGCATCTCATTCGAATGGCTAAGTGTGCATAGTTAGTAAGCCACACTAACTGCACATGTAGGCAAGGGGATCCAGTTTAAATGAGATGCCAGGTTTGCTCCTTTGCTCCTTGGCACATTTCTTTCCCCCTCCTGTTTTGTTCTTTGCTCCCTAACAAAGGACGGATGGGAATGCCAACATCCAGATTAAAGCACAGTTATTGAATTGCCCAAGAACCTCTTTGGCGTATGAAAGATTACAGGCCAGCTTTTATTCCTGGATGTGGTTCTGTACTGTAACCATGTAACCTGTATGTAGACAATCAACCGTAGGAACACAATTCCCTCCTAAACCGTATTACCAGTACTTCCTGAGAGGAAAATTTTACTAAGACATGCTTCTATTCAGGGCTGGCCTGAGGTTTTTCAGTGCCCTAGGCGGGGCTACCTTGTGGTGCTCCCCCGCCACCGGAGCTCCCCAGGGCGAGGGAGGGCTCCCCTCCTCCTCCTCCTCCCCCTCTCACCCACCCCTGGGGCACGCCGGCAAGCCAGGAGAAGGGGGGGCTTTTGGCGGGGCTTTTGCTGGGGTTGGGGGCCTTTTGGCACCCCTAAGGGCTGGTGCACTCTAGGCGAATGCCTAGTTCGCCTAGTGAGCGAGCCGGCCCTGCTTCTATTTAATTAGAGCTATGTTTCTGTGATGGGAGGGGAGGCAGCATGGTATAGCCCGATCTTGGAAGTTAAGCAGGGTCAGTTCAAGGAAGGCTCTGCAGAGGAAGGCAATGGCATACCACCAGCTTCTCACTTGCCTTGGAAGCCCCTTGCAGGGGTTCCATAAATCAATTGTGGCTTGATGGCAGATATGTACATTTGTTTCTGTGAAAAAGGTCATTAGAAACCAAGAACGTCCTAGGAGGTTAACATTTGTATGTGAGAGAACAAAGAGTATTTCAGAGCATAAAGTAATAGCAATGTACAAGTTGGCATAACGGTAAAAGAATATCTGAAGAATGTCTCTTAATATACCTTTACCCCTTTTAACAGCATGAATAGAAGATATGAAACTCACAGAATCTTCTTAAAATGCTTTTGTTGTAAAACAGTGTATAATCTCCAATGATGTTGGGGAAGTATCTGGTTGCATAAGGCCTTTCCGCTTGAAGTTATGCCCCTGCTTCTTATCAAATCATAACAGGTTTTTTTTTAAAAAAAATGATCTACATGATAGCTTGCAATCTCAAACTTGCATTTAAAATGACTTTTCAACAGCACATGGCTGACATTTGTAATTGGAAATGCTTTTAAATAAGTTCCAATGAAAAATCTAGCTCCCAGCTGAATTGGCAGAACTCTGTATAATTGAAAATAGCAATCTGGGTCTTAATGTTTTATAATTAATTGGAAGTAAACATTGCCCAGTGTATAGCATAATCTTAAAAAACCATTTGCCTCCTTTGTCCTTCTCTTCCCTTCAGCATCTCCTGTTCACTACTCACTGGCCCGCATCTCGGGGAACAAGGTCAGATCCAGGTTAATAGCTTCAGGTCACTTTACCTCCTACTTAGCTAACATTAGTTTTTGTTTTTGTCATATAGATAAACATTTTCTTATGTTTTTGAAGGCCATTGAAATAACGGAGTATCTGTCTGCTAAATTCTAGGAAAGAAACACAACTTAAAGAAGACAATTTTATAAGATTTTTTTTTAAATTGATGCCTCAGAGGCTTATGAAAGTAATTGTGCATGTACACATTATTTGAACAGGGAGAAAAATCTAACAAAGAAATGTAGCCTTCTTTGCTTTAATGGAGGAATCTGTAGAGACTGCATATTTACTCTATTTCTAACATATAAAGGACAAATAAGATTGTAATTTCCACACATTTTTTTTTCTTCCTGAGCAGTGGGAAGCCCCTTGCAGTAAACAGAAGTGTCCAGACTGGGCTTACCAGATGGCCAGCCATGGCAGGCAGTCTCCCGGCCCCTGCCATCGCTTTTGACTCCAGCAGGAGTGTGCGTGTGGGTGGGTGGGAGCTGATGTCACAACAACACTTCCAGTTGTACCTGGAAGGGATGTACGATACTCTAGGAGTTCCCCAAATCTCTATGATTTTTCCTACAGCATCATGATGTCACTTTGGGATACAACTGGAATAGACGTTGTGATGTCACTCCACCATGGCCAACTGACAACCCTAGACCAGATGGCATCATGTCCAATATGGGCATGACTCATCTGGGTACCAGGTTTTCCCCCATATGTGCCAAATAGTAGAAACCTCATTTTCTCTGACTCAGATGGGAAATTGTAGGATTGCAGATAGCCACTAGAGGGAGAAGGATGGGACTAAGCTCCACTTTCAGAATGGCATGTGACTGCTGACTGTGGCAGCTTGCTGCTGCCCATCATTTCCTCCCCCTTTAGCATCTTAAAGGGGCCTTTTCCCTTTACTTGCCAAGTTGTGCTACATTATAGTGTAGAGCAGGGGTGTTGAACTCATTTGTTATGAGGGCCGGATCTGACATAAATGTGACCTTGTTGGGCTGGGCCATGTGTGTCATAAAATGTTACACCAGGTAGCGGAGACAAACACAAAGGGAGGGTTTTTTTACTTAAAATTAAAACATGCTTAAAACATTAGCTCTCTTGCAATATTTTGTTTATTTAACAGTGTCTAATAACTGACACCTCTTGCTCTGAATTATTGCATCCAAATGTCTGTGCTGTTGCAATCTTGAGTATGCTGTTCAGGTGTGTATCTGTAAGCTGCAAACCTACAATGACACAGCAGCAGCAGAAGTGGAAGAAGAACCAAAAGACAGCCATCTCCACTGTGGGCCTGATAGAAGACCTGTGGGAGCCTGACTTGGCCCCCCGGGCCGCATGTTTGACACCCCTTGTGTAGAGGATGGATGGACAGGGAGAGGAAAGAGAGAGAAATTTACCAGATCCCTGGTCACTTATGGGGCCATGGAGCTGTGCTTGGCAATTATCTATCACTTTTGGCCTCGCTTATAGTCGGTAAGGAAAGGGAAAGGAAGGGCTTTGGGCAATAGCAGATGGGGGAGGGGTGTCCAAAATTGTCATCACGTCTGTGCCTTTGTGCAGGCATGATAGAGAAAATGGGAATGGAGTGTGGGCAGCGGCAGCAACAAGAGGAGACAGAATAGTGTGCACAGACCCTGGTTTTGCCCATTCCCATTTTACTTGATGCTGCTGTCATTAGCTATTTTTAAATTTACTCTTCAGTTTGATTTTACTTGCTTGAATAAGGAATAGTGTTGTAGTCATCCGGGTGGCTACCCTGATCTGGATGGCTAGCCTGATCTTGTCAGGTCTCAGAAACTAAGCAGGATCATCCATGGCTAATATTTGGATGGGAGATCAATTAGGAAGTCTACAGTTGCCATACAGAGGCAGGCAATGGCAAACCACCTATGAAGACCTCTTGCCTTAAAAACCCTACAAGGTCGCCATAAGTTGGCTGTGGCTTCATGGGACTTTACACACCAGGGCAGCTGGTGAAGGGGAGGAGAGGTTGAGGCTAGAGAGATAAATTTACAGGAACTCTGGTCACTTTTGGGGCCCGTGGAGCTGTGTTTGGCAATTATCATTCACTTTTGGCCTGACTTGCCGCTGCACCAGACTCGTTCCATGGAAAAGGAAAGTACTTGTATTTCATATTAAGCTTTTCTTTACCAAAACTGAGGAAAACAGCCTCCTGCTGCTGATTTCTGGGCAGCCCCTCACACACAAAGCCAAACAAGCCCCCTCAAGCATCCTGTTTGTGTTCCATGCCATACCAAGACCCTTGCATCAGACACTCTGCTTCCCCCTCGATGGTTCGGTCATCCTTCCTCGGTCACACTGCAGCAACAGCTGAGTCCTTTATCAGTACTGATTGTCACTTTTGCTGATGTAGTGCTTCTTACAACATACCATGCTTAGATGAGATCAGACAGTATTTCTCCACTTAAAAACAAAAACAAGGAATCTTGTGGTAAGCAGAGCATGCTCAAATTTTACCTCAGTCACCAGTTCATTAGGTGACTTCAGGGAAATTACTACCCTGTTTATTTGAAAGGAAGATTGGTCTTTCAAGAAAAAGTGGGGGCCATCTTAAATTCACATACAGGTTTCCGTTACATATGGTGTTTTTTTAAAAAAAAAAAAGACTTCAGAGGTACTATTTTGCTGCCATGTAGTTAGGATGATGATTGCTCAATATTTCAAAAGAAAAAGAGAGAGAGAGGGGCTTTATTTTCTCATGTATAGCAAAATTGGTTACGACTTCCTTCTGAGTCACCCTCTTAAAGTAGTTGATTCATATAATTTTGATGAAGGACATTATTGGAAACAGATGTTTCCAGGAAGTGAATAAAAAAATTAAATAAGCTAGATATAATGCTAATGTTCGTCACTGCAATTTCCCCTCCTTGTTAAAAGTGTCCATTTACAGTTAAAGCCAAGACATGATGGGTACTCCAGCATGGCTTTGTATTCAAGAGGCAGATAGAGACATTATACCACTAGAAGGGCACTTGACAACTGTATGAAGAATAATTTCCCAGAAATTGTGGTTATTTTAACTCCTTTGGCTGGCCACAAAACAAAATGTTAGCATTTAACCATTTCATTACATGTTCTCTGTCCATCTCTCCTTTAGCCTGACTCTCCATACTTTTCAGGTATTTCCTCTGTGCAGTGAATTAAGGTAGCCATGGTTGCCCAATGCAAAGTCCAGAACCAAAAGCAATGTAGCCATTCAGAACCAAACAAGTTAATGTCATCATGTACACTTTAGGGTTCTTCAGATCTATTCAGAAGGTGGAATTTTTTAATTTAAAAAAACAGAGACAAAAGTGAGATTAGGGAGAAAAAAGGTTCAGGGACTGATCTGAAGACCACACTTTGCACCTTGTGAGGAACCCCAGACTGTCTCTAATGGATTGGGTAGTAAGACACAGGGAGAGGAAAACAAACTTGACCCAATATCTGGAATCAAGAACCACAGGGATAAAAAAGAAGCCTGATAAAGGGCCAATATTAAAAACCTAGTATATATTTATTATATACAAAAATACATGTATTTATTAGAAAGATAGTTAAAAACATATAAGGGCCCAATGAAAACCCTGTTACAAAGTACAAGTGACCTGAAAACAAGGGCAAATACAAGTGACCTGATGCATTTCCACCCTTTAGGGGCCTTCTTCAGAGGTCAAACAATCTGAGGTACAGATAGACACATGTTACAATGTCATATGTCCCAATGAAATAACAATCAATAAGTTCATACTGGACCAAAAAAGGAAAGCTCAGCAGTAAGGTTAATAGACACAGGACAAGGATGTTTTAAGAGGCCTCCTAAGATGAGAGTCATGTGTCTGGCTATGTGACTATCTAATCAGAGTTGGAGCGTCCTCAATGGGTTAGAGTCATTGTATTAATAAAGCTAAAGTCTGAGTTTAGATAATGCACTATTAAGTAAGAGTCAGTGGAAATCAAACTGGGTAATATTATCTAGTGATAGGAGCAAAGAGTTCCATCAGCACAATCTCTTCCCAGAAAAGTCTTCCTCCAGCTGAAGAATCCTCTTAGCTGGCTAGTTATGGTGCATCCAAATAGACATGCATGCAGCTGTGTTGGTTCAAAGTAAAACACAAAACCCAAATCCACATAGATACCCTTTACTAGGAGCAACCAAAGGAACACAAGACATTGTGCAAGCTTTAGAGTCCCATATGACTATTTATCACAAGGAATGTAAAAAATATACAGTCAAACAAGCAAAGAAGAGAGGAGAGGAGAAGGAAAAGATGTTCTAGGTCCTGATCTGGAGACCTCAGGTATGTGGTCTTCATAGGATGCCAGGAGAGTCTTAAATAATTTGGGTGGTGCTTTTCTATTCAAATTGCAAATCCATATTAAATATTATGGCAGGGCATGAGCTTTGTGAATTTGAGAAGAGGATGGATTTGTGAACTGTGAATTCTCATGTTATGATGGGAACTACCACACCTTGGGGAGGAAAGCTGGCCATAATGGCCTCTCAGGTTTGACCTTCCTATAATTAAATATCAGAAGATTCATTTATTTAAATGTTTTCATTTGAAAGGAAGAGCTACAAGACTGGTTACTGTGGGGAGGACTGGCATTAGACTTTTTCCAAATCAGAGCCCACCATCCTCCTGTGTGTGTTTTACTTAGACAGCTTTAAAGATCAGTAATATGCTTTAGTCCAGTCCCATAATAATTGTGTTTTATGTTGGGTTCCTTTCTTGCAATCCAACACAGGACATGTAATGTATATTCAAATAGCTACGAGGCAGAGTGTGTGTGTGTGTGTGTGTGTGTGTGTGTGTGTGAGAGAGAGAGAGAGAGAGAGAGAGAGAGAGAGAGAGAGAGAGAGAGAGAGAGAGAGAGAGAGAGATGGTTAGTAGGCAGCTGAAGATTTTCCATTCATTCTTATCGCCTGCTTGAATGCCCTTTTCTCTAGTGTGAATTTACTGAATTGAACACAAATAGGTAGTTCTATCTAGCCTGTTAGATCAAATCCTCTGGTACTGCTAGCTGTCATAATCCATGCAGCATGAGTTAGAAATCCTAATATATCCCCCCTTGTCTACCAGTGATATCTGTAGAATTTATAAAACTCAACTGTGTTAATTGTACAAGACATACAGCATTATTGCCATTATTAAATTAAATAAAATTAAACAAAACCGAGGAAGAAATTCAGATGGTGCCTTTCATTTGTTTAACTTGGCTAGCCATTTTACTCTTCTTGGAGCCAGGGTTATTCTTCTGTGCCACTTTCAAGATTTCTGTTCCCCCTACCCCCTAAACACTGAACTCTGCTTTCAGCATGGCACCAACAATAATAAACAACTGCATGACACCAATAAAATTGTACTGGCGATTAATTGATCAATCTCTAGTTATTTGTAACAATGAACAATATTTCCATAACCCATATACAAAACATCAGATGTAATAACCTATTTGAACAAATACCAAGATCATATTTGTTCAAGTAGGTTATTATATCGAACGTTTTGTATATGGGTTATGGAAATATTGTTCATCATTATAATAACTAGTGATACATCAATTAATTGCCCACACAATTTTATTGGTGTCATGCAGTTGTTTCTTGCTGGTTACTGTCTGACAATTGTTGATTCTTTTTTGGATATTCAGCATAGCACCGGCATACTTCATAAGTTCTTGAGCTAGTAACATCAGTCAAGTGAATGCCTGGACTTTCCCCAGGAGGTCCAACCCTTTAAACCTCTGATTCCTTCCAGCTTGGTAGGACAACTGTGCTAATTATACAGTGCAGGTCTCCAGCAAGTCGAACTCTGTGGTCGTAATCATTCCATGTTACACACTGTATGCCCGCAGCTATGTTTTTTTAAATGGATATATGCGGAGGCTAAAGGGGGGGGAGAGGTGTTGGAAATGATAGCTTCATCACTGAAAGCATAGTGGAAAATCTTTAAAAGATCTACATTTGGGCATCTTTCTCAGTTCATGATTTGAATCATGAAAAACATATATGCCCTCTGTACTAAGTATACCTTTTCTCTTGTTGCTATCTCTTATAGTCTTGTTGCCAATCTGTATGCTGATTTCTGATTTCTCCTCACAGTCAGTCATTGGTCCATATAAGCTTGATATTATTTGGAGTGGGAGGAGAACAAAGTAGATTTGTAAATGCTGTATGCTTATTTTGACCCTAGGACACTGGGTTTTAAAGCTAAACATGGAAAGATGGGATCTGAGGTAAAATTTGGCTTTTTGTAGCCAAGTTAGCCTCATGAATTCTAGATGTGAAATCTCCTGAAGGTATTGGTTTTTGTGTTCTTTCCATCACTTCCCTCGAACAAATCTGGTTAGGGCTATAGCCAGCCAGCCTCACTAGCAGTTGGATCCCATAACCTGTCAGCCAAAGGCATCAATGGTTATGGATTTTTCTCATAATCCCCCATACCTATTTCTGACCACATGAAAGTTGACTCCCAGGGTCATGGGAAGTACATGGACTATGACTTTTCAGTGCAAAGAGAAGACCTTGTCTAAATGGCTGGATTTGTTGGGTTGTTAATTTTTTCACCTAATATTCTGCCTGTGTTTTATTTGTTGTTTTAATTATTGTAAAAAAAGGTTTTGTTTCCCCTTAGGAATTTAGGGCATTGCTCAGTTTTAGCCTGTTTATTTGTATGGTACTTAAATTCTGGTTTTGTTTGCTTGCAGAGAGCATGGCTTATAAATGTCTGAATAAATTAATAAATAAAAACCTGATGGCTCATCCTTGAAAAAAGTTATAGTACCTGCTAGCATTCATGACCTAAATAGCCAACTGGAGAGCCGAACCTGAGCATCCTACAATTTAACAGTACAATCCTAAGCAGAGTTAGGCCCTTCTAATTTATTTTGGTTGTGAATTTTTTCACCTCATATTCACCTTTCACCTTCTAAACCCATTGAAGTTAATGGGTTTAGAAGAGTGTATGTTTATGTTTTGATTTTAAATAAGGTTTTTTTCTCGACTGAACTGTGGCTTCAGACCTGAATTCATGGTTTATTTCATACACCAGCTTGAAAGTGATAAACCGACATTCTCCCCAGGATAGATTGACGTGGACTCATTGTGTCAGCTGTAAGATGCGAACAGCATAAACATTGCCATCTATCGGCCGAGAGGTATTGGGGTTTTAGAAGCAAAATGGAAGGGAGAAACATTCCTTCCATTTAGGTGCACATGTTCTTTTTTCCCTTACAACTTGAAAAACAGGAAAAGGGATTAAAAGCAATATAGTTTGTTGTTTTTTTAAAAAAAGAAGTAAAAGTAGTTGTGGTAGAGATTGCTCATAAAATGTTTGTTAATTTTGGGAGCAACTTAGAAGGCAGCTTGAGGGATTTCTTTGTGAATCTTTGCATTAACACGCCGATTAGAGTGGCAATTATCAGCTGCAACTGTATTGTTGCAAAAAAGAGGGGTGAGAGGTTTGTGTATGAGTGGCAGGCTAATCGGGCCTTGAGCCAAACCTGAATTGGTAACCAAGTCATAATGTCTTCGGATATCCTGCTTGGACAATGTGGAACTGCTGATTCTGAAGAAGGTTAATGTGATGTCTTCTTTGCTTTCATCTTGTAGGTCATTGCATGTGAACAACAGTACGATTACTCCTATGATGCTCGGTGTGATGTATGGTCCCTTGGGATCACGGCCATCGAATTGGGCGACGGAGATCCACCCTTATTCGACATGCATCCTGTGAAAACACTTTTTAAGATTCCAAGGTACAGCACTAGGTGGCTCTCTTGGCTTACTAGATTGTTATTCATACAGAAAGCAGTATTTCAATAGTGCAATAAATATTTCATATATATACATTGCATTGTAAGGCATGCTAACTGGAATATACGAAGAAATGCTTCCACTAAGAAGAAGATTCTTTGCCTTGATTTACAGATAAAAAAAGAGATCTAACAAGAATAAGAACATTCCAAATTTGTAATATAATTCTCTCCCCGTCACCTGAGATTTGGGAATATACCCCATAGAATTTTTAAGATCAGCTCATATTGGACCTTATTTGTATCTGCAAAGACAACAGTACTATGAAAAGGTTATTTCTATGGAGTTACAACATTTGGTTTATTGTGCAGATAGTATAAATCCTGTAAGTGTATCCACTCGGCTGTTTATGTACAGGTAGAAAGCAGGATAATAGTAAAGGAGCGTTTGATTTAATGTAAGGATGGCTGGGGGTTCTGTTTACTCTCACCTGCCTGGAGAAAACAAGATTGTAAAGACATTACAAAATGTGAATTAATGACAGGACAGTTGTAAGAACAAGGGTAAAACATCTCTCAAATGTTTGTCTGAGAGCGATTGCCAGTTGGTGCTCGTCTGCACCTTCTGTATCCCATTTTGCAAAGGAAAGCATAGCTACTGGCTATTAGCAATAAAAAAATGTAGACAATACAAGTATTTGACCTTTTGTTATCACACAAGTATCATGGGGCCTTTTTCTTAAAAAAAATAATTTGTCCTGATTGCTATTTGCATTTCTGATTAGGTCTATTTATATGCAGATGAGGCTCTACAATATTCTGCATCATATTATCCCTTTTACACAACCCAGACATGAACTGCTGCCACTCTAAAAATTATTCAAACTTAAAGCAGCCATTTATATCTTTTTAGGGGTTGGGGTGGGTGGGCTTCTGCACATGTGTGAAAAGTGCAGCAGCAGTTAAAGGAGCAATGAAGGTTTTAAATTTCCAAACTCACATTCCTAAATTTTATAAGACGAAGCTGTAAACATCTCTAAAGGATGACAACCATGACACAGTCCTGTAAAATATCAGCATGTAATGCTGTTTGGTGTAGTGGTTAAGTGCACAGACTCTTATCTGGGAGAACCGGGTTTGATTCCCCACTCCTCCAGTTGCACCTGCTGATGTGACCTTGGGTCAGTCACAAGCTCTGGCACAGCTGTTCTCTCAAGGACAGTTTCTGTCAGAAGTTCTCTCAGCCCCACCTACCTCACAGGGTGCCTGTTGTGGGGAGGGGAAAGGAAAGGAGTTTGTAAGCCACTCTGAGATGCCTTTGGGCAGTGAAGGGCGGGGTATAAAACCAATCTCTTCTCTTCTTCTTCTAATGGGAAGTTACATAGAATATAAGAAGTAGATTTTTTGCCTTTCCTATCTATTATAGCCATAACTGACTAAACGAGTAAGTCAGAGGAAGGTTCCTACCCCATGGGACAAAACAATTAATATATGAAGTAAACTATTGAATAGTGTCTCATTGTATGTGGCAGAGACTTCACATCTTGTAAATGTCACTACTAGTTACTTACAGAGAATATAGTAGCTACTAAGTGACTCAAGAGAATGATAATGGATTGGATCCATCTTGTTTTTCTTCAGGTGTAAAAGGGAGGGGAGAGTCACAGAACTTTTAAGGACAAAAGCTATGTGGGATGGGGGCTGTAATAAGGGGGAGAAAACAAGCAAGATTGTGCAAAACATTGGCCTGAATCCAACCCAGTGGATTTCTCCATCAATTCCAAAAGCCAGTGGAAGTAACTACCAATAAGAAGTGATCAAAGATTGTTGAGATTGGATGGCAGTTTGGTATAATAGAGTACAATACAATATTTTTATATACATATATTGGTTAACGAGTGATACAATTGTGCCTGTTTTCCACTCTTTTAACACATTTCTGGGTAAAGTGGAGATTCTGCTAGTGTGCTGGTGATTTTGAATGGATATTACATATAATAGCTAGATTAACCCAGCTGACAGAGTGTGATCTTACTGACGTGGTATATGACAGCATCCATTAAGTGTGCATAAGAGAATCCTGTTCTTACCAAAAGATTCCAGTAATGCCAGGACATGACGTGGGCACATTTGCAGTGTACTATATGCCAAAAGAGAATGTTTCTTTTCTTTTTCTTTTTCTGTTCTTCGGAGAGATTTGTGGCTTGAACACTGAATATGGGCATTCATTTTCTGGGGCTCTCAAAATGTCATTGCCATCAAGGTTGGCCAATGTAAAGGCTTTGCAGCAGTCAAATGCCCCAACCCTGACAAAACAAGCTTGCTGGCCCTTCCAAGCAGATACTCGAAACCTCTGCACTCCATCCCCATTCTAGTTCTGTCAGAAGGGAAGTAAGGGGTAGGGAGGGAAAAAGAGAAAAACGAACAATACATTCACTTACTGCTCCTGGATTATTAGGAAACAATAGCTGAAATGTATTGGCAGTTGCCTAGCAACCTCTACCTGCCTTTTATCCACCACTATAATAGTTTGTATCTCTCCTGCTTCTAAGTAAAACAGAAAATCTATGCTGAGCCAGAAATGCACTCTCCTTTGGCAGCCTATCAGTGCAACAGTATATCCAGGATGAAGCATGGAATGTTAAAGGAGGCCATTTTTGTGCACCTTTTTTAGATTCTGCCCTCTGATTTCAGGAAAACTAGGTACAGAGAAACTGAATACCTTCAGAAGGAGTGTAAGTAAGCTATTAAATCAGAATCAGCTCCTTTGCAGCATAATTTGGTAAACAGGGGGGGGGAATCTAGAGATAACCATTTACCTCTATGCCAGTTAGTCCTCTGTCCAGATTCCTTTGATGGTTGGAAGTAGGAAATATCAAGAAAAGGGGAGGGGAGTCTACTAAAGAGAACATTAGGAATCTTAACCTTTCCAGTATTTTTCCAGTTTACTCCTGAATCTGCTGCACTGGTTTTAGCTATCTGTAGGAGGCTTGTGGGTAAACAAAGGCTACGGTTCAGTTCCTGTCGGAAACATCATAATAATTAAGGAATTAATGGGATCATGAAAGGGACCAATATAGTAATATATGCAAAACAGAAAACATTATTTTGTAGCACTGAACAGCTTGTAGCATTGAACGGCTTACTTGGGTTACATCATGAAGTTTATATATCCATATTTACCTCACCGTCTATTTTTAAGAGGGAACAGCCAAGCAGTGCTGACTGTCTGGGCAAAGTTAGTTGTACTGCTGAAGGCTCAGCTGAAAGCAAAAGTGCTTCCTGTTAGACAGGTGACTGCTTTCTTCTAGCAAAACCTGGGAATGCTAACACAATTATTTCCACATTCAAAGGATCAGCTGTATGTTACCATGTAAAACCATTTCTGGTATCTTTCCATTTGATGCCAAGAAAGGTTTCTAAAACTCAGTACACCAAACATTTGTGTAGCCTCAAGAATGAAGGAAAGAGATCAGATCTCTCATTAAAAATGGCAACATTCAAAAAATGTGTGGGAGAATTTTCCAGTCTCCTAGGAAACTCTGATGCTGTCCTAAAAGTCATTATACCTCAGCCAAGGAATTTCAAAGGGAGACTCCATGGTGAAAGTTTTGAATTAGAACTTGTCAGCAAGTTTGATTCGCTTTGTTTAGGCCTCAGTTGAGATAATGGTTTCTTCTTTCACAACCAGTGTTGTAGGAGGATTATTGTATGGCCAGTTTCTGTTGTTGTGAATGGTTGTGTGCTTGGACCTTTGCACAGAGAAGTCACTAACTGTGAATTTTGTAGTTCACAGCCACTTGGTCTCACAATTTATAGTTTCTCCCCTCTGTAACTATGTATATGCTAACTGGGAATAACATTCCATGCATCTGATGAGGCATGCTCTAGTCCAGAGGCGTTGATCTCGTTTTCTAACAAGGGCTACATCTGATATAAATGCCACTTTGTCGAGCTGGGCCATGTGTGCCATAAAACTGTATAACGGACAACAGCTCGTAAGCTCCAAGTTGGTGTCTCCTCACTGCAAGGCCCCATGGACTGGAAGAGGGTGTAGAGGAAAACCCTCATGGGCAGACTGGAAAGCCAGCAATGCAGAACTGGGCAGACCCTCCCACACTGCTTGACCACTGCAGGTGAGGTTGTTCCACTGTGCTGAAGCCACAATCAGAGTGGCTCCACCCACTCCCAGGCCCGTCGCTACAATGGGGCATCTTGGGGCCTGCCCCCCCGACTTACTGCTAAGGCCCCCCTGACTTCCCATCCAGCCCAGCCCCATTTTGACTTCTAACTTTTTATTTTATTTGTGGCACTCCTTGGAGGGGGTGCAGGGTGCCCCCCGACTTATTTAAAAAATCCTGGCTACGGGCCTGCCCACTCCCCTCCCTGAGCTGTCTTCTGTTCCTTCCCTTGCACCAGTTGTTTGCAAACCACATAAGAGCCTTGGATGGGCTGGTTCCAGCTCCCGGGTCTTATCTTTGACACCCCTGCTCTGGGCATGGCTGATGAATCTCATAGAGATCAAAATATAGAATTTACTGCAGGAGTAAGCACTTATTTTGCGACTCCTATGCCTCCTGTTCCAAAAACTGTTGGACAAGAGTATGGTATAGGATCCAGGAACATGTGCCTACATTTACCTTGATATCATGTATTGATTTAAACATATATTATCTATTTGCCAAGCCCCAATTATTTCAATGTGACACCCAAATGAGGGTTGTTCTGAAATTCACATAGCATTCTGCTTTCACTACACAAATCCAGAGTAGATGTGAACAGCATTTTTTAAATCTGGAAATAAAAGAAGAGTTCAGAAAAAAGGACAGTCAACATTATGAAGTATTGATTTGCTATACTTGACTCATTTTTGCAAAGCATTCTCTGTTCGTATTATTTTGACTTCATTAATTCTGTACGGTCATTTTAGCCACCTGGAGTGATCTGGTTCCTAGAGGGGTTGTAAATGCTACTTACAAGACTTAATGCAGGACTGATAAGTGGTGATATGGCATACTTGTTTTCAATAACCTGAAATTATTTCATCCCGGGTATCCTCCAGTAGTAGCTGTAGCTGATTCATAGTTTTGCACGCTAACAGCGCCCAGAGGGCATACTGACAGATGAAAATAAGTCCCAAAAATGAATATTGCTGTTGAGCCTGGGGTACAGTCTGGTGCGCCTAGGGGCATATATGGATTGTCAGTGGGTGGGCTCAGTGTGTCTTAGAGGCTGACACATAGAAGGCATAGGCAACAAGAAGAGCTCACCCATCAGCTACTTTGGCAAAGAACTGGATGTGGTAGATAAAACAATGTCTTGGCGTAACTGTTACACATTATATCATCTTACCTGTACTGAAGGTGAATATACCCCTTATTTCAGACTTGCTTATATTCTAGTTCCTCCCAGACCTCTTTTCTGAGACCAGTTTTGAACGGAGACCTCCAGGGGGGCGGGGCAGGGACAACCCTGTTGCTGTTCTGTTAAATCGACTTTTGTGGACACAGCACTGATCTGCTTTTCAGTTTCTTCTTGGCATGACACAGATATTGATGAACAATTCTGTAGGTTTGTAGTACGGATGCAATGAATTTCACCACCAATGTGTTTGACAGTTTCACTTACCATATTTGAAGGTGTTGGTCAGATGTGAGCAGATCACTGATCACCCAGCCTATCTAGTTCATGCTGAAGAGCCACAAATGCCTGCTGAACAGGTTTGCATAGGATTTTTTTGCAGCTGTGCATGCACAAAGACACTGCTGATTCAAACCAGTTAGCAGCCATTAGCACCATTATTGGCTACTTCGATGAACTCTGAAGGGTAGGGTTTAATATGATCACAGTGCTTATTTATGACTTTGTGGCTCAGTTAATTATTTATTTAAACAATTGCCTGCTGAGTGGAACAGTTACTCAGCAAGGACAGGGGGGTGGCTGAACCAAATTTGGTTGTGTGAGAATGTGCATGTGCGAAACGCAAATTGATCTGCACTACATGGTTAGAAAGGAATACAAGGAATCATCCTGTCGAACAGCCACAAATGGGTTGGTAAACAGTTGAACTGATAATCAAAAAACCAGCTCCCTGTTTGCAACCAACAAACAAGATGGGAGCCGAACAGTCATATTTCTGCATTTATGTAGATATGTATGTGCTGTCAAGTGACAACTGACCTATGGCAACCCCAGCAAGGGGCATCCAAGGCATGTGAGAAGTGTTTTGCTCTGAAGAACCTTCCTTGGTGGTCTCCCATGTACTGATGCTGCTTCGTTTCCAAGATCTGATGAGATGGGGCTATTCTATGCTGCCTTTCCTCCCTATGCACCTACCAAAATGAAATTAAAGAAAGATTTTGCCCATTTTCTGGTTTATAAATTTTGGGAGAAAATGTCCTAATTTATTCATAAATAAAATACAAAATATATTCAGTGCAGAAGACATACCTTATTGCATCTTAAAAATACAGTCATATTACTATGAAACTGAATAGCCTCACAGTACAGAAAGTTTACTCTTATACACATTTAGAAAACACTGTTTTAAAGAGATATTTTTGTTGGCTAGTGCTGTGGATGTAGAAGTACAGTTCGAGACCCTAGTGCCGTGTGACAGAATGATGGAGTGAGCTCCCATCTCTAACCCCAGCTCCGGCCAACCTAGCAGTTCAAAAGCAAGAAATTGCAAGTAGATAAATAGGTACTGCTTCAGTGGGAAGGTAACAGTATTCTGTGCGCCTCAGCATTTAGTCATGCCAGCCACATGACCATGGAGAAGTCTTCAGACAGTGCTGGCTCTTCAGCTTGGCAATGGAGATGAGCACCACCCCCTAGAGCTGGATTCAACTGGCTTTCAAGCAAGCAAAAACTTTACCTTTAATCCAGTATAGGTGACCTTGAATAAATATTCCACCATCACATTATAGTGTATGTAATGCCACAAAAGAAGATCACACTGTATTAATCCAAAACAGCTGTTAACCCCAATTACTGTACACAGGGCGTCATCACTGCGGGTTAGCATTCCTTTTCACCCATTGGTTGTATACTACAGATAAGTGAATGAATAGGCTGAGTACAGACTGGCAGTTCGCTCCAGTAGCCAGTCGTAGCAAAAAAGCCCCGGAATAAACTATACCGGGTTTTCCCGTTCACACAGCGGGGGCTGCTGCTGGAAGATACGGGACGGAGGCGCGCGGAAGCGTTCAGACTGCCGCGCCGGGGGCGTGCTATATTTGCCGTTTCCCCATTAATTCGGCTGTGGGTGTATGGGTGTATGTGCGCATGAGCGCTCATGCGCAAAAGCGCTCATGTGCATAAGCGCATTTTGCCGATTGGGGGAGGACCCCGCAGTGCCGGCACCGCATTGGGCAGTGGAGCGGAGCACAGCCAATCACACCGCTGCTGCCTTCTGCCCAACGCGGGTTGCTCATGGCTTTTCGGCTGCGCGTTCAGACTCCTCGTAAGCAGAGAAACGCGCGACACACGTGGGCTTTTGGATTTGCTACGGGTTTTATCAGGTATCTTTTTAATCCGGCGGTGAAGCGCAACAGCACGGGTTGGCTACGGGTGGGGGACACCAGGCAGATGTGCCTGTGTGAATGCCCCATTTACTCCGGGATTGAGTCGTCACTGGCCCGGGTCCCTACTGGGGCAAATTGCCAGTCTGAACTCAGCCAATAGTATTATCTTTGTACTGCTTTGCCATACTTATAATCAAGGTGCACAGTGCAAGGGGAGAGAATGTTCCCCGTACGTTCCCCAGAGAGCACTGCGATCAGGTTCACAAAACTGCTTGGCCCTTCCCGGGCCAAAGGATGCCAGGCTGACATTGACGAGGACCAGGGTGTTTTCCTTGACGGCCCCGACCTATTGGAATGAGCTCCCCGGTGAGATCAGGGCGCTGCAGGACCTGTCACAGTTCCGCAGAGCCATGAAAGTGGAGCTTTTCCGGCAGGCATTCCGATAGGAGTTGCAACCTATCAGCCAGGCCCAGGGTCAGCCCAGAGCTAGAAATTACCTAGAGTGGTAGCGTTGCGGAATGTGATCTCAATGCACTTTCGTATATTGTACCGCCATTGTTATAGTAACTGTTTTAAATTGTTTCTTATCATTTTATACTGAAATGTCTATTGTTTGATCGGTTTTATGTGAGCTGCCTTGAGCCTGCCTTGCCGGGGAGGGCAGGGTAGAAGTTAAATAAATAACTAATGCAGCTCGGTTGTAGAGTGCATGGGATTTGCAGTCAGAAATCTGTCACCTTCCCCACTTTGCAGCAGTTTAAACTTTCTCCCCACAGGTGTACTGCTTGGGGGGGGGTGTCTTAGAGCATGGCCTTAAACCCCTTCACTGCCTGCCTTCTAAGGAGTTCAAGTAAAATTGTGTCTCACTCTGTTTGGCCCTTGACAATCACTGCCTGACTGTCAATCACTGCCTGACAGTGGGGAGTGAATCGCTATTCCTTGTGGTCCTGCAGAAGCCCCATAACCCCTAAAATCATCCCTTCATGTCCAAGCTTATATTCCTCTAGGTAGAAAAGCCGTATTTGCACTCAGCATTTTGGAACAGAGAACTGTTGTGTACAAAAAGCTGTATTTGTGCTTAGCATTTTGGAGCAGAGAACTATTATGTACAATTCCCCCCCCCCCGGATGAATGGACACCATAGAAATATGGTGAGCGCTGGGTTGAAAGCTAGTTGGCTGCCTGTCAGCAGCTCCTCCTCCTTTGCTAAGCCTTGCTATTTCTCCCTTTTCAAGTGTGATTACTTGCATGCTCTTTTCCAAGATGCTTGCAGCCACTGCAGACAAGACCACCGGCCTCCAGAGAGTGTTGACGTGGCTCATTTCATTCAACCCACCCCCCAAATTAACTTGGAATTAACTTAACTTTACAAATAGGAAGCAGAGAGTTAAGTCTGGCTCAAACTATCAGAGTGTCTCCTCCTGCCCTCTGTGCCTAATCCCTGCAAATTTCAACTGAAAATCTACAGGTGGTCGTGTTGCTCTGCAATAGGACAGCTAGATTCCAGTCCAGTAGCACCCTAGAGACCAACAAGATTTTTTTTGGGGGGGGTATGAGTTTTTGAGAATCAAATCTCCCCTCCTTTATCATATACCTATCTGACAAAGGAAGCGTTGACTCTTGAAAGATCATACCCCCCCCCCATTTTGTTGGTCTTTTAAGGTGCTCCTGGGCTAGAATCTAGTTGTTCTACAGGTTAAAATTCTGCATTTGGGGATGAAGCTGTGTCTCAGTAGCAGAATATCTGCTTTGCATGCAAGTGGTCCTAGTTTCACTCCTTGGCGGCATCTCCAGTTAAAAGGTACCAGCCAGTGAAAGAATCTAGAGACTTGTTGCCAATCAGAGCAGACAATGCCCACCTTGATAGATCAGTGGTCTGACTTGGTGTGCAGCAACTTCATGCATACAACAACCCTCCACCCCCTTTTAATGGTGAGCCAATCAGTGTTGGGGAACAGGGAGAGGCAAGAGAACTGAAGGGAGGTGATGCCAGTACTATTAACCCTTAATTCTAAGGCTTTGAGAAGAAAAGTATAGATGGGAAAGGGGATCAGGATTTATATGGGAGGGGGAATCCTTAGGGCAGTGCTCTAAAATCAGGGCTCTTCCAGGTAAACTGGGCTTGTAGAGAGCTTCTGCTCTAGTCCTGCGGTCTGTGTCCCTTGTTCCAGATTTGGTCATCCTGCTGGATCAGACTAGTAGTCTACCTATTCCAACATCTCATTTCACATAGCCTGAGAAAAAAATATCCTAAACAAGTATTCTGGGAATCCTGCTTAGGTCTATTCAAAGGGCTAATATTCTTAGGAAAGTGTTCTTAGAATGATACCATAACGTCACCTTTAAAAAGTTGTCTGAAGCAGCCCCAAGTCCCATTGATTTCACTGAAGGCTATAAGCATTTACAAATATGGCTTGCTACTCTAATAGGGTTGCCAAGCACTGCCTAGCAGCTGGCAGCAGGGTTGTGGTGGGCAGGGCCTATTTGGCTCTGTCGCTTCCAGTTTTAAAAAAGCCAGGCGACAGGGTAGCTCAAGGTAAGACCTGAAGCTGAAGCTCAAATACTTTGGCCACCAAATGAGAAGGGAGCATTCACTGGAGAAGACCCTGATGCTGGGAGAGATTGAAGGTCAAAGAAGAAGGGGACGGCAAAGGATGAGATGGTTAGACAGTGTTATCGAGGCAACAAACATGAAATTAAGCAAACTCCGGAGCATGACTGTTATGTATTGAGCCCTTGCCAAAGGGCTTAGTTTAGGACGCATAACAATGGCTTGCTAGGATCCTAGAATGGACCAGTAGGGAGACTGGGATTCTCGAGAAAACCAGTTGGGAGACAATGGAGTGTAACTAGCCTATCGTTGGGAGTGGGGTGTGTTTTGGGTGTAACCTTTTCCAGACATAAATACCAGGCTTTGGGGGCAGGGATTTCAGTCTTCTGTCTCTTGCTGAATCACTAATAAACTATGAGCTGATCACTTCTACCCGTCTGAACCCAGTATATTGCAGTGATGGAAGGCAGGAGGGCCTGGCGTGATGTGGTCCATGGGGTCGCGAAGAGTCGAACTCGACTGTGCGACTGAACAACAACAAAAAGACCTTCCAGTGCTCTGTTTAGTTTTGTTCTTAAATTGTTCTCCCACACCCAGCAGGAGCTTGGCAGCCCAAGAGTCTGGACATCTAATTCTTGGTTCTGACCAAAGAACGACCCACTTCCCCCACCCTTCCCATTTCACACTCAGAAATAATTAAGATGGGTAGCCATGTCAGTTTGTCTGTAGTGGAAGTAGAAGAGAGCCAGAGTCCAGGAGCACCTTAAAGGCTAACAAAATTTGTGGTCAGGTGTGAGTTTTTGTGAGTCACGGCTCACTTCTTCAGATAATTAAGATGGGTAGCTGTGTCTGTCTGTCTGTAGCAGAAGAAAATAGTAAGAATCCAGTAGCATCTTAAAGACTAACAATTTTTTTGGCAGGGTATGAGTTTTCGTGAGTATCTGGTATCTGAAGAACTGAGCAGTGACTCCAACCCTGCCACAAATTTTGTTAGTCTTTATGGTGCTACTGGACTCTTGCTTTTTTGTAGAAATAATTATGTTTGATTCATAGCACTGATACGTCAAAAACCTGACAGTGATGAAGTTGCTTTGCATTATTATTCATATTTGACAATTCATCATCTACCTCATATTTATCTATTCCTGGCTCCATTTTTTTTTTACCCTGGCTATTAACCTTTCTTCTAAAAATTTAATAGGGATGTCAGCCAAAGAGATGTTTATCTCTGTGATATAATGCTTTTCATGAGATAAACACAGCTTGACAAATTCACAAACCTTATTTCACTTTTTTAAAAGATTAGTTTTAATGATAGGCAGCACATAAATAGTCTTGAGTCTGCCAAACAGATATATACAGGTGGATGACTTGAAAAGTATCCGTTCCAAAATTACAAGCTTTATTAGGCCTGACCACTTTTGTCTTATAATTTAGACCCTTCTGTTGGAGATTTTAAAATATATTCTAGACAGATAACAAGTTAACAGAATCATTTCATGGTTCACTGTCTTCTCAGCATGATTTATCTATATCTGTAGGCACTAGAGCACCCCCCCCCCTTTAAGAGATTTATGAGCCAGGCCCCAAAATCTATTTTGATGAAATAGAACGTGTGTGTTATTGGAAAAAACAGAATGTTAGCATTTATGTTAAGATTGTTTCCTATTTGTGTTTCGTTTTAGAAATCAGTTAAACTGATTCAGTTCTGTGCTTTCTTTCCAAGGCACAGAATTGAAATTACTGTGCACTGCGTGGGTGTGTTTCATCCCACAAGCACTGTGGGTAGGGCTGCTAGGTCTCCTGGTCACAGTCCTCTTCTTCCCACCACCACTTGGAAGTCTGGCGGAGGGGAAAATAGGACGGAAATCACCATTGCCAGCATCACTTGTGGCACAACCTGGAAATTGTGTCATTGCATTCTGGTGATGCTCTAGCATTTGCTTCAAACTCTAGAGTTTTGGGCGAATGCTAGGGTGTAATTCCTATGTGGAAACATCACTTCCAGGATGACCTCACCAGACAGCACCAGACCTCACCAGACCTCACCAGACAGGCCCCGATGCCTTGAGCTGGCAACCCTTCAGTGTTCCCTCTAAGCTGAGTTAGTGTGAGCTAGCTCACAGCTTTTTAGCCACTGGCTCACAGATTTTTGTCTCAGCTCAGGAAGGATGACTCCAGAACAAACTAATTTATGCAGTAGCCAAATCACTTGCTCACAGTTTTAATGCCATTAGCTCACAAAGCAGAATTTTTGCTCACAAGACTCCACAGCTTAGAGGGAACATTACTAACTGTGGGTCCTGGGTTAGTTTGAGATAAGGAAAAACTGAAACTGTGAACAGGCTGAAGGACGGACACTCAGCTCCTTTTTGCTCATCAGGGCTCAGAACAGTCGTCTTCTCCAAGTATGATACTAAATAATAAGCTGTAAGCAAATCAAACCAAATGTACAATTATAATCTCTGCAAAATCCTGCAGTGCAATCCTGCCTGTATTGCAGTTAAGGTCCAATGCACAGCCAAGACAATAACTTTTACTATAGGCTCATAAATGGACATTAAGAAAGAGCGATGCACTTCTTCTGCTACCATTCATTCTTAGGAGGCTTACATTGTGGGGTGTCCATAATAAACAGTGGATCTCGACAATTTTTACACTATAAGGAACTGAGCTTGAATTGTCAAGTGGCCACTTCTAAGCCCTGGCAGGCTCAGGCTCAACAGCTGGAGAGGATGCACATACGAGGTGGGCAGGAATGCAGCTTGAAACCCCGACAAAAGGCCAAGCTTGAAGCCCAGACAAAAAGACCAAGCCGGTACCAAATTCCTTGCAGGTGAAGGTCAAGTCAGGGAACTGACCCACAAACTGGTATTTGCGAGGAGGCCACCATTCTGTAAGTGGAAAGGGGCTGTATAGAGGAATTTCCCCAGGCTGAGGAAGTGCCACAGATCTAAGTGCTACGTAGCCAGTAGGGGCACAGGACTGGTGCTCTAGAATTATCTAGTGTCACTTTGGTTTGGTTTATGTTGTTTATATCCTAGCAGGGAGTGTCTGCAATTCCCTCCTCTGCTCACCTGCCCTACTTGTCATTGGGAGCAGAGTCCTTTCATACTTGAAGCGCTGCAAATATTTCCTGTAAAAGGAATGAAGTGGGGACTTGCTATGAAAAGGCTATATATGAAGAGTAGAGCAGATTGGGTAGCCCCAGTTTTCAGAGCATTGTCCTAGCTTATCTTGATTTTTTAAACCAGTGGTTGAGCATTTTCCAGTTTATTTTTTGAACAGGAGTTGGATTTTGCTTTAAAAAAATTGCACGGTGTCCATGCTCCCAAGAGCAGATACCACAAAGGAGCTATATACTAAAATGGTGTATAAACCTCTGAAACTGTGATACAATGAAGGGAGTGGCCATGGCTTAGTGATGGAGCAACTGTTTGGCATACAGAAGGTTCCATTCATGGCATCTCCAGTTAAAAGGTTCAAGTCATTAGTGATCTGAAAGACCTCAGACCTTGGATAACTATTGCTAGTCAGAGTAGCTGGTACCAGCCATGATAGTCCAATGGTTTCATTCAGTATGAGTAGTTAAAGGGTATACATTTCTTCAATTCAGAGACCGGAAAACGTTTGACAGCTGCCCCCCATCCCCCTGCGGAAGCCATGCTTCCGCTAAGGGGGGCCATGCTTCAAAAACAGGGATGGGCAAGATGGCCGCCAGTGTCAGCCCCGAAGGGAATGGAGGAGGCTGTGCTATGGGGCTGTTAGCAGCAGGGGGTTTGCAGTGGGGAGAAGGAGTCTGGTACAATGGCAGCCATTTGTGTTGTTGTGCTTGGTGGAAAAACTTCAGGCGGTATGGACAGT